>CM077158.1:109910314-111199312 GCA_039583875.1 Platanthera guangdongensis
GTCCGTATTAAATAGTTGGAAGAGTTTATCCTCGGGCAAGAAGCTTGACGGAAAAGAAAGAGTGCAATTGAAGTAAAGGGAAAACTAACCCATTTCCATCATAGCAACCTGTTGGATCTTAGCACAAGATTTGTTTATAGGGCACTGCAGGACACCTGCTTCCACTGACCTTTGGATTGTTTGCTCGCTAATTCTTCAAGTAGGGGCTGGTTACTTAAACTGTAATACTGAATTTGGCCGTACCTTTGTTGGTAAGAGCAAAGGTAGGTGGCTAAACAAGTGGACATTTGAGCCTGTGTTGTGCTTTTGAGTTCTTTATATATATATATATATATATATATATATATATCTGTGTGTGTGTCCATATTTTGTTTTGCGTGCATATTTCAATCGCAGGTGCAGGAATATTTGAGGTGCGGCAACTTGGCCGCACTTGGACATCTCGTCACACGACTGGTATGCTCAATTTTGAGCATAGGTAGTTCTTACCCTAGCTCTTTTTCACATTTGAATGCTTATTTACTAGTTGTTCGAATTTAAGTCTGGGGGAGAACATGTCTGTGGTCAGTACACAACACATTTTGTTGCATACCAGTCTCTTGTTTAGTTATTTCATGATCTCTATCACACACACTGAATAACCCACACGAGTGCGCTCTTATCCACGCGCGCAGCTCGAGTCAAATGTATTGTTTTGTGTAAACTTTAAAATAGTGGTGCTGGCTTCGGATTTCAGAATAGAGTAGTTCGAAACTCATGCAGTGCTCCTAATCGAGTACTCATGGTTTGTGTAGAACTAGTATAGATTTAATTTTTTTTATGCTCGTAGATTTATATTTTTCTGCGTATGTAAATATTGTTTGTACTACTCAAAATTTGAATCTCGAGTAATCGAATGATAATGTAGAATGTGTGTAGCCGCCACTACACTCGTATTGCTCAAGTCCGGGAGGAAGGATCATTTTTCTCGGTGGCTAAGAACTTGCCCTAAGCTACTCTTGAAGCATTGGTGCCCGGTTAGTCAAGAGTGAGCATGACGTAGCCATCATTTTTGGCTAGTTTGAGCCATTTTAGCATTTCCTACCCGTTAACCATTGCATGTAAAATTTGTGCCTACCCCTTCTTTGATCCAGCTCCACTCAAATTCACCAAGGCCTGAAGCTAAACCTACCATCGCAATCAAATGCTCGAGCTTGTTTAAATTTTACTATTTTGATGATGTCGTGATATGTGGAAATCTGTAATATGTGCTGACTTCGTAAACTTTTTGATTGCTACGTTTGGGGATTGCAAATGACGAAAAGAAAAGAAGGAAAACGAAAAAAAAATCTGAAAGAATTTGAAAGTGCAACTAGATCTGATTACTCTAGAGGGGGGTGAATAGAGTATATGGTGTTTTTAGTTCTTTTAAAAACTTTTACAACAATTGTTGTAATAAGTGTGAACAGGGAAGCAAATATAAATCTAATCACAGAACTAAACTATGCAAAAACTAAGCACAGACAAATCAAGGCCAGAAACAAAAGTAAACAAGCAGAGCCAGAGGACACAAGGAAATATAGTGGTTCCCCAAACTTGGGTACATCCACTCTTCTACCACCCTAGGTAGGAATCCACTGCAGGATGAGTTGATCAGGTGTCCTGGGCACCAATGAGCTTTTGATAAGGTGCTCAAAAACAAAGCAGATTTTTTGATCAGGTGTCTTGCCACCAATGAGCTTTTGACAAGGTGCTCAAAAACCAGATTCAAACTTTTGAAGGGAGTTTGAAAAACCCTTTACAGAGTGGGGGTGAGAGAGTGATGACAGTCTTCTCTTTCTCAAACAACTGAGAAGACTATGTGGATTGATGTCAAAGCTCCCCCTGAATCCTTGAAATCTTCAGGAAAAAAAGCTTTGCTTGAGGTGATAGGCCTTCAAAGGTAGAACTCCAGCAATAGATGATTTCAGCAATGGCTGAAATGTTGAGTGTCTGGAGTCTTGAAATGATGTTGGCCTTGAACACTTTGAAAGATGAAGAGATCAGAAGATTTTTGAAAGCTTGATCTCTTGATGAGTGTTCTTCAGAATTCTTTTTGACAGAAGATTTTAAAAGAGTCTCTGTAATCTGTATTGTGTATTCTCTCCTTGTTAATCTTTGTATATCATCTATATTGATTCAAAAACATTCTGTCTTTTATTCTCTGTTCCAGAATAGAATATCATTCTCTGTCAAAGATAGCTGTTGATCTGCATTGATTGCATCCTTAATTGCAAAAACTCTTCTAGAGGAAAGTCCACAGAATTATTCCTTGGAAGATCCCTTGAAACTTGGTCCAGAAATAAATGAAAACGGCTAGCAAATCTCTGAATTAATTGCAGAATAACTCCTGTCTGATTTGAATTTGAACTCTGGAAGTTAACTAAAATCGTCGAACTGAGCTCTGCTATCGTCGGGCTGAGTTCAGCGAACTGGAAAACTCAAGCAGCAAAATATCGTCGATCTGAGCTCAAAGATCGTCGAACTGAGCTCAGAGATAAAGATCCAATGCAGAGTCAAAATCGTCGAACTGAGCTCACCGATCGTCGAATGGAGTTCGACGATATTATGAAGTTGAGCTCAGCGATCGTCGAGTGGAGCTCGACGATCTGCCGAAGTTGAGCTCGACGATCATCGATCTGAGTTCGACGAATCGTCGTGCTGAGCTCGACGATCAGACTTAGTCTCCAGACAGAAAAACTTGGTCTTCAGGGCAGCTTCCAATCCTAGACTTCTAACCCTTAGACTCAATTCTAATTGACCTATTAAGCTATACAGAAGGTCAAACAAAGGTTCCTAGAGACATAATGATCCTGACCCAAATTAGTAATAGGGTGTTCCAACAATCTCCCCCTATTTGGGTTAGGATTACTATTTACAGACTTTGGAAATTCAAATAACAACATATAATCAGAAAAGTATAAAACAACAGCAGTGAGACAGCAGAAACATCACAGATATATATATATATATATATATATGATATATATATTATATATATTATACTATATATATGCATATGGCATCCAGATAGCAGTCAGAAAATCCAAAGATTGTCACCTTATAAAATCACTTCTTCTCTTTGCCTTTAACCATCTTGATTTCTCTGTTTGGATTTTGGGCTTTCTTGTTGGATCTGGTGTCATCTGCTGCACCCAAGTAAGTTTGCTTTGAAGTCCTGGGAACCACTGCAGCAGGATGCAATTCCATATATCTGTCTGCATCAAAGAATTTGCTGGAAGCATATTTCTCTAGTCCTTCTGTCTCTGCTCTGACATTGTAGAAATATTGGAAGTGTCTAGTCCTTGTTCTTTGGCTTTCTTTATCTGGTCTAATGCAGCCAACTCCTTCATCCTAGCAGTCCAAGCAACTGGATTCTTCTCAGGGTCCTCAAATGGTACAGGTGGCTCATACCTGTTGGAAGAATTATCTTGAGGAGGCCTAGCAGACACTGTCTCTCTTAGCTTGTAGGGGAATGGACCAGAAGTAGTATCAAATGAAACATGTCCTCCCCTGGAGTATGGGTGGTGCCTGGAGTGCCCTTTAGAATAAACCTGAATATCTCTTTGACTACCCCTGTATCCGCCTCTCCTAGAATAAGAACCCCTAGATTGGCTTTCCCTTTGATAGGATCTGGCATGGGGTTGATAGGGAGCCTGGCTTCTAGCTGGGGCTTGACTTGCAGAGCTGCCACCTGCACCTGCATCAGGAGGAGGTGGTGGAGGAGGATGAGGGTGCTGGAACTGGGAGGAGCACTTCTCATACTTTCTCTTCTTCTTCATTGCTTTCAACTGGTTTTTGGAATACTGCATCCAATGTTCAGTAATTTGGCAGTTATGCAGAATATAATAAGGTATATCATTATTATCCTTGACTTTTGCAGGAGGCACCCTTTTCATTGCCTTGCTCCTAGCTTTCCTTTTCCTTGAAATAGTAGCAGCTGAATCATCAGAGTCTGTTTTGAATTCATCAGACTCAGAACTCTAGTCATCATATATAGCATCTATTTTCTTCATCAATTCTTTATTCAACTGAACAGCAGCAGATGTGGCAGCAGATGGAGCAACAGAAGGAGCAATAGAAGCTGGAGTAGTGACAGTAGCAGTAATTGTAACAGTCTCACTATCAGCAGAAATTTCAGCAACATCAAAACTGCAGCATGCTCAAAAACAGTGGCCTCTGACATCAGAAAGTCCTTGGATGTTGGCTCATCAGGAACAATTGGGATTTCAGCAGCAGTGAGAACATTTTCAGCAGCAGCAAAAACAGTTTCAGAAGCAGATTCAGTCTTTTCTTCAACAGCAGCAGCAGTAATCACTGAGTGTGCAAAAGAAGAAATAATGCTGGGGTCACAGCCAGAGAAAGGCACCAGTGCCTTAGATAGGTCTTCTGAGGGCTGGACAGCATTAACTCCTGGGAGATAGCTGAAGAAGGCAGGGTCAAAGGCAGAAAGCAAAGACTGTAGGTCTATTGCCAAAACTGGAGTAGGAGGCACAGCAGCAAGAGCAGAAGCAGCAGAAACAGAAATCTCAGCAGCAGCAACAGTATCATCAACAGCAGGAGCAGAGACAGCAGCAGCAACAGCATGAAGGCTTGCTTCATATGGCATCTCCCCCTGCCTAGATGCAGATACATCTGTATCAAGGCACACTGCTAGGGGTGCTGCCTGAGGAATGAGGGAGGAAAGCCTGGCAGAGAGAGCTACCACTGACAGTTGTAGAGGAGCCAAAGAGGTCTCTAAGAGCAGAGAGAGCCTGGGGGCAATTAGCTCATACAACTTGTCAGCTAGGGCTGAGAGGTCTACTTGCTCAAGAATAGGAGCAGAGGTAGATGGAGTAGGGATAGCTGAGGATGCTGGAAGTGGAGGGCTGGAGAGTGGAGGGATGGACGGCTGAGGTGTGGGGATGGTGGATATGGAGGACAAGGGGATGGATGTGGATGGGGTGAAAGTTGGTTGGTCAATGATATGGTGGAGGAGATCTTGGAATGAGGTTGAGGAGGAGGGTAATTCTGGAGGAGATGAGGGGGAATCATCCATGTAGGAGTCATCCAGAAGGGTGAAGGATCGTATGGATGGGGAAGAAGTGACATCTGGTGGTGGATATGAGAACAATAGGTGGAATTGGTCTATTGGAGGTGATGAAATGGTTGCTGGAGATGGAATTGATGTTGGAGAGGGGCTAGAGATGGTAATGTGTGATGAAGTAGGAATGGTGGATGGAAGATGTAGGGTTAGAATTGCAGGAGGAGAAGAGGCAGCAACAGCAGCAGCCAGGTCTTCTGTAGGAGCAGAGACCTGTGGGAGAGTGACTCTGTGAGTCCTGATGCCTGAAGGAGCACTAGAGGAGGGCCTGCTTAGCTTGCTTATCTGCCTGTCCCACTTGCCAAAGAGGGCACAGGTAAGTCTCTTGGAGGCATTGATGTGCACTCCAGAGGAGACCAGCAAGGTAGGGCACCTTGTTTGCAGGAAGACTCCAATAATCCTTCAAAAATTAACAAAGCTTTTGTTTATTTTCTTCTTTATTAGGTCAAAGAAGACCTCTCCCCAGTTCAAACTTTTCTTATCTACCAGAGCTCCCATGAGGCAGAGCTGATGTCTGGAGATAGTGTCATGTGCAGAGTGCTTTGCCAACAGCACTTTTCCTACAACATCTGCTAGGAACCTATACTCAACAGACAAGTTCCCTTTGAATAACTTGCTAGGGTTTCCCTCAGGATGACCCATCCTGGCAAGTATGTCAGAAAACTCCTCTCCTGATAATTCAGCAGTATCATCTCTATTTCTCAGTCCAAAAACCTCTGTTAGAATGGTGGGGGTCAGAGGTACCTGAGTTCCAGCAATGGACCCAACTATTGTGTTGTTGTCTTGGTGGTGAGCAGTGTAAACCCATTCCTTGATTTTATCTGAGGCCAGCTTTATCCTGGTGGTCATGAGGGCAGACAAGTTCTGATCCTTGAATAAGCTCAGAATATCTTGGAAAACTTGGTCAGTAGTGCTGAATGATTCCATATCAATGTCGAAGCCTGCATCGAACTTCATGGCGGCTAGAACTGCAACTGATACAGCCATTGTACCTGCAAAGATTCAACAAACAAAATGACCAAGCGTAGAACTGTTTGGAGGGAAGAAAGATTCTTGCAGAGAAATTGAAAGCGCAAGAGAGAACGACGGCGAAAAATGAGTTTTATATTAGGGTTCGACGCAGAATTGGAAAGATCGTTGAACTCAGTTCGACGATCGAGGCTTCTAAAGGAATCTGAAGAGACTCCAACATCGTCGATCTCCGTTCGACGATCTTGGAAGGCGTCGAGCTCCGTTTGACGATCGTTCAGTGAACATAATCGTCGAGCGCCGTTCGACGATTGTTGACCGGAAGAGATAGTTCATACTATCTGAGAGGCGCTGAACTCAGTTCGACGATTCTGGAAATCGTCGATCTCCGTTCGATGATCTGTGTGGAAATCGTCGAGCGCAGTTCAGAGATCAGAAAAATTCTAGACACTAAGAAAAATCAGAATTTTTGCCCAGTCTTGGTCAATTTTTAGCTTTCAAAATCTTGGAGATTATTTAAGACTTCCTCCATCTAACATTCCTAACTGATTTAGGAAGAAGGTGTGTTTCTTTTCATCCAAAGGCTTGGTGAAAATATCTCCCCTTTGTAAATCAGTTGGGATATATTGCAATTCAATTTTATTCTTTTCAACATTGTCCCTTAAGAAATGATGCATAATCTCTATGTGTTTTGTCCTACTATGGAGGACTAGATTTTGAGCTATAGAAATAGCACTTGTATTGTCACAAAAGATTTTTGACTTCTCTAAGGTGTAACCATAGTCTAGGAGTTGGTTTTGAATCCACAATATTTGTGAAGAACAACTGCCTGCAGCCATATATTCAGCTTCAGCAGTTGAGGTTGACACAGATGTTTGTTTCTTACAAAACCAGGAGACAAGTCTGTCACCAAGGAACTGACAAGTTCCACTGGTGCTTTTCCTGTCAATTCTGCATCCAGCATAATCAGCATCAGAGAATCCAGTTAAATCAAATGCTGAATCTTTTGGATACCAGAGACCTAGATTTGGACAACTTTTAACATACCTGAGAATCCTTTTTACTAATGTTAGGTGTGACTCTCTAGGACTTACTTGGAACCTAGCACATATGCATGTAGCAAACATTATATCTGGTCTACTAGCTGTAAGATACAGTAAAGAGCCAATCATTGCTCTATATGTTGTCTGATCAACAGGTTTCCCATGTTCATCAGCATCCAGTACAGCATTGGTAGGCATGGGTGTTTTCATACAAGATGCCTCAGACATACCAAATTTCTTAACCAGTTCATTAGCATATTTGGTTTGAGAAATAAAGATGCCTTCAGCATGTTGCTTGACTTTTAATCCTAGAAAGAAGGATAGCTCACCCATGCTACTCATCTCAAATTTAGAATGCATCAGGTTAGAAAACCTTCTGCGCAATTTTGAGTCAGTAGAACCAAAAATGATATCGTCTACATAAATTTGTACTAGTAGGGTATGGGACTTATGGGTTCTAATAAAAAGAGTTTGGTCTACTCTACCCCTTATAAAACTATTTTCCAAGAGAAAGCATGCTAAGGTCTCATACCATGCTCTAGGAGCTTGCTTGAGATCATATAATGCTTTATTTAGTCTAAAAACATAATCAGGGTAAGTTGGAGAGATAAAACCTGGAGGTTGTCTGACATAGACTTCCTCTTTGATGTCTCCATTCAAGAAAGCACTTTTGACATCCATCTGATAGACTTTGAAACCTTTGTGAGCTGCATAAGCTAAAAATATCCTGATGGCTTCTAATCTTGCAACAGGTGCAAAAGTCTGGTCGTAGTCAATTCCTTCTTCTTGAGAATATCCCTGGGCAACTAGCCTTGCCTTGTTCCTTATTATTACTCCTTGATCATCCAGTTTATTTCTGAATAACCATTTTGTTCCAACAATGGAATGATCCTTTGGCTTTGGCACTAGTTCCCATACTTTGTTTCTCTCAAATTGATGCAACTCCTCTTGCATTGCAATGATCCAGTGTGGATCTTGCTCTGCATATTGAATGGACTGAGGTTCAATTTGAGAAAGGAAGCAGGTGTGCAACAGGGTTTGGTTGACCTGATTTCTGGTTTGCACACTAGCTGAGAGTTCTCCAATTATTTGGGTAATTGGATGGTCTCTTGATGTTACGAGATCAACAGGGGGTGTTGATTGTTCACCAACCTGTGTTGTTGTTTCCTCTTGTGGTACAACAACTGGCTCTTCAAGTGGTGGTTCAATATGTTGAGCATTGTTTTCATCTTCACTGCTTTCATCCTCTTGAGCAACCTGTAGCTTGTTCATATCTTCAACTAGAGAGTGTTCCTGCAAAGGTTCTATGGTAGAAGAAATCTTCTCCTTGAAAGACATGTTAGTTTCATCAAAAGAAATGTGAACAGATTTCTCAATTTTCAAAGATGATTTATTATAGACTCTATAGGTCTTGCTGATCATGGAGTATCCCAGAAACACTCCTTCATCAGCTTTGGCTTGAAATTTTGCTAAGTATTTCTTGTCATTATTGTGAATATAGCAAATGCAACCAAAAATTCTGAAATAGTCAACTTTAGGTTTCTTCCCTTTGAGTAATTCATAGGGAGTCTTTCCCTTCAGTTTATGTATCAGACTTCTATTCAGCACATAGTTGGAGGTGTTCACTGCCTCTGCCCAAAAGGATAGAGGTAGATGAGCATCTGACAATAATGTAGTGGCAGATTCAATAAGGGTTCTATTTTTCCTTTCAGCTACCCCATTTTGTTGAGGAGTTCTAGGAGCTGAGAAAGTATGCCTGATCCCTTCACTCTGACAGAACTCTTGCATAAGAAGAGAATCAAACTCTGTCCCATGATCACTTCTGATCAGGGCAATGTGAGTATTGAACTCAATCTGTATACATTTGAGAAACTCTGTCAGACACTTAAAGTTATCAGACTTCTTCCTTAGAAAGAACACCCAAGTGAATCTAGAGAAGTCATCTACAACTACTAAAGTGTAGGATTTCCCTCCTAGGCTTTGTACTGTGATGGGTCCAAATAGATCCATGTGTAACAGATACAATATCCTAGGTGAATCACTCTTATTAAGTGACTTAAAACTGTTTTTAGTTTGCTTGCCTAATTGACAAGCCTTGCAGAGTCCTTCCTTCTTGTAGGGGCCAGAAGGTAGTCCTCTAACAAGGTTGTCCTTGGATAGCCTAGCAATAGTTCTAAGGTTTAGGTGTCCTAATCTCTTATGCCATAACACATTTGGTCTATAGACTGAGTTAAACAGGCAAATATCTATATCAGTTGAAAGAAAATCTACTAAGTAGATGTTACCTTTCCTTATACCTGTCAACACAGTTGTGTTGTCCTCTGACTTGATTTTGCATAAGGTTTTGCTGAAGGTCACCTGGTAGCCTTCATCACATAGCTGACTGATGCTGATCAGGTTGTGCTTCAGTCCTTCCGCATATGCTACCTTCTTGAAGGTTACTGATCCAATCTGTACTGCACCATATCCCTTAGTTTGTCCAAAGTTGGAATCACCAAAGATAACTTTGGGTCCAAGCTTGGCTCTGAAGGATGTGAGGTTGTCCTTATTCCCTGTCATGTGCTTATAGCACCCACTATCCAAATACCATTGCTGGTTAGATGTTGGATAGGTCTTCACCTGCACATGAAATAATTCACTTGTTTTTGACCCAGTTTACCTTGGGCCTAGGTTGATAACCTCTAAATTCAGAAATAAAAGACATCCCTGGCTGACTCTTATATCCTTCAGGATGATATCTCCTTGGAGGTAAAATCCATTCAGTATAAGGGTTGAAGGTTTGGGATGAAGAACCCTTAGGATTCAATTTTGATTTGCCTTTGAAAAAGTTTCCAGAGTTCTGACCTCTGTTCGACGATCTTGGAGCTGAGTTCGACGATCTTGGGTCAGATCGTCGAGCTCTGTTCGACGGTCGACTATGGCTGAGGTCAGGTATATGAGATCGTCGACCTGCGTTCGACGACTTTGGCTGAGATCGTCGATCTGCGTTCGACGATTTGTCCTGAGATCGTCGAGCTGCGTTCGGTGATCGTCGATCTTCATTCGGCGATCGTCGATCTCCGTTCGACGATTTTTACTGGGACTTAGTTTTCTGAGGCAGATCAGAATTTTTCCTAGCAACCTCTACAACTCCCTTTCCCTTGCTAGAAATAAACTTGATGGGAGTTGTTAGGACTATAGGTTGGCTGGATGAAGCACCCAAGCCCAGTGTACTGTTGAATCTAGAGTTCACTGTGCTTGTGATGTCCATCAGCTTGATGCTTCTCCCATTAAGGGATTCTTCAAGCTTCTTGGCCTCAGAGAGCTCACTTTTCTGTGTAGCTATCTATTCCCTACAGTTCTCCAACTCCTGAGAGAGTTTGAGGTTTTCTGACTTTAAACCATTGTGTTCAGATAATTGATTTCTGAGAGAGATAATCTCTTTCTCAGACTTTAGCAGGTCTAAACACAGTGTTTTAAATTCAGATTTAAAATCTTCTGAAGTAAAATCAAAAAAACTAATTACCTGATCTTCTTCAGGTTGAGTTTCTGAGTCTGACTCTGACTCTTCATCCTCTGAATTGTGCTGTGAGGCATTAATTGCCATCATGCAGAATTCCTTTTCTTCTGCATCATCCTCATCATCACTGAAGCTAGATGAGGCTTCTGATTCCTCTTCTGTCTCACTCCAGGATTCAGCAACAAACCCTTTCCTTGTATGCTTATTTTTGCTGGAAGAAGGTTTGCTATTGCCATTCCTTTTGGGGTCCTTCTCCTTTCTTCTTTCTTTTCTGTCCCTTCTGTCCTTGTTCTTGTTCTCTGGACAGTCAGGAACTATGTGCCCTGGTTTCCTGCAACCAAAGTAGATAATGTCTTTGTTATTGCCAATGGACTTGTCATACCTTGGCTTATCCTGCTCCTTGTATGATCTTCTTCTGAAGTCCTTTTTGGCCATCTTGTAGAATCTTTTGGCCAACAAGCTGAGAAGTTCATCATTGCCTGTAGCTTTTTCTTCAGGCAGATCCTCAGTTTCCTTGAAGGCTATGGTTTTCTCTTTCCTTGTGGCTGGTGAAGCAGCCTTCTGTTCTTCCTCTCTATTCTTGATGAGTAGCTCATAAGATTTGAGCTTACCCAACAAGGCTTCAGTGGTGATCTCATTTAGACTTCTAGCATCCTTAATTGGCCAGATTCTTGAGTCCCAAGTGCTGGGGAAGCACATTAGGATCTTGTCATTAAGTTCTGTCAGAGAAATCTCTTTGTCCAATGTCCTTAGCTCACTGACAATTAGACTCAATCTGTTGTACATGTCTCCCACTGACTCAGTCTCTCCCTTCTTGAAGTTCTCATATTGGGAGATGAGATGAGATCTTCTGTCCTTTCTCTCATCAGCTGAGCCTGAGACAATTTCTGAGAGCTTGTCCCAAATCTCCTTGGCTGAGTTACATTCAGCTACCTTTTGGAATATGTCATCTGACATTGTCTGGGCTAGGATGTTCATAGCCTTGGCATCAACTACTTTCCATTTTTTGATGTCAGCATCTGTTCCTGATGGAGGTGGAACAGCATTTGTGCTTGTGCTCTCTGGGGGTCTTGGCACACTGTCAAAATAGAATTGAAAATATCTTCGTCAATAGAATCCATGTAAAGTCTAATCGTGCTTACGTGAACGGCGGATTACCCATCACAGAACATAGAAAAAATAAGAGAGTGCTCCGAAAAAGCGAATGAAAAGGGGTCGGTTGGCTCTCAAAAATACGGGACTCGATACAACGTCCTTAGGACCTACTCTCCAACAAGCACACAACTCGCCGCACCTACACAAGCATCTATTCTTTTCAAAATAAGCCGTCAATCGCAGCAAAAATATATTTAGGAGCGGCGGTAAACGAAAAGGAGGGATCAAGACAAGTTGAGATTAACTCCCTTGTTAGCACCAAAGCGTGCCCAATCTTGGAGAACAAGTCAAGGCTTGGCCTAGTTTGTTCTCTAGCGGATCTTCCAATCTGAAAAACAAGAGGGTCAATAACAACGTTCGATTCAGATTTGCAAGCGAAAACACTTTAAATCGCGGAAAAGACGGATGAATAACCTCCACAAAATTCTCACAGCAAGAACACAAAGATAGGGAAGAGATTACCCAACAAGAAGAAGATCACACAATATTTGTGGAGAATCACTCTCTCCACGGTTCCACCGGTTTCACACCGAAGGGATGCTTCCTTCTTCCACGGAGTCGCACCGAGAGAAGCCACGCCGGAGTCGCACCGAACGGGGATGGAGGAGGCAAGGCTTGGCTTCACACCAAAGGAGGAGGTGGCTATGGCTTTCACCATGGTGGCCGAAATTCCTCAAGGGGGGGTTACTTAGGTTCTTTTTCCAATCATAACTCATCATAATATCCTCCTTTAAATAGGAGTTACAAAAGAGATCCAACCATCCATGGGAGATGAAATCTCATCCATCCGGGCGGTTACATACACCCAAGAGTTTAATAGCACTGAAAATAAAAAATATTACAAGCCAAATGTTTTAAGCAATTAAAATAAAACTAAGTAGAATATTAAGCAAGCTTTGCGCGCCGCGGACGGAGGTTGTATCGCAGCTTTCCGTTAGCGTCCGTGGCGTTGTCATGACGCCGCAAATCTTTAACTTGTTGCGCCGCAGCAACCGGGTCATCATCAGGAAGTGTTTGGAGGGGCCGCAACAACCGGGTCATCATCAGGAAGTAGGGGCCGCGCCATCAATCCTCCCCCACTCAAAATCGCGCATCTCCGATGCGTGGGCGGATAGAAAGCGGCGGAGAAGCTCGGCATCCAAACGTTGAAGCTCTGTCGCGAGGACCCATAGTCGTCCGACGGTGGGCGGTCACGCCAACGGATGAGGAAGCGGTAGGTAGCACGGCAGGAGTAGTAAATGGCTCAGCAGCGAGTTCATAGCTGGATGGAAAAACGTCTTGGGAAACCTGGGAAACATGTCGCAGTACAACGTACCATCCGATGTTATACCTGCGGGGACCGGAGGAGAGAGATCATCCAAACTACCACTCCCCAACCCATTAGAAATTTCAGTGGAGGGAGAAGACGACAAAGAAACCAACTCTTGTGAGGCGCAACAAACAGCGTCAAATCCGAGACATTAAAAATAGGGGAGATACCCCATTCAGCAGCAAATCCAATACAAAGCGTTGTCAAGCTTCTTTATAATCCGAAAAGGACGGCGCGTTTTGGAGCTAACTTTTTAACGGTGCCAGTTGGCATTCGTTCGGGAACTAACCGTACTAAAACCAGATCGCCGACCTTAAAGTGTGACACCTTCCTATGTAGATTAGCGTGCGCTTGATAGACTCATATTGAGCAGTCAAGGTAGCTCGTATACGTGCATGTAAGTCGTGAATATGTTGGGCGAAGGATTGTGCAAATTGACTTGTTTTGTATGTGGGAGGTAAGGGGACCAAGTCAAGTGGCACAGGGGCCTTATACCCGTGGACAATTGGTGTAGGGATGTTTGTGAGATGGACGTGCTTACGTGAACGGCGGATTACCCATCACAGAACATAGAAAAAATAAGAGAGTGCTCCGACAAAAGCGAACGAAAAGGGGTCGGTTGCTCTCAAAATACTCGATTCCTTACCTACTCTCCAACAAGCACACAACTCGCCGCACCTACACAAGCATCTATTCTTTTCAAAATAAGCCGTCAATCGCAGCAAAAAAATATTTTAGAGCGGCGGTAAACGAAAAGGAGGGATCAAGAACAGTTGAGATTAACTCCCTTGTTAGCACCAAAGCGTGCCCAATCTTGGAGAACAAGTCAAGGCTTGTAGTTTGTTCTCTAGCGATCTTCCAATCCGAAAAAAGAGGGTCAATAACAACGTTCGATTCAGATTTGCAAGCGAAAACACTTTAAAATCGCGGAAAAGACGGATGAATAACCTCCAAAAATTCTCACAGCAAGAAACACAAAGATAGGGAAGAGATTACCCAACCAAGAGAAGATCACACAATATTTGTGGGAGAATCACTCTCTCCACGGTTCCACCGTTTCACACCGAAGGGGGCTGCTTCCTTCTTCCACGGAGTCGCCCGACCGAGAGAGCCACGCCGGAGTCGCACCGAACGGGGATGGAGGAGGCAAGGCTTGGCTTCACACCAAAGGGGAGGAGGTGGCTATGGCTTTCACCATGGTGGCCGAAATTCCTCAAGGGGGGTTACTTTAGGTTTCTTTTTCAATGCTAACTCATCATAATATCCTCCTTTAAATAGGAGTTACAAAAGAGATCCAACCATCCATGATGGAGATGAAATCTCATCCATCCGGGCGGTTACATACACACCAAGAGTTTAATAGCACACCAACATGAAAATAAAAATATTACAAGCCAAATGTTTTAAGCAATTAAACTAAAACTAAGTAGAATTATTAAGCAAGCTTTGCGCGCCGCGGACGGAGGTGTATCGCAGCTTTCCGTTAGCGTCGTGGCGTTGTCATGACCCGCAAATCTTTAACTTGTTGCGCCGCAGCAACCGGGTCATCATCAGGAAGTGTTGGGGGGGCCCGCAACAACCGGGTCATCTCAGGAAGTGTTGTAGGGGCCGCGCCATCACTAATCCTTGCTTTCCAAAGTGCAAACTTGGAAAGATTGCACATTGGAGGTCTGGTGCTAGCATAATCTTTGTTTTGGGCCATGATTTGTGCACACAAAATCTAATAATACAATACAAAAGAAAACAGATCTAGTTTGGGAACTTTGGGTTCAGGTGTTATCATGTATAACCAATCAGATATGGTATGTTTAACCAACCTGGCTCTGATACCAATTGAAAGTGCAACTAGATCTGATATACTCTAGAGGGGGGTGAATAGAGTATATGGTGTTTAGTTCTTTTAAAAACTTTTACAACAATTGTTGTAATAAGTGTGAACAGGGAAGCAAATATAAATCTAATCACAGAACTAAACTATGCAAAAACTAAGCACAGACAAATCAAGGCCAGAAACAAAAAGTAAACAAGCAGAGCCAGAGGACACAAGAAATATAGTGGTTCCCCAAACTTGGGTACATCCACTCTTCTACCACCCTAGGTAGGAATCCACTGCAGGATGAGTTGATCAGGTGTCCTGGGCACCAATGAGCTTTTGATAAGGTGCTCAAAAACCAAAGCAGATTTTTTGATCAGGTGTCTTGCCACCAATGAGCTTTTGACAAGGTGCTCAAAAACCAGATTCAAACTTTTGAAGGGAGTTTTAAAAACCCTTTACAGAGTGGGGGTGAGAGAGTGATGGCAGTCTTCTCTTTCTCAAACAACTGAGAAGACTATGTGGATTGATGTCAAAGCTCCCCCTGAATCCTTGAAATCTTCAGGAAGAAAAGCTTTGCTTGAGGGTGATAGGCCTTCAAAGGTAGAACTCCAGCAATAGATGATTTCAGCAATGGCTGAAATGTTGAGTGTCTGGAGTCTTGAAATGATGTTGGCCTTGAACACTTTGAAAGATGAAGAGATCAGAAGATTTTTGAAAGCTTGATCTCTTGATAAGTGTTCTTCAGAATTCTTTTTGACAGAGGATTTTGAAAGAGTCTCTGTAATCTGTATTGTGTATTCTCTCCTTGTTAATCTCTGTATATCATCTATATTGATTCAAAAACATTCTGTCTTTTATTCTCTGTTCCAGAATAGAATATCATTCTCTGTCAAAGATAGCCGTTGGTCTGCATTGAAAGTCCACAGAATTATTCCTTGGAAGATCCCTTGAAACTTGGTCCAGAAATAAATGAAAACGGCTAGCAAATCTCTGATATAATTGCAGAATAACTCCTGTCTGATTTGAATTTGAACTCTGGAAGTTAACTGAAATCGTCGAACTGAGCTCTACTATCGTCGGGCTGAGCTCAGCGAACTGGAAAACTCAAGCAGCAAAATAATCGTCGATCTGAGCTCAAAGATCGTCGAACTGAGCTCAGAGATAAAGATCCAATGCAGAGTCAAAATCGTCGAACTGAGCTCACCGATCGTCGAATGGAGTTCGACGATATTATGAAGTTGAGCTCAGCGATCGTCGAGTGGAGCTCGACGATCTGCCGAAGTTGAGCTCGACGATCGTCGATCTGAGTTCGACGAATCGTCTTTCTGAGCTCGACGATCAGACTTAGTCTCCAGACAGAAAAACTTGGTCTTCAGGGCAGCTTCCAATCCTAGACTTCTAACCCTTAGACTCAATTCTAATTGACCTATTAAGCTATACAGAAGGTCAAACAAAGGTTCCTAGAGACATAATGATCCTGACCCAAATTAGTAATAGGGTGTTCCAACAGAATTGCTATGAGAATTCAATCCCCATCCTATTTATTGATTTTGGTCAGGTTAGGCCATGTACACGCCCGGTTTTCAAGCTAAGTCTGGTGGTGTGTTACACTTACATTTAAAAGTGGCTGTATTGGTTTAGGTTTTTGTTCGCTCGCTTTGGTTGCGTGTAGCCTTCATGTTTATCATTGACTACCAAACCTTAGCCTAAGCCCCATTCTCTCCTACAACTCCTACTGATTCACGCTTGAGTCTAACACGCGCCGTGGAGAGAGTGTGAACGTGCAAGCGCATGGTCCCGGACATTGATGGATATCTTTGGAGGTGATCACGAGCTCCGATCTTTGGCAATGCTCACCTTAGTGGCCTGTCTACTTTCTTCCTACACATGATCGTAAGATTCTCCAGAATTCTAATTTTGAGCAAATACAATATTTATTTATGCCTGTCGAATAAACTACGTAGTATAATTAAAAAGTTTTTCTATTATATCTTCTATGCCTATGATGTATTTGATTTCTCGTCTTACTTTTTTTTTGAAATTTCTGAGCTAGCTAGCTATTTTCTAGTCCACGGAGTGATGATTTGCTCGGGACGTGCAAATGGTTAAGTCTGTGGGTGTGATGAGTCCAAATTTTACACTGATATTTGGACTCATCTGGGCCAGTTTTATCGTCGTAGCACTGCACTTGAGAGCTATAACTGCTTATATTTGCTTACGTGCCTATTTCATGATTAAGTGCACTTTAGGCCTGTTTCTGTGTGTTTTATTTATTTCTGTGCTTTTGTTGTTCTTTAGCCGTGTCTTGAGAATGTGGTGTGCACTTTTAGTAGCCTATCTGCCTCTTCTGCTGGTGTAGGGTTTGTGTGCGTGCTCCGGAACCGCTCGGGAGACCCCGACGATACAGGAACAATGCGCACGACCACTGGACTTACTGCTCACGACCACTGGTCGTGCACTACCGATCGTGTGCATTACATTCTCCTTTTTCCTAATTCTGCCCGGGTAATCGCACAAGCACTGGCCATAGTGCGCACGACCACTGGTCGTGCGCCACTGCTCGTGCGCGGTTACCCCTTTATTTCTGCAAATCTGTCCTAGCCAATCGCACGATTAGTGGATTCAGTGGGCACGACCACCGGTCGTGCGCCACTGATCATGCCCATATCTGCTGATGTTTTTATCCAGTTGCAGGTTTAATTGGAAATGGCGCACGATCATCGACCTACAGTGTGCATGACCACTGGTCGTGCGCCACAGATCGTGTGCTCTGCTTTTTCTGCCTCCGTATTTAAGGGCCTGCTCCGCGATTTAGGTCAACGCCCGTCATTTTCTGCGATCGGGGAGTGCGCGGGAAGCGCCATTTTACTTCTCCAGCTGCTCCATCACCTCCACCTTCATCGGGAGTCCATAACGAGCTATTCTGAAGCTTTCCAAACCCTCCGGCGAAGCTCCCGGCCATTGACGACCTCATCTCCAAGCTTTCCACCGGAGTTGGAGAAGAAGACAACCTAGAGAATGGACTCAAAGGCCTTCGAGGTGACAGCTCGTTGGTACCGGAAGCCTCCTCGGACTGATCCCGGAGTTGAATTGACAACTCGCTATTCCGGCCACGACCTGCGGTGGATCTTCACCCTCTATTTGTTTACTCCTCTTCCCATTCCTCTGTTGTATGGAATGATATAACATTGTAATGAACTACATGTTCTATTCTATATCTAATGGGGTGTTTGTAGTTTTCTTGTGCTTCTAAGTTGTGTGTGTGAATGCGCCTCGCCCACTCCACATCCACTCCATACCCTTGTTTCACCCGATTGCACTCCGCACAAGAACACTGTTGGAGTTACCATGGTGATCTGGAAGTGGTCAAACATATAATCTCACTGCCAACGCGATATGAGCCTGCAGGGTCGCACATAAGAGATGTGGAGAAGTTGGATGATTGACTGTGTTGGTAAAAGTTACCAATCACTGACCTGAATGGGGTTATGGGTAAAGTGTTGCCTTAAAGGATCGTCGGGTTGGGCAAATGTTGCCTTGAAGGACTGGTAAGAATAGTCGTCCGAGGGTCGACAACAATCGTCGAGCATAGATATTCTGATTCCCGCCGATCGACGAGAATCGTCACTCTGATTCTCGACGATCGACGAGAATCGTCGAGAATAAATATGCTGGTTCTCGACGATCGACGAGTTCGACAAGTATCGTCGACAACGGCTCGACGATCGACGAGATTCGTCGTGTATCATCAAGCGCGGCTCGACGATCGGCGAGAATCGTCGAGTATTGTACTCTGATTCTCGCCGATCCTTGGTGATGCTCGCTGATCGATTCTCGCCGATTCTCGCCAATTCTCACCGACTGATACTCACCGATTATGGTACCCTATTTTTGGGGTGGTCTGCGGATAGCGATAAACCTAAGTCTATTTATGCCTTCGGTATAAAAGGGACACTTAGGGTTTTCGGGAAACTCTCTGTTCCTTGCGTGCTGATCGAAACCCGCGACAGAAGAGTTCCGTTCGGCGATCGCTTCGCTGATCCCGAATCCCGCCACCGACGGAAGTGTTCCGCCGCCGCCGTGTTCGCTCTGTCGACCTTCTCCTCTCCGGCGATCGTCGCTGGTGTTGCTCTTCCTGGCGCGGACCTAGCAGTCTGTGGAAAGGCAAGGTGCGGTCTCTCTCCTTCCCGACAATCCGTGCGACGGATAGATCGGTGTTCTCCTGCTCGTGTGGATTTCTGCAGAGACGTGGACATTATTCCACGTAGAACTCGCCACCAGCAAGAACCGGAAGCTTGGAGCATCTCCGTTGAGTTGTGACTCAACGCCACCGAGGTAATTTTTGCTTAGTTGTTTGTTAACTTCTTGATTCAACTATCATGGCCCGATCCCATTTCTTTTGGGTTTTCTTGATGTTTTATTCTTCCGCTGCGTGCACAAGTGTTGTGCCATCCTCATAGAGAAACCCAACAAACACTTCCACCCATTAGCTTTCTGGCCACTCGCCCAACCAAAGTTCGGCATCGCGGATGATACACTCACCTTACCTTGCGAAGCTGTGCCTTCGACCCGCATAGCTTTAATTAGTTTATTAGATCAAACAACCACAATCTCTCAAGTCCCCTTTTTAATTTTTTTCTTAGTATAACCCTCATAACAATATTTTCTGAACTGTTGCCGCTCTATGCTAATTGCATTCCTCAACAGAGCGACACTCGGGGATTTATTCCCAAACTTTAATACTTGTGCGACCGGTGCGCTTGCCGATTTACAGGCATCAATATCTAACAGAGAGCCCTCTGAGCCATAGTACGCTGAGGCTCTGTTGTTGTGTTTTTATCATTAAGTAGAACAGAGGCTTATGCCTGGTAGTGTAGATAACCGCCTAGTAGTGGAGACTCTCGTACTACTGTCATCGTTTGGCCACGATGGATGACGCCTAAAAGGTTAGCTACCTGCTAAAAAAGTGGGAACTAAGTACTTTGTTGACATAGAAAAATAAGTGCGTGAGTTGCATGGGAGCATCATAAATCATCATTGCATTGCATTGCATCTCATAAGATCCTTATCATATAAATTTGTTTGAGCACTTTTATATGATGAGTTACTTTCTGTTAAGTCGATCCATAACTTATAAATCTGTATGGTCATTTTTATAACTAAGTTAAGTTCTATTTCTGTTGTTAAAATATATGTTGTAGATGATTACTGCACCTTTACTGAATTGCAAGTGTAGGTTATTGCTATCACTGATAAGTAAAGTTTGTTTTAAAGAAGATAGATTTGGTTTTATATCCTGTGGATTAAGGCAAGAGTACCTATCGCATAGGAGTATATTATTTTGTAGAAAATATCAAGGTCGTATTTTTCCTGGGATCGGTGTTAATTATTCTACTTTTTAGAACAGACTATTATTTTATCAAACGAACGGAGTGGAGTGTATATAAAAAAAACAAAAGAAAAAAATTATATATACATGATTTTATTAGGATAAGGACTTAGAAGGTAGTCCTCGATTTCAGAATTACTTTGAGAGAATATTAATTCACCTATTAAAGAACAAATTTATTCCTTAATTACCTAACTTAACGAGAGGGTCCCTTTGGTAGCATCACTGACTTGAAAGTACGACCGGGAGGCTTGCGTTTAAAACGGGTTAACGTAAACGTAGTGTCTCTTCATCTGGTATATGATCAATTAACAGAAAACCATAGTTAGGATAACTAGAAAGTAGAGTTGAAATAGTTGAAAATAATATCCAGCCCAGAGCTCATCTTGACCAAGTGCTAAGGGTTCTTAGCCTCTTCTCAGGATGGGGGCGGTATAAAGTACAGAAAATAATATCTACCTATCTATCTTAATCCAGTACTTAAGCTTTCGCTTCGCCTTTCATTCGGGATAGGGTAGTAAAATCTAAAATTTTGCAGAGCTTTCGCACTATCTTAATCCAGGTCATAGGCTTGCGCCTCGCCCATCATTCGGGATAGTATGAAATAATAAGGTTTTGAAAATAATTTTGAAAGCAGTTTCACGCTATCTTAATCCAGGACATAAGCAGAGCTTCGCCTTTCATTCGGGATAGTATGAAAAAAATAAAGGTGAGTAAAACTGAAAATAAAACACTAAAATACTCAGAATTGAAGTTGAAAGAGTCTATTATAAAGTCCAAAAATTATTACAACTTTCTAAAAAGCTGAAAAGAAAGCTAAAATATTACAACTTACAGAACTTTTGAATACTTGAAAGCTACTACCAGTTCCTTGTCAGAGAGCTGGGGAGTCCTAACAGTTCTTAAGGAAGCTGCTGGTGTTCGAATAATTCTACTCAGCCCTGTCCCTCTATTTATAGGAAAAAAATAAATGCTTTTGGAAAAGCACTTTTGGAAAAGTTGCCAAACAGCTTATAGAAAAGCTGCCAAACAGCTTTTGCAAAAGCTGAAAATCTGCTTATAGGACAGCTGGCTATTGGACAGCTTGACACATGGCGGTTTGGATATGGATGGAGCTGACTTGGCTGGCTGGATAAGAACTGCATCTGCTGATGGAAAAGCAGCTGATGGATAAGCTTGGCAGCTGGCTGATTGAAAAGCTGCTGGTGGGCTGCTGATGGAAAAGCTGGCGGGTTGGCAGGTAGCAGGTTGCGGGTCCGGGTAACAGGTTGCGGGCTGGCGGGTCCTGGAGAGTTGGCGGGCTGGAATAAATCCAAAAAAATGCGTTGGCCTAGTCTCGATACCAAGCAACCAGAGAGAATAACTAGATACCATTCCGCCAAGCCAATTAATCATTTCTGTCAAACATAGAAACATATTACTTATATTATGTATTTCCAGATTTATACATATAAAATAATAATCTTAAGTTTCTATTTATTTTGTTATAAAAATACATTATATATATAATTATACATATAATATATATTTTGATATGATAAAATTATTTTGTGATAGGTTTTATTTATTATTATTATTTTTATTTACATATATGTATATATATTTTTATATATACCTAAATTTAATTATTTAATATAATTGTTCAATTTTAACTTTATATATATACATATAATGTTATATTAATTATATATATACAATTATTATTATAAGCTATGATTATCATTATTATTTATTGTTATATACTAAATACTATAATTATTTTAATATTATTATATATATTATATACTATATGAAAGTAGTATAAATATTTATATTATTATCATAACTTTACTATTATATTTAATATTTATTATAATAGTTATTATCTACTTTTATTTTTATTTTATATATAAATAGTATATAAATACAACAATTATATATTTTATTTAACTTATATCTAAACAACGTATATTTGTTATAATAGATTATTTAATTTCTAAAAATATTTATTTAGAGAAAAAAAAACAAACCATTTATTCAATAATTTACATAAAATTTTACAAATTATATTTAGAAATTAAACTAAAATGTATACTAAAATGTTTATAAATAACTACTCATCAAATACCCCCATACTTAATTTTTGCTATTCCAGAGCAAATATAGAGTTGAGTAAGTTATAAAATTTTCTATTTACTCTCAATTTAATTCTTCAAGATAAAACATGTATAAACATCCGTTGAATAAAGAGTTAAATGCTTCCGTATATATATCATTGATACCAGAGTTAGAATTTATAGCCATAAAAAGTTTTTGAAAACAAATAGTAAGCACATATTAAAATCAGATATAACAAGGATAGAGTGGCTTTATGACTACTATATCTTGTATGAGATATGTTGAAAAATTACAACCTATTAATTATGCTCTCTCAAAATTTAAGCAAAATTAATTCAATTTTGTAGTGGTTTTATGGGATATCAACTTGGTGGTTTTGCCCATGTAGGAGGTGATGAATTTTATCCTCTCACCTTTTTTTCATATTCATGCATTGTTACAACTATTTTAGGAAAATATTTTCCAAAATAGCAAAAAAAACTTTGCAGAATTGAATCTTGAATTAATCCAATGCATATGTTTAGGAGCACATACTCCATTTCATATGATCTTTTAATATTTATTGGATGCCTATGTTTACGGAATTTTTTTTATTCCCATGGACATAAGATCTTTTCTTTTCTAGGAGCACATACTCCTAGATGCTTGCGTGCGTAAAGAAACATGCCAAGCGAAATAGTAGGTAGGGGTTGTAATAATAATTTTGATAAAAGATTTTGAGAGCAATGGTAATAGCTTGATATTTTATATATTTTAACAAGATTGAAGTAATGATAATTACAGTCTAAAATTTTTTGGTGAACATAATATGATGGCTTCTATTGTATGTATATGTATTTCTTTTGATATATTAAAGCATGCTTGCTAAAAAACTAACTCTGATTGTAATGAAATTTTACAAGGTAGGTTTTAAAAGTTTATTCCGGATATTTATATTTATCTAGTTATGAGAAGGAGTAGTAAATTTGAAAATTGAATAATTTGTATTTTTATCAACTCAGATTTTTGGAATATATTTACATAGTATGGTTTTGAAAATTTTGACTTGTTTTGATGAGTAATAAAATAAAGAATGTTTTTATTTTAAAAGGAAAGATATAACATAAAAGTGATAAAAAATTGCAGCTAAAAGCACCCCCATACTTATGTTAGGCATAGATATGAAGTGAAAAATATGTACAGAATATACAAAAGCATAAAAGATGGAAATATACAAGTGAATTTATATTTCGAGGTTATGGAGTAGTGTTAGGGTTTCATGTTCTTTTTGAAAAGGGTCCCCAGTAAAATATAGTTTTAAACGGTGCCCGTTCACTTTGAAAGTTCCTAGTTCAGGGTTAGAAATAAGAACGGTCCCATATGGCCAGATTTGTTTAACAGTATAGGGTCCGGTCCATCGGGATTTTAATTTTCCTGGAAATAATTTAAGGCGTGAGTTATATAGTAGGACAAGATCACCTGGTGAAAAAGATTTTGGAAATTTAATTTTCCTATCATGATAAAACTTAGATCGCTCTTTATAAAATTTATTATTCTCATAGGCGTTTGCACGCCATTCCTCAAGTTCATTGAGTTGAAATTTACGTTGTTCGGCGGCTAAGTTTGTATCTAAGTTAAGGAATTTTAGCGCCCAGTATGCGCGATGTTCTAATTCTACAGGTAGGTGGCATGCCTTTCCATATATTAAACGATAAGGTGTACAACTGATCGCAGTTATGAATGCTGTACGGTAGGCCCAAAGTGCATCATCTAATTTGAGGGACCAATCTTTTCGATTGGTATCTACAGTCTTTTCTAATATGCTCTTTAGTTCTCTATTGACTACCTCCACTTGGCCGCTTGTTTGGGGGTGATAAGCGGTAGCGAGTTTATGAGTAACTCCCTATTTGACTAACACTTTAGCCATCTGGGTGTTACAAAAATGAGTACCTCGATCGCTAACTATATCCCTAGGCGTGCCAAAACGTGAAAATAAGGTTTTCAGAAATTTAACGACGACTCTCGCGTCAGCGGTGGGAAAAGCTTGCGCTTCAGCCCATCGTGAAACGTAATCGACCGCTACTAAGATATAACGATTTTTAAAAGAAGGAGGTAAATGTCCTACAAAATCTATGCCCCACAGATCAAAAATTTCACATTCTAAGTAAAAGTTTTGGGGCATTTCGTCCCGACGGGAAATGTTACCTGACCGTTGGCAGCGGTTGCAAACGCTTACCAATTTTTGAGCATCCTTGAATAAAGTAGGCCAAAAGAATCCTGCTTCAAGGACTTTACGTGCAGTCCGGTTGGATTGATAATGTCCGTCGGTTGGTCCTTCATGGCAGTGTCGTAGTACTTTTAGTCCTTCCTCGTTCGAAATACATCTTCTAATTACTTGGTCGGCACAGACTCGGAATAAATACGGGTCTTCCCAAAAGTAGTTTTTCAAGTCAGAAAAGAATTTCCTTTTTTCTTGAAGTGAAAAAGCTTTTGGAAGGACTCGGGCTACTAAATAGTTAGCCAAGTCTGCGAACCAAGGAATAGAAGAGTTTGTTACCTTTTCGAGGGTGAGGAGAATTTCTTCAGGGAATTTATCTTCGATGTCGGCTTCCACGAGTGTATCTGTTGCAGCATTCTCTAGTCGAGAAAGATGATCGGCTGCCAAATTCTCTGCGCCTTTCATATCTCGGATCTCTAAATCAAATTCTTGTAATAAGAGAATCCAACGTAATAAACGGGGTTTTGCATCTGCCTTAGTTAGTAAATATTTTAAAGCAGAATGATCCGTAAAAACTATAACTTTCGATAGCATTATATAAGATCTAAACTTATCAAATGCAAATACAATTGCCAGTAGTTCCTTTTCCGTGGTCGTGTAATTGGTTTGTGTGGATGTGAGAGTTTTACTTGCATAATAGATAGGATAAAAATATTTGTCTATTCGTTGTCCTAAGACAGCTCCTACCGCATAATCACTCGCATCACACATGATCTCAAAAGGAAAGGACCAGTCTGGGGCTACTAAAATAGGAGAGTTGATAAGTTTGACTTTAATAATACTGAATGCTACTAAGCATTCACTATCGAATATAAATGGGGCTTCTTTTTCTAATAAATGAGTTAACGGTTTTGTTATTTTAGAGAAATTTTGAATAAACCGTCTATAGAAACCTGCATGGCCTAAGAAACTTCGAATAGATTTTACATTTGTTGGAGGAGGAAGTTTTTCAATTATTTCTATTTTGGCCTTATCGACCTCGATTCCCTGGGAAGAAATTTTATGACCGAGAACTAAACCTTCGTGGACCATAAAGTGGCATTTCTCCCAGTTCAACACTAAATTCGTGTCTTCACAGCGTTGAAGAACATGAGGGATGTTATCTAAACACGTATGGAATGAGTCTCCAAATACGGAGAAATCATCCATAAATACTTCCATAACGTCCTCTACTAACTTGCCAAAAATAACTAGCATACATCTTTGAAATGTAGCTGGCGCATTACAAAGTCCAAACGGCATTCGCCTATAGGCGAAAGTACCAAAGGGGCAAGTGAACGTAGTTTTCTCTTGGTCTTCAGGGGCTATAGGAATTTGTAAATACCCTGAATAACCATCGAGAAAACAATAATATGAGTGACCCGAGAGTCGCTCTAATATTTGATCTATAAACGGTAGTGGAAAGTGATCTTTACGGGTGGCATCATTTAATTTTTGATAGTCGATGCACATCCTCCAACCCGTAACAGTACGTGTTGGAATTAGTTCATTATTAGCATTTGGTACTACCGTTATACCGCCCTTCTTAGGGACGACTTGTACGGGACTAACCCATGTGCTATCTGAGATTGGATAGATAATTCCTGCGTCTAATAATTTCATTACTTCAGCTTTTACGACATCTTTCATATTAGAATTTAAACGTCGTTGGGGCTGGATAGATTTACGAGGGTTATCTTCCAAAAATATTTTATGCGTACAAAAAGATGGGTTGAGTCCTTGGATATCAGAAATTTGCCATGCTAATGCATGTCGATGTTGTTTTAACACTTCTATTAATTCAGACGTTTTCTTATCATTTAATTCGGCAGAAATGATAATAGGGAGTTTAGATTCGGCTTCAAGGAAAACGTATTTTAAATTTGCGGGAAGTGTTTTTAGCTCGAGGGTTGGTGGTTTTTCATATGAAGTTGGGGTTTTTAGAGTTGTAGAAGTTAAGGATATAAAAGGTTCTAAAGGGTCATCGGTAGGCATTTCTTGTGAAAGGGGTAAGTCTGCCAAGTCCGATTCTTCTACAGTTATTGAAAGTAAATCAGAACAGGGAAAACCATTTTCCTCAAAAGAGGCTTCCGCAAGATAGCATGAATCGTCGTTTATTAAAGAATTTTTCATAGAGGGATCTATATCGATAGTAACCTCATCATCTCCTACTCGTAAGAGAAGTATACCGTTACTTACGTCTATTATCGCGCGAGAGGTTGCGAGAAAAGGACGACCGAGAATTATGGGAACATCGGCGTCTTCCTCTATGTCAAGTATAACAAAGTCTACCGGGAAGATAAACTTGTCTATTTTGACCAGAACATCCTTTACTATCCCTATTGGATATTTAAAAGAACGATCTGCTAACTGGATGCTCATTTTAGTTGGGCTGGGGTTACCTAATCCTAGTTTTTGAAAGATCTAGTAGGGCATTAAATTTATGCTAGCACCTAAATCTGCTAACGCATCTTTTATTAATAGATTACCGAAGAGACACGGGATGGAAAATTGTCCCGGATCGTTTAATTTTGGGGGTAATTTATGTAATAAAACGGCTGAACATTCGGCGTTAAGGAAAACTCTCGAAATATCTTCGAGTTTCTTTTTATTTGAAAGTAACGCTTTTAAATATTTTGCGAATTTAGGCATCTGTGCAATTGCCTCGCAGAAAGGTATATTGATTTGAATTTGTTTTAGCATTTTTAGAAAGTTTTTATATTGTTCATCTTCTCGTTCTTCTTTTAATTTAGATGGATAAGGTAAAACAACATGTGGGGAAGAAATTCGCGGGGGTTGAGGAGGCAGAGACGTAACGGGAAGTGTTGTTGGAAGGCTAACCTTAACTTCTTTTTCTACCCTAACGGGTGGTGGTAGCTCCCTGCCACTTCGTAGTTTAACGGCTTGTCAACTTGATGGGTTACTGGAATGGCCAGTATCCCGCGGATTTGGTTCCATATTTCCTGGCAAATTACCAGGTTGGCGTTCCGATAGCATTTTTGAAATTTGTCCAATTTGTGTTTCTAAGTTTTTAATTGATCCGGTCAGGTTTCGGATATTGGACTCATTAATACTGACATATTTCGTAAATATGTATTCTATCGGGGTTGGGCTAAATTGGTGCGGTTGTGGTGGTGGTATTTGTGGTTGTGGGGGTTGCGGTGCAATCGGAGGGCGTTGAGCATTATTAGGGTTCCTCCATGAAAAATTAGGATGGTTCCTATATCATGGATTATAAGAATTATTATTATTATTATTTGGATTATAGGAAGGTCTATATGAGTTCCCCATATAGTCGACTTCTTCATTATTATTAGTTGAATTAGGCGGATTCCAAGATGTAGAGGCGGAGGAAGCAGATATTCCTGCCAATTGTTTAGTTAAATTTTCTACTTGGAGTGCTAAAGTAGAAGAAGTGTCGAGCTCATAAATCCCAGCTTGTTTAGGGCGTGACCTTGGCACGTTCCACTGGTACGCGTTCATGGCCATCTCCTCAAAGAGGGTTTGAGCGGCCTCGGGGGTTTTGTTATTGAGCGTGCCCCCAGCGGCATCATCAATGGCTTGTCTGGTTTGAATATTCAAACCATTATAAAATATTTGTACCTGGAGCCAAGTTGGCAGTGCGTGATGTGGACACCGACGTAGATATTCCTTAAAACGTTCCCAAGTCTCATAAAGAGACTCGGACTCGCCTTGCACAAATGAAGAAATATCCGCACGCAGACGTGCGGTTTTTACAGGTGGAAAATACTTTGTAAGGAATTTTTCGGTCATTTCAACCCAAGTGGTAATAGATCCTCTGGGGAGAGAACCTAACCACTGTTTGGATTTCGTTCGTAGTGAAAAAGGAAATAAGCGAAGACGGATGGCATCATCAGTGACGCCATTTATCTTAAATGTGTCGCATATTTCTAAGAAGTTGGACAAGTGTGTGTTTGGATCTTCGTCGGGCAATCCATCGAATTGAACGGAATTTTGAATCATTTGGATTATACTCGATTTAATCTCAAAGTTATTATTAGCAATTGTTGGACGAACGATATTAGACCCGGTGTCATCTAAATTGGGTCGTGCATAATAAGACATGGTCCTTTGGGGGACCACCTTCGGCATTTGTTGTTGTTCTGCTACCATTTCTTGTACGTGTGCGGTGCCTACAAACTCTTCCAGATTTAATACAAGCTCTTGATTCAGAGATCGGAGGCGCCTGCGAAATGTGCGAACGTTTTCAGGATCAAGTTCAAGAGTTAAATCAGATGGAGTTTTGCGGGTCAGACACTAAAAAAGACTTTTTGAGAAAAACAAAAAAAACCTAAAAAACAAGTTTTATATAAACACAGGTTTTATATAAACTAGTTTTTTTAAAATATATCTAAACACACAAATACAAACACACGAATAGACTTAAAATGGAAAATAACTACAAACAGGTTTTTTATATAAAACAGATTTTCTATACAAAGAGGTTTTATAATAAAAAATAGTTTTTATTATAAACTAGTTTTTTTTAGAAGAAAAGTCTTATATAAAATACATTAAAATAGTAGGTTCGGTTTTTTTTAGAATACGTTAGTGGTTAATAAACTTGTTAATAAAAAGTTCGGTTTTATAAAAACAAAGTTCTAAATTCAGGGAATTTTATGTTTGTTTTATTTTTATAAAAACTAAGGTTTTTAAGTAACAAGAAAAAGAAAAGATAAAATTAATAGCATTCTTTTATTTTCAAATATTAACACATATAAACTAATCCCCGGCAACGACGCCAAAAAGCTTGATAAGTAAAGTTTGTTTTAAAGAAGATAGATTTGGTTTTATATAATCTTTTATGTATATAAGTCTATCTCTTTTTTTTACTTATATCCTGTGGATTAAGGCAAGAGTACCTATCGCATAGGAGTATATTATTTTGTAGAAAATATCAAGGTCGTATTTTTCCTGGGATCGGTGTTAATTATTCTACTTTTTAGAACAGACTATTATTTTATCAAACGAACGGAGTGGAGTGTATATAAAAAAAACAAAAGAAAAAAAATTATATATACGTGATTTTATTAAGATAGGGACTTAGAAGGTAGTCCTCGATTTCAGAATTACTTTGAGAGAATATTAATTCACCTATTAAAGAACAACTTTATTCCTTAATTACCTAACTTAACGAGAGGGTCCCTTTGGTAGCATCACTGACTCGAAAGTACGACCGGGGAGGCTTGCGTTTAAAACGGGTTAACGTAAACGTAGTGTCTCTTCACCTGGTATATGATCAATTAACAGAAAACCCTAGTTAGGATAACTAGAAAGTAGATTTGAAATAGTTGAAAATAATATCCAGCCCAGAGCTCATCTTGACCAAGTGCTAAAGGTTCTTAGCCTCTTCTCAGGAAGGGGGCGGTATAAAGTACAGAAAATAATATCTACCTATCTATCTTAATCCAGGACTTAAGTTTTCGCTTCGCCTTTCATTCGAGATAGGGTAGTAAAATCTAAAATTTTGCAGAACTTTCGCACTATCTTAATCCAGGTCATAGGCTTGCGCCTCGCCCATTATTCGGGATAGTATAAAATAATAAGGTTTTGAAAATAATTTTGAAAGCAGTTTCACGCTATCTTAATCCAGGACATAAGCAGAGCTTCGCCTTTCATTCGGGATAGTATGAAAAAAATAAAGGTGAGTAAAACTGAAAATAAAACACTAAAATACTCAGAATTGAAGTTGAAAGAGTCTATTTTATAAAGTCCAAAAATTATTACAACTTTCTAAAAAGCTGAAAAGAAAGCTAAAATATTACAACTTACAGAACTTTTGAATACTTGAAAGCTACTACCAGTTCCTTGTCAGAGAGCTAGCGAGTCCTAACATTTCTTAAGGAAGCTGCTGGTGTTCGAATAATTCTACTCAGCCCCGCCCCTCTATTTATAGGGAAAAAATAAATGCTTTTGGAAAAGCACTTTTGGAGAAGTTGCCAAACAGCTTATAGAAAAGCTGCCAAACAGCTTTTGCAAAAGCTGAAAATCTGCTTATAGGATAGCTGGCTATTGGACAGCTTGACACGTGGCGGTTTGGATATGGATGGAGCTGACTTGGCTGGCTGGATAAGAACTGTATCTGCTGATGGAAAAGTAGCTGATGGATAAGCTTGGCAGCTGGCTGATTGAAAAGCTGCTGGTGGGTTGCTGATGGAAAAGCTGGCTAGTTGGCAGGTAGCATGTTGCGGGTCCGGGTAGCAGGTTGCGGGCTGGCGGGTCCTGGAGAGTTGGCGGGCTGGAATAAATCCAAAAAAAATGCGTTGGCCTAGTATAAAATAATGCGTTGGTCATAGGCTTGCGCCTCGCCCTTCATTCGGGATAGTATAAAATAATAAGATTTTGAAAATAATTTTGAAAGCAGTTTCACGCTATCTTAATCCAGGACATAAGCAGAGCTTCGCCTTTCATTCGGGATAGTATGAAAAAACTAAAGGTGAGTAAAACTGAAAATAAAACACTAAAATACTCAGAATTGAAGTTGAAAGAGTCTATTTTATAAAGTCCAAAAATTATTACAACTTTCTAAAAAGCTGAAAAGAAAGCTAAAATATTACAACTTACAGAACTTTTGAATATTTGAAAGCTACTACCAGTTCCTTGTCAGAGAGCTGGGGAGTTCTAACAGTTCTTAAGGAAGCTGCTGGTGTTCGAATAATTCTACTCAGCCCTGCCCCTCTATTTATAGGAAAAAAATAAATGCTTTTGGAAAAGCACTTTTGGAGAAGTTGTCAAACAGCTTATAGAAAAGCTGCCAAACAGCTTTTGCAAAAGCTGAAAATCTGCTTATAGGACAGCTGGACACGTGGCGGTTTGGATATGGATGGAGCTGACTTGGCTGGCTGGATAAGAACTGCATCTGCTGATGGAAAAGCAGCTGATGGATAAGCTTGGCAGCTGGCTGATTGAAAAGTGCTGGTGGGCTGCTGATGGAAAAGCTGGCGGGTTGGCGGGTAGCAGGTTGCGGGTCCGGGTAGCAGGTTGCGGGCTGGCGGGTCCTGGAGAGTTGGCGGGCTGGAATAAATCCAAAAAAATGCGTTGGCCTAGTCTCGATACCAAGCAACCAGAGAGAATAACTAGATACCATTCCACCAAGCCAATTGATCATTTCTGTCAAACATAAAAACATATTACTTATATTATGTATTTCCAGATTTATACCTATAAAATAATAATCTTAAGTTTCTATTTATTTTGTTATAAAAATGCATTATATATATAATTATACATATAATATATATTTTGATATGATAAAATTATTTTGTGATAGGTTTTATTTATTATTTTTTTTTATTTACATATATGTATATATATTTTTATATAAACCTAAATTTAATTATTTAATATAATTGTTTAATTTTAACTTTATATATATACATATAATGATATATTAATTATATATATACTATTATTATTATAAGCTATGATTATCATTATTATTTATTATTATATACTAAATACTATAATTATTTTAATATTATTATATATATTATATACTATATGAAAGTAGTATAAATATTTATATTATTATCATAACTTTACTATTATATTTAATATTTATTATAATAGTTATAATCTACTTTTATTTTTATTTTTTATATAAATAGTATATAAATACAACAATTATATATTTTATTTAACTTATATCTAAACAATGTATATTTGTTATAATAGATTATTTAATTTCTAAAAATATTTATTTAGAGAATAAAAAAAACAAACCATTTATTCAATAATTTACATAAAATTTTACAAATTATATTTAGAAATTAAACTAAAATGTATACTAAAATGTTTATAAATAACTACTCATCAATCACTTATTATACACTGTTTTATTTACTCTTTTGATATTTAGAGATAAACCACATGATATTACTTAGTGTTATATATATATATTGTTCCTCATTTCTATCTCATGCCACGTTCTTAAGAGCTGCGAGGTGAGAGGATGAGATAGCCACTTAGACTTTATGACTAACGATTGCTACAATGACCGGTTCGGAGGACAACCAGTGGATAGAGCATCAACAACATCAGGTTATACAGCAGGGCAGCCAGGCCAGGGAGACAGGGATTGATACGACGATACCCTCATTGTTGTCGGTTACTAAGGTGTTAGATTTTGAGAGACCTTGTTGTAGCCTTCAGGAAATTTTGTTGCACTCTGATATTAAAGGAACCTATGTAGATCTTTATTATTCATGTACATTGTTATGGAAAATTACTTATTGTGATTCTTTGACTTATGTTTATTGTATTTTGTTTGGTTGGCATGGATGATATTGTGAAAGCCTACAGAATAGGCATCTTGAAGTACCGGTCAGCTCGTGTGCTGACGCTATAGCAAGGCGAATGTTCCGGGCATAAGACTCCCCTCAGCCGTGTTTTGTGTTCTGGGAGGGGGGTCTTACACCTCCTACGACAAAAAACCAAGTTGTATGCCAGTTTTTTCCCCTGCCTCGAACCATGATCTAGCCCGCCTCCAACTTCTTTACAATCTCCAGGATCAAGGCCACGCTACTCTCAATAGCTAAAAATGTACCTGCCTCAGATCGTCCTGGAGGCCCGTGTATAACTGCTTCGCATAGCTGGCATCATCCAGCTGATATGAATCAGTGAAGCGAGCTAAGAGTGTAAACTCTTAATAGTACTCCAAAAATGACTTGCAACCCCACCTTAACTGCAGAAATCTGTTCTCTAGCTCATCCCTCGTAGTCTGTTACACAAAATGCTCCAGAAGTCCTATCTTGAACTTATCCCATATGATATATATATGCCCTCAAATCCAGCATAGGTGGTGTCTAAAAGTGACTTCCATCACCTCAATGCGTGCGACTCAAAAAATGAAACTGCTAAGGATACAACCAAATTAGTCTGGCATCGTATCCCACCCAACATCTCGTAGATGATGTATAAACAATCCTCCATCTGTAATGCTAACTCCATCCCGAGATACGATGGAGGTGAAAGGCCTCAGAAGACACTCAGCCAATTCATCTCGAGATTTGGTTGAGGATCCAGAACATGTTTTGTTCTAAAAGCCTCCAAGATAACAGTCAGTGTCTATCCCATCTACAATTGTTGAAACAGAATAGGAACTTGCCGGGGGGAATGACATTCTGAGCCTGAGGTGTTCCCTATTGAAGGATAGGGTTCGTTAAAAGCTACATGAGGAAAAGTATACTTGTTAGATTGTTGTCCAAAATCTAGTTAAGAGTGGACTGTTGCATGTGATTCCCTTTATGGGCACACCATAGCTTTCGCGGCTTAATTTGTCCGCAAACTAAAAATCGAGTAGGGTGTTCCAGGGTTTGTTGACTTCTTTTCTTTGGGTTGAGGTTTCGTTCTGATAATAGTTATAAGTCCCCTTTTTTGTACCTAGGTCTTATTCCCAAAACAGCCGCTTTGTGGTCACACCAACCTCCAAGAAGGTCGCCACTACAAAACACTGATTCTGCATGCAAATTCTCATCCATGTACTACAAAAGAAATAGAAGTTTTCATATAAATGAAACAAGTCCACCATCATATTGCTATATAAATAATTCCACACAAGGTAAACCTGAACAACACAAATGGGCTCCTGCCAAGTACATAAGATCCTCACTACAAAACACTGGCAGAAGAAAAGCTACTAATCAGTCACGGATCCGGTGGCTGCTGCTGCTACTCCTGGATTAGGCTGCCTCACCTACTCCTGCACCGTACTCTTGTTGTGATGGGTTAACTAGAGCTGCACACTATCTCCCAGCTGGAGTCTGTGTTGTTATGGCCATCTGGCCATTTGGCAAAAAGATTAAGTCTTGGTCCCCCTCCAATTCCCCTGCGATTCCTAGCCACCGTACGGGGAGGATGAATAGAAAGTTATCTAAAGTGGAGAGTAAACAAGAGCAGGTGGTAATCAACCTAGCTACAATATGCTAATAATATCTACCATAATATTTACAGGTATATATATGAAACTGTATGTTAAGAAACAACATAATGAATGCAATAACTTGAAGTAATGGTAAAGCAGTTAATTATCAACACAGAGAAAGTAACCTTAATTTATAAGAATGTCCATACAAAGTTATAAATTAAGGGGTCATTTTGCAAGGCCTAATGTACAAAAGAATGCATAATAATTTATATGTTAGGGGTATAGGTTTTATGCAATATTATGTATGTTAAATGATATGTCTCACATAGGTGCAACACACCCAAATGACTCTATGCACAGAGACCTTTAGTTCACCCATTTGGAGTTAGCTAAACTCTCAGATACCTCTCGAAGTGGCAAATGAAGGCAGTGGGTTGGGCCTCCCAACTCCTAGGTCGGTATTCAAACTACCTAACCTAGACCATGCGTACTATTCGCTATCCGCACAGTCAAGTGCTACAGAGTCTCTTGTACTGATGCTGGTTAAACCATCAGTCTTTCCTTAGCTAAGTGAAAACATACACTTGTCGTGTCAACATTTTGACATCGGTGTGAATGACCATTCAATAACGAGGACCCACCACTTTAATGCATAGGCACACATTCTAGAAATGAGTTCCCGAGCCATCAGCTCTCCAAACTAATCCATCTTTTAAATAAACACTGAGCCCGCGACATGCGAAACTAACAAAATTATCACCCATAATAGCGGGTTAAGTGATTATGTGTGATAATAATTTATTAATAGTTACTCTTTTAAATCCACTTATTCATATAGTTTAGGGTTAGACTTGGACTACCCGGGGCCTGCCCGGTGATGGGCTCTCGAGGGCTCTAGGAACTATGGTGGGTTGTATCCAAAAGTTCCCTTTCTCAAGGCACTTACTTTTATGGGTATCTATTCATTTCCAAACCCCTCCCCACATTACACTTGAGCTAACCCTACGTGAATTACCACTTTTAGGGCAGAGATGATACATCGTCGGTTCCGAGCACAACTCTGCCTCCTTTGTATTCAGGCTACCCAACACTTGGCCTTTTGGGTGAACTGATATAGACTCCACAAACATTTAGGTGCACCCACTATATTACTACCCATGTGAGACCTACAGCTCTACCTTCAATCACTCAAAATACTATATGCAGGCCAAATGAACTAGATTGAACGTGTGAAAGGGAATAATCCAAATACTTCACCAAAAGCCCTATCATTATTTATAGGGGTCTATCATGAGATTTTTTCTTAAATCCAGATATTTGTATTTTTTCTAATTTATTCAGCCTAAAATCATGCCAACTGCAACTTTGACCTTGCGGTACAAGTTTCTGATTTGCAAAGTCCTTAATAAAATTTCTACAATATCATATTGGCCAAACAACAAGATATAAATTTCATAAATTTTCCAAAATAATTTCTATCATAAATCACAGTATTATTCATTTGATCGAAACTAAATTAAATAAAGGAAGCACAAGGATTTATTATCCAAAAATTATCTTAAAATTACCAGGGGACCATAGTGAACAGAAAGGTTCACTGACCTAATTTCATAATTTTCTAAATTCATTTAACCACCTAATTAATTGGATAAAGGAAATTCAAACTTGGGAAATTTGTAAAGGAACCACTCCATAATTTCTTTCAAATATTATAAAAGAAATTTGTGAAAAATCATGATGACCAAAAATGTTTACTAGCGAAGTATCATAATTTTTCAGTGCACAATTAGCCCTAAAACTAATTTATTTCTTTGGACAATACTAACTAAAACTATAAAGGTGGTACTGCAATTCTCCAACTAAAATTAATAATAAAAATTTTAGAGATTTATAACATTAGTAGAAGCTCATTACCCAAGTTCATGATCTTCCAATACTGTATGGTCTTGAATTTTGCACCTGAAAGGAAAGTTCGAATTCTAAGTACTAAGTGTTCAATGAGGGAAAAATAGCTCTAAAATTCCAATGAAATTATCCATGGAGTTTTTCCATCTAATTAAACAATCTACAAAGTTTTGAGACAATCCTTAGAGAGGTGACCATATTTCTCTCATTAACCCTTATAGGCAGCACTAAGATTTGAACTAGGATTTCAAGGTACACCAACCCTAAATCCCCCTAAAATTATTCATGAGGGTGTTTTATGTGATAACAATGCAGTGGCCATGGTTTCACCTTGTTTGGTTGAGGTATGGTCACTCAACTCCACTAAGTGAACCTTTAGAGAACTATTCTTTCTTTTATCTGGGTGACCATCTTTGATCACTAGGTTACACCCTCAAATCAACCCCAATGGGGTTAGTTTTTTTCATGGCCATATAAAAACCCCTTTGTTCATCCACCAGAGTTTTGGGGAAATTAGAGATACATAAACCCTATATTTATCACATGTATGATTTATTAAATTATTAAAAAAACTATAGTAATATCATTTCTAAAAATTCTAATTTTTGGATATGAAGAAGGTCATGGCCAAATCAGCCTTTGGTCAAATTTTTAGGCCATTTGACCGAGTGGACCACTGGAAGAACTGAGTTTAATTTCTACTTACCCTTTGGGACACCTTGCCCCATAATGAGTGTTGAGGGAAAACTAGTGAGCCGAATTGAATGATTACAAATTTGTAATCAACTAGACCTCAAGAGTTACGTTTTCTCTGTTGGGCACATCTGCAGAAGAGGCCTCTAACTGTTTTAGAATAATTAATACCATTCGCAGGAAATACTTTAAAAATGCAATTTATACTTTAATAAATAATTCGGGCTTGTGTATAACCTATCGAGCCCGATTCGACGACTCATGGTCATGGTCCCCAATGAGCCAAGTGACAAGATTGCCCCGACCTGGAGCTAATTCTAACGGACTTTCTAGGCCATTCGGCCAACTCCCCTGCCGTGTACCGCAGCCACCACCTTTGTTGAGGTGGTGGTTATCGGCTGGCGGCGGCACAAGGCCATTTCTGGCGAACACTGGTGGTTGAATTTCATGGAAAAATCCCAATTTTCTACTCAATGATCGGTATCAATTGAGCTCGGTTTCTCCAAACATTGATCTACAGATCTAGTATAGAGGAAGAAGAATAGAACTAGACCTACAGATGGGCTTGTCGGCGAGTGTGGTTGTGGTTTGCCATAACTGACGACCTCCAAGCTCCTTCTTGCCAATTTCTAAATCCTTCACCTAAGGTAATGATGTAAAGGTTCGATTTGATTGCTTGGGAGTTTATAAAGGTGATAAAGTGGTCAATTTGGGGAGAGGAGGTCTAGGCTATGAATGGCCATGAATTGAGTTTTTCGGCCAGTTCAAAACCCTTGAATTTCTACATCTAGGAGGCCTGGAAAACCCATCCATCATCTCCAAATTTATCAAGGGGAATAAATGAGGCCATTAGAGGAGGATTTTGTGCCCCACGACCTACCAAAACCATGAATGCCCTTCTTTCTCTCTCCTCCATTTGTGTAAAACTTCCATTTTCTCTCCCCTAGTCACCAATCCAGAAATTGATTGGTATTTCAGGTAATTTCCATTTGTTTGTAGCTAATGGGTCACCATAATTAGGTCTATCCCAATTGGATTGAAGCTAGGTTTGATTTTCTCCCCATTTTGGGCTTAATTTACCCTAGTTAATTGGGCTCATCACTAGGTCAAACTAGATGATGCAACTGACCCAGTTTGGATTTCGTGGGTCCCTTAACACCATCCAAGTCCATTTGTGACTTGCTGTAATCAATTTGGGTCAAATTAGGAGAGTTTGACCTAACTAGGGTTAGAGTTGACTTGGTTAACTAGACCTCCCTGGTTGATCCCAATGGGTTGTTAGTACTCTAAAGGACTCCTTATAAGATTGGAAGTGTTATGTTGGGGTTAAATAGTCAAGTTGAGACCCAAAACCAAACCCTAGGCATGGTAACCAAAAATTGCTATCTGCAGACCAAGGTGATTTCAGCAATTTGTCTAGGTAATCATGGTACTTTTGGTCTTCTTAGGACTTTGTCATGACCTAGTCATGATAAAACTTCCAAGGAGTCTGGTTGTTTATGGGATTTTAAAACTACTTTCCGCCAAGTATTGGGGCTGAGACTACCATGAAACGCTTATAGTCACCTATAATCATGAAGCACACAATTGAGTGACTAAAAATATTGAAAAATAACCATCACAGGAATTCACAGGTTCCACAAACATGTGTATTTTCATTTCTTGGTGGACATTCATGGGTTCTTTCATGTTATAATCATAACGCACATACACGTGCTCACCACTACTTTAACATCTCCCACACTTCTAGGCCCCCGTAAAGTTAGGGTAGGACTTGAGTGGTTCATGGAGGCCGTAGTGTGCCCTGATGAGTCCGATATTTATAGGATTTTTTGGAATCATCTGGGCTGGTTTTCTCACTCGTGCACTACATTTCAACCAGTTATCGGTAATATTTGTATCGTTCGGTCATGGACAATTTTTTGCACTATTTTGTCCCGAGGGATGTGCAATTGGGCATTCCGTTGTTGGGGGTATGCACATGGTGCTCCCCATGGCTCTTTCTGGCTATTCTTTGTTGTTTGTTTGGTGCTGGGAGCTTTTGCTCCAGCATTGGTTTTGTTGTGCACGTAATGCGTTTTCCCCAAGGCAGGAATTCTGATTTGTGGAAAACGCATGGTTGTGTGTTTATTTCATGCATGGTTTATGCCCGATCGTGCATTTTGTCTTGCAGGAGAAATGTCATGCTGAGTTCGACGAATTTTGTCGAGCCGAGCTCGACGATCTTCACACACGGTTGACGCATTGTTTCTTCGTAACCATGCACGAAGGAAACACATGGTTTTCCTCTAGCTTTCTTGCTTGTTCCATTCTGTGCTTAATCGTGCGATTTGTTCACGCACGGGCGGCAGCACTCGTGTGCGAGTAAAATGCACGGTTCCCCTATATTGTCCTGAATTCCTGCTTTTTGTCGTTACTTGTGCGATTTCCTTCACGCACAGGCGGAAACGTCCGTGCACGAGTAAAACGCATGGGTCAACGCTTCTCCTTCCGCGGGCTTGTTCTGAAAGTTAATATCGCACGGTTTGCGCATGGTCGTGCACCAAACCATGCATGACTATTTTTCTGACCTGCTTCTATTTAAAGCACAGATTTCTTCTTCCTCCTTGGAGAGTTCGGATCCAGTCCGACCCAGCCGGCTTTTCTACTCCTTTGAGCGGGAAAACATCCCTCCAGTCGACATTTTCTCTCTCATCCTTAGAGAGTTGATCCGACCACCTTTCTCCCTCCAAAAGCTTACAATTGCTTCATCTTCGGGCAACATTTTCTTCTCCAAACTCCAAGCTCCGTTTCAAGCTCATAAGGTGCTGCATCCGTGGAGTTCTCCGGATAGATTCAGCCCAATGACTATTCACGATGAAGACGTGTTATTGGAAGGAGGTGACAGCCCTTCTGGACCTCAGACGTCATCCGTAGACCGAGCTCGGACAAGGCCCGATAACCCTTGATTCCGGCCACGAATCTCGGAAAGCCTTCGTGCGTTTGGTTGTATTTTTCACCCTCCTCTTGTAGTTACTTTGTTCTGAACTTGTGGTTGTTTGATTGTTGCTTAAGAACACTGTTTATTTTTAGTATTCCAGCATGTCTTTGTGTTGTTATATCTTAGATCATGATTGTGTTACTGAGCTTCAGTTTTTCGTGTTCTTGTTGAGATAGTGCCATTTTAGCAATTGCTAGAAATGTGTGTGGTGAAGAGGTGATTGCGACCCTCATTGGCTCATCCATCTTTCATATTACTCTCTTGAGTCATCCACCAAAGAGACGTTGTGACGGCGACCCACAATAGGTTTATTAGTGTTAAACTTTTGAAACTCCAAACAAAAACCCCCTTTGTTTATGTTAACACATGCAATCACTTTTTCAATAGCGAAATCACACTCCCTACATGCACTCCTCGTGATATCGATATCCGGGGATTCAACTCCCCAACTTTATTATTTGACTACGATCGGTACACTTGCCGACGCATCATGCCCCAAGCTTAGCTTGAGCTTAGGGAAATGACTACGTGCACCCCCAATGTGCACCAGTCAACCTAGGTTAATTTACACTCACATGAACTTAATACCTTAAGATTAGCTCATTAACACTTTCGTAACCCTAAGAGAGAGGTAACTGAGCGATGGACTCAAGGTTAGGTCAATCTAGTGGGCCAAATTCACCAAAGTCATCCTTAGGTAAATATAGGTCAAACCTTCGCCTAAGAGGTCCTAATGGCCTCAAAACCAAAAGTCAACCACACCCCTAGCTTGGGGTCACAAGTTGACCAGTTTGACCTAAGTCAAACCTGGCTCTATTTAGGTCAAAATCACGCTATTTGGCAGAGTAGGCCCAATTGAGGCATCACCATGACCCAATCAACATTCGGTGGTGTCAAGGGACTTGTTGGGTACATTGGAAAATGTGTACCAGATTTGGAGAAGCCTAACATAGCTCAATGATATTCATCAAGGTGTATTTGATGTTGTTTTAAGTTTATATGTGCAGGATAAGAATATGCAGGAGAAGTTTCTAAGTCCATGAGTCGACACCAGAAGAAGCTGTGTCGACACTTGTGAGACTTGTGTCGACACTTGAGAAAAACTGTGTCGACACCTAGAGTCAATTGTGTCCACACTTGGAGAAGCAGTGTCGACACACAAAAAGTTCAGTCGACATCAACTGTGTCGAAACACAGGACTTATGTCGACACACAGAAAATTCAGTCGACGTCAACTGTGTCGACACACAGGACTTGTGTCGACACACAGAAGGTTCAGTCCACTTCAACTGTGTCGACACATAGGACTTATGTCGACACACAGAAAGTTCAGTCGACATCAACTGGGTCGACACACAGGACTTGTGTCGACACACACACACCAGAATTTCTTCTAAGTTAAATGTGTCAAGAGAAGACGTGACTGTGTCGAAACACATGACTTGTGTCGACACATTCTTACAGAAGCTATGTCAATAAGCAGTGTCGACACTATGAGAGCTGTGTCGACACCACCAAAGATTGTGTCGACACTTAGTCTACTTGTGTCGACACATGTGAAGTTCAGACTCGACACTTTGCTGACAGAGACAAAGATACAAGAAGTGACTGGAAGACTTGATAGCTGTTATAACCAACAAGTCTACTGCAACTGTCAGATCTGTCAGAAGTTGGTTAGCAACCGGATCAGCCGATAACCTTGGATGAAGTTTATATAAAGACAGATTCTATCAAATTGAAGACGAAGGACACATGAAACACAATTACAATAGAAGATCCAACATACACAAGAAAATCCAGTCAGAGATTTCAAGTGGATATAAGTGAAGAATTTCAAAATATCTTCAGAAGAATTTGTAGAGATAGAGAGCTCCAACAATTCAAGTGAAAAAAGAGACTATCATCAACTAGTCTCTTAAGAGCAGATCCTGAACTAATCTGCAAAGAAGAATTCAGATTAATTTCTGGATTTTAAGAAGGAAGCTGATTGAAGATCATCTTCAAGAAATTCAACATTACTGTGTTCAGATTCAAGAAGCTTTGAAGAAAGCCAAAGACAGGTTGATTTCTATGAAATCAGATTCTTCAAGAACTGATCAAGAAAACTTTCTACCCATTCTCTCTCAACTTGGGTGAAAGATAAAACTTATTTTTATCATTTTTTTCAGTAAGTTCATTATTGATCTGAGTTGTAAGCCTAATTTATAAAGGCTGAGGTAGGGCTGAGTGCCTGAGGTAGGAGATTTACAACTCTAAGTTGTAGGCCTTGGGAAGGCTGAGGTACGAGATTTAATTCTCTGAGTTGTAGGCCTGGGCGTAGGCTGAGGTAGGGCTTAATTGCCTGAGTTGTAGGTGTTAACCCCTCAGTCCGGAACATCCTACAAGATGCCAAGACCCCCTTTCAATACTCGCAGACCCAATTAGGCAGTCTGCCCAGTCCGGCAAAGCAGCGGTAATCAGCCAAGGAGGATGGTCCCCCAGTGGTTGATTCAACTATCTGTTCGCCAGTCCGCCATGCCTTGGGATCTCTAGATTCTCTACGACGGCGGACGCAGTGTCTCGTCCGCCCAGGCCGCTGTCCGCCAGCAGGATCGCGCCTAGCAGTAGCAGATGGAAGCTCCAGCCCGCGAGCCCAGTCCGCCAATTCTGTGCGGACTGGCGTGTTCTTTATTTTTGCTTCTCATCACCGCTACCCGGTTCTCCTGTACCCCGGGCAGTCGGTTATTTTAGCCCTACCTGTTTTGGCAGGCCCCCCATCCTATAAATACGGGGGAGGTGGTGCACCCAAGGCACGCCACTGACTCGTGCCCAGGAGCCTACTTATTAAAGGATGCAGACTCGAATCTAGTGCCTTGCGGACTCCAGCTCGCTCTGATCTTGTCTTCCTTTCTCCTTCACTTGTAACCCAAACTTTCTTCAATCAAGGAAAAGCCCGTCACAAGAGAGCCATTCAGGCCGCGATGGGGGAAGTCTATTATTGCCGTGGCTCACGGCCTTGCTGCTTTTTCCTACTCTCGTCCGCTTAGTAGATTGCTACTCGCAGTCTCTCCTTTCCCTTCTTTTCCCTTGTGCTCGAACCGTTAGCTGGTGGTGCCCGACTCCCTGTGCGTTTTCGTGCATCAATAGTTAACACGCGGCCTTCAGATTCGAGTGTCATTTCGAATTCAGCGAACAGAAATGTCAGACCGCAGAGCCCGCTCTTCAGACCGCTCCAGTTCTTCAGAGGACTCTCTTTGGGATGCAATTGAACAAGCTCGCCTTGAGGCCGAGCAGTCCCGCCGCTCGGCAGACTGACCAGCGTCTCGACGCAATCAGCCAAGCCCTGCTCGCTCTAGCCTAGCGGATTGCTCCTCAGGCCGCAGCAGAACCAGCGGACTCGCCAGTCCGCCAGACTCCAGCTCACCAAACTCCGCTTCGGCAGTCGCCAGCCGCTCCCCGAGATCCTGTCTAGTCCGCAGCCCCTCTGCTCCCTCAGGAGGAGCAGTTTGCTTTCAGAAATTTCTTCAGAGAAGCTTCCAGGGGCACTCCTGCCCACCAGCTTCATTTTACTGACCGCCAGCCGCCGAGCCAGCGGACTCCCCTGCTTCAGTCCGCCCCTTCTACCCTGCTGAGTTCGAGACTCCATCTCCCTTCGTTGATCGAATCTGATGGGAGTTGGCTCCGAACAACTTCAGGGAGCCCCGCCTTCCCTTCTATTCAGGAGAGACTGATCCAGTCTCTCACCTCCAAGCATTTGAGGGGGCAGTTGCTTTGAGATGCCTCTCAGATGCCATCAAGTGTAAACTCCTGGTGACCACTCTCGAAGGACAGGCGAGAGAGTGGTTCTATGAGCTGCCTGCGGGCACAATTTCTTCTTTCGCTGAGCTTCGCAGCGAGTTGTTGCTGAGGTTTGCTACCTCAATGAAGAGGAAGGATGGGTCAGCTGCCCTCTTTGAAATCAGACAAAGGGACAACCAGTCAGTGGCGTGATTCGTTGATCTCTTTCAAAAAGAGATCCAAGGGGTAAGGAATGTGAACCCCGATTATTACAAGGTCGCCTTGATCCATGGCCTCCGGGAAGGCCCGCTGAAGTTTAAAGCAACAACCAAGGCACCTGAGACTTATCAAGAGCTGATTTCCATGGTGAATCGCTTCATAGAAGGCGAGAACGCCAATCCAACCTATGTTTCATCCCTGACAGCTAAGGCTGAAGGAAGGGATGCCTCCGCTTCTTCCTCTCACAGCAAGCCCCCTCGCCCAGATTTCCAGCCTTATTCTCAGAGAGGCCGGAACTTCCGCCACAAGAAACCATTCCTTGGCCATCAACAGTTTTATGAGCAGAGACTGCCGTTGGCCGCCACTCCCGCCATTCCATTGCAAGCTCTTCATATCCTCCAGCAAGCAGCCTTGCCTGCTCCAAAGCCGATCTGATGCAAGCCCCATGGAGGATATTGCAGATCTGGACCTTGACAAAGTCATCCAGATCTTGCAAAAGAGATCAGAAGAAAAGAATCAAGAGCCTCAGAGAGTGTGGAGGCCAAGGAACAATACGCAGTATTGCCAATTCCACAAAGATAAGGGCCACTTGACTGAGGATTGCAAGGCCCTTCGCTTGCTGATAGAGAAGTTGCTTGCCGAGGGCAAGATTGACTTGGCCAAGAAGGATTCTTCTTCTTCGAAGCCTTCCAGCTCAAAGGGCAAGTAAGTAGCTGAAGCATATCTGGAATGCGTGGAGGTCGAGGACGAAGGCCGTCTGGGGCCGATCAACGTCTCAGTGGAGTGCTTCGATGTAGATGATGAAGGGGTTCTGGGACGGCTCTTCTTTATCCATGGTGGAGCAGGGACCGAGTCTACTCGAAAATCTTCAATCTCTACGGTCACTCGAGCAGAGGTGGCCTCTTCTTCTTCTATTGCTCCACCAAGTGAAGTCATCACCTTTGGTCCAGCAGATCTACCCCAAACAGCCAATCCATTTGATGATGCAGTAGTGATCAAAGGCTGTGATTGGGGACTTCACAGTTGATAGAATTCTAGTTGATACCGGAAGCTCGGTCAACCTCCTGTTAAAGTCTACATTTGAGGCCCTGAAGATTGGAAAGCCTCTGCTTTCCACCGAAGGGCCACTTTATGGTTTCTCAGGAGAGAGTAAAGAAGTGGAAGGTAGCGTCATCCTGCCCGTGAAGCTTGGAGGGGCAATTAAGCAAGTGCAATTCATAGTGGTTGACGCTCCTAGTAGCTACCATGCCATCTTCGGCAGGCCACTACTGAACAATTATCATGCGGTGGTTTCCACTTACCACCTTGCCATCAAGTTCTTCGCAGATGGAAGGATGTGCCGGGTCAGGAGTGACCCAAGGAGAGCAAGGGAGTGCTACGTTTGCACTGTCAACATGGTTAATGCCAACCCTCCCCTTGCTCCAACAGTAGTTGCACAAGCCTCTCCAAATTCAGAAGCTGCTGTTGATGGAGGTGCTCACCTGGAACCTGCCCAGGTGACGCAAGGAGTCCCCATTGCTGAAGGGGAGGAGAGGAAGCTCTCCATCAACTCTGAGCTACCTGAAGATCAAAAAGCCGAGCTGATCTCCTGCCTGCTGAGGAACCTGGATGTCTTCTCCTAGTCAGCAGAAGACATGTCAGGAGTGGATCCTGATGTTGCATACCACCACTTGAATGTTGATCCCGGCTGCAAGCCTATACAACAAAAGAAGAGGGACATAGCAATAAAGCTTGCTGAGCTGATAAAAGAGGAGGTCGCGAATCTCCTCAAAGCCAATTTCATTAAAGAAATTCAATATCCCACCTGGATATCAAACGTTGTAATGGTTAAAAATCCTAGTGGAAAATGATGAATGTGCGTAGATTTTACAAAACTTAATAAAGCATGCCCTAAAGATTGCTACTCCTTGGCTCAGATAGATTCTTTAGTTGATTCCGCGGTAGGGTACTCTTGCATGAGCTTTTTAGATGCATTTTCTGGTTTTCACCAGATAAGAATGCATAAGCCTGAGTTCCTCACACGTCGTTTATAACCAATGATGGTTGTTATTGCTACCTTGTGATGCCCTTTGGGCTTAAAAATGCCGGTGCAACCTATCAACGGATGATGGACCGTGTGTTTAACCATCAGAAGGGAAGAAACCTAGAAGTGTAGGTAGACGATCTCTTGATCAAGAGTAAGTCGTTTTCGCTGCACTTGCAAGATCTAGCAGAGACGTTCGCTACTCTGCATAGATACAAAATGAAGCTCAACCCCTTGAAGTGTACCTTTGGGGCAAGTAAGGGGAAGTTCCTTGGTCATCTCCTTACTCCAGAAGGACTTGCCCCCAACCCAGATAAGGTGAAAGCCATTCTTGATATGCCTACCCCTCGTTCACCTAAGGAGGTTCAGCAATTAGGAGGGAGGCTAGCAGGTCTTGCGAGATTTCTCTCTCGGGTTGGAGATATGAGTGCTCCTTTCTTTAAGAATCTCTGAGGAGCATCCAAGTTTGAGTGGACAGAAGAATGCTCCCAAGCCTTTGAGCAGTTGAAGAAGCAACTGACCTCAACCCCTCTGCTTCAAGGTCCCCGGCCAGGAGAGATTCTTTTCTTGTACTTAGGGGTTAGCCCTGAGGCGGTCAGCTCCGTTCTTCTTCGGGAAGAGAGCAGGAAGCAGTTCCCAATTTACTATGTTAGCCATATCCTGAAGAGTGCTGAGACACGGTATCCGATCTTGGAGAAGTTAGCCTTGGCACTAGTCATGTCAGCTCGCAGACTCCATCCGTACTTCCAAACACACTCGATTCAAGTCGTTACTGATCAACCTTTGAGAAGTGTGTTGGAGAAACCGGAGCACTCAGGCAGGCTAGCTAAATGGGCCATAGAGTTGAGTGAATTTGAAATCTCTTATGTGCCCAAGACAGCCATCAAAGCTCAAGTCCTAGCAGACTTCCTAATTGACATGCCAGAGTCCAGTTCTAATCGAACAGAAAGGTCACCTTTGGCTTGGACCATCTATGTTGATGGTGCCTCAGGCAGAAGTTCTTTTAAAGCAGGAGTGGTTCTCATCAATCCAAACGGCATCAAACTGGAGCAGGCTGTCAAGTTTTACTTCCCAGTAACCAATAACCAGGCCGAGTATGAAGCTCTGCTAACAGGCTTGAGACTTGCAAGGGAACTCGGAATCGATCATGTTCACATCAAACCGATTCTCTTGTAATGGCGTCCCAAGTCCTTGGCAACTTTGAGACAAGAGAGGCTATATTGAAGAAGTATTTGGCTCTTGTGAAGATACAGATCAGCAAGTTCAAGAGCTTCATGATTGAGCATATCTCTAGAACCGAGAACGAGGAGGCAAATGTTCTTGCTAAGTATGGGCTGCCATCAGGAGGAACAACTTCCTAGCTCTTCCGCCCGGTAGTGGAGGAAGGAGAATTGATGCAAGTAGATCAATGTCCCTCCTGGATGGACCCATTCGTTCTCTATATGTCAACGAGAAATTTTCATCATTCTGTCAAAGATAAGAAGAAGTTCAGAATAAAAGCAGCACACTACTTCCTAGTGGGTGGAGTCCTTTACAGGAGAACTTTCCTCTCAACCATGGCCCGGTGTGTTTCAGAAGAAGAAGCTCCCCTCGTTTTGTAAGAAGTCCATTCAGGAGAGTGTGGAAGTCACTCGGGAGAAAGAACCTTGGAAAGATGGATCCTGCGGCAGGGATATTTCTGGCCCACTATGAAGAGATACTCTAAGGTCTATGCTAGAAAGTGTATTCAATGCCAGAAGTTCGCTCCACTTCAACACCAAGCAGCTTAGTCACTCAGATCGATTTCAACTACTTGGCCCTTTGTAGTTTGGTGGATGGATCTCATTGGTCCTTTTCCCATGGCAAGCGGACAATGGCGCTTCATCATTATAATGATCGACTACTTCAGCAAGTGGATTGAAGCCAAGATATTGTCTAAGACAACTACTCAGGTCATCAAAAACTTCATTTGGGGGGAGATTGTCTGCCGGCATGGGATACCTATGGCAATAATCACTGATAATGGGCCACAATTCAACAACTCAGAGATGATAGATTTTGCAAGCAGGTCGGAACAGAGCTGCGGTTTGCATCAGTTCATCATCCCAGGAGCAATGGCCAAGTTGAAGCAGCCAACAAACAAATCCTCAATTTGCTCAAGAAGAAAGTGCAGAATATCAAGGGCAGCTGGGCTGATCAACTTCCATCAGTCCTCTGGTCTCTTAGGACAACGCATTCATCCGCAACTGGTGAGACTCCGTTCAAGCTTTCTCATGGCTCAGAGGCACTCATTCCAGTTGAGTTTGAAGTCCCGTCACCTAGAGTTCTGCTTGCAAGAGAAGGCATTGAGGACTGGCTTGAGCTGAATAAAGAAGAGTTGAGATTCAGCCTGGAACGCATCGAGGCAATCAGAGATCAAGCAGCGATAAGGCAGGAGGAGGTTAAAAGGAGGATGGCCCGTTACTTTGATCATAACATAAGGATCAAACACTTTCAAGTGGGAGATCTAGTTCTAAAGAAAGTTGATGCTGCTGCAAGAGCTGGCTCAGTTGGAAAACTCAATCCAAATTGGGCCAGCCCTTTCATTATCAAAGAAGCATTAAAGAGTGGCGCTTACCGCCTGCAGACATATGAAGGAGAGGATATGCCACATACATGGAGCGGGGATGATCTCAAACGGTTGTATTCTTGAACCTCCTCTTTTCTGTTTTGTATATCCTCTTCAAGAACTATTATGAATGAAAACTGCTTGCTAATGATTCTTCAAGTGTTTTGTCTGTGTAAGCATAACATATGACATGCTAAGAAATATTTCAAAAACGGTTATGCCCTTGAACTTTCTTTTCTTTCTTATGCTTGCTTTGCAAATACATTTTATTAATCAAAGGATTCATACTGACACTTTTTCCTAGTGTTCTCTCTCTCCCAAAGATCTTTAACGGTTCCCTGATACTAGTAGACATCGCCGAGTATAGCTAGACCTCCCCTAGAGCTGTTATCATTAGTGTAACACCACGAAGACCACGTGTTGCGAGGAGTTTTTGCACCGTGTAGTGGAAGCTTGCAGGATCTAGTGCGGTAGGATTCTGTACTTCGGATCCCGGCTAGTACCTGACCCCACCTCTGCATTATGGAGGGCAGGGTGGGTGTAAAGCTCTACCATGCCGCATTTGGGATATCGTTACAACTTTGATGATCTGGTGAGGAAAGCAATGTCATGCGCACCTGCCCATCGATCATCTTAGCTTGTAACCCTTGAACACTCCATGGTACCCTCAAGCAGTGCCTGCAGGAGACTCACAACTTAGACTGTACTCCAGGCAAGAGGGCAGGGAACCGTTCTACCAAGTCGGCATCTTGCTCGTCGTAGGGAATCTACTTAGCGCGGACTGGTTTCCTTTATCCGCGCAGTCCGCCTGTTTTCTCTGGGTTGACCGTATAGCTTGTGGCCTGGTGAGGAAAGCAATGTCGTGCGCACCTTCCCACCTGGTCGCAAGCTATAGGTCATTTCTTCTTCTTAGTGCGGACTGATTTTATTTATCCGCGCAGTCCGCCTGTTTTCTCTTTGGGTTGATCTTATGGCTTGTGACCTGGTGAGGAAAGCAATGCCATGTGCACCTGCCCACCTGGTCGCAAGCTGTAGATCATTTCTTGTTCCGGGCAGACTGATTTTCTTTATCCACGCAGTCCGCCTGTTTTCTCTTTGGGTTGATCTTATGGCTTGTGACCTGGTGAGGAAAGCAATGCCATGTGCACCTGCCCACCTAGTCTCAAGCTGTAGATCATTTCTTGTTCCGGGCGGACTGGTTTTCTTTATCCGCATAGTCCGCCAGTTTCCTTGGGTTGATCTTATGGCTTGTGACCTGGTGAGGAAAGCAATGCCATGTACACCTGCCCACCTGGTCGCAAGCTGTAGATCATTTCTTGTTCCGGGCGGACTGGTTTTCTTTATCCGCGTAGTCCGCCAGTTTCCTTGGATTGATCTTATGGCTTGTGACCTGGTGAGGAAAGCAATGCCATGTGCACCTGCCCACCTGGTCGCAAGCTGTAGATCATTTATTGTTCCGGGCGGATTGGTTTTCTTTATCCGCGTAGTCCGCCAGTTTCCTTGGGTTGCTCTTATGGCTTGTGACCTGGTGAGGAAAGCAATGCCATGTGCACCTGCCCACCTGGTCGCAAGCTATAGATCATTTATTGTTCCGGGCGGACTGGTTTTCTTTATCCGCGTAGTCCGCCAGTTTCCTTGGGTTGATTTTATAGCTTGTGACCTAGTGAGGAAAGCAATGTCATGCGCACCTGCCCACCTGGTCGCAAGCTATAGATCATTTCTATTGGCATATGCGCGAACTGTGAAATTATATCAGACCAGTCCACCAAATGGCTTCCATATCTTATCATTTTGAATTGCGGACTGCTTCTAGAACTCAATGAAGTCCGCCTGATATTGTTATCAGCCGATTATTTTCGTTTTCATTTTTAAGGCGGACAATGACTGGATTGATAAATGGAATTCCCTAATCAGCAAGACTCATTATAGATGATCTTTGTATCTCACGGCCCTGCTGCTTTTTCTTCTCATTCTTACGGAGGACAATGGTCGTCTAATCAGTAAGTTAAAAAGCTCAGTATAATCTATCAACGTGTCGTGCAAACTGCTAAGTGTCAGATCGAACTTAATTGCATTAAACGTAGAAAAAGAAGAACATTGCAGGATGCACACAGATACAAGAATACCCTTTCTTTTTCATCAAAAAAAAATTTACATCTTTCTATCTATTCGGCGGACTGCGATCTTGCGTCCGCCCCATTTACAAAATCAAAAAAGGCAAAAATACATTAATCTTCTGCAGTCTTTTGTTTCTTTTCAGCTGGAGGTACAGGGCTTAGGCCATCGATGTCGACTTCCGGAGAGTAGCGCCCCGAGCCACTTCCACTACTGTCTGATCCTGTGCTTGAGGCAGACTCGCTATGCGAGCTCCTGGCAGTAGAGGAGGATGCAGAGGTGCTGGACTCGGCGGACTGTTCTCCGCCTCACTGGCTTGAGACAGTGCCGTCCACAGTCTCCATGGCGCCTTGCCCTTCGCCTTGCTCTCCGCCTTCTTCTTCCTCTTCTTCTTCTTCTTCTTCTTCAACTTCTTCGCCTTCCTCTTCCTCGATGATGTCTTTGCCCTTTTTGGCCCGCTCCATCGCTGCGATCTGCGGTGCCAACTCTGGGAAGAGCTCCAGGAAGGGGACGCCATCGACTCCCTCCTTTGTAAAGCCGCCGCGGATAACTCGCTCAATGGAGACCTCGACGGTTTCCTTCACGAAAGGGAGCATGGTGGCCTGGAAGCTGTTGTTCTCTAAGTCGTAGGCGACCTGCGCAAAACAAGAGCAAACATCAGACAGATCGCGGCGAACTGCAAATTAAAGCCGCTGCGAATTCAACTAACCCCGAGCTCTTCTTTTTGCGGAACAACCTTCTTCCCTAGTCGCGCATTACTCTCCTTTAGCACCTTATTATCCTTTTGAAGCTGCTCATTTTCCTTTAGCAGGTCTCTGGCCAAGGTGGCTACATAGTGGGTTGTCACCACACTATTCGCGCCAGCCTGAGAGGCTAGCAGGGGGAGGTCGGCAGCGGGCACTTTCTTCAGTTCGCTCAGATTGCCCTTTTCGTAAAGGGCGGAAATCGCAATATGGGCATGGCGGGTTATTCGCGGACTCTTCCAGTATGGGAGCGCGGTGGATAAGCGGGCGTGCTTATTCTTACTATGCCAGTGGATCATTGGGTTTCCCCTAAGGTCCTTCTGGCGGATTCCGAAGCCGCTCATCGTAAAACTTTCAGAAGAAGAGTAACCCGCCACGGGATCCCCTTCTTCTTTTCTCTTCCTTGCAACTTCCTGCTTCTTCTCTCTTTGCGTAGGAACAAAGCCGGTAGGTATCTGCGGCAAATTGGTGGGTACCGCCAAGGTCGCTGCAAAAGGCAAATAAAGAGTTAACACTAAGGTTGTTGCGAATACAAAATGCTAGTTCACAAAAAGCTTACTCTCTTCAGGCAAAACATCCCCCAAGCTCGCTAGTTGCGGAATATAGTGCTCAATATCGAGCCTGGCATCAGCGAGGAACTCAATAATAGCATACTCCACCGCGTCCAGCTGCACGATCTTGAAGGAGGAGTCCGGGCGCACTTGCGGATAGGTGTGCGCGAACCCTAGGTCGCCCTCAAAGATCAAGAACCTAGAGGTCCAGTTGTGGATCTTGTTTGGAAGGCCCACAACCTTCATCCCTTTGTAGTAGAAATATATCACCCCCTTGTAGGGGCGGCCTCCAGAAGCGGTTATGGAGCGGACAGAGAACATCTTGCGGAAGACGTTCATGGAAAAAGCAATCTTTTCATACCGCAAGTAGGAAATGAAGCTGCAGATCGCAGCGAGTGTGTTGGGCGCGAGCTGGCCCGACACCATTCCATAGTGCTCGAATATTTCGGCGAGCTCCCATAGAAGCGGAAACTTGAATCCGCTGTGAAAATGTTCCATAGGAATAGCGGTCTGAGTCGCGGTTGAAAAGTTCAGCCTTTCTTGGTGGGCTGGAAGGCGGACAAGGATATTTGAATTCACCATCTTTTTCTCAACAAAGGCCTCCAGATCGGCCTCAGTTAAGGTGACCTTTCGGTGGTCGGCAGCGTGGAAGGCAACACCAGCATCGGTCCTGGCGGATACCATTTTGCAGGCCGCAGGGTTCTTTTACTTCAACTGTTTTCCTGCATGAAAGAAGCGGCAGGGCCATATTTATAGCTAAAGGGTCTGACAGCTTTTTGGTCAGGCCGCATAGCTCACATTTGCAATCCGCATAGTCTGCAAAAATCCAATCATTCACGCAGCAAAAGTTAACGATAACGCGGACACAAATATAGATTCACATGCCAAGAAAAATTCAAAGCAAAAATTATGGCGGACACAGCTTTTGTCCGCCAAGTTCGTGATGTTTCCTTCCTGCAGACAAGTCAAACATGAGAGGAGGACACAGTTTCAGTCTGCTTAGCTCGCAAAATTTCCCACCTGTAGAAGTTAAATTACGTGAAGCGGACGCAGCATTAGACCGCACAGTTCGCCACAGATCACAGCAAAGATAAGCAACATAATTTGCGGATATATTATTCAGTCCGCACAGATCGCAACACAGTTCCATCTACAACACAGCATTGTTTAAAAAACACAATTATACAATCAAACAAATTAATAGTTCATGGCATCGCGGACTCAGCGGTCCCTAGTTTCAGTCTGTGCAGGCCTTTTCGTCCTGTCTCTGCACAAGTGAGCAGCTTGGTCGCTAATTTGAAGAATCTCGCAGTACAGGCGGCAGATATGATGATGGATGACGTTTATAGTCTGGTGCATGTGGGTAACCTCCCGGTCTACATGGCTAAGGGGCACCATTGGCTCCGCTGCCGGCCTCGGCTCCTCGTCCGCAACCTGTTGAACGCCCGCCGGTGCTGCGACCTCCGGAGCAGCGCGATCTTGCAATCGCGACCTCTTCTCGGCGACCTCAGCAGCCCATTTCCCTTTCTCTTCCCTCACTGACGCCAAGTGTTTCCCCTTGTAGAAGCGGACATCGTCCGCGAGCCTCATGTTCTCCCTATCGGACCTCTCCAGCGCCCTGGAGATGCTGGCGATCTGGTCTTTTAGGGCTTTCTACCGTTCCGCGGATGCCTTCTCGGGCTCTTCCGCCTTCTTTAACTTTGCTTTGATATTCTGAACTTCAACTTGAAATTTCGTTTCTAACTCTTTGATGATGTTCAGGCTGGGCAGCTCATCCCCTGCGGATTCCTCATGCGAGACCGTGTCAACACCAGTGTTCGGTGTAACCACGATCTTGCCACTCTCAACAGAGCCCGGCGGCTACTTTCTACCTGCAAGAAACAAGGTCAACTTCATCATTCAAAAACAGTCCACGGCAGACTCAAAGAAAGGATGAAAGATCACATTTGGATATAGCTGCAGCGATTTGCCGACTGTCGAAAAAGACAGGCCGTCTTGCCCGCTCCGGGTCAAAAATGCTTAATCGCTTCTTCCATTCGCCATGGACCTTAGCTCTTTTCTCAGCAGCAGAACGTTTTGAAACCACGATCTTGTCAGTTTCAGTGATGATCTTAATTGGTCTCGACTTCCACGGCGGCGACCTGTAAAGCCACTGATGCTTAAAATACTTAGGCGCCGGTTGAAGTTTACCTGACCGCAACAGCTCTACGGCAGTCCGCAGATCCTCAGCGCTCTTGTCCGCCACGACCTGCTTCTAGGCCGCCTCCACCACAGCCACTTGAGCAGCGATTTGTTTCTTCTGCTCCTCTATCTTCTGCTTCAGTCTCTCCCTCTCTTCTTCCTCCGCAGCGGACAAAGAAGGGAGTTCGCTATCTTTTTTCCCTGTGGCTTCCGCCTCAGATTACTGCAGTACAATCAGCAGGGATTCGTTGATTAGATCTACTTCATTGACGTTTATAGAGTCAAGCATCTCATCTGTGGTTAAACTGACCGTGGAGAGGGAATTGTCTCCCTGAATTTGTGCCTCCGGTGTAATCAAATCGCTGTACGGAACTTCTTTGTCGCGCGGTCTGTGCTGTAAGTCCGCTTCTCCAGTCCGCTTGGAGATATTCTTCTCTTTCATCGCGCGCAGTTTCTTCTCAACCCGCTCGGCAACGGTCGACCCGTCCCTCTTCCTCTTCTTTCTTTTAGCTCTCTTCTCGGTAGAGTCCGCGGCGGCCTCTCCTATGTCGGGCTGACTCTCGCGGACAGCCTCAGGGTTCACAGCAATCAATGCCTTTGAATGCACATCCTTGCCAACCTCTTCTCCAGAAGTCCGCCTATCATCTTCATCCAGGTTAACAATGGGCACCTGGGAATTGGGGGAAGATATTTCGGCCTCATTGTGTTCACCAACGGTGTCCGCCGAGTTCGCAATTTTATGGGAAGGGGCAGAGTCCGACAGAGTCACCATCTTTTCACTTCTCAGTGGTTCAGCGTCGAGAACTGTGGCATCCTCGCGAACAGATATATCAGCACGGCGGATTGTTTTCTCAGCAGGCTTCTGGCTGTGGGAAACTTCTCCAGTAGAGCGGACAGGACCCTTTCTTGTCGACCTCTTTATTATCTTCTTGGTCTTCATAGGCGTTGTTAGTGCCGTCTCTCCTTTTGCAGTAAGATTAGAGAAGAAAGCTCCAAGCCTTGCCATGCCGGACTGGAAAGTGGAGACCGCAAGTGGTGAATAGCGCCCCGTGTCAGTCGGAATTTCCGACAGTTCCAGGCCCTCCAGCGATATTTATAGCGCTGGCGGCATTTATGAGGCTTGCGGACTCCGCGGTTAAGGAAACATTTTCGAAGTTTTCTGGAAACTTAAAAATGTGTGGGGATTATGTTAACCCCTCATTCCGCAACATCCTACAAGATTCCAAGACACCCCTTTCAATACTCGCGGACCCAATTAGGCAGTCCGCCCAGTCCGGCAAAGCAGCGGTAATCAGCCAAGGAGGATGGTCCCCCAGTGGCGGATTCAACTCTCTGTTCGCCAGTCCGCCATGCCTTGGGATCTCTGGATTCTCTACGATGGCGGACGCAGTGTCTCATCCGCCCAGGCTGCCGTCCTCCAGCAGGATCGCACCTAGCAGCAGCAGATGGAAGCTCCAGCCCGCGAGCCCAGTCCGCCCCTTCTGTGCGGACTTGCGTGTTCTTTCTTTTTGCTTCCCGTCACCGCTGCCCGGTTCTCCTGTACCCCGGGCAGTCGGTTATTTTAGCCCTGCCCATTTGGGCAGGCCCCCCATCCTATAAATAGGGGGGAGGTGGTGCACCCAAGGCACGCTGACTCGTGCCCAGGAGCGTACTTGTTAAAGGCTGCGGACTCGAATCTAGTGCCTTGCGGACTCCAGCTCGCTCTGCTCTTGTCTTCCTTTCTCCTTCACTTGTAACCCAAACTTTGTTCAATCAAGGAAAAGCCCGTCGCAAGAGAGGCATTCAGGCCGCGACGGGCGAAGTCTGTTGTTGTCGTGGCTCACGGCCCTACTGCTTTTTCCTGCTCTCGTCCGCTTAGTAGATTGTTACTCGCAGTCTCTCCTTTCCCTTCTTTTCCCTTGTGCTCGAACCGTTAGCTGGTGGTGCCCGACTCCCTGTGCATTTTTGTGCATCAATAGTAGGAGTGTGGAATCACTCTGAGTTGTAGGAACCTTGACTGGGTTCTGTGCTGTAAGATCTGTAGATCTGAGAAGGAAGGAAGAAGTTAGGCCGAATCTTGTACACTGCTAGATAGGCGAAGGGGGAAAGTGGATGTACCCATCATTTGGGGAACACTATAAAACTGTGTGCCATCTGTGATTGTGCGTGATATTGTGATTTCTGTGATGTGGTAGCTGTAGAACTGTTTGATTCTATTTGATTAACTGAATTAATATTCTACCTTAGAGTAAAAAGGAATTTAACCTATTCACCCCCCTAGGTGTTTAGGTTATCTTGAAACCAATTCTTTCAAGTGGTATCAGAGTGAGATTACTCAAAGATAGACTTAACAGTCTGAGTAAGATCTGTGAGGCAGAATAAATTAGAACAGATGGGTTCAGGAGAAAATCATAAGGAACTTGGTTCCATGAAGTTGTCCATATGTAGGAAAGAAATCTTTGGAATATGAAAAGAAAGGGTCAGGTTGTTTATGGAAGCATCTGATCCAAGAATATATATAACTGTTAAGGAAGGGCATTATATTCCAATGAAAGTCTCAGTTCTTGATGTTAATCAGAGGACACCAAAAGACTTTTCAGAAATTACAAAGGATGAGATTATCTTGGCTACTATGGACAAGAGAGCTCAGAATAATATAGTGAGTGTCATAGATGACTCAACATTCCAAAATCTAATTCACTGTAAAACCTCCAAGGAGATGTGGGACACATTGATAGTCTACATGGAGGGATCAGAAGAAGTTAGGCAAGATAGAAAGTCAATGCTTAATCAGGAATATGAGAGCTTCAGACAAAGCAAATTAGACAACATCACTGAATGTTACAAGAAGTTCTTCAGAATTGTGAATGAACTAATGTCATATGGAAGGGTCTTTAGTACATATGAGTTGAATGATAAATTCCTTAGATCTTTGACTAAGGATTGGGACACCAAGATATGTGCCATCAGGGAAGTGGCCAGACTGGCAGAAATCTCTCCTCCAACACTATTTGGCAAATTGCTTTCTTATGAAATGCAACACATGGCCAGAAAGGAGGAAGAGAAAAGTACTAACTTGACCATAGAGAAAAGTCAGTGACCTTCAAGGCAGAAGCCACAAGAAAGGACAGGAGGATGTCTCCATCTCCTTTTAAGAAAGCTGTAGAAGTGATCTCTGAAAGTTCTGAAAGTCACACCTCACACAACAATCATTCTGATGAGGACTTTGCTGTCTTCACAACGCAGTTTCAGAGATTTTTGAAGAAGAAGCAGTGGAGAACTAAGTCATCCTCCTCTCAGTCCAAGGATGAATATTATCAGAAAAGAAAGTCATTTAGAAAGGACAAGAGTAGGTCAAAACCTAGCAAATCAACAACAACAAAGATTGTGTGTTATTACTGCAACAGACCAGGACATATAGTAGCTGATTGTCCAGACAAAAGAAAGGAATCTGTAGATAAGAAGAAGTCTCAGTATAAGAATAAGAAGGAGAAATACTTTGTAGCAAAGAAAGAGAAAAGCTGGACAGATCCATCATCTTCAGATTCTGAATCTGTTGCTGAAGCTTATATTGGTCTGTTTGCAACAGAAGAAGATACTGAGTTCTTGCAATTGCTGGAATCAATAAATGGAACTGAAGATCATCAGTGCAAAGGGCTGATGTCCCTAACTGATGAAGATCACTGCCAAGATCAACCTGGTCCCATTAAGGTAAAAAGCTTATCTGAAGACTCTGATTATTACACTGGCTCAGAATCAGAAGCATCTGCATCAAGAGATGTGGATGGATCTGAATCTGAAGGAGATATTCATCAACTTATAGATGAATATGGTGATTTGCTGCATGCATTTAAGAGATGCAAAAACCTGACAAAAATTCAGGCTAAGGAAATTGCAGCTCTTAAGTTGGTTGCATCTGATTCAGAAAAGCTGCTGGATCAGAAGATGAATGAGATTTCTAAGCTGAAAAACATAACTGTTATTCAGATGGGAACAATCACATTCAAGAGTGATCAAATCAAAAGTCTGGAAGTCAGACTTCAGAAGGAAAAAGATCTAGTGGCTAGTTTCTCTAAGCCAAAATTTGTCCTACCCTTAATTGATGACTTTGTGTCTCAAAAGGGTAAGGCAGGATTTGGTTTTAAGGGAAATACTAGGGAAGCTAATTCCAAAATAAAAAGGAAAGCCCCAGTTAAGGCACTTGTCTTCGATCCTCCCATTGCTCTCAGAAAAGTGCAACAACCTACCAATAGTAATGATCTTGATATCATACATGGTCATGGTAAGCCTGGCATTCAGAATGATAAGTGGTATCCAGCACTCAAGCAAAGAATAGCAGACAGCAAAGCTGTTAAAACTGTACCTAAAAAGAGGTATAATAGATATGAGTGTTGGTTATGGCAAGGTGGGACACTTTGCCATTGACTGTTGGCATAACACTAGTGTCACGATGAATGCCAGCTTACCTGGAAGAAGGGCTGCTACAAATTATGCTAAATTTCAGTCTAACCTGAACCAAGGACCCAATAACAATTGGGGTTCTAAGGTTAAGTAATTATTTGTTGTAGATAAGTCCAAGTGGCCATGCCCCTTTATGGTACTTGGACAGTGGATGTTCCAGACATATGACTGGAACAAGAGGATTGCTGAAAGACTACTCACCCATATTGAATGGACCTAAAGTAATCTTTGGTGGTTCTGAAAAAGGAGTCATCAAAGGGTTTGGTAACATTTCTAACATCTCAATTACTATCACTCAAGTGGCTTATTTGAAGGGTTTGAAACATAACTTGATAAGCATAAGTCAACTGAGTGATCTTGGATATGACATTTCATTCATTAAGAATGGTTGTCATATTAAAAGGTCAAGTGATCAGAAGATCATGTTGACTGGTTATAGGAAAGGAAATGCGTATTGCCTAAACTTTGTGAGTGAGAATAAAGATTCTCCTATTTGTCTGGTAGCTGATGAGAAAGTCTTTCATTTTGTCAAATGGCATAAGAGGCTAGCTCATCTAAACTACAAGACTATTAATCAACTCTTTAATAAAGAGTTAGTGAGGAATGGTCCTCAAGTTAAGTGCATTAAGGTTGGAATATGCTCAGCTTGTCAAAAAGGCAAGCAGACCAGATCCTCCTTTCATAGCCTAGATACCAAAGACTTAGTGAGGTGTTTATACCTCTTGCATATGGATTTATTTGGTCCAATGCCAGTTCAGAGTCTAGGTAGGAAAGTCTACACATTTGTGATTGTAGATGACTATTCTAGATTTTCATGGGTTTTCTTTCTGAGGCAGAAATCTGAAACCCCAACTATTTTCTGCAACTTTGTTAAGCAAATTCAGAATGAACTGAACAATTCAGTGATCAAAATCAGAAGTGACCATGGAACTGAATTTCAATCTGAAAATATGATAAAGTTGTGTGAAGAATTTGGGATTCATCAGGAATTCTCCTCACCTAGAACTCCTCTGCAAAATGGAATTGCTGAAAGAAAGAATAGGACTCTCATTGAGGCTGGTAGAAATCTATTAAGTGACACTTCTCTACTAGAATATTTCTGGGCTGAGGCAGTAAACACTGTATGTCATGTGCTCAATAGGGCTTCCATCACTAAGAGCCACAAAAAGACACCCTATGAGGTTATGAAAGGCAGAAAACCAAATTTATCCTATTTTAGGATCTTTGGTTGCAAGTGTTATGTGCTTAACAATGAAAAGTCTTACCTGGCAATGTTTGCTACCAAATCCCAAGATGGGATATTTGTTGGGTACAACAACAATAGTAAGGCATATAGAGTCTATAACTTGACTAAACAAGTTGTAGAAGAGTCTGTTCATGTTATATTTGATGAATCAAGACTTATTAACAGTGAGTTGCCTAGTAGTTCTTGTAGCTCTATAGGTATAAAAGAGAAGATGGACATGCTGACTATCAAAGAAGATCAAACTGCAAGGCAGGAAGAGGAAAATTATGGTTGTTGTCCAAGGGAAGCACAAGACTCACAAGATGCTGGTGAAGACCATGAAGTAGAGCAGAATGAAGAAAATGGAGAATGTCAAACTGTAGACAGACTTCCTCCAGCAGTTAGACATTTAAAGGATCATCATGTACACCAGATTATTGGTGATCCTAGACAAGGGGTTCAAACTAGAAGCAGGAGCTTGAACACTGTATTATGCTCAAGCTTCTTGTCTCAACAGGAACCTAAAAGATTTGAAGAAGCTATACAAGACCCACACTGGATTGATGTTATGCAGGAGGAGTTGAATCAATTCAGGAGATGCAAGGTCTGGAAGTTAGTTCCTAAACCAAAAGATCACAATGTCATATGGAATAAGTGGATCTACAGGAACAAGCTAGATGAGAGTGGGATCATAATTAAGAACAAGGCAAGGCTTGTTGCCAAAGGATACAAGCAGGAAGAGGGCATTGACTTTGATCAAACATTTGCCCCTGTGTCAAGTTTGGAAGCAATAAGGCTATTCCTAGCCTATGCAGCCTATCAGGGGTTCAAAGTGTTTCAAATGGATATTAAGTCAGCATTCCTGAATGGAGACTTAAAAAGGAGGAAGTTTATGTAGAACAACCATCAGGTTTTATTGATCCACTCTATCCTCATTATGTGTATAGGATTAGGAAAGCTCTATATTGTTTGAAACAAGCCCCAAGGGTTTGATATGAAACCTTGTCTACTTTCCTCATTGAGAACAAATTCTCAAGGGGGAAAATAGACAAAACTCTATTCCTTAGGGAATCCAAAGAGAAGATAATCCTAGTCCAGATATATGTTGATGACATAATATTTGGTTCTACTGAAAACAACCTTTGTAGGAAGTTTGCTAAACTTATGCAAGAGAAGTTTTAGATGAGCAGCATGGGAGAACTTAAGTTCTTCTTGGGACTCCAAGTAAGACAGACTGATGATGGCCTATCCATATCTCAGTCTAAGTTCACCTAGGAGTCAATTAAGAAGTATGGTATGGAGTCATCCACTACCATGAGAACTCCAATGGGGTCAAGTATGCCTATAAGCAAAGTTGATGCAGGAAAACCTGTAGATGAGTGTTTGTATAGAGGGATAGTTGGCCCCCTCCTTTACCTGACTGCTAGTAGACCTGACATCATGTATGTTATATGTGTCTGTGCTAGGTACCAATCCTGCCCAAAAGAATCTCATTATACTGCTGTTAAGAGGATTTTGAGATATCTTAAGGGCACACCTAATCTAGACCTTTGGTACCCTAAGAATAGAGATTTTCTACTGACTGGATATTCAGATGCAGACTTTGCAGGTTGCAAAGAAGATAGGAAAAGCACAACTGGCACCTATCAATTTCTAGGAGGAAGATTGGTGTCATGGAGCAGTAAGAAGTAGACTAGTGTGGCAATCCCCACAGTTGAGTTTGAGTATTTAGCTGCAGGGAGCTGTTGTGCACAACTGTTGTGGATACAACATCATCTTAAAGATTATGGTATCCAGGTAAGTAGAACCCCATTATTCTGTGATTCTACAAGTGCTATTTCTATTGCTTATAATCCTGTTTCTCATAGTAGAACAAAACAAATAGAAATAAGATATCATTTTCTTAGAGATCATGTAGAAAAAGAGGATATATGTTTAGAATTTGTCAATACCAGTTTTCAAATTGCTGATATGTTCACTAAGCCATTGGATGAAACTAAATTCAATAATTTTAAAATTGAATTAGGTATGCTGAACATATAATAGATTGACAAATTTGTCTAAGTAATTTTGTGTCAACACAAAAGAGGTCTATGTCGACACAGAGAAATTGTGTCGTCACATCCAGAAAATTGGTGTCGACACTTCAGAGGAGTTGTGTCGACACATCCAGAAGTTGTGTCGACACTTAGAATTAGAGTCAACACAGAATTTCTGTTGAACTAATAAGTATGTCTGTGTCAACACATCATCAATTGGTGTCGACACATAGAAGTCAACACTTCTGTCGAGACATTAGAAGTCTGTGTCGACACCATCTCAACGTGTCGACACACTAAGTAAATTTTGACGCGCCTTTTGACCTTCAATGTTTAGACACATATAAATAGGTCAAGAACATACCCTGTCGACACGCTCTCTAGATTTTTGAGACTAGATTCTTGTGTCGACAAACTCTCTCTTCGCCATTCAAGATTTCTCACCATTCCAATTGCGTCGAAACTTGACGAAAATGTGAACGTGGGATATGAACTGGTACGGAATGCCTTTGACGATGCTGAACCAGCTATTAAAGCTGTGATAGCTCTAATTGCTGAAATGGCTTGGAGTATTTGACATCAGAACCTACAAAGATATGGAAGAAGGAAATCCTTGAGTTCTATGGAGTTGCCAATCAGGATTCAACTGGACTAAAGATTAGGTCTTCCGTCCAGGGTAATAAAATCAAATTCACCATGAAAGCATACGAAAAACTCTTCATCTGCCCAAAACTCAAGAAGACGAAAAAGTTACATCTTTCAAGACCAGGGAAGCACTCTACTGGTGTGGATTAGATCCCACCATGAAAATTGGATCATCCATGAATAGAAAAGGAATGAATGTACAAGACAAATTCCTTTCTGAAGTAGTTGGCAAAGTAATCTTATGCAAACCAGGTGGACATGATAGGGTCTCAGCCTATATGTTAAGCCTCATGACCAGGATCATCTACAAAATAAACACCAATTGGTCTACAGTCATATATGAAAAGATTAGAGAAAGCATCAAGAAACCTAATCTGGGAAGGATATTAAGTTTATACTTGGCTGGAGCAATTCCAGAAGTGATGCAACAGCCTGCTGGATCTAAGATCAATCACATGAGGAGAATGGATCTAAGGATAATCTCTAGATGGGATAGAGTGCTGATAAAAAACATGGCTGATGAAGAGAGGCAAGAGAATACTGAGAAATCACCTGCTCAAGACATTATACATGATGATCAGATGCAGGGGGAGCCTCATCTTGAGGAAGAGCCAACACACTTAGAAAGTGAAATGGCTAATCAAACTATTCTTTAGGTAATCCAAGAAGTTAATCAAATAATTTTCAATAATGAGGATGAAACACTAACTGTGCCCTTGATTGATGTTGACCAGACCACTCAACTCAACAATCAAGCACAGGATGTTATCATGGAGAATACATCTACAACTGCTGATGCTCCAGAGTTAGTGGTGCCTCCAGTCCAAACTCAACAAGAGTTTACTCTTGAAGAGTTATTCCCTGATATAGAACAAGTTAGGACTGAGGGGGAGCAATCCAGGACTGAGGGGGAGCAAGTTGGAATTGAGGGGGAGCAAGCCAGGGTTGAGGGGAGCAAGCTGGAATTGAGGGGGAGCAAACAAGGACTGAAAAGGAACTGCCTCCTAGTCCTCAGGAAAGAGTTGATGTAGCAAGTATCTCAGCTTCTGAAGATGAAGCAGAGTCTCAAGCAAAGAAGAGAAAGCTGATGGTTTTCAGAAGAAGAATACAAGGCTATAAAAGAGCATTGCAAACTGATCCACAACCAGTTCCTGCACATGATTATAGCTCCTTACTGGTATCTTTGCAAGTAAAATTAGATGAACAAAGGATAGCCATGGAGAAATATATGGATGAAACTCATAAAGATTTGCAGTTCTCCTTGGCTCAAGATATAAAATCAATTACATTTGAGGTAAACCAGAATAAAAAGAAGATGACAGATTGCTTCCACAAAGAAGGTAATGCTGTGGTTTTCTAGCAAAACAACAAGAAGGAATAAAGACTCAAGTTGATGATCTGGTAGTTAAGCAAAGCTATGTCCTTGAAAATCAAATTAGAATGAATGAGAATCTTACTGAATCACATAATGTGATTGTTACAGAATTAAAGAATACTGCAACTGCACTGACTGAGGCAAGGGCTAAAGAGAAATCAGAGTTTAATAAGAAACTTCAAGAGAATTTAGCCACTTTTTAATCTGCACTTCAAGCCTCTCAGAAGATTATATCTGCTCAGCTTCAAAAGTTTAAAGCCTATTATATAGAGGGAACAAATTATCTGGATACTCAAATCAGGTTCCAAAAGAATGATCTCAGGGATCATATTGAAAGATAAGTCACAAAGGGGGAGAGGTTGATAGTCAATGCTAACTCAGAGCATGCCAAATGGATAACAAATGCTGTTAGAGCAACTCTGGGATATCCACCCCTATGTAATGATGACAACACAGCTGAGTCAGGAATTCAAGCTGCAGGAAATGAAGGGGGTCAGCAGGAAGCAACTCAAATCATCTATCCTCCTTCTAACTTTGAGAAAATTCAACACCTGGTTCATGAGATGTACAGCCCTCCAGAGGCTACTAAGAATGTTATCATTGAGAAAGTAGAAATGTCAGAGACAGCTTTGCATAAAGAGTAAGAAGCTCAACTCTCCAAGAAAAGGTTTAGAGAACAGTTAGTGTTGAAGCCTGATTTTGAGCAATGAAGTCCTAATTCCAGGAACATTATATTGACTGCCTGGAAAGCTGTGAAGGACAAGACCCATGAAAGTGGTAAATGGTACACTGAGCAAGAATGGAACAAGTATGAAGCCAGGCAGAAAGCCATTCTTCAATACAGAAGGAAAGCAAAAGCTGGGAAGTTACCTGCTAATGCTCTGGAGCCTAGCAAGTACTTCCCAAAGCCTATTCATTATTTTGAAAGGCAAAAGATAAGGGCTGAAGAATAGAAAAAGAAAGATATGAAAGGAAAGAAACCTGCTGATGATGTTGAACCTACTGTGCAGGCTCAGGTCAAACCAAGAAAAGGCATAGTCATCAAGAAGCCAGATCAGCCTTAGAATAAATTATCTAGATTCTACAACAATGTAATTTTTAGTTCTTAAAAAAATCTATGTAAACTAATTGTTGACAAACTTTTGATAGTTTAAAAAAACAATGATTCATGCTCACTGTGTTTGTATCATTCTGTAATGACATATTATACATGTTTTGTTTATATGTTACCCTGTCATGTAATGTTTATATACATCATAATATGTGTTTATTACAAATGGTGTATATCATTGACTAAAGGTTATGACTTCTCCAAATAGGGGGAGATTGTTGGGTACATTGAAAAATGTGTACCAGATTTGGAGAAGCCTAACATAGCTCAATGATATTCATCAAGATGTATTTGAAATTGTTTTGAGTTTATATGTGCAGGATAAGAATATGCAGGAAAAGTTTCTAAGTGCATGAGTCGGCACCAGAAGAAGTTGTGTCAATACTTGTGAGGACTTGTGTCGACACTTGAGAAAAGTTGTGTCGACACCTGGAGTCAATTGTGTCGACACTTGGAGAAGCATTGTCGACACACAGAAAGTTCAGACGACATCAACTGTGTCGACACACAGGACTTGTATCAACACATAGAAAGACCAATAGACATCAACTGTGTCGACACACAGAACTTGTGTCGACACACAGAAGGTTCAGTCGACATCAACTGTGTCGACACACGGGACTTGTGTCGACACACAGAAAGTTCAGTCGACATCAACTTTGTCGACACACAGGACTTGTGTCGACATACACACCAGAATTTCTTCTAAGTTAAATGTGTCAAGACAAGAAGTGACTAGATAAGAAGTGACTGTGTTGACACACAGGACTTGTGTCGACACATTCTTACAGAAGCTATGTCAAGAAGTAGTGTCGACACCATGAGAGTTGTGTCGACGCCACCAAAGATTATGTCGACACATAGTCTACTTGTGTCGACACATGTGAAGTTCAGACTGGACACTTTGCTGATAGAGACAAAGATTCAAGAAGTGACTGAAGACTTGACAGCTGCTATAACCAACAAGTCTACTACAACTGTCAGATCTGCCAGAAGTTGGTTAGCAACCAGATTAGCCGGTAACCTTGGATGAAATCTATATAAAGACAGATTCTATCAAATTGAAGACGAAGGACTCACGAAACACAATTACAACAGAAGTTCGAACATACACAAGAAAATCCAGTAAGAGATTTCAAATGGATATAAGTGAAGAATTTCAAAATATCTTCAGAAGAATTTGTAGAGAGGGGGGGCTCCAACAATTCATGTGAAGAAAGAGACTATCATCAACTAGTCTCTTAAGAGCAGATCTTAAACTATTCTGCAAAGAAGAATTCAGATTAATTTCTGGATTTTAAGAAGGAAGCTGATTGAAGATCATCTTCAAGAAATTCAACCTTACTGTGTTCAGATTCAAGAAGCTTTGAAGAAAGCCAAAGACAGGTTGATTTCTGTGAAATCATATTCTTCAAGAACTGATCAAGAAAACTTTCTACCCATTCTCTCTCAACTTGGGTGAAAGATAAAACTTATTTTTATAATTTTTTCTATAAGATCATTATTGATCTGAGTTGTAAGCCTAATTTATAAAGGCTGAGGTAGGGCTGAGTGCCTGAGGTAGGAGATTTACATCTCTGAGTTGTAGGCCTTGGGACGGCTGAGGTAGGGCTGTGTGCCTGAGGTAGGAGATTTAATTCTCTGAGTTGTAGGCCTGGGTGTAGGCTAAGGTAGGTCTTAATTTCCTGAGTTGTAGGAGTGTGGACTCACTTTGAGTCGTAGGAACCTTGACTGGGTTCTATGCTGTAAGATCTGTAGATCTGAGAAGGAAGGAAGAAGTTAGGCCGAATCTAGCAAACTGCTAGATAGACGAAGGGGGAAAGTGGATGTACCCATCATTTGGGGAACCACTATAAAACTGTGTGTCATCTGTGATTGTGTGTGATATTGTGATTTCTGTGATGTGGTAGTTGTAGACCTGTTTGATTCTATTTGATTAACTGAATTAATATTCTGCCTTAGAGTAAAAAGGAATTCAACCTATTCACCCCCCCCCCTCTAGGTGTTTAGGTTATCTTGAAACCAATTCTTTCAGGACTCAAACACACTCCTTGGACTAGTCAACCCATCAAGTTGACCAATATCAATCCCAAGGTCAAATCAACCACTAAAGGCTAAATGAGAGCCTAAGCCAATTCATGTGGGTTATGGCGTTGCCCAAGACCCATCCTAAGGCTCACTAAGTTTATTAAATTTTTTTAATTTGAATTAGGTGATTTTAATAGGGGTTTAATGGTGGTAATTAAGTGGGAAGTTTCATTTGGTGGAGGGTAATAATGGAGAGAGGCCAAGTGGCACTCCCTTCTCCTTCCCTAACCCCTACTTTCATCTCCCCTGATGAAGAGGAGGAGTTTCCAACAGTTCAAGGTCGGCCACTATCAAGGAGGGCCATTAATGGCCATGGCCTACCACCTACCATTCCTGGATCTCCTATATAGAGTCCTTCAAAGCTCAATTAGACACTTTCATCACCTTCAGAAACCCTCAAGCAGTTGAAATCGACTCTTGGATCGAAGATTTTGGCGGTAAATTGAGATCGGGAGAGGTTCGTCGGAAAACAACAAAGTCCATGGACACCCACCGGAGTAGTCACATCCAAGCCTGAAATCAGCATGATTCTCCTACTCTCCCCTTGTGCTAGCTTCCTAGATCAATAGGACTTGAGTTCAAGCTCAATCAAGCAGAATTCCATTTTTAATTTTCATGGAAAAGCTTGAAATTTCTCCTCCCGGGTTTGCAGGAAAATGCCTCTCCGGTGGCCGTGCAGCCGCCAAGCGATAGCCACCACCTCAACGAAGGTGGTGAGGGTGGTGGATAGACGGGGAGAGGGCTGGATCGCCAGAAAATGAAGTTTAAAAAGCTTCTAGGTTCGACCAATTGAGACTGTTGGCTGATCTGAGAAGATGAATGGATGCCCTTCAAAATTATGGAATTATTATTATTTGTTAAAGAGTATAATTTATTCATTTTCAATTAGACTTTTTGAAACATAAATATGAGTCCTTAAGTGCTGAATAATGAAAAGTTCCCAACATTAAACATGTAGCCATGAGAGACTACTTTAATTAGAAATTGAAATCAGGTCATTTGGAGTAGTCTAGCTCAATGCAGGGCAATTCTATTGGGACTTGTCCTTAGGGTAGGATAGTAACTAAATCCTTAATAACTTTTAATTGGCTAAGTGTATTGACTTGAAATTTGGGGCATAACACAATATAACTTAGATACAACAACAATCTCGAAATGGTAATTTTTTAACAAACTTTTCCTATAGTTTTATGTAAAATATTATTTTTCATAAAATTGAAACATTTTGGTGAAACATATTTATTTTAACCGCAAATTTTGGTGAGAGGTTCATTAAGGAGGTATAAGACCATGGTAAAAATTTTGGATCCTTTAGGCCCATGTAAATTCGTGAATCCCAATTGCAAGTTGTCATGTTGTATGTGATGTGTTGTGCGTTTAGCCAAAAAGGTGTGTCTTTTGAATCTAGCAAGATTAGCATGGTCAAATCCAGTGAAATTTTATACATTCAATTATTTAGTGAAATTACACTTCCTCATGAAGATCTAGAACATTTAGAATTTATTTTCTTAACAGATGATTTAATTAGCAATTTTATTACGCAAGCGTATTAGTGACATTAGGATTACTAAAATAATTGCAAAAATTATGAAACCTTACCAATAGAAATGATTTAGTATTATAAACACTGTATCATTTAATTGGAATTTTTAAATGTAAGAATCTTAGAGTGGCAGTTATAATTACCATTTTCACCAATTTTTTATTATTGATGTAATTGTACTCTAATGGAGTTATAAAGTTATATATTTTTCAAATAACTAATTATTTACCATTTGTAACCTTCAGTACTTTTTTTGGAATTATGTGATGAATATTTATAGTACTTCATGTGTAACTTGACCTAGTGGATCAGATTTTGGTAATTAGAAATTAAAAATCAAAAATTATTGGAATGACGTCAAATTTGGTCCAGAACCATTATTACTTAAGATGGTAGAATAATTTTATCTTACTGGTTTGATAACAGAAATTAACACTTCATGTTCAAAATCATATGTAGCAATAATTTGGAAAAATTATAATAATTGCTGATTACTTTGGGAAAATTATAAACCTCTGAAATTAGGTCTAAAATATCATGATAGGTCTCAAGAAATAATCTTAGGTCCTTAGGTCAAGTGTTTGGAAGGTTTCTATTAATACACACATACAAGATCATATGGTTTGCATTTAGCACTTTTGGAAAATTAGTGTTTTCAGTGGTTGATACATTGGAGAGTTCACACACTTAGTAACCCTGGGAGTGGGTTTAGTTAATGGTAGTATAACTCTACTAAGTGCCGTGAGAAAGAGAATGATGGGGTTCAGCACATCACAATTCCTAGTACCGCTGTGAGCCCCTCACATGGTTACCTCAGGAAGTCCAAGGTTAACCATAAATCGCTAAGTAAACAGGAAGTTAGACAAGAGTAGTCTGATAGGATTAACGAATGTTATATAAATCTCACCCATGTGTGGTTTGAGTGATATAGGGATTGCTAGTACTACGAGCTTGTAGCTCGGGTTGTTGGTTGATATCAAGACAGATTAGTCACGCAAGCTAGGGGCTTGGGTGGGTATTGTTATATCTGTTTGTGCTTATATGGTGGGTCACTCTGTACTGGTCCAATCAGCACAATGACGGAAGTACAATGACTCTAGTGCAGGGTGAAGATCTTTGGGGAGACCGATGGGATATTAATACCGAGGTCTATAGGACTATGTCTCCTAAGTGCACACACGATAATAGAAGACTAGTAGTTCTCAGCAAGAATATGCAAGGGCTCCGTTGTTGTGTTCTTAGCATCGAGGCGTACGAGAGGTCTAGGCCTGGTAGTGTGCCTGCCCACCTAGGAATGGAGACACCCACTCCACTACCATTGTGAGCCACGACGGTTGGTCCCTGAGAGGTTGGCCACCTCTAAAAAGTGGGGATGCATGAAAGGTCTATGCACAGAGTTGTGTGTGGGAGTACATAGTCATTGCACTGCATAACATGGCATAGCATACGCACGTGCAAATCCTCATCCTATAAATTTGTATGTGCTCTTTTATATGATGAGTTACTATTTTGAAAACCTTAACTTATATGTTTGTATGTGCATTCATATAAGTTAGGGCACGGTTCTGTGATGGTAGTGTAGTTGTATTACTTTACTTATTTTACTTAGCTCCTCTTACCATACTTTTATACTGTACTAGTTGTTACTCTTCTTTACTACTCATACTGATATAGAACTGCTAGAGAATTATATACATATACCAATATCACCCGCTTGTATATTATGCTACTATTGGTCCTCCGCTTTCTTCCTCTTGCATGTTGTCTAGGAGTCGCGTGGGTGAGGCTGGGATGAAGCAGCTGTGTCTGGTTTGACTGACGGTCATTTGACCACATCATTTTAGGGATGCGTGTAGACATTGCCGCAGTTAGACTAGGCACAACCATGGATTGAGACAACTGTATCAGAGGATGTTGGATCCCTAGTTGGATTTGGGCTAGGTTCACAAAGTTAGGATCATATGACCCAACATGTATAGCCAGGGTCATGGTTATGTCCTAGAGTCTAGGCCAAGTCCTTAGTGTCAACACTACATGGACCAGCCATCAACAGACTGCCTAATGACTCAAGACTTAGAGAAATTTCAGACACTCATGAAATGAGTTCGACGTTCGTCGAACTCAGGTCGATGAAAGTCATGCTTAGCTCGAAGAAATCAGAGACAATTCTCTGAGCTGAGCTCGACAAACTTGAGACTCAGGTCAACGAATTCCAGACTATACTTCAACACCAAGTCCAGAATTATTCACTTAACTCCACTCGGCGAACATAGTTCTCAGGTCGACGATCTCTGGATATTCTACTTCAACATCTTATTCCAGAAACATCTAAGTATTTGAAGTCCAGCTTCACACACCAGTCGACGAAGTTAGAATATCAGCTCGACGAATTTGGATCATAGTTCGACGATGGCTGGATCATCTACTTCAACACTATAAGACCAGAAACAACTATGTGTTCTAAGTCCAGAATGACACTCTAGTCGACGAACTCACCTTCTCAGCTCGACGAACTCAAACCACAGTCTTGGCAAGATTTGTCAAGTAGTAGTTAGAAGTTCTCAGCTAGACGAAACTAGTTCTCAGGTCGACGAACCCAGTTCTGAGGTCGATGATTTCTGGACATGTTACTTCAACATTCTCAAGTCTAAGAAACATGGAATTCTGTTATTCAGTCAACGAAGTTATATTCTCAGCTCAACGAACTTGATGCACAGAATTGACGGGTCTAGAGAAAGCAGTTGTCAGTTCTTAGGTCGACGATCTTGAATCTCAGCTCGACGAACAACTATCATCTGGTCGACGAACTTGACTTCTCTATTCGACAAACTCTGGACATAGATCGACGAATTTTGCTCAACGAATTCTGTAAAATTCCAGACTTAGAGATTTCCCTCCCTCTGTCTCTTTTCTATTGCAATAATTCCTGAGTAATCAATACATAAATATTCTCTGAATATTACCGTTAGAAGAAAGCATTGATTACGGTCTTCATCAGGATTATTGCTTGTCGTTTTCCCATGGGACTGTTGGGGAAACCAATCAATGCAGAGAGGAATTCAAATTTCAAAAGGAAATACATATGAAAAATATAAAAGGAATTTTCTTGCTCTTCTAAAATAGAGCTCTTTAGCAGAAGTCAAAAAATTATACTGTGAATAAGGATCTTCATATTTCACTAGACAACATACAGAGAAAACACAGACTACTGAGCTCACAGGGCAACAACACTGTCAAGAGACAAAAAGCCCTAGCCCTAGACCAGAGAAAACAACAGCAAGCTGAAGAAGAAGAAGAACAACCATTCAAGATCAAGTGTCTTCTTCTGTCTTCATCCAGGATTCTTCAAAGGACAACAAACAATCTATCTGTCAAGAAGTTCCTGGAGTTCATTTGGTCAAAGCAAAAGCTGAATACCTATTACCCTGTAGCAAAGCTTCACCCTCGTGAACCATTCAACATCTCACGGGAGCCTTTGCTAACATCTAAATCCACAAGAGTCTTCTCAGTTGTTTTGAGAAATCGAAGACATAATCACTCTCTCATCCCCCACTGTATAAAGGGTTCTTAACTCCCTTCAAAAGTTATTCCTGGTTGCAAGTCACCTGACCAAAAGACTTGAGGTTTGGTGTTTGAGCACCTGATCAAAAGCTCATTGGTGGCAGTCACCTGATCAAAAACCTGAGTGGATTCCTACCAGGGTGGTAGAAGAGTGGATGTACCCAGGTTGGGAACCACAATAAATTCTTGTGTCGTCTGGTTGCTCTTTCTTTTTGTTCTTGATGTGGCTATGCTAGTTAGGTTTTTGCTGTGTCTGTGATAGTTAATCTATTTTCTGTAGCAGCTATGGTAGATTAATTTAAATTAGGATTGTTAACTCTGAAATTTTTATTTACAACAAAAGGTGTAAAGTTTTTAAGGATACTCTATTCACCCCCCCCCCCCCTCTAGAGTATTTCAGATCTAACCTTCACTTTCAATTGGTATCAGAGGTTAGATTCCTTTGGTTGTACAAGCTAACCCTTGAACCAAAGATCCTGTGTTTGATCTGCTTTTATATTTATTAGATTTATATTCACAGCATGGCACAGAACAAGGACTATGCAAGCACCATGTAACACCCCCTATCCGTCGCATAGCATATAGCAGTAGGTCCGGCCGGGGCCCGACGCCATATACCACAGACAGACCGGGTGGTTACTTATGGAAACCATCCAACCAATCTCTACGTCCTACACAGAGCATTCTAGCGGAAGCAATTTATAAGAGTTAAAAATCAAGAACCCAGCACAAGCATGAATGTCCACTAAACCCAAAAGGAATGTTATTACAAAAATACTCAAAAGTCGGCCTTAAGGCCTTACAAAATGTTTCACTTGTCTTTTACATGATTTACAAACCTCGGCGCGCAGGCCGGCCATACATGAATAAAACATAAAACATTTCCACTTGGGCCTTCGAGGGCCAGCTTCGCAAAAAGGGCTTTAGCCCGCTATTGACCGCTTGGTCCAACTGCACCTGCAAGCAAACAAACCACCGCACGGTGGCAAACAAAGCAACGGTCAGCAATGCTGACCAAATTATAACGATCCCGCCCCCAACTCGGGGCGGCGATGCTCCTTCCCTGCATTTCATTAGCACGAGCGAGCAATGCATATAACTATAGCCATTTCATCACAGACGTTGGCTCGTACGGCCACACGTCCCGTGCACTCAGGGCACATTCTCGGTGAACCGGTCGATGTTACGTCAATTAAAGCCATTAACATTCCGGACTCACCACCGCCACTTAGACGGTTATTCCTATGAGCAATTTGTCTTCATGGTATTGGTCACGTCAATTTAAGCCATAGACCACCGAAGACCCCCATTTATGCCAACGGCGAGTCCCATGTAACCTTAGGTCGCTCTAACCGGACGACATAAAGCGGGTACGGCTCCATCTAACCCGTGCTCACATCGCAACGACAATTTAAGCCATATGCGCGGGTCAAACTTTCACCGAGTCCCATTCTACCGCAAGTCACATAACCTCGTTATGTTCAAGTTGGCTCTCAGGCCACCAAGTTGGCAAGACCTCGTGTCCGCCCAGTTTTCCGGGTGCACCTTTGGGTTAGTCCCCAAGGCTCCCTACTGCAATCTACCGCGTAGAAAACCCGAAAACACTAAATAGCACGGAGTCTTCTCCGGCCTTATGCAATGCAACATCACCGATCCGGACTAACATGTCCGGGTAGGCTTCAACCAAAATGCCTATGTCCGTTCTCGCATACGGACGCTAAACAACGGGGACTTTACATATCTACCCGAAGGAACGCCTCCAACTCTTCGCAAACTCGCGAGAGAGGGCTTCCTATGCTAAGAAAGAGAGCTATCATGCTCAAAAGTGAGGATCGTTACCCTTGCGTTCCTCTTTGGCGCCATTGAAAAGTAATCGGATAGAAATCACCGCACTTGCGTTGCCTCCGTGGATCCGGAGTCGGCTTGCGATTCGGAGCTCCGAAGCTCCTACAATGGCGGATCTAGCTCTTCTTCCTCCAATGGCTTTCCTCTTTCTCCAAGGGTTTGGAGAGATAACAAGTGGAAAAAGTGAGGGTTTTCTAAGTCAAAACCCGGGTATATCCCTTCAGGAACAACCCCCAGCCATTGGATCCTCAATCAAGGAAATGAACGGCTTCGATTCGGGACTGAAATGCCCAATCTGGGCCGAACACGGCCTGGCACACGCCCGTGTCCAGGGCCGTGTGCCTCATTCGCCGTCAAAATCGAATCACCTGGAACCTCACACGGGCATCGAACACGCCCGTGTTCGATCTGACACGCCCGTGTTCCACCTGACACGGCCGTGTAGCTGGTCGTGTCCCCCATGTTTTTCTCCCGTTTTCAACCCGAGCGCTGACACGGGTTCGGACACGCCCGTGTCCTAGCCCGTGTCACCTTGACACGCCTGGGCTCCAGGCCGTGTACAAGGTCTCGGCACTTCACGGCTAAGTGTCGACACGGGTCGACACGCCCTGCGACATGCCCGTGTCGCAGGCCGTGTGCCATGTCTCGACACACTGTCGACACCAAAGTGTCGACTTCGCGGGACGAGTGTCGACACGGGTTGACACGCCCTGCGACACGCCCGTGTCGCAGGCCGTGTGCCGTGTCTCGACACAACGTCGAAGCACTGTGTCGACTTCACGGCTAAGTGTCGACACGGGTCGACACGCCCTGCGACACGCCCGTGTCGCAGGCCGTGTGCCCAGTCTCGACACAATGTCGAGACCAAAGTGTCGACTTCACGCCTTAGTGTCGACACAGGCTTGACACGCCCTGGGACACGCCCGTGTCCCAGGCCGTGTGCCTGCAGCCAGAACTCAAACTGGCCCAAATTATTCCCCTTTGCTCCTTTGAGTTTCGGGGCGTTACAACTCTACCCCTCTTAAAAGAATTTCGCCCACGAAATTACATAAAGGGAAAAACATGTACAAAACAAAATTTGTACCTGAGCGGAACAACTCCGGATATTCGTCAAGCATCGTCTGCTCTCGCTCCCAAGAGAGCTCCTCACGACCGCAATTGTCCCACCGGACTTTGACCATCCTGATCTCTTTATTGCGTAGCCGCTTGACCTCCGAGTCCTCAATCCGCACGGGCTTGACTTTTGTCGTTAGCCCACTATCCACCGGCACTTGATTGGCCGCGATCACTTGCGTAGGCTCTTGCACCGCCTTCCGAAGCACCGAAATATGGAATACATCATGTAAACCACTTAGCTCCACTGAAAGCTTCAGCCGATAGGCCGCTTCTCCTACTCGCTCCAGAACCTCGAACGGTCCAAGGTACCTCGGGCTTAGCTTTTTCAATCGCCGCACCCGCGAGACACCCTTGAACGGCTTGATCTTCAAGTATACATAATCGCCCACAGCGAACTCCACGTTCCTGTGCTTGGCATTATAGTACTTTGCTTGCCGGTCCTGAGCGATGAGTAACCTCTCCCGAATGGTTCTCACCAAAGAAGTAGCATCATCCACTTCCGATCGCTTATACAACTTCGACTCGCCCGTTTCTAACCAAGACAACGGCGTGCGACATCTTCTACCATAAAGGGCCTCGAAAGGCGCCATCTGAATACTTGCTTGGTAGCTATTGTTGTATGCGAACTCCACCAAATAAAGGTGGTCCTCCCATTGCTTTCCAAAGTCCAAGACACACATGCGAAGCATGTCTTCCATCGTTCTATTGACCCTCTCGGTCTGCCCATCCGTTTGCGGATGGAAGGCTGTGCTAAACTTCAGCTTGGTTCCCAACATTTGCTGCACCAGCCTCCAATCATTGGACGTGAACCGCCCGTCTCGGTCACTCACGATGCTGCGGGGCACACCATGAAGCCGCACTATGTTATCCACATAAAGCTTCGCCAGCTTCTCCACCGGATCATCCTTCCTATACGGGATAAAATGCGACACCTTTGTTAATCGATCGACCACCACCCAAATGGCGTCGTTCCCCTCCTGCGACCTTGGCAAACCATGCACAAAGTCCATAGAGATGTCGTCGAATTTCCACTCCGGAATAGGCAAGGACTTAAGAAATCCTCCCGGCTTTTGGCACTCCGCCTTTACCAAGGCGCAGGTTTGGCACTTCGCTACATATAGCGCCACATCCTTTTTCAAACCCGGCCACCAAAATAGCTTCTTGATATCGCGGTACATCTTCGTGCTCCCCGGGTGAATCGAGTACTTGGTATGGTGCGCCTCGTACAACAACTCCACCCGTAAATCGCCCACGCTTGGGACGTACAGACGACCGTCTTTCCACAGCAATCCGTCCACCACGCTGAATTGAGAATTTGACCCATCCAGAGCCTCTATCATGAACTGCTTCATATGAGCATCCATATCCAAAGCCTGCCGAATCCGATCAGCCAGGTCATATTGAACTTCAGTCCAATTCAGAGCTACTTCAGCACTTGCTTACTTATCCACACAAACAATCTCCAACGCCTCCAACTCCCGCACCAACCGCTCATCGTGCACCGATAGCCAATTGGCTTGAGCTGGGGCTCGGCGACTCAACGCGTCCGCAACCGCATTCCCTTTGCCAGGCACGTAGTGGATCTTGAATGTATAGTCTCCCATAAACTCCATCCATCTGCGCTGTCGTATATTCAGATCCTTCTGATCAATCAGATGCTTCACGCTCTTGTGACCGGCGTAGAGATCCACTTTCACAACGTATACAATTATGCCTTCATAGCTTCAAGGCAAAACTCACGGCCATACGCTATTATGCTTCCGTGTTGCAGTAGTACGCAACCCAAATCGCTGCCCTATGCGTCATTAAAAATCTCATTGCCTTCGGTTCCACTTGGCGAAGTCAGCACAGGCGTCGTAGTCAACCGACCTTATAACTCCTCAAAAGCTCGCGCGCACTCCGGCGTCCAAAAGAACTTATGCTCCTTCCTCGTCAAAGTAGTGAGAGGTAACGGTATCCGCGAGAAGTTCTCTACGAAGAGCCTATAGTAGCCGGCAAGCTCCAGCAAACTCCGGACTTCCGCTACCGTAGCCCGCTCAGGCCACTCTCGTATCGCAACAATCTTTGCCGGATCCACCGCAATACCCTCTCCACTCACTATATGCCCGAGGAACGCCACTGAGGATAGCCAAAACTCGCACTTCGAGAACTTGGCATACAACTGATTTCTCTTTAGCGTCTCCAACACCAAAGGAAGACGCTGGAAGTGATCTTCCTCCCTTTGCGGGTACACCAAAACATCGTCGATGAAGACGATCACGAACTGGTCCAAGTACTCCCTGAATGTCCTGTTCATAAAAATCCAGGAACACTGACGGCGCATTAGTCAGCCCAAACGGCATGACCGTAAACTCGTAGCGCCCGTGTCCTGTACTCAACATTTTCTTAGGGATATCCCTCTCCCTTATCTATTTAGAGTACGCCGTTGACCCTACCAACTGATCACAAAGATCATCGATCCTTGGGATTGGGTACCTGCTCTTTTCCGTCAACTTGTTGACCTCCCGATAATTAATACGCAGCCTCAGCCTTCCATCCTTCTTCTTAATAAAGAGGGTCGGTGCGCTCCAAGGCGAAGAACTTGGACGCGCATTCCCTTGCTCCAACAACTCTTGCAGTTGAACTTTCAGCTCCGCCATTACCTTAGGCGTTAGCCGATACGGAGATCGCGACACAGGCTTTGCACCTGACACTAGCTCCAGGAAGATCTGCGGGGAACAGATCAGGGTATTCCGACACCACTGAAATACAATCCAACGCGGGCTTCGGCTTTGCAACCTCTACTAGTGTAAAGAACAGTTCTGCTCCAGCACGAACCGCCTTCACCACCTGAAGAGCAGACGTCAACGTCTTGCTCGACCCCCTTTAAGTCCGTAAAAGTCGTCTCACGGTTTGCTCCCAGCTTGACTTCCTTGCTACCGCACTCTATAAGGGCCTGCTGCTCCGAGAGCCAGTCCATGCCAAATATAACGTCAAACTCCACCAACGGAAGTAACGACGCTTGCAGATCGTACTCCTAATTCCCAAACCACAAACTAAGAGCAACGAATTCTACCCTCGCCGAACGAGCACCATTGGACTATAACGCATCCAATTTATCTCTTTCCATCGAAGGAGGTATTCCAAGGCACAATAAAATTCCTAATAAAGGAACGCGAAGTTCCCTAAACGAACGGTGCTCTTGAAGATAAAGTAAAGCCACAGCAAAACCTAGCACAAATAGTTCTAAGCTAACATGCACAAGGGCGACAAGTATTTAAGGTAAAACTATCTTTAAACCATACCTGTCATCACGACGGCGTGTTTCCTCCAGGGTTTTAGGCACTCACGGGCATAATGCCCCGGCTCCCCACAGTTGTAACATGTTCCCGGGGTTTGGCTTGTAGTTGCCCCCGAAGTACCAGAAGGAGCTGAACCCGAAGTCCTATGCTTCTTATACCATTTTCGATATGCCGACCTTGAGGTGTTCGGCACTTTGAATGCCGTTTCCTTCGCACTGACATCCTTGACTGCTCCTGACATAGGTTTCTTCCCCTTCCGAGCACCATTCCAACAGTCTCGGGCAAAGTGCCCTTTCGTTCCACAAGTATAACAAGTGTAAGTAGCTTTACTAGTCGATTTCATAACCCCTTTCTCCAGCATTCTGCTGGATGCAGCTCTTATGGGGTTTGTATAGTTCGATACCATGGTCGCTGGCATCGGGAGGGTCTTCTTCAACTCTGCCTCCAATGATCTAGCTGATTCCACTAAGGCTCGGAATCCCAACAACTTTGGTCCTAGCAGTAGGACTCGTAACTCGGCGCGTAGGCCATTATAGAATCTATCGACTGTAGCTTGCTCATTATCCGACTCAAAGCATGGGTAGCGACTTATCATAAGAAAAGCTTGCAAATATTCCTCAACCGTGTGCGCTCCCTGCACTAAGTTCATAACCAGCTGCTGCCCCAATGGTCTACCAAAGGTCATCTGCTACATCGCGCCCACCGGCGTTGAAGCCACAGCAGGGGCGCAGGGTTGTACATTTCCTCCTAGCTGTGCACCCGTCACAGCGAACACCGCTTCTACAATCCTTCTAACGGTTTCATACGAAGGAGGAGGCTCAAACACCTCACCGGGTGCACTATGCTCCTCAGAAACCGGACATTCAGGCTGTCCAACACCGCTTCCGATCACCTATAGTGGTACAAAACACCGTTAAGCGACCAAATAACATTGCAAACAGCAATTATAGGAACACGCAGGTTCCTCAAACACGAGTATTTTCATTCCTAAGTGGACATTCATGGGTTCTCTTTACTGTTATAACGATGACGCACACAATGTGCTCACCACCCCTTAAAAAGAATTCGCACACGAATTCAGTTCAAGCCCGACCAAAACCAGTAGTCTGATACCAAATTGTAACACCCCCTATCCGTCGCATAGCATATAGCAGTAGGTCCGGCCGGGGCCCGACGCCATATACCACAGACAGACCGGGTGGTTACTTATGGAAACCATCCAACCAATCTCAACGTCCTACACAGAGCATTCTAGCGGAAGCAATTTATAAGAGTTACAAATCAAGAACCCAGCACAAGCATGAATGTCCACTAAACCCAAAAGGAATGTTATTACAAAAATACTCAAAAGTCGGCCTTAAGGCCTTACAAAATGTTTCACTTGTCTTTTACATGATTTACAAACCTCGGCGCGCAGGCCGGCCATACATGAATAAAACATAAAACATTTCCACTTGGGCCTTCGAGGGCCAGCTTCGCAAAAAGGGCTTTAGCCCGCTATTGACCGCTTGGTCCAGCTGCACCTGCAAGCAAACAAACCACCGCATGGTGGCAAACAAAGCAACGGTCAGCAATGCTGACCAAATTATAACGATCCCGCCCCCAACTCGGGGCGGCGATGCTCCTTCCCTGCATTTCATTAGCACGAGCGAGCAATGCATATAACTATAGCCATTTCATCACAGACGTTGGCTCGTACGGCCACACGTCCCGTGCACTCAGGGCACATTCTCGGTGAACCGGTCGATGTTACGTCAATTAAAGCCATTAACATTCCGGACTCACCACCGCCACTTAGACGGTTATTCCTATGAGCAATTTGTCTTCATGGTATTGGTCACGTCAATTTAAGCCATAGACCACCGAAGACCCCCATTTATGCCAACGGCGAGTCCCATGTAACCTTAGGTCGCTCTAACCGGACGACATAAAGCGGGTACGGCTCCATCTAACCCGTGCTCACATCGCAACGACAATTTAAGCCATATACGCGGGTCAAACTTTCACCGAGTCCCATTCTACCGCAAGTCACATAACCTCGTTATGTTCAAGTTGGCTCTCAGGCCACCAAGTTGGCAAGACCTCGTGTCCGCCCAGTTTTCCGGGTGCACCTTTGGGTTAGTCCCCAAGGCTCCCTGCTGCAATCTACCGCGTAGAAAACCCGAAAACACTAAATAGCACGGAGTCTTCTCCGGCCTTATGCAATGCAACATCACCGATCCGGACTAACATGTCCGGGTAGGCTTCAACCAAAATACCTATGTCCGTTCTCGCATATGGACGCTAAACAACAGGGACTTTACATATCTACCCGAAGGAACGCCTCCAACTCTTCGCAAACTCGCGAGAGAGGGCTTCCTATGCTAAGAAAGAGAGCTATCATGCTCAAAAGTGAGGATCGTTACCCTTGCGTTCCTCTTTGGCGCCATTGAAAAGTAATCGGATAGAAATCACCGCACTTGCGTTGCCTCCGTGGATCCGAAGTCGGCTTGCGATTCGGAGCTCCGAAGCTCCTACAATGGCGGATCTAGCTCTTCTTCCTCCAATGGCTTTCCTCTTTCTCCAAGGGTTTGGAGAGATAACAAGTGGAAAAAGTGAGGGTTTTCTAAGTCAAAACCCGGGTATATCCCTTCAGGAACAACCCCCAGCCATTGGATCCTCAATCAAGGAAATGAACGGCTTCGATTCGGGACTGAAATGCCCAATCTGGGCCGAACACGGCCTGGCACACGCCCGTGTCCAGGGCCGTGTGCCTCATTCGCCGTCAAAATCGAATCACCTGGAACCTCACACGGGCATCGAACACGCCCGTGTTCGATCTGACACGCCCGTGTTCCACCTGACACGGCCGTGTAGCTGGCCGTGTCCCCCATGTTTTTCTCCCGTTTTCAACCCGAGCGCTGACACGGGTTCGGACACGCCCGTGTCCTAGCCCGTGTCACCTTGACACGCCTGGGCTCCAGGCCGTGTACAAGGTCTCGGCACTTCACGGCTAAGTGTCGACACGGGTCGACACGCCCTGCGACACGCCCGTATCGCAGGCCGTGTGCCATGTCTCGACACACTGTCGACACCAAAGTGTCGACTTCGCGGGACGAGTGTCGACACGGGTTGACACGCCCTGCGACACGCCCGTGTCGCAGGCCGTGTGCCGTGTCTCGACACAACGTCGAAGCACTGTGTCGACTTCACGGCTAAGTGTCGACACGGGTCGACACGCCCTGCGACACGCCCGTGTCGCAGGCCGTGTGCCCAGTCTCGACACAATGTCGAGACCAAAGTGTCGACTTCACGCCTTAGTGTCGACACAGGCTTGACACGCCCTGGGACACGCCCGTGTCCCAGGCCGTGTGCCTGCAGCCAGAACTCAAACTGGCCCAAATTATTCCCCTTTGCTCCTTTGAGTTTCGGGGCGTTACACACCAGACCTCTAGTATGCAATCTAAATAAGTTTGTTATATGGAAGGCAAGAATTAAATTATATATGAACTCTATTGATGAGGGTATCTATAATTCCATTGTAACAAGTCGTCCTCAAGCTACTGTTTCTACATCTACAACAACTTCAAGCACAAATGCAGTTTCATCACCTGAGTGGACTGAAGCCCAGAAGAAAGCAAAGGTTGCTGATGCCGAGGCATTGAACATTCTAGCCCAAATAATGTCAGATGACATTTTTCAGAAGGTGGCTGAATGCATATCAGCCAAGGCCATCTGGGATTCTCTAAACAAATGGTGGCCGGATCTGCTAATGAAAGAAAAGATAGAAGATCCAACTTCATATCACAATATGAGAGTTTCAAGAAGGAGGAAGCAGAATCAATAGCATATATGTACAATAGGCTAAGTTTAATCGTCAATGAGCTAAAAACATTGGATAAGCACATCACCCTCACAGAGGTGAATGACAAAATCCTTATGTGCTTCCCAAGCTCATGGGATTCAAGGATCTGGCCCATCAAGAATGCCAGAAGCCTAAATGAGATTTCCACTGAATCACTTTTATGAAAACTAAAGTCCTATAAGCAGCTCATCAAATCCAGAGAAGCAGCTAAGTAATGAACAACTCCACCAGCAAGAAAGGAGCACAACATTGCATTTAAGGCTGTTGAGGAGACAGTGACTTCAACAATCAATGAAGAGTTGATGAGTCTATTTGCCAGAAGATTCTACAAAATGGCAAAGAAAGACTTCAGAAGAATGTCATCCAGGCAGGATGATAAGCCAAGGTATGACAAAACCCCCCACTAAAGAAGTGGTTTGCTTTGCCGGCAGGAAACCTGGACACTTCCTCTCAGAATGTCCAGAAAATCAGAAGAAGGAGAAGAGAAGAGAGAAGCATTCTAGAAGACAGCAAAGCAGCAGGCCTACCTCCAGCAAATATAAAAAGAAGGAGAAAGGCTTTGTAGCTGAAAGCTGGAGTGAAACAGAAGATGAATCCTCATCTTCCATCTCCAGTGAAGAAGTATAAGAGGCAAGGGCCAAAGAAGTGTACCTCATGGCCATTTATGCCTCCAGAAGCCAGTCAGATGAAGATGCATCTGACAGTGAATAAGCCTCAGAAACAGAAGCTTATCAGGTAAAGGGCTGTCCAGTAGTTAATCAACTATGGTACCTGGACAGTGGATGATCCAAACATATGACTGGCAGCAAGGATAATTTAATAAACTACAAGTCCAAGCTGGGATCAAAGGTAATCTTTGGAGATTCAAAGTATGGCCAGTCAGAAGACTATGGAGAAGTGAAAATTGGAGCAGTCACCTTCAAAAAGGTGACCTATGTAAGTGGACTCAAGCATAGCCTCATCTCAATAAGCCAATTATGTGATGAAGATTATCAGGTACATTTCAACTCAAAAACTTGTATTATTTCCAATAAAGAAAAAAAATGTTTTAATTGGAAATAGACAAAGAAACATTTATTTAGTTGATTTTTATTCTGCCAATTCAGATCTTTGTTTGCTTAACATAGTTTGCAATCAAAATGAATTATGGCATAAAAGGCTAGGACATGTAAACATGAAAAACATTGCTAGGAAATCAAAAGACAGTCTTGTAAGAGTTTTACCTTCTGGTCCCTACAAGAAGGAAGGCCTTTGCAGGGCTTGTCAACTAGGCAAGCAAACTAAATCTAGTTTTAAATCAATTAATAAAAGTGATTCACCTAGGATCTTGTACTTTATACACATGGATCTCTTTGGAACCATTACAGTACAAAGCATAGGAGGGAAATCCTACACTTTAGTTATTGTAGATGACTTCTCAAGGTTCATTTGGGTGTTCTTTCTGATATCTAAGTCAGATACCTTTAAAGTTCTTACAGATTTTCTCAGGACCATACAGATTGAGTACTCTACTCATGTTGCATTGATCAGAAGTGATCATGGTATAGAGTTTGAGTCTCTTCTTATGCATGAGTTCTGTGAGAAGGAAGGTATTAGACACTGCTTCTCACCTCCTAGAACTCCCCAACAAAATGGGGTAGATGAAAGGAAAAAAATGACCCTAATTAAAGTTCAGGCACATTACTTGCAGATGCTTACATGCCAATATCCTTTTGGACAGAGGCTGTAAGCACATCAAATTATGTACTAAACAGAAGCTTGATAGATAAACTAAAGAATATGACCCCCTATGAATTACTTAAAGGGAAGAAACCTAAAATCACCTATTTTAAAGTATTTGGTTGCATATGCTATATACATAATAACAACAAGAAATACATTAGAAAGTTTGAAGCTAAGGCTAAAGAGGGAATCTTTCTAGGATATTCCCAAGTAAGCAAAGCTTATAGGGTGTTCAATAAATCAACTTTAAAAATTGAGGAATCTGTACATGTTACCTTTGATGAAACTAACATGTCTTATAAGGAGAAAGAGATTTCTACCAGTAATCCCTTGTAGGTACCCCACTTGTGTGAGAAATTAGATGGACTAAACCTCACCCAAGAGGCACAAACACATCCTTCTCCACAAGTTGATGAAGACAGTGAAGAAGAAAGCACTGAAGTGACCAAACTTCATCCAACAGCAAGCATAATTCCACAAGCGGAATTAAATCAAAATACTGTTGCTGAACCAACTCCACCCACTGATCTTGTCACACTAAGGGATCACCCTAGATCCCAAGTGATTAGAGACATAACAGTAGGTGTACAGACAAGGCATCAACTCAACCAAGACTTGATGCATGTCTGTATTCTCTCTCAAGTTGAGCCTCAATCCATACATGATGCCGAGCAAGATCCCCTCTGGATCATTGCTATTCAAGAGGAACTCAACCAGTTTGGGAGATGTAGAGTTTGGGATTTAGTTCCAAGACCCAAAGACTACCCAGTCATTGGAACCAAATGAGTATATAGAAACAAACTAGATGCCCAAGGTGCAAATGTGAGGAACAAGGCTAGGCTTGTTGCCCAAGGATATATGCAAGAAGAGGGCATAGACTATGATCACACCTTTGCACTAGTTGCAAGTTAGAGGCAATCAGAATCTTTCTTTCCTATGCTACCTATAAGAAGTTCAAGGTATATCAGATGGATGCAAAGAGTGCTTTTATAAATAGAATACTAAAAGAAGAGGATTATGTTGAACAACCTCCAGGTTTTGTTTCTCCAACTCATCCCTCTTATGTATTTAGACTGCATAAAGCCCTCTATGGTCTAAAGCAAGCTCCAAGAGCTTGGTATGAGACCCTACCTAGCTTTTTAATAGAGCATGATTTCACTTGAGGCATAGTAGATAAAACATTATTCACTAGACATCATAAGGATAAAATCTTGTTAGTACAAATCTATGTGAATGACATCATATTTGGCTCTACTGACTCTAAACTATGCAAGAGGTTTTCTGACCTCATGTATTCTAAGTTTGAGATAAGTAGCATGGGTGAGCTATCCTACTTCCTTGGTCTCCAAGTGAAGCAGCTACCTGATGGCATCTTCATCTCTCAAGCTAAGTATGCTAAAGAGCTTCTTAAGAAGTTTGGGATGGCTGATGCCTTAGCAAAGAAAACACCTATGGCTACTAATGCTGTAATAGATTCTGATCCACATGGGAAACCTATTGACCAGAAGTTATATAGGGGCATTATTGGGTCCCAACTATATCTTACAGCTAGCAGACCTGATATTATGTTTGCCACATGCCTTTGGGCTAGGTTCCAAGTGAACCCTAATGAATCTCACCTAATTTTTCTAAAACATTTTTTGAGATATATAAAGAGTTGTCCCAGTCTAGACCTATGACATCCTACAGAGTCAGAATTTGATTTAACTGAATATTCAGATGCTGACTTTGCTGGATGCAGGGTTGACAGGAAAAGTACCCCAGGGACCTGCCAGTTCCTTGGTATGAGATTAGTCTCTTGGTTTGTAAGAAGTAGTCATCTGTGTCCACATCAACTGCTGAAGCAGAATATATAGCAGCTGGCAGTTGCTGTTCCAAGATGCTGTGGATCCAAAACCAACTCCTAGACTATGGTTTCAACTAAAATAATTCAACTCTACTATGTGATAACACAAGTTCTATATCCATAGCACAGAATCCAGTCCATCACAGTAGGACTAAGCATATAGACATTAGGAATCATTTCATTAGATAATGTGTAGACAAAAATAAAATTAAACATGTCTATATCTACACTGATTTACAGAGAGCTGATATTTTCCCCAAACCCTTGGATGAAAGAAATCACTTGTTCTTTAAAAATCAGCTTGGAATGATCAATGAAGAATCCTTAGTTTAATTTCTGTCAGCACCCGATGAATTTGCCAAAGTTCATCAAACGGAGCTCGACGAACAGGGGAAAGTTCTTGAGATATTCGTCGAATGGAGTTCGACAAACTCTCTGTGAGTGAACTCATTTTTATCGAACGGAGATCGACGAATCCACTTCAGAAAACTTTCGTCGAACGGAGCTCGACAAAATGTCTTCAAATCCTCATACTGAGCTCGACGAATTATTTAACAGCACATTACTTCGTCGACCTCAGATCGAAGAATTATTTTATTTTTTGTGGAATGGAGTTTGTCGATTCATATTCTGGAAAACCTTATATCTAGGTTTTCATCGACCTCCATCCCACGTTTTCAGTTCCTTTGCACTTGATCGTCATTTTTCTCTTGCAGGTGCTCTAATGGCGATTCTAGCGGGTTATCTAGTGGCGATGAAATTTGACACTGGCTTTGATGTTGATTTCGATTCCTTTCAACACTTAGACCCTATATTCCTAGAAATCCTGGAACTGCTTGAAGAACAGCAGTTGAAGAGTTTGTTATCCACAAGGATCAAGATCGCCAGCATAGAAATCAGGGAATGGGTGTACACTTCCTCTACAACAGATGACAACACCATGACTGGAACAATTGCGGGTAAAACTGTTTCCCTCACCCCCGCCGTTTTAACAGATATTTTTGGATTAAGTAATGGTGAAGAAGAATTAGAAATAGATACTGAGGAGTTTGATATGATGCTAAGTATGATGGATTATTCTGGAGAAACCCCAACTAAGTTGCTGAAGAAACACATGTCTGCTGAATTTAAATTCCTAGTAGACATTGTGGGAAAAGTGTTGTTGGGGAATCACACTGTACATGACTACATAACCAGGCACCAATTCCTGGTTATGTGTGCTGTGGTAAATAAGAAGAAAGTAAACTGGGCTCAGATCATGTTTGATCTGATTAAGAAAAAGAATACTAAGAAAGCGGTTTGCCTTGGATTGATCTTAGGGATCTTCCTAAAAGAAAAGGCTGTAGAATCACTGCTCTCCCCGACCATATTCATCAATGCCTCTAAGAGGCTAACATGTGCCCTTTTAGGCAAATGGGAGAGGACCATCACCAAGCCCTCCAAGGGTTCCTCCTCTTCCATCAGAACTTCTGAGAGTACTCTGGCTGCTCCAGCCACTTCCCACCCTACTAAAGAGATCCCTCCTCCACCTCCCTCACTTTCAGCCATCCCACGTCAACCTCAGAAGCTACAACAACCCTCTTCCACCATTTCTTATCTTCCACAACCACAACAACATCAGCAACAACCAGTTCACCTTCCCTCTCCAACTCCACCTCCTACAAATTCTCCACCAATAGATATCACTGATATTCCCTCTCCTCCTCCTCAAGAATCTCAACAACCCTCTCCTTGTCCATCCCCTCAACAAACCCCACCTCAGTCCCCCATGGTACACACATTTTATCACCAACTTCATATCCCTTACCACACCATCTGGACAACATCCCATTCTTTACTCTGCCTACTTCCCCTCCTCATAGTTCCTCCCTTCCAGATGTCCACATGCAAGATGCTCTCCCTCCTACTCCACCAACTACTACCATCCCCACTTCTGTCTCCACTCCAACACCCTCTGCCACACCCTCTACCACTCCACTATTAGATCCATCCATTATTCCATCTCTCATTGCACTACTTACTCCCCTCCTTAAAACCATCATAGCAAAGGCCATTACACCTCTTGCTACTTCCATTTCTTCTCTTGTTGCACAGATATCTGCTCTCTCTGCTCCTTCCTCTTTCATTAGGGGCCTGGCTTCAGTATCCACTGAAACCAGGCAGGGGGAGATACTCCATGATGAAGAAGCAACAGCAGCAGTACCATCAGCAGTACCAGCAGTAGTAGCAGCAATAACAGCAGTAGCATCAGAAGAAGCAGCAGTAGTAATAGCAGCAGAAATAACAGCAGCAGATGCTGATCAAGAATTACTTGATTTAATTGATTTTATTGAGTTTTATATGGACTTGGATGAGCCTGTGTTGGCTGAGAAAATAACTGTTGGTGATTTTATTATAAATCCTACAGTATATTTGTTATATTTATTGAGTGTGTTTGATACAGCTTATCTGAATTTTCTACCAGAAACAGTACTAAGCCATCCATGGCTATAATTCCTTACACCACTCCAATAAGCCTCAAAGTTGCCAAGCAACTCAAGGCCATTTTTGCTACTCCAGAGATTCCAGCCATTCTATATCCACCCAGAGCTGTTTCGCACATTTCATCCCCTCCAACAGAAATTTCTGTTCCAGTTTTTGTAATGGATGATTCACCTATGCCTGATCTGGATGCACTTATCATGGCAGATATAGAAGAGGAAAATAAGTCAGTTGCTGAAAGCACTGAAGTGTACAGTTCTCCAGCTCCAGATCCACCTCCAGCTCTAGTTCCAGCTCCTCCTCAAGCTCCATGCAGTCCTCCTCCTCCAGCTCCCTCTCAGGATGAAAAGTAAATTGACAAATCTGTACTAAAGGCCATTGATGCCTTATATGATTCTCCACAATATTTTGATGATGAGGATGATGATGATGAAGACTCAGATGATGAGCCAAAGAAAAAGAAAGTGTCTAAGAAGAGGAAAGCTCCTGCTCCTCCTGGCCCTAAACCCAATCCTACAAATGACACTCCTTACTATATTCTTCAGAAGATTACACCCTACAAGGGCATGCCAGCATGAATGTGGCTGTCTAAAAATGAACAGAAAGAAAGGAAGAAGAGCAGAAGATATTCTCCTCCTCCACAGAGATTCAGAAAGGACCCTCCTCCTCCTCCTCTTCTAGCTGCTGGTGCTTCAAGTTCATCAACTCAAAGGACTACCCAGTTTCAAACTTATGAAAGACAGCATGGTATGTCCTCATCTTCATGAAGTAGCAAGCAAAGAAAGTATTCATCTGGCAAGCAGTACCAACAACAACAGCAGCAGCATCAACAACATCAACAGTAAAAATTCACTGAACATCAAAAGGCTGAAAACCCCAAAAGACCTGCTTCCCCACCTGTACCATTTGAGGATCCAAAGTCAGCCACAATTGCTAGGATGCCCAGGTTCCAGGAATTGGTTTGTCTGTCCATAATTAACAAAGCTAAAGCTGAAGGGAAGGATTCCTCTCAACTCTCAACCATGTCTAAATACAGGACGGAAGAGCTTAACAGGTTTGCTAAAGATAATAAGTTTTTCAATGTTGATGATTATATGAAATTGCATCCAGAAGCAGTAGTGCCCAGGGCTACCTCTCTAAATATCATTGGGGCTGCTGATATGACAATGACCAAGGCTGATGCTGCAGATCCCAACAGGGAAATTAAGTTTACTCAGTCTGGATATAAAGCTAAAGAAGAGAAGCATAAGGAGCAAAGGAAGAAGAAATGAAGCCAAACTGATTTATCTCTGTATTATCTTAAAACTAACTGCTTATTTCCTGAGATAAAGGTTTCTGTGTATATATATATCTGCTGCACTTTCTAAAATTTCCTGAGATATATATTTCTTGTTTTGATTTTTTTTGTTGAGTTTGTAATTAGTGACCTTACCCAAATAGGGGGAGATTGTTGGATCCCTAGTTGAATTGGTCTAGGTTCACTAAGTTAGGATCATCTGACCCAACATGTATAGCCAGGGTCATGGTTATGTCCTAGAGTCTAGGTCAAGTCCTTAGAGTCAACACTACATGGACCAACCATCAACAAACTACATAAAGACTCAAGACTTAGAGAAATTTTAGAGACTCAGCAAATGAGTTCGACGTTCGTCGAACTCAGGTCGACGAAAGTCGTGCTCAGCTCGATGAAATTAGAGACAATTCTCTGAGCTGAGCTCGACGAACTTGAATCTCAGGTCAACGAATTCCAGAGTATACTTCAACACTAAGTCCAGAATTATTCACTTAACTCCACTCGACGAACTTAGTTCTCAGGTCGACGATCTCTGGATATTCTACTTCAACATCTTATTCCAGAAACTTCTATGTATTTGAAGTCCAGCTTCACACTCCAGTCGACGAAGTTAAAATATCAGCCCGACGAATTTGGATCTTAGTTCGACGATTTCTGGATCATCTACTTCAACACTATAAGACCAAAAATAACTAAGTATTCTAAGTCCAGAATCACAACCCAGTCGACGAACTCACCTTCTCATCTTGACAAACTTAGACCACACTCTTGGCAAGATTTATCAAGTATCAGTTAGAAGTTCTCAGCTAGATGAAACTAGTTCTCAGGTCGACGAACCCAGTTCTGAGGTCGACGATTTCTGAACATGTTACTTCAACATTCTCAAGTCCAAGAAATATGTACTTCTGTTAATCAGTCGACGAAGTTATATTCTCAGCTCGACGAACTTGATGCACAGTATTGATGGGTCTAGAGAAAGCAGTTGTCAGTTCTTAGGTCGATGATCTTGAATCTCAGCTCGACGAACAACTATCATCTGGTGGACGAACTTGACTTCTCTATTCGACGAACTCTGGACACATATCGACGAATTCTGCTCAACGAATTCTGTAAAGTTACAAACTTAGAGATTTCCCACCCTCTGTCTCTTTTCTATTGCAATAATTCCTGAGTAATCAATGAATAAATATTCTCTGAATATTACCATTAGAAGCAAGCATGGATTACGGTCTTCATTAGGATTATTGATTGTCGTTTTCCCATGGGACAGTTGGGGAAACCAATCAATGCAAATATTCTTCAGGCCGTCAGAATTCAATGCAGAGAGGAAAGCAAATTTCAAAAGGAAATACATATGGAAAATATAAAAGGAATTTTCTTGCTCTTCCAAAATAGAGCTCTCTAGCAGAAGTCAAAAAAATAATACTATGAATAAGGATCTTCATATCTCTCTCGACAGCATACAGAGAATACACAGACTACAGAGCTCACAGGGCAACAACACTGTCAACAGACAAAAAGCCCTAGCCCTAGACCAGAGAAAACAATAGCAAGCTGAAAAAGAAGAAGAACAACCATTCAAGATCAAGAGTCTTCTTCTGTCTTCATCCAGGATTCTTCAAAGGACAATAAACAATCTATATGTCAAGATGTTCCAGGACTTCATTTGGTCAAAGCAAAAGCTGAAGACCTATCACCCTACAACACAGCTTCAACTTCCTGAACCATTCAACATCTCAGGGGGAGCATTTGTTAACATCTAAATCCACAAGAGTCTTCTCAGTTGTTTTGAGAAAGAGAAGACATAATCACTCTCTCATCACACTGTATAAAGGGTTCTTAACTCCCTTCAAAAGTATTCCTGGTTGCAAGTCATCTGACCAAAAGACTTGAGGTTTGGTTTTTGAGCACCTGATCAAAAGCTCCTTGGTGGCAGTAACCTGATCAAAAACCTGAGTGGATTCCTACTAGGTTGGTAGAAGAGTGGATGTACCCAGGTTGGGGAACCACTATAAAATCTGGTGTTGTCTGGTTGCTCTTTCTTTTTGTTCTTGCTATGGCTGTGCTAGTTAGGTTTTTGCTGTGTCTGTGATTGATAAGCCCGAAATCCGCCACCTATCCGCGCAGCTTTACAGACCGGGCGGCTTGATCATTCAAGCCTCCAAGCCTCCCAAGCCGGGCGGTCTCCTTGACAGGCCGCTTCCAACGCCGACCCTACACAGCGACAAGGCCCAAGGACCCAGCCACAAGCTCGCCAGGAGGAATCCGCCAGGCCGCGGCTTCCCTCCATTCTTGTTTTCTTTCTCTTTTGCTTCCCCTCACCTCTGCCTGGTTCTCTTGTACCCCGGGCAGCCGGTAACTTTAGCCCTGCCCGTTTGGGCAGGCCCCCGAGCCTATAAATAGGGGGAGGGTGCACTCCCCAAGACACGCTGACTTGTATCCAGGACCTCGCCTGTTAAGAGCTGCGATCTCAAGTCTAGTGTTTTGCGGCTTGTAGTCCGGCCGACTTCCGCTTTTTCTCCTTTGTGTAACTGTTTCTCATTTTTAGTAAAGGAAAGCCCGCCGCAAGAGTGGCATTTAAGCCGCGGCGGGCGAACTCTGTTGTTGCCGCTGCCAGCGGCCTCTTTTCCTGTCCTTTAGCAGCGACCGCTTGTAACTGATTGGTCGACAGTCTCCCCCTTTCCTCTCTATTCCCCGGTGTTCGAACCGTTAGCTGGTGGTGCCCGACTCCCTGTCCGTTTTCGTGCATCAACAGTTAACACGCGACCTTCAGATCTCGACTAATCGATGAAATCAGCGGTCTAGGTAGTCAGACCGCTCTATCCTCTAGAGTTCGGCGGCCTGTCAAGTAAGCCGCGACTTCGCCGGCTAAGGCTTTCAGCGCCCCTCCAGCACTGTAGAACCTGCCATTCTATCCGCTCGTTTTTCCTCCCGTTCTTCTTGTCAGCTTGTTGCATCGTCTAGCCGCCAGGTCAAGCCGCCTCTACCCTGCGGTCTCTTGAAAAAGTTCGGCTATTTTCCCTCTTTTCAAGATGAATCCTGCAAAGGGTCAGAATAAATCCAGCCACATGTCAGTTACTACAGATCTCTCACAAGTGCAATATTGTTCGTATTTTAATAGTGAGTCCGTTGATCCTCATAAAGAAATTTCTACAAACAGTGTTGAGCGTGGAGTAGAATCTGTTGCAAATGAACCTCTTTATAAGGAAGAAGAGGCCCCTTCTCCATTCATTAATCGTATTCGGTGGGATATTGTCTCCGATGACTTCAGAGTACCGCGTCTCCCGGAGTATTCTGGATGTGATGATCCATTTTCTCATTTGCAAGCTATTGAATCAGCTATTTCACCGAGAAACGTGTCAAATGGAGTAAAATGCAAACTCTTTGTTATATCTTTTGGCAATATTGCAAGGGAATGGTTTTATAGTCTCCCACCTCGATCGGTAACCAGCTTTAAAGATCTTCGAAGTCAATTTATTTCTATATTCACTATTTACATAAAGCGAAAAAGGGACGTTGGAGCTCTCTTCCGAATCAAGCAAGAAATTGATGAGTCTAATCCAGATTTTGTTGATCGGTTTCAAAAGGAGGTTCTGGATGTTTATAGCGTACATCAAGACTATTACTTGCATGCTTTCGTAAATGCACTTCAAGAAGGCCCCTTGAAATTCAAGCTCACCACAAAGTATCCCAAAAGCTATGGAGATCTTATTGATATAGTTAATAAGTTCATAATAGGCGAAGAGGCAAATAAAGGTTATGTTTCGTTTCTGAATCAAATGGCTAAACAATCTCAAGGGACTTTTGGTCAACAGCAATCTATTTCCTCCCAAGATGTTTCGCAAGTTGAATATTGCAAGTCTCATCCTCTTCTCCAGGGTAAAACTCCAAAGTGTGAAAAAGGTTAAGGTAAGTATGTTAAGTTCAAAATTCCTATGGAAGATCTTTTGATAATCATTCAAGGAATGCCTGAGTTCAATAAGCCTCAGCGTTTGAAATCGAAAATCAAGTATCGGCACGAGGAGCTTTTTTGCAAGTATCATAAAGATATTGGTCATCTAGCAGAAGATTGCATAGCTCTCAGAGAATTAGCTAATCAACTAGCAAGAGCTGGAAAGTTGCAAGAATATGTCATTCAGTAACTCTCTAAGGCAATCTTCCATTTCTTATTCAGTGGTCCAAGCAGGGTTTCCTCTTTCTTTATATGATAAAAAATGCTTATGATCAGAATAGTGTATAAAGTCCCCTTCGTAATTGGTATTAATGGGGCATGCTAAAACTTCGGACATATATCCTTTTGCCACATCCTTAACATTGAACAAACGTTATCTTTTCATTTGAAGCTTATTTTTTAGCTTTACTTATTATGCCAATATGCATGCGTGTAGGGGCAAGAGCCCCTTTTGAATTCTTAAGCCCTCCACATCCCGCTTGACATCAGTCGCAGATGTGTAGTGGAATTTCCGCTTGACCTTCAGTCGCAGACATTGCGTACCTGTCCCGCTTGACTTCAGTCACAGACATTACGTACTTGTCCCGCTTGACCTTCGTCACAGACATTGCGTACTTGTCCCGCTTGACTTCAGTCACAGACATCGCGTACTTGTCCCGCTTGACATCGCTCGTGGATATTAAGAATTTCAATCCCGCTTATGTGTTCTTTGTGTGGAAAGTACTGCCGCACGCACCTGCCCACATTGACACATAAGTGCATATCTCCATCTATTCTTGCAGGACAGCACGAGCCTATCTGCTATTTCGCGGCTTTATTAAGCGGCATGTGCCAATTTTTATAATTCAGTATACAGGCCGCCCGGTTACATATTCCGGCTTAAGTTATTTGACTTCCTTGTGCTTACCTGCCGGATTATTATTCATATATTTGGGAACTCGGCCGACATACATCCGCCAGTTAAGTCTAGGCCTGGTCTATCTTATTTGGCTTCCATATATCAATTGCTGGTTTTTTATTCACATGGACAGGAAGTCGGCCGACCTGCTTCTGGCACTTAATTCCTGGCTTTGATCCGCCGACTTCTATGGTATTGATTATATTAGCTAATCAGCGAACTGTCGTCACAAAAAGTTTCGGCTTCCATGTGCCTATGTCGGCTTATATTATCAGAAGTCGCAGTTTCGTATCCCTAGCCGCAATCTTATAGTTCAAAGTCATGGTTTTTTGGCGACTAAGCAAATGGCAGTGTAAACTATTAACCGCGCGGCTTCTTATTGACTTATATTCCGAAATAAGCCGCAAGGAAATCTATCTCTCTTACGGATGACTTCGTTGAAGCCGGATTACTCAGACCGGTTTATATGCTAACATTCTACTAAATCAGAAGTTATACTGAGACAGGGCGGACTTAAACGAGTAAGAAAAATGAGATGTACTAAAGAGAAAGGTAAAGTTGCCTTCATTTCTATTTCAGTAAGTGTTACAAAGCATCAATCGCGCGGTTTACAAAAATAATACCGCCGATTTCCAAAAAAGTTCAGAATACAAAAAACAAGTTAAAGAGTTTCTAATCGCCCTGTTTAAGCTTCTTAGCCGCAGGAGAATCTAAATCACCGCCATCACCGATATCGACGGGGGATTCAGTGTATCCGCTGCTAGTCGCTGAGCTCCCTGAAACGCCAAAAGTTGTCGAGTCTGGCAGCGCGGTCTCAGATTCTTGACCGCCGGACTCAGACGATGTTCGTGCACTCGGGCTTCCCTGGCCGACCTCTTCCTCGACGTCTTCCTCCTCCTCGCCGACTTCTTCCCCAACCTTGCTCTTGCCCTTGATCGACCTGTAGACGTCGGCCACCTGCTCTTTCAGGGTGGGGTAGATGTCGGCACAAGTGAAGTTGGTGAAGCCGGTCGCCAAGCCGCCAAGGTCCCGGAGGCGGTTAAGCGCTCCATCGATCCCCTGGACGAGTTGCGGGAAGACATTGTCCTGGAAGATGGGTTTTGCCGGGTTGTACACTTCTTGCAAAAAAAAAGTAAAGGTAAGGCCGCGCGGTTACATAATGCAAACCGCACGAGTAACGGTAATGTCTTACCGCCTCCCTTTCCTTTTGTCGCTTGTTCTCTTCTTATTGTTCCTTTAACTGCCTCTTCAGGCCGTTGTTCTCCTTCATCAGTTGCTTGTAGGCAAGGCCCATGAAGTGACTTGCCACGAAGCTCCTTGCCCCGACTTGTGCGGCTAGCCGCGACAGGTCGTCTTGTGGAACTTGGCGCATCGCCCTCAGGTTGCGCTTGCCATACAGCGCACCGCCAAACACGCTCGCGTGGCGGCTTACTTCTTCTCCCCCAGTAGGGGAGGGCGGTTGAGATCGTCACTGACTTGCCGTCCGGACTCCACCGCAAGGCCGGATTGCCGTGGACTTCCTTCAGGCTGCTTCCTGTTCCTTGCAGCATAAACTCTCCAGAGGAGGCCGACTCCTCCTCCTCCACAACTCGCGCCGGCTTGGCACGCCTCGCTCTCTTCTCTCTTTGAGTGAGAGTCAGGCCACCAGGAGTTTGCGGCTTGTTCAGCGGGACCGCCACAGCAGCTGCAAAGATAAAGGCAATGTTAGATTTCAGGCTGTGCGGTTAAGAATTCAGTTCGGCCGACTTGGAGCTTACTATCTTCCGCTTCTATTCCTACTAGCGACGGCAGCAGCGGGATGTAGTGGTTTACATCAAGCCGCTCGCCCTTGAAGAAGTTGTAGATCTCCTTCTCCACGCCGTCCAAGCCGCTGCTGCCGAAGGCGGCCTCTTCTCGGACTTGCGGGTTGATTGGCAGCAACCCCAGGTTTCCCTCGAAGATGAGAAACCGCACGGACCAATTGGCGATCTTGTTCGCCAAGTTCACTATCTTTAGCCCTCTGCAGCCGAAGTAGAGGTGCCCCCGGAAGATCTTTGTCCCGGAGTCCGGGATAGACCGCACCGAAAAGCATTCCAGGAAGAGCCTCATAGAGAAGCGGACTCTTTCCGACCTCAGGTAGGAGATGAAGCTATATATGGCGGCTATCGAATTTGGGGGTAGTTGTCCCGGCAGAACTCCGTAATGGTCGAAGACCGCCACAGACTCCATCAAGACCGGGAAGCTGAAGCCGCAGTCAAAGTGGTCGATGGGGACCGCGATCTGATTTGCGTGGGAAGATTTAATCCGCTCATCCTGTCGTGGAAGCCGCGCGACCAGCTGACTTCCCTGCATGTGCTTCTCAACGAAATCCTCCAGCTCGTCTTTTGTAAGCCGGCATTCTTTATGATCAGCAGAATCGAAAGCGGAGGCCGCGTCAGTCCTAACCGCAGTGGCCTTGTCAGACCGCAACGACTTGGACTTAGCCCGCATCCTTTTTGATTTGTGATGAAATCTCCGGGGTCAGCTCTATTTATAGAAAATCTGTGAAGGTACGGTGCTCAACGTCAAATCGCGGCTAGTCTTCACGCCGCGTGACCTAAGCCCGCTGGAAGTACAGATCAGCTTAATGACCGAGCCGCAGTTTAGTCCGCCAGTCCGCACAGCTATACCCCTGCACTTAGAATAATTCTATGGCGAATCATGTGGGCATCAAACATTCAAGCCGGCGCTCTGTTCGCCAGACCGCGTGGCTACGATCCTATACTTTAAATTTTTCAGAACAAAGTAGAAGGCATGAGGATTATAAATACAAACCGCATAAGCCGCATTCAGTTCACAGCATAATAAAATACAATAGTTTACAGTAATCAAATGTTTCAACATCCAGAGGAAAAAATATATATTACAACATAATATTAAATTGTCCGCGCGGCTTAGTTCTCTCAAGTCGCTCAGGCTCGCTTGTCATCTTCCGGCCTGTCTCGTCCTATGTGCGCGACCTGTTCACCGGTCTGCACAATCACAACATACACCTGGCTAACCAGATAATGAAGCGCATGCAGAGACCGATGAACCCGTGCAGTGTCGCGCTCTACTCTCGCAAATGGTATCATTGGGATCGCCTGAACCCCCAGACCGCTTGGAACTGTGGCCTGCCCGGGCGCCGCGACCTCCGGCGGATTCGAACTCTCACCAGAGGCCGGGCGGCTAGTACCCGGCAACTCTCCAGAAGTTGGTAGTGCAGGCCGATGTTCTCCGCCGGTCTCCACTGGCAGGCCTTGGTCTTCGCCGTCCTTAGGATGTCGAATCTCTTCTCCGTCTCCTTCCAGCCGTGCGGCCATCAGCAAATACTTCGCCTTTTCCTGCTCCAAGGTAACCTGCATCTCAGCAATCTTCGCCTCAGCGATTTCCATCGCGGTCTGGAGCCTGACGGTCTCTTCTTCCATCGCGGTCTGGAGCCTGGTAGTCTTTTGCTCCATCGCGGACTTCAACCTCATGGTCTCCTGCTCAAGCGCAGTTTGCAACCTTGTGGTCTCTTGCTCCAGGGTGGTTTGCAACTCTTGGATCCTTTTTTCCGCGGCCTCCTGGGCAACCCGCTTCTCTTCGTCCTTAATCTGCACGATTTCGGTGGCCGCGTTCAAAGCCGCCTGCAGCGTGCCGACCTCCTTCTGGAAGTCGGCCATATCCTTCTCGCGAACACTTGGAGGCGGAGGCGGTGGCAGCATAGACAAAAATGACGTCAAGTCGCCCGGTTTCATCGCGGTCTCCGGTACACCTGCAGAAGAGAAACCGCAGTCAGGTTCAGCCAGATTGTTGCGATGTTCTAGAAAGGGAATTGGTAGGATAAGACCGCCGGTTTGATGTTTATCTTCTCCAGAGGCCGCGGTATGGATTTTAATCACTGGCCGCCTGAGCCGTTCAGGATCTATCCTCTTCAGCTTTTCTTTCCATAGCCGCTCGGCTTCCTTAGCTCGGCTTTTCAGTTGAGCCGTGGTCAGGAAAAAGCTGGCCGGCGGATTTAATATTATATTTGCCCCCTTCTTCCTTGACCGCGACTTGTAGAATTTAATAATTCGCCTAACGTCCCGGTGTTTACCTTGCAGCAATGGAAGTGTGGTCGCCACCGACTTCTCGGCGATCAGCTTCTTCATCTCCTCCATCTTCTCTCGAAGCTTCAGTTTCTCGGCTCCTTCGGAAGCCGCCGAAGCCGGATCGCCGGGCTTCTCCCCAATAACCTGGACTTCGGGGCGGTCAACCTCCTCAAAGCCCGCTGGAGTCGACAGAAGCGCATCCTGCTGCTAGAGGGTCTCCATGCCCTTGAGGAGCTCGCTAAGCGACTCGTTAACCGCGGGTGCACTCTCCGGTTCGCTCGGCTTGGAATCCGGTGTGGACGGGTTCTCGGGTACCTCCTTCTCGTGCGGCCTGTGTTGAAGACTGTCCGCACCCGTCTTTTCGGAAATATTCCGGTTTCTGGCGTGCAACTTCCTCATCTTCCTCTTCATCCTTTCTTCAAGGGTCTCACTCCTTTCCTTCCGCCGTCTCAAGGAGCCGAACACCTTTTCAGTCCGTTTGCGTTGTTCAGCCAAAGTTCGTTCGGTCTCCAGCGACTTCTCCGGCTCGTTGTCATCCACAACGATTACGTCGACCCTGTCCCGCAATTCGGACGGTTTCCCGGATTCAACACTTTTCTCCTCCGTCCCACCTATTTTCAAGTGTGGTTCGCCTGATGGAGAGAAAATCAGGTCGAAGGATTTGGCAGTTCCGGCTTGTGGTGGAGCAGTTTTCGAAACCGCTTTGGGATCTACTGCGGCCTGCGATGATTCGCCGACGGTCTCGGTCGGCCTCTTTTCAGATCCAGAAGCCGCTGAAGTCACCGGCTTCCCAATCTTCTTGGCAGGCTGTCGGGCAGAATCATCCGAGTTCTCGCTCCGGCTTTGCTTCTTTTCTGGCAGTTTCTTGTTGCGGGCTAACATTGATGACATAACATCCATCTTGTGAAAGATCGTGTCGGCTTGCAAATTGCTGACCGCAAGTGGCGAGTAGCGACCCGTGGTTTGGCAGAGATCTTGAAGAATGACAAGGGCCAGGGGATTTTATAGACGACGATGAGGCAGTCGCGGTCTCCGGCTTAGTTCTACATTTTCGAAGTTTTTTGGAAACTTAAAAATGTGCGGGGATTATGATAAGCCCGGAATCCGCGACCTATCCGCGCAGCTTTCCAGACCGGGCGGCTTGATCATTCAAGCCGCCAAGCCTCCCAAGCCGGGAGGTCTCCTTGACAGGCCGCTGCCAACGCCGACCCTGTACAACGACAAGGCCCAAGGACCCAGCCACCAGCTCGCCAGGAGGAATCTGCCAGGCCGCGCGGCTTCCCTCCATTCTTGTTTTCTTTCTCTTTTGCTTCCCCTCACCTCTTCCCGGTTCTCTTGTACCCCGGGCAGCCGGTAACTTTAGCCTTGCCCATTTGGGCAGGCCCCCGAGCCTATAAATAGGGGGAGGGTGCACTCCCCAAGACACGCTGACTTGTATCCAGGAGCTCGCCTGTTAAGAGCTGCGGTCTCAAGTCTAGTGTTTTGCGGCTTGTAGTCCGGCCGGCTTCCGCTTTTTCTCCTTTGTGTAACTGTTTCTCATTTTTAGTAAAGGAAAGCCCGCCGCAAGAGTGGCATTTAAGCCGCGGCGGGCGAACTCTGCTATTGTCGCTGCCAGCGGCCTCTTTTCCTGTCCTTTAGCTGCGACCGCTAGTAACCGATTGGTCAACAGTCTCCCCCTTTCCTCTCTATTCCCCGGTGTTCGAACCGTTAGCTGGTGGTGCCCGACTCCCTGTCCATTTTCGTGCATCAACAGTGATAGTTAATCTATTTTCTGCAGCAGCTATGGTAGATTAATTTAAATTAGGATTGTTAACTCGGAAGTTTTTATTTACAATAAAAGGTGTAAATTTTTTAAGGATACTATATTCACCCCCCCACCCCCACCCCCCCCCCCCCCCCACTAGAGTATTTCAGATCTAACCTTCACTTTCAGAGGAGTCGGAGCCGTGCACTACTACTTCTTGTAGGGTCCATTGTCCTCAATGTCCAAGATTTGAGTGAAGTAAATCTTTTCAATAATATACATAAAAAATTATTGGATGTCCTAGTAGAGATGATGGGACAGATAGCCTAAGTGGCTAAGTCTGGTAAGTACTTACCTAAGTGTGGAAAGACAAAAAACTGTCTAAGTCCACGGGAGTTGAGTGAAGATCATTAACACAATGCCAGATGACTTATTGTGCTGAGTGACAGATATTTAGTCAAAGTCATGAATTGGTAAGCTGAGAAAGTGTCTAAGTCCGCAGGCATTGAGTAAAGTAAACTTACTCAACGCCATACATCAATAGGTTATGAGATAGGCTAATATAGTCAAAGCCTAAAGAGAAATTGGCGGAAAAGTGGATAAGTCCACAAACATTGAGTGAAGATCATTAACTCAATGTCATATCTCCATAATCATTGAGTATAGCTCAGTCAGTCAACGCCACAAGAAAATTGAATATTTACCAAGTCCACAATCATTGAGTGAGGCAAGCTCACTCAACGCCATGTGATATTGTGTTGTCTAAATTCTCAAAGGAAGTGTTCATCTTAACACAAAAAATCATTGGGCTGAGCTCAGAGTTCGTCGAACTAAGCTCTGAGTTCGTCGATCTAAGCATTCACTTATTTGTCGAGTTGAACTCTGAGTTCATCGAACTGAGCTCTAAATTCAACGAACTAAGCTCTAAATTCGTCAAACTGAGCTTTTACTTATTCGTGGAGCTAAGTGAAACTCTTTAATTCAAGGATAGCTAAATCACCTAAAGCGGGGTGAATAGGTTATTGGTCTCTTTTTGAGTTCTTTTAAATATCTTATTTAAGAGCTATAGCTTCTAGTTTTTTATTCTTTCAAGATATACACAACCTGCACAATGAAAACAACACAGAAAAGCACACAGTGATTTATGGTGGTTCCCCAATTGGTTACATCCACTTCCCCTCCAACCTATCCAACTATCTTGCTAGACTATGCACAAACTCCTACAAACTACTCCTAAGAGCTTACACCTCAGATCCCTCAGGCTCTCTAAGTCTCCTCCAAGACTTACTTCTCAACCACAAAGGACTACAACTCAGTGGTCAGCAGACCACCTACCTCAGGCTGTTAAGTCCTACACTCAGGCAGGAAGGACAACCCTACCTCAGATCTATAAAGGATCCTACCGCAGAGCTCTGCAGTGCTCCTACACCCATTGACCCTCAAACCACCTACCTCAGCCTTATCTCTAAGGCCTACAGCTCAGGCTTTTCAACCGTATAACTTCAGGCATAAAGCCCTACTCACAGAGTACTGCAGCACTGCTCCAACTCAGTACCTATATAGGTACCTACCTAAGTGCCCTTCCAGGAACCTACAGCTCAGCCTCCTCCAAGTCGTACAACTCAATGACACACTTGTCACCTACCTCAGGCACAAAGGCCCTACACTCAGACAACAGCACTCTCCTACCTCAGGTAATTAAGCCCTATAGCTTAGATCCACAATTGGATCCTACAGGATGAAGTTGGGTTGGTGGATATTCTTGACACAAGAGATATATCTCTGTGTCAAGCTTCTTGACTGAGATATACTCGGCCCAACAATGACTACGGGAATTTATTTCTTGAGTTTACATTCACTAAACTAAGAAGTACTTAGTCCTAACTTCTTCCAAAGTAACAAGTAATTACTTGAGCTGGAAGTGACTTGCAGAGCAATGTTCTTCCTCTTTATGAACTAAGCCTGAAGCTCAGCCCTAATTACTACTTCACAGCTCCAAGAATTTTTCCTACTGGTCAATGAAGTTGATACAGCTAATTGCTGGCCCTGAGCTGAGAAAATCTAAGCTCAACTTTGCAGATTAAGATGGCTCTGCCTTCTATTCCTTTCCTGGGTTGAGGTAATTCAGCCTTGACTATGACTCCTATGAAAAAGTCCCCTGAGTCTTCCTTCAGATCTCTGCTACTTCAAGCTTCTACTCTTCATAGCTTTCATATTAAAATCTTCAAGTTGCTTGTACAGCTGGAACTATGAAGAACTTGCATCAAGGGCCGGCCCTTAGCTGCTACCTCTTTCCTTAGAAAAATACTTTGGAATTGCTTGCTGGTGTAGATGACGATAACACCAGCTATCTTGCTATTCATGATGTTGATATCAACAACTAATTTTGCTCTTCGTCTTGCTGACTTGAGCTTCCTTTTCTTCACCTCAGCAACAATGACAAAGAATAAGAACTAACTCTTTTCTTTTCTCTGAAGGCTATCTTCCTCTGTATGACTTTTTTCTTTTGTTAATTTTGACCCCAATGGCTCTTGAGCAGTGGGCCCCCCACATTTAATGGCTAGTATCAAGCTTGAGCAGTGGGCCCCATACATTAAATGTCCAGCAGTAACTTTGCATTAATGCCAACTGTCATACAGTAGGTCTGCGACAACATTTGTCGCATACTGTAGCCATCCCGCCACTCATTTGAAATATTTTGACTTGTTGACTTGCTGATGTCATCAGTTATGGACTAACCAAAAATCAAACAACATTACCATAGTCGTTGAGTGAGTAAGCATCACTCAATGCCAAAACACTTAGACATATTTACTGTCTCCTGGCATTTAGTGAGTAACCTTCACTAAACGCCTAACTACTTGGAATTTTAATATGTTTCTAGGCGTTGAGTGATTCAGCTTAACTCAATGACAACTTGCTTTATCAGCTATTTGCTACTTAACGTTGAGTGTGTGAGTAGCACTCAACCCCAAACTCCTTAGACAAAATTATATCTTCACTAGGCATTGACAGCATTGAGTGAGCAACCTCCACTCAACTCTTTTTGCCTTAACCGTTTTTTTTTTGCTTAATTGTCTCAGCGCTTTCTTGTTCTCAGCTGAGACAAACACTTGTCTCAGCGGTTGTGCTGAGACCAACACTTTTCTCAGCAGTTGTGATGAGACTAACTCTTATTTCTGTAGTTTTGCTGAGACCAACATTTCTCTCAGTGCTTTTGCATTGAGCTTCTCAGCTGTCTCAGCTGTCTCGATGCTTTTGCCTTAGGCAAGTTCTTCCTTCTTCTTTGGCGTTGAGAGCATTGAGTGTGTCTTCATCACTCAACGATTTTTGACTTAGCCCAATTTCAGAACTTAGTTTGACTAACTGAATTGAGTTCGACGAATGGCAAGCTCAGCTCGACGAACTCTGATCTCAATTCGACGAATTTTCTGAACTGAGCTCGACGAACTAAGAGTCTCAAACTCTGAACTTAGCTCGACAAATGGTGAGCTCATCTCGACAAACTCTGAACTTAGTTCGACGAATTCCGGAACTTAGCATGGCGAATTCAGTATCTTAAACTCTGAATTTATCTCGATGAATGGTGAGCTCAGCTCGACGAACTCTGAACTCAGTATGACATATTCCTGAATTGAGTTCAACTCACATCCTTTTGCAGTATGGCATTGAGTCTGTCTTCATCACCCAATGCCTACGGACTTAGACAAATTTCTGTCAGCCCAAACATAGGTAAGAGTTTACATGACTTGGCCACTTACGCTACCTCCTGCCTTTCCAGCATCTTCACTTTGTGACCACCTGTCACATCACTTAGACAACCTGTCTAGACTTGTTCCATTGAACATCCTGCATATGATGAACTTAAAAAACACCAAATACACCTATTCTCTTAGTGTTGTTGGAGATGCCTCTTCAAATACAATCTAGGGAACATTGTGGGAAATGGACCCAACAATCTCCCCCTATTTGAAGAAGGTAGAACACCCATCAAGACTAAGAGGCATTACCATAATAGGAAGAATAAATTCATGTTGTTGTAGATTATGATATAGCTACATACCTGCTTGCATATGATATATTAATACAATGTGCTTAAATTAATTGTATTGACATAATAAGTTAGGTTTAATGCATCCTCATACTACTTGAGCAATTGTTCAAGTAATATCAACTCTCCTTTATATCACTTAATATATAAATGAAACACCACTACAAGCATTGACTCAACATGACATGATCATGTCATGTATAGCTTCAATATCTCCTCCTTATGTATTGCCACACATCTCCCTCTTTCTATCTTCTTCAATAGGTATATCTATTGAGGGAGGAGAATGGATCATTGGAGAAATTATCTCTTGATGCTAGTCAGAGTCCTATGTTGATAACACTAAGTATCATATCCTAGTGATCAAAATTCTAGATTGGGAGTCATACCTTTTGTGTTGGTACATTCAAACAACACAACACTGCATCACTTGAACTTGCTGCACACATAGTTCCACTTGCTGATGTTGTATCTACAGAATCAACATCCACATGTTGTGATATCATTGATATAACACAACACTGCAGCTCCTTGGCACTTGAGTGACCCATGGATCCACTTGAGCTAGCTGGTAGTTGTCTCTCTTCTCATGATATCCCCCTTATTTTGTATATTGTACTTAAGTCAAACTGATCAGCAGTTATGACAGCTGATCTACTACCGCAGCTGCCTGCTCCCCCTCAACTGAGGCATCCTTTATCAGATTCCATGTCGACATTCTAGTGTATGCCAGTCTAGATACCACTTGATGGTCTTTATAGTCTTGATGTCAAATCAAGGACTTATTTACCTGCAAGAAAATTAAATCCCGCAACACAAACTTGAGTTTGCAGTTGTTGAAGTTATCCTAAGTTCCACATAGCCAACTCAACCAAGAGGGTGTTGAACATGACTTCATCTGGTTGCATGATAATCATGACAGCCACTTATCAGAGGGAAAACTCTGGATTGAGTTCTTCCTTGTGCTCCCAAACTTATTGATACTTATTCTAGATATGCATAGTCCTGCTATGACAGTCAGGATTTCTAGCAACTTAGATTACACTAGTAGAATATCAATATAAAAAAATTCTACTTATCTGGAGGTTAAGGTTCTGATGTTATAAAATTTCTGTTTGACAATCCTGAGTTCGACGAATTATTCAGATTTTGTCGAGCTCCATTCGACGAATTCTTCTGATTTCGTCGAGCTTCGTTCGATGAATGAAGGTTATTTCGTCGAGCTCCATCCATGTTGATTCTTAGAAACTCCCTTGCAACTTATACAGTCTCTTTTTGCTGAGCCAGATCTTCTTCCCTTCTTTAGCATCAGACTTGCCTTTGGCTTCAGCTTTCTGATTAGCAATATAAGATTGTTCAGCCCACTTAGTACTATCTTGATCATTACATTGATCTCCACACTTGATCACCACTTATTCAATCCCTTCTTGGTTTCTGAATAGACATGGAAGAGCTGGTCTGATGTGATTCTCTTCTACCCCTAGCTGATTGCAGATGATACCATTGGTACAGCTGCCAGCTTTCTCTTCTCATGAGGCTGAATGTTCTCTTGCAGATGCTGGACTTTTAAGATCACTTGAACCTAGAATGATCTTTCCATGAACCATCCTTTCATTCTGATACCAAGACTTTCTTTACACTACTATTCCAATAGGAATGTGCTGACTTGTATCACCAATAGCTGGAGCAATCCAACTGTTTTTATAAACTGATTGGCTTGCCTTCTTCCAGCTGGTTCCATCACTTGGGTGATTTCCCTCTCGGCTTCTATAATGTCCATGGGGACAACTTGATCCTTAGCAGTAATGCTGATTTATTCTGTGCTGGGGGAACTTTGGTTAAGATTCAAGCTTGTCTAGCATCCTTGACTGAACATGCTCCCCATCAGCATTTGCACAGATATTGTCCTTATGACTGTCAGTCATCATTTCAGCTGACGATACTACATGATTGTTTGTCCCATCTGTATAGTGAGTTTTATCAGCTAAGCACAGTGTGCCTCTTCCTTGCTGCTCATAGAGGAGCTACTTGTGCTTCCCTCAGAGATGAGTACAACCTACTTGTCATTTCCAGATTTTTTGGTGTGGCAGCAAGACTTTGTTCAACCAGACATTCCTGCTGGCTGGATCCAGCTGGCCTTCATCCATGATCATGTCCAGTTACCACTCCCATAGTGATTGTATCTTTGACTAGAGAGCATATCTCTTGAGTAGATACAACTGACCTAGCTCTCCCATGCCACTTGATACCACTTTTACCATTCCTTAGGAATGTACACAACATCCTTATCCTTGGAGAATGATCCATAGGATAACTTCCTTGTTCCTGTCCAAGTTCTTGAACATCTTCGGTTTGAGTACCACATGGGGGATGGGAACTTAGACTAACCTGCAAAATAGAATTATCTTACCTTAGTACCCCAATAAGTGTTGGTTCCTAGTTCTAATTAGACTAAAATCTAACTTGCCTACCTGTAGATTTCTGACGGGTAGGCTAACTCTTGCTCTAAACATAGAAGTATTGTGCCAGCAATCTAGGTCAAAATGCCCCACCTTACCATATCACCAACACTCATGAATATTACATCTTCTTTTCTGAGCTGGTCTTGCAGTGCGGTTAACTCCTGACTGAACAGAAGGAAGAGGAGCAACAACTTTCTTCAGGTTCCTTTCAGCAAGGTTCTGATTGAAGGTTATTCTTCCAGAAGGCTTCCTTTGCTTGCCCTGAATGGTATTTATAGCTGTCTTCTTTGCAAAAGACAAGCTATTTATATCATCAGAGCTAGCTAAATTAGGCTTACTAGTAGACTGACCCTTGGTCTGAGTCCTTGCTGGATGGGCTTTAGTGAAAGCCACTGCATTTCCCTTATGAGTTGGCGCTGAGGCAACAGATATAAATGGTCCAGCATGGGCCCTTTATACTTTTTCACGATGAGCCTTAATGACACTCATTCCACTACCCTTTCTTCATCCATTGGAAGATACTCTTGTATTCTTACGAGAAGAATTCAATTTTCCAATTGACCATGCTTGCAGCCTTTGTCATACCTGTGAGAATGGAGGATTACCTTTGAAAGGTTGACTGAGGCACTACATGTGCTTTACCTTTCCCTTTGTAAAGATCAACTCTTGTGCTTCCCTTGACTACCAACTCCTTCTTACCATTTTGAGAGGAGAAGGACTCTATCAAGGGCAACATAACTTTAGGCTTGCTGAATTCAGCCACAACCCTTCTCTCCTATAGGAGTTTCTCTTCAAGATGCCAAATAATCTTGTGCATATGCATTATGGTCTCAAATTGGTTGATTGAGATGGCCTTCAGTTGGTTGACTTCCCTCACTTTTTGATCCAGCAAGGATGCTATCTCAGACTGTTGAGTAGAAATTAGTTGTAGAGAGATAATCTCCTCAGCCTGCATCTTGGCCAACTTCTTGCTTCTTCTCAAAGCATCCAAGATTTTATCATGCTTGTCAATCAATTGTTTGACATGTACCTTAGATTTAGAGTCATCTTCATCCCTGGATGAGGATGTATCAGAATCTGGATTGGTCACATGAACTGAGCAATGAGAAGTACTTGACAAATATTATACCTGATCTGGACTAGGCTGATCTTGGCAAGATTCTTCTTCTTCTGTCATGGAAATTATCCCATAACAAGTGCAGTCATCTTCTTCTTCATCATCAACGTCTAAATCCCTTTCTGATTGTGACAGAGGGGTCCTGATCTCCATTTTAGCATCTGGACTATCTTCTGCTTTATCTATAATGGCACCAGGTAGCCCAATGAAGGCTTCTTCTTCAGACTCTGAACCACTATAAGAAAGACTTACTTTCTCTGTCCCTTCCATATAGCTAGGGAGAGAATACCACAAATCTTTGGGTGAATTGTAGTGGACGAGCTTCTGGAATGTGGAGTCATCCATGGCACTTACCATGAGGTGTTGTGCCCTCTTGTTTATAGATGCCATGTTGATTTCATATTCAGTCATCTCTGCATAACTCTTTCAGGTCAGGATCACTGACTTCCATGATCTTCCTGATCCTTTCTTTCCATGCCCCGAAGATCTCCTTACTGCAGACTTGAAGCACCATTGAGCTCCACTCCATGTGGTTCTCTTTCGAACCCACCAATGCAAACCTTTTATCTATCCTTTGAGAACTATTCAGACATTTAAGTCCTTTTTGAGTAACCCCCATCTGATACCACTTGAAAGTCTTTAATTCAACGATAGCTAAATCACCTAGAGGGGGGTGAATAGGATATTGCTCTCTTTTCGAGTTCATTTAAATATCTTCTTCAAGAGCTATAACTTTTAGTTATTTTATGCTTTCAGGATATACAGAACCTGCATAATGAATACAACACAGAAAAACACACAGTGATTTATAGTGGTTCCCCAATTGGGTATATCCACGTTCCCTCCCACCTATCCAACTATCTTGTCGTACTAGGCACAAACTCCTCCAAACTACTCCTAAGAGCTTACACCTCAGATCCCTCAGGATCTTTAAGTATACTCCAAGACTTACTTCTCAGCCACAAAGGCCTACAACTAAGTGGTCAGCAAAGCACCTACGTCAGGCAGCTAAGCCCTACACTCAGGCTGGGAGGACAGCCTTACCTCAGATCCACAAATAATCCTACCTCAGTGCACTATAATGCTACTATATTTAGTGACCCTCATGCCACGTACCTCAGCCTTATCTCTAAGTCCTACAGCTCAGGCTTTTCCGCCCTATAACTTCAGGCACAAAGAACTACACACAGAGTGCTGCAGTATTACTACAACTCAGAACCTATACAGGTACCTACCTCAGTGCCCTTCCAGGTACCTACAACTCAGCCTCCTCCAAGACCAATAACTCAGTGACACACTTGTCAACTACCTCAGGCATAGAGGACCTACACTCAGAGACTAGACCTCTCCTACCTCAAGCAATTAAGCCCTATAGCTCAGATCCACAATTGCATCCTATATGATGAAGATTGGTTGGTGGATATTCTTGACACAAGATATTTTTCACTGTCTCAAGCTTCTTGACTGATATAGACTCATCCTAACAATGACTACAAGAATTTATTTGTCGAGTCTACCTTTACTGAACTATAAAGTACTTAGTCCTAACTTCTTCCACAGCAACAAGTAATTACTTGAGCTGGAAGTGACTTGCAGAGCAATGTTCTGCCTCATTCTGAACAGAGCCTGAAGATCATCCCTATCTACTACTTCACAGCTCCAGGGATTTTTCCTGCTCGTCAGTGAAAATGTTGCAGCTAATTTCTGCTACCTAATTTGAGAAAATCTCAGCTCCACTTTGCAGACTAAGATAGCTCTGCCTTTTCTTTCTTTCCTAGGCTGAGGTGATTCAGTCCTCACTTTGACTCCTGAGAAAAAGTCCCCTGATTCTTCCTTCAGATCTCTGCTTCTTCAAACTTCTTCTCTTCACAGCTTCTAGATTAAAATCTTCAAGATGCTTGAACAACTGGAACTGTGAAGAACTTGCAGCAAGGGTCGGCCCTTAATTGCTACCTCTTTCCTCAGAGAAATACTTTGGACTTGCTTGCTGGTGCAGATGAAGATCACACCAGATATCTTGCTGTTGATGATGTTGATATCAACAGCTAAATTTGTTGTTCGTCTTGCTGACTTGAACTTCCTGTTCTTCACCTCAGCAACAATGGCGGAGAAGACGAACTATCTCATTTCTTTTCTCTGAAGGTTATCTTCCTCTGTATGCCTTTTTAATTTAATTTATTTTTACCCCAACAGTTTTTGAGCAGTGGGCCCCATACATTTAATGGCTAGCAACAAGCTTGAGCAGTGGGCCGAAACATTTAATGTCAAGCAGCAACTTTGCTTTAACGCCAGCTGTCGTACAGTAGGTCTGCGACAACATTTGTCTCTCCTTCTTTATAGGAGTGTTGTGAGTAAAGTTTCGAGGCGAAAATTTACTCTTAATCTATGGTTTTCCTTAAAAATCTATGGTCTGGGGCTTTGCCTGAACGTGTGCAGTTATCCCCTACACGACGTGGCATTACGGCACGTGTTTTCTCTTACTCTGATACGATTTTATCATTGAGAAAATGCGGGTTGTGACAGTTGGTATCAGAGGGAGGTTGCTTGGCAAATGGTCGGGCAACCTTTCCCTTATTTGCATTAGTGGTTAGCGTCATACCATACACACATCGATATGTCATCAGCACGTCTTGGCTAAAGCACGAACACTACACTCATGAGCATAAAGAAGTATACGGGGCATATTATGTAGTATGGGATGCATAATATGTGTTTGTATATGGATCCACCATAGGAAGGTTATGTAGTATGTGATGAATAACCTCACCACATGAATGCAGCTAGCACGTTTTTCTTTTTCGTTGCATGGGAATGTTATGTAGTATGGGATGCATAACATTTTCATGTGTACGCCGCCCATGGCATGCATTAAGGCCTTTTTAGAATGCATAGCACATCATGCATAGCATAACATTTCATAAGCACAACGTGCCAAGCTAAAGATTTGCATGATGACATATGTACACACATGGTTTTGAGTCAAAAAGAATACAAATACATGCATTCATGGTTTAGGCACATGAGTTAGTATGATGGTGGTGAACCATCTTAGGTTAAGCATAACATCATCATGGTAAAAACAACTCCCAGAGAAAGTTTTGCAGTTAAAGTTCATATTTAAGTGTGTTGGCCTGTACCGGGTAGTTTTGTTCTAGCTGTTGGGCTAGGTTTTGTCTAAAGCTTGTGCGATTATAGGATGGCGAGACGTCCTGCGATGAGATCGACCCCCCAATTCGAGGGTGAGACGTTAGGAGCGCAGAGCGAGGCGTTGGTAGAAAGCCTGCGATAGAGTAATGAGGCGTTATCAAGGCAGGTAGTGGCGATGCAGGCTCAGATTCAGTCCCTTGTAGCAGTGGTGGCAGGACAGACTGCGAGAGTTCAGGACCCCGCTGAGGGGGTAGCTGTTCCTGCCCCTCCTGCTCCTCCCGTGCCTTGGGTTGTGGTGCCCCCGGAGATGGCGTTCATATCCCATTTTCAGCGGCTTAGGCCCCCTACTTATGATGGGCAAGCAGATTTCATGATTTTGGATGACTGGCTGATTTCCATTGGGGAGATGTTCTCTTACTCAGGGATTGCGGACGATCAGAGAGTGATGCTCGCTGCCTACCAGCTCAAGGGCTTAGCAAAGAATTGGTGGCTGAGGGAGAAAGAAAGCTTGGTGGCAGGATGCTCTTGGGAGTCATTTAATGTGATGCTGTTGAGTAAGTTTCTGCCTTCATTCGAGAGGGACCGACTGATGAATGACTTCCTCCATTTGAAGCAGAGGAAACTCACGGTTAGTGAGTCTGAGATTGAGTTTAGTAAGTTGAGATGGTTTGCTCCTGGTCTGGTGAGTTTTGAAGCAGATCGAGTTAAGCGATTTCTGGGTGGACTAAAAAGCGACATTCAGCAGTTAGCGCCTACGGAGCAGTCAGTTATGCCATCGTGGTTGAAGCTGCCTTGAGAGTTGAGGCCATTAAGAATGCCAAGAATAGAGGCTAGCAGTTGAGGAAGGATAAGCGGAAGTCCGGTGGAGGGAAGAGCCCTCTAGAACCTGATGCTGTCTCGAGAAAGAAGAACAAAGAGGTTTGTAGTTTCTGTGGCCAGCCAGGCCACCCCTTTGAGAAGTGTTTCAAAAGGTTGGGAGCGCAGAAGAAGGAACAGGTGCACGCGATTCAGGGTGCTCCCAGAGGAGACTAGGTATGTGCCTTGTGTGGAAGGAAGGGGCATGATGTTGCCCGTTGCTGGCTAAAAGATAAAGTCTGTTTTCAGTGTGGGCAGAAGGGTCATCTCAAGACAAAGTGCCCACAGTTCCAGCCTGTTCTGCAGCCAGTTCCCCTCCAGGCTTTGCCACCGCCTCAGCAAATGGATAAAGGAAAGGGGAAGCTGAATGTGCTTTCGGCAGACGAAGCGCAGACTTCGACCTAGGTTATCTCAGGTTCGACTCCTCCCCAGTCGTTTCGTTATGTTCCCTTTTTGGTTGTAGTTTTCATTCTAGCGTTTATTGCCTTAGATGCGTGCGCTATTTGTAGGACGATTTAAGGTAAAGAATCGCTGGGCACGCATTCTCTTCGATTAAGGCGCTACCTACTCGTTTGTGGCTAGGGCCTTCGTGGAGCGGTTCAGTTTGGGCCTAGATCGTGTTGGTGGTGCCTTCTGCGTTAATTTCCCCTCTGGTGACTCTGTGGTTACGGACCTGGGTGTCCTTGATTGTCCGATTTTGTTGGGGGATTTTCTAGCCAAGGAAGATCTGAAGGTGATTGACCTGGAGGACTTCAATGTTATCTTGGGCATAGACTGGTTGTCAAGGTACGATGCAGTTATCCAGTGCAAGGGTAAGCGCTGGGACTTCGTCAAAGACAACGGTCAGCCAGGGAGCGTTTATGGGTATTCTCTCCAGGAGTCTCCAGTCATTTCTGCGGTGCGTGCTCGGAAGTTACTTGATTCTGGCTGCTTTGCCTGTGTGGTCTCTCTTGTAGGGGCAGTTGTTAGAGTGCCGCGTTTGGAAGAGATTCCTGTGGTGTGTGACTTCTCTGATATGTTTCCTGATGATCTTCCCGGTCTTCCACCCGATCGAGATGTTGAGTTTGTTATAGATTTGGAGCCAGGCACACGTCCTATTGCAAAGGCGTCGTACCGGATGGCTCCACGAGAGCTGGAAGAGTTGCGAATTCAGCTGGATGAGATGTTGGAAAAAGGTTTCATAAGGCCGAGTTCTCCGCCTTGGGGTGCACCAGTGCTGTTCGTTAAAAAGAAAGATGGGTTGATGAGGCTATGCATCGACTATAGAGAGCTGAAAAAGGTTACTATTAAGAATAGGTATCCTTTGCCTCAGATTGACGATTTGTTTGACCAACTGCGTGGTAGTGCCATGTTTTCCAAGATTGATCTTCGTTCGGGCTATCACCAGTTGAGGATTCGGGAGTCAGATGTTCCGCGGACGGCGTTCCGCTCTCGTCATGGGCATTTTGAGTTTTTGGTTATGTCATTTGGTTTGACTAACGCGCCCTAAGCTTTTATGGATTTGATGAACAGAGTTTTCAAAGATTTTCTAGATAAGTTTGTGATTGTCTTTATAGACGATGTTTTGGTGTACTCTAAAGATGCGGAGGAGCATGATCGACATTTGCGACTGGTCTTGGCGACTCTGAGAGACCATAAGCTATACGCCAAGCTGAGTAAATGCGAATTTTGGTTGCCTCAAGTTTCTTTTCTCGGCCATGTGGTTAATAAGGAGGGAATATCGGTGGACCCAGAAAAGATCGCTGCTGTTATGGAATGGGCGAGGCCTGTTACTCCCAAAGAGATCAAAAGCTTCTTTGGCTTGGCTGGATATTATAGAAGATTTGTAGAGGGATTCTCTACCTTGTCTGCGCCATTGACCAAGTTGACGCAGAAGTATGTAGCCTTCATATGGGATGGCAAGTGTGAGGAGTCTTTTGAGGAACTAAAAAGAAGGTTATGTTCAGCTCCAATTTTGTCCTTGCCTACTGAAGGTAGTGAGTATGATATATATGTGGATGCGTCGCATGTCGGACTGGGCTGCGTATTGATGTAGGGCGGGAAGGTGATTGCGTACGGGTCGAGGCAGCTAAAGACTCACGAGAGGAATTACCCTACGCATGACCTTGAGTTTGCATCTGTGATCTATGCGCTGAAATTGTGGAGGCATTTGTTGTATGACGCGCAGTGCAAGATTTTCACGGATCATAAGAGTTTAAAATATGTCTTCAAATAGAAATAATTGAATCTACGCCAGCGGCGATGGTTGGAGTACGTGGCCGACTATGATGTTGAAATCCAGTACCATCCGGGCAAAGCGAATGTGGTGGCCGATGCCCTGAGTCGGAAATCAGGGAAGATTTTCAATCTCTCTGCCGAGCGTCTAGTGGAAGAGTTCCTTTTGATGGACATTTCTGTGGGAAGCTGTGATTCGCAGAGTAGCTTGGCAGTGGCAGAACCTTTGTGGATTGCGCTTATGAGACTGCATCAGAAGGATGATCCCGATCTTCTGCATTTGTATCTTCGAGCTGAAAAAGGTGAATTACCAGATTTCTCTATAGATGATGCGGGTACCTTGAAGTATCGTGGCAGGTTTTGAATCCCCGCAGTTGGAGATATCCGGGATTTTGTGTGCAGAGAAGCCCACGGGTCTAGTGTTGTCTACCATCCAGGGTCTACCAAGATGTATCATGATTTAAAGCAGATTGCCTGGTGGTATGGGATGAAGAGGGACATAGCCAGATTTGTTTCTGAGTGTTACACTTGCAGGCGTGTGAAAGCCGACCATGGGAGGCCTGGTGGCAAGCTGACTCCCTTGGAGATTCTGACGTGGAAGTGGAAGAGTATCTCGATGGATTTCATTACAGGCTTACCGAGATCTCCTAAGGGGCATGATTCAGTTTGGGTGATCGTAGACAGATTGACGAAGTGTGCTCACTTCGTACCATTTAAGATCGATTATCCGATGAGGAAGATAACCGAGCTGTATTTGGATGAGGTTATCAGATTGCATGGTGTACCCGTGAGTATCATATCGGATCGAGACTCTAGGTTCACGTCTCGTTTATGGAAGAGCCTTCAGGAGGGGTTGGGTACAGATTTGAGGTATTCCACGGCTTATCATCCGTAGACCAATGGTCAGACGAAGCGAGTAAATCAGATTGTGGAAGATATGATCCGATGCTATATTCTGGACCACGAAGGAGCGTGGGATGAGCGCTTGCGTCTTATGGAATTTGCGTATAACAACAATTATCAAGAAAGCTTGCAAATGGCTCCTTTTGAAGCTTTGTATGGGAGGCGCTGCAGGACTCCCTTGTTTTGGGCTGAGGTTGGCGAGAGACCTTTGTTGGGTCCAGAAGCACTCGAGGAGATGGAAACCGCTATGACGCTTATTCGGGAAAAGCTTCAGTTAGCCCAGGAGAGATATGAGAAGAACGCCAACCGGCGTAGATCGGACTTGGAATTTGTGGTGGGGGACTCAGTGTTCTTAAAGGTCTCCCCGTTGATTGGAGTCAACCAGTTTGGCAAGAACAGGAAGTTGAACACGAGGTACGTGGGGCCATTTTTTATTGTTGAGCGGATTGGGTTTTCAGCTTATAGGCTGGCTTTGCCGCAAATTTCCCTGGCGTGCATGATGTCTTCCACGTCAGTCAGTTGCGGAAATGTGTGCTGAATGGCAGGCAGGTTCTGGATTCTGTGCCTCAGTTGGAGCCGAATCTTTCTTATGTGGAGGTGCCTGTCCGCATTTTGGATTCTCAGGTTCGTGCGTTGCGGAAGAAGACTATTCCTATGGTTAAAGTTTTATGGAGGAATCAGGATGTAGAACGCGCGACTTGGGAATTGGAGTCGGCTATGAGGGAGGCTCATCCTCATCTGTTTCCCTGATCTTGTGTCTGGTATGTTCTGTTTTATTTATATATATAGCCCTTTCCTGGCTCTTTCTCTCTCCTTCTTTATAGGAGTGTTGTGAGTAAAGTTTCGAGGCGAAACTTTCTTTTAGGGGGAGTGGCTGTAACGTCCCCGGTTTTTCTGTGTTTTGTTTGATCTTTGATTGGCGTTACGATGACGCATTCCCGGCCTTTCGCCGGTGTAGATCGTGGTCTTAGCTCTTTAGGTTCCTTGTGTAGCCTGGTTGTAGCCTGTTGGCAAGTTTCCCCAGCTAGCCGGAGTCTGTTTTGGTGACTCGGTTGGGCCTCTTAGGGAAATGCTTTTGTTTTGGCTTCGGGAGGTGATAGCCCGAGTGTGCGATCGTCGGATGTTGTTTTTCGACCTCACCGTTGTTTTCGTAGCTTGGGTGTTTAGCTACGGTGCGAGTTTTGGTCGAAGTCCGGGATCGTTTACTTTCGCGTCGTTTCGACGTTTGTTTTGTTAGCTGTAATGTTGTTGTGATGTGCGTGGCCTGGTGTGGCCGAGCTTGTTAGGCTGGTGCCTTGTCTTCTTGTTTTGCTAAGGAGTTAGTAGTTTTTTTTTGTAAGTTTGGGTGACACGGCCTGGGTCACGGGCGTGACCCAGGGCGTGTCGTGCTCGGGAAGAGCTCTCCTTTGTGTGGTCAACGAATTTTGGTCGATGGGTTTTTTTTTGGTAGGAACACGGCCTGTGACACGGGCGTGTCACGGGGCGTGTCCCCCTTCGGTTTGTCGAGCTGCGCTCGATGGTCGTCAGGCGGTGTTTTAGTGAGAACACGGCCGTTTCACGGGCGTGTCGTATCGGCCACGGGCGTGACACGGGGCGTGTCTCTCTGTTCGACGATCGGCGCTCCACGATCGTCGAGCGGTGTTTGAGTTGGTACACGGCTTGTGACACAGGCGTGTCACAGGGCGTGTCCCGTGTTTCGTCGAGCGGAGATCAACGTTCGTCGAGTGGGTAGGTAGGTAGATGTGTGAGTACAAGCCCCGTAACACGGGCGTGTCGGGCCGTGTCACGGGCGTGTCTGACGCGTGTTCCATACTTTTTCTCCTTAGAGCATATTTTGTTGCCGTGAACCGTTTTCCTTCTCATTTCGTCATTCCCGAGCCTGGAGAGCTTCCAGTGGAAGGGTTTTGAGAGGAGGCAGTGGTTTTTTTGGCCGGTGTTTGCGGCAGGAAGCTCGTTTTTCTCGTGCGATAGTGGATTTGGCTTGCTCTCATCTAGATCTTCCCTTCCATGTAAGTTTTTCTTGATTTAGGGTTGATTCTAGGAGTTGAGAATTTCTGATTTCTTTTCTTCTTCCTCAAAGCTTCAGTTTTGGTCTTCTAGGTGGTCGATCTTGCCGCCGGTGCCAAGCTTTGGAGATAGCTGTTGTTTTCCTAGAGGTAGAGGCAAGTGGCTCCCTTGCCCTTGCCAAATTATTTCTAACCCTTACTCTGTTTTCATTTCCAGTACAATACTTCTGTTTTCTTTATTTTCCTCCCTAGAAATTAGAGTAATAGGATTCCTTTTTCCTTCATTCCAGCCATGGGCTGCTTCATTACTTTCTACATTTAAATCAATCTTTCTCTCTCTTTTGTCTCGTTTTGGTGTACAGTGGGTAGCTAGAGTTAGGGTGAGGCTACGTTTAGTTGTAGTTTAAGTTTAGTTGCGGTAGCCCCGAGTAGATAAGATGGAAGGGAGGGTTGGAATTAAATTCCCAACTCTCTGTTTCCGCGCGTTGAGAGAGTTTAGGCTGCGGTTTTAACTATACCTTATGTTTACCCTAAGTAGAAAGCGCTGACAGCATTGAGTGAACCGAGTTCATTCAACGCCGTCATCCAGCATAGGTTTTGCGGCTAAGTATTTTTGGGCGTCAAGTAAGTGGAGCTTACTCAATGCCGCGTCGAGTAGGCTCGATGTTTCTGTCTTGGGTTCGTGTGTTTCATTAGGATTGTTAGTATGACTTTTCCCTATTCTCTAGGGGGGTGGTATTGGGTGTTCGACTAATTTTTGCATGCCGGCTCTTGGGTTGTGGCAGTTGGTGGAGTTTTGGTAGCCTCTGGAGGGGTGGTTTTATGTGGAGAGCTGTGGCCACTCCCTTTTGCCCCGGTTTGGGTTGGCGTGTGTGGGACCCTAGTGCTGCTACTGTTTGACCCCTTAGCCCTTTTTGGATCTGGTTTTGGTTATGTATTCAGATCCATGTTTTGACCACTGCCATTTACCCACGTGTTAGGACTGTTAGTCCCTTTCTTGTTTATGTTTTCTTTTTCTTTTGGCATATATGTATATGTCTTGTTGCTGTTGCAGACTCTCTTGTAGGGCCTATTGCTTTTATTGCTCGTACTGGGTGTGCTTTGCTGTGCTTTAGACAGTGCTCTTTCCTTACTGTCATGCCCTTTCTTTTGCTTATAGCAGTTTGATGCCGGGTTGGTAGACCTTTTTTATTTGCTCATAAATCTAATGCTCTATTTAGCTTTTTGATTATTTTCTTGCTGAGGTGTTCTTTTCTTGAATGCCTCAGGTCCAGGTTGTAGCCAGTTCAGCGGCTAGTTCTTTTGGAGGGGCTTGTTGGTGGCCTCTTGGGTAGCTGAGATAGCTGATCTCCGATTTTGTAAGGTAGTTCTTTACCTTTCTGTATAGACATACATACTCACCAGTGGGTTCGTGTCAGGTTGTTGACGCCCACTGGTGGCTTCTTGCGATGCTTGGTATGAACTTAAACTGCTATTTTTGCCTATTTGTGGTTGTTTACTTGCTTCTGGGAAGGATTTATGCTAGGTTGCATGTTAGATATTTTAAACCCTAAAAGCATTACTATATGTATCTCATGCATAACATATTTATAAAACCAAGACACTATTTTTCCTTAGCATAAAAGACTATCTTTCATATATACTATATTCACTTTAGAGTCATGCATACCATGAGTCGTCCCTCGGGGATACTTATGCTCATTTAGGGTGTCAACTTAATTAAACCAAAGTATTTTCTGCTGCGTATAAGTATACTTCTAATTGTGGACTAGATGATCCACCTTGCCGAGGGATACGACCATTAAATATAACTGGATTTCTTTCATATTAATCTATGGTTTTCCTTAAATATCTATGGTCTGGGGCTTTGCCTGAACGTGTGCAGTTATCCCCTGCACGACGTGGCATCACAGCACATGTTTTCTCTTGCTCTGATATGATTTTATCGTTGAGAAAATGCGGGTTGTAACAGAGAGGAAGAAGAAGAAGAAGAAGAAGAAGAGGGCGAAGGCGAAGAACAAGGCGTCAAGGCAATCGCTGACGACACTGACTCAAGCCAGCAAGGCGGAGAACAATCCGCCGAGTCCGACACCTCTGCATCTCCCTCTGCTGACAAGAGCTCGCATAGAGAGTCCGCGACAAGCACTGGATCAGATAGCAGCAGTGGAAGCGGCTCGGAGGGCTATTCTCCGGAGGTTGATGTCGAAGGCCTAAGCCCGGCCCCTCCTGCTGAAAAGAAACAGAGGACTGCTGAAGATTAATGTATTTTTGCTTTTTTCTTTTGTAAAAGGCGCGACTCAAATTTTAAGTTCGCCGAATAGATGAAAAGATGTAAAATTTTTTTGATCAAATAGAAAGGATATTCTGGTATCTGTGTCTCCTATGATGTTCTTTATTTTCTGTATTTAATGCGATTAAGTTTGATCTGATTTAGCAGTACACGTGATACAAAGATCATCTACACAGAGTTTTCTGACTTGCTGATTAGGAAATTTCATTTATCAGCCAGATCACTGTCCACTGTAAGAATGAGAGTACTTGACGATAATATCAGGCGGACTCTGACGAGTTCCAATAGTAGTCCGCAATTCTTTATCAACCTTTTTAAACTTTAATGATAAGCATGGCATACAATTCGACGGACTGGGCGGATATAATTTCACATCTCGCGCATATTCCAATAGAAATGATCTATAGCTTGCGACCAGGTGGGCAGGTGCGGATGGCATTGCTTTTCTCACCGGGCCTCAAGCTATAAAATCAACCCAAGGAAAACCGGCGGACTGTGCGGATATATAAACTGCAGTCTGCACTAAATAGATGAAATGATCTATAGCTTGCGACCAGGTGGGCAGGTGAGGATGGCATTGCTTTTCTCACCGGGCCACAAGCTATAAAATCAACCCAAGGAAAACCAGCTGACTACGCGGATATAGAAAATCAGTCCGCACTAAATAGATGAAATGATCTATAGCTTGCGACCAGGTGGGCAAGTGCGGATGACATTGCTTTTCTCACCGGGCCACAAGCTATAAAATCAACCCAAGGAAAACTGGCGGACTGCGCGGATATAGAAAATCAGTCCGCACAAAATAAAAGAAATGACCTATAGCTTGCGACCAGGTGGGCAGGTGCGGATGGCATTGCTTTTCTCACCGGGCTACAAGCTATAAAATCAACCCAAGGAAAGCTGCCGGACTGCGCGGATATAGAAAATCAGTCTGCACTAAATAGATTCCCTGTGAAGAGCCAGATGTAGACTTGCCGGAACGGTGCTCTGCCCTCTTGCCTGGAGTACAGTCTAAGTTGATCTTTTTGGTAGTTTGCGGCCGGAGCCTCATAACTTTCCTCAAATTCAACCAAGCTGTGGGTCTCCTGCAGGCACTGCTTGAGGGTACCATGGAGTGTTCGAGGGTTACAAACTAAGATGACCCATTGGCAGGTGAGCCTGAGTGGCATAACTTTCCTCACGCGATCATCGAAGTTGTAACGATATCCCTAATACGGCATGGTAGAGCTTAAATCCCACCCTGTCCCTCCATAATGCAGAGGTGGGGTCAGGTACTAGCCGGGATCCGAAGTTCAGAATCCTACCGCACTAGAGCCTGCAAGCTCCCACTACACGGTGCGAAATCTCCTCGCAATACGTGGTCTTCGTGGTGTTATGCAAATGACAACAGCTCTAGGGGAGGTTTTGCTGAACTCGGCGATGTCTCCTGGTATCAGGCAACCGTTATTGATGTTTGGGAGAGAAAGAGGAAACACTAGGAAAAGTGTCAGTATGAATCCTTTGATTAATGAAAGGCATTTTCAAAGCTAGCATTAGAAAGAAAAGAGAGTTCAAGGACGAAACCGTTTTTGGAATCTTTCTCGCTTAGCGTGCCAACTGTTATGCTTGAATAGAAAAAACACTTGAAGAAGCATTAGGAAGCAGTTTGTACTCATAATGATTCTTGAAGATGATACATAGAATGGAAAAGAGAAGGTTTAGGAATAGAACCGTTTGAGATCATCCCCGCTCCATGTATGTGGCATATCCTCTCCCTCGTACATTTGCAAGCGGTAAGCGCCGCTCTTTAACGCTTCTTTGACATCGAAGGGGCCGGCCCAGTTTGGATTAAGTTTTCCAACTGAACCAGCTCTTGCAGCAGCGTCAACTTTCTTAAGAACTAGATCTCCCGCTTGAAAGTGTTTGATCCTTACGTTTTGATCAAAATAACGGGCCATCCTCCTCTTCACCTCTTCCTGCCTTATTGCTGCTTTGTCTCTAATTCCTCGATGTGTTCTAGGCTGAATCTCATATCTTCATTATTCAGCTCAAGCCAGTCCTCAGTGCCTTGCCTTGCAAGCAGAACTCTGGCTGATGGGACTTCAAACTCAACTGGAATGAGGGCCTCTGAGCCATGAGAAAGTTTGAATGGAGTCTCGCCAGTTGCGGATGAAGGTGTTGTTCTAAGGGACCAGAGGACTGATGGAAGCTGATCAGCCCAGCTGCCCTTGACATTCTGCACTTTCTTCTTAAGTAAATTAAGGATCTGCTTGTTGGCTGCTTTGACTTGGCCATTGCTCTTGGGATGATGAACTGATGCAAACCGCAGCTCCGTTCCGATCTGCTTGCAAAAATCAATCATCTCTGAGTTGTTGAATTGTGGCCCATTGTCAGTGATTATAGCCATAGGTATTCCATGCCGACAGACAATCTCTACCCAAATGAAATTTTTGATGAACTGAGTTGTTGCCTTTGCTTCAGTCCACTTGCTGAAGTAGTCAATCATCACGACGATGAAATGTCATTGTCTGCTTGCCATGGGAAAAGGACCAATGAGATCCATCCCCCAAACTGCAAAGGGGCAGGGAGTTGCAATTGATCTGAGTGACTGAGCTGCCTGGTGCTGAAGTGGAGCAAACTTCTGGCATTGAACACACTTTCTAGCGTAAGCCTCAGAGTCTCTCTTCATAGTTGGCCAGAAATATCCCTGCCGCAGGATCCGTCTTTCTAGAGTTCTTGCTCCCGAGTGACTTCCACATTCTCCTGAATGAACTTTTTGCAAAACAACGGGAGCTTCTTCTTCTGAAACACATCTGGCCATGGTAGAGAGGAATGTTCTTCTACAAAGGATTCCTGCCACAAATTAATAATGTGCTGCTTTTATTCTGAACTTTTTCTAGTCTTTAACTGAATGGTGAAAATCTCTTGTTGACAGATAGAGAATGAATGGGTCCATCCAGGAGGGACGTTGATCAACCTGCATCAATTCTCCTTCCTCCACTGCCGGGCGGAAGAGCTCGGAAGTTGTTCCTCCTGAGAGCAACCCATACTTAGCAAGAACATCTGCCTCCTCATTTTCTATTCTAGAGATGTGCTCAATGGTAAAACTTTTGAATTTGCCGATCTCTATTTTCACAAGAGCTAGATACTTCTTCAAGATTGCCTCTCTTGTCTCAAAGTTTCCAAGGAATTGCGACGCCATTACCAGAGAATCAGTCTTGATATGAACATGGTCATTTTCGAGTTCCCTTGCAAGTCTCAAGCCTGATAGCAAAGCTTCATACTCGGCCTGGTTATTGGTTACTGGAAAATAAAACTTGATGGCCTGCTCTAGTTTTACGCCGTTTGGGTTGATCAGAACCACTCCTGCTCCAGAAGAACTTCTACCTGAGGCACCATCAACATAGATGGTCCAAGCCAAAGGTGACCTTTCTGCTTGATCAGAACTGGACTCTGCTATGTCGATCAGGAAGTCCGCTAGAACTTGAGCTTTGATGGCTATCTTGGGCACATAAGAAATTTCAAATTCACTTAATTCTATCGCCCACTTAGCTAGTCTACCAGAATGCTCTGGTTTCTCTAACACACTTTTCAAAGGTTGATCGGTAACAACTTGAATCGAGTGCGCTTGGAAATACAGACGGAGCCTGTGAGCTGACATGACTAGTGTCAAGGCTAACTTCTCAAGAATCGGGTACCGTGTCTCGACACTCTTCAGAATATGGCTAACATAGTAGACCGGGAACTGCTTCCTGCTTTCTTCTCGAAGAAGAACAGATCTGACAGCCTCAGGGCCAACTCCTAAGTATAAGAAAAGCACCTCCCCTGGCCGGGGGCTCTGAAGCAGAGGTGTTGAAGTTAATTGCTTCTTCAGCTGCTCAAAGGCTTGGGAACATTCTTCTATCCATTCAAACTTAGATGCTCCTTGAAGAGTTTTAAAGAATGGAGCACTTCTATCTCCAACCCGAGAGAGGAACCTTGCAAGACCTGCTAGCCTCCCCCCTAACTGCTGAACTTCCTTAGGTGTACGAGGGGTAGGCATATCAAGAATGGCTTTTACTTTATCGGGATTGGGGGCAAGTGCCTCTAGAGTAAGGAGATGATCAAGGAACTTCCCCTTACTCACCCCAAAGGTGCACTTCAACGGGTTGAGCTTCATTTTATATCTACGCAGAGTAGTGAACGTCTCTGCTAGATCTTGCAAGTGTAGCAAAAATGACTTACTTTTGATCAAGAGGTCGTCTACATACACTTCTAAGTTTCTCCCCTTCTGTTGCTTAAACACGCGATCCATCATGCGTTGATAAGTTGCACCAGCATTTTTAAGCCCAAAGGGCATCACAAGATAGCAGTAGCAACCATCATTGGTAATGAGTGACGTATGAGGAACGTCAGGTTTATGCATTCTTATCTGGTGATAACCAGAAAACACATCTAAAAAACTCATGAAAGAGTACCCTACCGTGGAATAACCTAAAGAATCTATCTGAGGCAATGGGTAACAATCTTTGTGGCATGCTTTATTAAGTTTTGTAAAGTCTACACACATGCATCATTTCCCTCCTGGTTATTTAACCATTAAAACATTAGATATTCAGGTTGGGTATTGAATTTCTCTAATGAAATTGGCCTTGAGGAGCTTCACGACCTCCTCTCTTATTGGCTCAGCAAACTTTGTTGCTATATCCCTTTTCTTCTATTGTACAGGCTTGTAATTGGGATCAACATTCAGGTGGTGGCATGCAACATCTGGATCCACACCTGGCATGTCTTCTGCTGACCAGGCAAAGACATCCAGGTTCCTCAACAAGCAGGAGATCAGCTCGGCCTTTTGATCTTTAGGCAACTCCGAGTTGATGGAGAGCTTTCTCTCCTCCCCCTCAGCAATGGGGACTCCTTGTGTCACCTGGGCAGGTTTCAGGTGAGCTCCTCTATCAGCAGCAGTTTCTGAGTTTGGAGAGGCTTCCGCAGCAGCTGCTGGAGTAAGGGAAGGGCTGGCATCAACCATGTTGACAGTGCGGACATAGCACTCCCTTGCTCTCCTTGGCTTACTCCTAACCCGGCACATCCGTCCATCAGCGAAGAACTTGATTGCAAGGTGGTAAGTCGAGACCACCACTTGATACTTATTCAATAGAGGCCTGCCAAAGATGGCATGGTAGCTGTTGGGAGCGTCAACCACTATGAATTGAACTTGCTTGGTTGCCCCTCCAAGCTTTACCGGCAGGATGACGATTATCTCAACTTCTTTTCTCTCCCCTGAGAAGCCATAGAGTGGCCCTTCGGCGGAAAGCAGAGGCTTTCCAGTCTTCAGGGCCTCAAAAGTAGACTTGAATAGCAAGTTGACTGAGCTTCTAGTGTCAACTAGAATCCTATCAACTGTAAAATCCCCAATAACTGCCTTGATCACCACTACATCATCAAACGGATTGGTTGTTTGGGGTAGATCAGCTGGGCCAAAAGTGATGATCTTGAAAGTCCACCTAGTGTCAGCTATGTGCACCTATGGGGGGGGAATAGGTGACGAGTAGTGCTTTTGCGGAATTTACGGATGTACCTGCACAATAAAAACAAAAAGCACAGCACACAGAACACACAGCAAATTTATAGTGTTTCCCCGACTTGGGTACATCCACTTTCCCCCTTCGACCTATCTCCCCAACAAGGGACGACTCGGTCACTTCTCCAACGGGATTGAAATCCAATCCCTGCACTAACGGAAGGAGCCCTTCCACACGTGAGAGTCAACACTCCCACAAACCGGGTTGCACCCAACCCTTACAACACGGAACAAAAGTTCCTTTACAACAAAATTAAATATAGAATGTACACGTGATACAAACTTCTTTTGGAGACTACGGTGTTCCTCTTTGTCCGACGACGTGTTCTTGAAGTCGATGAAGAGTCTAACAACCTTGGTCTCTCTTGGAGAGGATCTCCCGGAACCGGCGGCGGCAATCCGAGCGGCGGCTTGGTTCGGAGTCTGCGGCAACGAAGGTGCGCTGCTGCGGAGCTTTGAGATCCAAACTTCTTTGCGAAGCAAACTAGGTCTACCAACGGTCACTCTAGGATCGGTCGTCTCGATCGATTCGGACGGGGGGGGGGGGGGGGGGGGGTTTCCCGGTCAACAAATCGAGAGACAAGAGATCTCTGGATAGACACGTGAGACGCAAGCTTTGCTAAGCTTCTGTCGCCGGAGATCGGGAAGAAGAACGATCAGCGGCGGCGACGGACTTGCGCGAGCGGCGACGGAGGCGGCGGAGAGATTTCGCGATATTAGGGTTTCCGCTCGCTCGACTTCTTTCTGTGTAGGTATTCCGTTCAAAATACCTGTATATAAATACTGTAGAAGTTTTCCAATATGACCGTTTGTGGGACCCACAATAGAAGTCCCCAAATCCCGGTCCAGGAATTTAACAGCGGCAGAATCCGGTTCAGGAATTTCCAGAAAAATGCCAAGTCAAAATCGGTGAGAATCGAAAGTGATTCTCGCCGAGTCGCCGAGAATCAAAGGTGATTCTCGACGATTCGGAGAGAATCAAAGATGATTCTCGTCGCATTTGCCTTGGTTGCACGCACTGCTTTAAGCCAGGTCGAGACGGCGAGAATCAACCAGTGATTCTCGTCGATTCGACGAGAATCACTAGTGATTCTCGCCGAATCGGCGAGAATCACTAAGTGATTCTCGTCGATTCTTACTTAGACGCAGAGGTGCTTGCTTAGAAGTTGCTGGATCGAGTTCGGCGAGAGTCAACTTCTGATTCTCGACGAATCGGCGAGAGTCCCAAGTGATTCTCGCCGAATCGGCGGGAATCACTTGGTGATTCTCGTCGATTCTAACTTAGACGAATTTTCGTCGTTCCACCTGTGAGATGCTCCTTGACCCATCCTTGCTCCTTGTCTGCTCCTGCATAATTACAGCCCTGTGCTTGAAAATAAGTGCACTCCAATAGAGAGAGTACACGTAGGCCAACACACTGTTCTGCTCAACGAGGGATTACGTCGTGCAGACCCGTGTATATTGACCTACTGTACCCTGACATTGGTGTGCACTTAGCGTGGAAAAACTGCAAGCACAACTAGAAGGATTTTATCAAATACATAGTCTATTGACCTTAGCTTGTCCAGGGGCTTCTTCAAATCAGGTACATTGTGGATACAATACCCAACAATCTCCCCCTATTTGAAGAAGCCTAAACCCTACAAGCTAAGGTGAATAGAACAAATGAGAATGAAAACCATAAACTGAAAAGAGAGTTAAGTGAGTTATCCATTACCAATACCAATTTCTTGGGAGCAAGCTTGGAGCCACCTTAGCCTTAGCCGAGAGGGTAATCTCCGCCTTTTCGGCTTCTACAAATCGGGGTCTGTAGCGTTTTACCCTTTACTCCCCCTCAGTTCTTGCACGGGCCTGGAGCCTCTGCAGTCTTCATTCCTCATAATTGAGCATCCCCAATTCAGTCTTGAAAAGATTGAACTTGGCCTCGTCTAGGGGCTTTGTGAATATATCAGCAATCTGCTTGTACGTGGGGACATAACAGAGAGAGATATATTTGTTCTCCACGTGCTCCCGAATGAAGTGGTAGCGTACTTCGATATGCTTCGTTCTGCTGTGCGACACCGGATTGTTGGCAATGGCAATTGCACTTGAGGAGTCGCAGTACATGGGTACTTCCTTGAACTGAAGGTCGTAGTCGGCTAGCTGGTTTCTGATCCATAGAAGTTGTGTGCAACAGCTTCCTGCCGAGATGTACTCTGACTCTGCTGTGGAGGTTGCAACACAATTCTGTTTCTTGCTGTTCCATGAGATAAGCCTCCTGCCGAGGAATTGACACGTCCCGGAGGTGCTTTTCCTGTCATCCCTGCTCCCTGCAAAATTAGCATCTGAAAAGCCTATTAGCTCGACATCATTGTTTCTCGGGTACCACAAGCCAAGATTAGGAGTACCTTTAAGGTATCTCAGAATTTGCTTTGCAGCGACATAGTGAGATTCCTTAGTGTTCACCTGATATCGGGCATAGACACATGTGGAGAACATAATATCCGGTCGACTGGCAGTAAGGTAGAGCAGGGATCCAATGATGCTTCTGTATTTGGTTTCATCGAAAGGTTTACCTTTCTCATCCTTATCCAGAGACATGGTGGATCCCATTGGAGTCCTCATAGAGGTTGCACTCTCCATACCGAATTTCTTAAGGAGTTCATTTGTGAACTTCGTCTGAGAGATGAAGATTCCATCCTTAGACTGTTTCACTTGAAGTCCTAAGAAATACTTGAGCTCTCCCATACTGCTCATTTCAAACTTTCCTTGCATAAGTTTAGAGAACTTTTTGCAAAGATTGTTGTCCGTTGAGCCGAATATTATGTCATCGACATAGATTTGCACCAGCAAAATCTTGCCTTTGACTTCCCTGAGAAACAATGTTTTATCTATTTTACCTCTGGAGAACTTGTTCTCAAGAAGAAAACTAGATAATGTCTCATACCAAGCTCGTGGAGCTTGTTTCAACCCATATAAGGCCTTATTAAGAGAATAAACGTGATTAGGATAAGTAGGATCGACAAAACCTGGGGGTTGAGCGACGTATACTTCCTCTTTCAGGTCTCCGTTCAGGAATGCCGATTTCACATCCATTTGATAGACTGTGAATCCTTTGTGTGAAGCATACGCCAGGAACAACCTGATTGCCTCGAGCCTTGCTACTGGTGCGAAGGTCTGGTCGAAGTCAATCCCTTCCTCCTGTCTGTAACCTTGAGCCACCAGCCTGGCCTTGTTCTTTACGATGACACCATGTTCATCCAGCTTGTTTCTGAAGATCCACTTCGTGCCAATCACATTCTGCTTGTATGGTCTGGGAACCAGCATCCAAACCTTGCAACGTTCGAATTGATGTAGTTCCTCTTGCATGGCCAGAATCCATGCCGCATCCTTGTTCGCCTCGTCGAACTTCTTTGGCTCAACCTGTGACAGGAAGCTAAGATGCAATACTTCGTTAACTGTACCTCTTCGAGTTCTGACACCAGCACGAGGATCCCCGATGATCTGATCTCTAGGATGATCTCTCACGTGCCGGAGCTCTAGAAGTCTGGTGTCTGGAGCTTCAACTACTTCTTGGGCTTCTCTTTCTTCTAAGAGATTTGTCCCATCTTGATCTTCAACATTTTCAGATGACATGGAGGTGGAAACTTTGACGTACTTGGGAGAGTCATCTTTAGCGGTCTCATCCAGACTCAGCTGTTCAAGTCTAGCACCTGCATCTTCAAGAATACTACTGGAAGAATTGCTGTTAAGCAAACTTCCTTCATCAAAAACAACATTTATTGATTCTTCTACCACTAGGGTTTTCTTATTGAAGACCCTATATGCCCGACTATGGGAACTATAGCCCATGAATATGCCTTCGAAGCATTTTTCACCGAATTTAGTACGCGGGTACTTCCCATTATTCAGTACATAGCATCTGCAACCAAAAATCCTCAAGTAGGACATGGTTGGTTTCCTGCCTTTCAGTAGCTCGTAGGGCGTCTTACGATGATGTTTGTTGATCAATGCTCGGTTTTGTACATGACATGCAGTATTGACACCCTCTGCCCAGAAGTATTCCGGGAGAGAAGCGTCTTTCAACATTGTCGTGCAGGCTTCAATGAGAGTTCTATTTCTCCTCTCCGCAACTCCATTTTGCTGAGGAGTGCGCGGGGAGGAAAACTCATGAAAGATACCTTGTTCTTCACAAAATTCTGTCATTGCACCAGATTCGAATTCTGTTCCATGGTCACTTCTGATTTTGACCACGGAGCAGTTAAATTCGTTCTGAACCTGCTTGACAAAATTAGTGAAGATGTCAAACGTATCTGACTTTCGTTTCAAAAAGAACACCCATGTAAACCGAGAATGATCATCAACTATCACTAGCGTATATGATTTGCCTCCCAAGCTAAGAACTTGCATTGGACCAAACAAGTCCATATGCAAAAGGTAAAGACATCGGGAAGAGTCTTTGTCAGCGATGCTCTTAAAGGTAGCCCGAGTCTGTTTGCCCATCTGGCATGCAGGACATGGGCTATCTTTGATGCACTTGATACTGGGAGCATCCCTTACCAAGTCCTTAGAAAACAGCATACTAATTGTCTTGAAATTAATATGTGCCAATCTCTTGTGCCATTGTTCACAAAGAGATGCACTGACTGTTGCCACAAGGCATACGGGGGTAGATGAATCTAAGCTGAGAAAATCTAAACAAAAGATATTTCTGCTCCTAATGCCTGATAATACCGTTTCAGAAGAGGTACGTGAAATTATCAGACATTCATCCTTGCAGAACTTAACGTCATAACCTTTATCACATAACTGACTTACACTGATCAGGTTATGGTTTAACCCTTCAACATAAGCCACGTCGGTGATAGAGATTATACCGTTGGAAATCATACCATAACCTCTGGTGACTCCTCGATCTGACCCTCCAAAGATGACTTTGGGTCCATTCTCGACTGGAGTGTAATCACGCAGCAGGCTTCTTGTCCCGGTCATATGCCGGGAGCATCCACTGTCCAAATACCAGATTGGCGTTTTGGTGGCCTTTGGACATTCCTGCAAAACAAAATTAATTTGCCTTAGGAACCCAATCGAACTTGGGTCCTAGATTGCTGGTTAGCACACTCCCCCTCGGTTGGTTAACCCTACGAGTGGTCGGTCTCGCATTGCTAACATGGGGAGTCTCGTAGTTCCTTGGATTAAACCAACAATCCACGGCAAAGTGACCGACTTTGCCACAACACCAACAGTCAAATCTGTTGTACCTCTTCCTAGGCTCCTGCCTTACCCTGGGAACGGTGGGTACTGCTGGGGCCTTGGATCTGGAGGTGGAGGCCTCATGGTGACAACAGTCGCATGACTTTGTCACCTTCTGTATAACAGGCTTGGCTTTTGGTGCCTGCTTTCCATTATGGCCGCTAGAGAACGGACCATAATTTCCTATGTGGAGTTCCTCATAAGGTGCCTTGAAGGCACTCTCACCGAAGTTCCGGGGAAAGTTCCAACCGTCATACCGGCTCTTTGGCTTTGCAACTGAGGGCCGGAAATGATGCCCAAATGTTGACTCAAAGTCGTGTTGGTTGCAAGGAAAGCCAGGCTTTCTGAACGCAACAGGACTAAGAGGAGCCTTACCCTTTTCATCAGCAGAGGCCTTCTTGGCGGCCTTATTCTTCCTATGGTTCTTGTTTCTCCTAGATGAAGAACCAGGTACCCCTATATGCCCCAAGCCAGCTCCTTTGGCCTGAGCAGAGAAGGTATCAACGACTGGAAGAACTGTTTTTGGCATGGAGAAGCTCTTGACGATCTTCCTTTCTGCCGCAAGTAGTTCTTCCAACTTGTCGACTTCCTCCTGCTTTAGATCAAGGAGCTTCAAAGACTCTGAATGCTTGGAAGTCAGGTCAAGGTGTTCCTGTCGGAGAGAAATCAAGCCAGTGACCTCTTCCCTTAGGGATATACACTCACCCTTAAGGAATTTTACTTCCTTCTTCTCAGCCTTCAGTCTCTTTCGGCACTCATCGAAAGTGTTGAGCAGAAGCTCATACTTCTCGAGGAGCTCAGCTTCACGGGCTGAAGGGCCATCCTCAGGTTCATCATCCTGAGACTCAGGATCAGAGTCGGAGTCAGAGAGAGGGGTGTGAGCTTTTACCTTCCCAGTAAATGGGGGGCATTCTCCTTCTGAGTCCGAGCGACCCACCAGCCCGAAGTAGGCTTCCTCATCATCACTGGAGTCTGAGGAATCAGACTCACTTAGTGTCTTTGGCCTTCTTGCGATGTAGCTCCGCTCCTTCTTCTTATCTCTGGAGGATTTGAGCTCCTCTCCTTTCCCTTTTTCTCTTTTGCTTTGATGGCAGTCGGCCACGACGTGTCCTGGCTTATTGCATCCAAAGCAAATAATATCAGAAGAACGATGTTTGTTAGGTTTAGATGCATACCTGTCAGAAGAATAATTTTTCTTCTGATGCCTGGAGGAGGAGCTGTCTTTCTTTCTTTGATTCCTCATCTTGAGGAACTTCTTGAACTCTCGGGTGATGAGGGAGAAATCCTCCTCCGATAGTTCTGAGCCGGAGGAGCATGGTTCAGAGTCCTCCTCCTCTTCCTTACTCCTCGCACGGTATGACATCGCACCCTTGCCCTTTCGGGAGTAACTGGCTTTTAGGGCCACAGTCTTTTCTTTTGCAGCAGCCTTCTCTGCTTCTTCCTCTGCCTTCCTGGTGTTCAGCTGGAGTTCATAGGACATCAGCTTCCCAAACAGGATCTGTGGATCAGTTTCTGCTAGTCTGCCAAATTCTCTGATGGCGCAGATCTTTGTGTCCCATTCCTTTGTAAGGGACCTAAGGAATTTGTCATTGAGTTCACCATTGGTGAACACTCTTCCGTAGCCCTTGAGGGCGTTGACAATCTTCAGGAAGTTCTCGTATGTGACTCCGATCTCTTCCTTAGGCCCTTGCCTGAAGGCCTCATATTTTTGGTTCAGGAGGGATCTCTGATCATCCCTCACTTCATCCGTGCCCTCCATTAGGATGATCAGGCACTGCCAGATCTCCTGAGCAGTCCTGCAGTTGCTGAAATTTTGCATCATGGAATCATCAACTGCGCTCACCAGAATGTTTCGTGCCTTCTTGTCCAGTCCCACGAGTACCATCTCGTCTTTGTCCATTTCAGAAAGTGTCTTCGGCACCTTCTTGGTGGGATCGATGGTGGAGGCCTTAGTGGGGACATAAGGTCCCTCCTCCACAATCATGAAGAGTCGAGGATCGACTGCTTCCATGTAAAATCTGATTCTTTCCTTCCAGATCGGAAAGTTGAGTCGGTTGCACACTGGGATCTTGCCGGAGTACTTGAGCCCGTCCATAGTAGATATTTGTCTTCTTCTTTTGACACTAGGGGCAGGATTCTACTCAAGGTGTTAACCTTTTTGATGAGTAACCTCCCTCTGATACCACTTGAAAGTCCACCTAGTGTCAGCTATGTGCACCTATGGGGGGGGGGGGGAATAGGTGACGAGTAGTGCTTTTGCGGAATTTACGGATGTACCTGCACAATAAAAACAAAAAGCACAGCACACAGAACACACAGCAAATTTATAGTGGTTCCCCGACTTGGGTACATCCACTTTCCCCCTTCGACCTATCTCCCCAACAAGGGACGACTCGGTCACTTCTCCAACGGGATTGAAATCCAATCCCTGCACTAACGGAAGGAGCCCTTCCACACGTGAGAGTCAACACTCCCACAAACCGGGTTGCACCCAACCCTTACAACACGGAACAAAAGTTCCTTTACAACAAAATTAAATATAGAATGTACACGTGATACAAACTTCTTTTGGAGACTACGGTGTTCCTCTTTGTCCGACGACGTGTTCTTGAAGTCGATGAAGAGTCTACAACCTTGGTCTCTCTTGGAGAGGATCTCCCGGAACCGGCGGCGGCAATCCGAGCGGCGGCTTGGTTCGGAGTCGGCGGCAACGAAGGTGCGCTGCTGCGGAGCTTTGAGATCCAAACTTCTTTGCGAAGCAAACTAGGTCTACCAACGGTCACTCTAGGATCGGTAGTCTCGATCGATTCGGACGGGGGGGTTTTTTCCGGTCAACAAATCGAGAGACAAGAGATCTCTGGATAGACACGTGAGACGCAAGCTTTGCTAAGCTTCTGTCGCCGGAGATCGGGAAGAAGAACGATCAGCGGCGACGACGGACTTGCGCGAGCGGCGACGGAGGCGGCGGAGAGATTTCGCGATATTAGGGTTTCCGCTCGCTCGGCTTCTTTCTGTGTAGGTATTCCGTTCAAAATACCTGTATATAAATACTGTAGAAGTTTTCCAATATGACCGTTTGTGGGACCCACAATAGAAGTCCCCAAATCCCGGTCCAGGAATTTAACAGCGGCAGAATCCGGTTCAGGAATTTCCAGAAAAATGCCAAGTCAAAATCGGTGAGAATCGAAAGTGATTCTCGCCGAGTCGCCGAGAATCAAAGGTGATTCTCGACGATTCGGAGAGAATCAAAGATGATTCTCGTCGCATTTGCCTTGGTTGCACGCACTGCTTTAAGCCAGGTCGAGACGGCGAGAATCAACCAGTGATTCTCGTCGATTCGACGAGAATCACTAGTGATTCTCGCCGAATCGGCGAGAATCACTAAGTGATTCTCGTCGATTCTTACTTAGACGCAGAGGTGCTTGCTTAGAAGTTGCTGGATCGAGTTCGGCGAGAGTCAACTTCTGATTCTCGACGAATCGGTGAGAGTCCCAAGTGATTCTCGTCGATTCTAACTTAGACGAATTTTCATCGTTCCACCTGTGAGATGCTCCTTGACCCATCCTTGCTCCTTGTCTGCTCCTGCATAATTACAGCCCTGTGCTTGAAAATAAGTGCACTCCAATAGAGAGAGTACACGTAGGCCAACACACTGATCTGCTCAACGAGGGATTACGTCGTGCAGACCCGTGTATATTGACCTACTGCACCCTGACATTGGTGTGCACTTAGCGTGGAAAAACTGCAAGCACAACTAGAAGGATTTTATCAAATACATAGTCTATTGACCTTAGCTTGTCCAGGGGCTTCTTCAAATCAGGTACATTGTGGATACAATACCCAACAGATCTCACTTGGTGGAGCAACGGAAGAGGAAGAGGCCACCTCTGCTCGAGTGACCCTTGAGATTGAAGATTTCCGAGTAGACTCGGTTCCTGCTCCACCATGGATAAAGAAGAGGCGTCCCAGAACCCCTTCGTCATCTGCGTCAAAGCACTCAACCGGGACGTTGATCGGCCCCAGACGGTCTTTGTCCTCGACCTCCACACATTCCTGGTACGTTTCAGCTACTTCTTTGCATTTGGAGGTGGACGACTTTGAAGAAGATGAATCTTTCTTGCTCAAGTCAATCTTGCCCTCGGCAAGCAGCTTCTCTATCAGCATGTGAAGGGCCTTGCAATCCTCGGTCAAGTGGCCCTTCTCCTTGTGGAACTGGCAGAAGTGCGCATTGTTCCTTGGCCTCCACTCTCTCTGAGGCCCTTGCTTCTCTTCCGATATCTTTTGCAAGATCTGGATGACTTCGTCAAGGTCCAGACCTGCAATTTCCTCCATGGGATCAGCATCACATCGGCTCGGAGCAGGCAGGGATGCTTGATGGAGGATAGGAAGTGCTTGTAATGGAATGGCGGTAGTGGCGGCCAACGGCAGTCTCTGATCCTGAAACTGTTGATGTCCAAGAAAAGGTTTCTTACGGCGGAAATTCCGGCCTCTTTGAGATGGAGGCAGGAAATCTGGGCGAGGGGGCTTGCTGTGAGAAGAAGAACCAGATGCATCCCTTCCTTCAGCCTTAGCTGTCAGAGATGAAACATATGTAGGGTTGGCGTTTTCTCCTCCAATGAAGCGGTTGACCATGGCGATCAGCTCCTGATACGTCTCTGGTGTCTTTGTTGTTGCTTTAAATTTCAAGGGGCCTTCCCGGAGACCATGGATCAAGGCAACCTTGTAGTAGTCGGGGTTCACATTCCTTACCCCTTGGATCTCCTTCTAAAAGCGATCAACGAATTGAGCAACTGATTCGTTGTCCCTTTGTTTGATTTCAAAGAGAGCGGCTGGTCCATCCTTCCTCTTTCTTGAGGTAGCAAACCTCAGCAATAATTCGCTGCGAAGCTCAGCAAAGGAAGAGATTGTGCCCGAAGGCAGCTCATAGAACCACTCTCTCGCCTGTCCTTCGAGAGTGGTAACCAGGAGTTTGCATTTGATAGCGTCAGAGAGGCATCTCAGAGCAAATGCCCCTTCAAACGCTTGGAGGTGGGAGACTGGATCAGTCTCCCCTGAATAGAATGGAAGGCGAGGTTCCCTGAAGTTGCTTGGAGCCGACTCCCATCGGATTCGATCAATGAAGGGAGATGGAGTCTCGAACTTAGCAGGGTAGAAGGGGCGGACTGAAACTAGAGAGTCCGCGGGCTCGGCGGACTGGCGGTCAGCAAAATGGAGCTGGCGGGCAGGAGTGCCCCTAGAAGCTTCTTTGAAGAAATTCCTGAATGAGGAGAACTGCTCCTCCTGAGGGCGCAGAGGGGCAGCGGACTGGATAGGATTCCGAGGAGTGACTGGCGACTGCCGAAGCGTAGTTCGGCGAGTTGGAGTCTGGCGGACTGGCGTGTCCGCGGGTTCTGCTGCGGCCTGGAGAGCGAGCCACTGAGTCAAAACAAGCAGGGCTTGGCTGATCGTGTCGAGACGCTGGTCAGTCTTCCTGCGAGATTGCTCGGCCTCAAAGCGAGCTTGCTCGATTGCATCCTAGAGAGAATCCTCCAAAGAACTGGAGCGGTCTGAGGAGCGGGCTCGGCGGTCTAACATGTTTGTCCGCTGAATTCAAAATGATACTCGAATCTGAAGGTCGCGTGTTAACTGTTGATGCACGAAAACGCAAAGGGGGTCGAGCACCAGCAGCTAACGGTTCGAGCACAAGGGAAAAGAAGGGAGAGGAGAGACTGCGAGTAGCAATCTACTAAGCAGACGAGAGCCAGGAGAACAGCAGGACCGTGAGCCACGACAACAATAGACTTCGCCCGTCGTGGCCTGAATGCCTCTCTTGCGACGGGCTTTTCCTTGATTGAAGAAAGGTTTGGTTACAAGTGAATGAAAAGGGAAGACAAGAGCTGAGCAAGCTAGAGTCCGCAAAGCGCAAGATTCGAGTCTGCAGCCTTTAACAAGTAGGCTCTTGCGCACGAGTCAGCGTGCTTTGGGTGCACCACCTCCCCCCTATTTATAGGATGGGGGCCTGCCCAAACGGGCAGGGCTAAAATAACCGACTGCCCGGGGTATAGGAGAACCGGGCAGCGGTGACGGGAAGCTAAAAGAAAGAACACGACAGTCCGCGGAAAAGAGGCGGACTGGGCTCGCGCGCTGGAGCTTCCATCTATTGCTGCTAGGTGCGATCCTGCGGGAGGACGGCGACCTGGGCGGACAGGGAACTGCGTCCGCCAAAGAGGGATCAATCCAGAGCTCCAAGGTATGTCGAACTGGGCAGACAACGCACTAAGTCCGCCGCTGAGGGATCATCCTTGGTGGCCGATTACTGCTGCTTTGCTGGACTGTGCGGACTGCCTAATTGAATCCGCGGATAATGAAAGGGGATCTTGGCATCTCGTAGGATGTTGCAGACTGGGGGGTTAACACGGCTGTGTTGTGGAGTCCGGATGGCGAGTCTGTGACGGTCTCCACCGCCCTCCCTTACTAGGGGAGGGAAGAAGTAACCCGCCACGCGAACGTGGTTGGCGCTGCGCTGTATGGCAAGCACAACCTGAAGGCGCTGCGCCGAGTTCCCGCAGACGACCTGCCGCGGCTAGCCGCGCAAGTCGGAGCAAGGAGCTTTGTGACAGGCCACTTCATGGGCCTTGCCTACAAGCATTTAATGAAAGAGAAGAGCGGCCTGGAGAGGCGGTTAGAGGAACAAGAGGAAGAAACAAGAGACTGAAAGAAAGGGAGGCGGTAAGTCATCACCCGATACTCGTGCGGTTAGACTTTTGAAACCTGGCGGTCTTACCTTTACTTCTTCTGCGGGCAATGTATGATGGCCAACCGCACCTTCCAATACAACGTCTTCCCGCAAGTCATCCAGGGGATTGATGGAGAGCTTAACCGCCTCCGAGACCTTGGCGGACGGCTTCACCGACTTCACCTGTGCCGATATTTACCCCACAATGAAAAAGAAGGTGGCCGCCGTCTATAGGGCAATTAAGGGCAAAGGCAAGGTCGGGGAGGAAGACGACGAAGAGGAGGAAGGCGACGAGGAAGAGGGTGTCCAGGGAAGCCGGAGCGGGGGCGCATCGTCTGAGACCGGCGGTCAAAAATCCTAGACCGCGCGGACAGAGTCGGCGACTTCTGGCAGTTCAGGAAGCTCGGCGGCTAGCAGCAGCGGGTACTCTGAATCCTCCGTCGACATCGATGATGACAGTGATTCACGTTCTCCTGTGGCTAAAAAGCTAAAGCCGACCAATTAGGAACTTTTTAATTTGTTACTTGTATTTTGATCTTTTTGGGAAATCGGCGGTATTATTATTTTGTAAACCGCGCGATTAACGTTTTGTAACATTCAATGAAATAGGAAAAGGAATGAAGGAAATTTTCACCTTTGACGTGTCTCTTACTTTACATCTCATTTTTCTTACTTGTTCAAGGCCGCGCGGTCTCAGTATAACTTACGATTTAATAGACAGTTAACATATAAATCGGTCTGACGCCAAACTGCAACTTCAATGAAGTTACCCGCAAGAGAGATGGATATCCTTGCGGACTATTTCGGAATGCACATCCACAATAAGCCACACGGCTAACAGTTTAAACCGCCATTTGCCTTGATGAAGTAATTAGGGTTATCCGTTGGGAAGAGGGAAATGATCGCGGCTTACTTGTACATAAATTACGACCAATAAGCCACACGGCCACGCTTCTTAGTCGCCAAAAAACCATGACATTGAAGTATAAGATTGCGGCCAGGGCGAACTCTGATACGAATTGCCCTTTTAATGAAAGAGACAAGAATAGAGAAATATTCTGAGGCTTCTGATAATATAGGCCGACAATAGGCACATGGAAGCTGAATAATTTTGTGATGACAGGTTGCTGATCGACTAGTATAATTAATACCATATAAGTCGGCGGACTAAGGTCAAGAATTAACTGCCAGAAACAGGTCGGCCGACTTCCTGTCCATATGAATAACAAACCGGAAATTAGCACATGGAAGCCAAATAATATAAGCCGGAATCAGTAACCGGGCGGCCTGTGTATTGAATGATATAAATTGGCACAGGCTGCTTAATAAAGCCGCGAGATAACGGATACGCTCGTGTTGTCCTGCAAGAATAGATGGAGCTATGCGCTTATGTGTCGATGTGGGTAGGTGCGTGTGGCAGTACTTTCCACACAAAGAACACATAAGCGGAATTGAAATTCTTAATATCCGCGACCGATGTCAAGCGGGACAAGTACGTAATGTCTGCGACTGATGTCAAGAGGAATTTCCACTACACATCTGCGACTGATGTCAAGCGGGATGTGGAGGGCTTAAGAATTCAAAGGGCCTTTATCCCTTATATGTATGCAAGTTAGCATTCTAAGTAAAGCTAAGAAATAAGCTTTAAATGAAAGATGATGCTTGTTTGATGTTAAGGATGTGGAAAAGGATATATGTTCGAAGCTTGACTATGCACCATTAATACCAATTGACAAGGGGACTTTATATATTATTCTGATCATAAGCATTTTTATCATATAGAGAAAAAGAAATCCATGCTTGAACTATCGAGTAAGCCATGGAGGAATGCCTTAGAAAATTACTGAATGACATAGTCTTGCAACTTTCCAGCTCTTGCAAGTTCATTAGCTAACTCCCGGAGAGCTATGCAACCTTCTGCTAGAGGACCAACATCTTTATGAAAATTGCAAAAAAGCTCCTCATGCCGATATTTGATTTTAGATTTCAAACGCCGAGGTTTTTTGAACTCAGGCATTCCTTGAAGGATTATCAGAAGATCTTCCGTAGGAATTTTGAATTTGACATATTTATCTGAACCTTTTTTACTCTTTGGAGTTTTCGGACGCGAAGATGCGACTGGATGTACGTTCACAAACTTGGATAAACAGTTCTGTTGAAGAGACAATGTAGTTCTATCCTGAGGAAGAGGAGGAGATTTGCAATATTTGACTTGTGAAACATTTTGAGAAGAAATGAATTGCTGATCACCAGAAGTCCCTTGAGATTGTTTAGCCATCTGATTCAGAAACAAGATATAACCTTTATTTGCTTCTTCGCCTATTATGAACTTATTAATGATATCAATAAGATCTCCATAAGTTTCAGGGTACTTTGTAGTGAGCTTAAATTTCAAAGGGCCTTCTCAATGTCCGTTTATGAAAGCATGTAAGTAATAATCTTGATGGACGCTACAAACATCCAGAACATCCTTTTGGAAACGGTCAACAAAATTTGGATTAGACTCGTCAATTCCTTGCTTGACTCGGAAGAGAGCTCCAACGTCTCTGCTCCGCTTCCTATAAATAGTGAACCATGAAATAAATTGACTTCGAAGATCTTTAAAACTGGTTACCGATCGAGGTGGCAGACTATAGATGTTGATGCCCGAAAATGCAAAGGGGGTCAACCACCACCAGCTAACGGTTCGAGCACGGGGTAAGGAAGGGAAAAGAGGCAGACTGCAAGTCGTTATCTACTTAGAGGATGAGAGAAAAAAGAACAGCCGAGCTGTGAACCACGACAACACCCGACTTCGCTCGTCGCGGCCTGAATGCCTTTCTTACTACGGGCTTTCCTTTTATTAAAAGTGAGATTTACAACTTGCTAATACACCTTTACCATAAAGCAATAAAGGGTACAAGAAGGAAGCTGGCGGCTAAGGAAAAAGAATGCCAGAGGAGGCCGCGCGGACTAAAGAGCGAAGCCGGCAGGCCGCGCGGTTAAGGGAAGCTGGAGACCGCGCAGACTGGAGAACCACAGGCTGGCAGGCCGCACGACTAAGTTGTAGAGAGGGATGCGGACTGAGAAACGGAGTCCGCAGGAGATGGGCTAGTTGGCTGACTTCGGGCGTGAGAACCTTGGCGATGACGAGAAACCTCCTCTCCATGAGAGGCATGGGGGGGCTATTTATAGGCCCGAGGAGGTAACGGTTGCGGTGACGTTACCCACGGTGAGACGGTAACTTGAGTGAGATGGAGACGGAGTCCGCCAAGTCCGTCACAGGGCGCGCAGACTGGGACTTGATACTGAAGCCGGCGCTGCTGTCGGCAAAATGGTAGACTCAGTGGCGGACTGCGATGCGGGTTCGCGGAGTCCGTTAATGCTGAGCTGGGACTATCCGCCTACTGCTGTGGTGGAGGATGCTGGAGGACAAGCGACGGACTGCAAGGAGAATTCGCTGAGTCCGCCGCTGCTGAACTGAGCGAGCTGCAAGGGGTGCGAGCAGGAGAGTGCCCGCAGATTCCGACGAGTCCGCATGAGGTTATGCGGACTGGGACTGCATTCTGGAGGGTCTGTTGCCTGGCGGGCTGGAAAGGGTCCTCCACCACTGACCGAGTCCGCACCAAGACTGCAGACTAAGGGAGAAGCTGGTACTGCTGCCGAGAAGCTCACGCTGGTGGAGGGAAGGGCGGACTGCATAGAGAGTCCGCCAAGCCCGTCGAGTCCGCGGCTGCTGCAAGGTCAAGTCCGCTTACGTTAGAGATGAGCCTGGTTGAGGCTGTTGGGCTTCACCAATGAAGGCGGACTGGAAGACTCGACCGCACTTCGATTCCGCCCAGCTCGCGAGGAACTGGGACTGCTGCTGGTCTTGGAGGGTAGCCGGAGTTGGAGTCTGCGCTTTGCAGGCGGACTAGAGGAGTCGGCTGCCCATGCGGCTGGGTGAAGGGATATATGACCTGTTTCCGGCCAGGGTGGATAGGTAGTTGAGTCTGGCAGAGAGGGACCTGCGAATACAACCTCGCGGTTAAGCTGAAAAGGGGAAGGCCTGCAGAGGCGGACTGCGGAAGCAGTCCGCGGACCCTATCGACCAAGGGAAGGCACGCGGCCTGGAAGGTCAGACCGCTGAGACCGCTCAGGCCGCGCGGCCTGAGCAGACAGAGAGTTCTGTCCTCCCAACCTAGGGCATCACGGCCTCTAGGAGGAACCCGGGGCACGCCGGGATGAGCGAGCTGTCTCCCTTGGGAAGGATCGCCGATTTCGGGGTTAACATAATCCCCGCACTTTTTTAAGTTCTGAATAGAACTTCGAAAAAGTTGGAGACCCACGAAAATCGTGATCCACCCCAACGGAAAGAGAATGGGGCAAGGAGAGATAGAACCTGAAGCCTCTCCTTAGGATTTTGGTGCTGCCTGTCTATTTTCCTGCAAGTGGAAAGTCAGGGTAGGCATGTATGGGTGGTACATCGAGTGTGTACCTGAGAAAAGGCTTGCAAGTGTTTGCTGATCTCTGCAAGGAGAAGAGTTAGAAGCAAACATATATATGAAAGGATCTTATAAGTACCTGAGAGAAGGCTTGCAAGTGTTTGCTGATCTCTACAAGGAGAAGAGTTAGAAGCAAACATATATATGAAAGGAGCTTGCAAGTACCTGAGAGAAGGCTTGCAAGTGTTTGCTAATCTCTACAAGGAGAAGAGTTAGAAACAAGCATATATATGAAAGGAGCTTGCAAGTACCTGAGAGAAGGCTTGCAAGTGTTTGCTGATCTCTGCAAGAAGAAGAGTTAGAAGCAAACATATATATGAAACGAGCTTGCAAGTAAATGTGGAGAAGGCTTGCAAGTGTTTGCTGATCTCCGCAAGGAGAAGAGTTAGAAGCAAACATATATATGAAAGGAGCTTGCAAGTACCTGAGAGAAGGCTTGCAAGTGTTTACTAATCTCTGCAAGGAGAAGAGTTAGAAGCAAACATATATATGAAAGGAGCTTGCAAGTACCTGTGGAGAAGGCTTGCAAGTGTTTGCTAATCTCTGCAAGGAGAAGAGTTAGAAGCAAACATATATATGAAAGGAGCTTGCAAGTACCTGTGGAGAAGGCTTGCAAGTGTTTGCTGATCTCTGCAAGGAGAAGAGTTAGAAGCAAACATATATATGAAAGGAGCTTGCAAGTACTTGAGAGAAGGCTTGCAAGTGTTTGCTAATCTCTGCAAGGAGAAGAGTTAGAAGCAAACATATATATGAAAGGAGCTTGCAAGTACCTGAGAGTAGGCTTGCAAGTGTTTGCGGATCTCTGAAAGGAGAAGAGTTAGAAGCAAACATATATATGAAAGGAGCTTGCAAGTACCTGTGGAGAAGGCTTGCAAGTGTTTGCGGATCTATGCAAGGAGAAGAGTTAGAAGCAAACATATATATGAAAGGAGCTTGCAAGTACCTGAGAGAAGGATTGCAAGTGTTTGCTAATCTCTGCAAGGAGAAGAGTTAGAAGCAAACATATATATGAAAGGAGCTTGCAAGTACCTGTGGAGAAGGCTTGCAAGTGTTTGCTAATCTCTGCAAGGAGAAGAGTTAGAAGCAAACATATATATTAAAGGAGCTTGCATGTACCTGTGGAGAATGTTGATGCACGAAAACGGACAGGGAGTCGGGCACCACCAGCTAACGGTTCGAGCACCGGGGAAAACAGGAGACTGTCGACTAGACGGTTACTAGCGGTCGCAGCTAGAGGGCAGGAAAAGAGGCCGCTGGCAGCGGCAACAGCAAAGTTCGCCCGCCGCGGCTTAAATGTCACTCTTGCGGCGGACTTTCCTTTACTTAAAATGAGAAACAGTTACACGAAGGAGAAAAAGCGGAAGCCGGCCGGACTACAAGCCGCAAAACACTAGACTTGAGACCGCAGCTCTTAACAGGCGAGCTCCTGGATGCAAGTCAGCGTGTCTTGGGGAGTGCACCCTCCCCCTATTTATAGGCTCGGGGGCCTGCCCAAGCGGGCAGGGCTAAAGTTACCGGCTGCCCGGGGTACAAGAGAACCGGGCAGAGGTGAGGGGAAGCAAATGAGAAAGAAAACGAGAAAGGAGGGAAGCCGCATGGCCTGGCGGATTCCTCTTGGCGAGCTGAGTGCTGGGTCCCGGGCCTTGTCGCTGAGCTGGGTTGGCGCTGGTGGCGGTCTGACATGGAGACCGCCCGGCTTCGGTGGTGACCAGACGAGTTGATCTAAGACGCGGCTAGCCGGCCAGGCCGCCCTGTGGTGACCGCCCGAATTGGGAGACTTGGAGGCTTGAAAGGTCAGGCCGTCCGGTCTGGAAAGCTGCGCGAACAGGTCGCGGATTCCGGGCTTATCATAATCCCCGCACATTTTTAAGTTTCCAAAAAACTTCGAAAATGTAGAACTAAGCCGGAGACCGCGACTGCCTCATCATCGTCTATAAAATCCCCTGGCCCTTGTCATTCTTCAAGATTTCTGCCAAACCACGGGTCGCTACTCGCCACTTGCTGTCAGTATTTTGCAAGCCGACACGATCTTTCACAAGATGGATGTTATGTCATCAATGTTTGCCCACAACAAGAAACCTCCAGAAAAGAAGCAAAGCCGGAGCGATAACTCAGATGATTCTGCCCGACAGCCTGCCAAGAAGATTGGGAAGCCGGTGACTTCAGCGGCTTCTGGACCTAAAAAGAGGCCGACAGAGACCCTCGGTGAATCATCGTAGGCCACAGTAGATCCCAAAGCGGTTTCGAAGACTGCTCCATGATGAGTCCGCATTTTATACTGATTTTTGGACTCATCTGGGCTAGTTTTATCGTCTTAGCACTACACTTGAGAGCCTTTATTGCTTATTTGTGCTTATGTACCTATTTCACGATTAAGTGCACTGTAGGCCTGCTTCTGTGTGCTTTTTGTGTTTCCATTTTGTTGATTATTCTTTAGCCCTATCTCGGGGATGTGGTGTGCACGTTCTGGTGGCCTTTCTGCCCCTTCTGCTGGTACAGTGGTCGTGTGCGTGCTCCGGAACTGCTCGGGAGACTCCGACGATGCAGGAATACTGCGCACGACCACTGGACTTACTGCGCATGACCACTGGTCGTGCGCCACTGTTCGTGCGCATTACACCCCCTTTTTCATAACCCTATCTCGGTAATCGCACGAGCACTGGCCATAGTGCGCATGACCACTGGTCGTGCGCCACTGCTCGTGCGCTTATATGCTGATGCTTCTTGTCCAGGTTGCAGGTTTATTTGGAAAAGCCGCACGATCATCGACCTACAGTGTGCACGACCACTTGTCGTGCGCCACTGATCGTGCGCACTGCTTCTGCTGCCTCTATATATAAGGCCCTGCTCCGCGTTTTAGGTCAACGCCTGTCATTTGCTGCGATCAGAGAGTGCGCGGGAATTGCCTTTTCACTTCTCCAGCTGCTCCATCACTTCCACCTTTGTCGGGAAGCCATTTCCAACTACTCCGAAGCTTTTCAACACTCCGGCGAAGCCCTCGGCCATTGATGACTTCAACTCCAAGCTTTCCTGCAGAGTTGGTGAAGTAGATAACCTAGAGAACGGACTTAAAGGCCTTCGAGGTGACAGATCGTTGGTACCGGAAGCCTCCTTGGACTGAGCCCGAAAGCAGATTGACAACTCGCTACTCCGGCGACGACCCGCGGTGGATCTTCATTCTCTTTTGGTTTACTCCTCTTCCCCTTCCTCTGTGTTATGAATGTTTTGAGCAGTGTAACTAACATTTCCATCCCTGAACATCAAGTTTACTTTCTAGTTAATGGAATGTTAGTCTCTTCTTATGCTTGTGAGTTCTATCTGTGAATGCGCCTCGCTCACCCCACATCCACTTCATTCCTCTGCCTTGTCCAATTGCAATCCACACAAGAATGCTGCAATCCATTAGCTTCCCTTCCACTCGCCCAACTGAAGTTCGGCATCGCGGCCGACAAACCCACTTCACCTTGCGAAGCGGTGCCGTCGACCCGCATAGCTTTTACTAGTTCAGTAGATCAAACATGCACAATCTCCCTAGTCCGCTATTTCCTTTTTGTTCTATTTTTAACTCTCATAACGATATTCTCGGTACTGTTTCCGTTCTACGCTAATTGCATTCCTCAAGAGAGCGACACTTGGGGATTTTTTCCCAAAACTTTATTACTTGTGCGACCGGTGCGCTTGCCGAATTACACGCATCAAGTTTTTGGCGCCGTTGCCGGGGAATGCAACAATAGAGCAACTCCAGATGACTGCGAATTTCGTTATACGAGTTGTTTTGTTGTTTTTGATCCATTTGCTCTTGTGTTGTTATTCTGTCAGATGGAATTGTTAGTTTTATTCGCAGAATCTATGCCAAGTAGTTGTATCCCTGATATTTGAAATCGTTGCAATGTGGGCCAATTTTAATATCAATTGCCGTCATTGTGGAGACATCTCTCATGTTAGCGACAGATGCCCTCAGAAGTATAGTAGCCAGGAAATTCATGCATCGACATATCGTCGACATAAGCCGGTTAGCTACCGACCTGCGGAGCCATTGCCGCACTACTTTTATTCAGCTTCAGCACCAGTTGCACCGCCGAAGCCGGCTAAGCAGTGCCTTCTTTTGTCGAAGCTGGGATCATGCATTGAAGGATTGCGCTGTGTACCTAGCTGAGCTAGCGGTGGATGACGAGCCGGATTTTCGGATTGTCTCCACTTCAACCTTGGGCAACATCCCTTCTGTATCGGGGTATGTGCCATTGCCATCTCTATGTTATGGAGAAGACATCCCAGGTATGTGCACCAATACATGTGCTTATCCCCATTCCGACACTGCTATTTATACTCCTGAAGTGCATACTTCAACTAGCATAGAGTCTTTTAGTTGTGAAGAGCCAGCGCTCAACATCCTACCAAGCTTCGTGTCTTCACCTTCCTCTTTGCATAACATTCTTTCTTCTTCTGACAGTGCTGTTGAGATTGAATCGCAGGTGGAAATTAGCATTTCCCGCGTTCTGTTAGATCCAGTCGAGGAGGACGACTCCGTGGCAGAGGTTGTGACCTCCATCCCATGTGAGGATGCCCGAGGCATGGACGAGGCAGATGCAGCTTCAGAACATTCCTGCACTAGCTTAGATAGCTGCTTGGAAGCATCCACAATTCCGCCGACGGGGGATGACTCCGGGATCATCCCCAAGATCGAGGTCCGTTTATGTTATTCTTATAGTTTATTTCTTGACCCCGCTCTCGTGTCTACTCCCATGCAGGACCACATTGTGGAATTGGTCCAATCAGTACAAGGGCCTGTAATGCGGCCTCGGACTTATTGTAACCAGATGCAGATGGAGTTGGAGCCGATGAGCTTCCCAAGTGACTTTCTGCCCATGCCTGAAACTTCCGATAGGTATACGTATACAGGTATTGGGGCTTCTGTTCTATCTCCGTTCCGGTACCCGCTACCGCAGCGTGACCATGAACCTCTGCCTGAGCATTCCCATTTTCATTCGCCCATCAGTTAGGAGATGCTCAGATTTTGAATAAGTCCTGTTGGGAGACAATAAACCCAACAGTTATTTAGGATATCCTTTCTTTTGTAACATTTTTGTTTGTATTTCATTATTTGGGTGTGGTAGCCCAGCTGTGTGTTGAGCTCTCTGTTGCACCACGTGGTCAGCAGTGTGAAATAGACTGGAAACTCAGGCGTATGAAAAATTTCACTGCGCACGACCACTGGTCGTGCGCACTACTTATAATCGCAAGACCACTAGTCGTGCGCATGCCCGGTTTCTTTTTATTTTCCAGCCACTGTCCACTGTGCGTGCGCCCTAATCTCCCGCTTGGTCCACTGCGCGTGCGTTGTCGGCGCTCATCCTCTTCCGATTCCTCTCCGGTGGTTCGTCTCTCTCTCCTCCTATAGGATCCCTCAACTTCATATCTCCCTTCCTTACTTTGCTGTAATGGAACCTAGATGCCGCCCTATAGCCAAGGCCTATCAACGATCCGGTCGTGCTTCAGCAAGCCCTGCACAGATTTTGGGAAGAATGGGAACTTTTGCTAAGGCAGAGCATACTCAACGCTATAATTCCTTGAAGGACAAGCAATTCCTCTCTCAGCGGCTTATTGACTGGAACGAGCTGCGTTCCATTGGGGATGACGATGCATTAGCAGAGGCCATGCTCATTCTCTACTCTTTCGATTTTTGGAGCAAGTTATTCGAGTGCGACGAGCTTGGCTTCCGGGAATTAACATTGGAATTCCTTTCCACATTCACTTGGGAGACAATGGCGGACAACCACTATCTCCCCACTTGTTCCTTTCGTATGATGGGAAATGTCTTCACGGTCACACTGCCCGAGCTTGCCATTCATGCAGGTGTCTATTCCGAGGCAGAGGCATCCCAGATTAATTTCCCCGCATTGTGCATTGATTTTCCAGAGGGTGTGACTCCGCGGTCCGCTTGGCATTCTCTGACCGGAGGGCACGAGGAGTACGTAGCCCGCCGTGCCAAGTCAACAATGATTGTCTCCCCCACTCTCAGGTTTATGCAGCATTTGCTTAGTCATTCACTGACCGCTCAGGCCCGGAGCAAGAATGTGGTGGGGTGGCAGGATTTGATCTCCTTATCTAGCATACAGCAGCAGTACCCCCTCCATTTGGGGTATATGCTGGCCTATTTCTTCCACTACAAGGCCACTTATGGTCTCGCGGGCGCGATCGGGGGTGCTTACTACATTACCCGCATTGCCAAAAGTTTGGGAGTTTGGAGCCAGCTACCTCCGATGGTGCAGGTCACTGCCCCATCCATGATCTCCAGGGCCAACCTGGTGAGTTGCCATTTGCTACGTGTGGTAGGGAGAAAAGGTGGCCGGCAGTTTATTGTCCGCATGCCTGGTGATGCGCCTGCGGGTAGAGATGAAGGGGAATATGAAGGAGAGCCGGGTGAATCTTCCGCTATGGGTAGGCGTAGTGCAGGAGTGCCACCGCAGCAGAGTCAACAACAACTGAGGCCGCCCATAAAGCATGAGGGGCAATCTAGCCGCCAGTCCAGCTCAGTTCAAGAGAGGGTTGTCCCATATTTATCCGAGAGCCTTGGTGATCTGGAAGCTTCCCAGTTTTGGATGCAGGATTTTATTTATCAGCAAGCAGTACGAGGCGGGATGAACATTCAACCACCGCCCACTCGTGTCGCCCCATCAGCACCTGGTCCACGTCCGTCGCCCATCGAGATTCACGATAGTGATAGTGAGGGGGAGTGAGTGGAACTCACCACAGAGCTAGTCTACCACGCCTTATGTTTCTTTTCTATTGTTTATATTTTCTGAGCAAGAAAGCTACTATATTTTTGTGAGCGCCCATCTGGGAGCCGACTGTTGTCTTTTTTTTTTATGTATCGAACTCTCTATTTGAACTGCTAATACATGTATTTGGTCCACCTTAAGGACGGTAAACAAAAGGGCTTTCGGGAGACAACCCAAGTTGGACCGTTTGGTCCTATGCTGTGTTTTGAGCTCTGTTTATTTCTTCATATATATATTTGTCCATATTTTGTTTGGCTGGCATCCTTTAATCGCAAGTGCAGGAATATTTGAGGCGCGGCAACTTGGCCGCACTTGGACATCTCGTTGCCCGACTGGTATGCTCAATTTTGAGCATAGGTACTTCCTACCCTAGCTATTTTTCCTATTTGGAATGCTTATTTTTACTTGTTGTCAACTTTAAGTCTGGGGGGGGGAGTATGACTGTGGTCACTACACCGCACTTTCTGTTGCACTCCAGTTTCTTGTTTACTTATTTCTTGCTTTTTGTTGCACACACTGAATCACCCACACGAGTGCGCCCTTACCCACGCGCACAACCCGAGTTAAATTTATTGCTTTTGTGTAAACTTTAAAATAGTGGTACTGGCTTAGGATTTCAGGATTGAGTAGCTCGAAACTCATGCAGTGCTACTAATCGAATACTCATGGTTTGTGTAGAGTTAGGATAGAACTAATTTTTCTTTATGCTCGTAGATTTATTCTTTTCTGCTCACGTAAATATTGTTTGTACTGCTCAAAATCTGAATCTGGGATAATCGAACGATAGTCTATTAATGTGTGTAGCCGCCACTAGACTCGTATTGCTCGAGTCGGGGGGAAGGATCATCTTTCTCGGTGGCTAAGAACTTGCCCTAAGCTACTCTCGAAGCATTGGTGCACGGTTAGTTAAGCGTGAGCATGACGTAGGCCTTCTTTTTGGCTAGTTTGAGCCTTGTTTAGCCATTCCTACCTGTTAACCATTGCATGGCAAATTTGTGCCTACCCTTCCTTTGATCCAGCTCCACTCACTTTCACCAAGGCCTGAAGCTAAACCCACCTTCGCAATCAAATGCTTGAGCTGATTTGTATTTACTGTTTTGCCGAGGTTGTGATTAGTGGACATGGTTTTTGGGGGTGCTGATTTTATTCCCGTTTGGATTGCTTCGTTTGGGGATTGCTAGCGCAGAAAAGAAAACAACAGTTTACGAAAATAAAAAGCTGATTCGCGCAATAGAAAAATATATATATATATATATATATATATATATATATATATATATATATATATATATATATATATATATATATATATATATATATATATATATATATATATATATATGAAAGAATTGCTTTGAGATTTCGATCCCCATCCTCTTTATTGAATTTGGTCGGGTTCAGCCGTGTTCACACCCGGATTTCAAGCTAAGTCTGGGGGCGTGTGCCCCATTCTTTTCTAAGTGGCTGTTTTGGTTTGGGTTGTTTTCGCTCGTTTTGGTTGCATAGAGCCTTCATGTTTATCTTTGACCACCAAGTCGTTGCCTAAGCCCCATTTCCTCCTACAAGTCCTACTGATTCACGCTTGAGTCTAACCCGCACCGTGGAGAGAGTGTGAACGTGCAAGCGTATGGTCCCCGACATTGGTGGATTCCTTTGGAGGTGATCCTGAGTCCCGAACTTTGGCAATGCTCACCTTAGTGGCCTGCCTACTTTCTTCCTGCACATGATCGCACGATTCTCCAGAATTCTAATTTTGAGCAATTACAATATTTATTTACGTCTGTCGAATAGTTTAAACTACATTGTATAATTAAAAAGTTTTTCTATTATATCTTCTATACTCATGATATATTTGATTTCTCATCTTACTTCTTTTTGAAGTTTCTGAGCCAGTTAGCTATCTTCGAGTCCATGGAGTAATGATTTGCTCGGGACGTGCAAATGGTTAAGTCTGGGGGTGTAATGAGTCCGTATTTTACACTGATTTTTGGACTCATCTGGGCTAGTTTTATCGTCTTAGCACTACACTTGAGAGCCTTTATTGCTTATTTGTGCTTATGTACCTATTTCACGATTAAGTGCACTGTAGGCCCGCTTCTGTGTGCTTTCTGTGTTTCCATTTTGTTGATTATTCTTTAGCCCTATCTCGGGAATGTGGTGTGCACGTTCTAGTGGCCTTTCTGCCCCTTCTGCTGGTACAGTGGTCGTGTGCGTGCTCCGGAACTGCTCGGGAGACTCCGACGATGCAGGAATACTGTGCACGACCACTGGACTTACTACGCACGACCACTGGTCGTGCGCCACTGTTTGTGCGCATTACACCCCTTTTCACAACCCTGTCCCAGTAATCGCACGAGCACTGGCCATAGTGCGCACGACCACTGGTCGTGCGCCACTGCTCGTGCGCTTTTATGCTGATGCTTCTTGTCCAGGTTGCAGGTTTATTTGGAAAAGCCGCACGATCATCGACCTACAGTGCGCACGACCACTGGTCATATGCCACTGATCGTGCGCACTGCTTCTGCTGCCTCCGTATATAAGGCCCTGCTCCGCGTTTTAGGTCAACGCTTGTCATTTGCTGCGATCGGAGAGTGCGCGGGAATCGCCTTTTCACTTCTACAGCTGCTCCATCACTTCCACCTTCGTCGGGAAGCCATTTCCAACTACTCCGAAGCTTTTCAACACTCCGGCGAAGCCCTCAGCAATTGATGACTTCAACTCCAAGCTTTCCTGCAGAGTTGGTGAAGTAGATAACCTAGAGAACGGACTTAATGGCCTTCGAGGTGACAGATCGTTGGTACCGGAAGCCTCCTTGGACTGAGCCCGGAAGCGGATTGACAACTCGCTACTCCGGCCACAACCCGCGGTGGATCTTCATTCTCTTTTGGTTTACTCCTCTTCCCCTTCCTCTGTGTTATGAATGTTTTGAGCAGTGTAACGAACATTTCCATCCCTGAACATCAAGTTTACTTTCTAGTTAATGGAATGTTAGTCTCTTCTTATGCTTGTGAGTTCTGTCTGTGAATGCGCCTCGCTCACCCCAAATCCACTTCATTCCTGTGCCTTGTCTGATTGCAATCCACACAAGAACGCTGCAATCAATTAGCTTCCCTTCCACTCGCCCAACTGAAGTTCGGCATCGCGGCCGACAAACCCACTTCACCTTGCGAAGCGGTGCCGTCGACCCGCATAGCTTTTACTAGTTCAGTAGATCAAACATCCACAATCTCCCTAGTCTGCTATTTCCTTTTTGTTCTATTTTTAACTCTCATAACGATATTCTCGGTACTATTTCCATTATACGCTAATTGCATTCCTCAAGAGACCGACACTTGAGGATTTATTCCCAAAAACTTTATTACTTGTGCGACCGGTGCGCTTGCTGAATTACACGCATCACTCCACCACAAACCGGAACTGCCAAATCCTTCGACCTGACTTTCTCTCCATCAGGAGATCCACACCTAAAAATAGGTGGGACGGAGGAGAAAAGTGTTGAATCTGGGAAACCGTCCGAATTGCGGGACAAGGTCGACGTAATCGTAGTGGATGACAACGAGCTGGAAAAGGCACTGGAGACCGAATGGATTTTGGCTGAATAGCGCAAATAGACAGAAAAGATGTTCGGCTCCTTGAAACGGCAGAAGGAAAGGAGCGAGACCCTTGAAGAAAGGATGAAGAGGAAGATGAGTAAGTTGCAGGCCAGAAACTGGAATATTTCCGTAAAGACCGGCGCGGACAGTCTTCAACATAGGCCGCACGAGAAGGAGGTACCCGAGATCCCATCCACACCGGATTTCAAGCCGAGCGAACCGGAGAGGGCACCCACGGTTAGCGATTTGCTTAGTGAGCTCCTCAAGGGCATGGAGACCCTTCAGCATCAAGACGCGCTATTGTCGACACCAACGGCCTCTAAGGAGGTTGACCGCCCCGATATCCAGGTTATTGGGGAGAAGCCTGGCGAACCGGCTTCCGCGTCTTCTAAAGGAGCCGAGAAACTGAAGCTTCGAGAGAAGATTGAGGAGATGAAGAAGCTGATCGCCGAGAAGCCGGTGGCGACCACACTTCCATTGCTGCAAGGTAAACACTGGGAAGTTAGGCGAATTATTAAATTCTACAAGTCGCGATCAAGGAAGAAGGGGGCGAATATAATATTAAATCCGCCGGCCAGCTTTTTCCTGACCACAGCTCAATTGAAAAGCTGAGGTAAGGAAGCCGAGCGGCTATGGAAAGAAAAGCTAAAAAGGATAGATCCCGAACGGTTCAGGCGGCCAGTGTTTAGAATTCATACCACGGCCTCTGGAGGAGAGAAACATCAAACCGGCGGTCTTATCCTACCGATTCCCTTGCTAGACGTCGCAATTATCCGGCTGAACCTGACTGCGGTTTATCTTCTGCAGGTTTACCAGAGACCGCGATGAAACCGGGCGACTTGACGTCATTTATGTCTATGCTGCCACCGCCTCCGCCTCCGCCAAGTGTTCGCGAGAAGGAGATAGCCGACTTCCAGAAGGAGTTCGGTACACTATAGGCGGCTTTGAACGCGGCCACCGAAACCCTGCGGATTAGGGACGAAGAAAAGCGGGTTGCCCAGGAGGCCGCGGAAAAAAGGATCCAAGAGTTGCAAACCATCCTGGAGCAAGAGACCACAAGGCTGCAAACTGCGCTTGAGCAGGAGACCATAAGGTTGAAGTCCGCGATGGAGCAAGAGACTGCCAGGCTCCAGACCGCGATGGAAGAAGAGACCGTCAGGCTCTAGACCGTGATGGAAGCCGCTGAGGCGAAGATTGCTGAGATGCAGGTCGCCTTGGAGCAGGAAAGGGCGGAGAAGTATTTGCTTATGGCCGCGCGTCTAGAAGGAGACAGAGAAGAGATCCCACATGCTGAAGATGGCAAGAACCAAGACCTGCCAGCGGAGACTGGCGGAGAGCAGCGGACTACACTGCCGACCTCAGGACAACTACCGGTTACTAGCTGCCCGGCCTCCAGTGAGACTTCAAATCCATCAGAGGCCGCGACGCCTAGACAGGCCGCAGTTTCAAGCGGTCTGGGGGTTCAGGCGATCCCAATGATCCCGTTTGCGAGAGTAGAACGCGACACTACCGGGTTCATCAGTCTCTGCACTCGCTTCACAATCTGGTTAGCCAGGTGTACGTTGCGATTGTGCAAACTGGTGAACAGGTCGCACGAATAGGACGAGACAGGCAGGAAGGTGACAAGAGAGCCTGAGCGACTTGAGAGAACTAAGCCGCGTGGACAATTGAATATTATGTTGTAATATATATATTTTTTCTGCTGGATGTTGAACAATTTGATTGTTGTAAACTCTTGTAATTTATTATGTTGCGAACTGTATGCGGCTCATGCAGTTTGTATTTATAATCCACATGCCTATTCCTTTGTTCTGGAAAATCTAAAGTATAGGATAGTAGCCGCGCGGTCTAGCGAACAGAGCGCCAGCTTGAATGTTTGATATCCACATGATTTGCCATGGAATTATTCTAAGTGCAGGGGTATAGCCGCGCGGACCGATGGACTAAACTGCGGTTTGGTCGTTAAGCTGATCTGTATTTCCTGCATGTTTAGGTTACGCGGCGTGAAGACTAGCCGCGATTTGACGTTGGGCACTGTACCTTCACAGATTTTCTATAAATAGAGCTGACCCCGGAGATTTCATCACAAATCAAAAAGGATGCGGGCTAAGTCCAAGTCATTGCGGTCTGACAAGGCCACTGCAGTTAGGACTAACGCGGCCTCCTCTTTCCACTCTGCAGATCATAAAGAATGCCGGCTTACAAAAGCCGAGCTGGAGGATTTTGTAGAGAAACACATGTAGGGAAGTCCGTTGGTTAAGCGGCTTCCACTACAGGACGAGCGGATTAATTCTTCCCACGCAAATCAGATCGCGGTCCCCATCGACCACTTTGACTGCGTCTTCAGCATCCAGGTCATGATGGAGGCCGTGGCGGTCTTCGACCATTACGGAGTTGTGCCGGGACAACTACCACCAAATTCGATAGCCGCCATATATAGCTTCATCTCCTACCTGAGGTCGGAAAGAGTCCGCTTCTCTATGAGGCTCTTCCGGGAATGCTTTTCGGTGCGGTCTATCCCGGACTCCGGGACAAAGATCTTCCGGGGGCACCTGTACTTCGGCTGCAGAGGGCCGAAGATAGTAAACTTGGCGAACAAAATCGCCAACTGGTCCGAGCGGTTTCTCATCTTCGAGGGAAACCTAAGGTTGCTGCCAGTCAACCCGCAAATCCGCGAAGAGTCCGCCTTCGGCAGCGGCGGCTTGGACGGCGTGGAGAAGGAGATCTACAACTTCTTCAAGGGCGAGTGGCTTGATGTAAACCACTACATCTCGCTACTGCCGTCGTTAGAAGGAATAGAAACGGAAGATAGTAAGCTCCAAACCGGCCGAACTGCATTCTTAGCCGCACGGCCTGAAAACTAACTTTGCCTTTATCTTTGCAGCTGTTGTGGCGGTTCCGCTGAACAAGCCGCAGACTCCTGGCGGCCTAACTTTCACTCAAAGAGAGAAGAGAGCGAGGCGGGCCAAGCCGACGCGGGTTGTGGAGGAGGAGGTGTCAGCCTCCTCTGGAGAGTTTATGCTGCAAGGAACGAGCAGCAGCCTGAAGGACGTCCATGGCGATCCGGCCTTGCGGTGGAGTCTGGATGGCAAGTCAGTGACGATCTCCACCGCCCTCCCTTACTGGGGGGGAGAAGAAGTAAGCCGCCACGCGAGCGTGGTTGGCGGCGCGCTGTATGGCAAGCGCAACCTGAAGGCGATGCGACGTGTTCCACCAGACGACCTGCCGCGACTAGCCGCGCAAGTCGGGGCAAGGAGCTTCGTGCCAAGTCACTTCATGGCCCTTGCCTACAAGCAGCTGATGAAGGAGAATAACGGCCTGAAGAGGCAGTTAGAGGAACAACAAGAAGAGAACAAGCGACTAAAGGAAAGGGAGGCGGTAAGTCATTACCGATACTCGTGCGGTTAGCATTATGAAACCGCGCGGTCTTACCTTTACTTCCTTTTTTGCAGGAAATGTATAACCCGGCCAACCCAATCTTCCAAGACAATGTCTTCCCGCAACTCGTCCAGGGGATCGATGGAGCGCTTAACCGCCTCCGGGATCTTGGCGGCTTGGCGACCAGATTCACCGACTTCTCTTGTGCCGACATCTACCCCACCCTGAAAGAGCAGGTGGCCGACGTCTACAGGTCGATCAAGGGCAAGGGCAAGGTCGGGGAAGAAGTCGGCGAGGAGGAGGAAGACGTCTAGGAATATGGCGGCCAGGGAAGCCGGAGTGCAGGCGCATCATCTGAGTCCGGCGGTCAAAAATCTGAGACCGTGCGGCCAGACTCGACAACTGCTGGCGGTTCAGGGAGCTCGGCGACTAGCAGCGGGTACTCTGAATCCTCCGTCGATATCGGTGATGCTGGTGATTTAGATTCCCCTGCGGCTAAGAAACTTAAACCGGGCGATTAGAAACTCTTTAACTTGTTTTTTGTATTTTGAACTTTTTGGAAATCGACGGTATTATTTTTGTAAACCGCACGATTAATGCTTTGTAACACTTAATGAAATAGAAATGAAGGCAAGTTTACCTTTCTCTTTACTACATCTCACTTTTCTTACTTGTTTAAGTCCGCGCGGTCTCAGTATAACTTCCGATTTAATAGAATGTTAGCATATAAACCGGTCTGAGTCAATAATGCGGCTTCAACGAAGTTATCCGTAAGAGTGATAGATTTCCTTGCGGCTTATTACGGAATATAAGTCAATAATAAGCCGCACGGTTAATAGTTTACACCGACATTTGCTTAGTCGCCAAAAAACCATTACTTTGAACTATAAGATTGCGGCTAGGGCGAACTATGATACGAATTGCCCTTTTAATAAAAGAAGCAAGAATAGAGAAATATTCTGCTGCTTCTGATAATATAAGCCCACATAGGCACATGGAAGCCGAAACTTTTTGTGACGACAGGTCGCCGATCGACTAGTATTATTAATACCATAGAAGTCGGCGGATCAAGTCCAGGAATTAACTGCAAGAAACAGGTCGGCCGACTTTCTATCCATATGAATAAAAAACCGGCAATTGATATATGGAAGCCAAATAAGATAGACCAGGCCTAGACTTGACTGACAGATGTAAGTCGGCCGAGTTCCCAAATATATGAATAATAATCCGGCAGGTAGACACATGGAAGCCAAATAACTTAAGCCGGAATATGTAACCGGGCGGCCTGTGTATTGAATTATACAAATTGGCACAGGCCGCTTAATAAAGCCACGAAATAGCGGATAGGCTCGTGTTGTCCTGCAACAATAGATGGAGATATGCACTTATGTGTCAATGTGGGCAGGTGCGTGCGACAGTACTTTCCACACAAAGAACACATAAGCGGGATTGAAATTCTTAATATCCGCGACCGATGTCAAGCGGGACAAGTACGCAATGTCTGCGACTGAAGTCAAGCGGGACAAGTACGCAATGTCTGCGACGAAGGTCAAGCGGGACAAGTACGTAATGTCTGCGACTGAAGTCAAGCGGGACAGGTACGCAATGTCTGCGACTGAAGGCCAAGTGGAATTTCCAATACACATCTGCGACTGATGTCAAGCGGGATGTGGAGGGCTTAAGAATTCAAAAGGGGAACTTGCCCCTACATGCATGCATATTGGCATTATATGTAAAGCTAAGAAATAAGCTTCAAATGAAAAGATAACGTTTGTTCAATGTTAAGGATGTGGCAAAAGGATATATGTCCGAAGTTTTAGCATTCCCCATTAATACCAATTGCGAAGGGGACTTTATATACTATTCTGATCATAAGCATTTTTTATCATATAAAGAAATAGGAAACCCTGCTTGGACCATTGAATTAGAAATGGAAGAGTGCCTTAGAGAGTTACTGAATGACATATTCTTGCAACATTCCAGCTCTTGCAAGTTGATTAGCTAATTCCCTGAGAGCTATGCAATCTTCTGCTAGATGACCAATATCTTTATGATACTTGCAAAAAATCTCCTCGTGCCGATACTTGATTTTCGATTTCAAACGCCGAGGCTTCTTGAACTCAGGAATTCCTTGAATGATTATCAAAAGATCTTCCATAGGAATTTTGAACTTAACATACTTACCTGAACCTTTTTCACACTTTGGAGTTTTATCCTGAAGGAGAAGAGGAGATTTGCAATATTCAATTTGCGAAACATCTTGGGAGGAAATAGATTGCTGGTCACTAGAAGTCCCTTGAGATTGTTTAGTTATCTGATTCAGAAATGAGATATAACCTTTGTTTGCTTTTTCGCTTATTATGAACTTATTAACTATATCAATAAGATCTCCATAGCTTTTGGATACTTTGTAGTGAGCTTGAATTTCAAGGGGCCTTCTTGAAGTGCATTTATGAAAGCATGTAGGTAATAGTCTTGATGGACGCTACAAATATCCAGAACCTCCTTTTGAAACCGATAAACAAAATCTGGATTAGACTCGTCAATTCCTTGCTTGATTCGGAAGAGAGCCCCAACGTCTCTTTTTCGCTTCTTGTAATAGTGAATCTAGAAATAAATTGACTTCGAAGATCTTTAAAGCTGGTTACCGATCGAGGTGGGAGACAATAAAACCATTCCCTTGCAATATTGCCAAAAGATATAACAAAGAGTTTGCATTTTACTCCATTTGATACGTTTCTTAGTGAAATAGCTGATTCAAAAGCTTGCAAATGAGAAAATGGATCATCACATTCAGAATACTCCGGGAGACGTGGTACTCTGAAGTCATCGGAGACAGTATCCCACCGAATACGATTAATGAATGGAGAATGGGCCTCTTCTTCTTCCTTATAAAGAGGTTCATTTGCAACAGATTCTGGTCCACGCTCAACACTATTTGCAGAAATTTCTTTATGAGGGTCAACAGACTCACTATTAAAATACGAACAATCCTGCACTTCTGAGAGATCCGTAGTAACTGACTGATAATACGTTTGCAGTCAATTTTATTAGGATATTTTCGGGGTTTTAAAGCCAATCATGTCTTGTAAAGTACTTGTTTTGATTCCCCTTTGTATATATTTTTGTCGCTAATGCATTTTTTCTGCTTTTTGCAGGTTTTCACGGCTTTCAGCCGAATTTTGCTGTGACACGCCCCAAGGTCACGCCCTACCAGGGCGTGTACCTAGGGCGTGTAACCCAGAGGAATGAAGAAATTGGTCCGAAACTGCATTCCGTGGAAACTTAGTGTACACGCCCTCGGTCACGCCCGTGACACACCCGACACGGGCGTGTACTATAGGCGTGTCCCCAGGTTCCGAGGAATCGCCGCAGCGCGCTCGTCTTTCCCGCTCCACCGCCGCACCGAAAGTGTCACGCCCCAGGGTCACGCCTGACCCGGGCGTGACATATGGGCGTGTACTTCAGCAATTTCGCCCGTCACCTCCAGCATTCAATTTCAGCTCCCAAAGTCACGCCGCAAAGAACACGCCCCAGGGTCACGCCCTACCAGGGCGTGACCGGTGGGCGTGTACCGCAACAACTCCGTCAGAATTCAATTCTTGCCCGAAAAAGTCGCGCCGAATGTGTCACGCCCCAGGGTCATGCCCGACCAGGGCGTGACAGGGGGGCGTGACCCGACCCGAAAAATTCTATAAATAGAGCCCAACTCCAGGGGTTTGAGGGAACTTTTCGCTTTGAGAGGGGAGGTTCTGTCCTTTGTATTTCTGAACTTTTTAAGCATGTCTTTCCATTTTTAGTTCGTAGCTCTAGCTTTATGCTTTCCCTGTATTAGCTCCTAGTTTATTTCTGTAGTATGATGCTAATTATAGTGTAGTTTCCTTCTCATGTTCTTGTAATCTCTGGTTTTCAAGCTGTAAGATCACTGTTTCTTTTAATAAAAATTGCTGTTTTCTTTTACGTTTCTGCTCCATTTTCAGTATTTTTCTTCTACTCATCCCCCCTCTTCCACCTCACCATGATTAACTAATCCTCCATGTACTCGATCTTAATGATCCGAGGTTCGAGTGATTAGGTTATGATGCTTTGAATCTTACCTTTTCTTTTTAGGGTTTAGCTTTGAATTACTCTTGATTTATCACGGGTTGGAGGTATATTATCGATATATACTCTCCACCTTTGCTTTCATTCTGGGCTAGCCGAGAGGCCGAAAGTTTGAAATGAGCACTCAAGAGTAAAGGGAGTTGTTCGCACCCCTCGAGAGAGGCAGACGATCAAATCTCCCGGATTGGAGTAAAATCCATTAGAGGGGTTCACCGCGTAAAGCGAGTTTTAGGCCTCCGATTTAGGCGAAAGTCGGTCGGACCTTCCTAAACTCAGTTAGGCACGGCCTTCGAGAGAAGCGTGTCAATATTCATGGAACCTCCACGGTCAAAGACCTTTACCCTAATTAGCTTAGGTTTATTTATCGTATTTTTCTAACCACTCTTGCCGAGGTGATTTCTGATCGAGTGCATTTTCCCTTCATTGCTACCAAGCTTAAGTTAATCGCTCTTTAGCTCTCTTTATCTTTTCATGCAAGTAGTTTTCTTCCTTTAGTACATTTAGCTTAAGAAAACCTTATTTTTCCGTCGATAAAATAATAGATTTCGTGTGAGTAAGCTTACTCAACTGTTCCCGGATTTCAATACGACACTTGTGTCCCCTAGCTGCATTTCGATAGGTATACTTGCCTTGATGAATTGTTAGTTTGGTTATTCTCTCTCCTTGCAGATATCTAAGAGACAATCACTGACATGTGGCTGGATTTATTCTGACCCTTTGCAGGATCATCTTGAAAAGAGGAAATTAGCCGAACTTTTTCAAGAGACCGCAGAATAGCGGCGGCTTGAGCTGGAGGCTAGACGACACTGCAAACAGACAAGAAGACCGGCGAAAAAGCGAGCGGATAGAATGGCAGGTTCTACAGTGCTGGAGGCGGGCTGAAAGCCTTAGCCGACGAAGTCGCGGCTTGCTCGACAGCCGCCGAACTCTAGAGGCTAGAGCTGTCCGACTGCTTAGACCGCTGATTTCATCGACTAGTCGAGATCTGAAGGCCGTGTGTTAACTGTTGATGCACGAAAACGGACAGGGAGTCGGGCACCACCAGCTAACTGTTCGAGCACCGAGGGAAAAGAGGAGATTGTCGACTAGACGGTTACTAGCAGTCGCAGCTAAAGGGCAGGAAAAGAGGCCGCTGGCAGCGGCAACATCAGAGTTCGCCCACCGCGGCTTAAATGCCATTCTTGCGGCGGACTTTCCTTTACTTAAAATGAGAAACAGTTACACGAAGGAGAAAAAGCGGAAGCCGGCCGGACTACAAGCCGTAAAACACTAGACTTGAGACCGCAGCTCTTAACAGGCGAGCTCCTTGATGTAAGTCAGCGTATCTTGGGGAGTGCACCCTCCCCCTATTTATAGGCTCGGGGGCCTGCCCAAGCGGGCAGGGCTAAAGTTACCGGCTGCCCAGGGTACAAGAGAACCAGGCAGAGGTGAGGGGAAGCAAATGAGAAAGAAAACGAGAAAGGAGGGAAGCCGCGCGTCCTGGAGGATTCCTCTTGGCGAGCTGAGTGCTGGGTCCCGGGCCTTGTCGCTGAGCTGGGCTGGCACTGGTGGCGGTCTGACATGGAGATCGCCCGGCTTCGGTGATGACCAGACAAGTTGATCTGAGATGCGGCTAGCCGGCCAGGCCGCCCTGTGGTGACCGCCGAAATGGGAGACTTGGAGGCTTGAAAGGTCAGGCCATCCGGTCTGGAAAGCTGCGCGAACAGGTCGCGGATTCCGGGCTTATCAGAGAAGGCTTGCAAGTATTTGATGATCTCTACAAGGAGAAGAGTTAGAATCAAACATATATATGAAAGAAGCTTGCAAGTACCTGAGAGAAGGCTTGCAAGTGTTTGCTAATCTCTGCAAGGAGAAGAGTTAGAAGCAAACATATATATGAAAGGAGCTTGCAAGTACCTGAGATAAGGCTTGCAAGTGTTTGCTATTCTCTGCAAGGAGAAGAGTTAGAAGCAAACATATATATGAAAGTAGCTTGCAAGTACCTGTGGAGAAGGCTTGCAAGTGTTTGCTGATCTCTGCAAGGAGAAGAGTTAGAAGCAAACATATATATGAAAGGAGCTTGCAAGTACCTGAGAGAAGACTTGCAAGTGTTTGCTGATCTCTGCAAGTTGAAGAGTTAGAAGCAAACATATATATGAAAGGAGCTTGCAAGTACCTGAGAGAAGGCTTGCAAGTATTTGCTAATCTCTGCAAGGAGAAGAGTTAGAAGCAAACATATATATGAAAGGAGCTTGCAAGTACCTGAGAGAAGGCTTGGAAGTGTCTGTTAATAATTAAATGATGGTCTGGGTCCTGGGCATTATCGCTGAGCAGGGTCGGCGCTCTCGGCGGTCTGACATGGAGACCGCCCAGCTTCGTTGATGACCAGACCGCCATCCGGTGACAGCCCGGATTGGGAGAATTGTCGGCTAGAAAGCCCAGGCCGCCTGGTCTGGAAAGCTGCACGAACAGGTCGCGGATTCCGGGTTTAACATAATCTCCGCACATTTTTAACTTTCGAAAAAACTTCGAAAATGTAGAACTAAGACGGAGACCGCGGCTGCCTTATCGACATCTATAAAATCCCCCGGCCCTTGACATTCTTCAAGATCTCTGCCAAGCCACGTGTCGCTACTCGCCACTTGCGGTCAGAATCTTTCAAACCGACGCGAACATTCATAAGATGGATATCATGTCATTGATGTTAGCCCGCGACAAGAAATCGACTGAAGAGAAGAAAAGCCGGAGCCAGAAATCGGATGACTCTGACCGTCAGCCTGCGAAGAAGATTGGGACGCCGGTTACTCCAGCGGCTTCTGGATCTGAAAAGGGGCCAACGCAGACCGTTGGCGAATCATCACAGGCCGCAACCGGTGCTGAAGCAGTTTCGAAGATTGCTCCACCACAAACCAGAGCTGCCAAATCCTTCGATGTGACTTTCTCTCCATTGGGCGAACCACACTTAAAAATAGGTGAGACAGAGGAGAAAAGTGTTGAATCTGACAAGCCGTGCGAACTGGAGGGCAAGGCCGACCTAGTTGTTGTGGACGACAATGAGCCAGAGAAGGCGCTGGAGACCGGACAGATTTTGGCTGAACAGAGCAAACAGACAGAAATGGTGTTCGGCTCCTTGAAAAGGCAGAAGCAACGGAGCGAGACCCTTAAGAAAAGGATGAAGAGGAAGATGAGGAAGATGCAGGCCGAAAACCGGAATATTTTCGTGAAGTCCGGTGCGGAGAATCTTCAACATAGGCCGCACGAGAGGGAGGTTCCCGAGAGTCTGTCCATACCGGATTTCAAGCCGAACGAGCTGGAGGATGTATCCGTGGCTAGCGAGACGTTTAGCGACCTCCTCAAGGGCATGGAGACCCTCCAGCAGCAAGATGCGCTACTATCGACTCCAGCGGCCTCTGAGGAGGTTAACTGCCCCGAAGTCGAGGTCATTGGGGAGAAGCTTGGCTGTCCGGCTTCCACGGCTTCTGAAGGAGCCGAGAAACTGAAGCTTCGAGAGAAGATGGAGGAGATGAAGAAGCTGATCGCCGAGAAGCCGGTGCCAACCACACTTCCATTGCTGCAAGGTAAACACCGGGAAGTTATGCGAATTGTTAACTTCTACAAGTCGTGGTCAAGGAAGAAGGGGGCGAATATAATATTAAATTCGTCGGCCAGCTTTTTCCTGACCACGGCTCAATTGAAAAGCCGAGCTAAAGAAGCCGAGCGGCCATGGAAAGACAAGTTAAAGAGGATAGATCCCGAACGATTCAGGCGGCCAGTGTTTAGAAACTATACCGCGGCCTTTGAAGAAGATAAAAATCAAACTGACGGTCTTATCCTACCAATTCCCTTGCTAGAAGGTGGCAATTATTCGGCTGATACTGACTGTGGTTTACCTTCTACAGGTGAACTGGAGACCGCGATGAAACTAGGCGACTTGACATCACTGTTATCTATGCTGCCGCCGCCAAGTGTTCGCGAGAAAGAGATGGCGGACTTCCAGAAGGAGGTCGACACCTTGCAAGCGGCTTTGAACACGCACACCGAAGCTCTGCGGGTTAAGGACGAAAAAAAGCGGGTTGCCCAGGAGGCCGCCGAAAAAAGATCCAAGAGTTGCAAACTATCCTGGAGCAAGAAACCACAAGGCTGTAGTCCGCGCTAGAGTTGGAGACCAAGAAGTTGAAGTCCGCGCTGGAGCAGGAGACCACGAAATTGAAGTCCGCGCTGCAGCAAGAGACTGCCAGGATCCAGACCACGCTGGAGGCCGCTGAGAATAACATTGTAGAGATGCAGGCCGCCTTGGAGCAGGAGAGAGCAGAGAAGTATTTGCTGATGGCCGGACGACTAGAAGGAGATAGAGAAGAGATTCCACATCTTACGGACGGCGAAGACCAAGATCTGCCAGCCGAGACCGACGAAGAACTGCGGCCTGCACTGCCGACTTCTGGAATGTTGCCGGTTACTGGCCGCCCGGCCTCTGGCGAGACTTCAAATCCGCCGGAGGTCGCGGCGCTCGGACAGGCCGCAGTTTCAAGCGGTTTGTGGGTTCAGGCAATTCCAATGATCCCATTTGCGAGAGTAGAACGCGATACTGCGCGGGATCATCGGTCTCTGCACTCGCTTCATAATCTGGTTAGCCAGGTGTACGTTGCGATTGTGCAAACCGGTGAACAGGTCGCGCGAATAGGACGAGACAGACTTGACGGCAATAAGCAAGGCTGAGCGACTTGAGCGATCTAAGCCGCGCAAATAATTGATTAGTATATTGTAATATGTTTTCTCTGCTGGATGTTGGACAATTTGGTTGTTGCAAACCGTTGTATTTTTACTCTGCTGCGAACTGTTTGCGGCGTATGCGATTTATATTTATGATCACCATGCTTGTGTTTTGTTCTGAAATATCCAAGTACTGGAAAGTAGCCGTGCGGTCTGGCGAACAGATCGCCTGCTTGAAACTTCTATATCCACATGATTTGCAACGAAATTATTCCAAGTGCAGGGATATAGCCGTGCGGACTGACGAACTGAACTGTGTCATAGTCGTTGTACTGATATGCATTATCTGCAGGTTTAGGTCGCGTGGCGTGATGGCTATCCGCGATTTGACGTTGAGTACTATACTTTCACAGGTTTTCTATAAATAGAGCCGACCCCGGAGATTTCATCACAAGACAGAAAGGATGCGGGCTAAGTCCAAGTCGTTGCGGTCTGATAAGGCCTCTGCGGTCAGGACTGATGCGGCATCCGCATTCCACTCTGCAGACCATAAAGAATGCCGGCTTACAAAAGCCGAGCTGGACGATTTTGTAGAGTAACAAATGCAGGGAAGCCCGCTAGTCGTGCGGCTTCCGCTGCAAGACGAGCGGATTAATACATCCAACACATATCAGATCACCATCCCCATCGACCACTTTGACTGCGGTTTTCGCTTTCCGGTCATGATGGAGGCCGTGGCGGTCTTCGACCATTATGGAGTTGTGCTAGGACAACTGCCACCAAACTCGATAGCCGCCATATACAGCTTCATTTCATACTTAAGGTCGGAAAGAGTCCGCTTTTCTATGAGGCTGTTCCGGGAATGCTTCTCGGTGAGGTCTATCCCGGACTCCGGGACAAGGATCTTCCGGGGGAATTTGTACTTTGGCTGCAGGGGGCTGAAGTTCGTCAACCTGGCGAACAATATCGCCAACTGGTCGGAGCGGTTTCTGATTTTCGAGGGAAACCTGAGGTTGCTACCAGTCAACCCACAAATCCGCGAAGAGACCGCCTTCGGCAGTGGCGGCTTGGACGGCGTGGAAAAGGACATCTACACCTTCTTCAAGGGGGAGTTGCTTGATGTAAATCATTACATCCCGCTGCTGCCGTCCTTAGAAGGAATCGAAGCGGAAGATAGTAAGCTCCAAACCGACCGAACTGAACTCTTAGCCGCGCGGCTTGGAAACTGACTTTGTCTTTATCTATGCAGCTGCTGTGGCGGTCCCGCAGAACTAGCCGCTGACGCCCGGCGGACTGACTCTCACCCAAAGAGAAAAATGAGCCAGGCGGGCCAAGCCGCCGCGGGCTGTGGACGAGGAGGAGTCGGCCTCCTCTGGCGAGTTTATGCTGCAGGGAATTGGCAGCGGCCTGAAAGACGTCCATGGCAACCCGACTGTGCTGTGGAGTCCGGATGGCGAGTCTGTGACGGTCTCCACCGCCCTCCCTTACTGGGGGAGGGAAGAAGTAACCCTCCATGCGAACGTGGTTGGCGCTGCGCTGTACGGTAAGCGCAACCTAAAGGCGCTGCGCCGAGTTCCCGCAGACGACCTGTCGCGGCTAGCCTCGCAAGTCGGGGCGAGGAGCTTCGTGACAAGCCACTTCGTGGGCCTTGCCTACAAGCAGTTAATGAAAGAGAAGAGCGGCATGGAGAGGCGGTTAGAGGAAACAGAAGAAGAAAACCTGCGACTGAAAGAAAGGGAGGCGGTAAGTCGTCACCAGATACTCGTGCGGTTAGCATTATTAAACCGCACGGACTTACCTTTACTACTTTTGCAAGCAATGTACGACCCGGCCAACCGCACCTTCCAAGACAACGTTTTCCCGCAAGTCGTCCAGGGGATTGATGGAGCGCTTAAACGCCTCCGAGACCTTGGCGGCTTGGCGACCGGCTTCACCGACTTCACTTGTGCCGATATTTACCCACCATGAAAAAGAAGGTGGCTGCCGTCTACAGGGCGATCAAGGGCAAAGGCAAGGTCGGCGAGGAAGACGGCGAAGAGGAGGAAGACGGTGAGGAAGGGGTGGCCAAGAAAGCCGGAGCGGGGGCGCATCGTCTGAGACCGGCGGTCAAGAATCCGAGACCGCGCGGACAAAGTCGGCGACTTCTAGCGGTTCAGGCAGCTCGGCGGCTAGCAGCTGCGGGTACTCTGAATCCTCCGTTGACATCGTTGATGACGGTGATTCACGTTCTCCTGCGGCTAAAAAGCTCAAGCCGGCCGATTAGGACCTTTGTAACTTTTTACTTGTATTTTGATCTTTTTGGGAAATCAGCGGTATTTGTTGTAAACCGCGCGATTAACGTTTTGTAACATTCAATGAAATAGAAATAGAAAAGGAAAACTTCACCTTTATCGTGCAGCTTATTTCACTTTTCATTTTTCTTACTTGTTCAAGTCCGCGCGGTCTCAGCATAACTTCCGATTTAATAGAGGCTAACAGTTTAAACCGCCATTTGCCTTAATGAAGTAATCAAGGTTATTCGCAGGGATATTGAAGTATAAGATTGCGGCTAGGGCGAACTTGTACATAAACTACGACTAATAAGCCGCACGGCTAAGAACCTTAGCCGCCGAAATGCCTTAACAATGAAGTATAAGTTTGCGGCTAGGGCGCTTCTGATTTGATAACATAAGTCGGCAACCAAAAATACTTAATCATACTAGTCGGTAACTAAGCCGACCGAATAATAGTTATCAAAACTACATGAGAGCGGGTAGGTAGATAAAAACCAAATAAGCCGGCAGATAGGCCAGAAACAGGTCGGTCGACTGTCCGATTATATAAAGAACAAACCGATATGTAGGTGTATAGAAGCCGGACAATATAAACCGACATACTAACCCGCGCGGTCTATAACTGAATTGAAAATCTTTCTTTTGACCTGAGAAAGATAGGTTTCAAACTCAAGCGACCAAGCGGGCAGGTGCGCACGAAGCCCATTGCTTTCCACGCAGGAAAGCAAAAACTGTAATCCACATCACCCAAGTAGGCTTGACAGACTGAATAATCCAAGCTCTGCGGATTAGCTGAAGACCATAGCAAAGTCTAGCAGAATTGAAAACCGAAGGCTTGCGGACTGAGCAAACGCATGTTTAAGTCCACACCCTTGTCTGCTAAAAGAAATGATTCATAACTAATGTGACCCAGTGGGCAGGTGCATGAAGCATCGCTTTCCTCACAGGGTCACGAGAGTTATGCAATCAACCCACTTCAGAATTGGATGACCAAGCGGGCAGGTGCGTGTGGCAGTGCTTTCCTCGCAAGGTCATAATGGCTACCTGCTCAAAAAGAGGCGAAGGATTCACTGCCCTCTTGCCTGGAGTACAGCCCAAGTTGATCTTTCTGGTAGGTGCGTGTGGCATTGCTTTCCTATAAGATCAACCCAGCTGTGGGTCTCCTGCATGCACTGCTTGAGGGTACCATGGAGTGTTCGAGGGTTACAAACTAAGATGACCCGTGGGCAGGTGAGCCGGGGTGGCATAACTTTCCTCACGCGATCATCAAAGTTGTAACGATATCCCTAATGCGGCATGGTAGAGCTTAACTCCCACCCTGCCCCTCCATAATGTAGAGGTGGGGTCAGGTACTAGCCGGGATCCGAAGTTCAGAATCCTACCTCACTAGAGCCTTCAAGCTCCCACTACACGGTGCGAAATCTCCCCGCAACACGTGGTCTTCGTGGTGTTATGCTAATAACAACAGCTTTAGGGGAGGTTTTGCTGAACTCGGCGATGTCTCCTGGTATCAGTTATCCCTATTTCTAAAGCTGTTTGGGAAAAAAGGAACACTTGAAAAGGTGTTAGTATGAGGTTTTGAGATATGAAATAAAAACATATTCAATATAGAAATTTCAGGAAATGAATCGGTAATAAAGACAAACTAGCGCGCTTGCGTTTACTTCCATGATTGAAGGTGAGGCTCATTTAGCCTATTTATTCCAAGCCGGAGAGGATGTCCAGCATGCCTTTGTCTTCTCAGGCTTCGGAGGGGGATGTAAAGATCCTTTGGACGGCATCACCAAACTTTCCCTGCTTCATCATCCTCTCCACTAGTTGCTTAAGAGCTTTACAATCTTCTGTCAAATGACCCTTTCTTTTGTGATATTCACAATATTGATTAGAGTCCCTGGACTTCTGGCATAGAGTCTGAGATGATTCCTTGGAACTTGCTTTGCTTTTCATGACACGGTCAAAAGTGCCTCTCCCAGCACGAGAGTACTAATCAGCGAGGCTGATTAGTTACTGATATGTTTTTTATTTTCTTAGAGTGGCTTCGAACTTGAACGGTCCTTCCTTTAATCCCTCAATTAGAGCAATTTTGTACACCTCTGGATTGGCTTCGTCAACTTCAAGAACCTCCTTCTGAAATCGTCTGATGAAATGAGCGAGTCTCTCCTTTTCACGCTATTTTGCCTGGAATAAAACTGACACGTGCTTTTTCCTTTTCGCAGAAGTAGAAGTATCTTGCATTGTCCTCAAGTGATCAGGAGGATAAGCGACGAACTGAGGACCTAGTTTTCTAGCTCTCATAGGGGCCACTGACTGCACAGGCGAGTAGGATGCCTGGCGGTTTTGTGAGTAGGCGCGCGGATAGAGCCGCGGGTAGGCTTGTACTCCTTGCGGACAAGCAGGTGGATTAAAAGGCGGACTGTCCACTGCGGGCGCCGAGTTGACGGAGGAGACCGGTGTTGGTGCAGACTGCGAGTCTAGCCGCTTGACAATAACACCCAAGACGTCGTACACCGCGACAAACTGCAACCGACGACATGAGAAATTTTGTCAATCTCTTGTGTTAACCGCACGACTGCTTCCCAAAGTGGATCCTTGCCGGGTTGAAGGTCAGGTTGAGCGGTCTGGCGATCTGACATTCTGCCCGCAGACTTCAAAAAACAGCTTGATCTAAAGGTCGCGTGTTAACTATTGATGCACGAAAATGCAAAGGGGGTCGAGCACCACCAGCTAACGGTTCGAGCACGGGGGAAGGAAGGGAAAAGAGGCAAACTGCAAGCCATTATCTACTAAGCGGACAAGAGAAAAAAGAACAGTCGAGCCGTGAACCACGGCAACACCCGACTTCGCCCGTCGTGGCCTGAATGCCTTTCTTGCGACGAGCTTTCCTTTTATTCAAAGTAAGATTTACAACTTGCTAATACACCTTTACCACAAAGCAATAAAGGGTACAAGAAGGAAGCTGGCGGCTAAGGAAAAAGAATGTCAGAGGAGGCCGCGCGGACTGAAGAGCGAAGCAGGCAGGCCGCGTGGTTATGGTAAGCTGGAGACCGCGCAGACTGGAGAACTACCGGCTGGCAGGCCGCGCGACTAAGGTTCAGATAGGGATGCGGACTGAGAAACGGAGTCCGCAGGAGCTGGGCTAGTTGGCTGACTTCGGGCGTGAGCACCTTGGCGATAACGAGAGACCTCCTCTCCATGAGAGGCATGGGGGGCTATTTATAGGCCCGAGGATGTAACGGTTGTGGTGACGTTACCCCCGGTGAGACGGTAACTTGAGCGAGATGGAGACGGAGTCCGCCGAGTCCGCCACAGGGTGCGCACACTGGGACTTGATACTGAAGCCAGAGCTGCTGTCGGAAAAATGTTAGACTCAGTGGCGGACTGCGATGCGGGTTCGCAGAGTCCGTCACTGTTGAACTGGGACTATCCGCCTACTGCTGTGGTGGCAGATGCTGGAGGACAAGTGGTAGACTGCAAGGAGAATCCGCTGAGTCCGCCGCTGCTGAACTGAGCGAGCTGCAAGGTGTGCGAGCAGGAAAGTGCCCGCAGAGTTTGGCGAGTCCGCACGAGGTTATGCGGACTAGGACTACTTTCTGGAGGGTCTGTTGCCTGGCGGGCTGGAAAGGGTCCACCACCACTGACCGAGTCCGCACCAAGACTGCGGACTGAGGGATAAGCTGGTACTGCTGCCGAGAAGCTGATGCTAGCGGAGGGAAGGGCGGACTGCATAGAGTGTCCGCCAAGCCCGCCGAGTCCGCGACTGCTGCAAGGTCAAGTCCGCTTACGTTGGAGATGAGCCTGGTTGAGGTTGTTGGGCTTCACCAATGAAGGCGGACTGGAAGTCTCGACCACACTTCGAGTCCGCCCAGCTCACGAGGAACTTGGACTGCTGCTGGTCTTGGCGGGTAGCCAGAGTTGGAGTCTGCGCTCTGTACGCGGACTGGAGGAGTCGGCTGCCCATGCCGCTGGGTGAAGGGATATACGACCTGTTGCCGGCCTTGGCGGATAGGTAGTTGAGTTCGGTAGAGAGGGACCTGCGAATACAACCTCGCGGTTAAGCTGAAAAGGGGGAGGCCTGCAGAGGCGGACTACAGAAGCAGTCCGTGGACCCAGTCGACCAAGGGAAGGCACGCGGCCTGGAAGGTCAGACCGCTGAGACCGCTCAGGCCGCGCGGCCTGAGCGGACAAAAAGTTCTGTCCGCCCAACCTAGGGCATCACGACCTCCAGTAGGAACCCGGCACAGGCCGTGATGAGCGAGCTGGCTCCCTTGGGAAGGATTGTCGATTTCGGGGTTAACAATAGAACCATTCCCTTGCAATATCGCCAAAAGATATAATAAGGAGTTTGCATTTTATTCCATTTGACACGTTTCTTAGTGAAATAGCTGATTCAAAGGCTTGCAAATGAGAAAACGGATCATCACATCCGGAATAATCCGGGAGACGTGGTACTCTGAAATCATCGGAGACAGTATACCACTGAATACGATCAATGAATGGAGAAGGGGCCTCTTCTTCTTCCTTATACGGAGGTTAATTTGCAACAGATTTTGGTGCATGCTCAACACAATTCGCAGAAAATTTATTATCATGGCCAACAGACTCATTATTAAAATATGAACAATCCTGCACTTCTGAGAGATCCGTAGTAATTGTCATGAAACTAGATTCCTTCAGCCTGTTAAATTTTCTCAACGTGGTCAGCAAGATAGCCCAAATGCCAAATTAATATCTTCGGAACTACCCAGTTCTCACGTTGAACCAGCGGAAACCAAGGACTAGAGGTACAAAGGTTAATCCCAACAAACAATGGAGGCACAAGCAGGACTTTTATACATTCACTTCTTTACAATGCGAGGCATACATAGCGAGACATGATTTCGCTAGTATAACAGCTGTAAACAGAAAGCACCAAAAAACAAGCCGGGCGGATAGCACCCGAGTCCGCCGAGACCGCGAGGTCGCCGAGATCGCCGAGTCCGCTGAGCTCGCCCAAGCTATGCTGCAATCCGCCGAATACACACGGAGTCCGCCGAAGCCGCGAGGCCGCGCGGACACCATTATTCGCCTCCTGCTGAACCTGAACTAAGGAACTCCCCTACCCGCCTGAAACCGGCGGACAGGTTATTGAAGCTGGCAAAGTTGAAACAGAACTGACAAGCCGCAGAGCGACCTCCTACTGAGTCCGCAGAGACCGCACACTTCCAAGCACTTGACTGAAGTCACAGCCAAACTCCTGGCTCTTTGAAGCTATCCGCGCGACCTGCACACAGCAAACCGTCAGCCTGAAACAATCCACGCGGACTGGAAAACACAGACCGCAGCTCCTTGCACACCCCAACTTACTGTTCACTCAAGTTACTTAGGTTACTGTAGATGTGCCAGGGGGGTCCTATTTATAGGCAGGGTGAGGAGTGTGGTCACCGCCCAAGAGATAGCGACACCACCCCAGCCTGCGCGAATACAAACTGTTGAATTCTGTGAAGTGAAAGTGAGTGAATGGAATGCTTGGGAAACTTATCCGCGCGGACTACGCGGACTGGGTTGGCGGACTGCTAGGTCGGCAGGGATGTTGCAAGCGGTTTGCTCTGTGGCGGCCTGGGCGGTCTGTTTGTGCGGACTACGCGGACAGCAGCGGCGGTCTAACAGGCCAGTGTATGCTCAGCAGGCGGTTTACTCCCAGGAAGTAACCGGGCGGATAGGAATGTTATCCGCGGAGTCCGGCTTGAAGCGGACTGAAGAACTGGAGCTCGGCAGACCGGTTTGGCAGATGCCTTGGTCTTGCTCTAGTGAAGCGGCAAATGGAAGCCGCGGAGACCGCCGGTCAGCGCGGACAGGAACTGGAGGTCGCCCGGTATGGCGGGCTAGATCCAGTGTCCGCCTGTAAGTGCGGACTGGCCCTTGCGGCCAGTGGGCTGGACTTGGTGGGAATTGAACCAAGTCCAGGAGGCTCAGTCCGGGGAGTTCGCGCAGTGGAGCGCGGTCTGGGTTCTCAGTCCGCCAAGCTTAGTAGAAGTGCTGTTGCCTTGTTTGCTAGCTTGGGGATATGCGGACTGGAGGATTGCTTGTGCAGGAGCGTGCGGACTGGAGCTGGAGTCCGCTGAGTCCGGTTTAGCCTTGTGATAAGGTTATGGACTCAGGAGTTGCGGACTGGAGTCTGCTGTTAGCGGACTGGATTGGCGTGTCCGCTAAGTCCGGAGGTGCCTTGGCAATAAGGTAATGGACTTGGGATATGCGGACGGAAACCGGGTGTTCGCTGAGTCCGGCAGGTGCCTTGATGGCGAGGCTGCGGGCTCGGGTTTTGCGGGCTGATGCCTTGTCCGCAGAATGGCGGACACGGCTGTTGTCCTGGCTTAGTCTCTGGCGGCAAGGCGGACTGGATATTGGAGTCCGGCCTTGGAGAAGCTGGGGCGGACTGGCTATCTGCACAGGAGCGGCGAACTGGAAGGTGTGTCCGCGGGCTGAGCGGACACACTTGTTCTAGCTGCGGGTTGTGGCGGTGATCCTATCGGTCAGGGCGGTGACCATACTCATCGTCGTGCCTATAAATAGGACTCATGTCACATCAGGAAATAGAACTAAGACCGAAGTAAGTGAACAGTAATTGAGCTCGCGTAAGTTGCTGCGGTCTGGACTTTGTGTCCGCGCGGATTGGAGTTGACCCGGTTGTGCTGTGCAGGTTGTGCGGATAGCGCTGGAAAGCCAGGACTTGGCTCTGATTGCGGTCAGGGACAGTGCGGACTCTGCGGTTAAGCAACAAGCGGTAAACAGCAGGTCGCGGATAGCGACCAGGCGGTCTTCTCTTTGGCGAGTTGGTTCGGGGTTCAGGAACTCGCCTGCTTCAGGCGGACTATTCCATTCGGTGACGCAGCTTGTGCGGTCTGGCGGCGTGCAGACCGGCGGTGAAGAGCTAAGCATTGGAGTAAGGGTGAGTCCGCGCGGCTTGTGTTGCGGTCTGGCGACCTGGCGGACTGGGCGGACTCCACAGCAGTAGGTCGGCGGCTTGTTGATTGAGTCCGCGCGGCTTGTTTTTTGTTCTTGTCTTTGTAACTGTCTCTGCTCTCCCGGTGTTGGTTTTTGGTGAAGCATGTCTCGCCATGTATGTCTCGCCTTGTAAAGAAGTTTTCTCTTGATCAATAAAGAAGCTTGTGCTGCATGTGTTGCTGGTTGTTACTGCTTTATTGAGATAACCCCTGCTAACTCCACGATCCGGGAAGACTTTCAACATTATAAGTGGGCGTATTCTCCTTCGGTTTGTTGAGTTTTCAACAGGGTATCCAAGGGGGCGTCTGCGGTTTGTTGAATTTTAACATGGTATCAGAGGCAGGTTGTTGGAGTGGTCAAGCAGTGCTCAATGGAAGTAGTTGCTCGTATGTAGAGGAAACCAGTGGTAGAACCATGGCAGTGAAGGATGCAAGCTGTCTTGGTATTGATCTTCTTACAGAGGCGAACTGTGAACGGTGGAAGTCCTGTATGAAGAGCTTTCTTCTTGGCGAGGACCTTTGGGAGGTTGTATGCGGAGCAGGAAGACAAGAGGATACTGCTGGCAATGCTGAGGCGATGAGAGCTTGGAAGGAGGCAAATGCGAAAGCGGAGTCTATTCTCAGGCAGGTGATCTCATCGGAGCTCTTGGACCACATCAGTGGATGTCGGTCAGCTGCGGAGGTCTGGACTTCCCTTGATGGGTTGTTCAGGAAGGAGGTGAAGGCTGCTGCGGAAGATGGTCCCTCTACTTCATATCAGGAAGAAAGGAGTTGTTCTCCTAGGTGCGATAGGAAGAGGAAGGAAGGACCAAGGTGCTATAAATGCAAGCAGCAAGGTCATCTTCGGAAGGAGTGCAAGGTTGTCTTGCACTCGGCGAACGTAGCTCTGGTAGGGAGGAAGGAGAAGAACGTAGTTGGGATTTCAACTAGTTCTGGATCTGATCGGCTGGATGCCAAAGATAGTGCTGCTATCTGGCATGAAAGACTGGGACATGTAGGGATGGACAAGCTGAAAGCAATGGCGGAAAGAAGACTCGTAAGAGGCTTGCCTAGATTGTCATCCTATGGCGATGGTCGGGGGTGTGCGGGATGTCAGGAAAGTGGAGCCTATCGCTTCATGGTCGACAAAGCACAATCCAGATGTAATGCACCATTGGCGGTTGTCCATTGTGCTCTGGTGGGACCGACTGTCACGGCCAGTCTTGGAGGCAGCAGGTTCATGCTGATTTTGGTTGATGACTATTCTGGGTATACTTGGGTATACTTTATGAAGACGAAGTCCAGCATGGTACGCTTGTTTGTGGAGTTCAAGAAGCTTGTCGAAGGCCAGCTCGGCCGGAGGATCAAGGTGTTAAGGACAAGTATCGGTGGTGAGTTTGGCTCAACCGAGTTCTCACGCTTTTGCAGGAAGCAAGGGATCCGGATGGAGCTTTCTTGTGGACATACTTCACAACAGGGTAGTATTGCAGCTCGGATGATCCGTTGGTTAACGGAGACCTGCAAGTGTTGGCTTCGGAGTAAAGGCGTTCCGAAGGCTCTTTGGGCGGAGGGAATAGCCTGTGCTGCTCATGTCATCAACCGGATGCCTCTTAGTCCGATCATAATGAAGACTCCTTATGAGCTAATGTTCGGAGTGAAGCCCTCAGTGAAGCACCTTCGGGTGTTTGGATCTACCTGCTATATACACACTCCGGGTGCTCTCAAAACAAAGCTAGTCTTTGTTGGGTATGATGAGCAGAGAAGAAGATGGAGGTGTATGGATCCTGCGACGAAGAAACTCATAGTGTCGAGAGACATTGTTTTTGATGAGTTGATGCCGTATTGGGGTAGCTCTTATGTGGAGCTAGAGATAAGCAGGTCAGATGGTGGGCTGAAGGAGGCTGCTGCTAAGGAAGTGGAGTTGCCTGAGTCACCAGGTGCTCCAGGTTGTTCTAGCTCCGGGGCAAAGGCGTCAGAGTCGGGAAGAAGGGGGAGCGATGCTCCAGGACCTTCTGACTCGAAGGCGGTGGCTTCCGATTCAGGAAGCAAGGGGAGCGATGTTCCAGGCCGTTCTTGTTCAAGAGGGGAGTCTTCTGGTTCAGGTAGCAGGGGGAGCGTTGCTCCAGATGCATTTGGTTCCAGTAAGGAGGCGTCTTGTTCAGGGAGCAAAGGGAGCATTGTTCCGGGTTTGCCCGGGAACGGAGCTGGTTCAATAGCAGCGGAGGTGGTTAGCCATGATCAGGTTCTTCGAAGATCGAAGAGGATCAGCAAGCCACCAGCTCGATATTGTGAAGGGAACACGGTGGACTTGGTCCCGTGTTTCCTTGTTAGCCCTCAGGTCGAGCAAGGTACTTCTGGCTGTGATGACCCCACTAGAATCAAGGAGGTGGTTGACACCAAGTCTGAAGAGGTGACTTCTCTCAGAGGCAACGAGGCTTGGGCTTCTGGGTCCAAGGAAGTTGGTGATACTCCTGTGATGCATGAGTGGAGGTTGAAGCTGAAGAAGGCAGAGGGAAGCATGGCTCCTTTTGGGAGATGCTGGAGGGCTCCCTCATGGTCCATGATATGCGGGGCGAGGACTATGTCTTGGACATCTCTTCGTAGATGCTATCGGAAGGACCAGGTGCAAGGTTACGGGAGCTGCTGGAGTTATTCACCACTTCTCACTTCAAGGGGGAGTGTTGAATTCTGTGAAGTGAAAGTGAGTGAATGGAAGGCTTGGGAAACCTTTCCGCGCGGACTACGCGGACTGGGTTGGCGGACTGCTAGGTCGGCAGGGATGTTGCAGGCGGTTTGCTCTGTGGCGGCCTGGGCGGTCTGTTCGCGCGGACTACGCGGACAGCAGCGGCGGTCTGACAGGCCAGTGTATGCTCAGCAGGCGGTTTACTCCCAGGAAGTAACCGGGCAGATAGGAATGTTATCCGCGGAGTCCGGCTTGAAGCGGACTGAAGAACTGGAGCTCGGCAGACCGGTTTGGCAGATGCCTTGGTCTTGCTCTAGTGAAGCGGCAAATGGAAGCCGCGGAGACCGCCGGTCAGCGCGGACAGGAACTGGAGGTCGCCCGGTATGGCGGGCTAGATCCAGTGTCCGCCTGTAAGTGCGGACTGCCCCTTGCGGCGAGTGGGCTGGACTTGGTGGGAATTGAACCAAGTCCAGGAGGCTCAGTCCGGGGAGTTCGCGCAGTGGAGCGGGGGCTGGGTTCTCAGTCCGCCAAGCTTAGTAGAAGTGTTGTTGCCTTGTTTGCTAGCTTGGGGATATGCGGACTGGAGGATTGCTTGTGCAGGAGCGTGCGGACTGGAGCTGGAGTCCGCTGAGTCCGGTTTAGCCTTGTGATAAGGTTATGGACTCAGGAGTTGCGGACTGGAGTCTGCTGTTAGCGGACTGGATTGGCGTGTCCGCTAAGTCCGGAGGTGCCTTGGCAATAAGGTAATGGACTTGGGATATGCGGACGGAAGCCGGGTGTTCGCTGAGTCCGGCAGGTGCCTTGATGGCGAGGCTGCGGGCTCGGGTTTTGCGGGCTGATGCCTTGTCCGCAGAATGGCGGACACGGCTGTTGTCCTGGCTTAGTCTCTGGCGGCAAGGCGGACTGGATATTGGAGTCCGGCCTTGGAGAAGCTGGGGCGGACTGGCTATCTGCACAGGAGCGGCGAACTGGAAGGTGTGTCCGCGGGCTGAGCGGACACACTTGTTCTAGCTGCGGGTTGTGGCGGTGATCCTATCGGTCAGGGCGGTGACCATACTCATCGTCGTGCCTATAAATAGGACTCATGTCACATCAGGAAATAGAACTAAGACCGAAGTAAGTGAACAGTAATTGAGCTCGCGTAAGTTGCTGCGGTCTGGACTTTGTGTCCGCGCGGATTGGGGTTGACCCGGTTGTGCTGTGCAGGTTGTGCGGATAGCGCTGGAAAGCCAGGACTTGGCTCTGATTGCGGTCAGGGACAGTGCGGACTCTGCGGTTAAGCAACAGGCGGTAAACAGCAGGTCGCGGATAGCGACCAGGCGGTCTTCTCTTTGGCGACTTGGTTCGGGGTTCAGGCGGACTGTTCCATTCGGTGACGCAGCTTGTGCGGTCTGGCAGCGTGCAGACCGGCGGTGAAGAGCTAAGCATTGGAGTAAGGGTGAGTCCGCGCGGCTTGTGTTGCGGTCTGGCGACCTGGCGGACTGGGCGGACTCCACAGCAGTAGGTCGGCGGCTTGTTGATTGAGTCCGCGCGGCTTGTTTTTTGTTCTTGTCTTTGTAACTGTCTCTGCTCTCCCGGTGTTGGTTTTTGGTGAAGCATGTCTCGCCATGTATGTCTCGCCTTGTAAAGAAGTTTGCTCTTGATCAATAAAGAAGCTTATGCTGCATGTGTTGCTGGTTGTTACTGCTTTATTGAGATAACCCCTGCTAACTCCACGATCCGGGAAGACTTTCAACATTATAAGTGGGCGTATTCTCCTTCGGTTTGTTGAGTTTTCAACAGGGTATCCAAGGGGGCGTCTGCGGTTTGTTGAATTTTAACACAAACCACCATCTTCTGAGTCCGCGAGGACTTAGCCGGTCACCAAGGAAAACCGCCAGGAGCTAGGCAACCACTGACGAACCCTCTCCAGTCCGCCTAAGCTAAGCGGACAAGGCATCAGCCCGCAAAGCTCCAACCACTGCAGGACAGCACCCTCTTCAATGGCAGTCCGCACCAACCCGAGGCACTCCGCAAGACTCACACCTCAATCCGCCACAAGTCCACGACCAAAGGCAGACAGCAACAGTCCGCCCGGTCACAGCAGCATTGGCGGATACGGCGGACACCATGAACTTGACACAAAGTGTGACCAAGTCCAAAACCATCAAGGGCCAGTGCGAGCATGGCGGACACAAACTCTCGTCCGCCAAACACCCTACCACAGACCGCCACCAGTCCGCGAGCACCTCGCACTTGTCCAACGCAGCAGCTTCCTCCCGGACTCCAAACACCAGTCCGCCAACCGGTCTCCACAGCAAGACAACTGCTGTAACACCAGAACTTGACAAGGCCTCAGCCAAGCTCTAAGCTCAGTCCGCAACTATAAGACCCCATTTTTTTTTCTTTCTCGACACCGGGGTCTTAGGCCCAGAACCGCCGTTTTGCGGTGACTCCTTCACGGTATAATCCCCCGTCGAACCCTCCTCCAAGGTTCGAAATATCGGTTCCGTCCGAGGGTCTGTCTTCTGCCCTTCCCTAATGCGGTCCCGGATATCATCAATAGCGATCATCGACGCCAGATACTCCATGTATAATTCTGGATCGTCCTCGGATACTAGGGATATCTGCATGTCCCTGAAAGACCGGACCAGCTCCATAGAAATAAGCTGAGGTCCCTTCCCTGAAGCATCTCCTCTCCGGCTCAACGCATCCGCCACCACGTTCGCCTTCCCGGGGTGGTAGTGCATAGTATACTCATAATCTATCAGGAACTCCACCCAACGCCTTTGTATGATGTTGAGGTCTTTTTGCGTGTCCACGTATCTCAGGTTCTGGTGGTCGGAGAAGATGTCGCAATGAACCCCGTACAGATAGTGCCGCCAAATCTTCAAGGCGAAGATTACCGCGCCCATCTCCAGATCGTGGACCGGGTAATTTTTCTCGTGAATCTTCAACTGTCGAGAGGCATAAGCTATCACATGCCCGTTCTGCATCAGAACGGCACCCATCCCTTGGTAGGAGGCGTCGGTATACACCTGGAATCCCTCCCTTCCTGACGGAATAGCGAGGATGGGAGCCGAAGTGAGCCGACTCTTCAGCTCCACGAAGGCTGCCTCGCACTGTGGTGTCCAAATAAAAGGGGATTCCTTCTTCGTCAGAGTCGTAAGAGGGAGCGCGATCCGGGAGAATCCCTCTACAAACTTCCGGTAGTACCTGGCAAGTCCCAAGAAGCTCCGTACATCTGTCGCCGTCTTCAATGGTGGCCAATCCTGAACGGCCCGAATCTTGGCCGGGTCTACCGCCAACCCAGCCCCACTGACGATATGGCCCAAGAAGGCCACCTCCTTTAGCCAAAACTGGCATTTGCTGAATTTTGCGTACAGCTGATGCTCCCGTAACCTCTCCAATGTCAAGGTCAGGTGTCGTGCGTGCTCCCCTTCCGTCTTTGAGTAGACAAGGATGTCGTCAATAAAGATGATGACGAATATGTCCAAATATTCCTTGAACACCCTGTTCATAAGGCTCGTAAATGCTGATGGTGCATTCGTGAGCCCGAACGGCATCACTGTGAACTCGAACAGTCCGTATCGGCTACTGAAAGCGGTCTTCGGAATGTCCTCTTCTCGGATCCGCAGCTGATAATAGCCTGACCTTAAGTCAAGTTTCGAGAAGAAATGTGCTCCCTCCAGCTGGTCGAACAACTCATCGATTCGTGGGAGTGGGTAGGTATTCCGAACCGTGAGTCTATTCAGCGCTCGATAGTCTATGCACAGGCGGAGACTTCCGTCCTTCTTCTTGACAAACAGCACCGGGGCTCCCCACGGTGAAGAACTTGGCCGGACGAACCCTGCCTCTACAAGTTCCTGCAGCTGACTCCGGAACTCCGCCAACTCCTTCGGGGCCATCCGGTAAGGGGCCCTAGATGCCGGCCTGGCTCCGGGCACTAACTCTATCTGAAAATCCTGCTCTCGACACGGAGGTAGTCCTGGCAATTTCTCTGGGAAGACGTCGACGAAGTCCCGCACCACTGGGATGTCTGTCATGGCCCCCTTGGCCTCCTCTATCTCAAACAGAATCTGGTAAACCTCCTCCCCCTGTAGATGGGCCTTAACGGCCTGTACTGAAGATAAAAGCACACAAGAGGCGGATCTTATACCTTCGATGACAATAAACGAGTCTCCATGCCTCACTGTGATCTTCTTCGCTTGGCAATCAATCTGGGCATGGTTCCAGTGCAACCATGTCATGCCCAGGATCAACTCGAAGATTGGCATTCTAAGAATCGTTGCCGCCACTTCGAATGGCTTCCCGCCAATCTCCGCCTCCATGTTGCAGTGGGCAGAGGTGAATAGTTCCGATCCATCAGGTAAACGCACCCTCCTCGTCAGGCCTGTGAACCGTTCTACGCCTTCTAGCCCTTCCACGAAAGCCTCTGATACGAACGAGTGCGAAGCACCCGTGTCGAACAATGTGTAGGCGGGTTTGCCGCTGACGAAGACTATACCTGGATCGGTTAAACGTCTTAGGATTCTGTAACTAGTTTCTTCCTATTTAATCATTTTTTTTTGAGAAGTTCTAGAAATTTACAGCAGAGATAATGGAATTTTTATTTAAATAATTTTAAAAAAAAAAACTCTTGTCATACCTGTTATGACTTGCTCCGGGTTTCGAGGCTGTGCCAGATCCAAGGCATACGCCTGCTCCCTTTCCGGTCTACGATCGCCACCTGGGTATCCACGTCCTCGGCCACGACCCCGGCCTCCGAAGTATGGCGCTGGTGGGGCAGCCTGTTGTGCTGGTGGGGCAGCCTGTGGTGCTGGTGGGGGTGCCCTCCCCATGGGACAGTTCCTCCTAATGTGCCCCACCTGGTGACAATCGAAGCACACTGGCGGTTGATACGCCATTCCCCCGGGTCTCTGTTCGTCCCGCCTCTGAACTGGTGGTGGAGCCATCAACACTGGTCTTCCTATCTCCTGTCTCGCCTCCTGATGAGGCTGGTCTTCTACCCTTCTTCCATCTGTGATGCGGCCCCGCCGCTGATCATTTCGGGCTCCCCGGCTCTGGTCTTCATTTGGCCGCTTCCGGCCCCGAGTAGTAAGCCAATCCGCCTCGATTCTTTTCGCCATCTCCAAAATCCGGGAGATGGGCCCGTCAGATACAAATAGTAAGGTCTCCCTCAGCTCCTCCCGCAGGCCCTTGTAGAACCTTTTCGTATACCCAGCTTCGTCCAACTGATATGAGTCTGCAAACCGGGCTAAATGATCGAACTCTCGGTGGTACTCCACCACCGTCTTGCTCCCTTGCCTCAACTGCAAAAACCTGTCCTCCAGCTCATCTCTGGCTGATTGCGGAACAAAGTGCTCCAATAGAGCGCCCTTGAATTCCTCCCAAGCTATCTCCGCAGCCGTCCTGTCAGCAAAAATCGTATCCAGGGAAGTCTTCCACCACCTCTTAGCATGAGATTCCAAGCAAGACACGACCAAGGGCACCCTTTCCTCCCACGGGCACTTGATTCCAGTCAACATCTCGTACATGATATCTAGCCACTCCTCTGTCCGGACGGCAGACTCAGTCCCACAGTAGGATGGGGGAGCGAGTCCTCGAAAGATACTCAGCCAGTTGACGCTCGGGTTTGGCTGCGGAGCCAGAACCTGTTGAGCCCTGAAAGCATCCAAAATGGCTGTCAACGTCTGTCCCACCTCCGACTGTAGGAAAGGGGTAGGGACCGGGGGAGGTGGTGCAACGTCCGGAGTCCGCTGGGCCCCGCCTTGTGGTGTGGGCTGAGCTGGAGGCTGCGAAACAAACTATATTAGTGGGTAATCAGCTCAATTATATGCAAAGTGGACTATTTTACAAGTGATTCCTCCTTATGGTCTCACCACTGCTTCCGCTGCTAGTTTGTCCGCAAACTAAGCTCGCGCGGGGGTGGACCAGGGGTTGTGGACTGTTACTTGTCGATCGAGGTTTCCTCTGATACCACTTGTAAGACCCCATTTTTTTTCTTTCTCGACACCGGGGTCTTAGGCCCAGAACCGCCGTTTTGCGGTGACTCCTTCACGCCTTGAAGCGGCATCACCACAAAACGCCGTTTCTGCCGGCCAATTCGATCGCAGCATAGTAACAAAATTAGAGTAATATCATGCGCAGCAAAACTCTAAGTAAAAGTCCACAGAAATATCACATCAAGTAAAATATCTCCACGATGGGAGAGTCCACAAAACCAAGCACTGTAAATAAGGGCTTATGCCCGATACATCAATTCCTCACCACAAGATCTCTCATGAGGAAATAAAATAAAAACTACTAGAGTAAGGGCCTCACGGTCCCAGCTGTCTGAACTCCTGTGCTAGACTGCCCTATCTCCAAGCGTGTCAACCTCTGGGGCTGCTCCTCCAATCTGGGCTCCGCGATCCCCTAAATGATGTGGTTCGAAAACCGTTAGTCTAAAAGACTAAGTCCTATCATCCCCCACCCCTTCCCCCGTGGCTCCTAGGCACCGAGCGGAGAGGAGGAAAGGGAGGACTTGAAAGTGGAGAGTATATCAAATGCAGGTGACGGTGGACCTAAAACTAGCAATTTATATAGTAACTAATCATATTTGTAAACAAGTAAAGTAAAGTGACCTTAACTTATATGGGTACATATAAGCAAGGGGTCTTTTGCAAGGCTCCCATCGTATAAAGAGTCTCATACCAATTTATACGTTGGGGTGTCGGTTATTAACAGCAATATATATATGTAAAGAAAATTAACCTTAATTTATAAACTTGCCCACACAAGCTTATAGACCAAGGGGTCGTTTTGCAGGGCCTAATGTATAAGTGTCCCATACCACTTATATTTTAGGTGTCAAAGGTTAAATGAATCGCTTATGCTATGACATGCAAGTGGGTATGATGGATCAAGCAAGTGCAACACACACACCCGACTCTGTGCACACAGACCTTTAGTTCCCCCTTTCTGGAGCCTCACCTCCCAGGATACCTCCGTAGTGGCAGACGGAAGCGGTGGGTTGGGCCTCGCCCACCTCTAAACCAGTATAGCACTACTGGTCAGACCTATCGTACGCCTCAACGCTGGTGCACAAGCGGACTCCTGCGTACTCTTGCCGGCTGGCGCACCGGACTTCTGTTGGCGAAGTGCTATCACAACACTTGCCGAGTCAACGCATTGGTGTCTGTGCTAAGATCCTCCAATACCGAAGACCCACCACCTTAATATCATTCCTTTTATGCACATGCAAATTTACGTACCGACACCGAGTCGAAGCTCACCGGGCCATCCTGCCCTCTTACCACAACGACCGAGCCTACTGCTTGATCATCTAGCCAAAACTACTTCCCGTAACCTCGGGGTGTGTGAGAGTGAAACCCTAGTTATTCTAGTTACTCTTGAAGTTTCATTACTCCTATGAGTTGCGTTAGCCCAGGACTGCCCAAGGTATTCCCTGTGAAGGGCTCTCGAAGGCACTAGGAACTACGATGGGATTACGCCCAAAGCTCCCTTTCGCAAGGCACTTATTATTATTGGTTACTACACAAATCTCTCAATCCCTTAGGGTTATAATTGAATCCTAACCCAAGTGTATATGACTCCTTCTTTTCAACGAGGATGAGTGATCCTTTGTCGATCCCGAACCCCACACAACTCTAACCAACCTCCACTACTCATCTACACTTCTGATGACAAACCTAAATCACCTACCAGACTAATGCCCCATTATTCCAACTTCCTAAACTCATTGTGCACTTTAATTTGATTTCTGCTGTTTTTACTAATTGCAGACCACCCTAAGCTAATATGATGTACTCAATAGGTGATACTCTAAATTCTCCTCCAATAACTCTACAAATTTTACCAGAGGTCTATTATGATAAATATAGTCTAAATTCAGAAAATTATATTTTTCCCAATTAATCTACTATTTATTGAATTTCCTCAACAACTAGGCCATAGTCAATTTGAACATGAACCATACGATTTGCTCAGGTAATGGCCTCCTAAAATTTGTATCCACTAAATAACAGAGAAATATTATTGGTTGCCAATTTTCATAATTTTCCATATAGTTCTTGACCTCTAAAAGATTTATTAAAAATAATTCCCAAGATCAAATATAATGAAGGAAGTGCCACAAATATGTCTCCAATAATTATGTAAAAATTACTAGGGCTTCATAAGGAACTAGAAACATCATGATGAAGAAATTAAAATTTTTCAGACCATCTAAATGTCATTATTAAATTTACCAAAGTTCCATAGAATTAAATAATTAAAGAAGCAACTACTAAATATCATTCTTCAAAAATTTCATAAAAATGTACAGAGATGGGTACCATTATTACAAGCCCCTTTGCTAAGTTTAATCAGATTTAATCAAGTATATTTATCTCCAAAAATTCCTAAGTGGAAATTGTAAAACATGACTTTGTGAATAAAGTACCAAAAATATTCATCGAAAATTTATTATAAAATTTCCAGAGATGTATATACCCTAAACCACTACCCATTCAAAAACTCAGCCCTTTTCAGAAGGTTTTGGTATTAGAACTTATGATTTCAAAGCTAGTGCCCTAAACTAGGGTTATAGATTTAAGGGGTTTAAATTATTCCAAATGCCCTACAATTTTAAACACAGGACCATAGTAAGCCTATGGACATCTGTCCCAAGTTTCAAGCCCATCCAAGGTCTTTTGACCCCAAATTCCTCAAACCCTAGAGATTTACCCTAAAGGGCCTACCCTAAAATTCTTGGGCTACCCTAGTCCAAACCACTCCAAACTTCATAAGTGAGTGTAAAAAGTCAAAGTATATCAGTGGCCAAAATTTCAGCCTCTGATGAGGGAATTTGGCCACTCAACCATCAAATAGTGGTTTTTGACCAAAATACCCTTATAGGGTCATATATAGGGTGGGTAAATTACCTATCCTAAACATCTCCAAATGAGCTAAAGTTTTAACCCTAGACCTATCATGACATCTAAGACCACCCACCAAAATTTGGGGGAGTTTTAAATTAATTAGGTCACATAATTAAATTAATCATGATTTATTATATTTTTCTAAAAACTATAGAAAAATGTTCTCCAAAAATTCTAAATTTTGGACAGGTTCTAGAAATGACTAAGACCTTCTCACTGCCCAAATTTCAACTTGTTTGGACAAGGAATGAAGTGTGGGCACCAAAAATAATTTCTGTTTAGGTCTAGGTATAGGTCCTACCAAAAAGGGTACCCTGGTCTAACCAGTGGCCCAAAAGGGTCCAAACAATTTTTTCTACAAACTAGACACCCTAAGCTACAATTTTCATGTTGGGCAGATTTCCATTCAGGGTCCCTAAGTATTTTTAAAAATTAAATACATTAAATACATCAAATGTGACAGAAATGAAATAATATTCATTTAAATCCTAAAGTATCTGATTGATGCCGCGCGAATCTTGGCGCAGATCAACGGCGCGGGGTTATCGTCCCCGATGAGCCAACGGCCAGGATTGCTTCTTCCTGTGCCGACTTCAAACGTCTGCCGCCGGCCACCCAGTCCCTTCCCCGGCCGGCCACCGCCACCATCACCTCCGTTGAGGTGGTGGCTATCGCCAGACGGCGGCACAGCCACCGGAGGGGCGGATTCCGGCGATCCAACCAAGAAATTTCTCGGCCGAAAGCCATGAATTTTCTGAATTGGATCGGGCTCAATTGTGCCCGAACCTCGGCCCTAATGAAACCTAAGATCTGCCCATGAGAAAAGAGGAGGAGGAGGACATTGTTGGCGGCCTGGAGACGAGCGGATCTGCGGGTTGACATGGTGGTGGCGCCGCCGATCGGATTTCTGCAATCTCCCAGTAAACTCGCCGGATTTCTTCAGTTAAGGATTGGGAAATTCTCCTCCAAGCTCACTGGTGGTGTTTAAATCATCGAGGGGGAGAAGAATGGAAGAAACTGCCATGGCCATCATGGCCATTAAAGGCTTGTTTCGGCCATGATGGTGGAGGCTGTAACTGCCCCTTGACAGCCAGGAAAACGGCTGGAAACTCCTCCCCTTCACTGGAGGAGATGAATGCTGCCATCAATGGGGACCATTGGCCTTTCCTTGGCCAATCTCCTCCTTCAACTCTCTTTCCCCTTTTCTCTCTCCTCCATTAGTGTGGGATGAAGCTTTCTCTCTCTTTCCTAGTCACCAAAACTGACCATGCTGACTCCCCAGCCTATTGGCAGCCCTTTCCACCCATAATATTTCATTATGTTGTGGTTAACTTAAAAGGAAAAAGGGGTTGAGCTTGGGTTGACTCATTTAGGCTAATTTGACCTAACACTAGAATAGAGTTGACCTTGGTCAACATGACCATTTGAGTTGACCCCAATGGGTCCTTGGTGACCTATTGGACTCCCTTAAGGTCTAGGAAGACTTGAGTAAGGTTGGTTGGGCATCTTGGGGGTCACATGCCCCTTGGTAAGGGCACTTTGATCATTTTAGGGCCAGAGTTGACTTGGGTCAACAAAACCATTCGGGTTGACCCCATTGGGTCCTTGGTGACCCATTGGCCTCCCCTAAGGTCTAGGAAGGGTTATGTAGGGTTACCCTGCACTTTGGAGGTCACATACCCTTAGTAAGGGTACTTTGACCAGATTAGGAGCTTGAGTTGACTTGGGTCAACCTGGCCTCTAGGGCTGACCCCAATGTGTCCTTAGTGACCCATTGACCTCACTTTAGGGTTAGGAGGGCATAGGTGGGGTCCTCTAGGCTAGGAGTAGGTCAATTGACCCTAAGTAGGCTAGTTTGACCCATTTAGGGCTAGGGTTGACCTTGGTCAATTGAGCCTCTTTGTTTGACCCCAATGGGTCCTTATGGCTCTAATGGGCCTCCCAAGGTATTAGGGGTGTTGTGGTAGGGTCTTGGGGTCAAGGTGTAGCCCATGGTCATCATAAACCATTGTTCAGAGTTCTACTATTTGCAGACCATGGTGATCCCCCACCTTTCTGTCCCCTATCTCTTGACTCATTACTGGCTTCCTAGGGTTTGTCATGACCTAGTCATGGCCAAAACCACTCTTAGGGGTCTAGTTGGAAATGGGATGTTACAAATCCCAATAAACAAAACAAAGATTTCGTCCCCGAAATCAAAGTTGAGTCTACGGGACTTACTACCGAAGAAAAAACCTTGTAACATCCCAGCATGGCGGCTTGTTTGCTAAAATTGGTTTAAAGGGAAACCTAGATCTATGTCCATTTCGCCCAATCGGCAGACCAAGATCCCAATAAACAAGGATAAGCCCCCAATAAACAAAAGATAAGCCTCTATCTGCCTAGAGCAGCCCTTAGTAAATTAAAGCAGGAGAATAAATTAACATCTTGAGGGGTCTGAGAGGTATACCTGACTGAATAGCTCTGGATATTTCTGTTGCATCAGATCCTGCGGCTCCCAAGTATGCTCCTCTTGGCCGTGGTTCCTCCACAGAACCTTGACTAAGGGAATCTTTTTGCGTCGCAGGATCCGTACTCCTTTATCATCGATCCGCACCGGCTCCAAGTGAACAGATCGGTCCGAAGCTACAGGCCCTTCGGTGGCCGTAATCCGCTGCTCCGGGCGTAGTAGAGCCCTTCTCAGCGAGGATATGTGGAAAACATCATGCAGAGCTGCCAGCTCTGGTGGCAACTCCAGCCTGTAAGCCAGGACCCCTATCCGCTCCAGGATCCTGTAAGGGCCCATGTATCTGGGGCTGAGCTTCTTCCTTCGGCCACGCATCCGAGAAACTCCATGCATAGGCCGGATCTTCAAAAACACACGGTCCCCGACCTGAAATTCCACCTGACGATGGCGGGCGTCATAATACTTGGCCTGCCTGCTCTGTGCCTCTAACATCCTGTCCCTGATCAACCTCACCTGAGCCTCGGTGTCTTCAACAAAATCCGATCCCAAAGCCTTCGGGTCCTCGTCCTGAATCCAAGAGAGTGGGGTTCTACATTTCCGTCCATATAGAGCCTCGTAGGGGGCCATGCCTATGCTGGCCTGATGACTGTTGTTGTACGAGAATTCCACCATCGGTAACATCCTTTCCCAAGGCTCTCCTCGGTCTAGGATGCATAGACGTAGCAGGTCTTCCAGTGTCCGGTTTGTGCGCTCTGTCTGCCCATCCGTCTGAGGGTGGAAGGCGGTGCTAAAAGTCAGTCGAGTGCCCCAGTATGCCTGAACCGACCGCCATTCCCTGGATGTAAACCGACCGTCCCGATCTGACACGATCGTCCTGGGTACTCCATGATAGCGGATGTACTGCTCCACAAACTTCCAAACCAGAACCCCCACTGAATCGTCCTTCCTGACTGGTATAAATCTAGCCACCTTCGTCAATCGATCTACGATGACCCATATCGAATCATTTCCCGTTCGTGATCGGGGGAGACCATGAATAAAATCCATCGCAATATCCTCAAGCTTCCATTCTGGCACTGGAAGAGGTTGCAACAATCCCGCGGGGTTTCTGCATTCCGCCTTCACCAACTGGCAGGCTTCGCAATGGGTCACGAAGTGTGTAATATCCCTCTTCATTCCTGGCCAGAACATCATCCTCTTCAGATCGGCCATCATCTTGGTGATTCCCGGGTGTATCGAATACCTACTGCAATGTGCTTCCGCCATGATATCCTCCCGGATCTGACCTCCTACGGGTATATAAATCCTTCCTCTGAAGTACAATAGCCCATCCTTCAAGGTATAATCCCCCGTCGAACCCTCCTCCAAGGTTCGAAATATCGGTTCCGTCCGAGGGTCTGTCTTCTGCCCTTCCCTGATGCGGTCCCGGATATCATCAATAGCGATCATCGACGCCAGATACTCCATGTATAATTCTGGATCGTCCTCGGATACTAGGGATATCTGCATGTCCCTGAAAGACCGGACCAGCTCCATAGACATAAGCTGAGGTCCCTTCCCTGAAGCATCTCCTCTCCGGCTCAACGCATCCGCCACCACGTTCGCCTTCCCGGGGTGGTAGTGCATAGTATACTCATAATCTGTCAGGAACTCCACCCAACGCCTTTGTCTGATGTTGAGGTCTTTTTGCGTGTCCACGTATCTCAGGTTCTGGTGGTCGGAGAAGATGTCGCAATGAACCCCGTACAGATAGTGCCGCCAAATCTTCAAGGCGAAGATTACCGCGCCCATCTCCAGATCGTGGACCGGGTAATTTTTCTCGTGAATCTTCAACTGTCGAGAGGCATAAGCTATCACATGCCCGTTCTGCATCAGAACGGCACCCATCCCTTGGTAGGAGGCGTCGGTATACACCTGGAATCCCTCCCTTCCTGACGGAATAGCGAGGATGGGAGCCGAAGTGAGCCGACTCTTCAGCTCCACGAAGGCTGCCTCACACTGTGGTGTCCAAATAAAAGGGGATTCCTTCTTCGTCAGAGTCGTAAGAGGGAGCGCGATCCGGGAGAATCCCTCTACAAACTTCCGGTAGTACCCGGCAAGTCCCAAGAAGCTCCGTACATCTGTCGCCGTCTTCAATGGTGGCCAATCCTGAACGGCCCGAATCTTGGCCGGGTCTACCGCCAACCCAGCCCCACTGACGATATGGCCCAAGAAGGCCACCTCCTTTAGCCAAAACTGGCATTTGCTGAATTTTGCGTACAGCTGATGCTCCCGTAACCTCTCCAATGTCAAGGTCAGGTGTCGTGCGTGCTCCCCTTCCGTCTTTGAGTAGACAAGGATGTCGTCAATAAAGATGATGACGAATACGTCCAAATATTCCTTGAACACCCTGTTCATAAGGCTCGTAAATGCTGATGGTGCATTCGTGAGCCCGAACGGCATCAACTGTGAACTCGAACAGTCCGTATCGGCTACTGAAAGCGGTCTTCGGAATGTCCTCTTCTCGGATCCGCAGCTGATAATAGCCTGACCTTAAGTCAAGTTTCGAGAAGAAATGTGCTCCCTCCAGCTGGTCGAACAACTCATCGATTCGTGGGAGTGGGTAGGTATTCCGAACCGTGAGTCTATTCAGCGCTCGATAGTTCTATGCACAGGCGGAGACTTCCGTCCTTCTTCTTGACAAACAGCACCGGGGCTCCCCACGGTGAAGAACTTGGCCGGACGAACCCTGCCTCTACAAGTTCCTGCAGCTGACTCCGGAACTCCGCCAACTCCTTCGGGGCCATCCGGTAAGGGGCTCTAGATGTCGGCCTGGCTCCGGGCACTAACTCTATCTGAAAATCCTGCTCTCGACACGGAGGTAGTCCTGGCAATTTCTCTGGGAAGACGTCGACGAAGTCCCGCACCACTGGGATGTCTGTCATGGCCCCCTTGGCCTCCTCTATCTCAAAAAGAATCTGGTAAACCTCCTCCCCCTGTAGATGGGCCTTAACGGCCTGTACTGAAGATAAAAGCACACAAGAGGCGGATCTTATACCTTCGATGACAATAAACGAGTCTACATGCCTCACTATGATCTTCTTCGCTTGGCAATCAATCTGGGCATGGTTCCAGTGCAACCATGTCATGCCCAGGATCAACTCGAAGATTGGCATTCTAAGAATCGTTGCCGCCACTTCGAATGGCTTCCCGCCAATCTCCGCCTCCATGTTGCAGTGGGCAGAGGTGAATAGTTCCGATCCATCAGGTAAACGCACCCTCCTCGTCAGGCCTGTGAACCGTTCTACGCCTTCTAGCCCTTCCACGAAAGCCTCTGATACGAACGAGTGCGAAGCACCCGTGTCGAACAATGTGTAGGCGGGTTTGCCGCTGACGAAGACTATACCTGGATCGGTTAAACGTCTTAGGATTCTGTAACTAGTTTCTTCCTATTTAATCATTTTTTTTTGAGAAGTTCTAGAAATTTACAGCAGAGATAATGGAATTTTTATTTAAATAATTTAAAAAAAAAACTCTTGTCATACCTGTTATGACTTGCTCCGGGTTTCGAGGCTGTGCCAGATCCAAGGCATACGCCTGCTCGCTTTCCGGTCTACGATCGCCACCTGGGTATCCACGTCCTCGGCACGACCCCGGCCTCCGAAGTATGGCGCTGGTGGGGCAGCCTGTGGTGCTGGTGGGGCAGCCTGTGGTGCTGGTGGGGGTGCCCTCCCCATGGGACAGTTCCTCCTAATGTGCCCCACCTGGTGACAATCGAAGCACACTGGCGGTTGATACGCCATTCCCCCGGGTCTCTGTTCGTCCCGCCTCTGAACTGGTGGTGGAGCCATCAACACTGGTCTTCCTATCTCCTGTCTCGCCTCCTGATGAGGCTGGTCTTCTACCCTTCTTCCATCTGTGATGCGGCCCCGCCGCTGATCATTTCGGGCTCCCCGGCTCTGGTCTTCATTTGGCCGCTTCCGGCCCCGAGTAGTAAGCCAATCCGCCTCGATTCTTTTCGCCATCTCCAAAATCCGGGAGATGGGCCCGTCAGATACAAATAGTAAGGTCTCCCTCAGCTCCTCCCGCAGGCCCTTGTAGAACCTTTTCGTATACCCAGCTTCGTCCAACTGATATGAGTCTGCAAACCGGGCTAAATGATCGAACTCTCGGTGGTACTCCACCACCGTCTTGCTCCCTTGCCTCAACTGCAAAAACCTGTCCTCCAGCTCATCTCTGGCTGATTGCGGAACAAAGTGCTCCAATAGAGCGCCCTTGAATTCCTCCCAAGCTATCTCCGCAGCCGTCCTGTCAGCAAAAATCGTATCCAGGGAAGTCTTCCACCACCTCTTAGCATGAGATTCCAAGCAAGACACGACCAAGGGCACCCTTTCCTCCCACGGGCACTTGATTCCAGTCAACATCTCGTACATGATATCTAGCCACTCCTCTGTCCGGACGGCAGACTCAGTCCCACAGTAGGATGGGGGAGCGAGTCCTCGAAAGATACTCAGCCAGTTGACGCTCGGGTTTGGCTGCGGAGCCAGAACCTGTTGAGCCCTGAAAGCATCCAAAATGGCTGTCAACGTCTGTCCCACCTCCGACTGTAGGAAAGGGGTAGGGACCGGGGGAGGTGGTGCAACGTCCGGAGTCCGCTGGGCCCCGCCTTGTGGTGTGGGCTGAGCTGGAGGCTGCGAAACAAACTATATTAGTGGGTAATCAGCTCAATTATATGCAAAGTGGACTATTTTACAAGTGATTCCTCCTTAGGGTCTCACCACTGCTTCCGCTGCTAGTTTGTCCGCAAACTAAGCTCGCGCGGGGGTGGACCAGGGGTTGTGGACTGTTACTTGTCGATCGAGGTTTCCTCTGATACCACTTGTAAGACCCCATTTTTTTTCTTTCTCGACACCGGGGTCTTAGGCCCAGAACCGCCGTTTTGCGGTGACTCCTTCACGCCTTGAAGCGGCATCACCACAAAACGCCGTTTCTGCCGGCCAATTCGATCGCAGCATAGTAACAAAATTAGAGTAATATCATGCGCAGCAAAACTCTAAGTAAAAGTCCACAGAAATATCACATCAAGTAAAATATCTCCACGATGGGAGAGTCCACAAAACCAAGCACTGTAAATAAGGGCTTATGCCCGATACATCAATTCCTCACCACAAGATCTCTCATGAGGAAATAAAATAAAAACTACTAGAGTAAGGGCCTCACGGTCCCAGCTGTCTGAACTCCTGTGCTAGACTGCCCTATCTCCAAGCGTGTCAACCTCTGGGGCTGCTCCTCCAATCTGGGCTCCGCGATCCCCTAAATGATGTGGTTCGAAAACCGTTAGTCTAAAAGACTAAGTCCTATCATCCCCCACCCCTTCCCCCGTGGCTCCTAGGCACCGAGCGGAGAGGAGGAAAGGGAGGACTTGAAAGTGGAGAGTATATCAAATGCAGGTGACGGTGGACCTAAAACTAGCAATTTATATAGTAACTAATCATATTTGTAAACAAGTAAAGTAAAGTGACCTTAACTTATATGGGTACATATAAGCAAGGGGTCTTTTGCAAGGCTCCCATCGTATAAAGAGTCCCATACCAATTTATACGTTGGGGTGTCGGTTATTAACAGCAATATATATATGTAAAGAAAATTAACCTTAATTTATAAACTTGCCCACACAAGCTTATAGACCAAGGGGTCGTTTTGCAGGGCCTAATGTATAAGTGTCCCATACCACTTATATTTTAGGTGTCAAAGGTTAAATGAATCGCTTATGCTATGACATGCAAGTGGGTATGATGGATCAAGCAAGTGCAACACACACACCCGACTCTGTGCACACAGACCTTTAGTTCCCCCTTTCTGGAGCCTCACCTCCCAGGATACCTCCGTAGTGGCAGACGGAAGCGGTGGGTTGGGCCTCGCCCACCTCTAAACCAGTATAGCACTACTGGTCAGACCTATCGTACGCCTCAACGCTGGTGCACAAGCGGACTCCTGCGTACTCTTGCCGGCTGGCGCACCGGACTTCTGTTGGCGAAGTGCTATCACAACACTTGCCGAGTCAACGCATTGGTGTCTGTGCTAAGATCCTCCAATACCGAAGACCCACCACCTTAATATCATTCCTTTTATGCACATGCAAATTTACGTACCGACACCGAGTCGAAGCTCACCGGGCCATCCTGCCCTCTTACCACAACGACCGAGCCTACTGCTTGATCATCTAGCCAAAACTACTTCCCGTAACCTCGGGGTGTGTGAGAGTGAAACCCTAGTTATTCTAGTTACTCTTGAAGTTTCATTACTCCTATGAGTTGCGTTAGCCCAGGACTGCCCAAGGTATTCCCCGTGAAGGGCTCTCGAAGGCACTAGGAACTACGATGGGATTACGCCCAAAGCTCCCTTTCGCAAGGCACTTATTATTATTGGTTACTACACAAATCTCTCAATCCCTTAGGGTTATAATTGAATCCTAACCCAAGTGTATATGACTCCTTCTTTTCAACGAGGATGAGTGATCCTTTGTCGATCCCGAACCCCACACAACTCTAACCAACCTCCACTACTCATCTACACTTCTGATGACAAACCTAAATCACCTACCAGACTAATGCCCCATTATTCCAACTTCCTAAACTCATTGTGCACTTTAATTTGATTTCTGCTGTTTTTACTAATTGCAGACCACCCTAAGCTAATATGATGTACTCAATAGGTGATACTCTAAATTCTCCTCCAATAACTCTACAAATTTTACCAGAGGTCTATTATGATAAATATAGTCTAAATTCAGAAAATTATATTTTTCCCAATTAATCTACTATTTATTGAATTTCCTCAACAACTAGGCCATAGTCAATTTGAACATGAACCATAAGATTTGCTCAGGTAATGGCCTCCTAAAATTTGTATCCACTAAATAACAGAGAAATATTATTGGTTGCCAATTTTCATAATTTTCCATATAGTTCTTGACCTCTAAAAGATTTATTAAAAATAATTCCCAAGATCAAATATAATGAAGGAAGTGCCACAAATATGTCTCCAATAATTATGTAAAAATTACTAGGGCTTCATAAGGAACTAGAAACATCATGATGAAGAAATTAAAATTTTTCAGACCATCTAAATGTCATTATTAAATTTACCAAAGTTCCATAGAATTAAATAATTAAAGAAGCAACTACTAAATATCATTCTTCAAAAATTTCATAAACATTTACAGAGATGGGTACCATTATTACAAGCCCCTTTGCTAAGTTTCATCAGATTTAATCAAGTATATTTATCTCCAAAAATTCCTAAGTGGAAATTGTAAAACATGACTTTGTGAATAAAGTACCAAACATATTCATCCAAAATTTATTATAAAATTTCCAGAGATGTATATACCCTAAACCACTACCCATTCAAAAACTCAGCTCTTTTCAGAAGGTGTTGGTATTAGAACTTATGATTTCAAAGCTAGTGCCCTAAACTAGGGTTATAGATTTAAGGGGTTTAAATTATTCCAAATGCCCTACAATTTTAAACACAGGACCATAGTAAGCCTATGGACATCTGTCCCAAGTTTCAAGCCCATCCAAGGTCTTTTGACCCCAAATTCCTCAAACCCTAGAGATTTACCCTAAAGGGCCTACCCTAAAATTCTAGGGCTACCCTAGTCCAAACCACTCCAAACTTCATAAGTGAGTGTAAAAAGTCAAAGTATATCAGTGGCCAAAATTTCAGCCTCTGATGAGGGAATTTGGCCACTCAACCATCAAATAGTGGTTTTTGACCAAAATACCCTTATAGGGTCATATATAGGGTGGGTAAATTACCTATCCTAAACATCTCCAAATGAGCTAAAGTTTTAACCCTAGACCTATCATGACATCTAAGACCACCCACCAAAATTTGGGGGAGTTTTAAATTAATTAGGTCACATAATTAAATTAATCATGATTTATTAAATTTTTCTAAAAACTATAGAAACATGTTCTCCAAAAATTCTAAATTTTGGACAGGTTCTAGATATGACTAAGACCTTCTCACGGCCCAAATTTCAACTTGTTTGGACAAGGAATGAAGTGTGGGCACCAAAAATAATTTATGTTTAGGTCTAGGTATAGGTCCTACCAAAAAGGGTACCCTGGTCTAACCAATGGCCCAAAAGGGTCCAAACAATTTTTGCTACAAACTAGACACCCTAAGCTACAATTTTCATGTTGGGCAGATTTCCATTCAGTGTCCCTAAGTATTTTTAAAAATTAAATACATTAAATACATCAAATGTGACAGAAATGAAATAATATTCATTTAAATCCTAAAGTATCTGATTGATGCCGCGCGAATCTTGGCGCAGATCAACGGCGCGGGGTTATCGTCCCCGATGAGCCAACGGCCAGGATTGCTTCTTCCTGTGCCGACTTCAAGCGTCTGCCGCCGGCCACCCAGTCCCTTCCCCGGCCGGCCACCGCCACCATCACCTCCGTTGAGGTGGTGGCTATCGCCAGACGGCGGCACAGCCGCCGGAGGGGCGGATTCCGGCGATCCAACCAAGAAATTTCTCGGCCGAAAGCCATGAATTTTCTGAATTGGATCGGGCTCAATTGTGCCCGAACCTCGGCCCTAATGAAACCTAAGATCTGCCCATGAGAAAAGAGGAGGAGGAGGACCTTGTTGGCGGCCTGGAGACGAGCGGATCTGCGGGTTGACATGGTGGTGGCGCCGCCGATCGGATTTCTGCAATCTCCCAGTAAACTCGCCGGATTTCTTCAGTTAAGGATTGGGAAATTCTCCTCCAAGCTCACTGGTGGTGTTTAAATCATCAGAGGGGGAGAAGAATGGAAGAAACTGCCATGGCCATCATGGCCATTAAAGGCTTGTTTCGGCCATGATGGTGGAGGCTGTAACTGCCCCTTGACAGCCAGGAAAACGGCTGGAAACTCCTCCCCTTCACTGGAGGAGATGAATGCTGCCATCAATGGGGACCATTGGCCTTTCCTTGGCCAATCTCCTCCTTCAACTCTCTTTCCCCTTTTCTCTCTCCTCCATTAGTGTGGGATGAAGCTTTCTCTCTCTTTCCTAGTCACCAAAACTGACCATGCTGACTCCCCAGCCTATTGGCAGCCCTTTCCACCCATAATATTTCATTATGTTGTGGTTAACTTAAAAGGAAAAAGGGGTTGAGCTTGGGTTGACTCATTTAGGCTAATTTGACCTAACACTAGAATAGAGTTGACCTTGGTCAACATGACCATTTGAGTTGACCCCAATGGGTCCTTGGTGACCTATTGGACTCCCTTAAGGTCTAGGAAGACTTGAGTAAGGTTGGTTGGGCATCTTGGGGGTCACATGCCCCTTGGTAAGGGCACTTTGATCATTTTAGGGCCAGAGTTGACTTGGGTCAACAAAACCATTCGGGTTGACCCCATTGGGTCCTTGGTGACCCATTGGCCTCCCCTAAGGTCTAGGAAGGGTTATGTAGGGTTACCCTGCACTTTGGAGGCCACATACCCTTAGTAAGGGTACTTTGACCAGATTAGGAGCTTGAGTTGACTTGGGTCAACCTGGCCTCTAGGGCTGACCCCAATGTGTCCTTAGTGACCCATTGACCTCACTTTAGGGTTAGGAGGGCATAGGTGGGGTCCTCTAGGCTAGGAGTAGGTCAATTGACCCTAAGTAGGCTAGTTTGACCCATTTAGGGCTAGGGTTGACCTTGGTCAATTGAGCCTCTTTGTTTGACCCCAATGGGTCCTTATGGCTCTAATGGGCCTCCCAAGGTATTAGGGGTGTTGTGGTAGGGTCTTGGGGTCAAGGTGTAGCCCATGGTCATCCTAAACCATGGTTCAGAGTTCTACTATTTGCAGACCATGGTGATCCCCCACCTTTCTGTCCCCTATCTCTTGACTCATTACTGGCTTCCTAGGGTTTGTCATGACCTAGTCATGGCCAAAACCACTCTTAGGGGTCTAGTTGGAAATGGGATGTTACAGCAACAGCCAATACCGCGGACACATCAGTCTGCAAGATTCCGCGAACAAGAGCCAACCCGCCTTTCAGCACAAGCTTGCACCCGCGACCACTGAGCAATGCACCAGTCCGCAAGCCTCCATCCGCTCAGGCTACTCCTTGGCAAAGCCAATCAGCAAACACCCTATCCGCAGACACCAGACCGCATAGTCCGCGGACTCAATACGTGCAAACCGCTCAGAAGAACAACCGGCTTTCCACTAGACCTTCCACCAGGCCGCACATCTCAGTCCGCCCAGTCAGCCTAGTCTGCCAATGCTGTCCGCCACAGGCCGCGCGGCCTGTCCCGTCACCCACTTCCACTTCACAAATTTCAACACTCCCCCTTGAAGTGAGAAGTGGTGACCAAGCACAGCAAGCTGCACAAGCGTTCAAAAGGCCCCTTCGACAGTGGCTTCGTGAAGATGTCAGCAAGATTATCTTCACTCCGAACATGCCCGACCAGCAGAGACCCTTCCAACACCTTCTCCCTGATGAAGTGGTGATCAATCTCTATATGCTTGGTACTGGCGTGACACACTGGATTGTTTACCAGTTTGAGAGCACTCTCATTGTCACCCCGGAGTAAAGTAGGCCCTTGCACTTCTACATGGACATCCTCTATAAGCCTCCTCAACCAAACGGCTTCCCGAGCAGCCAAGGCCGAAGCCTTATACTCCGCCTCCATGGTTGAAACCGACACAGAGTCCTGCTTCTTGCTACACCACGAGATGCTAGCTGAACCGCAAGTGAACACATAACCTGAAGTAGACCTTCGATCATCCGAATCACCACCATAGTCAGCATCCGTGTACCCGAGCAACGCAAACTCTGCGTCCCTTCTATAGAGGAGTCCCATATCAGAAGAAGCCTTGACATACTTCAAAATTCCCTTCGCCGCCACTAGATGAGATTGCCTTGGTTCAGCCATATACCGACTTACTCGGCCAACAGCATAAGCTATATCCGGCCTTGTAATCGTCAGATAAATCAAGCTTCCAACAAGAGCCCTGAACACCAAGGGATCAAGAAGAACCCTTCCCTCATCCCGTCGAAGTTTCAGCCCAGATTCCAGTGGAGTAGAGCACTTCTTCCCTTCGCCCATGCTGAACCGCTTCACAATACGATCAGCATATCCTTTCTGGCTAATGAGAACCCCGCACTCCTTCCTCTCCACTTCAAGACCGAGAAAGTGATGCAACTCTCCCAAGTCTTTCATCTCGAAGCGTATAGCAAGCTCTGCTCTGAGCCTTGCTACTTCCTCCTCCGAATTCCCTGTGATGATCATGTCATCCACATACAGTAGGACCAAGACCCGTAGCTCTCCCTTCTTCTTGACGAACAAGCTTGAATCCGAGTTAGAAGCAAGGTATCCATAGAATTGCAAGTACTCTGCAATCTTCCCATACCAAGCTTTAGGAGCTTGCTTCAACCCATAGAGAGCCTTCCTGAGTTTGCAGACATAGTCCGGATGCTTCTCAGAGACGAAACCAAGCGGCTGATCCATGAAGATGTCCTTGTCAATCTCTCCGTAAAGAAAGGCATTCTTCACATCGAGTTGCCACAACCTCCATCCCTTGCTAGCAGCCAAGGAGATCACCACTCTTACAGAAGTCATCTTCACAACTGGACTAAATGTCTCCTCACAGTCTTCTCCATACTGCTGTGAGAATCCTCTAGCGACCAGGCGAGCCTTGAACCGATCAATGCTCCCATCAGCCTTCTTCTTCAACTTATACACCCACTTGCAAGTAACCGGAGTAATGCCATCAACCTTGGGCACAAGGTCCCAGGTTTCATTCTTCTTCAGAGCATCAATCTCTTCCTTCATGGCACCTTCCCACTCCTTCACTCCAGTGGCCTCGTTGAAGTTTGCAGGCTCTCGCTCATCCAGAGGACCTGCAAAGAAGCAGGAGACAAAGCTCACTGCATTCCCATCACAGTACCGAGCCGGTGGCTTAACCACCCTCTTCGATCTCCGAAGACACGGCTCCTTGCTCACGGCTTCCGTTGCTTCTTCAGGCTCCACTCCTACCTGGGGCAAGCATTGAGCAGTGCTCCCCCTGCTTCCTGAGCCAGAAGGCTCAGCCTCGGAGTTTGAAGCAACAGGAGCTGCTGGTGAAACATCAAGCTCCTCTTCCAAGCCTTCAGCAGCCACCACCGGTGCTTCATCAACCTTGCTACTTCCGGTTAGCTCCACCGAGCCACCTCCATATGACGTCAGCTCGTCAAAGACAACGTCTCTTGACACCATGAACTTCTTCGTCACAGGGTCCATGCATTTCCATCCCTTCTTCCGCTCATCATAGCCAACAAAGACAAGTTTCCTTGCCTTTGCATCCAGCTTTGTCCGTGAAGCATCCGGGACATGCACATAGAAAGTTGAACCGAACACCCTAAGGTGTCCCACACTCGGCTTCTCCTTCAGCAACAGCTCAATAGGAGTCTTCATGTTGATAGGGCTGAGTGGCATCCGGTTGATAACATAAGCAGCACAAGACATTCCCTCCGCCCAAAAGGACCTTGAGATATCTTTCGCATGAAGCCAGCATTTGCAGGTTTCCGTCAGATGACGGATCTTCCGCTCCGCTACCCCATTTTGTTGTGGAGTGTGAGCACAAGTAAGCTCTCGTTGGATCCCGTGCTTCCTACAGAAGTTAGAAAACCCGGAGGAAACAAATTCACCCCCGTTATCAGTTCTAAGCTTCTTAATCCGCAAGCCAAGCCGGCCTTCTACCAACTCCTTGAACTCTACGAACAAACGGAAGGCTTCCGACTTCTCCTTTAAGAAGTACACCCAAGTATACCTTGAGTAGTCATCAACCAAGACAAGCATGTATCTACTTCCACCAAGGCTGGCAGTAACAGTCGGTCCCATCAGGTCGCCATGAATACACTCCAATGGTTTCTTGCTCCTTGTTTGTGATTTATCAAACGGAAGGCGATGTGCCTTACCGTATTGACAGCCCGCACAAACATGCCCATCACCAAAGGAGGACAACTTCGGCAACCCCCTCACCAGACTTCTACTAGCCATCGCCTTCAGCTTGTCCATGCCAACATGCCCCAGCCTCTCATGCCAGATAGCCGCACTATCATTGGCCCTCATCTTATCAACATAAGCATTGGTGGAAAGAACAAACAAGTTCTTCACCCTCCTCCCAACATGAGCAACATCAGCCTTTACCGTTGATACGTTGCGAAGGAACCTCATGTCTGTTGGCCCAAACAGAACGTGATACCCAGCGTCCACCGCATTGGTCACCGAGAAGAGGTTCTTCTTCATGCCCGGCACGTGATACACACTCCTTAACGTGAGTGGCCCCTGATCACTACCCAAAGACACGACCCCCTCCTTCTTTACTGCATAAACAGTATTATCAGCAGTGATAATAGCTTCATTACCTGAGTACGTCCTGCATGGAGATGAACTTTGATTTGTCTCCGGTGAGGTGATGACCACACCCGGAGTCCACGATCCACTCGCTGTTGAAGTCCTCAGCAGACAAGGCCCGGACACAAGTGCCCGTCATAAAAGCTCCGCCCCATCCTGCTTCTTCACTTCTCGAGCAAGCTTCCTCCTTTCCCGCAGCATGCCCAGGCTGCAGTTTGACCTTGCAGTCCCGCTTGAAGTGCCCTCGCTGATGACACCGGTAGCACTTCAGATTCTTCTTCCAGTCCTTAGGAGCATTGCTCCTCTCCGGTGGATATGAATATGAAGTCTCCTTTTCAACAGCGGCCTGCACCTTCTTCTTCTTCTTCCCTTCCCATCCTTTCTTCTTGCCTGAGAAGAGAGCCTCGCTGCCTTCCTGATTTAGATTCACTCCAGCCATCTTCCTTGCTAAGCTCTCCTGCGAGGCAAGCAGATTTTCCAGCTCCAGCAATGACGGCTGAGTAGCCCACCCTTGAACAGATGTAACAAAGGCCACATACTCCTTCCGCAAGCCGCTGATAATGTGCCTTTTCATCTTTGCCTCAGAGATAGGCTCATCAGGATCCAGTGCCGACAGCTCAGCGCACAAGCTCTTCATCTTTAAGAAGTACTTGGATATGGAAAGGTCTCCCTGAGTTGCCCTGGCCAACTCATTCTCCAGGAACTGAAGCCGCGCCACATTCTTCATATTGAACAACTCATCAATGGTTGTCCAAATATCAGCAGCCGACTCACACCCTACGATGTGATCAAACAGTTCCGGAGACACGGCTCTCTTCAGAATGAACTCCGCCTTAGCATTTGTTCTTCTCCAGAGCCTATCCTGCTCAGTAGTACCGAAAGCAGCAGTAACTTCCTGTCTATCGTCTCCACCGACGACTTCTCACAGCTCCTCACCAAGAAGATAACTCTTCATGCACGACTTCCACTTCTTGAAGTTAGTCGGCGTTAAGATTTCAATGCCCAGACCTCTTGCAAAACTCCCTTCCATTGCAACACCTGTTGGTCACCTTTCAGAAGCTCCGAGCAACAACACAAGTTGATCACCACTCAATCACTGAGTAACAACACTGGCTGACCTCCGCTCACGCAACTGAACCTCCGTAACCTCAGAAACCTCGCTCTGATACCATGTTAAATTTTCTCAACGTGGTCAGCAAGATAGCCCAAATGCCAAATTAATATCTTCGGAACTACCCAGTTCTCACGTTGAACCAGCGGAAACCAAGGACTAGAGGTACAAAGGTTAATCCCAACAAACAATGGAGGCACAAGCAGTGTTAAAATTCAACAAACCGCAGACGCCCCCTTGGATACCCTGCTGAAAACTCAACAAACCGAAGGAGAATACGCCCACTTATATGTTGAAAGTTTTCCCGGATCGTGGAGTTAGCAGGGGTTATCTCAACAAAGCAGTAACAACCAGCAACACATGCATCACAAGCTTCTTTATTGATCAAGAGCAAACTTCTTTACAAGGCGAGACATACATGGCGAGACATGCTTCACCACAACCCAACACCGGGAGAGCAGAGACAGTTACAAAGACAAGAACAAAAAACAAGCCGCGGGGACTTAATCAACAAGCCGCCGACCTACTGCTGTGGAGTCCGCTCAGTCCGCCAGGTCGCCAGACCGCAACCCAAGCCGCGCAGACTCACCCTTGTTCCAATGCTTAGCTCTTCACCGCCGGTCTGCACGCCGCCAGACCGCACAAGCTGCGTCACCGAATGGAACAGTCCGCCTGATGCAGGCGACCTCCTGAACCCCGAACCAAGTCGCCAACGAGAAGACCGCCTGGTCGCTATCCGCGACATGCTGTTTACCGCCTGTTGCTTAACCGCAGAGACCGCACTGTCCCTGACCGCAATCAGAGCCAAGTCCTGGCTTTCCAGCGCTATCCGCACAACCTGCACAGCACAACCGGGTCAACTCTCTATCCGCGCGGACACAAAGTCCAGACCGCAGCAACTTACGCGAGCTCAATTACTGTTCACTTACTTCGGTCTAGGTTCCGTTGTTCCTGATGTGACATGAGTCCTATTTATAGGCACGACGATGAGTATGGTCACCGCCCTAGTCGATAGGATCACCGCCACATCCCGCAGCAAGAACTTATGTGTCCGCCAGCCCGCGGACACACATGCTAGTTCGCCGCCCTGTGCAGATAGCCAGTCCGCCCCAGCTTCTCCAAGGCCGGACTCCAATATCCAGCCCGCCTTGCCGCCAGAGACCAAGCCAGGACAACAGCCGGACTCCACAACAGCCGTGTCCGCCATTCTGCGGACAAGGCATCAGCCCGCAAAACCCGAGCCCGCAGCCTCGCCATCAAGGCACCTGCCGGACTCAGCGGACACCCGGCTTCCGTCCGCATATCCCAAGTCCATTGCCTAATCACCAAGGCATTGCCGGACTCAGCGGACACGCCGATCCAGTCCGCGTACACAGCGAACTCCAGTCCGCTTCCCTGAGTCCATAACCTCATCACAAGGCTCAACCGGACTCAGCGGACTCTGGCTCCAGTCCGCACGCTCCTGCACAAGCAATTCTCCAGTCCGCATTTCCCCAAGCTAGCAAACAAGGCAACTGCACTTCTACTACGCTTGGCGGACTGAGAAACCAGCCCGCGCTCCACTGCGCGATCTCCCCGGACTGAGCCATCATGGACTTGGTTCAATTCCCACCAAGTCCAGTCCGCTGGCCACAAGGGCCAGTCCGCACTTACAGGCAGACACTGGATCAAGCCCGCCATACCGGGCGACCTCCAGTTCCTGTCCGCGCTGACCGGCTGTCTCCACGGCTTTCACTTGCCGCTTCACTAGAGCAAGACCAAGGCATCTGCCAAACCGGTCTGCCGAGCTCCAGTTCTTCAGTCCGCTTCAAGCCGGACTCCGCGGATAACAGTCCTATCCGCCCGGTTACTTCCTGGGAGTAAACCGCCTGCTGAGCATACACTGGCCTGTCAGACCGCCGCTGCTGTCCGCGTAGTCCGCGCGAACAGACCGCCCAGGCCGCCACAGAGCAAACCGCCTGCAACATCCCTGCCGACCTAGCAGTCCGCCAACCCAGTCCGCGTAGTCCGCGCGGATAGGTTTCCCAAGCCTTCCATTCACCCACTTTCACTTCACAGAATTCAACACTCCCCCTTGAAGTGAGAAGTGGTGAATAACTCCAGCAGCTCCCGTAACCTTGCACCTAGGTCCTTCCGATAGCATCTACGAAGAGATGTCCAAGACATAGTCCTTGCCCCGCATATCATGGACCATGAGGGAGCCCTCCAGCATCTCCCAAAAGGAGCCATGCTTCCCTCTGCCTTCTTCAGCTTCAACCTCCACTCATGCATCATAGGAGTATCACCAACTTCCTTGGACCCAGAAGCCCAAGCCTCATTGCCTCTGAGAGAAGTCACCTCTTCAGACTTGGTGTCAACCACCTCCTTGATTCTAGTGGGGTCATCACAGCCAGAAGTCCCTTGCTCGACCTGAGGGCTAACAAGGAAACACGGACCAAGTCCGCCGTGTTCCCTTCACTATATCGAGCTGGTGGCTTACTGATCCTCTTCGATCTCCGAAGAACCTGATCATGGCTAACCACCTCCGCTGCTATTGAACCAGCTCCGTTCCCGGGCAAACCCGGAACAATGCTCCCTTTGTTCCCTGAACAAGACGCCTCCTTACTGGAACCAAGAGCAACTGGAGCAACGCTCCCCCTGCTACCTGAACCAGAAGACTCCCCTCTTGAACATGAACTGCCTGGAACATCGCTCCCCTTGCTTCCTGAACAGGAAGCCTCAGCCTTCGAGCCAGAAGGTCCTGGAGCATCGCTCCCCCTTCTTCCCGACTCTGACGCCGTTGCCCCGGAGCTAGAACAACCTGGAGCACCTGGTGACTCAGGCAACTCCACTTCCTTAGCAGCAGCCTCCTTCAGCCCACCATCTAACCTGCTTATTTCTAGCTCCACATAAGAGCTACCCCAATACGGCATCAACTCATCAAAGACAATGTCTCTCGACACTATGAGTTTCTTCGTCGCAGGATCCATACACCTCCATCTTCTTTTCTGCTCATCATACCCAACAAAGACTAGCTTTGTTTTGAGAGCACCCAGGAGAGTGTATATAGCAGGTAGATCCAAACACCCGAAGGTGCTTCACTGAGGGCTTCACTCCGAACATTAGCTCATAAGGAGTCTTTACTATGATCGGACTAAGAGGCATCCGGTTGATGACATGAGCAGCACAGTCCATTCCTTCCGCCCAAAGAGCCTTCGGAACGCCTTTACTCCGAAGCCAACACTTGCAGGTCTCCGTTAACCAACGGATCATCCGATCTGCAACACTACCCTGTTGTGAAGTATGTCCACAAGAAAGCTCCATCCGGATCCCTTGCTTCCTGCAAAAGCGTGAGAACTCGGTTGAGGCAAACTCACCACCGAAACTTGTCCTCAACACCTTGATCCTCCGGCCAAGCTGGCCTTCGACAAGCTTCTTGAACTCCACAAACAAGCGTACCATGCTGGACTTCGTCTTCATAAAGTATACCCAAGTATACCCAGAATAGTCATCAACCAATATCAGCATGAACCTGCTGCCTCCAAGACTGGCCGTGACGGTCGGTCCCACCAGAGCACAATGGACAACCGCCAATGGTGCATTACTCCTGGATTGTGCTTTGTCGACCATGAAGCAATAGGCTCCACTTTCCTGACATCCCGCACACCCCCGACCATCGCCATAGGATGACAATCTAGGCAAGCCTCTTACGAGTCTTCTTTCCGCCATTGCTTTCAGTTTGTCCATCCCTACATGCCCCAGTCTTTCATGCCAGATAGCTGCACTATCATTGGCATCCAGCCGATCAGATCCAGAACTAGTTGAAGTCCCAACTAAGTTCTTCTCCTTCCTCCCTACCTGAGCAACGTTCGCCGAGAGCAAGGTAACCTTGCACTCCTTCCTAAGATGACCTTGCTGCTTGCATTTATAGCACCGTGGTCCTTCCTTCCTCTTCCTATCACGCCTAGGAGAAACACTCCTTTCTTCCTGATATGAAGTAGAGGGACCATCATCCGCAGCAACCTTCACCTTCTTCCTGAACAACCCATCAAGGGAAGTCCAAACCTCCGCAGCTGACCGACATCCACTGATGTGGTCCAAGAGCTCCGATGAGATCACCTGCTTGAGAATAGACTCCGCTTTCGCATTTGCCTCCTTCCAAGCTCTCATCGCCTCAGCATTGCCAGCAGTATCCTCTTGTCTTCCTGCTCTGCATACAACCTCCCAAAGGTCCTCACCAAGAAGAAAGCTCTTCATACAGGACTTCCACCGTTCACAGTTCGCCTCTGTAAGAAGATCAATACCAAGACAACTTGCATCCTCCACTGCCATGGTTCTACCACTGGTTTCCTCGACAGACGAGCAACTACTTCTATTGAGCACTGCTTGACCACTCCAACAACCTCGCTCTGATACCATGTTAAAATTCAACAAACCGCAGACGCCCCCTTGGATACCCTGCTGAAAACTCAACAAACCGAAGGAGAATACGCCCACTTATATGTTGAAAGTTTTCCCGGATCGTGGAGTTAGCAGGGGTTATCTCAACAAAGCAGTAACAACCAGCAACACATGCAGCACAAGCTTCTTTATTGATCAAGAGCAAACTTCTTTACAAGGCGAGACATACATGGCGAGACATGCTTCACCACAACCCAACACCGGGAGAGCAGAGACAGTTACAAAGACAAGAACAAAAAACAAGCCGCGCGGACTTAATCAACAAGCCGCCGACCTACTGCTGTGGAGTCCGCTCAGTCCGCCAGGTCGCCAGACCGCAACCCAAGCCGCGCGGACTCACCCTTGTTCCAATGCTTAGCTCTTCACCGCCGGTCTGCACGCCGCCAGACCGCACAAGCTGCGTCACCGAATGGAACAGTCCGCCTGATGCAGGCGACCTCCTGAACCCCGAACCAAGTCGCCAACGAGAAGACCGCCTGGTCGCTATCCGCGACCTGCTGTTTACCGCCTGTTGCTTAACCGCAGAGACCGCACTGTCCCTGACCGCAATCAGAGCCAAGTCCTGGCTTTCCAGCGCTATCCGCACAACCTGCACAGCACAACCGGGTCAACTCTCTATCCGCGCGGACACAAAGTCCAGACCGCAGCAACTTACGCGAGCTCAATTACTGTTCACTTACTTCGGTCTAGGTTCCGTTGTTCCTGATGTGACATGAGTCCTATTTATAGGCACGACGATGAGTATGGTCACCGCCCTAGTCGATAGGATCACCGCCACATCCCACAGCAAGAACTTATGTGTCCGCCAGCCCGCGGACACACATTCTAGTTCGCCGCCCTGTGCAGATAGCCAGTCCGTCCCAGCTTCTCCAAGGCCGGACTCCAATATCCAGCCCGCCTTGCCGCCAGAGACCAAGCCAGGACAACAGCCGGACTCCACAACAGCCGTGTCCGCCAATCTGCGGACAAGGCATCAGCCCGCAAAACCCGAGCCCGCAGCCTCGCCATCAAGGCACCTGCCGGACTCAGCGGACACCCGGCTTCCGTCCGCATATCCCAAGTCCATTGCCTAATCACCAAGGCATTGCCGGACTCAGCGGACACGCCGATCCAGTCCGCGTACACAGCGAACTCCAGTCCGCTTCCCTGAGTCCATAACCTCATCACAAGGCTCAACCGGACTCAGCGGACTCTGGCTCCAGTCCGCACGCTCCTGCACAAGCAATTCTCCAGTCCGCATTTCCCCAAGCTAGCAAACAAGGCAACTGCACTTCTACTACGCTTGGCGGACTGAGAAACCAGCCCGCGCTCCACTGCGCGATCTCCCCGGACTGAGCCATCCTGGACTTGGTTCAATTCCCACCAAGTCCAGTCCGCTGGCCACAAGTGCCAGTCCGCACTTACATGCAGACACTGGATCTAGCCCGCCATACCGGGCGACCTCCAGTTCCTGTCCGCGCTGACCGGCGGTCTCCACGGCTTTCACTTGCCGCTTCACTAGAGCAAGACCAAGGCATCTGCCAAACCGGTCTGCCGAGCTCCAGTTCTTCAGTCCGCTTCAAGCCGGACTCCGCGGATAACAGTCCTATCCGCCCGGTTACTTCCTGGGAGTAAACCGCCTGCTGAGCATACACTGGCCTGTCAGACCGCCGCTGCTGTCCGCGTAGTCCGCACGAACAGACCGCCCAGGCCGCCACAGAGCAAACCGCCTGCAACATCCCTGCCGACCTAGCAGTCCGCCAAACCAGTCCGCGTAGTCCGCGCGGATAGGTTTCCCAAGCCTTCCATTCACCCACTTTCACTTCACAGAATTCAACAAGCAGGACTCCCCCTTTACAATGAATACATAGTGAGAAGTGTAAACAGCGAAAGCACCAAAAAACAAGTAAGCACCCGAGTCCAGCAGCGCCGAGATCCCGAGTAACCTTGCACCTGGTCCTTCCACGGACAAAACCGGCGGACAGCCAACCCGCCGCAGAGCGACCTTGCTGAGTCAGCACACTTCCAGCTTGCCGAAGTCACATCCAAACTCCTGCTCCTTGGCTATCCGCGCGACTGACACAACAAACCGCAGCCTGAAACAATGCGCGGACCAGACCGCAGCTCCGCAACCCCAACTTACTGCCTCCATCCGGGGGTCTATTTATAGGCAGGGTGAGGAGTGTGGTCCGCCCAAGAGATCGACTCGCCCCAGCCCGCGTGAATACAAACCACCGCCGCTGAGTCCGCGAAGCCGGTCAAAGGAAAACCGCCAGGAGCTAGGCAGCAAACACCCTTGACGAACCCTCCGCAGACACCAGGCCGCATAGTCCGCGGACTCAACCCGTGCAAACCGCTCAGAAGAACAACCGGCTTTCCACTAGACCTTCCACCAGGCCGCACATCTCAGTCCGCCCAGTCCGCCTAGTGCGTCCTGTCCGCCAGGGCCGCGCGGCCTGTCCCGTCACCCACTTCCACTTCACAAATTTCAACACAATCACTTTGTAGGATTCATCTTGAAAGGAAGAAGATAACCAAACTTTTCACAGAGACCGCCGACTATTCGCGACTTGGATTGGCGGCTAGACGGCGCAACAAGCTGATAAGAAGACCGGCGGAAAAGCGAGCGGGTAGAACGACAGGTTCTACAGTGCTGGAGGCGAGCTGAAAGCCTTAGCCGGCGAAGTCGTGGCTTGCTCGACAGGCCGCCGAGCTCTAGAAGCTAGACCGGTCTGACCATCGAGACCGCTGATTTCATCGACTAATCGAGATCTGAAGGTCGTGTGTTAACTGTTGATGCACGAAAACGCATAGGGAGTCGGGCACCACCAGCTAACGGTTCGAGCACCGGGGGAAAGAAGGGAAAAGAGGAGACTGTCGACTACTCGGTTACTAGCGGTCGTAGCTAAAGAACAAAAAAAGAGGTCGCTGGCTGCGGCAATAGTAGAGTTCGCCCGCCGCGGCTTAAATGCCACTCCTGCGACGGGCTTTTCTTTATTTGAGGAGAGAAATAGTTACATGATGGAGAAAAAGAGGAAGCCGGGCGGACTGCAAGCCGCAAAATACTAGACTTGACACCGCAGCTCTTAACAGGCAAGCTCCTGGATACAAGTCAGCGTGTCTTGGGGAGTGCACCCTCCCCCTATTTATAGGCTCGGGGGCCTGCCCAAGCGGGCAGGGCTAAAGTTACCGGCTGTCCGGGGTACAGGAGAACCGGGCAGAGGTGAGGGGAAGCAAATGAGCAGAAAACGAGAAAGGAAGGAAGCCGCACGGCCTGGCGGGTTCCTCCAGGCGAGCTGATGGCCTGGGTTCTGGGACTTGTCGCTGAGCAGGGCCGGCGCTGGCGGCGGCCTGACATGGAGACCGCCCGGCTTTGGTGATGACTAGACGAGTCGATCTAAGATGCGGCTAGCCGACCAGGCCGCCCTCTGGTGACCGTCCGAATCGGGAGACTTGGCGGCTAGAATACCAGGCCGCCCGGTCTGGAAAGCTTCGCGAACAGGTCGCGAATTCCGGGCTTAACAGTGTGCAAATGAAACATCACCAATCCAGACCAACCTGTCCAGATGGGATTCAAGTAGCATGCTTATTCCGTACTACACATTTCCGAATCTATATAAAATACTATTTGGAATTCCAAGAATCAACCCAAGGGAAATCCCTCCGCAATCCACCCTCTGGTGGGGGAAATCCATGCACAGGCTAAAAAGAAGACTTCACATGTCCAAGAAAGAAGATCGTTACCCTTGACGGCCTCTTTGGAGCCATGGAAATCTTGCCAATTGGAAAGCACCGCAGCGGCCTAGCCTCCACAAATCTGGCCTCGGATCTCGATTCGGAACTCTGAAGCTCCACCAGCTATCGGATCCTCTCTCCTCCTCCTCCTTGATCTCCCTTCTCTCTATCTCTTTTAGAAAGAGAAATAGCCAAGATGAATGAGAGTTGATCTTTCCTCTCCCAGCCATAAAGCAGCAGGGGGAAACCTAGATTGTTAGATCCTGCCTGGAGGGAATGAACGGCCATGAATCGCCCTGAAAATGTCTATTTTGGGCTGAACACGACCTGTGACACGCCCGTGTCATAGTCCCTATACCTTAAGCGGCACACAACTGCCTTAACCCGAACAGGACGTGGCCATCTAACACGCCCGTGTCATAGGTCGTGTGACCTGACACGGCTGTGGACACGCCCGTGTCCCTCTCATGTTCACCACGCCTCATTGCCTTGGCCAAATACAGAGAAGGACATGGCCATATGACACGCCCATGACACAGTCCGTGTGCCCAACTCGAGTGCCTCTCAAGAATCGTCGAGTGCATTTACTCGAGTGGAATTCGTCGAACCAGTGGAGGACATGTCCTCGGACACGCCCATGTCGCCGGTCGTGTTCCCTCTAGAGAACTCGTCGAGTGTATTTCATCGAGCACTCGACATGCTGCTAAACTATACAGAGCAGGACATGGCTTGGAACACGCACGTGTCCCAGGCCGTGTTGCCCAACATTAGCTCAATTTTGGGATTTGGGGTGTTACAACCCTCCCCTCCTTACTAGATATTTCGTACCGAAATTTATACACAGTAAGGAAACCAACAGTAAAAAAGTTATAACATCAATGTATGTTATAACAAGATATGTATTGTACAACAGTTAAACAAACAGCTCGGGAAATTCAACTCGCATGGTCTGCTCTCGCTCCCATGTTAGCTCCTCACGGCCATAGTTGTCCCATCGGACCTTGACCTTCCCAATTGTCTTGTTCCGTAACTATTTATCGGCTCTATCCTCGATCTGAATGGGCCTAACCTTCGTCATTAGCCCATACTCAACTGGCGCACGATCGCTCTCAATCACTTGAGCTGGATCTTTGTCGGCTTTCCGAAGCACAGATATGTGAAACACATCATGTAATCCACTCAAATCTGCCGAAAGAGCTAGCCGATATGCAGCTTCCCCAACTCTCTCCACCACTTCAAATAGACCAAGATATCTCAGACTTAACTATTTCAAACGCCGAGTCCTGGACACGCTTTTGATGGGCTTGAACTTCAAATATACCCAATCACCCAGCGCAAACTTCATGTTCCAGTTCTTGGCGTTGTAGTACCTTGCTTGTCGATCCTGGGCTATTAGCAGCCTCTCCCGAATAGAGCATATCATCGAGTTAGCTTCTTCGACTTCTTTACGCTTATAGAGTTTGGATTCGCCTGTTTCTGCCCAAGATAACAGTGTACGACACTTACGACTATACAAAGCTTCAAACGGTGCCATACTGATGCTCGCTTGGTAGCTATTGTTGTAGGCAAACTCCACCATATAGAGAAGATCTTCCCATCTCATACCAAAATCCAGGGAGCATATTCAGAGCATATCCTCCATTGTTCTGTTGGTCCTCTCAGTCTGGCCATCCGTTTGGGGATGAAAGATCTTACTGAACGTTAACTTTGTTCCCAACAATTGATGGATTAGCCTACAATCATTCGATTTGAATCGCCCATCACAGTCACTCATGATGCTACGGGGAACACCGTGCAATCGTACAATCTGCTCCACATAGAGTTTTGCCAAACGTTCCACTGAATTGTCCCGCTTGTTTTGAAGGAAGTGAGCCACTTTAGTCAACCGGTCTACAATCACCCAGATTTAATCATTCCCGCATTGAGACCTCGGCAACCCGTGCACGAAATCCATTGAAATGTCATCAAACCTCCACTCCAGAATAGGTAACAACTTCAAGAAACCTCCAGGCTTCTGGCATTCCGCTTTCTCCAAGGCACAAGTTTGACATTTCGCCACATAATGCGCTATGTCTTTCTTTAATCCTGGCCATCAGAAAAACTTTTTCACGTCCTTGAACATCTTTGTGCTCACAGGGTGAATTGAGTATTTTGTAAAGTGAGCTTCATACATCAATTCTTCTCTCAATTTACACATACTCGGGACGCACAAACGACCCTCTTTCCGCAAAAGGCCGTCATCCCAGGAGAATTGGCCATCTAGCCCATCCTTTACAGCGTTGAAGACTTTCATCCAATTTCGTTGCTCGTCGAACCCTGTCCGCAAGATCATATTATACCTCCATCCAGTTCAAGCATGCATCGGCTGTGGAATTCTTGTCAACATAAGAAATCTCTAACACTTCCAACTCCTGGATCAGACGCTCATCATCCATCTCCAACCAATTTGCCTTTGACGGAGTCGTACGACTCAAGGCATCAACGACCACATTTCCCTTCCCGGGAGTATACTGAATATCAAAGGTGTAGTCCCCAAGGAACTCCATCCACCTTCTTTCTCGCATATTAAGATCCTGCTGATCCAACAAGTAGTTTAGGCTCTTATGGTCGGTAAAGATATCCACTTTTACGCAAATAGATAATGTCGAAACAATTTAAGAGCAAATATCACTGCCACCAACTCCAAGTCGTGGACGTGATTATTTATCTCATGCACTTTCAACTGGCGTGAGCCATACACAATCACCTTTCCAAACTGCAGAAGAACGCAGCCTAAGCCGCTACTTGATGCATCACTATAGATCTCATAGCCGCCTATACAACATGGTGATGTTAAAACAGGAACCGTGGTCAAACGACTCTTTAGCTCTTCAAAAGCTCGCACGCACTCTGTCGTCCAAACGAACTTCTGATCTTCCCGCATTAATGTGGTAAGAGGCAAAGCGATCCGTGAGAAGATTTCAACAAAACGTCTGTAGTAGCCTGCCAGTCCAAGGAAACTCCTAACCTCAGCCACCGAAGGCAACACCGTCAACTCTTGTATAGCTTTTATCTTTAACGGATCCACTGTTATGCCCTCTCTACTTACCACATGGCCAATAAAAGCCACCGACGACAGCCAAAACTCACACTTTGAGAACTTGGCAAAGAGCTTATTCCTTAGCAAGGTATGCAACACCAATCGCAAATGGTTTCTATGATCAGCTTCAGATTGAGAGTACACCAAGATATCATCAATGAATACAATCACAAACAGGTCCAAGTACTCTCGGAACGTTCAGTGCATTAGGTCCATGAACACTGATGGCGCATTACATAGCCCAAACGTCATTATAGTGAACTCATAATGACCATATCGTGTTCCAAATGCTGTTTTGGGAATGTCACCTTCCCGAATCATCAATTGGTAATATCCAGATTTCAAATCCAATTTGGAATACATGGTTGATCCCACTAGCTGATCGAACAATTCATCTATCCGTGGAATCAGATACTTGTTATTTTCTGTTAGCTTATTCAATTCACGATAGTCAATACATAACCGCAAACTATCGTCCTTCTTTTTCACAGAAAGAATAGGTGCGCTCCAAGGTGACATACTTGGGCGTATGTACCCCTGTTCCAAAAACTCTTGCAATTGGACTTTCAATTCAGCCATTTCCTTTGGCACTACATGATATGGCGAGCGGGCCACAGGTTTCGCACCTGGAACCGACTCAATAGTGAAGTCAATCTCCCGCTGGGGTGGTAGCCCAAGAAAATCCTTATGAAACACATCAACAAACTCCGATACAATCGGAACATCACTCACACTGACCTTTGACTCAACAGCCTGAATCAACATGAAGAATAACTACACGCCCTTCAGAACGACATTGATGACTTGGAGTGCAGACATCAAGGTCCCACTCAAGCCTCGCATACCAACAAACTTAGTCTCAAGCTCGGAATTCTGGCCTAGTGTGATCTCCTTTGACTTGAAATCAATAAAGGCATGCTGCTCCGAGAGCAAGTCCATACCAAAGATCACATCAAACTCCGATATCTGCATCACATATACGTTCAAACATAAATCTCGACTTCTGATTTGCACTTCCACATCGAAAGCCCTATCCGATAATATCACCTTCCCCTCCACCCACAGCCACCTAGTCCACCGCCAAGCCTCTATAGACCCTACCCAACCATGTTTTCCCATCCCCAGCCCCCACCTACTGCAAACCACCACTAGAGAGGATTATGTGAACAACTGTCCAGCAAACCATCAACTAATGGAAAAAGCACTGAGTCCGCTGAGAAGAAGGCATTGAGACCGCTGAGAAGATTAAAGTGCGTCAAGCTCAGCTCACAGATCGTCGAACGCAGCTAAAGCCAGAAAATCTATCTAAGGCAAAAGTGCTGAGACTGCTGAGAAGTAGGCGATGAGACCGCTGAGACAGTTGAGAAGATAGCGTTGACCGTCCGAATCGGGAGACTTGGCGGCTAGAATACCAGGTCGCCCGGTCTGGAAAGCTGCGCGAACAGGTCGCGAATTCCGGGCTTAACAGTGTGCAAATAAAACATCATCAATCAAGACCAACCTGTCCAGATGGGATTCACGTAGAATGCTTATTTCGTACTACACATTTCCGAATCTATATGAAATACTATTGGGAATTCCAAGAATCAACCCAAGGGAAATCCCTCTGCAATCCACCCTCTGGTGGGGGAAATCCATGCACAGGCCAAAAAGAAGACTTCACATGTCCAAGAAAGAAGATCATTACCCTTGACGACCTCTTTGGAGCCATGGAAATCTAGCCAGTTGGAAAGCACCGCAGCGGCCTAGCCTCCACAAATCTGGCCTCGGATCTACATTCGGAACTCTGAAGCTCCACCGGCTGTCGGATCCTCTCTCCTCCTCCTCCTTGATCTCCCTTCTCTCTATCTCTTTTAGAAAGAGAAATAGCCACGATGAATGAGAGTTGATCTTTCCTCTCCCAGCCTTAAAGCAGCAGGGGGAAACCTAGACTGTTAGATCCTGCCTGGAGGGAATGAACGGCCACGAATCGCCCTGAAAATGTTTATTTTGGGCTGAACACGGCCTGTGACACGCCCGTGTCACAGGCCCTATACCTTAAGCGGCACACAACTGCCTTAACCCGAACAGGATGCGGCCATCTGACACGCCCGTGTCATAGGCTGTGTGACCTGACACGACTATGGACACGCCCGTGTCCCGCTCGTGTTCACCACGCCTCATTTCCTTGGCCAAATACAGAGAAGGACATGGACATATGACACGCCCATGACACAGTCCGTGTGCCCAACTCGAGTGCCTCTCGAGAATCGTCGAGTGCATTTACTCCAGTGGAATTCGTCGAACCAGTGGAGGACATGGCCTCGGACACGCCCATGTCGCAGGTCGTGTTCCCTCTGGAGAACTCGTCGAGTGTATTTCATCGAGCACTCGACAGGCTGCTCAACTATACAGAGCAGGACATGGCTTGGAACACGCATGTGTCCCAGGCCGTGTTGCCCAACATTAGCTCAATTTTGGGATTTGGGGTGTTACAACCCTCCCCTCCTTACTAGATATTTCGTCACGAAATTTATACACAGTAAGGAAACCAGCAGTAAAAATGTTATAACATCAAATGTATGTTATAACAAGATATGTACTATACAACAGTTAAACAAACAGCTCGGGAAATTCAACTCGCATGGTCTACTCTCGCTCCCATATTAGCTCCTCACGACCATAGTTGTCCCATCGGACCTTGGCCTTCCCAATTGTCTTGTTCCGCAACTATTTATCGGCTCTATCCTCGATCCGAATGGGCCTAACCTTCATCGTTAGCCCATACTCAACTGGCGCACGATCGTTCTCAATCACTTGAGTTGGATCTTTGTCGGCTTTCCAAAGCACAGATATGTGAAACACATCATGTAATCCACTCAAATCTGCCAAAAGAGCTAGCCGATATGCAGCTTCCCCAACTCGCTCCACCACTTCAAATAGACCAAGATATCTCAGACTTAACTATTTCAAACGCCGAGTCCTGGACACGCTTTTGATGGGCTTGAACTTCAAATATACCCAATCACCCAGCGTAAACTTCATGTTCCAGTGCTTGGCGTTGTAGTACCTTGCTTGTCGATCCTGGGCTATCAACAGCCTCTCCCGAATAGAGCGTATCATCGAGTTAGCTTCTTCGACTTCTTTACGCTTATAGAGTTTGGATTTGCCTGTTTCTGCCCAAGATAACAGTGTACGGCACTTACGACTACACAAAGCTTCAAACGGTGTCATACCGATGCTCGCTTGGTAGCTATTGTTGTAGGCAAACTCTACCATATAGAGATGATCTTCCCATCTCATACCAAAATCCAGGGAGCATATTCAGAGCATATCCTCCATTGTTCTGTTGGTCCTCTCAGTCTGGCCATCCGTTTGGGGATGAAAGGTCGTACTGAACGTTAACTTTGTTCCCAACAATTGATGGATTAGCCTCCAATCATTCGATTTGAATCGCCCATCACAGTCACTCATGATGCTACGGGGAACACCGTGCAATCGTACAATCTGCTCCACATAGAGTTTTGCCAAACGTTCCACTGAATTGTCCCGCTTGTTCGGAAGGAAGTGAGCCACTTTAGTCAACCGTTCTACAATCACCCAGATTTAATCATTCCCGCATTGAGACCTCGGCAACCCGTGCACGAAATCCATTGAAATATCATCAAACCTCCACTCCAGAATAGGTAACAACTTCAAGAAACCTCCAGGTTTCTGGCATTCCGCTTTCATCAAGGCACAAGTTTGACATTTCGCCACATAATGCGCTATGTCTTTCTTTAATCCTGGCCATCAGAAAAACTTTTTCATATCCTTGAACATCTTTGTGCTCACATGGTGAATTTAGTATTTTGTAAAGTGAGCTTCATACATCAATTCTTCTCTCAATTTACCCATACTCGGGACGCAAAAACGACCCTCTTTCCGCAAAAGGCCGTCATCCCAGGAGAATTGGCCATCTAGCCCATCCTTTGCAGCATTGAAGACTTTCATCCAGTTCCGTTGCTCGTCGAACTCTGTCCGCAAGATCATATTATACCTCCATCCAGTTCAAGCATGCATCGACTGTGGAATTCTTGTCAACATAAGAAATTTCTAACGCTTCCAACTCCTGGATCAGACGCTCATCATCCATCTCCAACCAATTTGCCTTTGACGGAGTCGTACGACTCAAGGCATCAACGACCACATTTTCCTTCCCGGGAGTATAATGAATATCAAAGGTGTAGTCCCCAAGGAACTCCATCCACCTTCTTTGTCGCATATTAAGATCCTTCTGATCCAACAAGTAGTTTAGGCTCTTATGGTCGGTAAAGATATCCACTTTTACGCTAAATAGATAATGTCTCCACAATTTAAGAGCAAATATCACTGCCACCAACTCCAAGTCGTGGACGGGATTATTTCGCTCATGCACTTTCAACTGGCGTGAGCCATACACAATCACCTTTTCAAACTGCAGAAGAACGCAGCCTAAGCCGCTCCTTGATGCATCACTATAGATCTCATAGCCTCCTATACAACATGGCGATGTTAAAACAGGCACCGTGGTCAAATGACTCTTTAGCTCTTCAAAAGCTCGCACGCACTCTGTCGTCCAAACGAACTTCTGATCTTCCCACGTTAATGTGGTAAGAGGCAAAGCGATCCGTGAGAAGTTTTCAACAAAACATCTGTAGTAGCCTGCCAGTCCAAGGAAACTCCTGACCTCGGTCACCGAAGGCAACACCGTCCACTCCTGTATAGCTTTTATCTTTAACAGATCCACTGTTATGCCCTCTCTACTTACCACATGGCCAATAAAAGCCACCGACGACAGCCAAAACTCACACTTTGAGAACTTGGCAAAGAGCTTATTCCTCAGCAAGGTATGCAACACCAATCGCAAATGGTTTGTATGATCAGCTTCAGATTGAGAGTACACCAAGATATCATTAATGAATACAATCACAAATAGGTCCAAGTACTCTCGGAACGTTCAGTGCATTAGGTCCATGAACACTGATGGCGCATTACATAGCCCAAACGTCATTATAGTGAACTCATAATGACCATATCGCGTTCCAAATGCTATTTTGGGAATGTCACCTTCCCGAATCATCAATTGGTAATATCCAGATTTCAAATCCAATTTGGAATACATGGTTGATCCCACTAGCTAATCGAACAATTCATCTATCCGTGGAATCGGATACTTGTTATTTTCTGTCAGCTTATTCAATTCACGATAGTCAATACATAACCGCAAACTATCGTCCTTCTTTTTCACAAAAAGAACAGGTGTGCTCCAAGGTGACATACTTGGGCGTATGTTCCCCTGTTCCAAAAACTCTTGCAATTGGACTTTCAATTCAGCCATTTCCTTTGGCATTACATAATATGGGGAGCGGGCCACAGGTTTCGCACCTGGCACCAACTCAATAGTGAAGTAGATCTCCCGCTGGGGTTGTAGCCTAAGAAAATCCTTACGAAACACATCAGCAAACTCCGATACAATCGGAACATAACTCACACTGACCTTTGGCTCAACAGCCTGAATCAGCATGACGAATAACTCCACGCCCTTCAGAACGGCATTGATGACTTGGAGTGCAGACATCAAGGTCCCACTCAAGCCTTACATACCAACAAACTTAGTCTCAAACTCGGAATTCTGGCCTAGTGTGATCTCCTTTGACTTGAAATCAATAAAGGCATGCTGCTCCGAGAGCAAGTCCATACCAAAGATCACATCAAACTCCGATATCTGCATCACATATACGTTCAAACAGAAATCCTGAGTTCGGATTTGCACTTCCACATCGAAAGCCCTATCCGGTAATATCACCTTCCCCTCCACCCACAGCCACCTAGTCCACCGTCAAGCCTCTATAGACCCTACCCAACCATGTTTTCCCTTCCCCAGCCCCCACCTACTGCAAACCACCACTAGAGAGGATTATGTGAACAAGTGTCCAACAAACCATCAACTAAGGGAAAAAGCACTGAGTCCGCTGAGAAGAAGGCATTGAGACCGCTGAGAAGATTAAAGTGCGTCAAGCTCCGCTCATAGATCATTGAACGCAGCTAAAGCCAGAAAATCTATCTAAGGCAAAAGTGCTGAGACTGCTGAGAAGTAGGCGATGAGACCTCTGAGACAGCTGAGAAGATAGAGTTGAGACCACTAAGACAACAGAGACAAAACTGGCTGGATTTCTCTAACTCCAGAAGCTTTGAGTGAAGAAGATTCACTCAACGCTTATAATAAAGTAGGAAGCGCTGAGACAGTTAAGAGGTACACAACTGAGACAAAACTAGCTGGATTTTTTCTAGGTCCATAAGTGTTGAGTGAAGTAGGTTCACACAATGCTTCAAATGAAGAAGGAAGCACTGAGATAGTTAAAAACAACAACCACCGAGACAGCTGTGAAGATACCGCTGAGGTAGAAACTTGTCTCAGCTAAAAAGAAGAAAGCGTTGAGACAAAGGCATGTCTCATATAATAATGAAAAACCGCTGAGACTGTTGAGACAAAACCACTGAGACAAAGCCAGGTAAATTTCTAAGTCCAGGAGTGCTGAGAGCCAAAGCTGATGGCGTTGATTTTCTTAGCATCACTCAACGCTAGATGGAATTCTGTAAAATTTTCTAATTGTAGATCTTGATGACCACTGCTGACGTCATCAAAGTCAAAATTACAGGAAGCCATAGCGGGAAAGCTGCCGTAGTGTTGGGTATTGTATCCACAAAAACCTAGATTTGATGAAGTCACCCTTGAACTAAGATGAATTAAGTTGTATTTGATGCTTGGTTTAAGTTATGTGTTTGCAGGAATCTTATGGGAAGTGTCGACCAATGTCAGTCTACAATGGGTCACCAAACACAGGACCATACAATGTAATCCCTCATTGTGTGTTCCAAAGTGTTGACTCATGTGTAACCTCTCTAATGGGATACACTTCATATTCAAGCTCTAGGATTAAGTGAAAAGACTTGATGCTGGTTTCACCTTAGAAGAAGAAAAAGTTCTGTCAAGAAAATTTCCTAAGTAAAGTACTCGAGTTGTTCTATACTTACTTGAGTAAGTTACTGAGTTCATACTCGAGTAATAATACTCTTACTCGAGTAGTTAAGATATATCCCGAGTGGTCCAATGATGGCTCTCGAGTAGTTATGACAACTACTCGAGTAGTTTCCTTTTACCTCTCGGGTTTACAGAAAATTTCTTCTCAAACGTTTTCTAAGTTAAACACTCGAGTGGTACTGTATAGTACTCGAGTAGTTTTATCTTCTGTCTCGAGTAGTTGAATTCTGACTCTCATGTAGTTCTCACTTACTCGAGTAGTCTAAGTCATGTACTCGAGCAGTTCATCTACTACTCGAGTAGTTCAGTGTTTATACTCGTGTAATCCAGAATTCCATTCCAGAAAATTTTTCTAAGTGAATTACTCGAGTAGTCATCTCCATATACTCGAGTAGTTCTATATGTCTCGAGTAGTTCAACTTCTATACTCGAGTAGTCCTGTTTTCCAGTTCTAGAAATTTTCTAAGTCTTTGTCTCGAGTAGTTTCTTATATACTCGAGTAGTTCATTTTTATATACTCGAGTAGTATTTCTTATACTCGAGTAATCTACTTCACCTCTTGTGTAAGTACTCAAGTACTCGAGTATGTTATTTTTGTTACTCGAGTAGTTGTTTCCTTTTCTTCTTACTTACTCGAGTAGTTGACTACATGTACTCAAATAATTATCTCATTCCCTCTCGAGTAGTTCTTCTCATATACTCGAGTAGTCATCTTCTACCTACTCGAGTAGTTGACTGCATGTACTCGAGTAATATTTTATATCTCGAGTATTTTACTTTGACTTTTCCGAAAATTCGTTAAGTCCAGAATAACGGGTTTCTTAATGAACTTTGACGTGATTGGTCCACGTGTCTCTCATAATGACTCAATTATGTCTAATCTTTTCTGATCCTATAAATAACTTGTCTAAACAGACAAACCCTAATTCTAAGAAGATTATTCTAAGAAAGTTTTGCAGCTTCTGTTTCCTCTTTCTCTCTCCAAGAAACGAAAACCGCCGCCGTTGCCATTGCTGATTCCCGATCGGCTAGGGTTTCATCTTTTGAGGATACAGATCAAGAAGGCTTTTCAGATCGAGATTCGCTCAACTCCTTATTTTTTGATTCGATCGATCGTGTGAAGCCAAGACGTTTCAGATCTAATCTTGCCGAGATTTCTCTTCATCATTATGATAAAGCCGCAAAGCCTAGAAGAAGAAATTTCTGGTCGTCTGTTGCAGATCTGAAATAGAAATTACTGTTTGTATTTCTATACAATTTATTTCATTCCTGTAGGAGAAATTTCTCCGAGTGTTGGAGCTTTTTATCTCCAAGATTGTAGGAAGTTTTACCTTCCGAGTGTAGATCCGTTTTGTGGATCGAGATTGTAGGAACATTGTTCCAAGGGTAGGATTGATTTTCAATCCGAGATAGTGGAGTAGCCGAGTCTAGTGTATTGCTAGATCGGTGAGGGAAAGTGGATGTAACCAAGGTTGGGGAACCACTATAAATCTTGCCTCATCTGTGTTTGATTGGTAGATTGATATGTGCATTGGTTTGTAATCTTTTATTCCGCAAAAAGACGCACAATTCACCTATTCACCCCCCTCTAGGTGATTTAGGTAGCCAACTATAAACTTTCAATTGGTATCAGAGGGAGGTTGATCGTTAAAAGGTTAACACGTTGATCAGATCATTTAATAGTTGTCTTTTGAGATCTACCAAAAATGGACAAGGCTAAAGATTTTTCCAAGCTTCCTTTGTGCACTAAAAATTAATTTCCCATGTGGAAAGAGAGAATAAAGTTCTTTATGGAAGCTGTGGATCCAAGGATCTTCATGATAGTTGAAGAAGGTCCTTATATTCCCATGACAATCTCCACTATAGATCCAACCAAGAAAGTCCCAAAGAAACTTATGGATCTAGATAAGGATGAGATTGCACTTGTTTCATTGGACAAAAAGGCAAAAAATATTATATCAAGTGCAGTCGATGATTCAATGCTGCAAAGCCTGATTCACTGCAAGTCTGCAAAAGAGATGTGGCAGTCGCTAGTTACCTTGATGGAAGGTACAAAAGAAGTGAGGGATGATAGAAGATCCCTTCTTAATCAGAAGTATGAAGCATTCCGAGAAGGAAACAAAGATACCATTGCTGACACCTTTGAGAATTTCTTCAAGATAGTGAATGGGCTAAGGGTCTATGGCAAAGTCTTCACTAATTGAGAATTAAATGATAAATTCTTGAGATCCCTGACTAAGCAATGGGATAACAAGGTCTGTGCCATAAGGTAGTTTGGAAAACTGGTCGAGAAAGACCCTCAGAATCTCTTCGGGAAGCTTATGTCATATGAGCTTCAAATCAACACCAGGAAGGCTGAAGAAGAGAAGAGCAGGTCTGCATTCAAAGAGAAGTCTGTTGCTTTAAAGGCAGACACCTCTAAGAAGACAAAGGTTGTTCCTCCTACTCCAGCATAAGAAGTTAGTGAAGAAGAAATCTCAGAGCCTAGCACCTCAGTGAAAGATATGGTACCTAAACACCTAGAGGGGGGGGGGGTGAATAGGTGACCTAATCCTTTTCTTACTTTACTGGCAGCAAACAGTTTATTATCACAGATTTATAACTTTTGCACAGCAATCACAAAACATTCACAGCATACACAACACAATCACAGCACAACACAGTGGTTTATAGTGGTTCCCCAAGATATGGGTACATCCACTTTCCCCCTTCGCCTATCTAGCAGTGTACTAGATTCGGTCAAACTCCTCCACTGTCTCAGAACCCAAATTGGTTCCTACACCTCAGGCCCAAAGCCTTACAACTCAGCTTTATCCCAAAGCCTACACTCAGCCAATCAAGGCCTACACTCAGCCAACCAAGGCCTACACTCAGCCAACCAAGGCTTACACTCAGCCAACAAGGCCTACACTCAGAGATCTCAATCTCCTACACTCAGTCTCTCAAGCCCTACCCTCAGCCTTTATAATTATAGGCTTACAATTCACTCAGATCCAAGGGATCCTACAAGTTAAAAATGTATTACAGCAATTAACTCTACAACTCAGAAATAAAAGAGGGGAGTTGAGAGTTTCTTGATGAGTTCTTGGAAGAACTCAGCTGGATTCACTCTGACTTAGCTTTCTTCAAAGCTTCTTGAGTAGAACTGAATAAGACTGAATCCTCCTACAGTTGTTCCTTGACCTCTGCCACTTAAGATCCAGAATTGAATCTGAATCCTTCTTCTCAGCCTAGTTCCAGAGGCTGATTTCTTGGATGGAGCCCTCTCTCTCCAACTTCTTAGATCTGCACTTGGACTGCAAGATCTTCTTGTGTTGATACTATTGGTACCACTTTGATAACTTGTTCTTCAACAATGTGATCCACTTGAACAACTATCTGAACAACAGTTTCTGTAAACTGTAGGTGCCTATTTATAGGCCTTATTCATGGTAACCGGCTGGTCCGGTCCATAACTGACTTCTGATATCTCTGACAAGTGCTGTAGACCGGCTGGAACAGCAGCTGTCAAGTCATCCAGTCATTTCTTGAAAATCTCTAACTGTCTGTAAGTGTCGAGACTTTCTGTCTTTAAGTGTCGACACTTATAGTCCAAGTGTCGACACATATTGTGTAAGTGTCGACACAAGTCTACAAGGTGTCGACACAACTCCTTGTATGTCTCGACACAGATTCTTCTGCATGTGTCGACACTGAAATTGAGTGTCGACACAAGTACTTGTTCTTCTAGCTTTTGCTGAATTCTTCTAAGTGTCGACACTACTCCTTTGTGTCGACACAACTTCTTGTGTTGAATCTGTCAAGTGTCGACACTGCTTCTTGGTGTCGACACATAGTCTTCAATGTCGATACTTGCTGAGTGTCGACACAGCTCCTTGTGTCGACACACCTTCTTCTTGTTGAGACTTCAGCTGAGTGTCGACACATTCCCTTAGTGTCGACACTTGTACTTAGAATATTTTTGTTGATCTTTCTGATCTTTGCTAAGTGTCGACACAGCTCCTTGTGTCGACACTTTCTTCAAGTGTAGAGTCTTTAGCTAAGTGTCGACACATTGTGCTGGGTGTCGACACTTACTTCATGTGTTGACTCTTCTGGTTGTGTGTCGACACATTGTGCTGGGTGTCGACACATACTTCAATTGCTGGCTCTTCTATTGAGTGTCGACACATTGTTCTGAGTGTCGACACTTTAACTTAGTCTCTGCAGACTTTTTCTGAGTGTCGACACAACTCCAAGTGTCGACACTTTCTGGTGTAGACACAGCTTCACTGGGTGTCGACACAGCTCCTTGTGTCGACACTTCCTGTCTGCACTTTTCTTCACTGAGTGTCGACACAGCTCCAAGTGTCGACACTTTCTGTCTGGTGTGGACTCTGCATCCCAGGTGTCGACACAATGACTCCAAGTGTCGACACTACTTGTCTGGGTGTCGACACAAGTCTTCTTAAGTGTCGACACTTTCCCTCTAGGTGTCGACACATGGACTTAGAAACTTTTTGCTTCAGTCCAGTGATTTCTTAACCTGCACAAGTAAACTCTACATACATCAAATACATTATGATGTATATCATTGAGTTGGGTGAGGCTTCTTCAAATCAGGTACATTTGACCAATGTACCCAACAATCTCCCCCTATTTGGAGAAGTCATAACCCTTAGTCAATGATATACACCATTCAAAATTAAAAATTACAAAATGATGTAAAGCAGATTATTTACAGCAGGGTAAACATAAACATGTATTAATTCACACATGTATACACATTCATCATTTCAGAACAAACAAGAAATAGACACATTCACAGAACAATCATGAAATATATTTATCATAAATTGTTCTAATATTTTTCTTATACATCTTCAGTGGTTTACAAAAATTTTTTACATTCAAAAGATTACAACAATCTTCAAGTCAATTTTTAATCTATTTCTGGTCTGGTTCTTTGATAACTATGCCTTTGCCAGGTTGGACTTGAGCTTTGACAGGGGCTTCAGCAGTTTCAGCAACAGCAGGCTTCTTGCCTCTTTTTGAGTTCTTCTGCCTTGATCTTCTGCCTCTCAAAGTAGTGATATGGCTTAGGGAAGTACTTGCTAGGCTCCACTGCAGTAGGAGGTAGCTTTCCCATCTTAGCCTTCCTTCTATACTGAACTATTGCTTCCTGCCTGATCTCATGCTTTCTCCATTTAGCTTCAGAAAACCATTTGTTTCTGTCATGAGTATTATCCTTGGCAGCTTTCCAGGCAGTTAAAATTATATTCCTAGAGGTAGGGCTCCACTGTTCAAAATCTGGCCTTTGTTCTGCTTGTTCCCTAAACATCTTTTTGGACAACCTTGTCTCTTCTTCCTTCTGTAATGCCTCTTGCATGGCTTCAGTAATAGGTTGAACAACCTTTTCAATATGGATATTGTCCTTGCCCTCAGGTGGGCTATACATGGTGCTCACATCTGCTTGAATCATTTCAAAGTCTGGAGGTGGATAAATGACTTGAGCTACTTCTGGTGGCTCACCTCCAAAATAGGCAGGGTTAATGCCTGATTCAGCAACATCCTGGTCATCACACAGAGGAGGGTATCCAAGTGTAGCCCTAATTGAATTTGATATCCATTTTGCATGATCAAAACTTGCCTTGACTAACACTCTCTCCCCCTTTATGACTTCTCTAGCCATATGATCTCTGACATCATCCTTTTGAAATCTGATCTAACTATCCAAGTATCTGATTCCATCTTTAAAGTAAGGTTTTAGCTTTTGAAGTTGTTCAGATATGACCTTCTGGGAGGCTTGGATAGCAGTCTTTACAGCAGAAATTTCTTCCTGGAATACTTTATCAAAATCAGCTTTAGCAGCAGTAGTGGATGTAGAAGGTTCAGCAGCCTTGTTCTTTAACTCAGTGACTATAGCATTATGGGAGGCAGTCAAATTGTCATTCATTCTTAATTGATTCTCAAGAACATATCCTTGTTTCAATGCTATATCATCCACCTGTGCCTTGATCTTCTCTTGGTGTGTTGCCAAATACACCACTGCATTTCCACCTTTGTGGAAGCAATCAGTCATTTCCTTTTTGTTAAGGTTCATTTCAAACCTTATAGACTTTATATCTTGGGCAAGATCAAACTGTAATGATCTGTGCCCTGCATCAACATAAGCCTCAATGGCTTTTCTTTGTTCATCCATTTTAATCTGTAGTGCAATCAGTAAAGCACTATAATCAACAGTTGGAGCTTGTTGAACTATAGGCTGTGGGGCTATAGATTGCAGAGCTTTCTTATAACTCTGACTTCTCCTTTTAAAAACATACAATTTCTTCTTCTTAGCCCTAGCACTCTCCTCATCTTCAGAGGCAGAAGTGCTGGCTATGTCAACCCTATCCTTAGGGCTTTGAGGCTTCTCTTTCTGCACCACAGGTGCCTTCTCAGTTTCCAGCCGAATAGGCTCTTCCAGATCTTGTACCTTCTCTCCCTCAGCAGCAGCATTATCTCTTGCATCAACATCCTTGTCCATGTCAAAATCTTGCTGGTCTAGATTAAGGAATAAGTCTTCCATTGTAAACTCTTGTGGATACTGTGCAGGGGAAGTTCTTGGGTCTTCAACCACTTGATTAAGAATCACTTCTTGTACAGCAGATGTGTCTTCTCTAACAACATCTGGAACTGGACTATGCAGCTGAGTTTGCTGAGAAACATCAGACAAATCAGCATCTTCTTTAAGATATTCTAAAGTATTTAGATCAGTGAGTACCTCTTGGATGATGGTGGTGGCTTGCTCACTGGCCAGTGTAGATGTTTCTTCTACAACTGGAGGCTCCCCCTGGCTTTGATCCTTGTGGATGGGGCTAGCTTGTGGTAGCTCCCCCTGGATCTCAGCAGTCTCTTGAGCAGCAGGGGTCTTCTCTACAGCCTCTTCCTCATGATCATCAGGAGTGAATACAACATGTTCTTCACTCCCAGAACTACTGGAGGACTCTTGTTCCACTGGAGCAGTTTTTCTCTTTTTCTTTGGAGGAATCTCCTTCTCAGTTACTGTCTTCTCTGGGGTTGGCATTTCTTTGGACAACACCCTGTCCCATCTTGAAAATATCCTTTGATCCATCTTCCTCATGTGGTTTATCTTGCTGCCTGCAGCAGTATTCATTACCTCTAGTATGGTACCAGCTAGGTAGAGACTAATGATCCTGCCCAGATTGGGCTTCTTCAAGATCTCCTTGATCTTCTCATAAACCACCATAGACCAATCTGTTTTCAGAGTGAATATTATCCTTGTCATGATTTCAAACATATAGGCAGACACTCTGTCATGCCCTCTAGGCTTGCTGAGTAAGACTTTTCCCACAATCTCAGACATGAACTTCCCTTGATTATTCATGCCTTTCCTATTGAAAACAGAACCTATCTTCATCTTTGGATCAAGACCACACCAGGTTAAAGCTTCCCTAGTCTTTGAAGCAGTAACCTCTTCTTCATCTTGAGTTTTTGGTAGCTGGAGTACCTTCCTCAGACTCTTTGGTGAAACCTTGACCTTAGTTCCATGAACTCTGGATTTGATTCTGAATCCAGATTCATCTACTGCAGCTCCATTAAGGAATTCAAGTACTTCCTTCTTCCAAATCTTTGTAGGTTCAGACAAGAGATATTCTAGTCCAGAATCGCCGACGAGAGTTACAACCACCTTGATTTCTGCATCTGCATCGTCGAACGCGCCGCGCACAAGCTCATAACCCTAGTTAACGTTCTCCTCAAGCTTAGGAGCCATTAGGGTTTGTAGAAGTTGTCTTTAGAAAAGAGAGGTGTCGACACAGTAGTTTTGGTCTCGAAACTTTGAAAGCGTGTCGACAAACAAAGACAGAACCCTATTTATACCTTTCTGATTTTGAAGATGAACAGGCGGGACAGCTAACTTAAAATGTGTCGACACTGGCTATAAGTGTCGACACTGACTTATAATGTCTCGACACACATGTGTCGACACAAGTTTAGTCAACAGATTTTATGTGTCGACACTTGATTATGTGTCGACACAACATAACTCGACACATTGTCGAGACTTTACTTAGAAAATTCTGAGTAAAACATAAGTGTCGACACCATATTGGATGTGTCGACACCTACTTGTCATGTGTCGACATTAACATTCTGAAGTGTCGACACCAACATCCTGGATGTGTCGACACCTTTTTCCTGAAGTGTCGACACCACTATTCTGTGTCGACATAGACTTGTCTATGTGTCGACACCTTATACTTAGCCAAATTTAATTCTGTAAACTTATTCTAAGTTTATCATTCCTAGTTCAATTTTGAATCTATTGAACTTAGCTTCTTCTAGGGGCTTAGTAAACATATCAGCTATCTGATTATCTGTTTTAACATATTCAAGTAAAATATCTTCTCTTTCTACATGCTCCCTAAGAAAATGATATTTAATTTCAATATGTTTAGTTCTACTATGTGATACATGGTTATTAGCTATTGAAATAGCACTTGTAGAATCACAGAAAAGTGGAGTTCTACTTACCTGAAATCCATAGTCCTCTAGCTGATGATGTATCCACAGAAGTTGAGCACAGCAACTTCCTGCAGCCACATATTCTGACTCAGCTGTGGAGATAGCCACACTGGTTTGCTTCTTGCTACTCCATGAAATTAGTCTCCCACCTAGGAATTGACAGGTTCCAGTAGTGCTCTTTCTATCCTCTTTGCATCCTGCAAAGTCTGCATCTGAATAACCTGTTACATCAAAATCTCCATTCCTAGGGTACCAGAGGCCTAGATAGGGAGTGCCCTTTAGATATCTTAATATTCTTTTGACTGCTGTCAAATGAGACTCTTTAGGGCAGGCTTGATACCTGGCACAAACACATGTAGCATACATGATGTCAGGTCTACTAGCAGTCAAGTATAATAGGGAGCCAACTATCCCTCTATACAAGGTTTCATCTACAGGTTTCCCTGCATCATCCTTGCTAAGAGACATACTTGACCCCATAGGAGTCTTCATGGTGCTGGATGAATCCATAGCATACTTCCTTATGAGTTCTAGGGTGAACTTGGACTGACATATGGATAAACCACTTTCAGTCTGTTTAACTTGGAGACCCAAGAAAATCTTCAGCTCTCCCATACTACTCATCTCAAACTGACCTTGCATAAGTTTTGCAAACTTTTTGCAAAGGCTGCTTTCAGTAGACCCAAATATAATGTCATCTACATATATTTGGACTAGTATTACTTTGCCTCTAGATTCCCTAAGGAATAGAGTCTTATCTATTTTCCCCCTTGAGAATTTGTTCTCAATGAGGAAGCTAGATAGGGTTTCATACCAAGCCCTAGGGGCTTGCTTTAACCCATATAAAGCTTTCCTAAGTCTATAGACATGATGAGGTAGAGTTTGATCAACAAAACCTGAAGGCTGCTCCACATAGACTTCTTCCTTAAGATTACCATTTAGGAATGCTGACTTGACATCCATTTGGTACACCTTGAAACCTTGATAGGTTGCATAGGCCAAGAACATCCTTATGGCTTCCAGTCTGGCTACTGGAGCAAAGGTTTGATCAAAATCAATACCTTCTTCTTGCCTATATCCTTTAGCAACCAGTCTAGCCTTATTCTTAATGATGACCCCTTGTTCATCCATCTTATTCCTGTAGATCCACTTAGTTTCTATCGCATTGTGGTCTTTAGGTTTAGGAACTAATTCCCAGACCTTGCACCTCTTGAACTGATTAAGCTCTTCTTGCATTGCTTCAGTCCATTGTGGATCTTGTATTGCTTCTTCAAACTTCTTGGGTTCAACTTGTGACAGAAAGCTGGAATAGATTGCAGCATTCTGATTTCTGCTCCTTGTTTGAACTCCTTGTCTTGGATCTCCAATAATCAGCTCTACTGGATGATCTCTAAGATGCCTGTGGGCTGGAGGCATCCTAACTTCTGGTTGAACCACTTCAGCATTTGCATCATGCTGTATTCCTTGGATTTCTTCAGCAATTGGCACATGTAGTTCTCCCCCTGGACAACAGCTACTATCTTCTACTTGCTGTCTTGCAGCAGGCACTTCTTCTATAGTAAGCTTGTCCATTTTCTTTGTCAAACCTGTGGGGCTGCATAAACTACTAGACAACTCATTATTAATAAGTTTAGTCTCATCAAAAACTACATGCACTGATTCTTCTACAACTTGTGTAGTCAAGTTGTAGACTCTATAAGCTTTACTATTATTGCTGTACCCAACAAAAATTCCCTCTTGGGACTTGGCAGCAAACTTAGTTAAGTAAGACTTCCCATTGTTAAGTATGAAGCATTTACAACCAAAGATCCTAAAATAGGATAGGTTTGGTTTCCTGCTTTCACAACTTCATAGGGGGTCTTATTTAGCATTTTAGTGATGGTAGCCCTATTTATAACATGGCATGCAGTATTAACTGCTTCAGCCCAGAAATATTCTGGCAGAGATGTATCACTTAGTAGGGTCCTACCAGCCTCTATCAAAGTTCTATTCTTCCTCTCAGCAATGCCATTTTGCTGAGGTGTTTTAGGTGAAGAGAATTCTTGAAATATCCCAAAGTCTTCACACAGTTTTGTCATGCTATCAGACTGAAATTCAGTACCATGGTCACTTCTAATTTTGACCACTGTACTATTTAGTTCATTCTGAATTTGCTTGACAAAGCTATAGAAGACACTAGGTGTTTCAGAATTCTGTCTTAAGAAGAACACCTAGGAAAACCTTGAGTAGTCATCTACAACTACAAAGGTATAGACCTTCCTACCTAAGCTGTGAACTGGCAATGGACCAAAGAGATCCATATGCAAGAGGTATAAACACCTCACAGCATCTTTGTTCTCTATGCTTCTAAAGGTGGATTTAGTCTGCTTGCCCTTTTGACAAGCTGAGCAAATGCCATCTTTAACACACTTAACTTGAGGACCATTCCTCACCAACTCTTTGCTAAAGAGTTTGCTAATAGTCTTGTAGCTAAGATGGGCAAGCCTCTTGTGCCATTTGACACAATGAGAGACTGTCTCATCAGCTACAAGACAAACTGGAGAACCATTGTTCTCAACCATAATGTCTAGGCAGTAGACATTCCTCTTCCTATATCCTGTCAAAATGATCTCTTGATCACTTGACCTCTTGATATGACAACCATTTTTAGCAAATGAGATGTCATACCCTACATCACTTAATTGACTTATACTTATTAGGTTGTGTTTCAACCCTTTAACATAAGCCACTTGAGTAATGGTAACTAAGTTTGTAGAAATGTTACCGAATCCTTTGATGATTCCTTTTTCAGAACCACCAAAGGTTACTTTTGGACCATCTTTTACTAGAATGTAGTCCTTTAGTAATCTTCTAGTTCCAGTCATATGTCTGGAACATCCAATGTCCAAGTACCATGTTGGGGTATGGCCACTTGGACTTACCTGCAAAACAGATTAATGGACCTTAGAACCCAAAGAATTCTTGGGTCCTTGGTATTTGTTAGTCTGCAATCTGATAAAACTACCTACTGGCTTTCCACCAGGTAGCTTACTACTCACTTTGGCATTAACATTGTGCCAACAGTCCACTGCAAAGTGGCCAACCTTGCCACATCACCAACATTCAAACTTGTTGTACCTTTGCTTAGGTACAGCCTTTGCTGTCTTATCTTCAGCAGACTTGTTGAATGTTGGGGCTTTGCCCTTGGACTTGGATTTGGACAGCTCAGTCCTAGCAGGTCTAATAAAGCCCAGTCCAGCCTTGCCTTTATGATGAACAAAATCATCAATTAAAGGTAACACTGACCTAGGTTTAGAAAACCTAGCAACTAAGTCCTTCTCCTTCTGAAGATTGATCTCCAGACTCTTAATTTGATCATTCTTAAAAGTGATAGTACCCATCTGAATCACTGTTATGTGTTTCAGCCTAGCTATCTCATTCAACTTTTGATCAAATTGCTTCTCAAAATCTGTTGCAGCAGCTTTAAGATCAGCAATTTCCTTTGCCTGACTTTTGGCTAAGGACTTGCTTTTCTTGTAAGCTTGCAACAGCACCTTATATCCATCTATAAGCTGATGAATATCATCCTCAGATTCAGATGCACTTTCATCACTTGATGAAGATGAATCTGATTCTGAACTAGAACAAGAAACTGAATTTAAACTTGAACTTTGTACCTGACTGGGTCCTGGCTGCTCCAGGATTTTGGCACTCTCTGTCAAAGCCATTAGCCCTTGGCATTGACTGTATTCTTGTTCATAAATAGACTCCATGATCTGCATGAATTCTTCCTCCTCTTCTTCAGCAAACAGCCCTATGTAGGCTTCAGCATCAGACTCAGATTCTGAAGAAGAAATATCTGATAGAGTCTTCTCTTTCTTGGCTACAAAAGACTTCTCTTTCTTGCCTTTGAAATGAGTCTTTTTCCTGTCACCAGATTCTTTCCTCTTCTCAGGACAGTCTGCAATAACATGGCCCTGTCTATTGCAGCAATAGCACACTATCTTTGAACTAGTTGCCTTGCTAGATTTTGTCCTTTTCTTGTCATTGTTTGAAGACCTCTTTTTCTGATAAGAGTCTTCCTTTCCATGTGATGTAGAAGGTCTTGACCTCCACTGTTTCTTTTTCAAAAACTTCTGAAAGTGTCTAGTGAAAGCAGCAAAGTCTTCATCACTTTCACTGCTTTCTGACTTGGTGCTGACTGTTTCATCTGACTCTGATTCAGCAATCTTTGGAGGTGGAGTTGGTGATTTATTCCTGCACTTCCTGGGGACATCTGTCTTGAAAGCAACTGATCTTTCCTTGTGCTCAGTCCTTGTTGATTTCTCCTCCTCTTTTCTCACTGTCAACTGCATCTCATATGACAACAACTTGCCAAACAGTGTAGGAGGAGGAATTTCCCCCAATTTAGCCATTTCTCTAATGGCACAGATCTTTGTGTCCCAATCTTTGGTTAGGGACCTTAGGAACTTGTCATTTAGTTCATAGTTACTGAACTCTCTTCCATAAGACATGAGTTCATTAACTATTCTGTAGAACTTCTTATAGCACTCAGTTATGCTATCACCTTTACCTTGTCTAAAACTCTCATACTCCTGATTTAGCAAGGATTTTCTGTCTTGTCTTACTTCTTCAGATCCTTCCATATACACTATAAGAGTGTCCCACATTTCTTTGGCTGTCTTACAGTGTATAAGATTCTGAAATGTTGCATCATCTATGGTACTCACTATAATGTTTTGTGCCCTCTTGTCCATGGTGGCAAGGACAATCTCATCCTTATTCATCTCAGAGAAATCCTTTGGAGTTCTCTGATTTGCATCTAGAACTGAAAACTTCATGGGCACATATGACCCTTCCTTTACTGTGATGTAGATTCTAGGGTCTGAGGCCTCCATAAATAGCCTTACCCTTTCCTTCCAGATCCCAAAGATCTCTTTCCTGCATATGGGTAATTTCATGGAACCCAATTCCTTGTGATTCTCAGAGGAACCCATGTTTCTTGATTTTCTTGAATTTCTTGAATAGGTGACCTAAACACCTAGAGGGGGGGGGGGGTGAATAGGTGACCTAATCCTTTTCTTACTTTACTGGCAGCAAACAGTTTATTATCACAGATTTATAACTTTTGCACAGCAATCACAAAGCATTCACAGCATACACAGCACAATCACAGCACAACACAGTGGTTTATAGTGGTTCCCCAAGATATGGGTACATCCACTTTCCCCCTTCGCATATCTAGCAGTGTACTAGATTCGGTCAAACTCCTCCACTGTCTCAGAACCCAAATTGGTTCCTACACCTCAGACCCAAAGCCTTACAACTCAGCTTTATCCCAAAGCCTACACTCAGCCAATCAAGGCCTACACTCAGCCAACCAAGGCCTACACTCAGCCAACCAAGGCCTACACTCAGCCAACAAGGCCTACACTCAGAGATCTCAATCTCCTACACTCAGGCTCTCAAGCCCTACCCTCAGCCTTTATAATTATAGGCTTACAATTCACTCAGATCCAAGGGATCCTACAAGTTAAAAATGTATTACAGCAATTAACTCTACAACTCAGAAATAAAAGAGGGGAGTTGAGAGTTTCTTGATGAGTTCTTGGAAGTACTCAGCTGCATTCACTCTGACTTAGCTTTCTTCAAAGCTTCTTGAGTAGAACTGAATAAGACTGAATCCTCCTGCAGTTGTTCCTTGACCTCTGCCACTTAAGATCCAGAATTGAATCTGAATCCTTCTTCTCAGCCTAGTTCTAGAGGCTGATTTCTTGGATGGAGCCCTCTCTCTCCAACTTCTTAGATCTGCACTTGGACTGCAAGATCTTCTTGTGTTGATACTCTTGGTACCACTTTGATAACTTGTTCTTCAACAATGTGATCCACTTGAACAACTATCTGAACAACAGTTTCTGTAAACTGTAGGTGCCTATTTATAGGCCTTCTTCATGGTAACCGGCTGGTCCGGTCCATAACTGACTTCTGATATCTCTGACAGGTGCTGTAGACCGGCTGGAACGGCAGCTGTCAAGTCATCCAGTCATTTCTTGAAAATCTCTAACTGTCTGTAAGTGTCGAGACTTTCTGTCTTTAAGTGTCGACACTTATAGTCCAAGTGTCGACACATGTTGTGTAAGTGTCGACACAAGTCTACAAGGTGTCGACACAACTCCTTGTATGTCTCGACACAGATTCTTCTGCATGTGTCGACACTGAAATTGTGTGTCGATACAAGTACTTGTTCTTCTAGCTTTTGCTGAATTCTTCTAAGTGTCGACACATCTTCTTTATGTCGACACAACTTCTTGTGTTGAATCTGTCAAGTGTCGACACTGCTTCTTGGTGTCGACACATAGTCTTCAATGCCGATACTTGCTGAGTGTCGACACAGCTCCTTGTGTCGACACACCTTCTTCTTGTTGAGACTTCAGCTGAGTGTCGACACATTCCCTTAGTGTCGACACTTGTACTTAGAATATTTTTGTTGATCTTTCTGATCTTTGCTAAGTGTTGACACAGCTCCTTGTGTCGACACTTTCTTCAAGTGTAGAGTCTTCAGCTAAGTGTCGACACATTGTGCTGGGTGTCGACACTTACTTCATGTGTTGACTCTTCTGGTTGTGTGTCGACACATTGTGCTGGGTGTCGACACATACTTCAAATGCTGGCTCTTCTATTGAGTGTCGACACATTGTTCTGAGTGTCGACACTTTAACTTAGTCTCTGCAGAATTTTGCTGAGTGTCGACACAGCTCCAAGTGTCGACACTTTCTGGTGTAGACGCAGCTTCACTGGGTGTCGACACAGCTCCTTGTGTCGACACTTCCTATCTGCACTTTTCTTCACTGAGTGTCGACACAGCTCCAAGTGTCGACACTTTCTGTCTGGTGTCGACTCTGCATCCCAGGTGTCGACACAATGACTCCAAGTGTCGACACTGCTTGTCTGGGTGTCGACACAAGTCTTCTTAAGTGTCGACACTTTCCCTCTAGGTGTCGACACATGGACTTAGAAACTTTTTGCTTCAGTCCAGTGATTTCTTAACCTGCACAAGTAAACTCAACATACATCAAATACATTATGATGTATATCATTGAGTTGGGTGAGGCTTCTTCAAATCAGGTACATTTGACCAATGTACCCAACACTCAGGCTTTGAACTATCAGAAGGAGAGTTCCCACTACACTCTCGACAGTTCAATAAATTCTTGAACAATAAGAAACAATGGAAAGGCAAGGATGCCTCCTACAGAAGATCACGACATGATGGTGATCGTAAACGAAAAGGCTCAAGCAGCCACGACAGGTACACTTCTAAACAGACCAAACATGTTTCTACTGACATTATTTGTTATTGTTGTAATAAGCCAGGACACGTCATTGCTGACTGCCCTCACAAGAAGAAGGAGGGTGGTAGAAGAGAGGAAAAGAAGTCCTCGTACAACAAGAAGAGGACAGAGAAGAGATTAATGTCCAAAAAGGGCAAGACTCTTAGTGACTCTGACTCATCTGAGTCGAGTGAAGAAGAAGAAGCCTATTTTGGACTCATGGCTCAAACAAATGACGAACAAGAGCCCCAGTTCACTGGGAAGGTAAACTCTCACACCCCTCTTTCAGATTCTGAAGTTTCTGAGCATGATCGTGAGGACAGCTCCTCTGACGATGAGTCTGAACTCATGGCCGAGTATAAGGAGTTGATCATGCCTTACGACAAATGTCGCAGAGTCGTGAAAACTTAGGCTAAAGAGATAAAGTCTCTCAAAGCTGAAGAGAGCGCCTTGAGAGAGAAAGTCGCAAAGACTGACTCGCTCGAAGAGAATGTTGGAACACCCTATTACTAATTTGGGTCAGGATCAGTATGTCTCTAGGAATCAATGCTTGACCTCCTGTATAGCTCAATAGGTCAATTAGAATTGAGTCTAAGGGTTAGAAGTCTAGGTTTGGAAGCTGCCCTGGAGACCAAGATTTTCTGTTTGGAGACTAAGTCATATCGTCGAGCTCAGCACGACGATTCGTCGAACTCCGATCGATGATCGTCTAGCTCAACTTCGATAGATCGTCGAACTCCAATCGACGATCGCTGAGCTCAACTTCATCATATCGTCGAACTCAGTTCGACGATCGGTGAGCTCAGGTCGACGATTTTGACTCTGCTTTGGATCTTTATCTCTGAGCTCAGTTCGACGATCTTTGAGCTCAGATCGACGATATTTTGCTGTTGTATATTTCCAGATCGCTGAGCTCAGTTCAACGATAGCAGAGCTCAGTTCGACGTTTTCAGATAACTTCAAGGATGTTTCTAGATTCAAATTCAAATCAGTTAAGGAGTTATTCTGCAATTAATTCTAAAGATTTCCTAGCCGTTTTCATTCATTTCTGGACCAAGTTTCAAGGAATATTTCTATGGACTTTCCTCCTGAAGAGATTTTGCAATTAAGGATGCAATTAATGCAGACCAACGGCTATTCTTCTCAGAGAATGTTTTGTTCAGTACCAGAGAAAAAAAGAGTAGAATTTTTTTAATCTCTGAGACAGGTTACAGAGAGACATACAGATTACAGACACATACAGACAGACATCAATAATCCTCAACAAAAATATTCTGTCTCAAAGAATTCTCAAGAACACTCATCCAAGGAGATCAATCTTTTCAGAAATCTTCAGATCTCTTTAGTTTTCAAGTGTTCAAGGCCAACATATTTCAAGACTCCAGACATTCAACATTTCAGTTATTGCTGAAATCATCTTTTGTTGGAGTTCAATCTTTGAAGGCCTATCACCCTCAGCAAAGCTTTTTCTTCCTGAAGATCTCAAGGATTCAGGGGGAGCTTTGACATCAACAATCCACATAGTCTTCTCAGTTGTTTGAGAAAGAGAAGACTTCCATCACTCTCTCACCCCCTCTCTGTAAAGGGTTTCTCAAACTCCCTTCAAAAGTTTGAACTTGGTTTTTGAGCACCTTGTCAAAAGCTCATTGGTGGCAAGACACCTGATCAAAAAATCTGATTTGGTTTTTGAGCACCTTATCAAAAGCTCATTGGTGCCCAGGACACCTGATCAACTCATCCTGCAGTGGATTCCTATCTAGGGTGGTAGAAGAGTGGATGTACCCAAGTTTAGGGGAACCACTATATTTCCTTGTGTCTTCTGGTTTTGCTTGTTTTCATTTTTATTTCTGGCCTTGATTATTCTGTGATTTGCTTTTGTTTAGTTTAGTTCTGTGATTAGATTTTTTTATTGCTTCCCTGCTCACTCATATTACAACAACTGTTGTAAAAAGTTTCAAAGCACCATATCCTCTATTCACCCCCTCTAGAGTATATCAGATCTAGCTGCACTTTCAATTGGTATCAGAGCGAGGTTGGTTAAACATACCATACCTGATTGGTTGTACAGGCTAACACCTGAACCCAAAGATCACAAGTTAGATCTGTTTTTCTTTTGTATTTTATTATTAGATTTTGCTTTCACAAATCATGGCCCAAAACAAAGATTATGCTAGCACCAGACCTCCAGTGTGCAATCTATCCAAGTTTGCACTTTGGAAAGCAAGGATCAGACTGTACATGAATTCTATTGACGAAGATATTTTTAACTCTGTTTTGACAGTGTGTCCAAGACCCCCAGAGAACACAAGTACAAACGCTGTTCCACCTCCATCAGGAACAGATGCTGATATCAAGAGATGGAAGGTAGCTGATGCCAAGGCTATGAACATCTTGGCCCAGACAATGTCTAATGACATATTTCAAAAGGTGGCTGAATGCAATTCAGCAAAGGAAATTTGGAACAAACTCTCAGAAATAGTCTCAGGCTCAGCTGATGAGAGAAAGGATTGGAGATCCCATCTCATCTCTCAATATGAGAATTTCAAGAAGGGAGAAACTGAGTCAGTGGGAGACATGTACAACAGGCTAAGATTAATTGTCAGTGAACTCAGGATATTGGACAAAGAGATCTCCCTAACTGAACTCAATGACAAGATCCTAATGTGCTTCCCTAGCACTTGGGATTCAAGAATCTGGCCAATTAAGGATACCAGAAGTCTGAATGGGATCACCACTGAAGCTCTATTGGGTAAGCTCAAATCTTATGAGCTACTCATCAAAAATAGAGAAGAAGAACAGAAGGCTGCCTCACCAGCCACAAGAAAGGAGAAGACCATAGCCTTCAAGGGAACTGAAGATCTGCCTGAAGACAAAGCCACAGGCAATGATGAACTACTCAGTCTGTTGGCCAAAACATTTTACAAAATTGCCAGAAAGGACTTCAGAAGGAGATCATACAAGGAACATGATAAGCCAAGGTATGACAAGTCCATTAATAATAATAATAAAGACATTATTTGCTTTGGTTGCAGGAAACCAGGGCACATAGTTCCTGACAGTCCAGAGAACAAAAATAAGGACAGAAGGGACATGAAAGAAAGAAGAAAGGAGAAAGACTCCAATAGGAATGATAATGACAAACCCTCATCAAGCAAAAACAAACATATAAGAAATGGGTTTGTTGCTGAATCCTGGAGTGAGAATGAAGAGCAGTCAGAAGCCTCATCCAATTCCAGTGATGATGAGGATGATGCAGAAGAAAAAGAGTTCTGCATGATGGCAATCAATGCCTCACAGCATAATTCAGAAGAAGAGGAGTTAGAGTCAGACTCAGAGACTCAACCTGAAGAAGATCAGGTAATTGGTTCTTTTGATTTTAATTCAGAGGACTTTAAATCTGAATTTAAAGCACTGTGTTTAGACCTGCTAAAGTCTGAGAAAGAAATTATCTCTCTCAGAAATTAATTATCTGAACACAATACTTTAAAGTCAGAAAACCTCAAACTCTCTCAGGAGTTGGAGTGCTGTAGGGAACAGATAGCTTCACTGAAAAGTGAGCTCTCTGAGGCCAAGAAGCTTGAACAATCCCTTAATGGGAGAAGCATCAAGCTGATGGACATCACAAGCACAGTGAACTCCAGATTCAATAGTACACTGGGCTTGGGTGCTTCATCCAACCAACCCATAGTTCTAACAACTCCAATCAAATTCATTTCTGACAAAGGAAAGGGAGTTGTAGAGGTTGCTAGGAAAAATTCTGATCTGCCCAAGAAAACCAAGTCCCAGCAGAAATCGTCGAACGGAGATCGACGATCGCCGAATGAAGATCGACGATCGTCGAACGCAGCTCGACGATCTCAGCCAAAATCGTCGAACTCAGCTCGACGATCTCAAGTACCTGATCTCAGCCATAGTCGACCGTCGAACGGAGCTCGATGATCTGACCCAAGATCGTCGAACGCAGCTCCAAGATCGTCGAACAGAGGTCAGAGCTCTGGAAAATTTTTCAAAGGCAAATCAAAATTGAATCCTAAGGGTCCTTCATCCCAAATCTTTAACCCTTATACTAAATGGATTATACCTCCAAGGAGATATCATCCTGAAGGATATAAGAGTCAACCTGGGATGTCTTTCATTTCAGAATTTAAAGGTTATCAACCTAGGCCCAAGGTAAACTGGGTCAAAAACAAATGAATTGTCTTGTGTGCAGGTGAAGACCTATCCAACATCTAACCAGCAATGGTACTTGGATAGTGGGTGCTCTAAGCACATGACAGGGAACAAGGACAACCTCACATCCTTCAGAGCCAAGCTTGGACCCAAAGTTATTTTTGGTGATTCAAACTTTGGACAGACTAAAGGATATGGTGCAGTCCAGATTGGATCAGTAACTTTCAAGAAGGTAGCTTATGTGGAAGGACTGAAGCACAACCTAATTAGCATCAGTCAGATGTGTGATGAAGGCTACCAGGTGACCTTTAGCAAAGCCTTATGCAAAATTAAGTCAGAGGACAACACAACTGTGTTGACAGGTAAAAGAAAAGGTAACATCTATCTAGTAGATTTTATTTTAACTGATGTAGATATTTGCTTGTTTAATTCTGTCTGTAGACCAAATATCTTATGGCATAAGCGACTAGGACACCTAAACCTTAGAACTATTACTAGGCTATACAAGGACAACCTTGTTAGAGGACTACCTTCTGGCCCCTATAAGAAGGAAGGACTCTGCAGGGCTTGTCAATTAGGCAAGCAAACTAAAAACAGCTTTAAGTCACTTAATAAGAGTGATTCACCTAGGATATTGTATCTGTTACACATGGACCTTTTTGGACCCATCACAGTACAAAGCCTAGGAGGGAAATCTTACACTTTAGTAGTTGTAGATGACTTCTCTAGATTTACTTGGGTGTTCTTTCTAAGGAAGAAGTCTGATAACTTTAAGTGTCTGACAGAGTTTCTCAAATGTATACAGATTGAGTTCAATACTCACATTGCCCTGATCAGAAGTGATCATGGGACAGAGTTTGATTCTCTTCTTATGCAAGAGTTCTGTCAGAGTGAAGGGATCAGGCATACTTTCTCAGCTCCTAGAACTCCTCAACAAAATGGGGTAGCTGAAAGGAAAAATAGAACCCTTATTGAATCTGCCACTACATTATTGTCAGATGCTCATCTACCTCTATCTTTCTGGGCAGAGGCAGTGAACACCTCCAACTATGTGCTGAATAGAAGTTTGATACATAAACTAAAGGGAAAGACTCCCTATGAATTACTCAAAGGGAAGAAACCTAAAGTTGACTATTTTAGAGTCTTTGGTTGTATTTGCTACATTCATAAAATGACAAGAAATATTTAGCAAAATTTCAAGCTAAAGCTGATGAAGGAGTGTTTCTGGGATACTCCATGATCAGCAAGGCTTATAGGGTTTATAATAAATCATCTTTAAAAATTGAGGAATCTGTTCATATATCATTTGATGAATCTAACATGTCTTTCAAGGAGAAGATTTCTTCTACCATAGAACCCTTGCAGGAACATTCTCTAGTTGAAGACTTGAACAAGTTACAGGTTACTCAAGAGGATGAAAGCAGTGAAGATGAAAGAAATGCTCAACTTATTGAAGAACAACTTGAAGAGCTAGTTGTTGTACCACAAGAGGAAACAACAACACAGGTTGGTGAACAATCAACACCCCCGGTTGATTTAGTAACATCAAGAGACCATCCAATTTCCCAAATAATTGGAGAAATCTCAGCTGGTGTGCAAACCAGAAATCAGGTCAACCAAAACCTGTCGCACACCTGCTTCCTATCTCAAATTGAACCTCAGTCCATTCAAGATGCAGAGCAAGATCCACACTGGATCATTGCAATGCAAGAGGAGTTGCATCAATTTGAGAGAAACAAAGTATGAGAACTAGTGCCAAAGCCTAAGGATCACTCCATTGTTGGAACAAAATGGGTATTCAGAAACAAATTGGATGATCAAGGAGTAATTATAAGGAACAAGGCAAGGCTAGTTGCTCAGGGATACTCTCAAGAAGAAGGAATAGACTACGACCAGACTTTTGCACCTGTTGCAAGATTAGAAGCCATCAGAATATTTCTAGCTTATGCAGCACACAAAGACTTCAAGGTATATCAGATGGATGTCAAAAGTGCATTTCTAAATGGAGACATCAAAGAGGAAGTTTATGTCAGACAACCTCCAGGTTTTATCTCTCCTACTTTTCTTGATTATGTTTTTAGATTGAATAAAGCATTATATGGTCTCAAGCAAGCTCCTAGAGCATGGTATGAGTCCCTAGCATGCTTTCTTTTGGAAAATGGTTTTATAAGGGGTAGAGTAGACTAAACTCTTTTCATTAGAACCCATAAGTCCCATACCCTACTAGTACAGATTTATGTAGACGATATTATCTTTGGTTCTACTGACTCCAAATTGTGCAGAAGGTTTTCCAACCTAATGCATTCTAAATTTGAGATGAGTAGCATGTGTGAGCTATCCTTTTTCCTAGGATTGCAAGTCAAGCAACATGCTGAAGGCATCTTTATTTCTCAAACCAAATATGCAAATGAACTGGTTAAGAAATTTGGCATGTCTGAAGCATCTTGTATGAAAACACCCATGCCTACTAATGCTGTATTGGATGCTGATGAACATGGGAAACCTGTTGATCAGACAACATATAAAGCAATGATTGCCTCTTTACTGTATCTTACAGCTAGTAGACCAGATATAATGTTTGCCACATGTATATGTGCTAGGTTCCAAGTAAGCCCTAAAGAGTCCCACCTAACACTAGTAAAGAGGATTCTCAGGTATGTTAAAAGTTGTCCAAATCTAGGTCTCTGGTATCCAAAAGATTCATCATTTGATTTAACTAGATTCTCTGATGCTGATTATGCTGGATGCAGAATTGACAGGAAAAGCACCAGTGGAACTTGTCAGTTCCTTGGTGACAGACTTGTCTCTTGGTTTTGTAAGAAACAAACATCTGTGTCAACTTCAACTGCTGAAGCTGAATATATGGCTGCAGGCAGTTTTTGTTCACAAATTTTGTGGATTCAAAACCAACTCCTAGACTATGGCTACAACTTAGAGAAGTCTAAAATCTTTTGTGACAACACCAGTGCTATTTCTATAGCTCAAAATCCAGTCCTCCATAGTAGGACAAAACACATAGAGATTAGGCATCATTTCTTAAGGGATAATGTTGAAAAGAATAAAATTGAACTACAATATATCCCAACTGATTTACAAAGGGGAGATATTTTCACCAAGCCCTTGGATGAAAAGAAACACACCTTCTTCCAAAATCAGTTAGGAATGTTAGATGGAGGAAGTCTATAATAATATCCAAGATTTTGAAAGCTTACAAATTGACCAAGACTAGGCAAACATTCTGATTTTTCTTAGTGTCTAGAGTGTATTTCTGGTCTCTGAACTGCGCTCGACGATTTGCCCCAAGATCGTCGAACGGAGATCGACGATTTCCGAAATCGTCGAACTGAGTTCAGCGTCTCTCAAATAGTATGAACTATCTCTTCCAGTCAACGATAGTCGAACGGCGCTCGACGATTTTGTTCCCTGAACGATCGTCGAACAGAGCTCGACGCTCTCCAATATCTTCGAACGGAGATCGACGATGTTGAAGACTCTTCAGATTCCTTTAGAAGCCTCGATCGTCGAACCGAGTTCAACGATCTTTCCAATTCTGCGTCGAACCCTAATATAAAATTCATTTTTCGCCGTCGTTCTCCTTTGTGCTTTCAATTTCTCTGCAAGAATTTTCTTTCCCTCCAAACAGTTCTGCACTTGGTCGTTTTGTTTGTTGAATTTTTGCAGGTACCCATGGCCGTGTCTGTTGCCGTTCTAGCCGCCATGAAGTTTGATGCTGGTTTCGATATTGACATGGAATCCTTCAGCACAACTGACCAGGCTTTTCAGGATATTTTGGGATTATTCAAAGATCAGAACCTGACTGCCCTTATGACCACAAGGATCAAGCTGGCATCTGATGAGATAAAGGAATGGGTCAATACTGCCCACAATCAAGATAACAACACCATTGTTGGGTCTATATCTGACACTCAGGTACCCTTAACCCCAGCAATTTTAACAGAAGTTTTTGAGTTGAGGAATGGTGAAGATACTGCTGATTTATCTGGAGAAGAGTTTTCTGAACTGCTTGCCAGAATGGGTCATTCAGAGGGCAACCCTAGAAAGCTCTTCAAAAGGAACCTACCTGTGGAATACAGATTTATGGCAGATGTTGTTGGGAAAGTGCTACTGGCTAAGCACTCTGCCCATGATACAATTTCAAGGTATCAGCTCTGCCTCATGGGAGCTCTTGTGGACAGAAAAAATCTGAATTGGGGAGAAGTCTTCTTTGACCTTATCAAGAAGAAAATCAACAAAAGTTTTGTAAACTTTGGAAGGATCATTGGGGTGTTTCTACAGCACAGGTGCCCTGCATTGCTGGTCTCCTCTGGAATCCATATCAATGCTTCCAAGAGACTGTCTTGTGCCCTCTTTGGAAAGTGGGACAGACAAATCAGCAAGCCCAGCAGGCCCTCCTCCAGCACTCCTTCAGGCACAAGGACTCTCAGAGTCACTTCCTCATAGGTCTCTGCCCCTGCAGATGACCTGCCTACTGTTGTTGCCTCTCCTCCTCCTCCTCCAATTCCATCCCTTCCCATACCATCTACCATTCCAGCTCCATCCACCATCATCATATCCAGCCCCTCTCCAACATCCACACCATCTCCAGTACCTATTCTTCCAACACCAGAAGAACAATTCCATCCATTATTCTCCTACCCTCCACCAGATGTCACTTCATCACCCTCCCATCCATCCTTCACCCTTATTGATGATTCCTTCATGGATGATTCACCATCCTCTCCTCCTGAGCTACCCTCCTCCTCCACTTCCTTTCAAGACCTTCTACACCAAATCATTGACCAACCCACATTCACCCCATCTATCTCCATCCCACTGTCCTCCATCTCCACCTTACCAACACCTCAGCCATCCCTTCCACCATTCACCAGCTCTCCACTACCCTCACCAACAGCTGCCCCTCCATCTTCTACCTCTGCTCAAGTCACCCTTGAGCAAGTAGACCTCCCAGCCCTTGCTGACAGGTTGTATGAGTTGCTTGCCCCCAGGCTCTCTCTTCTGTTGGAGACCTCCTTGGCTCCAATACACCTGTCAGTGGCAGCTCTCTCTGCCAGGCTCTCTTACCTATTCCCTCAGGCAGCCCCTACAACAGTGTGCCTTGATTCAGACTTGTCTGAATCTAGGCAGGGGGAGATGCCCTATGAAGTGAGCCTTCATGCTGCTGCTGCTGCTGTTTCTGTAAGCCTGTCTGCTGCTACTGCTACTATTATTGCTGCTTCTTCAGCTTCTGCTCTTGCTGCTGTTGCTGTGCCTCAAGCACAAAGTTCTCCTGCTGCAGTCCTTGCAATAGACCTCAGGTCTTTGCTATCAAATTTTGATCAGTTTTACTTCAGCTGTCTGCCAGAGGTCAATGCTGTCCAGCCTCCAGAGGATCTATCCAAGGCACTTGTGCCATTTTCTTGCTGTGACCCAAGCATTATCACCTACTTTGTCAATTCAGTGTATGCTGCTGCTGAAAATGTTGATACTGCTGCTGAAGTTTCTGTCATTGCTATTGAGCCTATTTCCAAGGAAATTCTTATGTCAGAGGCACCTGAAATTGAGCCTTCTGCAGTTTCTGATGATATTCCTCCTGTTGATGCTGCTGTTAGTGAAGCTGTTGCTACTGCTGTCACTTCTCCAGAGCCTATAGTTGCTGCTGCTGCTGTTACTGCTTCTATTGTATCTGCTGCTGTCAGTTCTGCTTCTGCTTCAACAACTGCTGCTACACCATCTGTTGCCTCATCTGCTTCTGTACAGCTCAAGAAGGATCTGATGAAGAAAATAGATGCCCTTTATGATGACCAGAGTTCTGAAAGTGATGAGTTTAGAACAGACTCTGATGACTCTTCTGCTACCATTGCTAAGAAAAGAAAGGCAAGGAGCAAAGCCATGAAGAGGGTACCTCCTGCCAAGGTTAAGGACAACAATGATATTCCATACTACATTCTACATGACTGCCCTATTACTGAGCACTGGATGCAATACTCTAAGAATCAGCTGAAGGCAATGAAAAAGAAGAGAAAATATGAGAAGGGTTCCTCCCAATTCCAACACTCTCATCCTCCTCCACCACCTCCTCCTGATGCAGGTGCAGGTGGAAGCTATGCTGCTCAACCCCCAGCCAGAAGTCAGGCTCCCTATCAGCCTCATGCTAGATCTTATAATAGGGGAAGCCAATCCAGGGGATCTCAATCCAGGAGAGGAGGATACAGAGGAAATCAAAGAGATCTCCAAGTCTACTCCAAAGGGTACTCAAGGCAACACCCATATTCTAGGGGAGGACAAATTTCAACTGATACAACATCTGGTCCTTTCCCTTATAAGCTGAAAGAAACTGTGTCTTCCAGGCCTTCTCAAGACAATCCCTCTAACAGATATGAGCCACCTGTACCTTTTGAGGATCCTGAGAACAATCCAGCTGCTTGGACTGCCAGATTAAAAGAACTAGCAGCACTGGATCAGATCAAAAAGGCTAGAGAGCAAGGAAAAGATTCCTCCAACATTTCAACAATGTCTGAACAGAGACAGAAAGAGCTAGAAAGATATGCATCAAGCAAGTTCTTTGATTCTGACAGGTATATGGAATTACATCCTGAAGCTGTAGTTCCCAGGCCTAAAAAGCAAACATATTTAGGTGCAGTAGATGATACCAGATCAAACAAGGAAGCCCTCAATCCTAACAGAGAAATCAAACTTGTTAAGGGCAAGGAAAAGAAATGATAATGTAAGGTGACATTCTCTGTGATTTCTGATTATCTGGATGTTATATATCTCTGTGGTTCTGCAATGTCTAGCTTGTTGTTTTTCTGTTTTGCTGCTTGTTTGTTGTTATTAAATTTTTCCAAAGTTTGTAAATAGTAATCCTAAAACAAATAGGGGGAGATTGTTGGAACACCCTATTACTAATTTGGGTCAGGATCACTATGTCTCTAGGAATCAATGCTTGACCTCCTGTATAGCTCAATAGGTCAATTAGAATTGAGTATAAGGGTTAGAAGTATAGGTTTGGAAGCTGCCCTGGAGACCAAGATTTTCTGTTTGGAGACTAAGTCATATCGTCAAGCTCAGCACGACGATTCGTCGAACTCCGATCGACGATCGTCTAGCTCAACTTCGACAGATCGTCGAACTCCATTCGACGATCGCTGAGCTCAACTTCATCATATCGTCGAACTCAGTTCGACGATCGGTGAGCTCAGGTCGACGATTTTGACTCTGCTTTGGATCTTTATCTCTGAGCTCAGTTCGACGATCTTTGAGCTCAGATCGACGATATTTTGCTGCTGTATATTTCCAGATCGCTGAGCTCAGTTCGACGATAGCAGAGCTCAGTTCGACGTTTTCAGATAACTTCAAGGATGTTTCTAGATTCAAATTCAAATCAGTTAAGGAGTTATTCTGCAATTAATTCTGAAGATTTCCTAGCCGTTTTCATTCATTTCTGGACCAAGTTTCAAGGAATATTTCTATGGACTTTCCTCCAGAAGATATTTTGCAATTAAGGATGCAATTAATGCAGACCAACAGCTATTCTTCTCAGAGAATGTTTTGTTTAGTAGCAGAGAAAAAAAGAGTAGAATTTTTTTGAATCTCTGAGACAGGTTACAGAGAGACATACAGATTACAGACACACACAGACAGACATCAATAATCCTCAACAAAAATATTCTGTCTCAAAGAATTCTCAAGAACACTCATCCAAGGAGATCAATCTTTTCAGAAATCTTCAGATCTCTTTAGTTTTCAAGTGTTCAAGGCCAACATATTTCAAGACTCCAGACATTCAACATTTCAGTTATTGCTGAAATCATCTTTTGCTGGAGTTCAATCTTTGAAGGCCTATCACCCTCAGCAAAGCTTTTTCTTCCTGAAGATCTCAAGGATTCAGGGGGAGCTTTGACATCAACAATCAACATAGTCTTCTCAGTTGTTTGAGAAAGAGAAGACTTCCATCACTCTCTCACCCCCTCTCTGTAAAGGGTTTCTCAAACTCCCTTCAAAAGTTTGAACTTGGTTTTTGAGCACCTTGTCAAAAGCTCATTGGTGGCAAGACACCTGATCAAAAAATTTGATTTGGTTTTTGAGCACCTTATCAAAAGCTCATTGGTGCCCAGGACACCTGATCAACTCATCCTGCAGTGGATTCCTACCTAGGGTGGTAGAAGAGTGGATGTACCCAAGTTTAGGGGAACCACTATATTTCCTTGTGTCTTCTGGTTTTGCTTGTTTTCATTTTTGTTTCTGGCCTTGATTATTCTGTGATTTGCTTTTGTTTAGTTTAGTTCTGTGATTAGATTTTTTATTGCTTCCCTGCTCACTCATATTACAACAACTGTTGTAAAAAGTTTCAAAGCACCATATGCTTTATTCACCCCCCTCTAGAGTATATCAGATCTAGATGCACTTTCAGAGAACTTCAATAATACTATTGAAGAATATAACAAAGCTCTTAAGCATCTTGACCTTAAAGAGAAAATCATCAAAGAGTTGGAAGAACAACTCGCCGCTGAAAAGAAAATTGTTGAAAGTTTCTCGAAACCTAAGACTGTTCTCCCATTCATTGCTGAATTCTCAGCTAAGACCAAGGGTGTTGGACTAGGCCATGAAGAACATCCTAGTAAGTCTTCTAGGAGAAATAATGCTAAACAAAAGAATAAGGTAGGCAAAAAGGCCTTAGCCAAAGAGAAGGGGAAAGCCCCTCAAGATCAGACCTCGTTCAAAAAGGTTATATTTCCTTCAAACGAGTTTGATCTCGACTTATCTGACAGACACTTTGCTAGTCCTACCTATGTAGAGCAAAGTCCCATTATCAAGGATGGACTCGACCCAGAAACTTGGGTTAAAGTGTCTTTAAGGCACCTTATGAAGAAGTCATTTTTCAGAGTTATGGCCCTTTCAATCATGACCATAACTTCAAGAAGGCACCAAAGGCAAAGCCTGTTGTAGAAAAGCCAGTGAAGGAGAAGAAAACATGTGATTGTCATCATCATGAAGCTTCTTCCTCCAAGAATGCTGCCCCTGCTAGACCACAATTCCAAAAGGTCAAGCAGGAGAACATAAGGCAAAGATACAACAGATTTGACGGTTGGTGTTGTGGCAGAATTTGTCACTTTGCCATTGATTGCTGGTTTAATCCTAGAAATGCTGCAACCCCACATGTTGGCAATATGAGGAAGACCACTCCTAATACTAATATTCGTAGGGGGAGTGTTCTAACCCGAGACCAAGGACCCAAACATATCTGGGTTCCTAAGGCAAACTGATTGTGATTGCAGGTATGTCCAAAGGCCACCAAAACGCCAATCTGGTATTTGGACAATGGATGCTCTCGGCATATGACCGGGACAAGAAGTATAATTCAGAATTTTTCTCCAGTCGTGAACGGACCGAAGGTCATCTTTTGAGATTCAGACCGTGGAATAACTAAAGGCTATGGTATGATTACAAACGGTAATATGTCCTTCTCAGATGTGGCCTATGTTGAAGGTTTGGAACATAACCTAATAAGCATAAGCCAACTCTGCGATAAAGGATACATAGTTGAGTTTCACGCTGATAAGTGCTCGATAAAATCTGTTGACAATATGGAAACAATTCTATCCGACACTCGAAGTAGAAACATATTTTTCTTGAATTTCATTTGTATAAATTCTTCGACACCAGTGTGCTTTTTAGCAAAAGATAGTGCGTCGCTTGGTGACCAATGGCACAAGAGACTAGCATATATTAATTTCAAAACTATTAATAAATTATTTTCAATGAACTTTGTACGTGATGCCCCAAATGTCAAGTAAGTCAAAGATAGACCTTGGCATGCATGTGTAAAAGGCAAGCAAACAAGGGCTACCTTTAAAAGAGTTATTGGCAAGGATTCTAATAGATGTCTTCATCTACTGCATATGGACTTGTTCGGTCCACTGCAAATTAGAAGTTTGGGAGGTAAGGATTACACGTTGGTAATTGTTGATGATTACTCGCGCTTTGCGTGGGTGTTCTTTCTGAAACACAAGTCAGATACCTTCTGCATCCTTACTAATTTTGTTAGGCAAGTTCAGAACGAGTACAACTGCTCCATAGTCAAAATCTGAAGTGACAATAGAACAGAGTTCAAGTCTGGAGCCAAGACAGAATTTTGTGAAAGCTTAGGTATCTTTCATGAGTTTTCCTCTCCTCGTACTCCACAATAGAATGGAGTGGACGAGAGAAGGAATAGAACACTCATAGAGGCCTGCAGGACTATGTTGAGTGATGCTTCACTTCTGGAGTACTTTTGGGCTGAAGCCGTCAACACTGCATGTCACATGTAAAATCGAGCTCTCGTAAACAAAAACCACGATAAGACACCTTACGAACTTCTGAAGGGCAGGAAACCAACAGTCTCATATTTTAGAATTTTTGGTTGTAAATGCTTCGTGCTCAACAATGGCAAGTATCATACTACAAAGTTTAGCGAAAAGAGTTTTGAAGGTATTTTTGTAGGTTATAGTAGCCATAGTAAGGCATACAGGATTTTTAATAGAAAAACCCTGGTTGTAGAAGAATCGATACATATTGTATTTGATGAGACGAGCTTGCTTCAAAGCAACTCTTCTAGTGTGCTTATTGAAGATGCAGGTGCAAAGCTGAAAGATATTAGCTTGGATGGACCTTCTGAATATAAAGGTGAAAAGTTCATCAAGATCACCACTCCAACCCCTATTGGAGAGGTTAATGATCATGATGAAGAAGTCATCCAAGTTGAAGAAGTCACTCCGGTGATAGAAGACAATCCAGATGCAAGGACTCTAGAGCTCGGACATCTGAAGGATCATCCCATGGACCAGATCGTAAGAGATCCTCGGGATGGTCTCAGAACTCGAAGAGGTACAACTAATAAGAATCTATATTTAAGTTTTCTCTCGCAGGTTGAGCCAAAGAAATTTGAGGAAGCAAACTCAGACGCATCGTGGATAATGACGATGGAAGAAGAACAAAACCAGTTCAAGCGCTGCAAAGTATGGAAACTTGTTCCAAGACCCAAAGATAAGAACGTCATTGAGACAAAATGGGTCTACAGGAACAAGATGGACGAGGATGGAACGATTGTAAAGGACAAAGCTATACTTGTCGCAAAAGGCTATCGTCAAGAAGAAGGAATCGACTCCGACCAGACATACGCTCCAGTGGCAAGGCTGGAGGCAAGAAGGTTATTCCTAGCATATGCTGCTCTCAAAGGCTTCACTGTCAATCAGATAGACGTGAAGTCTGCCTTCCTTAATGGTGACATAAAGGAAGAAGTATATGTGGAACAACCTCCAGGTTTCGTTGATTCTAACTTTCCTGATTATGTTTACTTACTGCACAAAGCTTTATATACTCTGAAACAAGCCCCTCGGGCTTGGTATGAGACTCTGTCTACCTTTCTACTTGAGAACAAGTTCACAAGGGGAAAGATAGATAAGACATTATTTCTTAGGGAAATTAAAGGCAAGATTTTACTAGTGCAAATCTATGTCGACGACATTATTTTTGGCTCTACTGATGACAACCTCTGCAAGAAGTTTTCAAAACTTATCCAAGGGAAGTTTGAAATGAGCATTATGGGTGAGCTGAAGTATTTCTTAGGGCTTCAAGTGAAACTGTCTGAAGATGGAATTTTCATCTCACAGACCAAGTTCACCAAAGAGCTGATTAAGAAATTCGGAATGGTGAACGCAACCTCTATGAGGACTCCAATGGGTTCAACTATGTCTGTAGACAAGGATGAAAAAGGGAAACCTTTTGATGAAACCAAGTACAGAAGCATAATTGGATCCTTGCTCTACCTTACGACAAGTAGACCTGACATAATATTCTCAACATGTGTCTGTGCTAGATTTCAGGTGAACTCTAAGGAATCTCACTACGCTGCTGCAAAGAGGATTTTGAGATACCTTAAAGGTACACCAAATCTTGGATTATGGTACGCAAAAAGTAATGACAGCGAAATAATAGGTTTTCAGATGCAGATTTTGCAGGGAGCAAAGATAACAGGAAAAGCACTTCTGGGACTTGCCAATTCTTTGGAAGAAGGCTTATCTCCTGGAGTAGCAAGAAACAGAACTATGTATCAATCTCAACGGCAGAGTCAGAGTACATCTCTACAGGCAGTTGCTGTGCACGGTTACTTTAGATAAAGAATCAGTTTGAGGACTACAACATGAAGTTTCAGAACATTCCTCTGTTTTGCGACTCTTCCAGCGTAATTGCAATAGCCAACAACCCAGTCTCACACAACCAGACAAAGCATATAGATCTAAGGTATCACTTTATCTGGGAGCATGTGGAGCATGGGGACATAGACCCTCAATATGTCTCTACAGATAGGCAAATTGCAAACATTTTCACGAAGCCGCTGGACGAGACCAAGTTCTCGTTCTTCAAAATAGAACTTGTGATGCTCAACAAAGAAGACTAGAGAAGCTGGATCTTCAAGAAGGCTCAAGGTTCAAAGGTCAGTCAAATACTGGAATTTTACAAAAATTCTAACTCTTTGACTCGAGTAAGATACAGCCTACTCGAGTAAGAATAGGACCTACTCGAGTAGTAGAATGACATACTAGAGTAGTCTACTTGACCTACTCGAGTAGCAGACTGACATACTCGAGTAGTCTACTTCACATACTCGAGTACCTCACTCACCTACTCGAGTACTTCTCTACATCTACTTGAGTACTTCTGTATCCCTACTCGAGTAATTCCAGATTTATCTACTCGAGAAATTTCCTCACTCGTGTATATGCTGAGTCGTTTGTTTAAATTTTCTTTAGCGCAAGCCTAGTCTTATGCCGCCTCTTCTTTGGTTTATTTCATTCATTTTCACTTAAATAGACAAAAAATTAGGGTTATATAAATAAGAAAATCCGGAAATATCGTACACAAAATCATTTCCGCTTGCTCGAGTACCCGACTGCCTCTTCTCCTTACATAGTCAGTTGTAGAGCCGCGCGATTTCCTTCACCCTGTCGAAAATTTCTAGGGTTTCTGCATCTCCAAGATTTCTGAATCATGGCTGCCTCCTCTAAAATCGGTGTGGGTTCGGAATTAGTCGCCGCCGGGATTCCAGAACTCTCTGACGACTTCCATAATCTAATGATTATGCTCGACACCGCCAGATTAACATTCATACTCCAAGAACTGTGTCAAATTCTATTCCCCGATGTTGTAGAATTCTACAGGAATGTCAAGGCGAAGCTCCATGGGACTATTCTCAAAACTACAGTTCAAGGTATCAAGATCAAACTTACTTCAACCACTGTTTCTCAACTTCTTCGGCTGCCAGTTTTAGATGCAGATGATTTTCTGGGTGATGAAGAATATGCCAGAACTTGCTTATTTTGTGGAATTTCTACTGATGCAAAATACATTAGAAGGGCTGACATGAATGCAGAAGGTAAACTGATGGTTGATATTATAGGAAAAATTCTTCTGTGCAAGACAAACTCCATAAGAGATATCCCTCTGTATTTCTTTGAAATAATGCAAGCCATAGTCTGTAGAAAAGCCTTTAAGTTTGACTTGCTCATCCAGAACAAAATAAAGGAGAGCAATAAATCCCCCAACCATGCAAGGATCATTTCATTACTCCTTCATGTGTTAAACCCAGAAACCTTCACCTTCTCTAAAGGAAGTATCCTTCATCATATGAAGAAGGTCTCCATGTCCTCCGTTCAAAGATGGGAGCTCAAGTTGAACAATCCTTCTCAAGCTGCTAAGGTTACTAAAGTTCTTGATACAGAGGACAAGACTCCAAATTCCTCTCCATCATAGGTCCCCAGCTCCTCTAGTGCACCTAATGAGGGGGAGCCTGCTCCTTCTGTTTCAGCCAGGATGCCAACTCCTCCAGCACCTACTCATCCTCCACCTACTCCTCCACCCGTTACCCCAAAAGACATTCCCTCAGAACAACAACTTCAAGAAGCACTTCTATCCACTAATGTTGTCATCAATGAGATGATAGAAGAATTAACTGCAGATGAACCACCTCCTCCTCTATCTCAAAAAGCTCCATCCACTGAAATACCCAAAGATCCCACTCCAGTGCAATCTCCAGCACAGTCTCCAGAAAAATCTCCAGCCAGGTCTCCAGCTAAATCTCCTGATGGTCACAAAGAGAAGGAAGAAACCATCTTCATTTCAAATGAGGCATCACCTGAGCCAGTTGAAGCCCATCTAAGGAACTTGAACTTCTCAATCCCCACAATCACTGATGCAGGGGATGCCATGATTCCCACTACAAGAGCAGAAAGCTCTGTCACCATAACTGAAATAGATCCATGGAAAGCTCCGCCTCCTCCAGTTGCCTCTTCTAGTGCTCCTCCAGCTGCTGCCCCTTCTACTGATTTGATGACTCAAGTTGTCCTTCTGCTCCAAGAATAGAGGAGATAATTTGATACTTGTATTAAGACTGTCACAGATAAGGTCATTGCTCTAGAAACTGAGATGAGCAGAGGATTTGCTGAACTTCAACATAATACTGATCAACTCAAACATCTGTTCCAAATTGGTGGCAATGCAATAGACCACACCATTACTAGCATTGGTCAAGTGATGGAGCAAGGTTTGACTCTTACTAATAATCAAATGGAGTTGGACAAAAGTGCTGAAACTACAAAGATGAAAATCTGTGATGAGGTTGACACTTTCAAAGAAGATGCAATCTTTCAACTATTTGTTGAAGTCAGAAAGGGGGAGAAGTTGGTGAAAGAGTATTTAGAAAAATCAGATGCTGCCATGCAAGTGCTTTGGAAAGTCAAAGTGAAAGATATCCATGATGATGTCCTAGCTCAAATTCAGAGTGTCAAATTCTACACCTATGACACTACTGTATGGATGCACAACCAGATCCTTCCTTTATTTGTTGTTAATCCTAATATCATTCCTCATCAACTAAACCCTCTAGCTGCTGTTGATGCTCCTGCTCCTCCTCTGCAACCTACCATCTCTCCTAGGCCTGATGATTCAGTTGCCCCTCCTGATACCTACACTCATGGTTAGGAAGATGATCCTGCAGACATTTTCCTCCAAGCTCCTCCTGAGATTCTGACCTATAAGAAGAAAAGAAAGTATGGTGAAGGTCCTTCTGCCAGCAAGTCCATTCCAGTCTCTGATCCTGAGAAAAGAAAAGCTCCAGAATTTGCTGAGATATGGTCTCCCACTTCTAAGTCTCTCATTTTGGACACTATCAAATTGGTTATGGACTACCATGAGAGAAGGAATATTCACTATAGTTCACAGGAATGGGAGTTATATGAGAAATCAATGACCAAGAGAAGGTTATATGACAGAGAATTTGGAAGAAACAATCCTACTGCTCCTCCAAGACCCCCCAAATATTATCCAAATCCTTACAGCTACCAAAGGAGAGAATAGGAGAAACAGGACAGACAATATCATCAGAACTAGACAAAAGGACTTATGAGTTGTGGAAATGATTTTTATTGATAATGATATTTTTGGATATTCACACTTATATATTTCTAAGTTTTGATCTTATTATCTGTTTCATAGTCCTTTGCTAGCTTACTATGCTTTATATACTTAGCATTATTTTTATGTCCATAATTCACCTTAGTGTAAATGGTTCTGACTTCTACAAATAGGGGGAGATTGTTGGGCATTATATCCACACAAACCCAGATTTGATGAAGTCACCCTTGAACTAAGATGAACTAAGTTGTATTTGATGCTTGGTTTAAGTTATATGTTTGAAGGAATTTTATGGGTAGTATAAACCAATGTCAGTCTACAATGGGTCACCAAACACATGACCATACAATGTAATCCCCCATTGTGTGTTCCAAAGTGTTGACTCATGTGTAGCCTCTCTATTGGGATACACTTCATATTCAAGCTCTAGGACTAAGTAAAAAGACTTGATGCTGGTTTCACCTTAGAAGAAGAAAAAGTTCTGTCAAGAAAATTTCCTTAGTACTCGAGTAGTTCTATGCTTACTCGAGTAAGTTACTGAGTTAATACTCGAGTAATAGTACTCTTACTCGAGTAGTTAAGATATATCCCGAGTAGTCCAATTATGGCTTTCGAGTAGTTACGACAACTACTCGAGTAGTTTCCTTTTACCTCTCGGGTTTACAAAAATTTTCTTCTCAAACATTTTCTAAGTTAAATACTCTAGTGGTACTGTATAGTACTCGAGGAGTTTTATCTTCTGTCTCGAGTAGTTGAATTCTGACTCTCGTGTAGTTCTCACTTACTTGAGTAGTCTAAGTCATGTACTCGACCAGTTCATCTACTACTCAAGTAGTCCAGTGTTTATACTCGTGTAATCCAGAATTCCATTCCAGAAAATTTCTCTAAGTGAGTTACTCGAGTAGTCATCTCCATATACTCGAGTAGTTCTATTTGTCTCGAGTAGTTCAACTTCTATACTCGAGTAGTCCTGTTTTCCAGTTCTAGAAATTTTCTAAGTCTTTGTCTCGAGTAGTTCCTTATATACTCAAGTAGTTTATTCTTATATACTCGAGTAGTATTTCTTATACTCAAGTAATCTACTCCACCTCTTGTGTAAGTACTCAAGTACTCGAGTATGTTATTTTTTTTACTCGAGTAGCTGATTCCTTTTCATCTTACTTACTCGAGTAGTTGACTCCATGTACTCGAATAATTATCTCATTCCCTCTCGAGTAGTTCTTCTCATATACTCGAGTAGTCATCTTCTACCAACTCGAGTAGTTGACTGCATGTACTCGAGTAATCTTTTATATCTCGAGTATTTTACTTCGACTTTTTCGAATATTCGTTAAGTCCAGAATAACGGTTTTCTTAATGAACTTTGACGTGATTGGTCCTCGTGTCTCTCATAATGAATCAATTATGTCTAATCTTTTTTGATCCTATAAATTGTGTTGTCTAAACCGACAAACCCTAATTCTAAGAAGATTATTCTAAGAAAGTTTTGCAGCCGCTTCGATTTCCTCTTTCTCTCTCCAAGAAACGAAAACCTCCGTCGTTGCCGTCGCTGATTCCCAACCTGCTAGGGTTTCATATTTTCAGGATTCAGATCAAGAAGGCTTTACAGATCGAGATTCGCTCAACTCCTTATTTTCTGATTCGATCGATCATGTGAAACCAAGAAGTTTCAGATCCAATCTTGCCGAGATTTCTCTTCATCATTCTGATAAAGCCACAAAACCTAGAAGATGAAATTTCTGGTCGTCTGTTGCAGATCTGAAAAAGAAATTACAGTTTGTATTTCTATACAATTTATTTCATTCTTGTAGGAGAAATTTCTCCGAGTGTAGGAGCTTTTTATCTCCGAGATTGTAGGAAGTTTTACCTTCCGAGTGTAGATCCGTTTTGTGGATCGAGATTGTAGGAACACTGTTCCGAGGGTAGGATTGATTTTCAATCTGAGATAGTGGAGTAGCCGAGTCTAGTGTATTGCTAGATCGGTGAGGGAAAGTGGATGTACCCAAGGTTGGGGAACCACTATAAATCTTGCCTCGTCTGTGTTTGATTGGTAGATAGATCTGTACATTTTTTTGTAATTTTTTATTCCGCAAAAAGACGCACAATTCACCTATTTACCGCCCTCTAGGTGATTTAGGTAGGCAACTATAAACTTTCACGTAGCGCTGAAAGATGTTTTGTCCCTTTCTGATTGAGATGGCGCTCACCAATCCTTAGTGGGCCCATATTGTATTGTGACGTTGATTCAAATCAATGCATATAAAAAGAAAACTGTAAATGGATTAAGGTTAATGAATACACAAGGATCAAACGCAGAAAATATAGAAAGAGAAATAGAAAGAGGTGGTTGGACATCTTCATCCCATCAAGTTTTAATGCTAAAGACCAACTAAGTTAGCCTGAAGGAAAAGAAAGATAGTTGAAGCACTTCAAATTTTAGCAAGTTTGTTCTCATCAGAACAGAGTAGCTGATTCATCTCTTCAGCAAGCTGGTAGCTGCTCATTTGTACAGTAGAAAAGTGTGAGCTGTAGAAGAAGACCGATTCCTTCTACAGCAAGTGAGCTGGACTGATATATGCTTAGTCCAACAAAGTTGACTCAGAGATACTTCTTTGAGTCTGTTGTTTTTGTTTTCTTAAATAATTTGTGCTTGATGTAGGTGACATATTTGTCACTGAGGTAGGTGCCCTGTTGGGGCACTGAGGTAGGATCTAAGTGTGGATCTGAGGTAGCATTGTTCTCTCAGCCTGAGTGTAAGGCCCTGTGCCTGAGGTAGGTGACTGGAGAGTCTCTGAGCTGTAGGTGACAAGTGTGTCACTAAGTGGTAGGCCTTGGAGGAGGTTGAGCTGTAGTTATCTGGTTGGGTACTGAGTTGTAGGAGTGCTGCAGCACTCTGAGAGTAGGGCTGTGTGCCTGAAGCTGTAGGGATGAAGAGCGTGAGTGTAGGACTTAGAAATAAGGCAGAGTTAGGTAATCAGTGGATCACTGTGTTGTAGGAGTTCTGCAGAGCTCTGAGGTAGTAACCCTTGTGGTTCTGAGTTGGATTCTATGGAAAATCTGGGTGTAAGACTGAGGGCCTGAGGTGTAAGCTCTGAGGAGCATAGTGGAGGAGTTTGTGCCGAGTCCAAAAAATAAGTTGGATAGGTGGGAGGGAATGTGGATGTACCTAATTAGGGAACCACTATTAATCCTTGTGTTTGTTGTGTACTTGTTTTTTTTTGTATTGCAGAATTTAAGGATAAGCTCTAGCTAGAACAACTTGAAAACAACAAAAGATTTTATTAAAGCTCAATGACCTATTCCCCCCCCCCTCTAGGTGATTAGCTAAACTTAAATTAAATAACTTTCAAGTGGTATCAGAGGGAGGTTACTCAAAAAGGATTTAACAATCTGAGTATATATCCAAGGTTAGCTATAAAATAAGTAATGCGGTCTGGTGTAAACTACAAGGAATTGGGAGTCATGTAGTTATCAATCTACATAAAGGAAGGGTTTGGGCTCTAGAAGGAAAGGGCCAGGCTATTCATGGAAGCTGCTGACCCTAGGATATACATTACAGTCAAAGAGGGACCTTTCATCCCTATGAAAGTCTCAGTTCAGGATGCCAACATTCAGACACACAAGTCTTTTGAAGAAATGAATAAAGATGAGCTCCCTCTTGCTTCCATGGATAGGAGAGCTCAAAATATTATTGCCAGTGCAGTAGATGATTAAACATTCCAGAATCTAGTGCACTGCAAGACCTCCAAGGAGATGTGGGACACCATAGTGCTGTTCAGGGAGGGCTCAGAAGAGCTGAGGGATGACAGAAAATCCATGCTCAACTGTAACGCCACCGATTTTTTCCGTTGATTTTATTTGAATGGTCATCGTCATATTTATGACGTCGTGGCGTTACTATTAACGTTGAGTTGGCGACGTAATGTCGTTAAGGCATTTTCGCGTCCGTGCGGTCGAGTCGGCCGAATTCTTGCTGTAATTGGAAAATTTTGCTTTTGTAATTTAAGTTAGGTAATTTTGGACTTGCTCGTCAAGTTTCGTAGTAAGCCGAGCATTTTTGGAGTCTCGGCGCGCGATTGAAGTTTTGGACTGTTTATGTTCGCCGTATACTTTGAAGATTTATATCTCGAGAATGGATTGTCAAATTTTGGTTTTGACTTCGTCGTTGTGTTCGTAGCGTCAGTGTTCACCTACGGGGCGATTTTCGTTTGATTTGGCGCGTGTTCGGGTCTCCGTTTTGAACTCGTGTTTCCTTATTCAAAAAAAAAATATATATAAATATGATTATTTTAATATTATAGTACTATTCAAAAATGTCTTTTACTATTCATTCATATAGTTTGATCAAAATGGTATGTTTGAAAAAGAATTGTTGTTTCCTGCAATTATACTCCAGTGATTTCTTTATGTACTCGAGTATGTCATTCTGTTACTCGAGTAGGTCATTCTGTTACTCGAGTAGGTCATTTTGTTACTCGAGTAGGTCATTATGTTACTCGAGTAAGTCATTCTGTTACTCGAGTAGGTCATTCTGTTACTCGAGTAGGTCATTTTGTTACTCGAGTAGGTCATTCGGTTACTTGAGTAGGTCATTCTGGTACTCGAGTAGGTCTTTCTGTTACTCGAGTAGGTCATTCTGCTACTCGAGTAGGTCAATTCTGTTACTCGAGTAGTCCATTGTTATTTACGTTCGGATGCCGTTTTGAGGGTCAAAACGGTATCGTATGGAAACATTGTCAACATAAAATTTGTTCATCTCGATAAGATCAACAACGTTCATGTTGGGGACTTTTCGATTTGAAGCCATCTTAGACCTCTATTTTCGATTTTCCCGAAACTGCTCATAAATAGCCTGTTCGACTAATCCACTCGAGTTCTATGCCTTCTATCTCGAGTAGACCTGATCTACTCGAGTTCTATGCCTTTTATCTCGAGTCCTTATGACTATCTCGAGTTCCCCAAGCCTCCAACTCGAGTCTCCATCTCGAGTAAACCAATTTCCTCTCGAGTAGTCTGTACAGTATGAGTTCGAGCACCGTTTTTAGGGTCAAAACGGTGTCGTACGAAAAAATGGTCACCATGAAATTTGTTCATCGTGACGAGATCTACAACTTTCATGTTGGACACGTTCCCGCAAAACCGCTCGAAATAACCCGCTTTTGACAAAACCTTTATTAAACATTATATATATATATATATTCTTAGACTTAGGTTTTTGAACCGAACTTCATCTTCTCCGATATTTTTCTCCCGAACCAGAGCAGCGAGTGAGAGAGAGAGAGTTTCCTTATCGTGAATCTTCCAGTGGCTGCCGACGGTTCTCTGGTGCTCAAAATCTTCAACCGAACATAGATCCGGAAAGCTCTCGCCGAGAGCAACGCCATCGTGGTAATATCTTACCCATTTCTTGAGATTTCTCGTTAGGGTTTTTCGGCCCTAACCTCTATTTCGGTCATTTTTGTCTAGATTTCAACTCCTCCCGCATCATTTTGCCCCGATCTACGACGTGGAGTGATTCAGAGGACTTTTTCGGTAAAACCAAGGCAAGTGGTGGTTTCCCCTCGTTTCCCCTTGTCCGATTTGATGGTAACGGCTATGTTTTCATGTTCTTTAAAATTTTCTGCGCTTGTTCTTCCATATTTTTGTTATGATTAACCGTTTCAATGATCACATGATGTTGTAATGTTTTGTTATGGTAAACTCGATCTTGTCTGGTTATGTTTAATCATTCTTGATGTGTCTTAATGATGGCTTTAAATGTCTTAGCTTTCGTTATTGATCTTATTAGAGTTATCTAGGATTGTAAATCGCTCTTAGAGGTTGATCAACCGCGTCTTGAATCTAGTAATGTCAAGTTGAATCTGTCGAGCCAAATCTCGGGATATATGTGTTGTGGTTTATTTGGGTTTCATAATTGCAGGAGTTAGTGGACAAAACCACCTCCGCAAATGTTTGATGCCTTTATTAGTACCTTGTGGAAGTCTATCAGGTTTTTGGGCGTCTGCAGTGTATGGTGGAGAGTATGAGACTCCCTCGCAGTTTGATGGATATTATATTCGTGTGGGTGTGTCCAGTTGAGTGACCACCTCGCCCGTGTTTTTGGGTAGAGTCGACCACAGGTGCCTAATAAGGGTTTCGTACTTTTTCCTTATAGTTTATTCATGTCCTCACCCTATAGCCTCGTGCGTCTGGTGTACTCGTATTATACGTGACAAATCACGTAAGAGTTCTTTTCCTGTGGATGCCTTGTTTCTTTTATACTTTACTTCAATACTTTTGGTCTTGGGTTGGTACCCCTTTGATCTTTGTTTATTTTGGCTTATTATTTGTCTGCCACCATTTGTACCTTCTTGCTGAGGTGTTCTGTCTTTGAAATGCCTCAGGTTCAGCGCTGTAGCAGATAGCAGAGCTGGTTTTAGAGTTCTGGGCCGCAGTGTTAGTCGTAGTTGTTGTCTCATCTTAGCGAGGTAGTTTGTTGTTTATTTTGTTTTTTTACTGGCTCAGACAAACATTTCTATTTGTGAGTTCGTGTCAGTTTGTTGACGCCAACAGAATTGCAACTTTTAGATACCTGCTTGCTGCTTATTTCTCTATATGTGGATGTGAAATACTTGTTCTCTGAGAGGATTTATGTTAGAAATGCATGTTAGGTATTTTTAAGAATAAAATCTATTACTATTACTCCACGCACTGCATAATTTAAAAACTCTAACTTGTTATATTTAGCGATCGTAAAAGCTATTCTTACTACTATTATAAATTTAGAGTCTTGCATAACATGAGTTGTCTTTTGGGACGTTTATACTCATGTAGGATGTTGGAGTTAATATAAATAAGTATTTTCCCGCAGCGTATAATTATATTTTGATTCGTCGACTAAATGAGCCACAAAGCCGAGGGAGACGACTAACTATTGTGCTTAAACTAATTTTACCTTAAGATAACTTAAAGAATCTTTCTTCATGATTAAGTAGGTGTTTGCCTGAGCGTCCGCAGTTATTCCCTGCTGACGTGGCATCATGACGAGCATTTTCTCTTACTCTGATAAGTTATTCTATGTGGTGAAAATGTGGGTTGTGACAGTTGGTATCAGAGCCAGGTTGCTTGACAATTGGCCGTGCAACCTTCTCTTGTTAGTATTAGTTATTTAGTGACATTTCATGCACACACCGATGTGTCATCAGTACGTCTTAGCCGAAGCATAGTCACTACACTCATAGCATGGTAAGAAGTATACGGGGCATATTATGTAGTATAGGATGCATAATATGTGTTTGTATATGGATCCACCATAGGTGGCAACATGCGACGGTTTTGTAGTATGAGATGCATAACCACCATCATATGGGTGCCCATTAGCACATTTTCTTTTTTCGTTACATGTGATGTTATGTAGTATGGGATGCATAATGTTAAACCCTCAGTCCGCAACATCCTACAAGATGCCAAGACCCCCTTTCAATATTCGCGGACTCAGTTAGGCAGTCCGCCCAGTCCGGCAAAGCAGCGGTAATCGACCACCAAGGATGGTCCCCTCGTGGCGGATTCAACTCTCTATTCGCCAGTATGCCATACCTTGGGATCTCTGGATTCTCTACGACGGCGGACGCAGTGTTTCGTCCGCCCAGGCCACCGTCCTCCTGCAGGATCGCGCCTACCAGCAGCAGATGGAAGCTCCAGCCCGCGAGCCCAGTCCGCCCCTTCTGCGCGGACTGGCATGTTCTTTCTTTTTGCTTCCCGTCACCGCTGCCCGGTTCTCCTGTACCCCGGGCAGTCGGTTATTTTAGCCCTGCTCGTTTGGGCAGGCCCCCCATCCTATAAATAGGGGGAGGTGGTGCACCCAAGACACGCTGACTTGTGCCCAGGAGCCTACTTGTTAAAGGCAGCAGACTCGAATCTTGTGCCTTGCGGACTCCTCCTTGCTCTGCACTTGTCTTCCTTTTTATTTCACTTGAAACCAAACCTTTCTTCATCAAGGAAAAGCCCATCGCAAGAGAGGCATTCAGGCCGCGATGGGCGAAGTCTGTTGTTGCCGTGGTTCACGGCCCTGCTGTTCTTCCTGCACTCGTCCACTTAGTAGATTTCTACTCGCAGTCTCTCCTTTCCCTTCTTTTCCCTTATGCTCGAACCGTTAGTTGGTGGTTCTCGACCCCCTTTGCGTTTTCGTGCATCAATAGTTAACATGCGACCTTCAGATTCGAGTGTCATTTCGAATTCAGCGTACAGAAATGTCAGACCGCAGAGCCCTCTCTTCAGACCACTCCAGTTCTTCAGAGGACTCTCTTTGGGATGCAATTGAGCAAGCTCGCTTTGAGGCCGAGCAGTCTCGCAGGCAGACTGACAAGCGTCTTGACACGATCAGCCAAGCCCTCCTTGCACTAACCCAGTGGCTTGCTCCTCAGGCCGCGGCAGAACCAGTGGACTCGCCAGTCCGCCAGACTCCAGCTCGCCGAACTCCGTTTCGGCAGTCGCCAGCCACTCCTCGGAATCCTGCCCAGTCAGCCGCCCCTCTGCGCCCTCAGGAGGAGCAGTTTGCTTTCAGGAATTTCTTCAGAGAAGCTGCCAGGGGAACTCCAGCCCGCCAGCTTCATTTTGCTGACCGCCAGTCCGACGAGCCTGCGGACTTCCCTGCTTCAGTCCGCCCCTTCTACCCTACTAAGTTCGAGACTCCGTCTCCCTTCGTTGATCGAATCCGATGGGAGTCGGCTCCGAACAACTTCAGGGAGCCTCGCCTTCCCTTCTATTCAGGAGAGACTGATCCAGTCTCCCACCTCCAAGAGTTTGAAGGGGCAGTTGCTTTGAGATGCCTCTCTGACGCCATCAAGTGTAAACTCCTGGTAACCACTCTCGAAGGACAGGCGGGAGAGTGGTTCTATGAGCTGCCTTCGGGCACAATCTCTTCTTTCGTTGAGCTTCGCAGCGAGTTGTTATTGAGGTTTGCTACCTCAAGAAAGAGAAAGGATGGGCCAGCTGCCCTCTTTGAAATCAAACAAAGGGACAACAAATCAGTGGCGCGATTCGTTGATCGCTTTCAAAAGGAGATCCAAGGGGTAAGGAATGTGAACCCCGATTATTATAAGGTTGCCTTGATCCATGGCCTCCGAGAAGGCCCCCTGAAGTTTAAAGCAAAAACCAAGGCACCTGAGACTTACCAAGAGCTGATTGTCATGGTGAACCGCTTCATAGAGGGCGAGAACGCCAATCCGACTTATGTTTCTTCCCTGACAGCTAAGGCTGAAGGAAGGGATGCCTCCGCTTCTTCCTCTCACAGCAAGCCCCCTCACCCAGATTTCCAGCCTCATTCTCAGAGAGGCCAGAATTTCTGCAATAAGAAACCTTTCCTTGGCCATCAACAGTTTTAGGAGCAGAGAGTGTCGTTGGCCGCCGCTCCCGCCATTCCGTTGCAAGCACTTCCTATCCTCCAGCAAGCAGCCTTGCCTGCTCCAAGCCAATGTGATACAAATCCCATGGAGGATATTGCAGATCTGGACCTTGACGAAGTCATCCAGATCTTGCAAAGAGATCAGAAGAAAATAAGCAAGAGCCTCAGAGAGTTTGGAGGCCAAGGAACAATGTGCAGTACTACCAGTTCCACAAAAAGAAGGGCCACTTGACCGAGGATTACAAGGCCCTTCGTATGCTGATAGATAAGCTGCTTGCCGAGGGCAAGATTGACTTAACCAAGAAGGATTCTTCTTCAAAACCATCCACCTCCGAAGGCAAAGAGGTAGCTGAAGCATATCAATAATGTGTGGAGGTTGAGGACGAAGGCCGTTTGGGGCCGATCAACGTCCCGGTTGAGTGCTTCGACGCAGATGATGAACGGGTTCTGGGACGCCTCTTCTTTATCCATGGTGGAGCAGGAACCGAGTCTACTCGGAAATATTCAATCTCTAGGGTCACTCGAGCAGAGGTGCCCTCTTCTTCTTCCGTTGCTCCTCCAAGTGAGGTCGTCACCTTTGGTCCAGCTGATCTACCCCAAACAGCGAATCTGTTTGATGATGTAGTAGTGATCAAGGCTGTGATTGGGGACTTCACAGTTGACAGAATTCTAGTTGACACTGGAAGTTCAGTCAACCTCTTGTTCATGTCTACTTTTGAGGCCCTGAAGACTGGAAACCCTCTACTTTCCACCGAAGGGCCACTCTATTGTTTCTCAGGAGAGAGAAAGGAAGTTGAAGGTAGCGTCATCCTGCCCGTAAAGCTTGGAGGGGCAACTAAGCAAGTGTAATTCATAGTGGTTCACGCTCCTAGTAGCTATCATGCCATCTTCGGCAGGCCTCTACTGAACAAGTATCAAGCGGTGGTTTCAACTTACCACCTTGCAATCAAGTTCTTCGCAGATGGAAGGATGTTCCGGGTCAGGAGTGACCCAAGGAGAGCAAGGGAGTGCTACGTTCGCACTATCAACATGGTTGATGCTAGCCCTTCCCTTGCTCCAGCAGCAGCTACAGAAGCATCTCCAAATTCATAAGCTGCTGCTGATGGAGGTGCTCACCTGGAACCTGCCCAGGTGACGCAAGGAGTCCCCATTGCTGAGGGGGAGGAGAGGAAGCTCTCCATAAACTCGGAGCTACCTGAAGATCAAAAAGCCGAGCTGATCTCCTGCCTGTTGAGAAACTTGGATGTCTTTGCCTGGTCAGCAGAAGACATGCCAGGAGTGGATCTAGATGTTGCATGTCACCACCTGAATGTTGATCCCAGCTGCAAGCCTGTGCAACAAAAGAATAGGGATATAACAACAAAGCTTGCTGAGCCAATAAAGGAGGAGGTCGCAAAGCTCCTCAAGACGAATTTTATTAAAGAAATTCAATACCCCACCTGGATTTCTAACGTTGTAATGGTTAAAAAGCCAGGAGGAAAATGGTGCATGTATGTAGATTTTACTAAACTCAATAAAGCATGCCCCAAAGATTGTTACCCCTTGCCTCGGATAGATTCTTTAGTTGATTCCGCGGTATGGTACTCTTGCCTGAGTTTTTTAGATGCATTTTCTGGTTATCAACAGATAAGAATGCATAAACCTGACGTTCCTCATACATCGTTTATTACCAATGATGATTGCTATTGTTATCTTGTGATGCCCTTTGAGCTTAAAAATGCTGGTGCAACCTGTAACACCCCAGTTTTGAAGAAAGGGTCGATTTGCGCTTCTGGCAAATTTTTGGTTTCTGGCAGGGGGCACATGGCCCGGGACACGGGCGTGTCCCAGGCCGTGTCGATGACTTGGCCGCGTGGTCGACACTTTGCGCTCGACGATGTGTCAAGACAGGGCACACGACCTGCGATACGGGCGTGTCGCAGGGCGTGTCGAGCCCGTGTCGACACTCGGCCGGGGTGTCGACATTTTCGCTCGACCATGTGTCGAGACAAGGCACACGGCCTAGGACACGGGCGTGTCCAAGGCCGTGTGGGTGTGTCGACGAGCTTCAGTCGATGATGTTCACTCGTCGAGTGTCGAGTGTCGAGACTGGGGCACACGGCCTGTGACACGGGCGTGTCACAGGTCGTGTCCCGCTTGGTCGACGATCTTCGCTCGACGTTTTTCCGCGGTGTCGAGACAAAGGCTGTTGATGAGTGTCGAGACTTGGCACACGGCTTGGGACACGGGCGTGTCCCAGGCCGTGTCCCTTCTCGGGTTGGTTTCGGGGCCGTGTCGATGGAGGCACACGGCCGACCACATGGCCGTATCACTGGGGACACGGGCGTGTCGGGTCGAACACGGGCATGTCGGATGCCCGTGTGCTGTTCCAGGAGCGTCGATTTGAGACGGCGAATGAGGCACACAGCCCTGGAAACGGGCGTGTGCCACGACGTGTTCGGCCCAGGTCTTTTATTTTTCAGGCGGATCGTGGCCATTCTTTCCCAGATTTTAGGATCTGACGGTTCAGAACTGTTCTTTGGGAGTTAAGTCCGAGAATAGGGTTGGAAACCCTCATTCTTCTCCAAGCTTTCTCTTACTAAAGATCTAGAGAGAAGTGAGAGCAAGGAAGAAGGAGAAGGAGGGTTTGGGCTGTAGGAGAGGTTTCGGTGCTCCAAATCGCGAGCCAAGTTCAGATCCGTGGAGGCTAGGTATTTGCGAAGGCTTCCATCCGGTTATTTTGCCATGGCAAGGAAGCGGAGTCGGAAGGTAACGACACTTCTCCTCTCGGTCTTAGGATGCACGTCTTTAGCATCATTTATTTTTCTTTCTAGTTTTTGGGCACCAAACTCTCAAATGAGAGGGGTTTTGGGTTGCCAAGGTTCAAGAGGAACCTCCGGGTTTATTGAGTCCGTCCCCGACATTTTTTGCATTAGAGATCCGCTCCGTTAGTGGATTAGGCATGGTGGGTGAAGCCGTAGTCGCGACCGTTAGTCCGACTCGGTGATGTTGCATACGAACGTTAAGGATTCGTAGAGATTCCGTCGCGGTAAGATGCCGTTTGTGATGTGGTGGTGTTTCCCCTTTTTCTCAAGTGAGTACGTGTAGTCGGAACCGGACAAGGTTACCTCCTCGTGGCGGTAGATGGTTTCCTTAGTGGACAAGGTTAGCTCCGCATGAGTTGTAGATGTTTCCTTGGTGCGCGGGAACGCTGCAGTACAAAGGAGGGACTAGGGTGGAATTGTCTTGGTTTGTGATGTGCCAAGGCGTGGCTATGTCTCCGTTGTCGGCTGGCTATCCCGTGACGTTCACGTCATGTGTGGAGAGTGTCCCGGCGAGACTAGTCCCCTTCTGTGAGACTGACAAGAATGCCAAGCATGGGGACAAGCCCGGGCAATGAGGCCATGAGCGGCCGACAAGGCTTCTTAGAATCGGTCAGTTTTGTGTTTGTTGGAATCCTGACATGAGACGTCAAAGCTTGTAGGCAAGCCCGGGTCTAAGACCTTGAGAGGGTGGGGCCTTTGCAAGAGTTCCATGTGGCGGCCTGTGTGCCGATGGGTGGAATGGTTTTACCCCTTTTTTTGCGGCTATATGCCAATGGGGAATCGTTGAGTACCCATATGATGTGATGATGTGCTAGATGCATACGCGATAGGGTGCCTTGGGTGAAACACGGGTTGTTGCATATATGATTGCATAAGTAGGCCCTTTTTATTATATGCTCAACCAGTAGAGAACATGTATGATGTGTGTGACATCCAAGCCTGTTTCTATAGCTGCTTTTCTTGCTTATGATTATTGCATACGAAGTGCTAACTTGCAGGTTGGAGGGGTACCCCGGGGTCCGTTAGGGGCGGCCGGGAGGAGATGTGTTGTTACACAGTTTGAGGTCAGCCTTTGCTGACCCACGTTACTAATAAATTTTACAGGGCAAGGATCGCATGCAGGAGCTAGCTCGCCGGCCAGGAAGGCCTAAGCTTCATGAAGTGCTTCTCTCTTTTGTAGTTCTACTCATATGATGTTGTATGTTTGAGATTCATGTTGTCCGGCTTGCACGCCGAGGTAGACTAGGAGTGCTATGCACATTCATGACTGTTGTGCTTATTTGAGTTTGGACACTTTTTGTAAGGCCATAAGGCCATTGGTTTTACTCTTGTAGTAATGGATAACTTCTAGTCTTGCTTATGTTTCCGCTGCGTTGTGCAAAGTGTTTTGAGTGTGGGTAGCTATATCAACTTATAATACTAAAGCTGTGGCGTCCGTATGTTGTGGGGCCCCGGCCGGACCCATATTATACGGTCATTACAGGGAAGGTGTTACACAACCTACCAACGGATGATGGACCGTGTGTTTAACCATTAGAAGGGAAGAAACCTAGAAGTGTATGTAGACGACCTCTTGATCAAAAGTAAGTCATTTTCGCTGCACTTACAAGATCTAGCAGAGATGTTCGCTACTCTGCATAGATACAAAATGAAGCTCAACTTGTTAAAATGCACCTTTGGGGCGAGTAAGGGGAAGTTCCTTGGTCATGTCCTTACTCCAGAAGGACTTGCCCCCAATCCGGATAAAGTGAAAGTCATTCTTGATATGCCTTCCCCTCGTTCACCTAAGGAAGTTCAGCAGTTAGGGGGGAGGCTAGCAGGTCTTGAGAGATTTCTCTCTCAGGTTGGAGATAGGAGTGCTCCTTTCTTTAAAACTCTCCGAGAAGCATCCAAGTTCGAGTGGACAGAAGAATGTTCTCAAGCCTTTGAGCAGTTGAAGAAGCAACTGACCTCAACACCTCTGCTTCAGAGTCCCCGGCCAGGGGAGATGCTTTTCTTATACCTAGGGCTTGGCCCTGAGGCTGTTAGCTCCGTTCTTCTTCGGGAAGAGAGCAGGAAACAGTTCCCAATCTACTATGTTAGCCATATCTTGAAGAGTGCCAAGACACGGTGCCCGATTCTGGAGAAGTTAGCCTTGACACTAGTCATGTCAGCTTGCAGACTGCGTCCATACTTCCAAGCACACTAGATTCATGTCGTTACCGATCAACCTTTGAAAAGTGTGTTGGAGAAACCGGAGCATTCTGGCAGATTAGCCAAATGGGCAATAGAGTTGAGTGAATTTGAAATCTCTTATGTGCCCAAGACAGCCATCAAAGCTCAAGTCCTAGCAGACTTCCTAATTAACATGCCAGAGTCCAGTTCTGATCGAGAAGAAAGGTCACCTTTGGCTTGGACCATCTATGTTGATGATGCCTCAGGCAGAAGTTTTTCTGGAGCAGGAGTGGTTCTCATTAATCCAAACGGCGTCAAACTGGAGCAGGCCATCAAGTTTTATTTTCCAGTAACCAATAACCAGGCCGAGTATGAAGCTTTGCTAGCAGGCTTGAGACTTGCAAAGGAACTCGGAATCGATCATGTTCATATCAAAACCGATTCTCGTGTAATGGCGTCACAAGTCCTTGGCAACTTTGAAACAAGAGAGGCGATCTTGAAGAAGTATTTGGCTCTTGTGAAAGTAGAGATCAGCAAGTTCAAGAGCTTTATCATTGAGCACATCTCTAGAACCGAAAACGAGGAGGCAGATGTTCTTGCTAAGTATGGATTGCCATCAGGAGGAACAACTTCCGAGCTCTTCCGCCTGGCAGTGGAGGAAGGAGAATTAATGCAAGTGGATAAACGTCCCTCCTGGATGGACCCATTCATTCTCTATCTGTCAACAAGAGATTTTCACCATTCGATCAAAGATAAGAAGAAGTTCAGAATAAAAGCAGCTCACTACTACTTAGTGGCGGGAATCCTTTACAGAAGAACATTCCTCTCTACCATGGCCCGGTGTGTTTCAGAAGAGGAAGCTCCCCTTGTTTTACAAGAGGTTCATTTAGGAGAATATGGAAGTAACTCGGGAGTAAGAACTTTGGAAAGACGGATCCTGCGGCAGGGATATTTCTGGCCCACAATGGAGAGAGACTCTGAGGTCTATGCTAGAAAGTGTGTTCAATGCCAGAAGTTTGCTCCACTTCAACTCCAAGCAGCCCAGTCACTTAGATCGATTACAACTCCTTGGCCCTTTGCAGTTTGGGGAATGGATCTCATTTGTCCTTTTCCCATGGCAAGCAGACAACGGCGTTTCATCATCGTGATGATCGATTACATCAACAAGTGGATTGAAGCAAAGGCATTGGCAAAGACAACAACTCAAGTTATCAAAAACTTCATTTGGGGGGAGATTGTCTGCCGACATGGAATACCTATGGCTATAATCACTAACAATGGGCCACAATTCAAAAACTCAGAGATGATAGATTTTTGTAAGCAGATCGGAACAGAGCTGCGGTTTGCATCAGTTCATCATCCCAGGAGCAATGGCCAAGTTTAAGCAGCCAACAAGAAGATCCTTAACTTGCTCAAGAAGAAAGTGTAGAATCTCAAGGGCAGCTGGGCTGATTAGCTTCCATCAGTCCTCTGGTCCCTTAGGACAACGCCTTCATCTGCAACTGGCGAGACTCCGTTCAAACTCTCTCATGGCTCAGAGGCACTCATTCCACTTGAGTTTGAAGTCCCGTCACCTAGAGTTCTGCTTGCAAGACAAGGCATTGAGGACTGGCTTGAGTTGAATAATAAAGAGATGAGATTCAGCCTGGAACACATCGAGGTAATCAGAGACCAAGTAGGCATAAGGCAGGAGGAGGTCAAAAGAAGGATGACCCGTTACTTTGATCAGAACGTAAGGATCAAACACTTTCAAGTGGAAGATCTAGTTCTTAAGAAAGTTGACGCTGCTGCAAGAGCTGGTTCAGTTGGAAAGCTTCATCCAAATTGGGCCAGGCCTTTCATTATTAAAGAAGCGTTAAGGAGCGGCGCTTACCGCTTGCAGACATACGAAGGAGAGGATATGCCACATACATGGAGTGGGGATGATCTCAAGTGGTTCTATTCCTGAACCTCCTCTTCTCTATTCTATGTATCCTCTTACAGAATCATTATGAATAAAAACTGCTTGCTAACGCTTCTTCAAGTGTTTTATGTATTCAAGCATAACAGATGGCATGCTAAGAAAGATTTCAAAAAACGGTACCACCCTTGAACTCTCTTTTCTTTCTTATGCTTGCTTTGTAAAAGCATTTTATTGATCAAAGGATTCGTACTAACACTTTTTCCTAGTGTTCTCTTTTTCTCTCCCAAAGATCAATAACGGTTCTATGATACCAGGAGACATCGCCGAGTTCAGCAAGACCTCCCCTAGAGCTGTTGTCATTAGCGTAACACCATGAAGACCACGCGTTGCGAGGAGATTTCGTACCGTGTAGTGGGAGATTGTAGCCTCTAGTGCAGTAGGATTCTGGACTTCGGATCCCGGCTAGTCCCTGACCCCACCTCTGCATTATAGAGGGCAGGGTGGGAGTAAAGCTCTACCATGCCGCATTTGGGATATCATTACAACTTTGATGACCTGGTGTGGAAAGCAATTCCTACCGCACCTGCCCACCGATCATCTTAGCTTGTAACCCTCGAACACTCCATGGTACCCTCAAGCAGTGCCTGCAGGAGACCCACAGCTTAGAATGTACTTTAGGCAAGAGGGCAGGGGACCGTTCCGGCAAGTCTGCATCTTGCTTTTCGCAGGGAATCTTCCGAGCGCGGACTGCTTTTCTTTATCCGCGCAGTCCTCCGGTTTTCATTGGGTTGATTTTATAGCTTGTGACCTGGTGAGGAAAGCAATGCCACGCGCACCTGCCCACCTGGTCGCAAGCTATAGGTCATTTCTTGTTTCTGTGCAGACTGGTTTTCTTTATCCACTCAGTCCGCGGGTTTCCTTGTTGATTTTTCAGCTTGTGACCTGCTGAGGAAAGCAATGCCACGCGCACCTGCCCGCCTGGTCGCAAGCTGAAAATCATTTCTTGTTTCAGTGCGGACTAGTTTTCTTTATCCACGCAGTCCGCCCGGTTTCTTTGGGTTGATCGTATAGCTTGTGGCCCGGTGAGGAAAGCAATGCCATGCGCACCTGCCCATCTGGTCGCAAGCTATAGGTCATTTCTTCTGTTTAGTGCGGACTGGTGTTCTTTATCCGCTCAGTCCGCCGGTTTTCATTTGTTTGATTTTATAGCTTGTGGCCTGGTGAGGAAAACAATGCCTACCGCACCTGCCCACCTGGTCGCAAGCTATATATCATTTCTATTAGCATATGCGAGAACTGTGAAATTATATCAGCCCAGTCCGCCGAATGGCTTCCCATATATTATCAAGTTTGAAAGATTAATAAAGAGAATTGCGGATTGCTATTGGAACTCAACAGAGTCCGCCTTATATTTGTGTCAAGTGTTCATTCTTATGGCGGACAATGACGGGATTGATAAATGGATTTTCTTAATCAGCAAGTCCAACTCATTATGGATGATATTTGTATCTCGCGGACTACAATTGGAACTCAACGGAGTCCGCCTGACATTTTCGTCTTCTCATCCTTACGGCGGACAATGGTCGTCTAATTGGCAAGTCAAAAAACTCATACAGTATGATATGCGTATCGCGCGGACTGCTAAATCAGATCGAACTTAATTTCATGAAATGCAGAAAATGAAGAACATTGCAGGAAGCACACAGATGCCAGAATATCCTTTCTATTTCATCAAAAAAATTTTTACATCTTTTAATCTATTCGGCGGACTGCAATATTGAATCCGCTCCATTTACAGAATCAAAAACGCAAAAATACATTAATCTTTAGCAGTCTTTTGCTTCTTTTCAGCAGGAGGTGGTGGACTTAGGCCTTCGACATCGACTTCCGGAGAATAGCCCTCCGAGCCGCTTCCACCACTGCTATCTGATCCAGTGCTTGAGTCGGACTCACTATGAGAGCTCCTATCAGCAAAGGAGGATGTAGAGGGGTTTCACTCGGCGGACTGTTCTCCGCCTCGCTGGCTTGAGCCAGTGTCGTCCGCTATTACCATGACGCCTTGCTCTTCGCCTTGTCCTTTGCCTTGCTCTTCGCCTTCTTCTTCTTCTTCTTCTTCTTCTTCTTTCTCGCCTTCCTCTTCCTCCTCGATGACATCTTTACCCTTCACAGCTCGCTCCATTGCTGCGACCTGTGGTGCCAACTCTGGGAAGAGCTCCAAGAAGAGAACGCCATCCACTCCTTCCTTTGAAAAGCCGCCGCGGATAAATCGCTCGATGGCGACCTCGACGGTTTCCTTCACAAAGGGGAGCATGGCGGCCTGGAAGCTGTTGTTCTCCAAGTCGTAGGCCACCTGCACAAAACAAAGGATCAAACGTTAGTTTGCGGTGGACTGCAAATAAAGCCCACTGCGGATTCAACTCACCCCAAGCTCTTCTTTTTGCTGAGCGACTTTCTTCCCTAGTCGCGCATTTCTCTCCTTTAGCACCTTATTATCTTGTTGAAGTTGCTTATTCTGTCCAAGCAGGTTTCTTCTCAAGGAAGCGACAAAGTGGTTCGTCACCACACTGTTCGCGCTGGCCTGGGAGGCTAGCAGGGGGAGATTGGCTGCGACCACCCTCTTCAGATCGCTCAAGTTGCGTTTTTCGTAGAGTGCGGAAATCGCAACATGGGCATGGCGAGTTATTCGCGGACTCCTCCACGAGGGGAGCGCGGTGGACGAGCAGACATGTTTATCCTTGTTATGCCAGTGGATCATCGGGTTCCCCCTAAGATCCTTCTGGCTGTTTCTGAAGCCGCTCATTGTAAAACTTTTAGAGGAAGAGTAACCCGCCACGGGATCCCCTTCTTCCTTTCTCTTCCTTGCAACTTCTTGTTTCTTCTCTCTTTGTGTAGGAATAAAGCCGCTAGGCATCTGCGGCAAGTTGGCGGGTACCGCCAAGGTCGTTGCAAAAACAGAAGAGTTAACACTAAGGTCGTTGCGGATATAAAGCTTGAGTTCGCAAAACAGCTTACTTTCTTCGCGCGAGATGTCCGCCAAGCTCGCCAGTAGCGGAATATAATGCTCAATATCGAGTCGGGCATCAGCAAGGAATTCGACGATGGAGGACTCCACCGCGTCCAGCGACACGCTCTTGAAGCGGAGTCTTTGCGCACTTGCGGATAGGTGTGCGCGAACCCTAGGTCACCTTCAAAGATCAAGAACCTAGAGGTCCAGTTGTGGATCTTGTTGAGAAGGCCCACAACCTTCATCCATCGGCAGTAAAAATATATCACCCCCTTGTAGGGGCGGCCTCCAGAAGCAGTTATCGAGCGGACAGAGAACATCTTGCGGAAGACGTTCATGCAGAAAGCAATTTTTTCAGACCGCAAGTAGGAGATGAAGCTGCAGATAGCAGAAGAGTTTTGGGCGCGAGCTGGCCCGACACCATTCCATAATGCTCGAAGATTTCGGCAAGCTCCCATTATAGCGGAAACTTGAATCCGCTGTCAAAATGATCAATTGGAGTAGCAATCTGAGTGGCGGTTGAAAAATTTAACCATTCTTCGTGAGCAGGAAGGCGAACAAGCAAGTTTGAATTCGCCATCTTTTTCTCAACAAAGGCCTCCAGATCGGCCTCAGTTAAGGTGCACTTTCGGTGGTCGGCGGCGTGGAAAGCCACTGCAGCATCAGTCCTGGCAGATACCATTTTGGCAGGCCGCAGGGTCCTTTAGCTTCAACAGTTTTCCAGCATAGAAAAAGCGGCAGGGCTGTATTTATAGTTATAGGGTCTGACAGATTTTTTGGCCAGGCCGCGCAGCTCGCATTTTCAATCCGCATAGTCCGCAGAAATTCAATTTCACGCAGCAAAAATTAAAAAAACAACGCGGACACTAACTCAAATTCACATGCCAAGCAAAGTTCTAAGCACAAGTTAAGGCGAACACAGTTTCAGTCCGCCCAGTTCGTGATACTTCCCTCTAGACAAGTTAAAATATCAGAGGCGGACACATTTTGAGTCCTCTTAGTTCGCAACATTTCCCACCTGCAGAAGTTAAATTAGGTGAAGCAGACACAACATCAGTCCGCACAGTTTGCCATAGATCACAGTAAAAATAAGCAACATAATTTGCGGGTATATTATTCAGTCCCCATAGATCGCAGCACAGTTCATTGCAATCCACATCAGAGCATTGTTTTAAAAAACACACATAATTATACAATCAAACAAATTGATAGTTCATGGCATCGCGGACTCAGCGGTCCTTAGTTTCGGTCCGCGCTAGCCTTTCCGTCCTATCTCTGCACAGATGCGCAGCTTGGTCGCTTATTTGAAGGATCTCGCTATACATACGGCAGAGGCGATGATGAAGGACATTGATAGTCCGGTGCATGTGGGCAGCCTCCTGGTCTCCCCGGCTAAGGGGAACCATTGGCTCCACTGCCGGCCTCGGCTCCTCATCCGCAGCCTGTTGACCACCCGCCGTTGCTGCGACCTCCGGAGCAGCGCGATCTGGCAATCGCGGTCTGTGCTCAGCGACCTCGGCAGCCCGCATCCCCTTTTCTTCTCGCACAGACGACAAGTGTTTCCCCTTATAGAAGCGGACATCGTCCTCAAGCCTCTTCTTCTCCCTATCGGACCTCTCCAGCGCCCTGGAGATGCTGGCGATCTGGTCTTTTAGGGCTTTCTCCCGCTCCGCGGACGCTTTCTCGCGCTATTCCGCCTTCTTTAACTCTGCTTTGATATTCTGAATTTCAGCTTGAAATTTCTTTTCTAACTCTTTGATGATGTTCAGGCTGGGCAGCTCATCCCCTGCGGATTCCTCATACGAGACAGCGTCAACACCAGTATTCGGTGTAACCACGATCTCACCACTCTCAACGGAGCCCGGCGGCGACTTTCTACCTGCAACAAAGAAAGTCAACTCCACATTCAAAAACAGTCTGTGGCGGACTCAAAGAAAGGATGAAAGATCATATTTAGACATAGCAGCAGCGAGTTGCCGACTATCGAAGATGATTGGCCGCCTTGCCCGCTCCGGGTCAAAGGCGCTTAACCGCTTATTCCATTCGCGGTGAACTTTAGCTCTTTTCTCAGCAGCAGAACTTTTTGAAACCACGATGTCGTCAGTTTCAGTGATGATCTTGATTGGTCTCGACTTCCGCGGCGGCGACCTTTAAAGCCACTGACGCTTAAAATACTTAGGCGCCGGTTGAAGATTACCTGACCGCAATAGCTCCGCTGCAGTCCGCAGATCCTCCGCGTTCTTGTCCGCCGCGACCTGCTTTAAGGCCGCCTCCACCACAACTACATGAGCAGCGATTTGTTTCTTCTGCTCCTCTATCTTCTGCTTCAGTCTTTCCCTCTCTTCTTCCTCAACAACGGACAAAGAAGGTAGTTCGCTACCCTTATCCCCAATGACTTCCACCTCAGATTGCTGCAGTACAACCAGCAAGGATTCGTTGATTAGATCAAGTTGATCGACATCAATAGAGTCTAGTATCTCATCCGTGGACAAACTGACCGTGGAGAGGGAATTGTCTCCCTGAATTTGGGCCTCCGGTGAAATCAAATCGCTGTCGGGAACTTCTTTCTCGTGCGGTCTATGCTGTAAGTCCGCATCTCCAGTCCGCTTGGAGATATTCTTCTCCTTCATCGCGCGCAATTTCTTCTCAACCCGCTCAGCCACGGTTGAGCTGTCCCTCTTCCTTTTCTTTCTAGAATCACTCTTCTCGGCAGAGTCCGTGACAGCCTTTCCTAAATCGGGCTGGCTCTCGCGAACAGTCTCAGGGATCACAACGATCAATGCCTTGGAAGGCACGTCTTTCCCAACTTCCTCTCCCGCAGTCCGCCTATCTTCGTCAAGGATAACGATGGTGTAACGCCCCGAAACTCAAAGGAGCGAAGGGGGACGTTTTGGGCCAATTTGGGTTCTGGCTGCAGGCACACGGCCTGGGACACGGGCGTGTCCCATGGCGTGTCAAGCAAGTATCGACACTGAGCCGGGAAGTCGACACTTTGGTCTCGACATTGTGTCGAGACTGGGCACACGGCCTGCGACACGGGCGTGTCGCAGGGCGTGCCGACTCGTGTCGACACTTAGCCGCGAAGTCGACACTCTGCATTCGACGAAGTGTCGAGACATGGCACACGGCCTGCGACACGGGCGTGTCAACCCGTGTCGACACTCGTCCCGGGAGTCGACACTTTGGTCTCAACATTGTGTCGAGACAAGGCACACGGCCTAGGACACGGGCGTGTCCAAGGCCGTGTCATCAGGTCGACGATCTTCGCTCGACGAAGTGTCGAGTGTCGAGACCGTGTACACGGCCTGGGGTCCAGGCATGTTGAGGTGACACGGGTAAGGACACGGGCGTGTCCTAGACCCGTGCAGTGCTCGGGTTGATTTTGGGGAAAAATTATGGGGTTACACGGCCGGCCACACGGCTGTGTCAGGTGGAACACGGGCGTGTCAGCTCGAACACGGGCGTGTTCAATACCCGTGTGTTGTTCCAGGTGATTCGATTTTGACGGCGAATGAGGCATACGGCCCTGGACACGGGCGTGTGCCAGGCCGGGTTCGGTCCAGATTGGGCATTTCAGTCCCGAATCAAAGCCGTTCGTTTCCTTATTTTGAGATCCAATGACTGGGGGTTGTTCCTGAAGGGATATACCCGGGATTGGACTTAGAAACCCTCACTTTTCATGAGTGGTTAGCCTTCTAAAACCTTAGAGAAAGTAGAGAGACAAGGAAGGAAGAAGGAGCTAGATCCGGCCATTGGAGGAGCTTCGGAGCTCCGAATCGCGAGCCGACTCCGGATCCACGGAGGCAAAGCTAGTGCGGTGCTTTTCATCCGTTTACTTTTCAATGGCGCCAAAGAGGAATGCTAGGGTAACGATCCTCATCTTGAGCATGAGTAGCTCTCTTTCTTTGTATAGGAAGCCCGCTCTCGCGAGTTTGCGGAGAGTTGGAGGCGTTCCTTCGGGTAGATATGTGAAGTCCCCGTTGTTTTGAGTCCGTAAGCGAGAATGGACATAGGCATGATGTGTGAAGCCTACCCGGACATGTTGGTCTGGATCGGTGATGTTGCATTGCATAAATGCCGGAGAAGACTCCGTGCTATTGGTTGTTTTTCAGGTTTTCTACGTGATAGATTGCAGCAGGGAGCCTTGGGGATTAACCCAAAGGTGCACCCGGAAAACTAGGCGGATACGAGATCTTGCCAACTTGGTGGCCTGAGAGCCAACTTGAACATAACCGGGTTATGTGACTTGTGATGGAAATGGGACTCGGTGGAAGTTTGACCCGCGCAAATGTCTTAAATTGTCGTTGCGATGTGAGCACGGGTTAGATGGAACCGTACCCGTTCTATGTCATTCGGTTAAAGAGACCTAAAGGCACGTGGCACTTGCCGTTTGCATAGATTAGGGTCTTCGACGGTCAATGGCTTAAATTGTCGTGACCCAGGCCAGGAAGACAAATTGCTCATAGGTTTGGCCGTCTAAGTGGCGGTGGTGAGTCCGGAATGTCTATGGCTTTAATTGACGTGACATCGACCGGTTCACCGAGAATGTGCCCTGAGAGCACGGAGCGTGTGGCCGTGCGAGCCAACGTCTGTGATGAAATGGCTATATGTTTATATTGCTCGCTTATGCTAATGAAATGCAGGGAAGGAGCATCGCCGCCCCGAGGTGGGGGCGGGATCGTTATAATTTGGTCAGCATTGCTGACCGTTGCCTTGTTTTGCCACCGTGCGGTGGTTTGTTGCTTGCAGGTGCAGCTGGACCAAGCGGTCAACAGCGGGCTAAAGCCCGAAGGCGAAGCCGGCCCTTGAAGGCCTAATTGGAAGTGTTTACTGCTTTATTCATGTGTGACCGTCCTGCGTGCCGTGGTTTGTAAAACATGTAATTTGAAGTGAAACATTTTGTAAGGCCTTAAGGCTTATTTTGGGTATTTTGTATAACATTCCTATTTTGTATTAGTGGACATTCGTGCTTTAATGCTGGGTTCTTTGTTACAACTTTTATAAACTGCTTCCGCTAGAATGCTCTGTGTAGGACGTTGAGATTGGTTGGATGGTTTCCATAAGTAACCACCCGGTATGTCTGTAGTATATGGCGTCGGGCCCCGGCCGGACCTACTGCTATATGCTATGCGCCGGATAGGGGGTGTTACAATTTGGTATCAGACCACTGGTTTTGGTTGGGCTTAAACTGAATTCGTGGGCGAATTCTTTTTAAGGGGTGGTGAGCACATTGTGTGCGTCATTGTTATAATGGTAAAAGAACCCATGAATGTCCACTTAGGAATGAAAGTACTCGTGTTTGAGGAACCTGCGTGTTCCTATAATTGATGTTTGCAATTTTATTTGGTCGCTTAACGGTGTTTTGTACCACTATAGGTGACCAGAAGTGGTGTTGGGCCGTCAGAACGCCGAGTTTCTTAGGCTAGTAGTGCACCGGAAGTTGCTCCCGCAACACCTCTATCGGCTGAGAACATACGATTGGTGGCTGAAGCGGTGTTGGCCGTGATAAATGCGCAGACTGCAAGGCAAACGCAGCAGCCCGCTCCTGCGATGGAGCAAGAACCTCTTCAAGAGGCTGAGCCGAGGAGAGTGGAGCAAGTGGTTGTGGAACCGGTAGTGCCATGGAGGGCAACTGAGAGGCAGCTTAAGCATGTTATGAGCTTTAACCCTCCGTTATTCTCGGGGTTGGGAACCCCATCTCAGGCTGAAGACTGGCTCTCCAGGGTGAAGAGAGTCATGACAGCAACGGAGACGGAGGAGTGGCAAATGACCACCATCGCTACGTTCCTTTTGGACGGTGAAGCGAGGATGTGGTGGGAAGGATTGGAGCTGCACTTACTGAGGGGTAGGCAACTTGGTGATGTCTCGATGGAGGAGTTCTCGAGATTGTTCTTGGCTAGATACCTCCCTTCAACGCAGAAGATAGCATTGGAGAATGAGTTTCTGAAGTTGGTTCAGGGTGAGAAGAGCCTGGATGAATATCTCCATGAGTTCACTCGTTTGAGTCGATATGCTAGCTCCACCATTGTGGATGAGGAGCGCAAGACTAATCGCTTCTATGAAGGCTTGAGAGATGAGTTGAGATTACTACTCTCGGGGCCAATGACGCAGGGTTTCTTAACCTTGGTCAATACTGCCCGGTCCTTGGAGAAGGACATGAAGAATGTACAAGCAAAGAAAAGCTTGGGTGAGAGGAAATCTGAATTCAAAGTGCCGACTACTTCAAAGTCCGGCTATCGGAGGTCTTTCAAGAAGCATAGGACTTCGGGTCCAGCTCCTTCTGGTGCTTCTGGGGCAACTACGAGTCGGACCCCGGGCGCGTGTTTTACATGTGGAAAGACGGGGCATTATGCCCGTGAGTGCCGGAGCGGACGTCCCAAGTCCGAAAGGAGGCCGGGAGCTACTTATGAAGAGAAAGGAAAGGCGGTGGAGTCGACCGCATCCCATTATGCTCCGGCCTAACCAAGGGTCTACAATCTTGGCCAACAGGAGGCCATCAAACAGGCTGATGTGGTGACAGGTACGGTTTAATTTATAGCAAGTCAATTTCTTTAAATACATGTTATGCACATGTTACCTTACCACTGCTTGTTTAGGATTTGTATTGATTTGTGAAAATCCGGCACGAGCACTCTTCGATACGGGAGCTTCACACTCCTTCTTGTCCGAAGGATTTGTATCACGCATCGGAGTCCCTTCTTCGATGGCGAAGGATAAGTTGGATGTGTTGTTGCCCAATGGGTGTTCGATGCGAGCGGATAGGATCTGCGATGTTAAGATTCGTATTGGGGAGCAAGAGTTCGACCTGCGGGCGTCTTTACTTCCGTTGGTGGAGTTTGACGTCATATTTGGCATGGACTGGCTCTCGGAGCAGCAGACCCATATAGATTGCGGTAGCAAGGAAGTCAAGCTGGGAGCAAGTCGTGAAACGACTTTTACGGGCTTAAAGGGGTCGAGCAAGACGTTGATGTCTGCTCTTCAGGTGGTGAAGGCGGTTCGTGCTGGAGCAGAACTGTTCATTACACTAGTGGAGGTTGCAAAGCCGAAGCCTGCGTTGGATTGTATTTCAGTAGTATCGAAATACCCTGATGTGTTCCCCACAGATCTTCCTGGAGCCCCGCCTCAGCGGGAGATAGATTTTACGATCGAGCTAGTGCCAGGTGCAAAGTCTGTGTCACGATCTCCTTATCAGCTAGCGCCTAAGGAAATGACGGAGCTGAAAGTTCAACTGCAAGAGTTGTTGGAGCAAGGGTATGTGCGCCCGAGCTCTTCGCCTTGGAGCGCACCGGTCCTCTTTGTTAAGAAGAAGGACAGAAACTTGAGGCTATGTATTGATTATAGGGAGCTAAACAAGCTGACGGAGAAGAACAAGTACCCGATCCCTCGGATTGATGATCTCTTTGATCAGTTAGTCGGGTCGACGGTGTACTCGAAGTTGCATCTCAAGGCTGGGTACTATCAGCTGCGAATAAGGGAGAGTGATATCCCGAAGACAGCGTTTAGTACGAGATACGGGCATTATGAGTTTACGGTCATGCCGTTTGGGCTGACTAATGCGCCGTCAGTGTTCATGGATTTGATGAACAGGACTTTCAGGGAGTACTTGGACCCTTTCGTGATCGTCTTCATCGACGATATTTTGGTGTACTCGCAAAGTAAGGAAGATCACTTCAAGCATCTTCATTTGGTATTGGAGACGCTAAGGAGAAATCAGTTGTATGCCAAGTTCTCGAAGTGCGAGTTTTGGCTATCCTCAGTGGCGTTCCTCGGGCATATAGTGAGTGGAGAGGGTATTGCTGTGGATCCGGCGAAGATTGTTGCGATACGGGAGTGGCCTGAGCTTGCTACTGTAGCGGAAGTCCGGAGTTTTCTGGGGCTTGCCGGCTATTATAGGCGCTTCGTAGAGAACTTCTCGCGGATAGCGTTACCTCTCACTACTTTGACGAGGAAGGAGCATAAGTTCGTTTGGACGCCGGAGTGCGCGCGAGCTTTTGAGGAGTTGAAGTGTCGGTTGACCACGACGCCTGTGCTGAGTTTGTCATGTGGGACCGAAGGCTATGAGATTTATAGTGATGCTTCGGGCAGCGGTTTGGGTTGCGTGCTACTACAACACGGAAGTGTAATAGCTTATGGCTCGAGACAGCTAAAAGTGCATGAGAGGAATTATCCGGTCCATGACTTGGAGTTAGCGGCCGTGATTTTTTCCTTGAAGCTGTGGAGACACTATTTGTACGGTGTGAAGATTGATATCTACACCGATCACAAGAGCCTGAAGTACCTTATTGATCAGAAGGATCTAAATATGCGGCAGCGTAGATGGATGGAGTTCCTGGGGGACTATACATTCAAGATCCACTACGTGCCTGGCAAAGGGAATGCGTTTGCGGACGCGCTGAGTTGCCGAGCCCCAGCTCAAGCCAATTGGCTATCGGTGCATGATGAGCGGTTGGTGCGAGAGCTGGAGGCGTTGGAGATTGTTTGTGTGAACAGGAAATCAAGTGCTGAAGCAGTTCTGAATTGGACTGAAGTCCAATATGTCCTGGCTGATCGTATTCGGCAGGCTTTGGATATGGATGCTCATATGAAGCAGTTCATGGTAGAGTCTCTGGTTGGGTCAAATTCCCAATTCGTCGTGGAGGACGGATTACTTTGGAAAGACGGTCGTCTGTGCGTCCCAAGTGTGGGAAATTTACGGGTGGAGTTATTGTACGAGGCACACCATACCAAGTACTCGATTCACCCAGGGAGCACGAAGATGTACCGTGATGTGAAGAAACTGTTTTGGTGGCCGGGTTTAAAGAAGGATGTGGCGCTATACGTAGCCAAGTGCCAAACCTGCGCCTTGGTAAAGGCGGAGTGCCAAAAGCCAGGTGGATTTCTTAAGTCCTTGCCTATTCCGGAGTGGAAATTTTACGACATCTCTATGGACTTTGTGCACGGTTTTCCAAGGTCGCAAAAGGGGAACGACGCCATTTGGGTGGTTGTTGATCGATTAACGAAGGTGTCACATTTTATTCCGCATAGGAAGGATGATCTGGTGGAGAAGTTGGCAAAGCTTTATGTGGATAACATAGTACGGCTTCATGGTGTGCCCCGCAGCATCGTGAGTGACCGAGATGGGCGGTTCACGTCCAATGATTGGAGGCTAGTGCAACAAATGTTGGGAACAAAGTTGAAATTCAGCACAGCCTTCCATCCGCAAACGGATGGGCAGACCGAGAGGGTCAATAGAACCATGGAAGACATGCTCCGCATGTGTGTATTGGATTTTGGAAAGCAATGGGAAGACCACCTGTATTTGGTGGAGTTCGCATACAACAATAGCTACCAAGCGAGTATTCAGATGGCGCCTTTCGAGGCCCTATATGGTAGAAAATGTCGCACGCCGTTGTCTTGGTTAGAAACGGGTGAGTCAAAGTTGCATAAGCGATCGGAAGTGGAGGATGCTACTTCTTTGGTGAGAACCATTCGGGAGAGGTTGCTTATCGCTCAGGACCGGCAAGCAAAGTACTATAATGCCAAGCACAGGAACGTGGAGTTCGCTGTGGGCGATTATGTATACTTAAAGATCAAGCCGTTCAAGGGTGTCTCGCGGGTGCGGCGATTGAAAAAGCTAAGCCCGAGGTACCTTGGACCGTTTGAGGTTCTGGAGCGAGTTGGTGAAGCGGCCTATCGGTTGAAGCTTTCAGTGGAGCTTAGTGGATTACATGATGTATTCCACATTTCGGTGCTTCGAAAGGCGGTGCAAGAGCCTACGCAAGTGATCGCGGTTGATCAAGTGCCGGTGGATAGTGGGCTAACGACAAAGGTCAAGCCCGTGCGGATCGAGGACTCGGAGGTCAAGCGGCTACGCAATAAAGAGATCAGGATGGTCAAGGTCCGGTGGGACAATTGCGGTCGTGAGGAGCTCTCTTGGGAGCGAGAGCAGACTATGCTTGACGAATATCCGGAGTTGTTCCGCTCAGGTACAAATTTTGGTTTTGTACATGTCTTTCCTTTATGTAATTTCGTGGACGAAATTCTTTTAAGAGGGGGAGAGTTGTAACGCCCCGAAACTCAAAGGAGCGAAGGGGGACATTTTGGGCCAGTTTGGGTTCTGGCTGCAGGCACACGGCCTGGGACACGGGCGTGTCCCAGGGCGTGTCAAGCCTGTGTCGACACTGAGCCGGGAAGTCGACACTTTGGTCTCGACATTGTGTCGAGACTGGGCACACGGCCTGCGACACGGGCGTGTCGCAGGGCGTGTCGACCCGTGTCGACACTTAGCCGCGAAGTCGACACTCTGCATTCAACGAAGTGTCGAGACATGGCACACGGCCTGCGACACGGGCGTGTCGCAGGGCGTGTCAACCCATGTCGACACTCGTCCCGGGGAGTCGACACTTTGGTCTCGACATTTTGTCGAGACAAGGAACACGGCCTAGGACATGGGCGTGTCCAAGGTCGTGTCATCAGGTCGACGATCTTCGCTCGACGAAGTGTCGAGTGTCGAGACCGTGTACACGGCCTAGGGTCCAGGCGTGTTGAGGTGACACGGGTAAGGACACGGGCGTGTCCTAGACCCGTGCAGTGCTCGGGTTGATTTCGGGGAAAAATGATGGGGGTACACGGCCGGCCACACGGCCGTGTCAGGTGGAACACGGGCGTGTCAGCTCGAACACGGGCATGTTCAATACCCGTGTGTTGTGTAACGGCCCAGCCTAGGACTCAGAGGTTGCCGTACCCCACATGGGCCGAACAGCTTGGACCACCCGTGACAACGTTACAGGGTTGCAGACCAATACACCCCAACGCCTCTCCCGCCTGTTTTTCAGCAAGGCATGTTGTTGGCGCTAGGTATCGAACCCGCAACCCTTGATAACACTCTCTTCCAACAGAGATCATCACCAACTGAGCTGCAACTCAGTTGGTGATGAGGGAGTGGTGGAAAGCTTTCTTATCAAGGTCCTGGGTTCGAGACCTAGTGACAACAACCTACCGTGCTGATAAACAGGCCGGAGAGGGGTTGGGGTGCATGGCATGCAGGCTTGAATGTGATAGGCTGACTACCAGGAGTGGGCCCGGGTCTGGACTCTGGCAGGCCGGCGGTCCAGCTTGGTCCCATGTTGATGGGACTGGACCGTTACAAAAAGTGCACTTTTTATGTAACGGCCCAGTCTAGGACTCAGAGGCTGCCGTACCCCACATGGGCCGAACAGCTTGGACCACCCGTGACAACGTTACAGGGCTGCAGCCCAATACACCCCAACGCCTCTCCCGCCTGTTTTTCAGCAAGGCACGTTGTTGGCGCTAGGTATCGAACCAGCAACCCTTGATAACACTCTCTTCCAATTGAGTTGCAGATCAATTGGTGATGACTGTTGAAAGAACTCCATAGTTAAGCGTGCTCGGGCTGGAGTAGTACTGGGATGGGTGACCTCCTGGGAAGTCCCCGTAGTGCGTGCTTGACTATCGAGTTTACCTCATCAAAGGGAGGCTGTGGCCATCAACAACCCGCCCGTGGAGGGAGAGGGGTTGGGGTTCTTGGGCTGCAGACCGGTAGCGCCGCCTAGAGCAGAGCCGTGATGTTGTCACGTTGGATCGGCTAGGGTCGTTACATGTTGTTCCAGGTGATTCGATTTTGACGGTGAATGAGGCACACGGCCCTGGACACGGGCGTGTGACAGGCCGTGTTCGGTCCAGATTGGGCATTTCAGTCCCGAATCAAAGCCGTTCGTTTCCTTATTTTGAGATCCAACGGCTATGGGTTGTTCCTGAAGGGATATACCCGGGATTGGACTTAGAAACCCTCACTTTTCATGAGTGGTTAGCCTTCTAAAACCTTAGAGAAAGTAGAGAGCCAAGGAAGGAAGAAGGAGCTAGATCCGGCCATTGGAGGAGCTTCGGAGCTCCGAATCGCGAGCCGACTTCGGATCCACGGAGGCAAAGCTAGTGCGGTGCTTTTCATCCGTTTACTTTTCAATGGCGCCAAATAGGAACGCTAGGGTAACGATCCTCATCTTGAGCATGAGTAGCTCTCTTTCTTTGCATAGGAAGCCCGCTCTCGCGAGTTTGCGGAGAGTTGGAGGCGTTCCTTCGGGTAGATATGTGAAGTTCCCGTTGTTTAGAGTCCGTAAGCGAGAACAGACATAGGCATGATGTGTGAAGCCTACCGGGACATGTTGGTCTGGATTGGTGATGTTGCATTGCATAAATGCCGGAGAAGACTCCGTGCTATTGGTTGTTTTTCGGGTTTTCTACGCGGTAGATTGCAGCAGGGAGCCTTGGGGATTAACCCAAAGGTGCACCCGGAAAACTGGGCGGATACGAGATCTTGCCAACTTGGTGGCCTGAGAGCCAACTTGAACATAACCGGGTTATGTGACTTGTGATGGAAATGGGACTCGGTGGAAGTTTGACCCGCGCAAATGGCTTAAATTGTCGTTGCGATGTGAGCACGGGTTAGATGGAACCGTACCTGTTCTATGTCGTTCGGTTAAAGAGACCTAAAGGCACGTGGCACTTGCCGTTGGCATAGATTAGGGTCTTCGGCGGTCAATGGCTTAAATTGTCGTGACCCATGCCAGGAAGACAAATTTCTCATAGGTTTGGCCGTCTAAGTGGCGGTGGTGAGTCCGGAATGTCTATGGCTTTAATTGACGTGACATAGACCGGTTCACCGAGAATGTGCCCTGAGAGCACGGGGAGTGTGGCCGTGCGATCCAACGTCTATGATGAAATGGCTATATGTTTATATTGCTCGCTTATGCTAATGAAATGCAGGGAAGGAGCATCGCCGCCCCGAGGTGGGGGCGGGATCGTTATAATTTGGTCAGCATTGCTGACCGTTGCCTTGTTTTTCCACCGTGCGGTGGTTTGTTACTTGCAGGTGCAGCTGGACCAAGCGGTCAATAGCGGGCTAAAGCCCGAATGCGAAGCCGGCCCTTGAAGGCCTAATTGGAAGTGTTTACTGCTTTATTCATGTGTGACCGGCTTGCATGTCGTGGTTTGTAAAACATGTAATTTGAAGTGAAACATTTTGTAAGGCCTTAAGGCTTATTTTGGATATTTTGTATAACATTCCTATTTTGTATTAGTGGACGTTCGTGATTTAATGCTGGGTTCTTTGTTACAACTTTTATAAACTGCTTCCGCTAGAATGCTCTGTGTAGGACGTTGAGATTGGTTGGATGGTTTCCATAAGTAACCACCCGGTCTGTCTGTAGTATATGGCGTCGGGCCCCAGCCGGACCTACTGCTATATGCTATGCGACGGATAGGGGGTGTTACAGATGGGCTCCTGGGGTTTGGGGATTCTACTTTGGTCCCAGTGTTTTCATCAATGGTGTCCGCCGAGTTCGCGGTTTTCTGGGAAGGGGCGGTGTCCGACAGAGTCAATAACTTTTCACTTCTCAGTGGTTCAGCGTCAAGAACTGCGGCATCCTCGCGCACAGATATATCAGCGCGGCGGACTGCCTACTCAGCAAGCTTCTGGCCGTGGGAACTCTCTCCAGTAGAGCAGACAGGATCCCTTCTCGTCGTCCTCTGTATTATCTTCTTGGTCTTCATAGGCGTTGTTAGTGTCGTGTCACCTTTTGCAGTGAGACTAGAGAAGAAAGCTCTAAGCCTTGCCATGCCGGACTGCAAAGTGGAGACCGCAAGTGGTGAATAGTGCCCCGTGTCGATCGGAATTTCCAACAGTTCCAGGCCCTCCAGCGATATTTATAGCGCTGGCGGCATTAATGAGGTTTGTGGACTCGGCGGTTAAGAAAACATTTTCAAAATTTTCTGGAAACTTAAAAATGTGCGGGGATTATGTCAACCCCTCAGTACGCAACATCCTACAAGATTCCAATACCCCCTTTCAATATTTGCGGACTCAGTTAGGCAGTCCGCCCAGTTCAGTAAAGCAGCGGTAATCGGCCACCAAGGATGGTCCCCCAGTGGCGAATTCAACTCTCTGTTTGCCAGTCCGCCATATCTTGGGATCTCTGGATTCTCTACGACGGCGGACACAGTGTCTCATCCGCCTAGGCCGCCGTCCTCCAGCAGGATCGCGCCTAGCAGCAGCAGATGGAAGCTCCAGCCCGCGAGCCTAGTCCGCCCCTTCTGCGTGGACTGGCGTGTTCTTTCTTTTTGCTTCCCGTCACCGCTGCCCGGTTCTACTGTACCCCGGGCAGTCGGTTATTTTAGCCCTTCCCGTTTAGGCAGGCCCCCCATCCTATAAATAGGGGGAGGTGGTGCACCCAAGACACGCTGACTCGTGCCCAGGAGCCTACTTGTTAAAGGCTGCAGACTCGAATCTTGTGCCTTGCGGACTCCTCCTTACTCTGCTCTTGTCCTCCTTTTTCTTTCACTTGTAACCAAACCTTTCTTCATCAAGGAAAAGCCCGTCGCAAGAGAGGCATTCAGGCCGCGACGGGCGAAGTCTGTTGTTGCCGTGGTTCATGGCCCTACTGTTCTTCCTGCTCTCGTCCGCTTAGTAGATTGCTACTCGCAGTCTCTCCTTTACCTTCTTTTCCCTTCTGCTCGAACCGTTAGCTGGTGGTGCTCGACCCCCTTTGCGTTTTCGTGCATCAACACATAACATTTCATGTGTATGCCGCTTATAACATGCATTAGGGCCTTTATAGAATGCATATCACTACATATATTACATATCATCGCATTAGCACGCGTGCTAAGTTAAGGTTTACATGATGACACATGTACCCACATGATTTTAAATAAGAATAAAGAATTCATGCATTCATGTCATAGGCACCAGAGTCAATAGGATGAGAGGATATCATCCTAAGTAGGACATAACATCGTTATAAAATCCCAGAGCAAGTTGCAGCGAAAGCAAGCATCTTTTAAGAATGGTCTGAACTAGTAGTATTGTTTTGTCGTAAGCAAGGATTTTGATGAGTTGTTTGTTTGCTTTTTAGAAATGCCGCCAAAGCGGCCTCCGACGAGGTCGACATCAGGTGCACAAAGTGATGAAATTATCGAGCGTCCGCGTCAGAGAAATGAGGCTCTGTCGAGACAATTGGTTGCGATGCAATCGCAAATTGAGTCCTTGTTGTTTGCCGCTCCCGCGCAGCAACCTTTAGTGCAAGAGCCTGCCTTGGGCTAAGCCGTGCCTGATACCCCTGCTCCTCTGGTGCCCCCGAAGACGATACCACCAGAAATGAATTTCATATCGCACTTCCAGCGGTTGGTATAACGGTCCAGGCCCATCAACATGGGACCCAGCTGGAACCGTCGGCCTACCATAGTACAAACACGGGCCCACTGCTGGTAGTCAGCCTATCACATTCAAGCCTGCGGGCCATGCACCCCAACCCCTCCCCACGCTTGTTTATCAGCAGCGGCGGGTTGTGGCCACTGGGGATCGATCCCAGGACCTTGATAAGAGAGGTTTACGCCACTCCCTCATCACCAACTGAGCTGCAGCTCACTTGCAGGCCAGGCCTATCAACATGGGACCCAGCTGGAACCGTCGGCCTACCAGAGTCCAGATACAGGCCCACTGCTGGTAGTCAGCCTATTAAATTCAAGCCTACAGGCCATGCACCCCAACCCCTCTTCACGCCTATTTATCAGCAGCGGCGGGTTGTTGCCACTGGGGATCGAACCCAGGACCTTTATAAGAGAGCTTTACTCCACTCCCTCATCACCAACTGAGCTGCTGATAAACAGGCGCGGAGAGGGGTTAGGGTGCATGGCAGCTCAGTTGGTGATGAGGGAGTGGAGGAAAGCTCTCTTATCAAGGTCCTGGGTTCGATCCCCAATGGCAACAACCCGCCGCTGCTGATAAACAGGCGCGGAGAGTGGTTGGGGTGCATGGCCTGCAGGCTTGAATATGATAGGCTGACTACCAGCAGTTGGCCTGGGTCTTGACTCTGGTAGGCCGGCGGTCCAGCGGGTTCCCATGGGATAGGCCTGGACCGTTATAAAAAGTGCACTTTTTATAACTGTCCAGGCCCATCAACATGGGACCCAGCTGGAACTGTTGGCCTACCAGAGTCCAGACACGGGCCCACTGCTGGTAGTCAGCCTATCACTTTCAAGCATGCATGCCATGCACCCCAACCCCTCTCCGTGCCTGTTTATCAGCAGCGGCGGGTTGTTGCCACTGGGGATCGAACCCAGGACTATGATAAGAGAGATTTACGCCACTCCCTCATCACCAACTGAGCTGCAGCTCAATTGGTGATGAGGGAGTGGAGGAAAGCTCTCTTATCAAGGTCCTGGGTTCGATCCCCAGTGGCAACAACCCTCCGCTGCTGATAAACAGGCGCGGAGAGGAGTTGGGGTGCATGGCCTGCAGGCTTGAATGTGATAGGCTGACTACCATGAGTGGGCCCGGGTCTGGACTCTGGTAGGTCGGCGGTCCAGCGGGTTCCCATGGGATAGGCCTGGATCGTTATAGTTGGGACCTCCCACCTATGATGGGAGTGCTGACTTTTTTGATTTTAGGATGATTTTATCATCTCCATCGAGGAGATGTTTTCGTATTCCGGAATTCTAGAAGCCCAGAAGGTGATGATTGCAACCTATCAGTTAAAATGCCTGGCAAAGAGTTGGTGGATTCGGGAAAGAGTTAGTCTGAAGGAAGGCTGTTCTTGGGAATCTTTTAAGAAGATGCTGCTGAAGAAGTTTCTACCCTCGGTCGAGCTGGATCGCCTGATGAATAACTTCCTGCATCTGAAGCAGAGACAGCTCACCGTGAGGGAGTACGAGATTAAGTTTAGCAAGTTGAGCAGATTTGCCCCCGATTTGGTAGCTTCGGAGGAGTGTAGAGTAAAGCGATTCCTTGGAGGACTAAGAAGTGATGCCCAGTAGTTGGCATGCGCTTATAGAGTAGAGAACTTTGCTGAGGTAGTGGAAGCCGCACTGAAAGTTTAGGCGAATGAAAATTCCAAGAACCGCGGTGTTGCGGCGATGAAAGAGAAAAGGAAAGGCGTTGAGGATGGTAGCTCCATGACATCTGGCCCTTCTCAGAAGAAGAAAAGTAAGGAAGTGTGTAGCTTCCGTGGTCGTCCTGGCCACCCTTATGGAAGGTGTTTCAAGAGGACTGCCACCCTGAAGCAGCAGGTGCATGCCATCCAAGGTGCACCCAAGGCAGAGCTAGTGTACTCGTTTTGTGCAAGGAAGGGTCATGATGTCAGTCAGTGCTGGATGAAAGAAAGGATTTGCTTCCAGTGAGGGCAGAAGGGACACTAGAAGTTTTCGTGCCCCCAGACTCAGTCCCCACTATAGCCTGCCCCACTTCGAGCACTGTCGCCGCCACCAAACCTAGATAAAGGAAAAGGAAAGCTGAACGTGATGACCAGTGAGGAAGCCCAAACCTATACGCAAGTGATATCAGGTTAGCCTCAGTTTAATTTATCCTTATTATTTTGTCATTGTTGCCCTAGTTATCGTTCGTTTAGTTTTGTATGCTACGGTTTTAGGGGAGTTTCAGGTGCGAAATAGGTGGGCGCGCATTCTTTTCGACTCGGGTGCCACCCATTCCTTTGTGGCCCGGAGGTTTTTTGATAAACATCGCCTGAATGTGGATCAATTAGGAGGCTCCTTCAATGTCAAGGTTCCCTCCAGTGATTCAGTGATATCTAACAAAGGAGTTCTGAGATGCCCTATTTATCTTACGAATTTTCTGGCATTTGCGGATCTGATGATTTTGGATCTGGATGAGTTTGATGTGATTTTGGGCATGGACTGGCTGTCCTAGTATGATGCGGTAATCCAATGCAAGGCTATGCGATTAGATTTCAGAATGGACAATGCCCAACCTATGAGCGTCTATGGGTTTCAGGACAGAGTTTCCCGTCATTTCTGCATTACGTGCTTGTCGTGCTATTTAGTTTGGTTGCAAGGCATTTTTAGTTTCTATTTCTGCTCTGGAAACAGCTTTTGTTACACCACGTCTTGAGGATGTCTCGGTGGTACGAGAGTTTCCAGATGTCTTTCCTAATAGTCTTCCAGGACTTCCTCCTGAAAGAGAGATAGAGTTTGTGATAAGCTTCGAGCCAGGTACTCACCCAATTGCTAAAGCACCGTACCGTATGGCTCTGCGTGAGTTGGATGAGTTGCGTACTCAGCTCGATGAGTTGCTGAGGTATGGTTTTATTAGACCAAGTTCTTCTCCGTGGGGTGCTCTTGTTTTGTTCGTCAAGAAGAAAGATGGATCGATGAGGCTTTGCATCGATTATAGGGAATTGAACAAGGTAACCATTAAGAATAGATATCCCCAGCCAAGAATTGATGATCTGTTCGACCAGTTGCGTGGTAGCTCGGTATTTTCAAAGATCAATCTTCTCTCAGGCTACCACTAGTCGAGAATTCGTGAGGCAGACATTCCCCGAACCGCTTTCTGTTCGCGACATGGACATTATCAGTTTTTGGTGATGTCTTTTGGTTTAACCAATGCACCCTCTGCTTTTATGGATTTGATGAATAAGGTGTTTAAGGATTTCTTGGACCGATTTGTTATTGTGTTCATAGATGATGTCTTGGTGTATTCCCGCAATGTTGAGGAGCATACTCAACATTTGCGTTTGGTTTTGTTGACCCCGAGGGAGCATAAGTTATATGCGAAGATGATCAAGGGCGGTATTTCTGTAGATCCGACCAAGATTTCTGCTGTGATGGAATGAGAGAGACCTTCTACACCTAAGGAGATTAGGAGCTTCTTAGGCCTGGATAACTATTATATAAGATTCGTGGAAGGGTTTTCAGTGTTGTCTGCTCCTCTTACTAGACTTTCTCAGAAAAATACTGCATTCATTTGGAGTGAGAAGTGTAAATAGGCTGTCCAAGTGTTGAAGAAGAGATTATGTACTGCTCCAATTTTATCCTTACCTACTGAAGGAGTTGAGTATGTTGTATATGTTGATGCATCGCACATCGGACTTGGTTGTGTTTTAATGCAAGATGGTAAGGTGATTGCGTATGGATCGAGGCAACTAAAGATTCACGAGAGAAAATATCCTACGCATGATTTGGAGTTTGCTACCGTAATTTATGAACTGAAGCTGTGGCGACACTTATTGTATGGCGCGCTGTGCAAGATCTATACGGACCATAAGAGTTTTAAGTACGTCTTCATTCAGAAGGAACTAAATCTGCGCCAGCGTCGGTGGTTAGAATATGTGGCGGATTATGAAGTGGGGATTCTTTATCATCTAGGAAAAGCTAATGTAGTAGTCGATGCTTTGAGTAGAAAGACCGCTTAAATTTTTAATCTATCGGTACAGTCCTTGGTAGAAGAATTCTTGTTGATGGATATTGAGGTTGGGAGTTGTACTAGGCCGGCTAGTTTGAAAGTGGAAGAACCCTCTTGGATTTCCCTTACTCGAGCACACCAGATGGATGATCCTGATTTGTTGCACCTCCGAAATAGAACTGTGAAGGGAGAGCTACCTGATTTCTGCTTGGATGAGTTGGATACCTTGAAGTATTGGGGTAGATGAAAGATATGGTACCTAAACACCTAGAGGGGGGGGGGGTGAATAGGTGACCTAATCCTTTTTAAACTTTAATGGCAGCCAACAGTTTTATCACAGAATACTAACTGTTTTATCACAGCAATAACTAAGCATACACAGCAAATATCATTCACAGCACAGCAGGCACAGTGGTTTATAGTGGTTCCCCAAGATATGGGTACATCCACTTTCCCCCTTCGCCTATCTAGTAGTGTACTAGATTCGGCCAAACTCCTCCACTGTCTCAGAACCCAAATTGGTTCCTACACCTCAGGCCCAAAGCCTTACAACTCAGCTTTATCCCAAATCCTACACTCAGCCAATCAAGGCCTACACTCAGCCAACCAAGGCCTACACTCAGCCAACCAAGGCCTAAACTCAGCCAATCAAGGCCTACACTCAGAGATCTCAATCTCCTACACTCAGGCTCTCAAGCCCTACCCTCAGCCTTTATAATTATAGGCTTACAATTCACTAAGATCCAAAGGATCCTACAAGATAAAAATGTGTTACAAATACTAACTCAACAACTCAGAAATAAAAGAGGGGAGTTGAGAGTTTCTTGATGAGTTCTTGGAAGAACTCGGCTGGATTCAATCTGACTTAGCTTTCTTCAAAGCTTCTTGAGTAGAACTGAATAAGACTGAATCCTCCTGCAGTAGTTCCTTGACCTCTGCCACTTAAGATCCAGAATGAATCTGAATCCTTCTTCTCAGCCTAGTTCCAGAGGCTGATTTCTTGGATGGAGCCCTCTCTCTCCAACTTCTTAGATCTGCACTTGGACTGCAAGATCTTCTTGTGTTGATACTTTGTGTACCACTTCAATGACTTGTTCTATAATAATCTGAACCAGTTGATCAATCGTTTCTGTAAACTGTAGGTGCCTATTTATAGGCCTTCTTCATGGTAACCGGCTGATCTGGTCCATAACTGACTTTTGATATCTCTGACAGGTGCTGTAGACCGGCTGGAACGGCAGCTGTCAAGTCATCCAGTCATTTCTTGAAAATATCTAACTGTCTGAAAGTGTCGAGACTTTCTGACTTTAAGTGTCGACACTTATAGACCAAGTGTCGACACATGTTGTGTAAGTGTCGACACAAGTCTACAAGGTGTCGACACATCTTCTTGTATGTCTCGACACAGATTCTTCTTCATGTGTCGACACTGAAATTAAGTGTCGACACAAGTACTTGTTCTTCTATCTTTAGCTGAATTCTTCTAAGTGTCGACACATCACCTTTGTGTCGACACAACTTCTTTTGTTGAATCTGTTAAGTGTCGACACTACTTCTTGGTGTCAACACATAGTCTTCTATGTTGATTCTTGCTGAGTGTCGACACAGCTCCTTGTGTCGACACACCTTCTTCTTGTTGAGACTTCAGCTGAGTGTCGACACATTCCTTTAGTGTCGACACTTGTACTTAGAATAATTTTGTTGATCTTTCTGATCTTTGCTAAGTGTCGACACAGCTCCTTGTGTCGACACTTTCTTCAAGTGTAGAGTCTTTAGCTGAGTGTCGACACATTGTTCTAGGTGTCGACACATACTTCAAATGCTGACTCTTCTGTTGAGTGTCGACACATTGTGCTGGGTGTCGACACTTACTTCAAGTGCTGACTCTTCTGTTGAGTGTCGACACTTTGTGCTGGGTGTCGACACTTACTTCAAGTGCTGACTCTTCTGCTTAGTGTCGACACATTGTGTTGAGTGTCGACACTTGTACTTAGTCTCTGTAGACTTTTGCTGAGTGTCGACACAGCTCCAAGTGTCGACACTTTCTGGTGTAGACTCAGCTTCACTGGGTGTCGACACAGCTCCTTGTGTCGACACTTTCTGTCTGCACTTTTCTTCACTAAGTGTCGACACAGCTCCTTGTGTCGACACTTTCTGTCTGGTGTCGACTCTGCATCCCAGGTGTCGACACAATGACTCCAAGTGTCGACACTGCTTGTCTAGGTGTCGACACAAGCTTTCTTGAGTGTCGACACTTTCCCTCTAGGTGTCGACACATGGACTTAGAAACTTTTTGCTTCAGTCCAGTGATTACTTAACCTGCACAAGTAAACTCAACATACATCAAATACATTATGATGTATATCATTGAGTTGGGTGAGGCTTCTTCAAATCAGGTACATTTGACCAATGTACCCAACAATCTCCCCCTATTTGGAGAAGTCATAACCCTTAGTTAATGATATACACCATTCATAATTAAAAATTACAAAATGATGTAAAGCAGGTTATATTCAGCAGGGTAAACATAACATGTATTAAATCACACATGTATACACATTCATCAGCACAGAATAAATAAGAAATAGACACATTCACAGAACAAACATGAAATATATGAATCATATATTGTTCTAATATCTGTCTTATACATTTTCAGAAGTTTACTAAATGTGTTACATCCAAAAGATTACAACATAAGCTTCAAGAAAACTCTTAATCTATTTCTGCTCTGGCTCCTTAATTACTATGCCTTTGCCAGCTTGGACTTGAGCTTTGACAGGGGCATCAACAGTTTCAGCATCAGCATGCTTCTTTCCTTTCAAGTCCTTCTTCTTAAGCTCTTCAGCTTTGATCTTCTGCCTCTCAAAATAGTGATATGGCTTGGGGAAGTACTTGCTAGGCTCCACTGCAGTAGGAGGTAGCTTTCCCATCTTTGCCTTCCTTCTGAATTGAACAATGGCTTCTTGTCTTATTTCATGTTTTCTCCATTCAGCTTCAGAGAACCACTTGTTCCTGTCATGAGTATGGTCTTTGGAAGCTTTCCAGGCAGTTAAAATTATATTTCTAGAGGTAGGGCTCCACTGTTCAAAGTCTGGCCTTTGCACTGCTTGTTCCCTAAACCTCTTTTTGGACAACCTTGTCTCTTCTTCTTTGTGTAGAGCCTCTTGCATAGCTTCAGATATAGGTTGAACAACCTTGTCAATGTGGACATTGGCCTTGCCCTCAAGTGGGCTATACATTGTGCTCACATCTGCTTGAATCATTTCAAAGTCTGGAGGTGGATAAATGACCTGAGCTACTTCTGGTTGCTCACCTCCAAAATAGGCAGGGTTAATGCCTGATTCAGCAACATCTTGGTCATCACACAGAGGAGGGTATCCAAGTGTAGCCCTGATTGAATTTGATATCCATTTTGCATGCTCAGAACTTGCCTTGACTAACACTCTCTCCCCCTTTATGACTTCTCTGGCCATGTGATCTCTGACATCATCCTTTTGAAATCTGATCTGACTGTCCAAGTACCTGATCCCATCTTTAAAGTAAGGTTTTAGCTTTTGAAGCTGTTCAGATATGACCTTCTGGGAGACTTGGATAGCAGTCGTTACAGCAGTAATTTCCTCTTGAAAGACTTTATCAAATTTAGCTTTAGCAGCATCAATAGATGTAGAGGGTTCAGCAGCCTTATTCTTTAATTCAGTGACAATAGCATTGTGGGATTCAGTCAAATTGTCATTCATTCTTAATTGATTCTCAAGAACATATCCTTGTTTCAATGCTATATCATCCACCTGTGCCTTGATCTTCTCTTGGTGTGTTGCCAAATACACCACTGCATTTCCACCTTTGTGGAAGCAGTCTGTCATCTCTTTCTTGTTGAGATTCATCTCAAACCTTATAGATTTTATATCTTGGGCAAGATCAAACTGTAATGATCTGTGCCCTGCATCAACATAAGCCTCTATGGCTTTTCTTTGTTCATCCATTTTAATCTGCAGTGCAATCAGTAAAGCACTATAATCAACAGTTGGAGCTTGTTGAACTATAGGCTGTGGGGCTACAGTTTGCAGAGCCTTCTTGTAACTCTGGCTCCTTCTCTTGAATACATAGAGTTTCTTTTTCCTTGCCCTTGCAGTCTCCTCATCTTCAGAGGCAGATATGCTGGCAATATCAACCCTCTCCTTAGGGCTTTGAAGCTTGTCAGCTTGCACATCTTGTGCCTTCTCAGTTTCTTGCCTTATAGGCTCCTCCAGAACTTGCATTTGCTCCCCCTCAGCAGCAGCATTCTCTCCTTCAGCAGCATCAATTTCCTTGTCAAAATCTGCTTGATCCAGATTTAGGAACAAGTCTTCCATTGTGTATTCAGGGGGTGAAGAAGCTGGAGACATTCTTTGTTCTTCAACTACTGGAGCAGGAATCTCTTCTTGTACAGCAGATGTGTCCTCTCTAACAACATCTGGAACTTGACTAGGCAGCTGTGTTTGCTGAGGATCATCAGACAAATCAGCATCTTCTATAAGATATTCTAAAGTTTTTAGGTCAGTGAGTACCTCTTGAATGATGGTTGTGGCTTGCTCACTGTCCAGTGTAGATGGCGCTTCTACAACTGGAGGCTCCCCCTGGCTTTGATCCCTGTGGATGGGGCTAGCTGGAGGCAGCTCCCCCTGGATCTCAGCATCAGCTGGAGGAGCAGGAGACTTCACTGCTGGCACTTCCTCATGATCATCAGGAGTGAAAACAACCTGTTCTTCACTCCCAGAACTGCTGGAGGACTCTTGTGCCACAGGAGCTATCTTCCTTTTCTTCTTAGGAGGAGTGACTTTCTCAGTAACTGTCTTCTCTAGTGTGGGCATTTCCTTGGACAACACCCTGTCCCATCTTGAAAAGATCCTTAGATCCATCTTCCTCATGTGATTTATCTTGCTGCATGCAGCAGTGTTCATTACCTCTGGTATGGTACCAGCTAGGTAGAGACTGATGATTCTGCCCAGATTGGGCTTCTTCAAGCTCTCCTTGATCTTGTCAAAAACCACTATTGACCAGTCTGTTTTCAGAGTGAATATGATCCTTGTCATGATTCCAAACATATAGGCAGACACTCTGTCATGCCCTCCAGGTTTGCTGAGCAAGACTTTTCCCACTATCTCAGACATGAACTTCCCTTGATTATTCATGCCTTTTCTGTTGAAAACAGATCCTATCTTCATCTTTGGATCTAGTCCACACCAGGTAAGAGCTTCCCTGGTCTTTGAAGCAGTCACCTCTTCTTCATCTTGAGTTCTTGGCAATTGAAGAATCTTCCTCAGACTTTTTGGGGTTACCTTAACCTTTTCTCCATGAACTCTGGATTTGATTTTGTATCCAGATTCATCTACTGCAGCTCCATTCAGAAATTCAAGCACCTCCTTCTTCCATATCTTAGTTGGTTCAAAAACTAAGTACTCTAACCCTGAATCGGCGACTAGGGTTACTACGGCCCTGATTTCTTGATCAGCATCGTCGAACGCGCCGCGCACAAGCTCATAGCCTTCGTTAATGTTCTCCTCAAGCTTAGGTGCCATTAGGGTTTGTAGAATTTGTCTTTTGAAAAGAGAGGTGTCGACACAGTAGTTTTGGTCTCGAAACTTTGAAAGCGTGTCGACAAACAAAGACAGAACCCTATTTATACCTTTCTGATTTTGAAGATGAACAGGCGGGATAGCTAACGTAAAATGTGTCGACACTGACTTATAATGTCTCGACACATATGTGTCGACACAAGTTTAGTCAACAGATTTTATGTGTCGACACTTGGTTATGTGTCGACACAACATATCTCGACACATTGTCGAGACTTTACTTAGAAAATTCTGAGTAAATACTAAGTGTCGACACCACTTGGGATGTGTCGACACCTACTTGACATATGTCGACACTAACATTCTGAAGTGTCGACACCACATTCCTAGATGTGTCGACGCCTTTTTCCTGAAGTGTCGACACCACTATTCTGTGTCGACATAGACTTGTCTATGTGTCGACACCTTTTTACTTAGTCATTTTCAAATCTGTAAACTTACTCTAAGTTTATCATTCCTAGTTCAATTTTGAATCTATTGAACTTAGTTTCTTCTAGTGGCTTAGTAAACATATCAGCTACTTGTTCATCTGTTTTAACATATTCTAACAAAATATCTTCTCTTTCTACATGCTCCCTAAGAAAATGATATTTAATCTCAATATGTTTTGTCCTGCTATGGGATACAGGGTTATTAGCTATTGAAATAGCACTTGTAGAATCACAGAAAAGTGGAGTTCTACTTACCTGAAATCCATAGTCCTCTAGCTGATGTTGAATCCACAGAAGTTGAGCACAGCAACTTCCTGCAGCCACATACTCTGACTCTGCTGTGGAGATAGCCACACTGGTTTGCTTTTTGCTACTCCATGAAATTAGTCTCCCTCCTAGGAATTGACAGGTTCCAGTAGTGCTCTTTCTATCCTCTTTGCATCCTGCAAAGTCTGCATCTGAATAACCTGTTAGATCAAAATCTCCATTCCTAGGGTACCAGAGGCCTAGATAGGGAGTGCCCTTTAGATATCTCAATATTCTTTTGACTGCAGTCAAATGAGACTCTTTAGGGCAGGCTTGATACCTTGCACAAACACATGTAGCATACATGATGTCTGGTCTACTAGCAGTCAAGTATAATAGGGAGCCAACTATCCCTCTATACAAGGTTTCATCTACAGGTTTCCCTGCATCATCCTTGCTAAGAGACATACTTGACCCCATAGGAGTCTTCATGGTACTGGATGAATCCATACCATACTTCCTTATGAGTTCTAGGGTGAACTTTGACTGACAAATGGACAAACCACTCTCAGTCTGTTTAACTTGGAGACCCAAGAAAAACTTCAGCTCTCCCATACTACTCATCTCAAACTGACCTTGCATAAGTTTTGCAAACTTTTTGCAAAGACTGCTTTCAGTAGACCCAAATATAATGTCATCTACATATATTTGGACTAGTATGACTTTGCCTCTAGATTCCCTAAGGAATAGAGTCTTATCTATTTTCCCCCTTGAGAACTTGTTCTCAATGAGGAAACTAGATAGGGTTTCATACCAAGCCCTATGGGCTTGCTTTAACCCATATAAAGCTTTCCTAAGTCTATAGACATAATGAGGTAGAGTTGGATCAACAAAACCTGAAAGCTGCTCCACATAGACTTCTTCCTTAAGATTACCATTTAGGAATGCTGACTTAACATCCATTTGGTATACTTTGAATCCTTGATAGGTTGCATAGGCCAAGAACATCCTTATGGCTTCCAGTCTGGCTACTGGAGCAAAGGTTTGATCAAAGTCAATACCTTCTTCTTGCCTATATCCTTTAGCAACCAGTCTAGCTTTATTCTTAATGATGACTCCTTGTTCATCCATCTTATTCCTGTAGATCCACTTAACTCCTATTACATTGTGGTCTTTAGGTTTAGGAACAAGTTCCCAAACCTTGCACCTCTTGAACTGATTAAGCTCTTCTTGCATTGCTTCAGTCCATTGTGGATCTTGTATTGCTTCTTCAAACTTTTTAGGTTCAACTTGTGACAGAAAGCTGGAGTAGATTGCTGCATTCATGTTTCTACTCCTGGTTTGTACTCCTTGTCTTGGATCTCCAATAATCAGCTCTACTGGATGATCTCTAAGATGCCTGTGAGCTGGAGGCATCCTAACTTCTGGTTGAACCACTTCAGCATCTGCTTCATGCTGTACACCTTGTATTTCTTCAGCAACTGGCACATGTAGTTCTCCCCCTGGACAACAGCTACTCTCTTCTCCTTGCTGTCTTGCAGCAGGCACTTCTTCTATAGTAAGCTTGTCCATTTTCTTTGATAAACCTGTGGGGCTGCATACACTGCTAGACAACTCATTATTAATAAGTTTAGTCTCATCAAAAACTACATGCACTGATTCTTCTACAACTTGTATAGTCAAGTTGTATACTCTATAAGCCTTACTATTATTGCTGTACCCAACAAAAATTCCCTCTTGGGATTTGGCAGCAAACTTAGTTAAGTAAGACTTCCCATTGTTAAGTATGAAACATTTGCAACCAAAGATCCTGAAGTAGGATAGGTTTGGTTTCCTGCCTTTCACAACTTCATAGGGGGTCTTGTTTAGCCCTTTAGTGATGGTAGCCCTATTTATAACATGGCATGCAGTGTTAACTGCTTCAGCCCAGAAATACTCTGGCAGTGATGTATCACTTAGAAGGGTTCTACCAGCCTCTATCAAGGTCCTATTCTTCCTCTCAGCAATGCCATTTTGCTGAGGTGTTCTAGGTGAAGAGAATTCTTGAAATATCCCAAAATCTTCACATAGTTTTGTCATGCTTTCAGACTGAAACTCAGTACCATGGTCACTTCTAATTTTGACCACAGTACTATTTAGTTCATTCTGAATTTGCTTGACAAAGCTGTAGAAGACACTAGGTGTTTCAGATTTCTGTCTTAAGAAGAACACCCAGGAAAACCTTGAGTAGTCATCTACAACTACAAGGGTATAGACCTTCCTACCTAAGCTGTAAACTGGCATTGGACCAAAGAGATCCAAATGCAAGAGGTACAAACACCTCACAGCATCTTTGTTTTCTATGCTTTTAAAGGTGGATTTAGTCTGCTTGCCCTTTTGACAAGCTGAGCAAATACCATCTTTGACACACTTAACTTGAGGACCATTCCTCACTAACTCTTTGCTAAAGAGTTTGCTAATAGTCTTGTAGTTAAGATGGGCTAGCCTCTTGTGCCATTTGACACAATGAGAGACTGTCTCATCAGCTACAAGACAAACTGGAGAACCATTGTTCTCAATCATAATGTCTAGGCAGTAGACATTCCTTTTCCTATAACCTGTCAAAATGATCTCTTGATCACTTGACCTCTTGATATGACAACCATTTTTAACAAATGAGATGTCATACCCTACATCACTTAATTGACTTATACTTATTAGATTGTGTTTCAACCCTTTAACATAAGCCACTTGAGTAATGGTAACTAAGTTTGTAGAAATGTTACCAAATCCTTTAATGATTCCTTTTTCAGAACCACCAAAGGTTACTTTTGGACCATCTTTTACTGGAATGTAGTCCTTTAGTAATCTTCTAGTTCCAGTCATATGTCTGGAACATCCACTGTCCAAGTACCATGTTGGGTTATGGCCACTTGGACTCACCTGCAAAACAGATTAATGAACCTTAGAACCCAAAGAAGTCTTGGGTCCTTGGTACATGTTAGTCTGCAATCTGACAAAACTACCTACTGGTTTTCCACCAGGTAGCTTGCTACTCACCTTGGCACTGACATTGTGCCAACAGTCCACTGCAAAATGGCCAATCTTGCCACAACACCAACATTCAAACTTGTTGTACCTTTGCTTAGGTACTGCCTTGGCTGTCTTGTCTACAGCAGGCTTGTTGAATGTTGGGGCTTTGCCCTTGGACTTAGACTTGGACTGCTCAGTCCTTGCAGGTCTAATAAAGCCCAGTCCAGCCTTGTCTTTATGATGAACAAATTCATCAATTAAAGGTAGCACTGACTTAGGTTTAGAAAACCTAGCAACAAGCTCTCTCTCTTTCTGAAGATTGCTCTCCAGACTCTTGATTTGATCATTTTTAAATGATATAGTACCCATTTGAATCACTGTTATGTGCTTCAACCTTGCTATCTCATTCAGTTTTTGATCAAAAGACTTCTCAAAATCTGTTGCTGCAGCTTTAAGAATAGCAATTTCCTTTGCCTGACTTTTGTCTAGGGTCTTGCTTTTCTTGTAAGCTTGCAACAGCACCTAATATTCATCTATAAGCTGATGAATATCATCCTCAAACTCAGATACATTCTCATCACTTGATGAAGAAGAATCTGAATCTGAACTTGAACAAGAAACTGAACTTGAACTTGAACCTTGTACCTTACTGGGTCCTGGCTGCTCCAGGATTTTGGCACTCTCTGTCAAAGCCATTAGCCCTTGGCATTGACTGTCTTCTTGTTCATAGATAGACTCCATTAACTGCATGAATTCTTCCTCTTTTTCTTCAGCAAACAGCCCTATGTAGGCTTCAGCCTCAGACTCAGTTTCTGAAGAAGAAATGTCTGATAGAGTCTTCTCCTTCTTGGCAACAAAAGACTTCTCTTTCTTGCCTTTGAAGTGAGCCTTTTTCCTGTCACCAGAATCCTTTCTCTTCTCTGGACAATCTGCAATAACATGGCCCTGTCTATTGTAGCAATAGCACACTATCTTAGATCCAGTTGACTTGCTTGACTTTGTCCTTTTCTTGTCATTCTTTGAAGACCTCTTTTTCTGATAAGAGTCTTCCTTTCCTTGTGATGTAGAAGGCCTTGACCTCCACTGTTTCTTTTTCAAAAACTTCTGAAAGTGTCTAGTGAAAGCAGCAAAGTCTTCATCACTTTCACTGCTCTCAGTCTTTGTGCTGACTGACTCATCTGATTCTGAATCAACTACCTCTGGAGGTGGAGTTGATGACTTATTCCTGCACTTTCTGGGGACATCTGTCTTGAAAGCAAATGTTCTCTCCTTGTGCTCAGTCCTTGTTGATTTCTCCTCCTCTTTTCTCACAGTCAACTGCATCTCATATGACAATAACTTGCCAAACAGTGTAGGAGGAGGAATTTCCCCCAACTTAGCCATTTCTCTTATGGCACAGATCTTGGTGTCCCAATCTTTGGTTAGGGACCTTAAGAACTTGTCATTTAGTTCATAGTTACTGAACTCTCTTCCATAAGACATGAGTTCATTAACTATTCTGTAGAACTTTTTGTAGCACTCAGTTATGCTATCACCTTTACCTTGTCTAAAACTCTCATACTCCTGGTTTAGCAAGGATTTTCTATCTTGTCTTACTTCTTCAGATCCTTCCATATACACTATAAGAGTGTCCCACATCTCCTTGGCTGTCTTACAATGTATAAGATTCTGAAAAGTTGCATCATCAATGGCACTCACTATTATGTTCTGTGCCCTCTTGTCCATGGTAGCTAGGACAATCTCATCCTTAGTCATCTCAGAGAAATCCTTTGGAGTTCTCTGATTTGCATCTAGAACTGAAATCTTCATGGGCACATAAGGCCCTTCTTTTACTGTGATGTAGATTCTAGGATCTGAGGCCTCCATAAATAGCCTTACCATTTCCTTCCAGATCCCAAAGATCTCTTTTCTGCATATAGGTAATTTCATGGAACCCAATTCCTTGTGATTCTCAGAAGAACCCATGTTTCTTGATTTTCTTGAATTTCTTGACACTGTGTTTTGCCTTACACTGAATCTGCCAAATAGGATCTCCTCGGACTATTAGTCCTTGTTTTGAGTAACCTGGATCTGATACCACTTGAAATATATGGTACCTAAACACCTAGAGGGGGGGGGGGTGAATAGGTGACCTAATCCTTTTTAAACTTTAATGGCAGCCAACAGTTTTATCACAGAATACTAACTGTTTTATCACAACAATAACTAAGCATACACAGCAAATATCATTCACAGCACAGCAGACACAGTGGTTTATAGTGGTTCCCCAAGATATGGGTACATCCACTTTCCCCCTTCGCCTTTCTAGCAGTGTACTAGATTCAGCTAAACTCCTCCACTGTCTCAGAACCCAAATTGGTTCCTACACCTCAGGCCCAAAGCCTTACAACTCAGCTTTATCCCAAAGCCTACACTCAGCCAATCAAGGCCTACACTCAGCCAACCAAGGCCTACACTCAGCCAACCAAGGCCAACACTCAGCCAATCAAGGCCTACACTCAGAGATCTCAATTTCCTACACTCAAGCTCTCAAGCCCTACCCTCAGCCTTTATAATTATAGGCTTACAATTCACTCAAATCCAAAGGATCCTACAAGATAAAAATGTGTTACAAATACTAACTCAACAACTCAGAAATAAAAGAGGGGAGTTGAGAGTTTCTTGATGAGTTCTTGGAAGAACTCGACTGGATTCAATCTGACTTAGCTTTCTTCAAAGCTTCTTGAGTAGAACTGAATAAGACTGAATCCTCCTGCAGTAGTTCCTTGACCTCTGTCACTTAAGATCCAGAATGAATCTGAATCCTTCTTCTCAGCCTAGTTCCAGAGGCTGATTTCTTGGATAGAGCCCTCTCTCTCCAACTTCTTAGATCTGCACTTGGACTGCAAGATCTTCTTGTGTTGATACTTTGTGTACCACTTCAATGACTTGTTCTATAATAATCTGAACCAGTTGATCAATCGTTTCTGTAAACTGTAGGTGCCTATTTATAGGCCTTCTTCATGGTAACCGGCTGATCCGGTCCATAACTGACTTCTGATATCTCTGACAGGTGTTGTAGACCGGCTGGAACGGCAGCTGTCAAGTCATCCAGTCATTTCTTGAAAATCTCTAACTGTCTGAAAGTGTCGAGACTTTCTGTCTTTAAGTGTCGACACTTATAGACCAAGTGTTGACACATGTTGTGTAAGTGTCGACACAAGTATACAAGGTGTCGACACATCTTCTTGTATGTCTCGACACAGATTCTTCTTCATGTGTCGACACTGAAATTAAGTGTCGACACAAGTACTTGTTCTTCTATCTTTAGCTGAATTCTTCTAAGTGTCGACACATCATCTTTGTGTCGACACAACTTCTTGTGTTGAATCTGTTAAGTGTCGACACTACTTCTTGGTGTCGACACATAGTCTTCTATGTTGATTCTTGCTGAGTGTCGACACAGCTCCTTGTGTCGACACACCTTCTTCTTGTTGAGACTTCAGCTGAGTGTCGACACATTCCTTTAGTGTCGACACTTGTACTTAGAATAATTTTGTTGATCTTTCTGATCTTTGCTATGTGTTGACACAGCTCTTTGTGTCGACACTTTCTTCAAGTGTAGAGTCTTTAGCTGAGTGTCGACACATTGTTCTAAGTGTCGACACATACTTCAAATGCTGACTCTTCTGTTGAGTGTCGACACATTGTGCTGGGTGTCGACACTTACTTCAAGTGCTGACTCTTCTGTTGAGTGTCGACACTTTGTGCTGGGTGTCGACACTTACTTCAAGTGCTGACTCTTCTGCTTAGTGTCGACACATTGTGTTGAGTGTCGACACTTGTACTTAGTCTCTGCAGACTTTTGCTGAGTGTCGACACAGCTCCAAGTGTCGACACTTTCTGGTGTAGACTCAGCTTCACTGGGTGTCGACACAGCTCCTTGTGTCGACACTTTCTGTCTGCACTTTTCTTCACTGAGTGTCGACACAGCTCCTTGTGTCGACACTTTCTGTCTGGTGTCGACTCTGCATCCCAGGTGTCGACACAATGACTCCAAGTGTCGACACTGCTTGTCTGGGTGTCGACACAAGCTTTCTTGAGTGTCGACACTTTCCCTCTGGGTGTCGACACATGGACTTAGAAACTTTTTGCTTCAGTCCAGTGATTACTTAACCTGCACAAGTAAACTCAACATACATCAAATACATTATGATGTATATCATTGAGTTGGGTGAGGCTTCTTCAAATCAGGTACATTTGACCAATGTACACAACAGTAGATTTTGCGTCCCCGCCGTTGGCGACATTCGGGCTAAGATCTGTGTTGAAGCTCATGGTTCCAGTGTAGCCTACCACCCTGGTTCCACTGAGATGTATAAGTATCTAAAGCAAATTGTTTGGTGGTCAGGGATGAAGAGTGACATCGCGAAGTTTGTATCAGAATGTTATGTGTGCCAGCGTGTTAAGGCTGATCATAGAAGGCCTGGTGGTAAACTAACACCGCTCGATATTCCAAGTTGGAAATGGGAGATTATTTCAATGGATTTCAACACCGGTCTACCAAAATCTCCCCGTAGACATGACTCTATTTGGGTGATAGTCGATAGATTGATAAAGTGTGCTCACTTTGTTCCTTTTAAGATTGGGTATTCGATGAAGAAGATAAACGCGCTATATCTTGAAGAGGTCATCAGATTACACGGAGTGCCTGTTAGCATTGTATCAGATCGGGACTCCAAATTTACGTCTTGCTTTTGGAAGAGTTTATAGGAGGGGTTGGGTACCGATTTGAGGTATTCCACCTCCTATCATCCGCAGACGAATGGTCAGACAGAAAGGGTAAATCATATCGTAGAAGACATGATCAAATGTTATATTTTGGATCATGGTTATCCTTGGGATGAGCGTCTCAGACTCATGGAGTTTGCAAACAATAATAGTTTTCAAGAGAGTCTGCAGATGGCCCCGTTTGAGGCCTTATATGGGAGGTGTTGTAGAACTCCTTTATTTTGGGCTGAAGTTGGTGAGAGACCGTTGCTAGGTCCGGAATCCCTTGAGGAGATGAATTGTGATGTGACTCATATTCGGGAAAAGATTCGAGTGGCTCAAGAGCGCTATGAGAAGTATGCTAATCAACGAAGGGTCGATCTGGAGTTTGTCGTTGGAGACTTGGTTTTTCTGAAGGTTTCTCAGATGTCTGGCGTTAAAATTTTTGGAAGGAACCACAAATTAGACCCCCGGTACGTGGGACCTTTACAAATTCTTGAGCGTATCGGAATATCAGCTTATAGGTTGTATTTGCCCTCGAGCTTCCCTGGTGTCCATGATGTGTTCCATGTGAGCCAGTTGCGGAAGTGTGTTTGAAATGATCATCAAGTTCTCGACTCGATGCCCCAGATTCAGCCCAACCATACGTATATGGAAGAACCTGTTCGTATTCTGGATTCTCAAGAGCGTGTGTTACGAAGAAAGACCATCCCTATGGTCAAGATTCTTTGGAGAAATCAAGACATCGAGAGCGCGACGTGGGAATTGTAATCGGCAATGAGGGAATCTCCTCCTTACCTCTTCTCTTAGTTTCGTGTATGTCGTTATGTTTTCAGTTATGTTTGATTTTATCGTTTTGGTTTGGTTTTGGAGTTGTGTTAAGTTTCGGGACGAAACTTATTTTAGGGGGAGTGACTGTAACGCCCTCGATTTTTTCCGATGATTTTATTTGAATGGGCATCATCATATTTATGACGTCGTGGCGTTACTATTAACGTCGAGTTGGCGGCGCAATACCATTAAGGTATTTTTGCGTCCGTGCGGTCGAGTCGGCCAAATTCTTGCTGTAATGGGAAAATTTTGCTTTTGGAATTTAAGTTAGGTAATTTTGGACTTGCTCGTCAAGTTTTGTCGCAATCCGAGCATTTTTGGAGTCTCGGCGCGCGATTGAAGTTTTGTATTGTTTATGTTCGCAGTATATTTTGAAGATTTATATCTCGAGAATGACTCGTCGGATTTTGATTTTGACTTCGTTGTTGTATTCGTAGCATCATTGTTCGCCTACGGTGCGATTTTCGTTTGATTCGGCTCGCGTTCGGGCCTCCGTTTTGAACTCGTGTTTCCTTATTCAAAAAAAATATTAATATGATTATTTTAATATTATAGTACTATTCAAAAATGTCTTTTACTATTCATTCATATAGTTGATCAAAAGGGTATATTTGCAAAAGAATTGTTGTTTCCTGCAATTATACTCAAGTGATTTCTTTATGTACTCGAGTAGGTCATTCTGTTACTCGAGTAGGTCATTCTGTTACTCGAGTAGGTCATTATATTACTCGAGTAGGTCATTCTCTTACTCGAGTAAGTCATTCTGTTACTCGAGTAGGTCATTCTGTTACTCGAGTAGGTCATTTTGTTACTCGAGTAGATCAGTTTGTTACTCGAGTAGGTCATTATGTTACTCGAGTTGGTCATTTTGTACTCGAGTAGGTCATTATATTACTCGAGTAGGTCATTCTGCTACTCGAGTTGGTCAATTCTGTTACTCGAGTAGTCCATTGTTGTTTATGTTCGGATGATATTTTGAGGGTCAAACCTGTATCGTATGGAAAAATGGTCAACATAAAATTTGTTTGTCTCGATACGATCTACAACTTTCATATTGGGCACGTTTTGATTGGAAGCCATCTTAGACCTCTATTTTCGATTTTCCCGAAACTGCTCATAGATAGCCCGTTCGACTGATCCACTCGAGTTCTAGGCCTTCTATCTCGAGTAGACCTGATCTACTCGAGTTTTATGCCTTTTATCTCGAGTCCCTATGACTATCTCGAGTTCCCCAAGCCTCCAACTCGAGTCTCCATCTCGAGTAAGCCCCTCCAACTCGAGTAAACCCCTCCATCTCGAGTAAACCAATTTCCTCTCGAGTAGTCTGTACAGTCTGAGTTCGGGCACCGTTTTGATGGTCAAAACGGTGTCGTACGAAATACTGTCAACAGGAAATTTGTTCGCCTCTACGAGATCTACAACTTTCATGATGGACACTTTTCAATTTGGAGTCATCCTAGACCTCTATTTTGGGTTCCCGCGAAACCGCTCGAAATAACCCATTTTGACAAAACTTTTATTAAACATTATATATATATATATTCTTAGACTTAGGTTTTAGAACCGAACTTCATCTTCTCCGATATTTTTCTCCCAAACCAGAGCAGCGAGCAAGAGAGAGAGTTTCCTTGTCGTGAATCTTCCGGTGGCCGCCGACGGTACTCCGGTGCTCGAAATCTTCAACTGAATATAGATCCGGAAAGCTCTCGCCAAGAGCTACGTCATCGTGGTAATATCTTCCCTGTTTCTTGTTAAAATTCAACAAACCGCAGACGCCCCCTTGGATACCCTGCTGAAAACTCAACAAACCGAAGGAGAATACGCCCACTTATAATGTTGAAAGTTTTCCCGGATCGTGGAGTTAGCAGGGGTTATCTCAATAAAGCAGTAACAACCAGCAACACATGCAGCACAAGCTTCTTTATTGATCAAGAGCAAACTTCTTTACAAGGCGAGACATACATGGCGAGACATGCTTCACCAAAAACCAACACCGGGAGAGCAGAGACAGTTACAAAGACAAGAACAAAAAACAAGCCGCACGGACTCAATCAACAAGCCGCCGACGTACTGCTGTGGAGTCCGCCCAGTCCGCCAGGTCGCCAGACCGCAACACAAGCCGCGCGGACTCACCCTTACTCCAATGCTTAGCTCTTCACCGCCGGTCTGCACGCCGCCAGACCGCACAAGCTGCGTCACCGAATGGAACAGTCCGCCTGAAGCAGGCGACTTCCTGAACCCCGAACCAAGTCGCCAAAGAGAAGACCGCCTGGTCGCTATCCGCGACCTGCTGTTTACCGCCTGTTGCTTAACCGCAGAGTCCGCACTGTCCCTGACCGCAATCAGAGCCAAGTCCTGGCTTTCCAGCGCTATCCGCACAACCTGCACAGCACAACCGGGTCAACTCCAATCCGCGCGGACACAAAGTCCAGACCGCAGCAACTTACGCGAGCTCAATTACTGTTCACTTACTTCGGTCTTTGTTCTATTTCCTGATGTGACATGGGTCCTATTTATAGGCACGACGATGAGTATGGCCACCGCCCTTCCCGATAGGATCACCGCCACAACCCGCAGCAAGAACTAGTGTGTCCGCCAGCCCGCGGACACACATTCCAGTTCGCCGCTCCTGTGCAGATAGCCAGTCCGCTCCAGCTTCTCCAAGGCGGAACTCCAATATCCAGCCCGCCTTGCCGCCAGAGACCAAGCCAGGACAACAGCCGGACTCCACAACAGCCGTGTCCGCCATTCTGCGGACAAGGCATCAGCCCGCAAAACCCGAGCCCGCAGCCTCACCATCAAGGCACCTGCCGGACTCAGCGGACACCCGGCTTCCGTCCGCATATCCCAAGTCCATTGCCTCATTGCCAAGGCACCTCCGGACTTAGCGGACACGCCAATCCAGTCCGCTAACAGCAGACTCCAGTCCGCAACTCCTGAGTCCATAACCTTATCACAAGGCTAAACCGGACTCAGCGGACTCCAGCTCCAGTCCGCACGCTCCTGCACAAGCAAGCCTCCAGTCCGCATATCCCCAAGCTAGCAAACAAGGCTACAGCACTTCTACTAAGCTTGGCGGACTGAGAAACCAGCCCGCACTCCACTGCGCGATCTCCCCGGACTGAGCCTCTTGGACTTGGTTCAATTCCCGCCAAGTCCAGCCCACTGGCCGCAAGGGCCAGTCCGCACTTACAGGCGGACACTGGATCTAGCCCGCCATACCGGGCGACCTCCAGTTCCTGTCCGCGCTGACCGGCGGTCTCCGCGGCTTCCATTTGCCGCTTCACTAGAGCAAGACCAAGGCATCTGCCAAACCGGTCTGCCGAGCTCCAGTTCTTCAGTCCGCTTCAAGCCGGACTCCGCGGATAACATTCCTATCCGCCCGGTTACTTCCTGGGAGTAAACCGCCTGCTGAGCATACACTGGCCTGTCAGACCGCCGCTGCTGTCCGCGCAGTCCGCGCGAACAGACCGCCCAGGCCGCCACAGAGCAAACCGCCTGCAACATCCCTGCCGACCTAGCAGTCCGCCAACCCAGTCCGCGTAGTCCGCGCGGATAGGTTTCCCAAGCCTTCCATTCACCCACTTTCACTTCACAGAATTCAACACTCCCCCTTGAAGTGAGAAGTGGTGAATAACTCCAGCAGCTCCCGTAACCTTGCACCTGGTCCTTCCGATAGCATCTACGAAGAGATGTCCAAGACATAGTCCTCGCCCCGCATATCATGGACCATGAGCAAGCCCTCCAGCATCTCCCAAAAGGAGCCATGCTTCCCTCTGCCTTCTTCAGCTTCAACCTCCACTCATGCATCACAGGAGTATCACCAACTTCCTTGGACCCAGAAGCCCAAGCCTCGTTGCCTCTGAGAGAAGTCACCTCTTCAGACTTGGTGTCAACCACCTCCTTGATTCTAGTGGGGTCATCACAGCCAGAAGTACCTTGCTCGACCTGAGGGCTAACAAGGAAACACGGGACCAAGTCCACCGTGTTCCCTTCACAATATCGAGTTGGTGGCTTACTGATCCTCTTCGATCTCCGAAGAACCTGATCATGGCTAACCACCTCCACTGCTTGTGAACCAGCTCCGTTCCCAAGCAAACCCGGAACAATGCTCCCTTTGCTCCCTGAACAAGACGCCTCCTTACTGGAACCAAAAGCATCTGGAGCAACGCTCCCCCTGCTACCTGAACCAGAAGACTCCCCTCTTGAACAAGAACGGCCTGGAACATCGCTCCCCTTGCTTCCTGAATCGGAAGCCACCGCCTTCGAGTCAGAAGGTCCTGGAGCATCGCTCCCCCTTCTTCCCGACTCCGACGCCTTTGCCCCGGAGCTAGAACAACCTAGAGCACCTGGTGACTCAGGCAACTCCACTTCCTTAGCAGCAGCCTCCTTCAGCCCACCATCTGACCTGCTTATCTCTAGCTCCACATAAGAGCTACCCCAATACGGCGTCAACTCATCAAAAACAATGTCTCTCGACACTATGAGTTTCTTCGTCGCAGGATCCATACACCTCCATCTTCTTCTCTGCTCATCATACCCAACAAAGACTAGCTTTGTTTTGAGAGCACCCGGAGTGTGTATATAGCAGGTAGATCCAAACACCCGAAGGTGCTTCACTGAGGGCTTCACTCCGAACATTAGCTCATAAGGAGTCTTCATTATGATCGGACTAAGAGGCATCCGGTTGATGACATGAGCAGCACAGGCTATTCCCTCCGCCCAAAGAGCCTTCGGAACGCCTTTACTCCGAAGCCAACACTTGCAGGTCTCCGTTAACCAACGGATCATCCGAGCTGCAATACTACCCTGTTGTGAAGTATGTCCACAAGAAAGCTCCATCCGGATCCCTTGCTTCCTGCAAAAGCGTGAGAACTCGGTTGAGCCAAACTCACCACCGATACTTGTCCTCAACACCTTGATCCTCCGGCCGAGCTGGCCTTCGACAAGCTTCTTGAACTCCACAAACAAGCGTAGCATGCTGGACTTCGTCTTCATAAAGTATACCCAAGTATACCCAGAATAGTCATCAACCAAAATCAGCATGAACCTGCTGCCTCCAAGACTGGCCGTGACAGTCGGTCCCACCAGAGCACAATGGACAACCGCCAATGGTGCATTACATCTGGATTGTGCTTTGTCGACCATGAAGCGATAGGCTCCACTTTCCTGACATCCCGCACACCCCCGACCATCGCCATAGGATGACAATCTAGGCAAGCCTCTTACGAGTCTTCTTTCCGCCATTGCTTTCAGCTTGTCCATCCCTACATGTCCCAGTCTTTCATGCCAGATAGCAGCACTATCATTGGCATCCAGCCGATCAGATCCAGAACTAGTTGAAATCCCAACTACGTTCTTCTCCTTCCTCCCTACCAGAGCTACGTTCGCCGAGAGCAAGACAACCTTGCACTCCTTCCGAAGATGACCTTGCTGCTTGCATTTATAGCACCTTGGTCCTTCCTTCCTCTTCCTATCGCGCCTAGGAGAACAACTCCTTTCTTCCTGATATGAAGTAGAGGGACCATCTTCCGCAGCAGCCTTCACCTCCTTCCTAAACAACCCATCAAGGGAAGTCCAGACCTCCGCAGCTGACCGACATCCACTGATGTGGTCCAAGAGCTCCGATGAGATCACCTGCCTGAGAATAGACTCCGCTTTCGCATTTGCCTCCTTCCAAGCTCTCATCGCCTCAGCATTGCCAGCAGTATCCTCTTGTCTTCCTGCTCCGCATACAACCTCCCAAAGGTCCTCGCCAAGAAGAAAGCTCTTCATACAGGACTTCCACCATTCACAGTTCGCCTCTGTAAGAAGATCAATACCAAGACAGCTTGCATCCTCCACTGCCATGGTTCTACCACTGGTTTCCTCTACATACGAGCAACTACTTCCATTGAGCACTGCTTGACCACTCCAACAACCTCCCTCTGATACCATGTTAAAATTCAACAAACCGCAGACGCCCCCTTGGATACCCTGCTGAAAACTCAACAAACCGAAGGAGAATACGCCCACTTATAATGTTGAAAGTTTTCCCGGATCGTGGAGTTAGCAGGGGTTATCTCAATAAAGCAGTAACAACCAGCAACACATGCAGCACAAGCTTCTTTATTGATCAAGAGCAAACTTCTTTACAAGGCGAGACATACATGGCGAGACATGCTTCACAAAAAACCAACACCGGGAGAGCAGAGACAGTTACAAAGACAAGAACAAAAAACAAGTCGCGCGGACTCAATCAACAAGCCGCCGACCTACTGCTGTGGAGTCCGCCCAGTCCGCCAGGTCGCCAGACCGCAACACAAGCCACGCGGACTCACCCTTACTCCAATGCTTAGCTCTTCACCACCGGTCTGCACGCCGCCAGACCGCACAAGCTGCGTCACCGAATGGAACAGTCCGCCTGAAGCAGGCGACTTCCTGAACCCCGAACCAAGTCGCCAAAGAGAAGACCGCCTGGTCGCTATCCGCGACCTGCTGTTTACCGCCTGTTGCTTAACCGCAGAGTCCGCACTGTCCCTGACCGCAATCAGAGCCAAGTCCTGGCTTTCCAGCGCTATCCGCACAACCTGCACAGCACAATCGGGTCAACTCCAATCCGCGCGGACACAAAGTCCAGACCGCAGCAACTTACGCGAGCTCAATTACTGTTCACTTACTTCGGTCTTTGTTCTATTTCCTGATGTGACATGGGTCCTATTTATAGGCACGACGATGAGTATGGTCACTGCCCTTCCCGATAGGATCACCGCCACAACCCGCAGCAAGAACTAGTGTGTCCGCCAGCCCGCGGACACACATTCCAGTTCGCCGCTCCTGTGCAGATAGCCAGTCCTCTCCAGCTTCTCCAAGGCGGAACTCCAATATCCAGCCCGCCTTGCCGCCAGAGACCAAGCCAGGACAACAGCCGTGTCCGCCATTCTGCGGACAAGGCATCAGCCCGCAAAACCCGAGCCCGCAGCTTCACCATCAAGGCACCTGCCGGACTCAGCGGACACCCGGCTTCCGTCCGCATATCCCAAGTCCATTGCCTCATTGCCAAGGCACCTCCGGACTTAGCGGACACGCCAATCCAGTCCGCTAACAGCAGACTCCAGTCCGCAACTCCTGAGTCCATAACCTTATCACAAGGCTAAACCGGACTCAGCGGACTCCAGCTCCAGTCCGCACGCTCCTGCACAAGCAAGCCTCCAGTCCGCATATCCCCAAGCTAGCAAACAAGGCTACAGCACTTCTACTAAGCTTGGCGGACTGAGAAACCAGCCCGCGCTCCACTGCGCGATCTCCCCGGACTGAGCCTCCTGGACTTGGTTCAATTCCCACCAAGTCCAGCCCACTGGCCGCAAGGGCCAGTCCGCACTTACAGGCGGACACTGGATCTAGCCCGCCATACCGGGCGACCTCCAGTTCCTGTCCGCGCTGACCGGCGGTCTCCGCGGCTTCCATTTGCCGCTTCACTAGAGCAACACCAAGGCATCTGCCAAACCGGTCTGCCGAGCTCCAGTTCTTCAGTCCGCTTCAAGCCGGACTCCGCGGATAACATTCCTATCCGCCCGGTTACTTCCTGGGAGTAAACCGCCTGCTGAGCATACACTGGCCTGTCAGACCGCCGCTGCTGTCCGCGCAGTCCGCGCGAACAGACCGCCCAGGCCGCCACAGAGCAAACCGCCTGCAACATCCCTGCCGACCTAGCAGTCCGCCAACCCAGTCCGCGTAGTCCGCGCGGATAGGTTTCCCAAGCCTTCCATTCACCCACTTTCACTTCACAGAATTCAACATTTCTTGAGATTTCTCGTTATGCTTTTTCAGTCCTAACTTCTATTTCGGCCATTTTTGTCTAGATTTCAACTCCTCCAGCATCCTTGTGCCCCGATATACGACGTGGAGTGATTCGAAGGACTTTTCCGGAAAAACCAAGCCAAGTGGTGGTTTCCCATCATTTCCCCTTGAACGATTTGATGCTAACGGCTATGTTTTCATGCTCTTTAAAATTTTCCGCACTTGTTCTTCTAAATTATTGTTATGATTAATCGTTTCAATGATCACATGATGTTGTAATGTTTTTTTATGATAAATTCGATCTGGTCTAGTTATGTTTAATCATTCTTGATGTGTCTTAATGATGGCTTTAAATGCCTTAGATTTCGTTATTGATCGTATTAGAGTTATGTAGGATTGTAAATCGCTCCTAGAGGTTGATCAACCGCATCTTGAATCTAGTAATGTCAAGTAGAATCTGTCCAGCCAAATCTCGGGATATATGTGTTGTTGTTTCTTTGGGTTTCTTAATTGCGGGAGTTAGTTGATGAAACTGCCTCCACAAATGTTTGATGCCTTTATTAGTACCTTGTGGAAATCTACCAGGTTTTTGGGCATCTGCGGTGTATGGTTGAGAGTATGAGACTCCCTCGTAGTTTGACGGATATTATATTCGTGTGGGTGTGTCCAGTTGAGTGACCACCTCGCCCGTGTTTTTCGGTAGAGTCGACCACAGGTGCCTAATAAGGGTTTCGTACTTTTTCCTTATGGTTTATTCATGTCGTCACCTTATAGCCTCGTGCGTCTGGTGTACTCTTGCTGTACGTGACAAATCACGTAAGAGTTCTTTTCCTATGGATGTCTTGTTTCTTTTGTACTTTACTTCAGTGCTCTTAGTCTAGGGTTGGTACCCCTTTGACCTTTGTTTATTTTGGCTTATTATTTGTCTGACACCATTTGTACCTTGTTGTTGAGGTGTTCTGTCTTTGGAATGCCATAGATTCAGAGCTGTAGCAGATAGCAGAGCTGGGTTTGGAGTTCTGGGTCGCAGTGTTGGCGTAGTTGTTGTCTTATCTTAGCGAGGTAGTTAGTTGTTTATTTTGTTTTTTACTGGCTCAGACAAACATTTCTGTTTGTGGGTTCGTGTCAGTTTGTTGACGCCCACAGAATTGTAACTTTTAGATACCTGCTAGTTGCTTATTTCTCTATATGTGGAAGTGAATTACTTGCTATCTGGGAGGATTTTTGCTGGGAATGCATGTTAGGTATTTTTAAGAATAAAATCTATTACTATTACTCCATGCACTGCATAATTTAAAAACTCTAACTTGTTATATTTAGCAATCGTAAAAGGTATTCTTACTACTATTATAAATTTAGTTGACTTATGGGACATTTATACTCATGTAGGATGTTGGAGTTAATCTAAATAAGTATTTTTCCGCAGCGTATAATTATATGTTGATTCGTGGATTAAATGAGCCATAAAGCCGAGGGATACGACTGACTATTGTGCGTAAACTGATTTTACCTTAATATAACTTAAAAATCTTTCTTCATGATTAAGTTGGTGTTTGCCTGAGCGTCCACAGTTATCCCCTGCTGATGTGGCATCATGACACACATTTTCCCTTACTCTGATAAGTTATTTTATGCGGTGAAAATGCGGGTTGTGATATCAACCAGGAGTATGAGGCCTTCAGACAAGGAAAATCTGAGGGCATTGCTGAAAGTTTTAAAAGATTCTTCATAACTGTCAATGAACTGAGAACATATAGAAGGGTCTTCAGCACCTATGAGCTGAATGACAAATTTCTCATGTCTCTTACAAAGGATTGGGACATCAAGATCTGTGCCATTAGAGATATGTGCAAGCTAGCTGACAAGCCACCTCCAACCCTGTTTGGAAAGCTACTGTCCTATAAGATGCAGCTTGCAACAAGGATGAAAGATGAAGAGAAGAGCAGCAAGTCATAGAGAAAGGAGAAATCTGTGGCTTTCAGAGTTGATGCTTCAAGCAGGAGAAGAAGAAAGATCTCTGCAGTCTGGAGAACTACTGAGTCAGAATCTGATAGCTCAAGGTCCAGCTCCTCTAATAACCATACGTTTGATGAGGACGTTGCTGCCTTCTCCATTAAGTTTCAGAAATTCATGAAGAAGGGGCATTGGAAGAACAGAAGGCCATCCTCCTCATCACAGCACAAAAGGAAATCTTCTAAGGAGGACAGGTATGCTCCAAACTCCAATAAACAATCTTCTTCTAATATTATTTATTTCTGCTGCAGCAAACCTGGTGTTGTGTCGACAAGTGTACCGATCGTTGTCAAGTAATAAAATTGAAGAGTTGAATCCCCGAATATCTATTTCTCGAGGAGTACAAGTAGGGAGTGTGATTTCATAATTGAAAAAGTGATTGCAAGTGTTAACGTAAATAAGGGGGTTTTGGTTTGGATTTTCCTAAGTTTAACACTAATAAACCTATTGCGGGTCGCCGTCACCGCGTCTCTTTGGTGGATTACTCAAGAGAGTAATATGAAAGATGGATGAGCCAATGAGGGTCGCAATCACCTCTTCGCTGCCCACGCTTCTAGCAATCGCTAGAACGACACCATCTCAACAAGAACACTAAAAACTAAAGCTCAACAACACAATCATGATCTGAGATATAAAAACACATAGACATGTTGAAATACTTAAACTAAACAGTGTTCTTAAGCAACAATAAAACAACCACAAATTCAGAACAAAGTAACTAGAAGAGGAGGGGGAGTAATACATCCAAACGCACGAAGGCTTTCCGAGATTCGCGGCCGGAGTCAAGTGTTGTCGGGCCTTGTCTGAGATTGGTCTACGGATAACGTCCGGGGTCCAGAAGGGTTGTCACCTCCTTCCAATAACATGTATTCTTCCTGAATAGTTGCTAGGCAAAATCTATCCGGAGAACTCCACGGATGCAGCACCTTATGAGCTTGAAATGGAGCTTGGAGTTTGGAGAAGAAAATGGTTTCTGGAGATGAAGCTATGACAAGCTTTTGGAGGGAGAATGTTGTCCGGATCAACTCTCCAAGGAGGAGAGAGAAAATATCGGCCGAAGGGAAGTGTTCCCGCTCAGAGGGGTGGAAATGGTTGGCTGGATCGGACATGTTTTTTTCTGGAACGATGAAATCTGCATCCTAAATATAAAAATCAGAAATAATGGTCATGCACGGTTTGGCACACGACCATACGCAAACCGTGCAATATTAACTTTTAGAACAAGCCTGCGAAAGGAGAAGCATTGACCCATGCATTTTACTCACACACGGACATTTCTGCCCGTGCGTGAAGGAAATCGCACGGGAAACAACAAAAAGCTGGAATTTGAGACAAGCAGGTGGAACGGTCCGTTTTACACGCGCACGGGCGCTTTCGCCAGTGCGTGAACAAATTGCAAGATTAACCACAGCTAGGTACAAATAAGAAAGCAACAGGAAAACCGTGCATTTCCTTCGCCCAAGGTTCTGAAGAAACCATGCGTTAACCGTCCGTGAAGGTCGTCGAGCTCCGCTCGATGACAATTTCCAGTGCAATCAAAATGCACGATCAAGAAGAAACGTGTTCTATGAAAACGCACGACCGCGCGTTTTCGACAAACTTGAATTCCAGACTTTGTGGAAAACGCACCACCTGTATTCTAACAAATAAATCAAAAGAGGACCCTCCGACAATACAAAAATGCAACAAAAGCAACTAGAAAGAGCCCCTAGGGAGCACCATGTGCTTACCCCCAACAACAGAATGCACAATTGCATGCCCTTGGGCCAAAACAACACACAAAATGGTCATAGACCGACCGATGCAAATATAACCGAATACTAGTTGAAATGCGGTGCACGAGTGCGAAAACAAGCCCAGATGAGTCCGAAAAACCCTACAAATATCGAACTCATCACACCACCAGACTTAAACATTTGCTCATCCCGAGCAAATCAAGTAAAGCGAGAAATAAAATACTGTAACTAGGTAAAATTTAATAGGTAAATTTCCAAATAAAGTAATGCGAGAAATAAAATACTTAATGGGCATAGAAAATATAATAGGTAAAAATTTTAATTATACTACAGATTTTATAAATTTCGAGAGGCGTAGATAAATATTGTAACTACTCAAAAATGGAATTCTGTAGAATCATTTGGTCAAACGTAGGAAGAATGTAGGCAGGCCACTCAGTTGAGCATTGCAAAAGACCGGGGTCGGGATCACCTCCAAGGAAATCCATCAATGTCGGGGACCATACGACTGCCCTTTAACACTCTCTCCACGGCACTAGTTTGACTCAAGCGAGAATCCGTAGGGCTTTAGGGTAGAAATGGGGCTTGGGTTTCGGTGAGGTAAACAAAGATAAAAAAGAAGGCTACGCACCTAACCCAAATAAGCTCAACAAAAAGATATCCTCTCTCAAATAATACAAGCAGGTGCACCACACCACCAGACTTGAACTTGATAACACGGGTGTGTGCACCGCCTACCGCCATAAAATCTCAAATTGGATTTTCAATTAAACATTTTATTTTCACTTTTCTCTTTCACAATAAATTTTTATACATATATTTTCTTTTTACATCATCTTTTTATTTTAACAACTTCATCAAATAAAAACTTTGGAGCACATCCACATATTTAGAAGGAATATAATCACATCAACACCCCAAAATGAAAATGTAAAACACTAAAGCTCAACTTGGGGGTGCGACTAGGATCGGCTATGAGGCTTTGGTGAAAAATATGGTGGAGCTGAATCAAAAGATGCGTAGGCACAACGTGGCTAGTGAGGATAAGACATTAGGAACGGTACAAAGCTCAACCGGGACAAAAAGACGGCCTACATCATGCTCACGCTAGACTAACCACGCACCAATGCTTCAAGAGTAGCATGTGGCAAGTTCTTAGCCACCGAGAAAAATGATCCTACCTCCCGACTCGAGCAATACGAGTGGTGCGCCCGCGAACAAACTCTTACTGTGGTTGGTTCGGCGAGTCGATCTCCGCGGGCGAGCTACAGGAGTCAAGTGCACCTATCGCAAGTAGTACTCGATATTCGGGGGAATACCGAGGTGGTATTGTTCTCGGGGTCGCGTTGACTATTCATACTCCTCCGGGAGGACTATTATTTTACTGAAAGTAAGGTGGATTTTTTTTAATTAACTAAAGACGGAAAAGCAAAGGAGCGAAAAAATGATTTAGAAAATATTCGATGATGGGTTAACGCTCGGCATCGAATCGGATTAAGACTAAAACAATTTTTAATAATTATAGGACTTAGTTTTCAAATTAACAAAAGGCAACTTGGCCGTGGAGGTTCCACAAATGTGAGCTCACCTAGCTATAGGGATATCGCTCACCTAAATGTTAAGACTATTCGACCGAACGTTAGTCCGACGATGGATTCCTCTTAACGCCTGCTTTACGCTAAGAACCCCACTATTGGGTGGGGAACCCAATCCGGTAGAATTACGCTTGTCCTCTTTCGAGGGTATGCACGCAACTCTATTTACCCAGGGGTGATCGGTCCATATGCATGGCCTCTCGGCTAGCTAGCATATGGACTACGGAAATAGGGCCCACACATCGATATGTGGTCCCACGCGTCGTTAACCCGGGGTAAATCTTAAGTCCTTAAATTAAAATGAAAATAAAGAGCTTCAATTATTAGAAATCATTTTAAATGTCCCAATGCTCTTTGATGTCGAGGCTAATAGCGATTAGCCACACATCGGTATGGGGACAGCTTTATAATTTAAATGAGGCGCGAGTTCGAAATTAAACGCTAATGATTATAAGAAGGGGACACAAGAAAAATAACAAACATTTAGAAAACTGAAAAGTTAGCTAAAACAAGAACTCACGCACACTCCAAATTATAAATTAAACAGAAACTAAGGTACACATAAAAGAAATTTGCATATTTAAAATTGCATGTCCCACTCAAACGAGTGGGGGCGGTAAATAAAAGCTGAAAATTGCAAGTCCTACTCAAACGAGTAGGACTGAAATGAAAGCGAGTCCTACTCAAACGAGTAGGAGAAAATAAATGCGATTACAGGGGTTTCTCAAATATTTATAGGGAGATAAAGATCCGTCCATTTAACTCAAGTGAGTAGGCAGAAAAATAAAGAAAGAAAATTACAAGCCCTACTCAAACGAGTAGGCGGGAAATAAAGTCCGTCCATTTAACTCAAGTGAGTAGGCGGAAAAATGAAGAAAAAAAATAACAAGTCCTACTCAAACGAGTAGGACTGAAAATTAAAACGATGCGCCATTTAACTCTTAACGAGTAGGCGGAAATAAATGCACACAAACACACACACTCCATAAGAATTTCAAGAAAGCATTAAAGCTAACACCTACACTCACACACTCTACAAAATTTGAACAAAGCATCAAAACATTATTCTCATACACTCGCACACACAAATTAAAAGCAAAATGAAAGTTACCTAAAAATTAAAACTCTTACTTTTTCATGCTTAGGTTTTGCCAAAAACAAATAAAAAGAAGAAATTACAATTTTTAGAAGACAAAAGTTTTTCAAAACAAATTAAAAACCAAAGTTTTTGGAAAATTAAAATTTCAACATTTTCATTCCTAGGATTTCATAAAAGTTCTAAAAAAGTTGAAATGAAAAGAGAAAGAACAAAAAGGGTTTTCATCCTAGAATAAAGCTAAGTAAAAAAAATCAAAAAAAACTTTAGTAACTCTTTTACACATTCATAATAGTGAAGATGTTGAAAACATTAAAAGAAGACATGAAGAAAAAGAGAAAAAGCTAATTCATCATTTCATAAATTTCTAACAAAACCTAACATGAGACAAATTAAAAGCATGTAAAATAAATAAGTTACACTCATACACACACACACACACACTTTTCATAAGGAGAAAAACAAGGGTAAAACTAAGAATAAAATGAGAAGAAAAGTGGGCACAAGAGTTCATTCCAAAGCCAAATAAGAAGAAAAAATCTAACATTTTTATTGATTAAAGGAAACTATTACAAACTATTACAAGAGCTAAAGCTAAAGCAAAAATAAACATGAAAGAAAGGAGTGAGAAATCTCCTTACATAGCTCTAGAAATCACGGATGCAGCCCACAAAAAGACACTAAAATGGCCCAAAAATCTGAACCCTTGGACCTTACAGAAATGGGCAATTTATAGGCAAAAAATTCTAAGTACACGCCCTCCGTCACGAGCGTGTAGGGGGGGCGTGTCAGTACTATTCATGAAGGCGGCCGACGATTGGACAGGAAAGTTGACTTCGGGCTGAGTTCGCGGCAGTCACGCCCCAGGTCACGGGCGTGACTCTGGGCGTGTCGGGGAGGTAGAACCGGGCGCGGGTTGCGTCAAAAGTCTTTGGCAGCATCTTGTCGGGGCAGCTGGAAAGGTCACGCCCCAGGTCACGGGCGTGACGCTGGGCGTGACTGTTGGTGTCGACACTCGACAATCGTCGAGTGGAAAGTGTCGAGTTGAAATCATCGAGCTGAGATTGAGTCACGCCCTAGGTCACGGGCGTGACGCTGGGCGTGACTGTTGGTATCGACACTCGACAATCGTCGAGTGGAAAGTGTCGAGAGGAGAGGACACGGGCTTTGGTCACGCCCCGTGTCGGGTGACACGGGCGTGACACTAGGCGTGTCGAGCTTTTTACTTCAGAAATCATCCGATTTCACGGGAAATGTAATGTCACGGCCCGGTCACGGGCGTGACCAAATTGTCACGGGCTTGTACTGCCCAATTTTGGCAGATTTTGAAATTTTTCTGCAAAATTAAAGAAAACAAGTTAGTAGTAAATTTACAAGAAGAGGAGTATTTTATTGAACAAAAATAAGTAAAAATGACGAAAATAAATGAAAACGACTAAATTAAAGTGCACAAAAATACGTATATTTACAATTCATCAACGAGGCTAGTCACGGCTACACACATTCCTGCACCATCGTATGATTACTCCAGATTCAACACTTTTGAGTAGCACAAACAATATTTACAAATGCAGAAAAGTATAAATCCACGATCATGAAGAAAAATTAAATCTATACTATTTCTAATCACCATGAGTACTTGATTAGGAGCCCTGCACGAGTTTCGAACTACTCTATCCTAAAATACAAAGCCAACACCACTATTTTGAAGTTAACACAAAAGAAATAAACTTGACTTGAGCCGAGGGCGTGCTTAAGATCGCTCTCACGTGGGTCCAGGTGCACGATGCAGACAATATATTAAGAAAACAGAAAATAAAAATGTGCTCTTGGTATGAAAGCAGTGCTTGTGTAACGGCCTCCCCAGCACCATGCTCGCAAGGATGACCGCTGGTACACCCAGCACCATGCTCCAAAGGGTTAAGCCTAACTAGGTCTGCAGACCATGCACCCCAACCCCTCTCCATCGACGGGCGTGTTGTTGAGGCCGATGATCGAACCCGAGACCTCCTTAATAAAGAGTTTTCAAACCACTTCTCATCACCAACTGAGCTCTTATCAAGGAGGTCTCGGGTTTGATCCTCGTACTCAACAACCCGTCTGTGGATGGAGACGTGTTGGGGTGCATAGTCTGCAGACCTTGATAGGCTTAACCCTTTCGAGCGTCGTGTTGGGGGTGCCGGTGGCCGTCCTTGCGAGCGTGGTGCTGAGGAGGCCGTTACAAAAAGTGCACTTTTATGTAACAACCCGACCCACGACACGCTCGCCGACCCTAAGCGACGTTACAGGGCTGCAACCCATGCCACCAAAACCCATCTCCGGCCCGTTTCTCAGCACGACGGGTTTTTAAGCATGCCAGGTTCCAAACCCAACACCTCCTTAACAAGGCACCTTCAGCATCCCTCATCACCAACTGAGTTGCAGCTTAGTTGGTGATGAGGGCTGTTGAAGGTGGCTTGTTAAGGAGGTGTTGGGTTTGATGAGTCCGATTTATATAGTGATTTTCGGACTCAGCTTGGTTAGTTTTCACGCACTTGCACTTCACTTTTAGTATGTTTTCGTTGATATTACATTTATACAGCTTTTCACGCTAAGTGCATTGTTTTGGCCCATGGGTGTGCAATTGTGCATTCTGTTGTTGCGGGAAAGCACATGGTGCTCCGCAGGTGCTCTTTTTAGTTGATTTTGTTGCATTTTTGCTATGCTGGAGGGTCCTACTTGATTTTAATTTTTTGTATGCAGGTGGTGCGTTTTCCCCAAGACTGGAATGCAGGTTTGAGGAAAACGCACCTTCGTGCGTTTTCTTAACACATGATTGTTTGTGATCGTGTGTTTTGTGTGTACAGGAGAAACGTCGAGTGGAGCTCGATGAATTTCGTCGAGCTGGGCTCGTCGATCTTAACGCACGGTTGACGCACGGTTTCATCAAAACTGTACGCTAAGGAAATGCACGGTTTCCCTGTAGCTTTCTTATTTATTGTATTTGTGGTTAATCGTGCGATTTGTTCACACACCGGTGGCAGCGCCCGTGCGCGAGTAAAACGCACGGTTTCCCTTTAGTATCTTATTTCCTGCGCTCTGTGTTTACCCGTGCGATTTCCTTCACGCACGGACGGAAGCGCCCGTGCATGAGTAAAACACACGAGTCAATGCTTCCTCATCAGCAAGCTGGGTTGCAAGTTAATAACGCACGGTTAACGCACGGTCGTGCGCCAAACTGTGTGTGCCTATTTTTCTGACCTGCATCTATTTAAAGCGTAGATTTCTTCTTCCAAAAGAGGGGACTTTGGCCAGATTTTCTCCCTAACCAATTTTTGCCTCCAAGGAATGGTTCCACCATTTCCCTTCATCTTCCACCTTAGGGAGGTGCTCCGGGCAAGCTTTCAATGCCATATTCAAGCCCGAGCTCCCTCTCGACCTCCTCCTTCATCCTTGAGCTTAAAGAAGAGTTAGACCTAGCTTTCTCCATCAAGCTAGGAGAAGTTTGTTCCATCCTCTAACGGTTCATGATACGAAGATGACGGGTCCATTGGGAGTGAGTGATAGCCTTGTCTACCCCGGACGCAGTTGAGGACCGAGCTTGGACGTGGATTGACAACCCGATGATTCATTCCGTGAATCCTTAGTAAGACTTCGGATCCGGTCGATTTCACACACTTTTTTTCTCTTGTTGTTGATATTTTAGTTGATCTCTTTTATATGATGAAGTTATTCTTGTTTTGATAAACATATGTATACAATCATTCTAAGTGATTTTATATTTATGTTATTTTCTTGAGATGCACCTTTTTTCCCTCTGCCACCACATCCAGTTTTGTTGTACTAGCAATTGCTAGTGGCATGTGTAGCGAAGAGGTGCTCTCGACCCTCATTCCGCAGTTCCTACCGCCTCATCCACAAGCCTACTCGTCCATCCGCTTAGCGATTCGGTGCATATCGGCCCATGTAGTCTTCCATCCCGTGTGGCAAAGCATCGCATAGCGGCATTGCATAGGAGTAGCTGTTAGTGTTTAACTTTATTTTTCTGTGACCATCAAAACCTCCCTTAGTTAACTCCGACGTAAGGACTTCAATCTCAAGTCCTCCTCGAAATTAACTCCACCTTACTGTGTTCCTTGAAGAGATTGATACTTGGGAAAATTCACCTATTTTATATTACTTGTGCGACCGGTACTGAAAGTGCAACTAGATCTGATATACTCTAGAGGGGGGTGAATAGAGTATATGGTGCTTTAAAAACTTTTACAAACTTTTACAACAATTGTTGTAATATGTGTGAGCAGGGAAGCAGAAATAAATCTAATCACAGTACTAAGCTATGCAAAAACTAAGCACAGAAAAATCAAGGCCAGAAACAAAAATGAAAGCAAGCAGAACCAAAAGACACAAGGAAATATAGTGGTTCCCCAAACTTGGGTACATCCACTCTTCTACCACCCTAGGTAGGAATCCACTGCAGGATGAGTTGATCAGGTGTCCTGGGCACCAATGAGCTTTTGATAAGGTGCTCAAAAACCAAAGCAGATTTTTTGATCAGGTGTCTTGCCACCAATGAGCTTTTGACAAGGTGCTCAAAAACCAGATTCAAACTTTTGAAGGGAGTTTGAAAAACCCTTTAAAGAGTGGGGGTGAGAGAGTGATGGCAGTCTTCTCTTTCTCAAACAACTGAGAAGACTATGTGGATTGTTGTCAAAGCTCCCCCTGAATCCTTGAAATCTTCAGGAAGAAAAGCTTTGCTGAGGGTGATAGGCCTTCAAAGGTTGAACTCCAGCAATGGATGATTTCAGCAATAGCTGAAATGTTGAATGTCTGGAGTCAGGAAATATGTTGGCCTGAACACTTTGAAAACTACAGAGATCTGAAGATTTGAGTAAACTTGATCTCCTTGGATGAGTGTTCTTCAGAATTCTTTTTGACAGAAGATTTTTGAGTTTTTGTAATCTGTATTGTGTGTGCACTATTTCTTGTTCTTCATAGAGATTCAAAAACATTCTCTCTTTTATTCTCTGGTCCTGAATAGAATATTATTCTCTGTCAAAAATAGCCATTGGTCTGCATTGATTGCATCCTTAATTGCATAATCTCTTTTTGAGGAAAGTCCACAGAATTATTCCTTGAAAAGTCCCTTGAAACTTGGTCCAGAATTGAATGAAAACGGCTAGCAAATCACTGAATTAATTGCAGAATAACTCCTAACTGATTTGAATTTGAATTCTGGAAGTTATCTCAAATCGTCGAACTGAGCTCTGCTATCGTCGAGCTGAGCTCAGCGATCTGAAAACACACAGCAGCAAGATAATCGTCGATCTGAGCTCAAAGATCGTCGAACTGAGCTCAGAGATAAAGATCTAATGCAGAGTCAAAATCGTCGACCTGAGCTCACCGATCGTCGAATGGAGTTCGACGATATTATGAAGTTGAGCTCAGCGATCGTCGAATGGAGATCGACGATCTGTCGAAGTTGAGCTAGACGATCGTCGATCGGTGTTCGACGAATCGTCGTGCTGAGCTCGACAATATGACTTAGTCTCCAGACAGAAAATCTTGGTCTTCAGGCCAGCTACCAAACCTAGACTTCTAACCCTTAGACTCAATTCTAATTGACCTTTTAAGCTATACAGGGGGTCAAGCAAAGGTTCCTAGAGACATAGTGATCCTGACCCAAATTAGTAATAGGGTATTCCAACAATCTCCCCCTATTTGGGTTAGGATTACTATTTACAAACTTTGAAAAAAATTAAATAACAACATACAATCAAGAACACAGAAAAACAACAGCTGGATATGCAGAAACATCACAGATATATATATATGTGGCATCCAGATAATCAGAAATTCAGAAACGGTCACCTTACAAAGTCATTTCTTCTGTTTGCCTTTAACCATTTTGATTTCTCTGTTAGGGTTTAGTGCTTCTTTGTTGGACCTGGTGTCATCTGCTGGACCCAAATAAGTTTGCTTTGTAGGCCTGGGAACCACAGCAGCAGGATGCAATTCCATGTATTTGTCAGCATCAAAGAATTTACTGGAAGCATATCTGTCTAGTTCTTTTTGTCTCTGCTCAGACATTGTAGAAATATTGGAAGTATCTAGTCCTTGTTCTCTGGCCTTCTTAATCTGATCTAGTGCAGCCAATTCTTTTAACCTGGCAGTCCAAGCAGATGGATTATTCTCAGGGTCCTCATAAGGTACAGGTAGCTCATACCTGTTAGAAGGATTGTCTTGAGAAGGCCTGACAGACACAGTCTCTTTCAGTTTGTAAGGGAAAGGACCTGAAGATGTATCAGAAGAACCATGTCCTCCCCTAGAATATGGGTGCTACCTGGAGTACCCTTTAGAATAAACTTGAAAATCTCTCTGATTACCCCTGTATCCTCCTCTCCTAGAATATGAACCCCTAGATTGGCTTTCCCTTTGGTAGGATCTGGCATGGGGTTGATAGGGAGCCTGGCTTCTAGCTGGGGGTTGACTTGCAGAGCTTCCACCTGCACCTGCATCAGGAGGAGGTGGTGGAGGAGGATGAGGGTGCTGGAATTGGGAAGAGCCCTTTTCATACTTTCTCTTTTTCTTCATGGCTTTCAGCTGGTTTTTAGAATATTGCATCCAATGTTCAGTGATAGGGCAATTATGAAGGATGTAATAGGGAATGTCATTATCATCCTTAACTTTAGCTGGAGGAACCCTTTTCATTGCCTTGCACCTTGCCTTCCTTTTCCTGGCAATAGTAGCAGAAGAATCATCAGAGTCTGTTTTGAACTCATCAGATTCAGAACTCTGGTCATCATATAGAGCATCTATTCTCTTCATCAAGTCTTTCTTCAGTTGAATAGAGGCAGATGAGGCAGAAGCAACAACAGCAGTAGGGACAGCAGCAGATGGAGCAGCAGATGGAGAGGGTGCAACAGAAGCAAATACAGCAGCAGATACTGGACTGGTGACAGCAGCAGTAACGGTCTCACTTACAGCAGAAACAACAGATTCACTCTCAACAGCAGATACACTCACAGCCACAGAAGCTGGAGAGGTGATAGCAGCAACAACTTCATTGATAACAGCAGTAACATCATCAAAATCTGCAGCAGGCTCAAATTCAATGGCCTCTGACATCAGAAAGTCCTTGGATATTGGCTCAGCAGAATCAGTTGGAACTTCAGCAGCAATATGAACAATCTCAGCAGCAGCAGCATCTTCAGTAGCAGCAATCACTGAATGTACAAAAGAGGAGATAATGCTGGTGTCACAGCAAGAGAAAGGCACCAATGCCTTGGATAAGTCTTCTGGGGGCTGGACAGCATTATTCTCTGGCAAACAGCTGAAGAAGGCAGTATCAAAAGCAGATAGCAAAGACCTTAGGTCAATTGCAAGAACTGCAGAAGGAGGCTCAGCAGCAGCAGCAACAACAGGAGCAGCAGAAGAAGCAGAAACAGCAGCAGCAGCAACAGCAAGAAGGCTTTCTTCATGTGGCATCTCCCCCTGCCTAGATGCAGAGATAGCTGGATCAAGGCACACTGCTGTGGGTGCTGCCTGGGGGAAGAGGGAGGAGGGCCTGGCAGATAGAGCTGCCACTGACTGGTGTAGAGGAGCTAAGGAGGTCTCTAACAGGATAGAGAGACTGGGGGCAATCAGCTCATACAGCCTGTCAGCTAGGGCTGAGAGGTCTACTTGTTCAACAGCTGGAGCAGAGGTAGATGGAAGGGAAACAGCTGGGGATGCTGGAAGGGAAGGGCTGGAGAAGTGTGGAATGGAGGGCTCAGGTGTGGGCAGGGTGGATATGGAGGACAGGGGAATAGATATGGATGGGGTGAAAGTAGGTTGGTCTATGATATGGTGGAGGAGATCTTGGAATGAAGTGGAGGAGGAGGGTAACTCTGGAGGAGAGGATGGGGAATCATCCATGTAGGAATCATCCAGGAGGGTGAAGGATGGTATGGATGGTGAAGAGGTGATATCTGGTGGAGTGTATGAGAACAGTGGGTGGAATTGGTCATCTGGTGGAGGTAGAATGGGTGCTGGAGATGGAGTTGATGTTGGAGATGGGCTAGAGATGGTAATGGTGGATGGAGCTGGAATGGTGGATGGTGGGGGAAGGGTTGGAATTGGAGGTGGAGAAGAGGCAGCAACAGCAGCAGCCAGGTCATCTGCAGGGGCAGAGACCTGTGGGAGAGTGACTCCTTGAGTCCTTGTGCCTGAAGGAGCACTTGAGGAGGGCCTGCTAGGCTTGCTTATTTGCCTGTCCCACTTGCCAAAGAGGGCACAGGTAAGTCTCTTGGAGGCATTTATGTGAACTCCAGAGGAGACCAGCAAGGCAGGGCACCTGGTCTGCAGAAAAACTCCAAGAATCCTTCCAAAATTAACAAAACTTTTGTTTATTTTCTTCTTGATTAGGTCAAAGAAGACCTCTCCCCAGTTCAGATTTTTCTTATCTATCAGAGCTCCCATGATATAGAGCTGATATCTGGATATTGTATCATGTGCAGAGTGCTTTGCCAGCAGCACTTTCCCTACCACATCTGCTAGGAACCTGTATTCAACAGACAGGTTCCTTTTGAATAGCTTGCTAGGGTTTCCCTCTGGATGACCCATCCTGGCAAGTAGTTCAGAATAATCCTCTCCAGATAACTCAGCAATATCATCTCCATTTCTCAGTCCAAAAACTTCTGTTAAAACTGTGGGGGTCAAGGGTACCTGATTTCCAGCAATAGACCCCACTATTGTGTTGTTGTATTGATTATGAGCAGTGTAAACCCATTCCTTGATCTCATCTGAAGCCAGCTTGATTCTGGTGGTCATGAGGGCAGACAGATTTTGATCCTTGAACAAACTCAGTATATCTTGGAAAATCTGGTCGGTGGTGCTGAATGATTCTATATCAATGTCAAACCCGGCGTCAAACTTCATTGCAGCTAGGACAGCAACGGACACAGCCATTATACCTGCAAAAACTCAACAAACAAAATGACCAAGCGTAGAACTGTTTGGAGGGAAAGAAAATCCTGCAGAGAAATCGAAAGCGCAAAAGAGAACGACGGCGAAAAAAGAGTTTTATATTAGGGTTCGACGCAGAATTGGAAAGATCGTTGAACTCAGTTCGACGATCGGGGCTTCTAAAGGAATCTGAAGAGTCTTCAACATCGTCGATCTCCGTTCGACGATCTTGGGGAGCGTCGAGCTCCGTTCGACGATCGTTCAGAGAACAAGATCGTCGAGCGCCGTTCGACGATCGTTGACCGGAAGAGATAGTTCATACTATCTGAGAGGCGCTGAACTCAGTTCGACGATTTTGGAGATCGTCGATCTCCGTTCGACGATCTTAGGGGAAATCGTCGAGCGCAGTTCAGAGATCAAAAAAATTCTAGACACTAAGAAAAATCAGAATTTTTGCCTAGTCTTGGTCAATTTTTAGCTTTCAAAATCTTGGAAATTATTTAAGACTTCCTCCATCTAACATTCCTAACTGATTTAGGAAGAATGTGTGTTTCTTTTTATCCAAAGGCTTGGTGAAAATGTCTCCCCTTTGTAAATCAGTTGGGATATATTGTAATTCAATTTTATTCTTTTCAACATTATCCCTTAAGAAATGATGCCTAATCTCTATGTGTTTTGTCCTACTATGGAGGACTTGATTTTGGGCTATGGAAATAGCACTTGTGTTATCACAAAAGATTTTAGACTTCTCTAGGTTGTAACCATAGTCTAGGAGTTGGTTTTGAATCCACAATATTTGTGAACAACAACTGCCTGCAGCCATATATTCAGCTTCAGCAGTTGAAGTTGACACAGATGTTTGTTTCTTACAAAACCAAGAGACAAGTCTGTCACCAAGGAACTGACAAGTTCCACTGGTGCTTTTCCTGTCAATTCTGCATCCAGCATAATCAGCATCTGAGAATCCAGTTAAATCAAATGCTGAATCTTTTGGATACCAGAGACCTAGATTTGGACAACTCTTAACATACCTGAGAATCCTCTTTACTAAAGTTAGGTGTGACTCTCTAGGGCTTACTTGGAACCTAGCACATATACATGTAGCAAACATTATATCTGGTTTACTAGCTGTAAGATACAGTAAAGAGCCAATAATTGCTCTATATGTTGTCTGATCAACAGGTTTCCCATGTTCATCAGCATCTAATACAGCATTGGTAGGCATGGGTGTTTTCATACAAGATGCCTCAGACATACCAAATTTCTTAACCAGTTCATTAGCATATTTGGTTTGAGAAATAAAGATGCCTTCAGCATGTTGTTTGACTTGCAATCCTAGGAAGAAGGATAGCTCACCCATGCTACTCATCTCAAATTTAGAATGCATTAGGTTAGAAAACCTTCTGCACAATTTGGAGTCAGTAGAACCAAAAATGATATCGTCTACATAAATTTGTACTAGTAGGGTATGGGACTTATGGGTTCTAATAAAAAGAGTTTGGTCTACTCTACCCCTTATAAAACCATTTTCAAAGAGAAAGCATGCTAAGGTCTCATACCATGCTCTGGGAGCTTGCTTGAGACCATATAATGCTTTATTTAATCTAAAAACATAATCAGGAAAAGTTGGAGAGATAAAACCTGGAGGTTGTCTGACATAAACTTCCTCTTTGATGTCTCCATTCAAGAAGGCACTTTTGACATCCATCTGATAAACCTTGAAGCCTTTATGAGCTGCATAGGCTAGAAATATTCTGATGGCTTCCAATCTTGCAACAGGTGCAAAGGTCTGGTCGTAGTCAATTCCTTCTTCTTGAGAGTATCCCTGAGCAACTAGTCTTGCCTTGTTCCTTATAATTACTCCTTGATCATCCAGTTTGTTTCTGAATACCCATTTTTTTCCAACAATGGAATGATCCTTAGGCTTTGGCACTAGTTCCCATACTTTGTTCCTCTCAAATTGATGCAACTCCTCTTGCATTGCAATGATCCAGTGTGGATCTTGCTCTGCATCTTGAATGGACTGAGGTTCAATTTGAGATAGGAAGCAGGTGTGCAACAGGTTTTGGTTGACCTGATTTCTGGTTTGCACACCAGCTGAGATTTCTCCAATTATTTGGGAAATTGGATGGTCTCTTGATGTTACTAAATCAAAAGGGGGTGTTGATTGTTCACCAACCTGTGTTGTTGTTTCCTCTTGTGGTACAACAACTGGCTCTTCAGGTTGTGCTTCAATGTGTTGAGCATTCCCTTCATCTTCACTGCTTTCATCCTCTTGAGTAACCTGTAACCTGTTCAAGTCTTCAACTAGAGAATGTTACTGCAAAGGTTCTATGGTAGAAGAAATCTTCTCCTTGAAAGACATGTCAGTTTCATCAAATGAGATGTGAACAGATTCCTCAATTTTCAAAGATGATTTATTATAGACCCTATAGGCCTTGCTGATCATGGAGTATCCCAGAAACACTCCTTCATCAGCTTTGGCTTGAAATTTTGCTAAATATTTCTTGTCATTATTATGAATATAGCAAATACAACCAAATACTCTAAAATAGTCAACTTTAGGTTTCTTCCCTTTGAGTAATTCATAGGGAGTCTTTCCCTTTAGTTTATATATCAGACTTCTGTTCAACACATAGTTGGAGGTGTTCACTGCCTCTGCCCAAAAGGTTAGAGGTAAATGAGCATCTGACAACAATGTAGTAGCAGATTCAATAAGGGTTCTATTTTTCCTTTCAGCTACCCCATTTTGTTGAGGAGTTCTAGGAGCTGAGAAAGTATGCCTGATCCCTTCACTCTGACAGAACTCTTGCATAAGAAGAGAATCAAACTCTGTCCCATGATCACTTCTGATCAGGGCAATGTGAGTATTGAACTCAATCTGTATGTATTTGAGAAACTCTGTCAGACACTTAAAGTTATCAGACTTCTTTCTTAGAAAGAACACCTAAGTGAATCTAGAGAAGTCATCTACAATTACTAAAGTGTAGGATTTCCCTCCTAGGCTTTGTACTGTGATGGGTCCAAAAAGATCCATGTGTAACAGATACAATATCCTAGGTGAATCACTCTTATTAAGTGACTTAAAACTTTTTTTAGTTTGCTTGCCTAATTGACAAGCCTTGCAGAGTCCTTCCTTCTTGTAGGGGCCAGATGGTAGTCCTCTAACAAGGTTGTCCTTGGATAGCCTAGCAATAGTTCTAAGGTTTAGGTGTCCTAATCTCTTATGCCATAAAACATTTGGTCTACAGACTGAATTAAACAAGCAGATATCTACATCAGTTGAAAGAAAATCTACTAAGTAGATGTTACCTTTCCTTTTACCTGTCAACACTGTTGTGTTGTCCTCTGACTTGATTTTGTATAAGGTTTTGCTGAAGGTCACCTGGTAGCCTTCATCACACAGCTGACTGATGCTGATTAGGTTGTGCTTCAGTCCTTCTACATAAGCTACCTTCTTGAAGGTTACTGAACCAATCTGGACTGCACCATATCCTTTAGTTTGTCCAAAGTTGGAATCACCAAAGATAACTTTGGGTCCAAGCTTGGCTCTAAAGGAAGTGAGGTTGTCCTTGTTCCCTGTCATGTGCTTAGAGCATCCACTATCCAAATACCATTGCTGGTTAGATGTTGGATAGGTCTTCACCTGCACATAAGACAATTCATTTGTTTTTGACCCAGTTTACCTTGGGCCTAGGTTGATAACCTCTAAATTCTGAAATGAAAGACATCCCAGGTTGGCTCTTATATCCTTCAGGATGATATCTCCTTGGAGGTATAATCCATTCAGTATAAGGGTTAAAGGTTTGGGATGAAGGACCCTTAAGATTCAATTTTGATTTGCCTTTGAAAAAGTTTCCAGAGCTCTGACCTCTGTTCGACGATCTTGGAGCTGCGTTCGACGATCTTGGGTCAGATCATCGAGCTCCGTTCGACGGTCGACTATGGCTGAGGTCAGGTATATGAGGTCGTCGACCTGCGTTCGACGACTTTGGCTGAGATCGTCGATCTGCGTTCGACGATTTTTCCTGAGATCGTCGAGCTGCGTTCGGCGATCGTCGATCTTCATTCAACGATCGTCGATCTCTGTTCGACGATTTCTGCTGGGACTTAGTTTTCTGAGGCAGATCAGAATTTTTCCTAGCAACCTCTACAACTCCCTTTCCCTTGTCAGAAATAAACTTGATGGGAGTTGTTAGAACAATAGGTTGGCTGGATGAGGCACCCAAGCCCAGTGTACTGTTAAATCTAGAGTTCACTGTGCTTGTGATGTCCATCAGCTTGATGCTTCTCCCATTAAGGGATTCTTCAAGCTTCTTGGCCTCAGAGAGCTCACTTTTCAGTGTAGCTATCTGTTCCCTACAGTTCTCCAACTCCTGAGAGAGTTTGAGGTTTTCTGACTTTAAAACATTGTGTTCAGATAATTGATTTCTGAGAGAGATAATCTCTTTCTCAGACTTTAGCAGGTCTAAGCACAGTGCTTTAAATTCAGATTTAAAATCTTCTGAACTAAAATCAAAAGAGCTAATTACCTGATCTTCTTCAGGTTGAGTCTCTGAGTCTGACTCTGACTCCTCTTCCTCTGAATTGTGTTGAGAGGCATTGATTGCCATCATGCAGAACTCCTTTTCTTCTGCATCATCCTCATCATCACTGGAGCTAGAGGAGGCTTCTGACTCCTCTTCAGTCTCACTCCAGGATTCAGCAACAAACCCTTTCCTTGTATGCTTATTTTTGCTTGAAGAAGGTTTGCTATTGCCATTTCTTTTGGAGTCTTTCTCCTTCCTTCTTTCTTTCCTGTCCCTTCTGTCCTTTTTCTTGTTCTCTGGGCAGTCAGGAACTATGTGCCCTGGTTTCCTGCAACCAAAGCAAATGATGTCTTTATTATTACCAATGGACTTGTCATACCTTGGCTTATCCTGCTCCTTATATGATCTTCTTCTGAAGTCCTTTCTGGCCATCTTGTAGAATCTTTTGGCCAACAAGCTGAGTAGTTCATCATTGCCTGTAGCTTTATCTTCAGACAGATCCTCAGTTGCCTTGAATGCTATGGTCTTCTCTTTTCTTTTGGCTGGTGAAGCAGCCTTCTGTTCTTCCTCTCTATTCTTGATGAGCAGCTCATAAGATTTGAGCTTACCCAACAAGGCTTCAGTGGTGATCTCATTCAGACTTCTGGCATCTTTAATTGGCCAGATTCTTGAATCCCAAGTGCTGGGGAAGCATATTAGGATCTTGTCATTAAGTTCTATTAGAGAGATCTCTTTATCCAATGTCCTCAGTTCACTGACAATTAGACTTAGTCTGTTATACATGTCTCCCACTGACTCAGTCTCTCCCTTCTTGAAGTTCTCATATTGAGAGATGAGATGGGATCTTCTGTCCTTTCTCTCATCAGCTGATCCTGAGACTATTTCTGAGAGCTTGTCCCAAATTTCCTTGGCTGAGTTACATTCAGCTACTTTTTGAAATATGTCATCTGACATTGTCTGGGCTAGGATGTTCATAGCCTTGGCATCAGCTACTTTCCATTTTTTGATATCAGCATCTGTTCCTGATGGAGGTGGAACAACATTTATACTTGTATTCTCTGGGGGTCTTGGACACACTGTCAAAACAGAATTAAAAATATCTTCGTCAATAGAATTCATGTAAAGTCTAATCCTTGCCTTCCAAAGTGCAAACTTGGAAAGATTGCACACTGGAGGTCTGGTGCTAACATAATCTTTGTTTTGGGCCATGATTTGTGCAAACAAAATCTAATAATAAAATACAAAAGAAAAACAGATCTAGTTTGGGATCTTTGGGTTCAGGTGTTAGCCTGTACAACCAATCAGGTATGGTATGTTTAACCAACCTCGCTTTGATACCAATTGAAAGTGCAACTAGATCTGATATACTCTAGAGGGGGGTGAATAGAGTATATGGTGCTTTAAAAACTTTTACAAACTTTTACAATAATTGTTGTAATATGTGTGAGTAGGGAAGCAGAAATAAATCTAATCACAGTACTAAGCTATGCAAAAACTAAGCACAGAAAAATCAAGGCCAGAAACAAAAATGAAAGCAAGCAGAACCAAAAGACACAAGGAAATATAGTGGTTCCCCAAACTTGGGTACATCCACTCTTCTACCACCCTAGGTAGGAATCCACTGCAGGATGAGTTGATCAGGTGTCCTGGGCACCAATGAGCTTTTGATAAGGTGCACAAAAACCAAAGCAGATTTTTTGATCAGGTGTCTTGCCACCAATGAGCTTTTGACAAGGTGCTCAAAAACCAGATTCAAACTTTTGAAGGGAGTTTGAAAAACCCTTTACAGAGTGGGGGTGAGAGAGTGATGGCAGTCTTCTCTTTCTCAAACAACTAAGAAGACTATGTGGATTGTTGTCAAAGCTCCCCCTGAATCCTTGAAATCTTCAGGAAGAAAAGCTTTGCTGAGTGTGATAGGCCTTCAAAGGTTGAACTCCAGCAATGGATGATTTCAGCAATAGCTAAAATGTTGAATGTCTGGAGTTAGGAAATATGTTGGCCTTGAACACTTTGAAAACTACAGAGATCTGAAGATTTGAGAAAACTTGATCTCCTTGGATGAGTGTTCTTCAGAATTCTTTTTGACAGAAGATTTTTGAGTTTTTGTAATCTGTATTGTGTGTGCACTATTTCTTGTTCTTCATAGAGATTCAAAAACATTCTCTCTTTTATTCTCTGGTCCTGAATAGAATATTATTCTCTGTCAAAAATAGTCGTTGGTCTGCATTGATTGCATCCTTAATTGCATAATCTCTTTTTGAGGAAAGTCCACAGAATTATTCCTTGAAAAGTCCCTTGAAACTTGGTCCAGAATTGAATGAAAACGGCTAGCAAATCTCTGAATTAATTGCAGAATAACTCCTAACTGATTTGAATTTGAATTCTGGAAGTTATCTGAAATCGTCGAACTGAGCTCTGCTATCGTCGAGCTGAGCTCAGCAATCTGAAAACACACAGCAGCAAGATAATCGTCGATCTGAGCTCAAAGATCATCGAACTGAGCTCAGAGATAAAGATCTAATGCAGAGTCAAAATCGTCGACCTGAGCTCACCGATCGTCGAATGGAGTTCGACGATATTATGAAGTTGAGCTCAGTGATCGTCGAATGGAGATCGACGATCTGTCGAAGTTGAGCTAGATGATCGTCGACCGGAGTTCGACGAATCGTCGTGCTGAGCTCGACGATATGACTTAGTCTCCAGACAGAAAATCTTGGTCTTCAGGCCAGCTACCAAACCTAGACTTCTAACCCTTAGACTCAATTCTAATTGACCTTTTAAGCTATACAGGGGGTCAAGCAAAGGTTCCTAGAGACATAGTGATCCTGACCCAAATTAGTAATAGGGTGTTCCAACAGGTACACTTGCCGTCCAACACATCAAGTTTTTGGCGCCTTTGCCGGGGAACACAGTCGTATGAGTTTTTAGAGAGGGAAATAGGAGATATAAGCCGTTTTCCATTTGTTCATTCCATGTTTCTTTTTTTCTTTAGTTTTTAGAATTCATTGCTTTTTTTGTTCCTTTTCTATTTTCAATTTCTCTGCAGCATGCATTCCTTTACTTTTATATGCTGGTGTATAGTTAATTTTTGCTTAAAATATCTCTGTTGGTGAATTCTTTCTTGTTGCGCCATGTATTCTCATATGAATATCTGTTGCAGATGGTGCGTGGATTATAGGCATAGTAGTGATGAGTGCCCCAATGAAGATAGTGAGCATATTTCTCGTTGTTCAGTGTATGTAGCAACGTCCTCTTATGGTACTTCATACACCATACCCCATTCTTATGGTCACTTCTCTTCTACGCCTTCAACTTCTTCATATTACTCTCCGGTCCCGTCAGGACTGAGGAGTAATGAAAAATTATGTTTGTATTTTTGTAGCACAGATCACGTATTGAAAGATTGTGCAGAATTTCAGCGCTAGTTGGAGGAGGATGATGAACCGGGTATCCGACTCATTCCATCCACCTCTCAATTGCCTGCCCCTTTTGATTCTGATGATATATTCACAGTACCACCTTGTCTATGGGGACTACTATAAATATACCCATTAGACTTTCTGCTGATCGGTGTGATGATATTGCGGTGCCGTCTCTCCCTATGCCTTCTTCCTCACTTTTGGATTCACCACCGGAGGAACCCACACATGTTTTCTCTAATGTTGTTGTTCCTTCTCATTATTTGCACGAATTAGCTATCCCAATTTTCAGTGAGTCGGCTGATGAGGCCGTATTAGTTGGTGATTCGGTGTCCGAGGTTCCGTCGAAGTGGGATGAGGATTTTACTATCTCTGACGGAGAATCTGGATCTTCGAAACACTACGACGCACCCAGTAAGATGAGTAGTATAAACTTTCTAATGGGGAGGTTTGCACCTCCTTATTGGACGAGGCAATCCATCTTACCACCGTAGACCTCGAGTTTTCTGTTCACCCCGATACTACTCATATGACACCGACTGTGATCTATGCTTCGATTCTGCTGGGTGTGAGACCGGGACAACTCCACCTATTTCTGATTATTTTAGTTTTTTATCTCCTTCATTTCCTGATCCCCGTTCTTTATCTGAGCATGTGCAGGTTGAGTCCCCACGGCTACGTTGGGATGACGATGAGCCTGGTGCCATGCCATTGCCATCGCTTCCTACACATCTGTGGTTGATGATGCCTTGCTCGGCAAAGATTTATTTCGTGATAAGATGAGCGAGGACCAGCGCTCCTCCTCTTCTTATTTCCTATTTCCTCTACCTGTGTTGAGCATGGATGTTTATTTAGGCAGAGGGTTATCTGTTTTATCACCGTATCGGTACCCGTTACTGCAACGGATAATGAAACAGTTACCTGTGCACTTTTCTTTTCATTGGACCATTAGCTAGTACTTTTTGTTTTTCGAATAAGTCGTGTTGGGATGACAATAACCCAAGTAGTTATCTTTCATTTACTGCATTTTTATTTTTTATGTCTGTCTTTGTTTAGTATTTCTTTGTATATTGTATATTTTTCTTTTGTTTTTGCGGAGCTCACCCTTGTAGATATTCATAACAAACTCGTATTGGCGGGGTTGTGATTCTTCGTATGGCGGGCCTCCTTCTGTTTTTCACTCGTCTTCTGGTATGCTCACTGCTGAGCATTGGGTAACCTCTTCCCTTATCTCTATCTGATTTTAATTTCAATATCATATGATGTGTAGCTTGGTTTAAGTCTGAGGGAGAGTCAGTATATGTTACCTTTTGCACGTGCACATTTCATGTACATACTAGAAGCTTTTATTGTTTTATTTTGATTAGTTCATTGCATCGCACACCACTGCACCCACATGAGCGCGTGCTTAGCTGTTAGCGTGTTGCGAGTTAAACTCGCTTCTTTTATATGGTTTGGGAAAATTATTGTGCTGGCATAGGATTGTGAGACGAAGTAAAATGTTGACCTTGCTGTGCTCCTAGTCAAGAACTCTCGTCTTGCGTAGAAATTGGAGTAGATTTAATTTTTCGGTATGCTTATAGTTTTATATTTTTCTATTCGCATAAACACTTTTTATTCTACTGAAAAATTGGTGAATCTGGTGTGAATCAAACGGTAGTGTAGGGATGTGTATAGCCATAACTAGACTCATTTTCCTCGAGCCGGGAGGAAGGATCATCTTTCTCGGTTGCTAAGACTTGCCCCAAGCTACTCTTGAAGCATAGGTGCATGGTTAGTCAAGTTGGAGTGTGATGTAGGATATCATTTTGGCCCGGTTGAGTTTTGTACCGTTCCTAATATCTTTTCCTCGATAGCCCCATTGTGCCTACCTCTTCTTTTGTTTCAGCTCCACCATTATTTCACTAAAGCCTCATAACCGATCCTAGTCGCACACCCAAGTCGAGCTTTAGTCTTTACATTTCTCATGTTGGGGTGTTGATGTGGTGATTTTATATGTGAATATGTGGATGTGCTCCAAAGCTTCTATTTGCTGAAACTGTTTAAAGAAAAGAAAATGATATGAAAAAAATATATGGGAAAATGAAAGGTAAAAAAGAAAAGGTATAATTGAAAATTCTATTTGAGATGATATTGTATTTGGAGTAGGCGGTGCACACACCCATATTTTAAAAATTAAGTCTGGGGGTGTACTGCACCCGCATGTATTGTGGTTAGCGGTAGAATCCTTTTTATGCTAGCTCATTTGGGTTAGGTGCGTAGCCTTCTTATTTATCTTTGTTTACCTCACTGAAACTCAAGCCCCATGATTATCCTAAAGTCCTTCAGATTCACGCTTGAGCCGAACTAGTACCGTGGAGAGAGTGTGAATGGGCAAACGTATGGTCCCCGACATTAGTGGATTCATTTGAAGGTGATCCTGAGCCCCGGTCTTTGGCAAAGCTCACCTAAGTGGCATGCCTACTTTCTTCTTACGCATGACCAGAAGATTCACCGTGATTTCATTTTTGAGTAATAATAAAATTTTGATACACATTGTGAAAAGTATAAACTATTTTGCATACTTAGAAATTTCCTCTATTATATTTTTGTACCCGCGAGCATGCTACTTTGCATGGTACTCTGTATCTCAATTTCATTGTTAACTATTTTATTTTCCATATCTACATAGATTTTGTTTGCTCGGGACGCGAAAATAGGTAAGTCTGGGGGTGTGATGAGTTTGATTTATATAGTGATTTTCAGACTCATCTGGGTTAGTTTTCACGCACTTACACTTCACTCTTAGTATGTTTTCGTTGATATTTCATTTATACAGCTTTTCATGCTAAGTGCATTACTCTGGCCCATGGGTGTGCAATTACGCATTCTGTAGTTGGGGGTAAGCACATGGTGCTCCCCAGGGACTCTTTCAAGTTGCTTTTGTTGCATTTCTACTTTGTTGGAGGGTCCTGCTTGCTTTTATTTGTTTGTATGTGTTAGAAACCAGGCCGGGGGTCCAACACATTTTGGGTAAAGGCCCGGGTAGGTTGTTGAGGCCTGGTCTCGACCCCAGGACCTCCTTTATAAGATGCGCCTTAGCCAACCTCTCATACCCAACTACACTGCAGTGCAGTTGTGTATGAGAGGTTGGCTAAGGCGGCTCTTATAAAGGAGGTCCTGTGGTCGAGACCAGGCCTCAACAACCTACCCGGGCCTTTACCCTGAAAAGTGGGACCCCCGGGAGATTTGGTTTGGGATGCTTGTTTGCCATTCGACTGCAGTCGGCCAGGACCGGGCCTTTACCCAAAATATGTGGGACCCCCGACCTGGTTTCTAACAAAAGATGGCCATCTTTTGTTACAAGAAGTCATGCCGGGCCCACTGGGTTGACCGGACACACCTAGCCGACTGCAGTCTAACACATCCCCAACCAAATCCCCTGGGCTCCACCTCGATTTAATCCCAGGTAGGTTGTTAAGGCCTGGTATCGACCCCAGGACCTCCTTTATCAAACCCTTATTCAGGGACCAGATACCCAACTGCGCTGCAGCACAGTTGGGTATCTGGTCCCTAAATAAGAGTTTGATAAAGGAGGTCCTGGGGTCGAGAACAGGCCTCAACAACCTACCTGGGATTAAATCGAGGTGGAGCCCAGGGGATTTGGTTGGGGATGTGTTAGACTACAGTCGGCCAGGTGTGTCCGGTCAACCTATTGGGCCCGGCTTGGCTTCTTGTAACAGTATGCAGGTGGTGCGTTTTCCCCAAGGCTGGAATGCAGGTTTGAGGAAAATGCATGGTCGTGTGTTTTCTTAGCACACGGTTCTTTGCGATCGTGCATTTTGTGTGTACAGCAGAAACGTCGAGTGGAACTCGACGATCTTAACGCACGGTTGACGCACTGAAACCGTGCGCTAATGAAACACACTGTTTCCATGTAGCTTTCTTATTTGTTGCATTCTGTGGTTAATCGTGCGATTTGTTCAGGCACGGGTGGCAACGCCCGTGCGCGAGTAAAACGCACGGTTCCCCTGTAGTATCTTGTATTCATGCGCTCTGTGTTTACCAGTGTGATTTCCTTAACGCACGGGCGGAAGCGCCCGTGCGAGAGTAAAATACTAGGGTCAACGCTTCTTCATCTGCAAGCTTGGCCTGCAAGTTAATAATGCATGGTTAGTGCACGGTCGCGCGCCAAACCGTGCGTGCCTAGTTTTCTGACCTGCTTCAATTTAAGGCGCAGATTTCTTCTTCCAAAAGAGGGGACTTTGGCCAGATTTTCTCCCCTGCCATTTTCCGCCTCCAAGGAAGGGTTCCGCCAATTCCTTCATCTTCCACCTTAGGTAGGTGCTCCGAGCAAGCTTTCAACGACATATTCAAGCCCGCGCTACCTCTCGGCCTCCTCATTCATCCTTGAGCTTAAAGAAGAGTTAGATCTAGCTTTATCCATCAAGCTAGGAGAAGTTTGTGCCATCCTCCAATGGCTCATGAAACAAAGAAGACGGGTCCATTGGGAGTGAGTGACAGCCTCCTCTACCCCGGACGTAGTTGAGGACCGAGCTTGGACCAGGATTGACAACCCGGCGATTCCTTCCGTGAATTGTCAACAAGACTTCGGATTCATTCGATTTCGCACACTTTTCTTCTCTTGTTGTTGATAGTTTAGTTGATCTCTTGTATATGATGAAGTTATTCTTATTTTGATAAACATATGTATACAATCATGTCTATGTAATTTCATTTTTATGTTATTTGCTTGAGGTGCGCCTTTATTTTCCCTCCGCCACCACATCCAGTTTTGTCGCACTAGCAATTACTAGTGGCATGGATAGCGAAAGGTTCTCTCGACCCTCATTCCGCAGTTCTAACCACCTCATCCACAATCCTACTCGTCCATCCGCCTAGCAATTCGGTGCATAGTAGCCTGTGTAGTCTTCCATCCCGCCTGACGATGCATCACATAGCGGCGATGCATCGGATTAGCTGTTAGTGTTTTACTTTATTTTTTCGCGACCATCAAAACTACCCTTAGTTAACTCTGACCTAAGGAGTTCAATCTCAATCCTCTAAATTAACACCACCTTATTGTGTTCCTTGAAGAGATCAATACTTGGGGAAATTTACCCATTTTATATTACTTGTACAATCGGTACACTTGTCGTCCAACGCATCAGGGTTCCAAACCTGGCTTGCTCAAAAACCCGCCGTGTTGAGAAACAAGCCGAAGATGGTTTTTGGTGGCACGGGCTACAGTCATGTAACGTCGCTTGAGCCCTGTTGTTTTTGTAACGACCTCCCCAGCCCACAGTTTAAAAGGACGGCTGCCGGCACCCCCAACACCACGCTCGAAAGAGTTAAGCCTAACCAGGTCCTGCAGACCATGTACCCCAACCCCTCTCCATACACAGGCGGGTTGTTAGGCAGGGGATCAAACCCGAGACCTCCTTGATAAGGAGTTTTCGAACCACTCCTCATCACCAACTAACCTGCAACTCAGTTAGTGATGAGGAGTGGTTTGAAAACTCCTTATCAAGGAGGTCTCTTGTTCGATCCCCGGCCTCAACAACCCGCCTGTGTATGGAGAGGGGTTGGGGTGGATGGTCTGCAGACCTGGTTAGGCTTAACCCTTTCGAGCGTGGTGTTGGGGGTGCCGACAGCCGTCCTTTCGAGCCGTAGGCTGGGGAGGCCGTTACAAAAGTAACGGACTCCCCAGCACCAAGCTCGAAAGGTTTCAGCCTAACCAGCAACCTAATTCCCACACTTCCTAAGTTCATTTCTCACCCAACGACCATTTCTGCAGTTTTACTATATGCAGACCACTCAATCTACATGAAGTGTATGATAGGAGGTACTCCAATTTTTTCATCCAAAAGCCCTATAATATTTACTGGGGGTCTACCATGATATATTTAGTCTAAATTCAGAAATTTTGAACTTTCTAATTAAAATTTGTCATTTAATTAATTTTTCCCAAAATTATTCTCTAGGTGATTTGAACATGAAGTACTAGATTTACTTAGGGTATGACCATACAAAAATTATGAACAGTATAGGGTAACAAGATATCAGTGAATATTAAATCTCATAAACTTTCTTAAAGTATTTAACCTCTAAATATTTAATCCAAACTAATTCATATACTTAGGGGTATTGAAGAAAATACCACAAATAATTGCCCAAAAATTCCTCAAAAATTAACATAGCTATAATATGATCATAAGACTTTACTGCCTAAGTTTCAAGTAAATTTAAAGTCAGAAAACCATGTAAAATAGTATCTTAAAGAAACCATCATAACGCACTTTGTGCAGATTAATCCTTGTAAACTCAATTAAGCAACACTTAATAAATTTTCCATGCTTCTACATACCCTAAAATGTGCTATCGTAAGGTATCACAACTTTTTGTCAAGCTATAATATTTATTTCCTATTTGTCAAGGTAAGGTGCACTAATTTACTTTACAAAGGAAGTACTACAAAGAAAGCCTTGACGACTTCAAATAAATTACTAGTGCCACAACATGAAATTTGATTAGCTTTTCCATAATTTCGAACCAGTTTGATACATATACATCAAAATTACATCATTAACCTCAAAAAGGGCAATATGGAAGCTACAACTACAAGGATGAGCTACTAATCTCTAAACACCCTAAGATAAATTCCAGTGGTTAATATTACTATAAAATTAACCTTAACATGTTACCACCAAGATTCAAGGTCATATGACCCATTAAATAATTTTTAGGGTTTAAAGTCATAAATACTTAATAAGTTGTTTTAGTGGGGTGCATGTGTCCCAATACCATCATATCCCTCCCTAGGGCATTTAACCACCCTAGGATCACATGGACAAATCCCCAAGTCCATCCAAGAACATAACACCCTATGTCCTTCACAAGCCCCCAAAGTTTAACCTTAAGGTTTGAACTAGGGTCCTAGGACAAATCAACACTAATACACCCCATAAACCATATTAGGGTGTTTAATGTCATGTCAAATCAGTGTCCCATGTTTCAACCTCTGTTGAGGTGATTTGACCACCTAAACCCACAAGGGGCACTTTGACCTAAATAACCCTCTTGGGGCAGGCTAGGGTTTGCTAAAATCCAAACCAAATCATCACCAAATTAGATGAAAATTTACACAGAGCCAAATCATCACCAAATTAGAACATTTTGGTAATTAGGTACCCAAATTAATTTAATAATTGTTTAGTAAATAATTACAAAAACGATAGGAAAATTATATCCAAAAAATTTCATTTTTGGATATGTTGTTGGTATATGTTGGAACACCCTATTACTGATTTGGGCAAGAATCACTATGTCTTTTAGGAAATCTATTTTGACCTCCTTGTATAGATCTAAAGGTCAATTAGAATTGAGTCTAAGGGTTAGTATTTAGGTTTGTAAGCTGCCCTCAAGACCAGATATTTCAGTTCTGGAGACTAAGTCATTTCGTCGAGCTCAGGATGACGAATCGTCGAACTTCATTTGACGATCACTGAGCTCACTTCGACGAATCGTCGAACTCCATTCGACGATATCTGAGCTCAACTTCAACGAGTCGTCGAACTCCATTCGACAATCTTCGAGCTCAGATCGACGTTCTTGTCTCTAGTTTGTTTCTCTATCTCTGAGCTCAGTTCGACGATAGTTGAGATCAGATCGACGATCTTTGTTTCAGTCTAAGTCCAGTCTCTGAGCTCAGTTCAACGATAGTGGAGCTCAGGTCGACGTTTTTCTGAAGAGATCGACGTTTTTCAAGATTCAAATTCAGACAGTTATGGAATTATTCTCAGCATTTATGTCAAGGATCTTGTATCCGTTTTCAATTAATCTGGAGCAAGTTTCAAGGGATTTTCAAAGGAATGTTTTATTGGACTTTCCTCCAGAAGACAAAATGCAGTTAAGGAAGTCATTTATGACAGGCTAACGGCTATCTTGGACAGAGAAATACTCTATTCAGATCTGAAGAATAAAAGGTCAATGTTTTTAATTCCTGCTGCACAACATCATCAACAACAACTCTTACAACAATCACAACAATAGAAAGAAAAAGAGTTGCAGATATTCTCAGTCAAAAAATTCTTACAAGAACACACATCACAAAAGGAGATCAATATACTGAAATTTTCAGATCCCTCTTGATTCCAGTGTTCAAAGGCCATCATCATTCAAGACTCCAGACACCACACATTTCAGCTGTTGCTGAAATCATCTTTTGCTGGGATCAAATCTTCTGAAGGCCTATCACCCTACTACAAAGCTTCACTTCCTGAACAACTCAAGAACTCAGGGGGAGCTTTAACAACATCCACTATCTTCTCTCTGATTGTTGACAGAGAAGATCATCTCATCCCTCTCTCTCTCTGCTGTAAAGGGTTTATCAAACTCCCTTCAAAAGTTTGTGCTGGTTTCTGAGACCTTATCAATACTCAGTGGTGGAAAGACACCTGATCAAAAAATCTGGTTTGGTTTTTGAGCACCTTATCAAAAGCTCATTGGTGCCCAGGACACCTGATCAACTCATCCTGCAGTGGATTCCTACCTAGGGTGGTAGAAGAGTGGATGTACCCAGATTGATTGGGGAACCACTATAGCTCCTTGTGTCTTTTGTTTGCTTACTTTCTTTTATTTTCTGGCTGTGGTTTGTGATTGCTCCCTGTTCACTTAGGAATATAACAAGAGTTGTAAAAAATTTTTAGCAAGCACCATACTCTATTCACCCCCCCCCCCTCTAGAGTATATCAGATCTAACTTGCACTTTCAATTGGTATGAGAGCCAGGTTGGTTAAAAATACCACATCTTCCAGGATTGGTTAAAATACCACACCTTAGTAGTTGCATAGGCTAACACCTGAACCCAAAGATCCCTCTAGTTAGATCTGCTTGTTTTAAGTTTGTTATTAGAATTATTTCTTCACAAAACATGGCCCAAAACAAAGATTATGCTAGCACCAGACCTCCAGTGTGCAATCTATCTAAGTTTGCACTTTGGAAGGCAAGGATTAGACTGTACATGAACTCTATTGATGAGGACATTTTCAATTCTGTTTTGATAGTGTGTCCAAGACCTCCAGAGAATACAAGTACAAGTGCTGTTCCACCTCCTTCAGGAACAGATGCAGAAATAAAGAAATGGAAATTGGCTGATGCAAAAGCTATGAACATTCTAGCCCAGCTATGTCTGATGAAATATTCCAAAAGGTAGCTGAATGCAACTCAGCAAAGGACATCTGGGACAAGTTATCTGAGATAGTCTCAGGATCTGCTGATGAGAGAAAAGATAGAAGATCTTATCTCATAATCCAGTATGAGAATTTCAGGAAAGGAGAAGTTGAGTCAGTAGCAGATATGTATAATAGACTCAGTCTCATTGTCAATGAGCTGAAAACTTTGGACAAGGAGATCTCATTGACTGAGCTCAATGATAAAATCCTAATGTGCTTCCCAAGCACTTGGGACTCAAGGATCTGGCCAATCAAGGATGCCAGAAGACTAAATGAGATCACAACTGAAGCTCTCTTGGGCAAGCTCAAGTCTTATGAGCTGCTCATCAAGAATAGAGAAGAAGAGCAGAAGGCTGCCTCACCAGCTACAAGAAAAGAAAAATCAATAGCTTTCAAAGCCATTGAAGATCAGCCTGAAGACAAGGTCATAGGCAATGAAGAGTTGCTAAGCCTACTGGCCAAAAGATTTTACAAAATGGTCAGGAAGGATTTCAGGAAAAGATCATACAGAGAGCATGACAAGCTAAGGTATGACAAATCAAATAACAAAGAGATTATCTATTTTGGTTGCAGGAAACCAGGCCACATTGTGCCTGACTGTCCAGAAAATAAAAACAAGGACAAAAAGGATAGGAAAGAAAGGAGAAAAGAAAAGGTCTTCAAGAAGATCAGCAATGGCAAACCCTCCTCCAGCAAGAACAAACATACAAGGAAGGGATTTGTTGTTGAAACTTGGAGTGAGACAGAAGAAGAATCAGAAGCTTCATCCAGCTCTAGTGATGATGAATATGATGCTGATGAAAAGGAATTCTGCATGATGGCTATCAAAGTCTCACAACAAAGTTCTGATGCAGAAGAGTCAGAGTCAGAATCAGAAACTCAATCTGAAGAGGACCAGGTAATAAGTTCTTTTGATTTTAATTCTGAGGACTTCAAGTGTGAGTTTAAAACACTATGTTTAGATCTATTAAAATCTGAGAAGGAAATCATTTCTCTAAGAAATCAGCTATCTGAACACAGCACTTTAAAATCAGAAAACCTCAAACTCTCTGAGGAGTTGGAATGTTGTATGGAGAAGATAGCCTCACTGAAAGGTGAGCTATCAGAGGCCAAAAAGTTTGAAGAATCCCTCAATGGGAGAAGCATCAAGCTAATGGACATCACAAGCACACTGAACTCAAGATTCAATAGTACACTAGGCTTGGGTGCCTCATCCAGCCAACCTATAGTATTAACAATCCCAATCAAGTTTATCTCTGATAAAGGCAAGGGAGTTGTAGAGGTAGATAGGAAGAATTCTGACTTACCTAAGAAAACAAGAGTTCAACAGAAATCGTCGAACAGAGCTAGACGATCGCCAAAAGGAGCTCAACGATCTCAGGCTAAATCGTCGAACTCTGGTCGATGATCTCTAAACCCTGAACTCTGCCACAGTCGATCTTCGAACGGAGCTCGACGATCTGACCCAAGATCGTCGAACTCAGCTCAGCGATCGTCGATCAGAGATCAGAGTTTTGAAACCTTTTTCAAAGGTAAATCAAATTCCAAACCTAGGGGTCCTTCACCCCAAAGGTTTAACCCTTATACTGAATGGATAATACCTCCAAGGAGATATCATCCTGAAGGCTATAAGGGTCAACCAGGGATGTCTTTTATTTCTGAGTTCAAAGGTTATCAACCTAGGCCCAAGGTAAACTGGGTCAAAAACAAGTAAATTATTTTATGTGCAGGTGAAGACTTATCCAACATCAAACCAGCAATGGTATCTGGATAGTGGGTGCTCAAAGCACATGACAGGAAACAAGGACAATTTCACATCCTTCAAAGCCAAGCTTGGACCCAAAGTAATATTTGGTGATTCAAACTTTGGACTAACAAAAGGATATGGTGCAGTCCAAATTGACACAGTCACATTCAAGAAAGTAGCCTATGTGGAAGGACTGAAGCACAACTTGATAAGTATCAGTCAACTATGTGATGAAGGCTACCAAGTGACTTTCAGCAAATCCTTATGCAAGATCAAATCAGAGGACAACACAACTGTGTTGACAGGTAAAAGGAAGGTAACATCTATCTTGTAGATTTTCTTTCAACCAAGGTAGATATTTGCTTGTTAAACTCCATTTGTAGACCTAATGAACTATGACATAAGAGATTAGGACATATAAACCTTAGAACCATTGCTAGGCTATCCAAGGACAACCTTGTTAGAGGACTACCTTCTGGCCCCTATAAGAAGGAAGGACTCTGCAGGGCTTGTCAATTTGGTAAGCAAACCAAAAATAGTTTCAAGTCACTTAATAAGAGTGATTCAGCTAGGATTTTGTATCTGTTACACATGGATCTTTTTGGACCCATTACAGTACAAAGATTAGGAGGGAAATCTTATACTTTAGTGGTTGTATATGACTTCTCTAGATTCACATGGGTGTTCTTTCTGAGGAAGAAGTTTGATAACTTTAAGTGTTTGACAGAGTTTCTCAAATGCATACAGACTGAGTTCAATACTCATATTGCCCTGATCAGAAGTGATCATGGGACAGAGTTTGATTCTCTTCTTATGCAAGAGTTCTGTTAGAGTGAAGGGATCATGCACACTTTCTCAGCTCCTAGAACTCCTCAACAAAATGGGGTAGCTGAAAGGAAAAATAGAACCCTTATTGAATCTGCTACTACATTGTTGTCCGATGCTCACCTTCCTCTATCCTTTTGGGCAGAGGCAGTGAACACCTCCAACTATATGTTGAATAGAAGTTTAATACATAAACTGAAGGGCAAGACTCCTTATAAATTACTCAAAGGGAAGAAACCTAAAGTATATTACTTATAAATTTTTGGTTATATTTGTTACATTCATAATAATGACAAGAAATACTTAGGAAAATTTCAAGCTAAAGCTGATGAAGGAGTGTTTCTGGGATACTCCATGATCAGTAAATCTTATAGGGTATATAATAAATCTACTCTCAAAATTGAAGAATCTGTTCATATATCTTTTGATGAGTCTAACATGTCTTTCAAGGAGAAGAATACTTCTACCATAGAACCTTTGCAGGTACACTCTCTTGCTGAAGACTTGGACAGGTTACAAATCATTCAAAAAGATGAAAGCAGTGAAGATGAAGAAGACTTGAAGAGCCAGTTGTTGTACCACCAGAGGAAACAACAACACAGGTTGGTGAACAATCAACATCTCCTGTTGATTTAGTAACATCAAGAGACCATCCAATCTCCCAAGTGATTGGAGACATCACAGCTGGTGTGCAAACCAGAAATCAGGTCAACCCAAACCTGATGCACACTTGTTTTCTCTCTCAAATTGAACCTCAATCCATTCCAGATACAGAGCAAGATCCACACTGGATCATTGCAATGCAAGAAGAGTTGCATCAATTTGAAAGGAACAAAGTTTGGGAACTAGTACCAAGGACAAAGGATCACTCCATTATTGGAACAAAGTGGTTCTTCAGAAATAAATTAGATGATCAAGGAGTCATTGTAAGGAACAAGGCAAGGCTAGTTGCTCAAGGGTACTCTCAAGAAGAAGGGATAGATTATGACCAGACCTTTGCACCAGTTGCAAGGTTAGAGACCATAAGAATCTTCTTAGCTTATGCAGCACACAAAGGATTCAAAGTATACCAGATGGATATAAAGAGTGCTTTTCTCAATAGAGATATCAAAGAAGAAGTCTATGTCAGACAACCCCCAGGTTTTATCTCTTCAACTCATCCTGATCATGTTTTCAAATTGCATAAAGCATTATATGGTCTAAAGCAAGCTCCTAGAGCATGGTATGAGACCCTAGCATGCTTTCTTCTGAAAAATGAGTTTATAAGGGGTAGAGTAGACCAAACTCTTTTTATTAGAACCCATAATTCCCATACCCTACTAGTACAAATCTATGTAGATGATATTATATTTGGTTCTTCTGATTCAAATTTGTGTAGAAGGTTTTCCAACCTAATGAATTCTAAATTTGAAATGAGTAGCATGGGTGAGCTATCCTTCTTTCTAGGATTGCAAATCAAACAACATGCTAAAGGCATATTTATTTCTCAAACCAAGTATGCAAAAGAATTGGTTAAGAAATTTGGTATGTCTGAAGCATCATGTATGAAAACACCTATGTCTACTAATGCTGTATTAGATGCTGATGAACATGGGAAACCTGTTGATCAGACAACATATAGAGCAATGATTGGCTCTTTATTGTACCTTACAGCTAGTAGACCTGACATAATGTTTGCTACATGCATATGTGCTAGATTCCAAGTGAGCCCTAGAGAGTCACACTTAACCTTAGTAAAAAGGATTCTTAGGTATGTAAAAAGTTGTCCAAATTTAGGTCTCTGGTATCCAAAAGATTCAGCATTTGACTTAACAGGATTTTCAGATGCTGATTATGCTGGATGCAGAATAGACAGGAAAAGCACCAGTGGAACTTGTCCGTTTCTTGGTTACAGACTTGTCTCCTAGTTTTGCAAGAAACAAACATCTGTGTCAACTTCAACTGCTGAAGCTGAATATATGGCTGCAGGTAGTTGTTGTTCACAACTCTTGTGGATTCAAAATCAGCTCCTAGACTATGCCTACAACTTAGAAAAGTCAAAAATATTTTGTGATAATACTAGTGTTATTTCCATAGCACAAAATCCAGTCCTCCATAGTAGGACAAAACATATAGAAATTAGACATCACTTTCTAAGAGATAATGTTGAGAAAAACAAAATTGAACTTCAATATATCCCAATTGATTTGCAAAGGGGAGATATTTTCACCAAACCCTTGGATGAAAATAAACATACATTCTTCCTAAATCAGTTAGGAATGTTAGATGGAGGAAGTCTAAAATAATATCCAAGATTTTAAAAATATAAAAATGACCAAGACTAGGCAAACATCTTGATTTTTTTCTAGTGTCTAGATTATGTTTCTGGTCTCTGAACTGCGCGCGACGATTTTCCCCAAGATCATCGAACGGAGATCGACGATTTCAGAAATCGTCGAACTGAGTCCAGCGCTTCTCAGATAGTGCTAAACTATCTTTCTTCAGGTCAGCGATCGTCGAACGGAGCTCGACGCTCTCCAATACCGTCGAACGGAGATCGACGATATTGATGACCTTTCAGTTTCCTTTAGAAGCCCAAATCGTCGAACAGTGTTCAATGATCTTTCCTTTTCTGCGTCGAACCCTAATATAAAACTCTTTTTTCGGCCGTCGTTCTCCCTTTGCGCTTTCATACTCTCTGCAAATTTTCTCTTTCCCTCCAAACTTCTCTACACTTGGTCGTTTGTTTGTTCATTTTTGCAGGAATCAATGGCAGTTTCAGTTGAAATCTTGGCCGCAATGAAGTTTGACGCAAGCTTTGACATCGACATGGACTCTTTCAATAACATCGATCAAATCTTCAAGGACATTCTGGAACTTTTCAAAGACCAATAGCTAGTTACCATAATGACTACAAGGATCAAATTAACTGCAGATGAGATAAATGAATGGGTGTATACTGCCCATAACCTGGATCAGAATACAGTGGTTGGAACCATATCAGGAACCCAGGTATCTCTAACATCTACTGCTTTGACAGAGGTTTTTCAATTAAAATCTGGAGAAGATTCTGTTGATCTTTCTGGAGAGGAATTTTCTAATATGCTTGAAAAGATGGGACACTCAAAAGCAAACCCTAGCAAATTGTTTAAGAAAAATCTGTCTGTTGAGTACAGATTTCTAGCTGATGTTGTTGGAAAAGTGTTGTTGGCCAAACACTCAGCTCATGATACCATATCTAGGTATCAGCTCTGCTTGATGGGTGCCCTGGTGGACAAGAAACAACTGAACTGGGGAGAAGTCTTCTTTGACTTAATCAAGAAGAAATTAACAAGAACTTTGTTAATTTTAGGAGGATCTTAGGGCTGGTTCTTCATAACAGATGCCCTGCACTGCTTGTTTCCAGTGGGATGCACATCAATGCCTCCAAGATGCTCACCTGTGCCCTATTTGGAAAATGGGACAGGCAGATTGTAAAGCCCAGTAGGCCCTCTGCAATCTCTACTTCAGGCACAAGGACTGCTTCAGTCTCTTCCCCTCAGGTTTCTGCCCCTGCAGAAGACTTTCCTACTTCATCTCCTCCTCCTCCACCTCTTGTTTCATCGATAACAGTCACATCCACCATCACAATTTCCACCCCATCTTCAACTTCAATCCCTTCTCCAACTCCACCACTCACTGAAGAAATCTTCCATCCTCTACGTCACTACCCACACCTGGATATTGATTCATCCTCTCATATTCCATCTTTCACTCTTATAGATGATTCCTATATGGATGATTCTCCTTCATCCCCTACTGAGCCCCCATCTTCATCCACCTCTTATCAACAACTCCTTCAGGACATAATTGCTCAACCATCATTCACACCATCCATCTTCATTCCATTATCTTCCATCTCCACAATTCCAATATCTCAACCATCACTTCCACCATCCACAAGTTCTCCACCAATATCTCCTGCTGCTCCAACATCCATTCGTACCTCTACTCAAGTCCCTCTTGAGCAAGTAGATCTTCCAGCACTTGCAGACAGGCTATATGAGCTGATAGCTCCAAGGCTATCACTATTGTTGGAGACCTCTTTGGCTCCCCTTCTAAAAATAGTTCAGGAACTGTCTACCAGGCTCTCCTCTTTTCTCCCTCCTCAGGCAATCCCTTCTTCTGGGTGCCTTAATACAGTTCTCACTGAATCAAGGCAGGGGGAGATGCCTTATGAAGCTGAAAGATTGCCTGTTGTAGTATCCTCAGTCCAAGCTCCAGTAGCTCCAGTTGCAATCATTACAGTGGACCTTAGGTCACTGTTGTCAGTTTTTGACTCTGTATACTTCAACTACCTTCCAGTCCAGCAATCTGAAGATCTAACTAAGGCCATTGTTCCTATTTCCAGATGTGACCCCAGCTTAATAAGCTCTTATATAAATTCCTTCAATGTTGTTGGCAGTGCTCCTTCTGTTGCTCCTACTGCTGCTGTTGATATTTCTGTTAGTTCTGATATTGCTGTTTTTGAGGATATGCATATGACAGAGGCAATTGTTTTTGAGCCTGCTGTTACTGCTGATGTTGTTCCTGTGACTGAAATTTCTGTTTCTGAATCTGCTGTCATAGCTCCCTCTGCCATTGTTGCTTCTACTCCACTTCCTGCTGTTGCTGCTGCTACTGTTGCTGTTTCTGCTGTTTCTTCTGCTCAGTCTCAAAAACAGAAAGATTATCTCAAAAGGTTTGATGCATTGTATGATAATCAAATCTAAGACAGTGATCAGTTTAGGACTGACTCAGATGATTCCTCTGCAACAATTGTAAGGAAAAGGAAATCCAGAAGCAAAGCCATGAAGAGAGTTCCTCCAGAAAAAGTGAAAGATACAAATGATATTCCATATTATATACTGCATGATTGCCCTATTACAGAACCATGGATGCAGTACTCCAGGAATCAACTGAAAGCTATGAAGAAGAAAAGAAAGTATGACAAAGGATCATCCCATTTCAATCATCCTCCTCCTCCTCCTCCTTCACCTGATGCAGGTGCAAGTGGAAGTTCTGCCTTCCAATCTTCTGCCAGAAGCCAAACTTCATATCAACCTCAAGGAAGATCCCAGTATAGAGGAAATCAATCTAGAGGTTACCAGTCCAGAAGAGGACAGTACAGAGGAAATCACAGAGGACTCAGAGTATATTCCAGGCAACATCCTTATCAAAGGGAAGGACAAGGTCCCTCTGACACTACTTCTGGTCCTTTCCCTTATAAGCTTAAAGATTTAGTCTCTTCCAGAGCCCCTCCTGACAATTATTCAAATAGATATGAGCCTCCTGTTCCATTTGAGGACCCAGAAAATAATCCCACCTCATGGACAGCAAGAATGAAAGAATTGGCTGCACTAGATCAAATCAAGAAAGCTAGAGAACAAGGAAAAGATACTTCAAATATCACTACTCTATCAGATCAAAGAAAGAATGATCTTGAGAGATACTCCTCTATAAAATTCTTTGATTCAGAAAGTTATATGAAGCTGCATCTAGAAGCTGTAGTGCCCAGGCCAAAACATCAAACTTCCCTAGGTTCAGCTGATGACAGGAGATCCAAGAAAGAAGCTCTCAACCCCAACAGAGAAATAGTTCTAATAAAGAGCAAGGAAAAGGAATGATTCTGTAAGATGATAGTATATTTTATTTTCTGAACTATCTGTGATAATGTCTGTGTTTCTGCAATGTTCTGTTTATTACATTTTTGCTTTGTATGTTTTTATTTTTCCAATGTCTGTAAATAGTAATCCTAACCCAAATAGGGGGAGATTGTTAGAACACCCTATTACTGATTTGGGCAAGGATCACTATGTCTTTTAGGAAATCTGTTTTGACCTCCTTGTATAGATCTAAAGGTCAATTAGAATTGAGTCTAAGGGTTAGTATTTAGGTTTGTAAGCTGCCCTCAAGACCAGATATTTCAGTTCTAGAGACTAAGTCATTTCGTCGAGCTCAGGACGATGAATCATCGAACTCCATTCGACGATCGCTGAGCTCACTTCGATGAATCGTAGAACTCCATTCGACGATCTCTGAGCTCAACTTCAACGAGTCGTCGAACTTCATTCGACGATCTTCGAGCTCAGATCGACGTTCTTGTCTCTAGTTTGTTTCTCTATCTCTGAGCTCAGTTCGACAATAGTTGAGCTCAGATCGACGATCTCTGTTTCAGTCTAAGTCCAGTCTCTGAGCTCAGTTCAACGATAGTGGAGCTTAGGTTGACGTTTTTCTGAAGAGATCGACGTTTTTCCAGATTCAAATTCAGACAGTTATGGAATTATTCTTAACATTTATGTCAAGGATCTTGTAGCCATTTTCAATTAATCTGGAGCAAGTTTCAAGGGATTTTCAAAGGAATGTTTTATTGGATTTTCCTCCAAAAGACAAAATGCAGTTAAGGAAGTCATTTATGACAGGCTAACGACTATCTTGGCCAGAGAAATATTCTATTCAGATCTGAAGAATAAAAGATCAATGTTTTTAATTCCTGCTGCACAACATCATCAACAACAACTCTTACAACAATCATAACAATAGAAAGAAAAAAAGTTGCAGATATTCTCAGTCAAAAAATTCTTACAAGAACACACATCACAAAAGGAGATCAATATACTGAAATTTTCAGATCCCTCTTGATTCCAGTGTTCAAAGGCCATCATCATTCAAGACTCCAGACACCGCACATTTCAGCTATTGCTGAAATCATCTTTTGCTGGATATCAAATCTTCTGAAGTCTTATCACCCTACTACAAAGCTTCACTTCATGAACCACTCAAGAACTTAGGGGGAGCTTTGACAACATCCACTATCTTCTCTCTGATTGTTGACAGAGAAGATCATCTCATCCCTCTCTCTCTCCCTCTCTCTCTCTCTCTCTCTCTACTGTACAGGGTTTTTCAAACTCCCTTCAAAAGTTTGTGCTGGTTTCTGAGACCTTGTCAAAACTCAGTGGTGGCAAGACACCTGATCAAAAAATCTGGTTTGGTTTTTGAGCACCTTATCAAAAGCTCATTGGTGCCTAGGACACCTGATCAACTCATCTTGTAGTGGATTCCTACCTAGGGTGGTAGAAGAGTGGATGTACCCAGATTGATTGGGGAACCACTATAGCTCCTTGTGTCTTCTGGTTGCTTACTTTCTTTTGTTTTATGGCTGTGGTTTGTGATTGCTTTTTGATTAGATAGTTGTTGTAGTTCATTTGCTTCCCTGTTCACTTAGGAATACAACAAGAGTTGTAAAAAGTTTTTAGCAAGCACCATACTCTATTCACCCCCCTCTAGAGTATATCAGATCTAACTTGCACTTTCAGTATAGATGAGAGTGACCCCCAGTCCAAATTTCAGGTCATTTAGAAGTTTGATTTTTAGGGGCACTGAAATCAACCTCTACTCAACCCTATGTATAGACCTCACCAAAATGCATGCTGTTGTCCAACCACTTTCTCAAATGGGTTGAAATTAATTTTAAATTAAAGTAGACTTCAAGGGATACAACTTAAATGTTGGCCACTTTTTCTATTTCAATACCTAAGGGCCCTATTTTTCTATTTTAAAATGAGTGCAGTAAAGGGATAAAAATTCACAAAATAAAACAAATAATAAAATCAAACAATGAATGACCAGGATTGCGTCTTCAACCTCCAGCCCATGGTCGCGATTTGCCGACCTGGAAGGAATTTAAACCCCATTTTCCGGCCACCCAGCCACCTCCCTGGCTGGCCACCGCCGCCACCACCTTTGTTGAGGTGGGGGCTATCGCCGGGCGGCGTTACGGCCGCCGTAGGGGGCAGTCTCCGAACATCCCTCAAGGTTGAAAATCCATGAAATTTTTTGGAAAACTCCTCTCCAATCGGGCTCAATTGATCCCGATTTCTCTCCTAATATATCTAAGGATCTACCCGACGAAGAGAGGAGTAGAGGTGGACTTGCAATCATGCATGCCGATGGGTTTGGTGGTGGTGCACCATGGCCGTTGGTGGAGGTCATTGGTTCTTTGCAATTAGACTACCAACTGAATCGACTCCTTCAGTGGGATTGTGGAAACTCCTCCTTTGAGTCCAGGGATGCTTTTAAGAGGACTAAATGGGGGAGAGAAAGGGTGTAGCACCAATGGCCATATTGGCCTTGAAGGTGAAAATTTCGGCCACCCATGGGTTCACTGAACTCAGCCGTTTAGGGATGATTATGTCTACTGGTCTCCTCTTAATTATCCAGGGAAGATGAATCCAGCAAGTGGAGGTGAGGGGAGGGGCTCTTGATCTCTTATGGCCATTAATGGCTTTCTCTCCCCCCTTTCTCTCTCTCTCTCTCTTCCTTATGGGAGAAATTAAATTCAGCCACTTTGGTGGTTGGCTATGATTATTCAACTCCTCAAAACTGATGAGGGAGAATATATCCATCAATCGGAGAGGCTCTTGGTCTCGCTTGGCCATGAATGGCCCTTTTAATCCACTTTCTCTCTCCTCCATTAAAGGGTGAAAATGGAGTTTTCTCTCTCCTAGTCAACAAGGCCGAATTTGATCATCTCTCTAGTCTAATGGCAGCCCATTAACTTATAATATTAGATAATTAAGATGAGGTTAGCCCAAATGGAAAGGGCTTGAGTTTGGGTTAGCCCATTTGAGCTAGTTTGACCTAATCTTAGGGTAGCGTTGAACTTGGTCAACATGACCATTTGGGTTGACCCAAATGGGTCCTTGGTAACCCATTGGCCTCCCCTAAGGTCTAGGAAGACTTGGGTAGGGTTGGTTGGGCATCTTGTAGGTTACCTGTCCCTTAGTTAGGGCACTTTGACCATTTTAGGGCTAGGGTTGACTTGGGTCAACCTAGCCTCTTGTGTTGACCCCAATGGGTCCTTGGTGACCCATTGACCTCACTTTGGGTTAGTAGGGCATATGTGGGGTCCACGTAGCTAAGAAAGGGTCAATTGACCCTAAGTAGGCCAGTTTGACCCATTTAGGGTTAGGGTGGACTTAAGCAAACTTGGCCACTTTACTTATCCCCATTGGGTCCTTAGTGACCATATGGATCACCCAAGGGGGTTTAGGGTGTTGTGGTAGGGTCATGGGGTCAAGTTGGAGCCCTAAAGTCAAACCCTAGGTTTGGTGTTGAGGTTGTGCTATAGGCAGACCAAGGTGATCTTCAACTTAGCCTTTGTTCACTTGGTCTTGAGCTTCTGATGGTTTTGTCATGACCTAGTCATGAGAAAACAAAAACCGAGGGGTCTAGTTGTTTGAGGGATGTTACAAATCCAAATATATAAAAATAAAAATTTTGTCCCCGAAATTAAGGTTGAGCCTACGGGGTTTCTACTGAAACCAAAGTATGTAACATCCCTAGGAATTGAAGGTATACCTGATTCGAAGAGATCCGGGTACTTTTGCTGCATCAAGTCTTGTGGCTCCCATGTGTGCTTGTCCTACTCATGGTTTCTCCACAGAACCTTGACTAGCGGAACCTTCTTGCATCGCAAGACCCGCACTATCGTACCATCGATCCTGATCGGCTCTTTGCAGACTGATCGATCTAAGGCCACCGGGCCATCTGTAGTGAAAATCAACTGCTCAGGGCATAGTAGAGCCCTCCTAAGTTAAGAGACATGGAAGTCGTCATGCAATCCCGCCAACTCCAGTGGTAGCTCTGGTCTATAAGACAAGTGGCCGATCTGCCCCAGGATCCTGTAAGGCCCCATTTATCTAGGACTGAGCTTCTTCTGACTGTGAAACTGCGAGACCCCATGCATTGGCCGTATCTTCAAGAAGACCTGGTATCCCACCTGGAACTCTACCTGAAAATGCCACGCATCGTAGTATCTGTCCTGCCTGCTCTGGGCTTCCAACATCCTGTCTCGGATCAATCTAACCTGAGCATCAGTGTCCTCCACAAACTACGAGCAAAGTGCCTTTGGATCCTCATCCTGAATACAAGATAGTGGGTCCTGCACCTTCCTCCATATAATACCTCTTAAGGGGCCATTCCTATGCAGGACTGATAGCTGTTGTTGTATGAGAACTCAGCACCACGACCATTCGGTGCACTTTTTATAACAGCCTCCCCAGCCCACGCTCGCAAGGACGGCCACCGACACCCCCAGCACCATGCTTGAAAGGGTTAACCCTAACCAGGTCTGCAGACCATGCACCCCAACCCCTCTCCATGCACAGGCGGGTTGTTGAGTCCGGGGATCGATCCCGAGACATCCTTGAAAAAGAGTTTTCAAACCACTCCTCATCACCAACTGAGCTGCAGCTCAGTTGGTGATGAGGAGTGCTTTGAAAACTCTTTATCAAGGAGCTCTCGAGATCGATCCCCGGCCTCAACAACCCGCTTGTGCTTGGAGAGGGGTTGGGGTGCATGTTCTGCAGACCTGGTTAGGCTTAACCCTTTCGAGCGTGGTGTTCGGGGTGTCGGCAGCCATCCTTGCGAGCATGGGCTGTGCAGGGCATTACAAAAAGTGCACTTTTTTCTAATGACATGGACCGCTAGGAGCACGGTGTCGCCCTGCCAACCAGTAGCACAAGGAGGACCCAAGGCGCCACAGTGGTACAACCGGAATCTATAAGGCTTGCAGGTCATACACCCCAAAGCATCTCCAGCCTGTTTATCAGCACGATGCATTGTTACCATGGGGTCTTGAACCCGCAACCTTGACAAGTAGCTTTTAGTACCACTACTCATCACCAACTGAGCTGCAGATCAGTTGGTGATGCGGAGTGGTTTGAAAACTCCTTATCCAGGAGGTCTCGGGTTCGATCCCAGGCATCAACAACCCGCTTGTGTATGGAGAGGGGTTGGGATGCATGGTCTGCAGTCCTGGTTAGGCTGAAAACTTTCGAGCGTGGTGCTGGGTGTGCTGGCGGCCGTCCATGCGAGCGTGGTGCTGGGGAGGCCGTTACAAAAGTGCACTTTTTGTAACGGCCTCCCCAGCCCACAGCTCGAAAGGACGGCCGCCTGCACCCCGGCACCACGCTCGAAAGGGTTAAGCGTAACCAGCTCTGCAGACCATGCACCGTAACCCCTATCCATAAACAGGAGGGTAGTTGAGGCAGGGGATTGAACCCGATACCTCCTTTATAAGGAGTTTTTAAACCACTACTCATCACCAACTGAGCTGCAACTCAGTTGGTGATGAGGAGTGGTTTGAAAACTCCGTATCAAGGAGGTCTCAGGTTCGATCCCCGGCCCCAACAACCCGCCTGTGTATGGAGAGGGGTTGGGGTGCATGGTCTGCAGACCGGGTTATGCTTAACCCTTTCGAGCATGGTGCTGGGGGTGTCGGCGGCCGTCCTTTCGAGCTTTGGGCTGGGGAGGCCGTTACAGCATGTGCACAGGTAACCCGCATAACTCTCCCCCACCAGACTTAAACTAAACAACCTATTCAAGATTTGCAATAAAAATAGATAAATAAAAGTTGGGGGAGAGGTTACCCCATGCTCAGTACGTGAGCATACTAGAAGCTCAACATTAATTGCAGCAGAAAGTCCACAACCCAAACGAACTCCACCTGCACAAGAGAATACCTCCAACCACGCATACTATAAACATATAATCACAACAACATAATTGAACAAATAAAAAGCAGGGAAATTGGGTTGTCACCCATAAGACACTTTTCTTTACCATCCTTAAGGTGGACCAAATACCTATATTTTCAGTTATATAAATATTATTTAGAGCAAAAGTTCAAAATGCAACGAAAAATTCTAAAGTTACACACATCATTAAGCAATAAATAAAACTAGAAAAAGTAGGAAAGGGGCCCCGGAGATCCTTCACTCCTCAGCTAAACACTGACTTGTGATAGATCCCCACAGTCACGCGAGATCAGGGCACGGCGAAAGCTTTAGGGACCAGGGAAGACGAATCTCCCCTGCCCATAACCTCTTCCTTCTCGTGCCGGCGGGCAAAATTATGCGCCTTGCGCATGAGCAATTCTTTTCTTTTTAGATCCACGGATGGAGAACGCCACGGTGGTATAACCACCCCAACCAATTCAGCAGCATGTCTATCTTTCTCATCCGGGATCATCCTTTCCTCACCCGCGGTGGGTGAAAGATCAGCCCAGGTGACATGTTTAACAGTCTTACAAAATTTGTTTAGAGCAATAGAAGTTTTTAAGTCTATCTTCTGCACGCTCTCTACAGCCGTGCTCAGCTCACTTTCCTTACTATCCGAGTATTGTTTTACTCCCAGCAACTCCGCAATTGTTTCTGCTTCAACTGACATCAAAATTTCTTCCACTTTCACAGCCTTGTCTTGCTCATTCAGCAAAATACCTGTCTGATCAGCTATATATAAATCATTACATAACAAGACATTCAATTTTAGAAGTTTTCCAGGTTCATTTGAAATTATAGGTGGAAGTGACAGTGGTAAAGGCTAATCGACCTTGGAAGCCAAGTGTTAACCCCTCAGTCCGCAACACCCGCGGGATGTTAAGGCCTTGCTTCTTTATCTGCGGACACGGTTCGGCAGTCCGCCCAGCTCGGCAAAGCAGCAGTGATCGGCCACCAAGGATGCTCCCCAATCGGCGCATTCAACGCTCTGTTCGCCCAATCCGCCATGCCTTTGGATCCCTCTTTGGCGGACAAAGTTCCCAGTCCGCCCAGGTCGCCATCCTCCCGCAGGATCGTGCCTAGCAGCAGTGGATGGGAGCTCCAGCCCACGAGCCCAGTCCGCCCCTTTTGCGCGGACTGGCGTGTTCTTTCTTTTTGCTTCCCCTCACTACTGCCCGGTTCTCCTGTACACCGGGCAGTCGGTTATTTTAGCCCTGCCTGTTTGGGCAGGCCCCCATCCTATAAATAGGGGGGAGGTGGTGCATCCATTGTACGCTGACTCGTGCCCAGCAACCTACTTGTTAAAGACTGTGGACTCGAATCTCGTGCTTTGCAGACTCCAGCTTGCCCAGCTCTTGCTTCTTCTTCTTACACTTGTAATCAAACACTTCTTTAGTAAAAGGAAAGCCCGTCGCAAGAGTGGCATTCAGGCCGTGACGGGCGAAGTCCGTTGTTGCCGTGGCTCACAGCCCTGCTGTTCTTCTGGCTCTCATCTACTTAGTAGATTGCTACTCGCAGTCTCTCCTCCCCCTTCTTTTCCCTTGTGCTCAAACCGTTAGCTGGTGGTTCTCGACCACCTTTGTGTTTTCGTACATCAATAGTTAACACGCGACCTTCAGATTCGAGTATCATTTTGAATACAGTGGACAGAAATGTCAGACCGCCGAGCCCGCTCCTCAGACTGCTCCAGTTCTTTGGAGGATTCTCTCTGGGATGCAATCGAGCAAGCTCGCTTTGAGGCCGAGCAATGTCAGATCAGCCAAGCCCTGCTTGTGTTAACCCAGCGGCTCGATCCTCAGGCCGCAGTAGAACCTGCGGACTCTCCAGTCCGCCAGACTCGAGCTCGCCGAACTCTTCTTCAGCAGTCACCAGTCACTCCTCGAAATCCTGTCAAGTCCGCCGCCCCTCAGCGCCCTCAGGAGGAGTAGTTCACCTCATTCAGGAATTTTTTCAGAGAAGCTGCCAGGGGAACTCCTGCCCGCCAGCTCCATTTTGCTGATCGCCAATCCGCTGAGCCCGCAGACTCCCCAGCTTCAGTCTGCCCTTTATAACCTGCTAAGTTCGAGACTCCATCTCCCTTCATTGATCGAATCCGATGGGAGTCGGCTATAAATAACTTCAGGGAACCTTGCCTTCCATTCTATTCAGGGGAGACTGATCCAGTCGCCCAACTCCAAGCGTTTGAAGGGGCACATGCATTGAGATGCCTCTCTGACGCCATCAAGTGCAAACTCTTGGTAACCATTCTCGAAGGATAGGTGAGAGAGTGGTTCTATGAGCTGCCTTCAGGCACAATCTCTTCCTTCATTGAGCTTCGCAGCGAATTGTTACTAAGGTTTGGTACCTCAAGAAAGAGGAAGGATGGACCTGCCGCTCTCTTCGAAATCAAACAAAGGGACAACGAATCAGTTGGGCGATTCGTTGATCACTTCAAAAAGGAGATTCAAGGGGTAAGGAATGTGAACCCCGACTACTACAAGGTTGCCTTAATCCATGGCCTCCGGGAAGGACCCCTGAAATTTAAAGCAACAACAAAGGCACCAGAGACATACCAAGAGCTGATCGCCATGGTGAACCGCTTCATTGAAGGAGGAAACGCCAATCCCACATATGTTTCATCCCTGACAGCTAAGGCTGAAGGAAGGGATGCATCCGGTTCCTCTTCTCACAGCAAGCCCCTTCGTCCAGATTTCCAGCCTCCTTCTCAAAGAGGCCGGAATTTCCGCCATAAGAAACCTTTTCTCGGCCATCAACAGTTTCAGGAGCAGAGACTGTCGTTGGCCGCCACTCCCGCCATTCCTCTCCAAGCACTTCCTATCCTCCAGCAAGCAGCCCTGCCTGCTCTGAGCTGATGTGATAATGACTGCATGGAGGAAATTGCAGGTCTGGATCTTGACGAAGTCATCCAGATTTTGTAAAAGAAATTAGAAGAAAAGAAGCAAGGGACTCAGAGAGAGTGGAGGCCAAGGAACAATCCGCACTTCTGACAGTTCCACAAGGAGAAGGGCCACATGACCGAGGATTGCAAGGCCCTTCGTATGCTAATAGAGAAGCTGCTTGCCGAGGGCATGAATGACTTAAGCAAGAAAGATTCCTCTTCAAAGCCGTCCACCTCCAAAGGCAAGGAGGTAGCTGAAACTTATCAGGAATGTGTGGAGGTCGAGGACGAAGGCCGTCTAGGGCAGATCAACATTCCAGTTGAGTGCTTTGACGTAGATGATGAAGGAGTTCTGGGATGCCTCTTCTTTATCCATGGTGGAGCAGGAACCGAGTCTACTAGGAAGTCCTCAATCTCAAGGGTCACTCGAGCAGAGGTGGCCTCTTCCACTTCCATTGCTCCACCAAGCGAGACCATCACCTTTGGCCCAGCTGATCTACCCCAAACAGCAAACCCATTTGATGATGCAGTTGTAATTAAGACTATTATTGGGGATTTCACAGTTGACAAGATTCTTGTTGACACTGGAAGCTCAGTCAACTTGCTGTTTAAATCAACCTTTGAAGCCCTGAAGACTGGAAAGCCTCTGTTTTCCACCGAAGGGCCACTCTATGGCTTCTCAGGGGAGAGAAAAGAAGTTGAGGGAAGCGTCATCCTGCCTGTAAAGCTTAGAGGGGCAACTAAGCAAGTTCAATTCATAGTGGTGGATGCTCACAGTAGCTATCATGCCATCTTCGGCAGGCCTTTGTTGAATAAGTATCAAGCGGTGGTCTCAACTTACCACCTCGCAGTCAAGTTCTTCGCTGATGGACGGATGTGCAGGGTCAGGAGTCACACAAGGAGAGCAAGGGAGTGCTACGTTTGCACTATCAACATGGTTGATGCCAGCCCTCCCCTTGCTCCAGCAGCAGCTACAAAAGCCTCTCCAAACTCAGAAGCTGCTGCTGATAGTGGAGCTCACTTGGAACCTGCCCAGGTGACGCAAGGAGTCCCTATTGCTGAGGGGGAGGAGAGAAAGCTCTCCATTAACAAGGAGCTGCCTGAAGATCAAAAGGCCGAGCTGATCTCCTGCCAGTTGAGAAACTTGGATGTCTTTGCCTGGTCAGCAGAAGACATGCCGGGTGTGGATCCGGATGTTGCTTGCCACCACCTTAATATTGATCCCAGCTTCAAGCCTGTGCATCAAAAGAAGAGAGATATAGCAACAAATCTTGCTGAGCCAATAAGAGAGCCTTCACAAAGCTCCTCAAGGAAAATTTCATTAGTGAAATTCAATACCCAACCTGGATATCCAATCTTGTAATGGTTAAAAAATCAGGAGGGAAATGGCGCATGTGTGTAGACTTTACAAAACTCAATAAAGCATGCCCCAAAGATTGTTACCCCTTGCCTCGGATAGATTCTTGGGTTGATTCTGCGATAGGGTACTCTTGCATGAGTTTTTCTGATGCATTTTCTGGTTATCACCAAATAAGAATGCATAAACCTGACGTTCCTCATACGTCATTCATTACCAATGATGGTTGCTACTGTTACCTTGTGATGCCCTTTGGGCTTAAAAACGCCGGTGCAACTTACCAACGCATGTGGACTGTGTGTTTAAGCAACAGAAGGGAAGAAACTTAGAAGTGCATGTAGACGACCTCTTGATCAAGAGTAAGTCATTTTCGCTGCACTTGCAAGATCTAGCAGAGACGTTCGCTACTTTGCGTAGATATAAAATGAAGCTCAACCCGTTGAAGTGCATCTTTGGGGCAAGTAAGGGGAAGTTTCTTGGTCATCTCCTTACTCCAGAGGGACTTTCCCTGTAACATCCCATTTCCAACTAGACCCCTAAGTGTGGTTATTGGCCATGACTAGGTCATGACCAAACCCTAGGAAGCCCAAGAAGACCAAGGAAACCTAAGAATGTTGGTGAGACCACTATGGTCTGCAAATAGTAAATTCCTGAACCTTTGTTTAAGATAACCATGGGGCACCACCAAGACTTCAAGACCCCACCATGTTCTCATCAAACTATGGTAAGGTCCATTAGATCAATAAGGACCCATGGATGGCAGTCAAAAGGGTTAAGTTGACCCAAGTCAACCCTAACCCTAAATGGTTCAAACCAACCTACTTAGGGTCAATTGACCATCCCCAAGCCAAGTGGACCCCACCCAAGCCCACCTAACCCTAGAGTGAGGTCAATGGGTCACCTAGGACCCATTGAGGTCCACCCAAGAGGCTAAGTTGACCAAAGTCAACTCTAACCCTAAATGGGTCAACCTAGCCTACATTGGGTCAAACTGGCCTACACAAGGGCCAATTGAAGTTCCCTTAGCCAAGTGGACCCCACACTTACCTTCATAACCATAGTGAGAGGCCAACGGGTCACCAAGGACCCATTGGGGCCAACCAAAAAGGCTAAGTTGACCAAAGTCAACTCTAGCCCTAAAGTAGTCAAGGTACCCTAATTAAGGGTCAAGTGACCTCTAAAGGGCCAATACAACCCTACCTAGGCCTCAGGGGAGGCCAATGGGTCACCAAGGACCCATTTGGGCCAACCTCAAAGACCAAATTGACCTAAGTCAACCCTAGCCTAGGTTTGGGTCAAGCTAGCCCAAATGGGCTAACTCAAGCTCAAGCCCAACTCACTTGGGCTAACCATATTTTGGTGGATGAAATAAACATGTGGGCTGCCAATATGAGATTTACCAACCAACTTAGTGACTAGGAGAGAGAGAGAGAGAGAGAATCTCAAAATTAAAGAATAATTTAGGAGAGAGAAAGAGGTATATTTAAGGGTATTTAGTGGAATAAGCCACTTGGACCCATGCCATCAGCCTGTTGGAACCCCAGTTTGGATTTGGGCAAAGATCACTATTATGCTTGTTTAGATTGACCCAACATGTATATTCATGGGTCATAGGATTAGTTCCAGGACAGGTCATTCAGAAGAACTCTCCAGCTTTGCAGAAAAGAAGTGAAAGAAATGCAGTCAAGACAAAGGCAGAAAATCAGATCGACGATCGTCGAACGTAGTTCGACGAACGACGATCTCCGCTCGACGAATTCTGAGCTCGACGAACTGCAAGCTCCGATCGACGAATGCAGACAAGATATTCAGCTCGACGAATCCAGCTGAGTTCGACGAAAGTCGAACTCAGGTCGACGTTGAAAGTCAGTAGATCTTAACAAAATGCTAGAGTAAAGCACAGCACAAAATACAATAAAAAAGTAAAGAAGCAAGCAAGCAACCAGAAAAGAGACACAAGGATTTATAGTGGTTCCCCAAATCTGGGTAGTCCACTCTTCTACCACCCTGGTAGGAATCCACTCAGGTTTTGATCAGGTGACTGCCACCAATGGGTTTTGATAAGGTCCCCAAAAACCAAACCTCAAGTCTTTTGATAAGGAGACTTGCAACCAGGAATGACTTTTGAAGGGAGTCACAACCCTTTATACAGGAGGTGGTGAGAAAGTGATATTATCTTCTCTGTCAACAATCAGAGAGAAGATTCAAGTGGAATGATGTTAGCAGCTTGCTCCCCTGAGATGTATCAGGAAGTTTGGAGCACTGCTTCAGGGTGATAGGCCTTCAATCTTCAGGCCTGGACCAGAGATGCTTCAGGAACTTCTGACTGATAGAGTTTTGTTGTCCTTGAAGTAGTCCTGCAGTGATGTTGAAGAGGAAGACTCTTGATATGACTGGTTGTTCTTCTTCTTCTTATTATTGATGTCTCCTCTGGTCTAGGGCTTCTAATTGCTGTAATCGTGATATTGCCCTTTCTATTTCTTTTCTTTGTGTATCTCCAGTATATCTGACTGTATCAGTATCTCTCTGTATATATATATAGATATTTCAAATCCTGAGAGCATTAAGTCGTCTTGGAAATTGCTCATTGATTAACTCACTAGACGGCTCATGCTTGATGTCGCTTTGAACGGCTCTTTCCATTAATTCTAATAACTGTAATCTCCAATCATTTAATTCCCCCAACGGTTGAAGATGTACAGAAATCGTCGACCTGATATGCAAGATAGTCGACCTGAGAAACTGTCTGCAAACGTCGACCTGAGTTCGACTTTCGTCGAACTCAGCTGGATTCGTCGAGCTGAATATCTTGTCTGCATTCGTCGATCGGAGCTTGCAGTTCGTCGAGCTCAGAATTCGTCGAGCGGAGATCGTCGTTCGTCGAACTACGTTCGACGATCGTCGATCTGAATTTTCTGCCTTTGTCTTGACTGCATTTCTTTCACTTCTTTTCTGCAAAGCTGGAGAGTTCTTCTGAATGACCTGTCCTGGAACTAATCCTATGACCCATGAATATACATGTTGGGTCAATCTAAACAAGCATAATAGTGATCTTTGCCCAAATCCAAACTGGGGTTCCAACAATCTCCCCCTATTTGGGTAAAGACACTATTTACATCCAAAACAAAAAGAAATACAATTAAATACAATTACAAATAATCTCCCCCTAAATCTGGATCAAGAAAAACTGTTGTTGCTGTTGATGATCCTTGTCCAAATCTGCATTATTATGGCTTGTTGTTTGTTGCTGCTGCTAGAACTTCTGTAGTTGCATTTAGAGGCATCTCCCCCTATTTTGCATAACCATTATTCAACCAATCTCCCCCTCATTACATTTCTTTGCCCAAATCTGACAGCCACTGATATAGCCTGTATGTTTGCTGGACTGAATTCTTTTCCTGCAAGAAGATGTTAGGAGCTCTGGACCCAGAAAACATTGGGTCCTGGTTCTCTTTTATAATAGTCAGAAATAAAAGAACATTCAGGAAGATTGTTTGTTGGTTTAAAGTTTTTGTCCTGAAATTTTGCGTTCGACGATTTTGAGTGAGTTCGTCGAGCAGAGTTCGACAAACGGCAATGACTTCGTCGACCACACAATCTAATCCAGTTAAAGATAAATTCTCTGTTCAGAGATCGTCGAGCGTCGTTCGACGAATTGAGTTGATTTCGTCGAGCTCCGTTCGACGAATTATGTTGAACAGAAATTTTGTTGAGATTTTCAAATATTTCTGGTGTAAAATCAAGGGTAGTTATTACCAGTTCTTCTTCTGATTCTGCTTCAGAGTCTGATTCTTCTTTAGAAGTGCTGCAAGAGGCATTGATGGCCATGAGGCAGAACTCTCTTGCTTTTAATTCTTCTTCATCTACAGATGTGCTGGGTGAATCATCAAATATACACCTGTTGTCAGCCTCTAGATTGCTTTCTTTAACTGATCCTGCAGCCATTGCTGTGAGTGTGTCCCACATTTCTTTTGCAGATGAACATTCAGCAATATCTTCAAAAATGTCATCAGACATTGATTGTGCTAGAATGTTCATTGCTTGAGCATCAGCAATCTTTAGTCTTTTCTGGGCATCTGTCCATTGAGGAGAAGGAACAACATTTGAACTTGTTGTTTGAGCTGGACCTGATAAGATGGAATTGAAAATACATTCATCAATGGAGTTCATGTAAAACCTAATCCTTGTCTTCCATAGTGCAAGCAAGTTTAGATTGCACATAGGAGTCTGGTGCTTGAAATCTCTTCCATTTGTGCCATGATAAACTCAAAAGATTTTTAAGATCTACCAAAGGATCTTTTGGTTCAGGTGTTAGCCTGTACAACCACCAAGGTGTGGTATGTTTAACCAACCTTGCTTTGATACCAATTGAAAGTCAGTAGATCTTAACAAAATGCTAGAGTAAAGCACAGCACAAAATACAATAAAAAGTAAAGAAGCAAGCAAGCAACCAGAAAAGAGACACAAGGATTTATAGTGGTTCCCCAAATCTGGGTAGTCCACTCTTCTACCACCCTGGTAGGAATCCACTCAGGTTTTGATCAGGTGACTGCCACCAATGGGTTTTGATAAGGTCCCCAAAAACCAAACCTCAAGTCTTTTGATAAGGAGACTTGCAACCAGGAATGACTTTTGAAGGGAGTCACAACCTTTTATACAGGAGGTGGTGAGAAAGTGATATTATCTCTCTGTCAACAATCAGAGAGAAGATTCAAGTGGAATGATGTTAGCAGCTTGCTCCCCTGAGATGTATCAGGAAGTTTGGAGCACTGCTTCAGGGTGATAGGCCTTCAATCTTCAGGCCTGGACCAGAGATGCTTCAGGAACTTCTGACTGATAGAGTTTTGTTGTCCTTGAAGTAGTCCTGTAGTGATGTTGAAGAGGAAGACTCTTGATATGACTGGTTGTTCTTCTTCTTATTATTATTGATGTCTCCTCTGGTCTAGGCTTCTAATTGCTGTAATCGTGATATTGCCCTTTCTATTTCTTTTCTTTGTGTATCTCCAGTATATCTGACTGTATCAGTATCTCTCTGTATATATATATAGATATTTCAAATCCTGAGAGCATTAAGTCGTCTTGGAAATTGCTCATTGATTAACTCACTAGACGGCTCATGCTTGATGTCGCTTTGAACGGCTCTTTCCATTAATTCTAATAACTGTAATCTCCAATCATTTAATTCCCCCAACGGTTGAAGATGGTACAGAAATCGTCGACCTGATATGCAAGATAGTCGACCTGAGAAACTGTCTGCAAACGTCTGTTGGAACCCCAGTTTGGATTTGGGCAAAGATCACTATTATGCTTGTTTAGATTGACCCAACATGTATATTCATGGGTCATAGGATTAGTTCCAGGACAGTCATTCAGAAGAACTCTCCAGCTTTGCAGAAAAGAAGTGAAAGAAATGCAGTCAAGACAAAGGCAGAAAATCAGATCGACGATCGTCGAACGTAGTTCGACGAACGACGATCTCCGCTCGACGAATTCTGAGCTCGACGAACTGCAAGCTCCGATCGACGAATGCAGACAAGATATTCAGCTCGACGAATCCAGCTGAGTTCGACGAAAGTCGAACTCAGGTCGACGTTTGCAGACAGTTTCTCAGGTCGACTATCTTGCATATCAGGTCGACGATTTCTGTACCATCTCAACCGTTGGGGGAATTAAATGATTGGAGATTACAGTTATTAGAATTAATGGAAAGAGCCGTTCAAAGCGACATCAAGCATGAGCCGTCTAGTGAGTTAATCAATGAGCAATTTCCAAGACGACTTAATGCTCTCAGGATTTGAAATATCTATATATATATACAGAGAGATACTGATACAGTCAGATATACTGGAGATACACAAAGAAAAGAAATAGAAAGGGCAATATCACGATTACAGCAATTAGAAGCCCTAGACCAGAGGAGACATCAGTAATAAGAAGAAGAAGAACAACCAGTCATATCAAGAGTCTTCCTCTTCAACATCACTGCAGGACTACTTCAAGGACAACAAAACTCTATCAGTCAGAAGTTCCTGAAGCATCTCTGGTCCAGGCCTGAAGATTGAAGGCCTATCACCCTGAAGCAGTGCTCCAAACTTCCTGATACATCTCAGGGGAGCAAGCTGCTAACATCATTCCACTTGAATCTTCTCTCTGATTGTTGACAGAGAAGATAATATCACTCTCTCACCACCTCCTGTATAAAGGGTTGTGACTCCCTTCAAAAGTCATTCCTGGTTGCAAGTCTCCTTATCAAAAGACTTGAGGTTTGGTTTTTGGGGACCTTATCAAAACCCATTGGTGGCAGTCACCTGATCAAAACCTGAGTGGATTCCTACCAGGGTGGTAGAAGAGTGGACTACCCAGATTTGGGGAACCACTATAAATCCTTGTGTCTCTTTTCTGGTTGCTTGCTTGCTTCTTTACTTTTATATTGTATTTTGTGCTGTGCTTTACTCTAGCATTTTGTTAAGATCTACTGACTTTCAATTGGTATCAGAGGGAGGTTGGTTAAACATACCACACCTTGGTGGTTGTACAGGCTAACACCTGAACCAAAAGATCCTTTGGTAGATCTTAAAAATCTTTTGAGTTTATCATGGCACAAATGGAAGAGATTTCAAGCACCAGACTCCCTATGTGCAATCTAAACTTGCTTGCACTATGGAAGACAAGGATTAGGTTTTACATGAACTCCATTGATGAATGTATTTTCAATTCCATCTTATCAGGTCCAGCTCAAACAACAAGTTCAAATGTTGTTCCTTCTCCTCAATGGACAGATGCCCAGAAAAGACTAAAGATTGCTGATGCTCAAGCAATGAACATTCTAGCACAATCAATGTCTGATGACATTTTGAAGATATTGCTGAATGTTCATCTGCAAAAGAAATGTGGGACACACTCACAGCAATGGCTGCAGGATCAGTTAAAGAAAGCAATCTAGAGGCTGACAACAGGTGTATATTTGATGATTCACCCAGCACATCTGTAGATGAAGAAGAATTAAAAGCAAGAGAGTTCTGCCTCATGGCCATCAATGCCTCTTGCAGCACTTCTAAAGAAGAAATCAGACTCTGAAGCAGAATCAGAAGAAGAACTGGTAATAACTACCCTTGATTTTACACCAGAAATATTTGAAAATCTCAACAAAATTTCTGTTCAACATAATTCGTCGAACGGAGCTCGACGAAATCAACTCAATTCGTCGAACGACGCTCGACGATCTCTGAACAGAGAATTTATCTTTAACTGGATTAGATTGTGTGGTCGACGAAGTCATTGCCGTTTGTCGAACTCTGCTCGACGAACTCACTCAAAATCGTCGAACGCAAAATTTCAGGACAAAAACTTTAAACCAACAAACAATCTTCCTGAATGTTCTTTTATTTCTGACTATTATAAAAGAGAACCAGGACCCAATGTTTTCTGGGTCCAGAGCTCCTAACATCTTCTTGCAGGAAAAGAATTCAGTCCAGCAAACATACAGGCTATATCAGTGGCTGTCAGATTTGGGCAAAGAAATGTAATGAGGGGGAGATTGGTTGAATAATGGTTATGCAAAATAGGGGGAGATGCCTCTAAATGCAACTACAGAAGTTCTAGCAGCAGCAACAAACAACAAGCCATAATAATGCAGATTTGGACAAGGATCATCAACAGCAACAACAGTTTTTCTTGATCCAGATTTAGGGGGAGATTATTTGTAATTGTATTTAATTGTATTTCTTTTTGTTTTGGATGTAAATAGTGTCTTTACCCAAATAGGGGAGATTGTTGGAACCCCAGTTGGATTTGGGCAAAGATCACTATTATGCTTGTTTAGATTGACCCAACATGTATATTCATGGGTCATAGGATTAGTTCCAGGACAGGTCATTCAGAAGAACTCTCCAGCTTTGCAGAAAAGAAGTGAAAGAAATGCAGTCAAGACAAAGGCAGAAAATCAGATCGACGATCGTCGAACGTAGTTCGACGAACGACGATCTCCGCTCGACGAATTCTGAGCTCGACGAACTGCAAGCTCCGATCGACGAATGCAGATAAGATATTCAGCTCGACGAATCCAGCTGAGTTCGACGAAAGTCGAACTCAGGTCGATGTTTGCAGACAGTTTCTCAGGTCGACTATCTTGCATATCAGGTCGACGATTTCTGTACCATCTTCAACCGTTGGGGGAATTAAATGATTGGAGATTACAGTTATTAGAATTATTAGAATTAATGGAAAGAGCCGTTTCAAAGCGACATCAAGCATGAGCCGTCTAGTGAGTTAATCAATGAGCAATTTCCAAGACGACTTAATGCTCTCAGGATTTGAAATATCTATATATATATACAGAGAGATACTGATACAGTCAGATATACTGGAGATACACAAAGAAAAGAAATAGAAAGGGCAATATCACGATTACAGCAATTAGAAGCCCTAGACCAGAGGAGACATCAATAATAAGAAGAAGAAGAACAACCAGTCATATCAAGAGTCTTCCTCTTCAACATCACTGCAGGACTACTTCAAGGACAACAAAACTCTATCAGTCAGAAGTTCCTGAAGCATCTCTGGTCCAGGCCTGAAGATTGAAGGCCTATCACCCTGAAGCAGTGCTCCAAACTTCCTGATACATCTCAGGGGAGCAAGCTGCTAACATCATTCCACTTGAATCTTCTCTCTGATTGTTGACAGAGAAGATAATATCACTTTCTCACCACCTCCTGTATAAAGGGTTGTGACTCCCTTCAAAAGTCATTCCTGGTTGCAAGTCTCCTTATCAAAAGACTTGAGGTTTGGTTTTTGGGGACCTTATAAAACCCATTGGTGGCAGTCACCTGATCAAAAACCTGAGTGGATTCCTACCAGGGTGGTAGAAGAGTGGACTACCCAGATTTGGGGAACCACTATAAATCCTTGTGTCTCTTTTCTGGTTGCTTGCTTGCTTCTTTACTTTTTTATTGTATTTTGTGCTGTGCTTTACTCTAGCATTTAGTGGAATAAGCCTGACTTGGACCCATGCCATCAGCCCCCACATGGGCTGGCCGACCCTTGGAAGTCATGAGAAGGAGTTGGATGGAGTGGGGCCCACCCATGCATGCATGGTGACAATAACAAAGTAAACCCTCCACCTCTCACATAGGAATTATCACCCACCCACCTCTATACTTCATCTTCTCACTCTCTCCCTCTCCCCTTTCAGTCTCACCACTCTCAGAACAAGGAGAGCAGCAGCAGAGAGAGAAATAAACCGAGATTTGGCCGTGAAAACCAAGGGAGAAGCGCCGCCGCCGCCGCAATGGTTCCCCGCCGCTCCTCACGTCGCAAGGCCGCCGAGAAGGTCCTCCCTCACCTCTCTCTTCATGCTTAGATCTTAGGAATATCTAGGTTAGGGTTCTGGATCAAATAAGCCGAGCCCAGCACTTCTTTTTCCGCCATTAATGGCATTTTTTAAGCTCTCGGGTGAGGTGGCGCCGCCACCTCCGGCCGCCCTAGCCGCCGGAAAAGCTCGCCCCCACCACCGTGAGGGGAGAGGAGAAGTTGGCCGGTGGAGGCGCCGCCGGAGGCGGCCGGGAAAAGCCCCGTGAAACTCGGGCTGGCATGCAGGCGGTTTGGGGAAGAAACACAGCAGCCGTCGGATTTGCTTTAGGATTAGTGCCATGCAACATTTGAAATTCTGGATTATTTAATTTGTGAATAGTGTATTTTGTGTCCTTTTTATATCCGAATTTTGCATGTCAGATTTTAGGGCCCTTACAGCCTTTTTCATAAAATGTTCTCAACATGAAAATTGTAGGTCTTGGAGTCACCTTTAATTTGATATGTTACACATAATGTTTGGTTAAGTCTACTGCCCTATAGAGCCATTTTCCTAGGGATGGTCCTAGAGTAGGGCATAAACTAAAATGGGGGCCCTGCCCAAACCTTAAGTCCAAATGGGCTGAAATTTTGGGCAGGTGGCCTAATTAGGTATATCTAGGCCCTACCCAAAAATAGGAATTTTTGGGAAACATAAATATATAGTTTTAGTCCAAATATGATAAATTAAATATTGTTGATATTTGGAGCATATCAACTCCACAATGCCCCAAATTTTGGTGGCCTGCCCTTAGGGGTATATTAGACTTATGGTAGAAATATTAGACAAATTAACCCTCTGCATGTTGAGATATCGCACATGCAAGATCTAAAAATTAAATGGCCTTGGGCTGCAAATAGCAAAATGCAGAAATTTGAAAGTGATGCCCAAGCCCATCCAGAGGCCCAAATGACCTGAGATTTTGGGGAGTAACTGGTTTATGGCATATGTAGGTCCTGCCCAAAAATGGGATTAATTGGAATTAAAATTAGGGTGTAATTACCAAATTACCCCTAGGCTTGTTTATGTGATTCTTGGAGTAGTTCAACTCCAAAAGGCCCCAATTTTTGGTGGCATGTCCATGCGGACATTATTAGGGCATGGTTAAATGTTTAGCCCACATGGATCACAGCAAGTTAGGGAAACCCCTTGCATGTGTTGGCTTGTAAAGGACTTGGTGTGCTTATAGCCAAAAGAAGAAAAAAATAAAATATTGAAGGCACAGCCCATTTTAGACCACTGACTTAGTATTACTTTAAGTACCCTCCTCTCTTTGGGGAAAATAGATGAATTAGGGTTGACTTACCCTTGGACCCAAGTTCACACCCTAAGGATGGACCTTTAGGGGGTTGTGAAGGACATAGGGGCAAATGCCCATGTATGGCCTTGTAAATCAGTAGAGAGTTAGTTTAGATATGTTTAAGCATCTGGTTGAAATATTAGGGAATTTTGAAGTAGTTAAGTAACTCCAAAGTCAAACCCTAGTTTTAGGGTAGAAGCACTAATAGGTCAAAATGGTAACTTAACCTCATCTAAAAACTGTAAAAATGGGGTAGAATGAATATTAGGGTGAGTTGAACCCCTAGATATTTTTAGTGGAATTTTATGGATTATATTCATGGTAGTTCCTTTGTTAATTATCAAAGTATCCAATTCAGTATTTGATTTAATTTGATCATTTAGTTTAATTGGAATCTAGTAGAACTTGACCAGTAGAGGTTTTTGACATAAATAGAGGTCTCTGAATTTTATTATAATTTTTAAAGGATTTTATATATTGCTTCCTTCATAAATATTGTAAAGGTCATACTTGGTAAATAAATCATTTAAAAAGTAATTTAAATTGTAAAAATATGAATTTTGGCCATTGATGATTTTAGGATGATATCTACTGTTAGGAATTTAATTAGGAATTTTTGAAGTATATTCATAGTACTTGATTCACAATTATGCCCTTGTAGATTTGTGTATTGAATTTATTTAGAATTAAATATTCTGTGAAAAATCATGAAAGTTTGGCCAATGCTAATTTTAGGATTTTAGTAGTGTAATATATTTATCTCAAATTAGTTGGATGGCAATTTCAAGTAGTTGATTTACAAATCTTGGAATATGAGAATTTACTGCAAAAATAATTTTAGGCCCCATAAATGTTTGTGTAAAATGTCAAATTTGGAAATTGTCGCTTTTGGATATATGGAATTTTATCATGAATTTATGGAACATTAATGATGTCTAAAATGTATACTTCATGATCAACTCGACTATAATTGGCCCTTGTAATAAATTATTTAAATAGAAGATTAATTGAGGAAAATACAATATTCGGGAATTAAATCAATTATGTCATGATAGGACCCCAGTAATAATCCTAGGTCATTCGGATGAAAACTCGAAGGACATCCTATCATGAACATCACTTAGTATAGGTCGGTCTGCAAATAGTAATTTGGGGAAAAGTTGTATTAGGATAAGGGTTGGAATATGGTGGAGTTAGTCGTGTTGAATTGTTTGAATAAAAGTGGATGAGTCACCTAGAAAGTTCTAAGGAGTGGTGGGAATCGCGTGAATGTGTGTTAGAAGGTAAGCGAGTTCGACGAAAGATCGTCGTGCCCGCGAGAGTGAAAGGTCTAAACTACCTTAGGATTAGCCTATCGCAATATGAGAAGGTAATGGGTAAAGGAAATCAACCAATAATATTAATAAGTACCTTGCGAAAGGGAACGCTGGGCGTAATCCCAACACAGTTCCTAGTGCCCCTTGAGAGCCCTTCACAGGGAATACCGGGGCAGTCCTGGGTTAACGTAAACCTTAAAGAACAAATCAAAAGAGTAATTTAGTAAATAGGGTTTCACACTGCACTCACTAGTTGGACAAGTATTGGAAATGGTTAAGTCGTCCCGAGGTGTTCAAAGGGGCGCCATCCCGCGGTGTTCAAAGGGATGAGATTTGGAATAAGAGACGGACGTTTCGGTCCGGCGAGCTTTGGCTCGGTTGATACTTGTGACAGACGGGATGGTCCGGGGAGCTTTGGCTCGGTTGATACTTGTGACGGACGGGATGGTCCGGGGAGCTTTGGCTCGGTTCTGATACGATAAACTTGCATGTGCATAAATCTAGTGGCGGGGCATGCGGTACTGGCCATTCGTCACACCGATGGCAGTACGGTGCACCAGGCGGTTGTGAGAGTTAGAGGGGCCAGTGGTTTGTTTTACACTGCGGTCTGGAGGACGACCCCCGATAACGCACATCCGACCCAACAAGACTGACGGGTTGTCAGCAAAGTACGTACGCAAGACTCTAGAGTGCACCTTGGACGTGTACAGAGGCGTATGAGAGGGGTCTAAGGCTTGGTAGTGTGCATACCGGCCTAGAAGTGGAGACGCCCGCTCCGCTGCTGCCGTAGCCACAGCGGTGGTACCCGAGAGTGATGCTAGCTCTCAAAAAGTGGGAACTAAAGGTCTGTGTGCACAGAGTCGGGTGTGTGTGTTGCACTTGCATGTCCATCATACCCACTTGCATGTCATAGCATAATCGATTCATTTAACCCTGACACCTAAAGTATAAGTGGTATGGGACGCTTATACATTAGGCCCTGCAAAACGACCCCTTGGTCTATAAGCTTGTGTGGGCAAGTTTATAAATTAAGGTTATTTCAATATTTATATGCTGCTTGTGATAACCGACACCCCAACGTATAAAGTGGTATGGGACATTTTATACGATGGGAGCCTTGTAGAAGATCCCTTGGCTTATGTGTATTCACATAAGTGAAGGTTATATTCCTTTCTTACTTTACTCATTATAACCTGATTATAAATTGCTAGCTAGGTCCCCCTGTCACCTGTTTTTGATTTCTCTCCTCTTTCACGTCCTTTCCTTTATTCCTCCCCGCTCGGTGCCTAGGAGCATGGGGGAAGGGGTGGGGGACGATAGGGATTAGTCTTTTAGACTAATGGTTTTCGAACCACATCATATTAGGGGATCGTGGAGCCGAGTATGGAGGCGCATCCCAGGAGACCGGTGCAATTGGAGATAGGGCAGTCTAGCTCAGGAGTACAGCCAGCTGGGACCGTGAGTTTTGACTTCTAGTAGTTGTTTTGTTTTGCTTCAGCATGAGAGATCTGTAGTGAGGATATTGATGTACCGGGCTTCAGCCCTTTTTATTTCTGTACACTTTACTATTCTATGGACACTCCCTTCGTGGAGATTTTTATATATATGTGATATACTTTGGACTTGTCTTCTCTTGTACTGCTACTTTTGCGTCAGCTGCGATCGATTTGGCCGGCAGGATCGGCGTCTTGTAGTGATGACCTTCCCGGGTGCGAAGGTGTCACCGCAAGGCGGCGGTTCTGGGCCTAAGACCCCGGGGTTTTAAAAAGAAAAAAAAAAGAGGGGGTCTTACAAGTGGTATCAGCGCAAACCTCGATCCAAACGTAACAGTCCACAACCCCTGGGTCACCCCCGCGGGAGTTTAGTTTGGGGACAAACTAAGCAGCGGAAGCAGTGGTATGCCCATGTGGGGATCACATATATAATTGTCCATTTTAGTTAAGGTTGAAAAAGTTCTGACGATAAATTTTGTGACGCAACCTCCAGTACTGCCTACACAGATTCCAGAAGTTGCACCACCGCCGCCGGTTCCCACTCAATTCCTACAGTCTGACATGGGACAGACTCTGACGGCTATCCTGGAAGCCTTTAGGAACCAACAGGCCCCGGCTCCGCAGCCTATTCCGGGAGCCAACTGACTCAGCATCTTTCGAGGACTTTCTCCCCCGTCCTACTTGGAGACAGAGGGGGTAGTTCGGACAGAGGAATGGCTAGACATCATGGAGGAGATGCTGACAGGGATACAGAGCCTTTGGGAGGAGAGGGTGCCACTGGTTGTTTCCTGCTTGGAGTCCCATGCCAAGCGGTGGTTGAAGACAGTTCTGGAGACTACCTTTGCTGATAGGGAGGCTGCCGAGGTTACGTGGGAGGAGTTCAGGCTCATACTGTTGGAGCACTTTGTTCCGCAGTAGGCCCGAGATGAGCTGGAGGACCGCTTCTTGCAGTTGAAGCAAGGTTCCAGGATGGTGGTGGAATACCATCGAGAATTCAACCATCTGGCACGTTTTGCAGACTCCTACCGGCTAGATGAGGCAGCGTACACCAAGAGGTTCTACAAAGGTTTACGGGAAGACATGAGGGATGCACTTCTTTTCGTTTCGGACGGGCCTATCACTCGTATTCTGGAGATGGCAAAAAAAGGTTAGAGGCAGATTGGCTCACCACCAGAGGCCGGAAACGGCCAACGGAGGATCAGATCCGGGGAGCCCGAAACGATCAGCGGCGAGGTCGTGCGACAGAGGTACAGAAGGTGGAGGATCAGCCTCGACAGGAGGTGAGGCAGGAGCCGAGGGGGCAGGTGACGATGGCCCCTCAGCCTATTCAGATGAGAGATGTGCAGAGACCGGGAGGTGGGGCTTACACTCCGTCGGAATGTTACCACTGCCATCAGGTGGGGCACATCAAGAGAAACTGTCCCGTGAGAGGGATGCCTCCACCAGCACCGCAGATTGCCCCACCGACTCAGCATTTTGGAGGCCGAGGACGTGGCCAAGGACACAGATATCAGTTTAGAGATCGCAGGCCGGGAGGACAGCAGATTTATGCACTGGACCTGGCTCAACCCAGGAACCCGGAGCAAGTTATTACAGGCATCGTCTTCATTTGCGGCAAGCCCGCACACACTCTCTTCGACACGGGTGCTTCACACTCGTTTGTGTCGGAGACCTTTATCCAAGGGTTAGGAGGCGTGGAGAGGATCACCGCCCAGATGTTACGGATACGGCTACCTGACGGGTCGGAGCTATTCGCATCATCCCATTGCAACCTGGAGGCATGGATAGGCGGAAAACCCTTCGAAGCTCCAGCGACAATTCTGTTGCTGCCTCCAAGACCAGACAGATGGGCAAACAGAGCGCACAAACCGGACACTGGAGGACCTGCTGAGACTGTGTATTGTGGACCGTGGAGAGCCCTGGGAGAGGATGTTGCCCCTAGTGGAGTTTTCGTACAATAACAGTCATCAGTCTAGTATACAGATGGCTCCATATGAGGCGTTGTATGGGCGGAAATGTAGGACTCCGTTGTCTTGGATACAAGACGAGGGTCCAAAGATTGTGGGCACGGACTTTATCGAGGATACTGAGGTGCAGGTACGACTGATACGGGATAGAATACTGGAGGCGCAGAGCAGGCAGGCGAAGTATTATGACGCTCGGCATCGTCTAGTGGAATTTCAGGCAGGGGATCGGGTGTTCTTGAAGATCCAGCCGATGCATGGGGTTTCACGAGTACGTGGTCGGCGGAAGAAGCTTAGCCCGAGGTACATGGGGCCGTTCAAGATCCTGGAGCGGATCGGTCCATTAGCTTACCGGCTGGAGCTGTCACCGGAGCTGGCCGGCTTGCATGACGTCTTTCACGTGTCTTCACTCAGGAGGGCTCTACTACGCCCGGAGTTGCAGATTACGGCCACTGATGGCCCGGTAGCTTCGGATCGATCTGTACATTTGGAGCCGATACGGATCGAAGACCAGGGGATACGAGTCTTGCGCCGCAAGAAGATCCCGCTAGTCAAGGTCCTGTGGAGGAACCACGAACGAGAGGAGCATACTTGGGAGCCACAGGACCTAATGCAGGAAAGGTATCCAGAGCTATTTAGTCAGGTATACCTCACAACCTCTCAACATGTTCATTTTACTTTCCTTTTTTTAAACTAGTAAGGCTGCCCTAGGAAGAGTAGGGGATAATCTTTTGTTTATTGGGATCTTGACTTTGCCAATTGGGCGAATTGGTCGTATATTTAGGTTTTTCCCTTTGAACCCCGCTTAGCAACCATGGCGTCGAAATGTAATCTTCCACTTCTTATGGGATGTTACAAGTTTCTTTTCTTCGGTAGAAATCCCCGTAGGCCTAACCTGGATTTCGGAGACGAAATCTTTGTTTTGTTTATTGGGATTTGTAACATCCCATTTCCAACTAGACCCCTAAGTGTGGTTATTGGTCATGACTAGGTCATGACCAAACCCTAGGAAGCCCAAGAAGACCAAGGAAACCTAAGAATGTTGGTGAGACCACTATGGTCTGCAAATAGTAAATTCCCGAACCTTTGTTTAAGATAACCATGGGGCATCACCAAGACTTCAAGACCCCACCATGTTCTCATCAAACTATGGTAAGGTCCATTAGATCAATAAGGACCCATGGATGGCAGTCAAAAGGGTTAAGTTGACCCAAGTCAACCCTAACCCTAAATGGGTCAAACCAACCTACTTAGGGTCAATTGACCATCCCCAAGCCAAGTGGACCCCACCCAAGCCCACCTAACCCTAGAGTGAGGTCAATGGGTCACCTAGGACCCATTGGGGTCCACCCAAGAGGCTAAGTTGACCAAAGTCAACTCTAACCCTAAATGGGTCAACCTAGCCTACATTGGGTCAAACTGGCCTACACAAGGGCCAATTGAAGTTCCCTTAGCCAAGTGGACCCCACACATACCTTCATAACCATAGTGAGAGGCCAACGGGTCACCAAGGACCCATTGGGGCCAACCAAAAAGGCTAAGTTGACCAAAGTCAACTCTAGCCCTAAAGTAGTCAAGGTACCCTACTTAAGGGTCAAGTGACCTCTAAAGGGCCAATACAACCCTACCTAGGCCTCAGGGGAGGCCAATGGGTAACCAAGGACCCATTTGGGCCATCCTCAAAGACCAAATTGACCTAAGTCAACCCTAGCCTAGGTTTGGGTCAAGCTAGCCCAAATGGGCTAACTCAAGCTCAAGCCCAACTCACTTGGGCTAACCATATTTTGGTGGATGAAATAAACATGTGGGCTGCCAATATGAGATTTACCAGCCAACTTAGTGACTAGGAGAGAGAGAGAGAGAGAATCTCAAAATTAAAGAATAATTTAGGAGAGAGAAAGAGGTATATTTAAGGGTATTTAGTGGAATAAGCCACTTGGACCCATGCCATCAGCCCCCACATGGGCTGGCCGACCCTTGGAAGTCATGAGAAGGAGTTGGATGGAGTGGGGCCCACCCATGCATGCATGGTGACAATAACAAAGTAAACCCTCCACCTCTCACATAGGAATTATCACCCACCCACCTCTATACTTCATCTTCTCACTCTCTCCCTCTCCCCTTTCAGTCTCACCACTCTCAGAACAAGGAGAGCAGCAGCAGAGAGAGAAATAAACCGAGATTTGGCCGTGAAAACCAAGGGAGAAGCGTCGCCGTCGCCGCAATGGTTCCCCGCCGCTCCTCACGTCGCAAGGCCGCCGAGAAGGTCCTCCCTCACCTCTCTCTTCATGCTTAGATCTTAGGAATATCTAGGTTAGGGTTCTGGATCAAATAAGCCGAGCCCAGCACTTTTTTTTCCGCCATTAATGGCATTTTTGAAGCTCTCGGGTGAGGTGGCGCCGCCACCTCCGGCCGCCCTAGCCGCCGGAAAAGCTCGCCCCCACCACCGTGAGGGGAGAGGAGAAGTTGGCCGGTGGAGGCGCCGCCGGAGGCGGCCGGGAAAAGCCCCGTGAAACTCGGGCTGGCATGCAGGCGGTTTGGGGAAGAAACACAGCAGCCGTCGGATTTGTGTTAAAAGTAGCGAATAGAAAAGAACAAACGGATAGACTTTTGAATAATTGAAATTTTATTATCCAAAAAAGGTATCTATTACAAAGGTATGCCCTCCTTTATATAGAATGGAGGAGAGATGAGAGAATACAAATAAGAGATGTGGGACTATAATTTACAGAACTAAGCGGACTATACAAAACAAACCGCACAAGCCGCGCAGTTAGACAGCAGGGCTAACCGCACGGCTACCACCAGAGAGGAAGAGAGACTGCCAGGGTAGACCGCCAGACCGCCCGGTCTCCAAGCCGGCTGAGACAAACCGCCAGACCGTGCGGTCTTCAACCCGCCAAGACAAACCGCTAGACCGCCCGGTCACCAACTTCAACACTCCCCCTCAAGCTGGAGCATATATATCGATCATGCCCAGCTTGTCGCAGATGTGGAAAAAGGAAGCGGATACCGGCTTGGTGAAGACATCTGCCAACTCGTTGTCGGAAGTGACAAATGGAGTGCAAATCTGTTTCTTCAATATTTCTTCCCGAATAAAATGACAGTCGACTTCTATGTGTTTTGTTCTCTCATGAAAGACCGGATTTTTGGAAATGTGTATCGCGACCTTATTGTCACAGAACATAGGAAGAGGATAGTTGTAAACCTCTCCTAAGTCAAGCATGAGAGCCCGCAACCACTTCAACTCACATGTAGTCGATGCCATGCTGCGATATTCCGCCTCTGCACTAGACCTGGAAACGACAGACTGTTTCTTGCTCTTCCAACTCACAAGATTGCCTCCAACAAATGTGCAGAAACCTGAAGTCGATTTGCGGTCCCCTTTGTCATCCGCATAGCTTGAATCAGAGTATGCTTCAACCCTAAGGTGACCATTTTTTTGAAATAGGAGTCCTTTCCCTGGAGCAGCTTTAATATACTCTAATATCCGCAGAGCAGATTGTAGATGACACTCCCTCGGAGCTTGCATGAACTGGCTCACCTTGCCAACAGCATAAGAGATGTCAGGTCTGGTTACCGTGAGATATATGAGCTTGCCCACCAGATGCTGGTATCTCATAAGATCGGAGAGAAGAGGTGAGTCATCTGTCCAAGTTTTGTCTTCTACAATAGTCATAGGACAACGTGCAGGTTTAGCACCAGTCAGTCCTACCTCCTTTAAAAGATCAAGAGCATACTTCTGTTGTGAAAGGACCATGAAGTTGGGCTTTCTAGAGATTTCAATCCCCAGAAAGTATTTCGGGGAGCCCATATCCTTTGTGACCAGATGTTGACGAAGGTGTTTCTTGGTCATCAATACCCCATCCTGGTCATCGCCAGTAAGAAGAATGTCATCAACATAAACCGCAAGAACAACAAGACCAGAGGCAGTTTTCCGAACAAACAAGGAGTGATCTGCGGAGCTTCTTGTAAAACCAATGGCCGCAACAATGCCACTGAACTTGTCAAACCAGGCACGAGGACTCTGCTTGAGGCCATAGATAGCCTTCTTTAGCCGGCATACCCGTGTCTCCCCCTGAGCAACATACCCAGGAGGTTGCTCCATGTAAACATCCTCCTGCAGATCACCATAGAGGAAGGCATTTTTAACATCTAGCTGCGAGATGGGCCAATCCCTGTTGACAGCCACAGAGAGAAGAACCCGAATAGTGCTGAGACGAGCCACGGGAGAGAAAGTGTCAAAGTAATCAATCCCATAAGTTTGGGTAAAACCCTTGGCAACCAGGCGAGCCTTATAACGATCCACACTGCCATCCGGGAGAAACTTCACCACGAAGACCCAGCGACAGCCAACAACATCTGTGCCGAAAGGAGGAGGAACAAGGGTCCAGGTACCCCGTTCAGTGAGAGTAACAATCTCCTCATCCATGGCAACTTTCCAATGAGGAATAGTAAGGGCCTCCTGGTAGGAACGGTGGGTGCCAGTGGCCGAGATAGCCAGTGCAAAAGCTCTGCGAGCAGGGGTAAGATGATCATAGGAAACAACAGCAGCAAGCGGGTGTTGGGTACAGGCCCGAACCCCTTTGCGAAGAGCAATCAGGAGATCCAGGTCAGCAGGTGCCTCATTATCCGGAGTATCCGTGGTGGAGAGAGCTGGCCCGGGAGTAGAGAGAGATGGCAGTGGAGTGGAGGGAGAAAGCGGAGTAGAGGGTGGAGATGATGAGGAATGGGAAGACAGTGGAGTGGGTGGAGAGGGCGGAACATCAGTGGGAGCAGAGGGAATGGAGGGGTTGGTATGAGAAGGAGGATTAGGAGGAGTAGAAGAGGAAGCGGGAGAGAAGTAAGAGGCATTGGCAAAGAAGGTGACATCCGCAGAGACAAATTGCTTGCGGGTAACAGGGTCAAAGCAGCAATATCCTTTCTGAGTGGGAGAGTAGCCCAGAAAGACACATTTGGTGGCACGTGGTGAGAGTTTATCACGGGTGGCAGCGGGAGAGTGCACAAAAGCGGTGCACCCAAAGATGTGTAGAGGAAGAGGAAAGGGATCCTTATCTGGATAAAGAATGGAGAAGGGGGTAGCACCGTGGAGAACTGTGGAGGGAAGACGATTGATGAGATAGCAGGAGAGGAGGACAGCATATCCCTAATAGGAGCGAGGAACATGCATTTGAGTCATCATAGTGCGAGCGACATCAAGGAGGTGACGGTTTTTGCGTTCCGCCACCCCATTTTGTTGGGAGGTGTAGACACAACTTGTTTGACGAATAACACCATGGTGAATACAAAAGGAGGAGAAGTCGTGGCTAAGATACTCCTTAGCATTGTCAGAACGAAGGAGTTTAATAGACGTAGCAAACTGAGTCTTAACCATAGAATAAAAGGAGGTCCAAACAGAGAACAGCTCGGAGCGATCTTTGAGAAGATATACCCACGTACATCGAGAGAAATCATCAATGAAGGTGACAAAATAGGAACTACCCCGACCGATGGTGAGGTTAGGAGCGGGACCCCATATGTCAGAGTGAACGAGGTCGAACGGACGGGAAGAGCCCCGACTTTGCGTTGGTGGGAGGAGGAGCGGTGATGTTTGCCAAGTTGACATGCATCACAGTTTAGAGGAGGATGATGAGGAGGGAGGTGCGGCAGGAGCTGGCGGAGAATTCGGGGAGGAGCATGTCCAAGGCGAAGATGCCATTGGAGAAGATCTGTAGAGGAGGAGGAGAAGGCGGATAGAGAAGAAACGTTGTCGAGGAAGTAGAGGCCACCACTCTCAGTCCCGGTAGCAATCGTCCGTTGGGAGTCCGGATCCTGAAAAGCACAAGAGCTAGGGGTGAAGATGACAGAACACCGTAGTTGCTTGCATAAAGAAGTAACCGATAATAAATTGCACGGAAACTTGGGCACATAGAGGGTATCAGCCAGGCAGAGAGATGGAGTGACTTGAACCATGCCCGTCCCATGGACCGGGGAGGGAGATCCATCAGCAACAATGACCGGGGGCAACTGAGCATGTGTGTCAAGAAGAGAGAAACATTGAGGATTGCCTGTCATATGATTGGTTGCACCAGAGTCGATGAGCCATCTTCCGCGAGTAACAACATGAGCACTACCAGAAGAGGTGACCACGGAGGCGGACAGGCTGGAGGAGGGGAAAGCCATGGAAGCAAGAGAGGAGCAAGCCGCGACGATAAGAATAAGCCGCGAGAAGAGAAAAGAGCACCAAGCCGGGCGAATAGAAAACAGGTCGGGCGGCTAGGAAGGCCGCTACCAAGAAGCAGAGCAAAGCAGAGGGAAAGAAGTCGCACGGCTTGAAAAAGTCGGGCGAACAGAGGAGAACAGGTCGCACGGCAAAAGATGAGGCCGGCGCGACTAGCAAGCAGGAGCGGGTAGAAAAAAACAACAAGTAGAGCGCGAACAGTAGCGGCTAGCAAGAGGTCAAAGGCACAGCAGGGAAGAGGTCGAGCGGACTGAAAAGGCCGAGCGAACAGAAGAGAGGAGAAGAGCAGGTGACCGCGACCAAGATGCGGGTGAGAAAGGAACAACCCGCACGGTCAGGCAGATCACAGCAGCAAACCGCGAGTATAGGGACAGGCGGATATGGGGAAAGCAGAAGCGGATAGGGAGAATAAGTCCGCAGCGGGGAAGAGAACCAAGAAGAAGCAAGCCGCGCGAACAGGGCAGCGGACAGAAACAAGCCGCTCGAACAGGGCGGCGGACAGAAGAGAAGGCAAGCCGCGAGAGAGGTCGCGGATAGCGGAAAACAAGCCGCTAGAAGCAGAGAGCGCACAGAATCAGAAGGAAATGACCATGTCCTCTGATACCATGTTAAAAGTAGCGAATAGAAAAGAACAAACGGATAGACTTTTGAATAATTGAAATTTTATTATCCAAAAAAGGTATCTATTACAAAGGTATGCCCTCCTTTATATAGAATGGAGGAGAGATGAGAGAATACAAATAAGAGATGTGGGACTATAATTTACAGGACTAAGCGGACTATACAAAACAAACCGCACAAGCCGCGCGGTTAGACAGCAGGGCTAACCGCACGGCTACCATCAGAGAGGAAGAGAGACTGCCAGGGTAGACCGCCAGACCGCCCGGTCTCCAAGCCGGCTGAGACAAACCGCCAGACCGCGCGGTCTTCAACCCGCCAAGACAAACCGACAGACCGCCCGGTCACCAACTTCAACAATTTGCTTTAGGATTAGTGCCATGCAACATTTGAAATTCTGGATTATTTAATTTATGAATAGTGTATTTTGTGTCCTTTTTATATCCGAATTTTGCATGTCAGATTTTAGGGACCTTACAGCCTTTTTCATAAACTGTTCTCAACATGAAAATTGTAGGTCTTGGAGTCACCTTTAATTTGATATGTTACACATAATTTTTGGTTACGTCTACTGCCCTATATAGCCAGTTTCCTAGGGCTAGTCCTAGAGTAGGGCAGAAACTAAAATGGGTGCCCTGCCCAAACCCTAAGTCCACATGGGCTGAAAGTTTGGGTAGGTGGCCTAATTAGGTATATCTAGGCCCTACCTAAAAATAGGACTTTTTGGGGAACATAAGTATATAGTTTTAGTCCAAATATGATAAATTAAATATTGTTGATATTTGGAGCATATCAACTCCACAATGCCACAACTTTGGTGGCCTGCCCTTAGGAGTATGTTAGACTTATGGTAGAAATATTAGACAAATTAACCCTCTGCATGTTGAGATATCGCACATGCAAGATCTAAAAATTAAATGGCCTTGGGCTGCAAATAGCAAAATGCAGAAATTTGAAAGTGATGCCCAAGCCCATCCAGAGGCCCAAATGACCTGAGATTTTGGGGAGTAACTGGTTTATGGCATATTTAGGTCCTGCCCAAAAATGGGATTAATTGGAATTAAAATTAGGGTGTAATTACCAAATTACCCCTAGGCTTGTTTAGGTGATTCTTGGAGTAGTTCAACTCCAAAAGGCCCCAATTTTTGGTGGCATGTCCATGCGAACATTATTAGGGCATGGTTAAATGTTTAGCCCACATGGATCACAGCAAGTTAGGGAAACCCCTTACATGTGTTGGCTTGTAAAGGACTTGGTGTGCTTATAGCCAAAAGAAGAAAAAAATAAAATATTGAAGGCACAGTCCATTTTAGACCACTGACTTAGTATTACTTTAAGTACCCTCCTCTCTTTGGGGAAAATAGATGAATTAGGGTTGACTTACCCTTGGACCCAAGTTCACACCCTAAGGATGGACCTTTAGGGGGTTGTGAAGGACATAGGGGCAAATGCCCTTGTATGGCCTTGTAAATCAGTAGAGAGTTAGTTTAGATATGTTTAAGCATCTGGTTGAAATATTAGGGAATTTTGAAGTAGTTAAGTAACTCCAAAGTCAAACCCTAGTTTTAGGGTAGAAGCACTAATAGGTCAAAATGGTAACTTAACCTCATCTAAAAACTGTGAAAATGGGGTAGAATGAATATTAGGGTGAGTTGAACCCCTAGATATTTTTAGTGGAATTTTATGGATTATATTCATGGTAGTTCCTTTGTTAATTATCAAAGTATCCAATTCAGTATTTGATTTAATTTGATCATTTAATTTAATTGGAATCTAGTAGAACTTGGCCAGTAGAGGTTTTTGACATAAATAGAGGTCTCTGAATTTTATTATAATTTTTAAAGGATTTTATATATTGCTTCCTTCATAAATATTGTAAAGGTCATACTTGGTAAATAAATCATTTAAAAAGTAATTTAACTTGTAAAAATATGAATTTTGGCCATTGATGATTTTAGGATGATATCTACTGTTAGGAATTTAATTAGGAATTTTTGAAGTATATTCATAGTACTTGATTCACAATTATGCCCTTGTAGATTTGTGTATTGAATTTATTTAGAATTAAATATTCTGTGAAAAATCATGAAAGTTTGGCCAATGCTAATTTTAGGATTTTAGTAGTGTAATATATTTATCTCAAATTATTTGGATGACAATTTCAAGTAGTTGATTTACAAATCTTGGAATATGAGAATTTACTGCAAAAATAATTTTAGGCCCCATAAATGTTTGTGTAAAATGTCAAATTTGGAAATTGTCGCTTTTGGATATATGGAATTTTATCATGAATTTATGGAACATTAATGATGTCTAAAATGTATACTTCATGATCAACTCGACTATAATTGGCCCTTGTAATAAATTATTTAAATAGAAGATTAATTGAGGAAAATACAATATTCGGGAATTAAATCATTTATGTCATGATAGGACCCCAGTAATAATCCTAGGTCATTCGGATGAAAACTCGAAGGACATCCTATCATGAACATCACTTAGTATAGGTCGGTCTACAAATAGTAATTTGGGGAAAAGTTGTATTAGGATAAGGGTTGGAATATGGTGGAGTTAGTCGTGTTGAATTGTTTGAATAAAAGTGGATGAGTCACCTAGAAAGTTCTAAGGAGTGGTGGGAATCGCGTGGATGTGTGTTAGAAGGTAAGCGAGTTCGACGAAAGATCGTCGTGCCCGCGAGAGTGAAAGGTCTAAACTACCTTAGGATTAGCCTATCGCAATATGAGAAGGTAATGGGTAAAGGAAATCAACCAATAATATTAATAAGTACCTTGCGAAAGGGAACGCTGGGCGTAATCCCAACACAGTTCCTAGTGCCCCTTGAGAGCCCTTCACAGGGAATACCGGGGGCAGTCCTGGGTTAACGTAAACCTTAAAGAACAAATCAAAAGAGTAATTTAGTAAATAGGGTTTCACACCGCACTCACTAGTTGGACAAGTATTGGAAATGGTTAAGTCGTCCCGAGGTGTTCAAAGGGGCGCCATCCCGCGGTGTTCAAAGGGATGAGATTTGGAATAAGAGACAGACGTTTCGGTCCGGCGAGCTTTGGCTCGGTTGATACTTGTGACGGACGGGATGGTCCGGGGAGCTTTGGCTCGGTTGATACTTGTGACGGACGCGATGGTCCGGGGAGCTTTGGCTCGGTTCTGATACGATAAACTTGCATGTGCATAAATCTAGTGGCGGGGCATGCGGTACTGGCCGTTCATCACACCGATGGCAGTACGGTGCACCAGGCGGTTGTGAGAGTTAGAGGGGCCAGTGGTTTGTTTTACACTGCAGTCTGGAGGACGACCCCCGATAACGCACATCCGACCCAACAAGACTGACGGGTTGTCAGCAAAGTACGTACGCAAGACTCTAGAGTGCACCTTGGACGTGTACAGAGGCGTATGAGAGGGGTCTAAGGCTTGGTAGTGTGCATACCGGCCTAGAAGCGGAGACGCCCGCTCCGCTGCTGCCGTAGCCACAGCGGTGGTACCCGAGAGTGATGCTAGCTCTCAAAAAGTGGGAACTAAAGGTCTGTGTGCACAGAGTCGTGTGTGTGTGTTGCACTTGCATGTCCATCATACCCACTTGCATGTCATAGCATAATCGATTCATTTAACCCTGACACCTAAAGTATAAGTGGTATGGGACGCTTATACATTAGGCCCTGCAAAACGACCCCTTGGTCTATAAGCTTGTGTGGGTAAGTTTATAAATTAAGGTTATTTCAATATTTATATGCTGCTTGTGATAACCGACACCCCAACGTATAAAGTGGTATGGGACATTTTATACGATGGGAGCCTTGTAGAAGATCCCTTGGCTTATGTGTATTCACATAAGTGAAGGTTATATTCTTTTCTTACTTTACTCATTATAACCTGATTATAAATTGCTAGCTAGGTCCCCCTGTCACCTGTTTTTGATTTCTCTCCTCTTTCACGTCCTTTCCTTTCTTCCTCCCCGCTCGGTGCCTAGGAGCATGAGAGAAGGGGTGGGGGACGATAGGGCTTAGTCTTTTAGACTAATGGTTTTCGAACCACATCATATTAGGGGATCGTGGAGCCGAGTATGGAGGAGCATCCCAGGAGACCGGTGCAATTGGAGATAGGGCAGTCTAGCTCAGGAGTACAGCCAGCTGGGACCGTGAGTTTTGACTTCTAGTAGTTGTTTTGTTTTGCTTCCACATGGGAGATCTGTAGTAAGGATATTGATGTACCGGGCTTCAGCCCTTTTTATTTCTGTACACTTTACTATTCTATGGACACTCCCTTCGTGGAGATTTTTATATATATGTGATATACTGTGGACTTGTCTTCTCTTGTACTGCTACTTTTGCGTCAGCTGTGAACGATTTGGCCGGCAGGATCGACGTCTTGTAGTGATGACCTTCCCGGGTGCGAAGGTGTCACCGCAAGGCGGCGGTTCTGGGCCTAAGACCCCGGGGTTTTAAAAAGAAAAAAAAAGAGGGGGTCTTACATTCCCCCAATCCTGATAAAGTAAAAGCTATTCTTGATATGCCTACCCCTCGCTCACCTAAGGAAGTTCAGCAGTTAAGGGGGAGGTTAGCAGGACTCGCGAGGTTCCTCTCTCGGGTTGGAGATAGGAGTGCTCCTTTCTTTAAAACTCCTCGAGGAGCGTCTAAGTTCGAGTGGACAGAAGAATGTTCTCAGGCCTTTGAGCAGTTGAAGAAGAAATTGACTTCAACACCTCTGCTTCAGAGTCCCCGACCAGGGAAAATGCTTTTCTTATTCTTAGGAGTTGGCCCTGAGGCTGTCAACTCTATTCTTCTTCGAGAAGAAAGCAGGAAACAGTTCCCGATCTACTATGTCAGCCATATTCTGAAAAGTGCCGAGACACGGTACCCGATTCTGGAGAAGTTGCCTTGACACTAGTCATGTCAGCTTGCAGACTTCGTCCGTATTTCCAAGCGCACTCAATTCAAGTTGTTACTGATCAACCTTTGAAAAGTGTGTTGGAGAAACCTGAGCATTCTGGTAGACTAGCCAAATGGGCAATAGAATCAAGTGAATTTGAAATTTCTTATGTTCCCAAGACAGCCATCAAAGCTCAAGTTCTAGCAGACTTCCTGATTGACATAGCAGAGTCCAGTTCTGATCAAGAAGAAAGGTCACCTTTGGCTTGGACCATCTATGTTGATGGTGCCTCAGGTAGAAGTTCTTCTGGAACAGGGGTGGTTCTTATTAACCCAAACGACATCAAACTGGAGTAGGCCATCAAGTTTTATTTTCTAGTAACCAACAACCAGGCCGAGTATAAAGCTTTGCTAGCAAGCTTGAGGCTTGCAAGGGAACTCGGAATTGATCGTGTTCATATCAAGACTGATTCTCTGGTAATGGCGTCGCAAGTCCTTGGAAACTTTGAGACAAGAGAGGCGATCTTGAAGAAGTATCTCGCTCGTGTGAAAATAGAGATCAACAAATTCAAAAGCTTTACCATTAAGCACATCTCTAGGATAGAAAATGAGGAGGCAGATGTTCTTGCCAATTATGGACTGCCATCAGGAGGAACAACATCCGAGCTCTTCCGCCCGGCAGTAGAGGAAGGAGAACTGACGCAGGTTGATCAACGTCCCTCCTGGATGGACCGTTTCATTCTTTATCTGTCAACAAGAGATTTTCACCATTCAATCAAAAATCAGAAAAAGTTCAGAATAAAAGCAGCTCACTATTACTTAGTGGTAGGAATCCTTTACAGAAGAACATTCCTCTCTACCATGGCCAGATGTCTTTCAGAAGAAGAAGCTCCCGTTGGTTTGCAAGAAGTTCATTCAGGAGAGTGTGGAAGTCACTCGGGAGCAAGAACTCTAGAAAGACGGATCCTGCGGCAGGGATATTTCTGGCCCACCATGAAGAGAGACTCTGAGGCTTATGCTAGAAAGTGTGTTCAATGCCAGAAGTTTTCTCCACTTCAACACCAGGCTGCTCAGTCACTTAGATCGATTGCAACTCCTTGGCCCTTCGCAGTTTGGGGAATGGATCTCATTGGTCCTTTTCCCATGGCAAGTGGACAACGGCGTTTCATCATAGTGATGATCGACTACTTCAGCAAGTGGATTGAAGCAAAGGCATTGGAAAAGACAACAACTCAGGTCATCAAGAATTTCATTTGGGGAGAGATTGTCTGCCGACATGGAATACCTATGGCTATAATCACCGAAAATAGGCCACAGTTCAACAACACAGAGATGATTGATTTTTGCAAGCAGATCGGAACAGAACTGTGGTTTACATCAGTCCATCATCCCAGGAGTAATGGCCAAGTTGAAGCAGCCAACAAGCATGTCCTTAATTTGCTCAAGAAGAAAGTGCAGAATCTCAAGGGCAGTTGGGCTGATCAGCTTCCATCAGTCCTCTGGTCCATTAGAACAACACCTTCATCCACAACTGGCGAGACTCCGTTTAACCTTTCTCATGGCTCAGAAGCCCTCATTCCAGTTGACTTTGAAGTTCCATCACCCAGGGTTCTGCTTGCAAGACAAGGTTTTGAGGACTGGCTTGAGCTGAACGATGAAGTGATGAGATTTAGCCTAGAACACATTGAGGAGATCAGAGACAAAGCAGCAATAAGGCAGCAGGAGGTCAAAAGAAGGATTGCTCGATATTTTGATCAGAATGTAAGGATCAAGCACTTTCAAGTGGTAGATCTAGTTCTTAAGAAAGTTGACGCTACTGCAAGAGCTAGCTCAGTTGGGAAACTTAATCCGAATTGGGCCAGCCACTTCATTGTCAAAGAAGCGTTAAAGAGCGGCGCTTACCGCTTGCAAACATACGGAGGAGAGGATATGCCACATCCATGGAGCGGGGATGACCTCAAATGGTTCTATTCCTGAACCTTCTCTTTTCTATTCTATGTATCCTCTTCAGGAATCATTATGAGTAAAAACTGCTTACTAACACTTCTTCAAGTGTTTTGTCTATTCAAGCATAACAGTTGGCATGCTATGCAAGAAAGATTCCAAAAATGGTTCCATCCTTGAACTCTCTTTTCTTTCTTATGATAGCTTTGCAAAAATATCTCTTTAATCAAAGGATTCGTAATGACACTTTTCCTAATATTTTCTCTTTCTCTCCCAAACATCAGTACCAGTTACCTGATACCAGGAGACATCGCCGAGTTCAGCAAAACCTCCCCTAGAGCTGTTATCATTAGCGTAACACCATGAAGACCACGTGTTGCGAGGAGATTTCGCACCGTGTAGTGGGAGCTTGCAGGCTCTAGCGCGGTAGGATTCTGAACTTCGGATCCCGGCTAGTACTTGACCCCACCTCTGCATTATGGAGGGACAGGGTGTAACGCCCCCACATGTCACTTGATATATAATGGTGGGTCCGGCCGGGGCCCCACACCATATATCACAGACAAGCGAAGGAATCACGTGTGGAAATCAAAATCTATGCGAATCCTTAACTCATTCCATTCTAGCGCAGCATATTTTATGTTAGCATGAACTAAAACCAGAATGTCCACCCATATATAAAGATCACATTTATATATAACAACACCAGGAATGTATACAACCCACACACACTGGCCTTATGGCCTTACAAGTTCCTCTTTTACACAACAATCATTTCGTACATCGGCACGCAGGCCGGCCACACATGAAATCCAAACACAACTCTTCGCATGGCCTTCAAGGGCCTCATCAAGCTAGCCATTCCGCTTATTCAGTTCAAGCTGCAACACCTGCAATTCCACATCCAAGCCAAACCAGAAAACAAAGTAACAGTCAGCATTTGGCTGACCCATTATAACGACCCTACCCCCTACCCGGGGTAGTGGTTCCTTCCCTGTATACAGTGCTCATCAAATATCATCAAGCATCATCCAACAGTATATGTATATCAGTTCCTTTATCCCACTAGCAAACACACGACATCACAAATGCTGGAATCCACCAGACGTTCCGTGCACTCAGGGCACCTTCTTGGCGTACCGGAATCCACCAGTCATACACCGCTGATCCGAGGTGTTAACTTGTTGGTTGACCGGCCCTAGTCCACCAGTCTCGCAAGCTGGCGACATCCCGCCCAAACCACACAGAGGTACAACCTCACAGCAACAACCAGAGTAGGTCGACCCACAACCTGTGGTGTAGCATGCCGGGTTTATCCAAGCTCCCCAGGCAATGTCTACCCATCGACCCCCCTCCTAATCCGATCGACCCACACTATGTGGTGCAGCAACCCGGGTTTAACTCGGCTCCCCAAGCATTGCCACCAATCGACCCCTCGAACTAACTAGATCAACCCACCCTAGTGGTGTAACAGGCGGGGTTTATCACGAGCTCCCCAGGCGTGCTACCAATTGATCATATCACAACCAGGAGCTTTGCCAAAGCGTCCTCACAAACAACATCACATCCATACATTCATCACAAGAGAAAACCATTTGCATCTCATCAAATCCACGGAGTCTTCTCCGGTTTACCCATGAACATCACCAATCCAGACTACCGGTCCAGATGGGCTTCACACAGCATGCCTATGCCGTACTCCATAATTCCGGCTCAAGATGCAGACTCAACAAAGGAATCACTTCCGCAAATCCACCTCTTGGTGGAGGATTCCAAGCACATGCAAAAAGGAAGGACTTCGATGTCCAAGAAGGAGATCGTTACCCTTGAAGACCGCTTCGGCGCCATGAAGTAGCCGGATGGAAATCACCGCCTCGGCTCCGCCTTCACGAATCCGCTCTCGGATATTCGCTCCGCACTCCGCAGCTCCTACAGCAGCTGGTAGACTCCTCCCTTCTCTCTCCCTTAGGCCTTTCTCCTCTCTCTCTTGGAAAAAAAAGATGAAGAAGACGAAGAAGAGAAAAGAGGGTTTAAATCCCCTTTTTCTCGGCCTTCACAACACCTGGACAGAGCCCAACCATTGGATCCAGAAAGAGGGAAAAAAACGGCTCAGATTTGGCCAGAAAAGCTAAAACACGGCCTGACACGCCCTGTGACACGCCGTGTCACAGGTCGTGTCCCCCTAAGCGGCAGTCAACCGACTCAAAACCAACAGTACACGGCCATGGGACACGCCCGTGACACGTGCCGTGTACCCGACACGCCCTCCGACACGCCCGTGTCTGAGGCCGTGTACCTCAACGAAAATAATCCCAAAACAACCCGAGACTTCACACGGCCTGGCACACGCCCGTGTTCCTGGCCGTGTGCACCTGGACACACCCGTGTCCCACAAACACGCCCTAGCTCGAAACGTCGAGTTGAGGTCGACGACCACTGACACGCCCTGTGACACGCCCGTGTCACAGGCCGTGTCCTCACTCGACACTCGACACTCGACGATCGTCGAGAAAATTCGTCGACATCCAGGCCGATCGTCGACACGGCCCCGACACGCCCTGCGACACGCCCGTGTCGCAGGCCGTGTCCGCTGTGTCGACTCCAAATTTCGTCGACTTCACGACTCGACACTACCCAGGCCTGACACGCCCTGGGACACGCCCGTGTCCCAGGCCGTGTCACCCAGGCCTGAACCCGATTTTGCTCAAATTGATCCGCTTGACTTTGGGGTGTTACAATCCTCCCCCCCTTCAAATAATTTCGTCCTCGAAATTTGACTCCAATCAGCCACAACATCAGCAAAGCTTACACCCCAAGCCTCTGCATAAACTAACAAACATACAACACAAACAAACATCACTAACTTCCACTTGTGCGCATGCAGCCACAGAAGACCTCAAAACAAAACAACATAAATGATTTATCGCCTCACAATCACAAGTTCACCAAACACGATTTTATTCCTCATATATAAGCATCGTTTACATATAACAGAACATCCAAGAGAAGTAATTCATGTTTCACCTCCGCCCAGCCTCCCGATTTTGAAATTCGCGATTAAGCGACAAATTAAACACCCGAGGCTGAATTTCACCAACTGAGCTTTGCAGCTCTTGCACTTCCATCGCGTGCAAGCGAGGTTGCGTCCGGGGTGCAGATGACTCGGCCACTGCTTTTCCCTTTTCGTCATATGACGCACCGATCTTTTTCTCACTCCCTGAAGGGGCATTCCGACAGAATTTTGCTATATGTCCTTGCTGCCCGCATTTATAGCATATACGTGTATCCACACGTCCTGACCCATAAGTCTCCCCCGAAGAAACAGTCAACGGAGCTGATTCCGCCGGCCTAAATCTTTTCTTCTCTTGTCGTCGAAACTCCGATTGATCCAACTGCAACACTCTAAACTCTGACTTTTCCACTGCCAGTCGCTTATTCGCTTGTACTCGCTTCATATCTTTTTCCAAGGCACGAGCTGTATCGACCAATGCTTGAAAGCCTTGGCTACTGAACTCGGGAGTGCCAATCTCAATTCATCCCGCAAGCCTTCATAAAACCGATTTGTATTTCGTGCTTCCTCCGCAAAGGTAGATCCCGCATATCTCCCCAATCTTGTAAACTCATGCAGGTAGGTATCAATATCTTGCTCACCCTGCACCAAACGGAGAAACTCATTTTCCATCGCAATCCTCTGCGACACAGGCACATACTTGGCTAAAACGATTTGGGAGAATTCCTCTATGGAAACGTATGTTAAACCTCGACCTGCCAAGTGATGCACTTCAATTTCATCCCACCATAATCTCGCATCGCCTTCCAACAGAAAAGTGGCCAACATCACTTTCTGTTCCTCGACCGTCCTGATTGCAGTGAGAATCCTTTTGACCCTTGCCAACCAATCTTCTGCCTGCGTTGGGGAAAGCGCTCCACCAAACGTCGGTGGATGAAAGTGCATAAAACATGTCAAGGAGTCGTCACGTGCTTGCTCTTCCACCACCACGGCAGCATGCTCTTAACTTGCACCAAGTCTTGCCTGTCCAGTAGGCTGTGCTTGTAACACTGCAAGCACTGTCTCCGTCACCACCCGTATGGCTTCTGCCGAGGGAGGCATAGGCACTCCAACGGGTGCCGCACTCTCATTAGACCGCTTGGGGCTCAGACGGCCCAGCTCCATCCCTCGCCACCTATCAATGTACAGAACACCATTAATACTTCAAATCATAACGATACTGCTACATTGACTACACACTCACGCACATCTTGTGCGTGACATACATTCCTAGTGGACATTCATGAGTTCATTTATGTTCTCTCCTCCCAAACAATCTAAACCTCCCTCTGATACTACTTTGTAACGCCCCCACCTGTCACTTGACATATAACGGTGGGTCCGGCCGGGGCCCCACGCCATATATCACAGACAAGTGAAGGAATCACGTGTGGAAATCAAAATCTATGCGAATCCTTAACTCATTCCATTCTAGCGCAGCATATTTTATGTTAGCATGAACTCAAACCAGAATGTCCACCCATATATAAAGATCACATTTATATATAACAATACCAGGAATGTATACAACCCACACACACTGGCCTTATGGCCTTACAAGTTCCTCTTTTACACAACAATCATTTCGTACATCGGCACGCAGGCCGGCCACACATGAAATCCAAACACAACTCTTCGCATGGCCTTCAAGGGCCTCATCAAGCTAGCCATTCCGCTTATTCAGTTCAAGCTGCAACACCTGCAATTCCACATCCAAGCCAAACCAGAAAACAAAGTAACGGTCAGCATTTGGCTGACCCATTATAACGACCCTACCCCCTACCCGGGGTAGTGGTTCCTTCCCTGTATACAGTGCTCATCAAATATCATCAAGCATCATCCAACAGTATATGTATATCAGTTCCTTTATCCCACTAGCAAACACACGACATCACAAACGCTGGAATCCATCAGACGTTCCGTGCACTCAGGGCACCTTCTTGGCGTACCGGAATCCACCAGTCATACACCGCTGATCCGAGGTGTTAACTTGTTGGTTGACCGGCCCTAGTCCACCAGTCTCGCAAGCTGGCGACATCCCCCCCAAACCACACAGAGGTACAACCTCACAGCAATAACCAGAGTAGGTCGACCCACAACCTGTGGTGTAGCATGTCGGGTTTATCCAAGCTCCCCAGGCAATGTCTACCCATCGACCCCCCTCCTAATCCGATCGACCCACACTATGTGGTGCAGCAACCCGGGTTTAACTCGGCACCCAAAGCATTGCCACCAATCGACCCCTCGAACTAACTAGATCAACCCACCCTAGTGGTGTAACAGGCCGGGTTTATCACGAGCTCCCCAGGCGTGCTACCAATTGATCATATCACAACCAGGAGCTTTGCCAAAGCCTCCTCACAAACATCATCACATCCATACATTCATCACAAGATAAAACCATGTGCATCTCATCAAATCCATAGAGTCTTCACCGGTTTACCCATGAACATCACCAATCCAGACTACCGGTCCAGATGGGCTTCACACAGCATGCCTATGTCGTACTCCATAATTCCGGCTCTAGATGCAGACTCAACAAATGAATCACTTCCGCAAATCCACCTCTTGGTGGAGGATTCCAAGTACATGTAAAAAGGAAGGACTTCGATGTCCAAGAAGGAGATCGTTACCCTTGAAGACCGCTTCGGCGCCATGAAGTAGCCGGATGGAAATCACCGCCTCGGCTCCGCCTTCACGAATTCGCTCACGGATCTTCGATCCGCACTCTGCAGCTCCTACAGCAGCTGGTAGACTCCTCCCTTCTCTCTCCCTTAGGCCTTTCTCCTCTCTCTCTTGGAAAAAAGATGAAGAAGAAGAAGAGAAAAGAGGGTTTAAATCCCCTTTTTCTCGGCCTTCACAACACCTGGACAGAGCCCAACCATTGGATCCAGAAAGAGGGAAACAAACGGCTCAGATTTGGCCAGAAACGCTAAAACACGGCCTGACACGCCCTGTGACATGCCCGTGTCACAGGCCGTGTCCCCCTAAGCGGCAGTCAACCGACTCAAAACCAACAGTACACGGCCATGGGACACGCCTGTGACACGTCCCGTGTACCCGACACGCCCTCTGACACGCCCGTGTCTGAGGCCGTGTACCTCAACAAAAATAATCCCAAAACAACCCGAGACTTCACACGGCCTGGCACACGCCCGTGTTCCTGGCCGTGTGCACCTGGACACACCCGTGTCCCACAAACACGCCCTAGCTCGAAACGTTGAGTTGAGGTCGACGACCACTGACACGCCCTGTGACACGCCCGTGTCACAGGCCGTGTCCTCACTCGACACTCAACACTCGATGATCGTCGAGAAAATTCATCGACATCCAGGCCGATCGTCGACACGGCCCCGACACGCCCTGCGACACGCCCGTGTCGCAGGCCGTGTCCGCTGTGTCGACTCCAAATTTCGTCGACTTCACGACTCGACACTACCAAGGCCTGACACGCCCTGGGACACGCCCGTGTCCCAGGCCGTGTCACCCAGGCCTGAACCCGATTTTGCTGAAATTGATCCGCTTGACTTCGGGGTGTTACACAGGGTGGGAGTTTAGCTCTACCATACCGCATTAGGGATATCGTTACAACTTCGATGATCGCGTGAGGAAAGTTATGCCACTCCGGCTCACCTACCCACGGGTCATCTTAGTTTGTAACCCTCAAACACTCCATGGTACCCTCGAGCAGGGCCTGCAGGAGACCCACAGCTTGGTTGATCTTGAGGAAAGTTTAACCGCTCCGGCCGCAACTACCAAAGAGATCAACTTAGACTGTACTCCAGGCAAGAGGGCAGAGGACCGCTCCGTCAAGTCTGCATCTTGCTCTTCACAGGGATATTTAGTGCGGACTGCATTTTTGATATCCGCCCAGTCTGCCAGTTTTCCTTGGGTTGATCGTATAACTTAAGGCCCGGTGAGAAAAGCAATGCCTACAGCACCTGCCCGCCTATTCGCAAGCTATAGATCATTTCTTCTATTTAGCGCGAACTGACTTTCTATATCCGCGTTGTCCGCCGGTTTTCCTTGGGTTAATCGTATAGCTTGTGGCTCGGTGAGAAAAGTAATGTCTACCGCACCTGCCCGCCTGGTCGCAAGCTATAGATCATTTCTTCTATTTAGCGCGGACTGACTTTCTATATCCGCGCAGTCCGCCGGGTTTCCTTGGGTTGATCGTATAGCTTGTGGCCCGGTGAGAAAAGCAATGCCTACCGCACCTGCCCGTCTGGTCGCAAGCTATAGATCATTTCTTCTATTTAGCGCGGACTGACTTTCTATATCCGCGTAGTCCGCCGGTTTTCCTTGGGTTGATTGTATAGCTTGTATCCCGGTGAGAAAAGCAATGCCTACCGCACCTGCCCGCCTGTTCGCAAGCTATAGATCATTTCATCTATTTAGTGCGGATTGACTTTCTATATCCGCTCAGTCCGCCGGTTTTCTTTGTGTTGATTTTATAGCTTGTGGCCCGGTGAGAAAAGCAATGCCTGCCGCACCTGCCCACTTGGTCGCAAGCTATAGATCATTTCTATTAAAATATGCGCGAACTGTGAAATTATATCGGCCCAGTCCGCCGAATTGTTTCCCAGCATATATTATCATAAAGTTTAAAAGATTGATAAAGAGAATTGAGGACTGCTATTGGAATTCGACAGAGTCCGCCTGATATTTTCGTCAAGTATTCTCATTATTACGGCGGACAATGGTCGGATTGTTAAAAACAATTTCCTAGTTAACAAGTCAAAAAACTCATACAGTATGGATGATATTTGTATGACACGGACTGCTACATGGAGATCGAACTTAATCACGTTAAATGCAGAAAATAAAGAACATTGCAGGAGACACATGATACCAGAATATCCTTTCTATTTGATTAAAATTTTTTACATCTTTTCATCTATTCAGCGGACTACAAACTTGACTCCGCTCCATTCAAAAGAAAGCAAAAATACATTAGTCATCTTCAGCGGTCTTCTGTTTCTTTTCGGCAGGAGGTGCAGGGCTTAGGCCTTCAAAATCAATCTCCGGAGAATAGCCCTCCGAGCCACTTCCACTGCTGTCATCCGATCCAGTGCTTGTCGTGGAATCGATATGCGAGCTCTTGTCAGCAGAGGAAGATGCAGAGGTGCCGGACTCGGCGGACTGTTCTCCGCCTTGCTGGCTTGAGCCAGTGTCGTCAGCTATTGCCTTGACGCCTTGTTCTTCGCCTTCTCCTTCTTCTTCTTCTTCTCCTTCTTCTTCACCTTCCTCTTCCTCCTCGATGATAATATCTTTACCCTTTTGAAGCCTGATCCATTGCTGCGACTTGCTCTTTCAACTCCAGGAAGAGCTCCAAGAAGGGAATGTCATCCACCCCTTTCTTTGCGAAGCTGCCGCGGACAAATCGCTCGATGGCGATCTCAACGGTTTCCTTCACAAAGGGGAGCATGGCGGCCTGGAAGTTGTTATTCTCCAGATCGTAGGCGACCTGCGCAATGCAAAGGAACAAATATCAGATCGCGACGGACTTCAAATAGAGACCGCTGTAAATACAACTCACCCCAAGCTCTTCCTTCTGCTGGGTGACCTTCTTTCCTAACCGCATATTTCTTTCTTTTAGCACTCTTTTTTATTCTTGAAGCTGATCATTTTGCCTGAGCAGGTCTCTGGCCAAGGAACAGACAAAGTGGTTCGTCACCACGCTGTTCGCACTAGCCTGGGAGGCCAACAGAGGGAGATCGACAGCGGTTATCTTCTTCAAATCGCTCAAGTTGCGCTTCCCATAAAGTGCGGATATCGCAACATGAGCATGGCGAGTTATTCTTGAGCTTTTCCACGAAGGAAGCGCAGTCGACAAGCGGACATGCTTGTTCTTATTATGCTAGTGGATCATCGGGTTACCCTCTAAGATCCTTCTGGCGGTTGCCGAAGCCTTGCATTGTAAAACTTTCAGAAGAGGGGTAGTCCACCGCGGGATCCACCTCCTCTTTCCTCTTCCTTGCAACCTCTTGTTTCCTTTCTCTTTGTGTAGGCGTAAATCCGCTAGGCTTCTGTGGCAGGTTGGCGTGTACAGCTAAGGTCGCTACAAAAGCAGAAGAGTTAAATACAAAGATCGTTGCGGATACAAACTTGAGTTCGCAAAAGCTTACTTTCTTCGCGGGAAACGTCCGCCAAGCTCGCCAACAACGGAATGTAGTATTCAATATCGAGCCTGACACCGGCTAAGAATTTGGCGATGACGGACTCCATCAGGTCCAGCGGGACACTCTTGAAGGCAGAGTCTGTGCGCTCTTGCGGATAGGTGTGCGCGAACCCTAGGTCGCCTTCGAAGATTAAGAACCTGGAGGTCCAGTTGTGGATCTTGTTAGGAAGGCCCACAACCTTCATTCCTCTGCAGTAGAAGTATATTACTCCCTTGTAAGGGCGGCCTCCGGATGAGGTTATTGAGCGGGCTGAGAACATCTTGCGGAAGATGTTCATAGAGAAAGCGATCTTCTCAGACCGCGAGTAAGGGATAAAGCTGCAAATAGCAGCAAGAGTGTTGGGCGCGAGCTGGCCTGGCACCATCCCGTAATGCTCAAAAATTTTGGCGATCTCCCATAGTAGCGGAAATTTGAAGCTGCTGTCAAAGTGATCAATGGGTATGGCGATCTGAGTCGCCGTTGAAAAATTTAGTCTTTCTTCATGGGCTGGAAGGCGGACAAGAAGGTTTGAGTTCGCCATCTTATTCTCGACAAAAGATTCAAGATCGCCCACTATTAGAGTGCACTTTCGATGGTCAGCGGCATGGAAAGCAACTGCAGCATCAGTCCTGGCGGACACCATTTTGGCAGGCCGCAGGGTCTTCAGCTTCAACTATTTTCCTGCATAGAAGAAGCAACATGGGAATATTTATAGTAGTGGGGCCTGACAGCTTTTTGGGCCAGGCCGCACAGCTCGCTTTTGCAGTCCGCATAGTCCGCCATAATCCATATTCACGCAGCAAAAATTAAAAATCACGCGGACACAAACTTTAATTCACATGCCAAGCAAAGTTCAAAGCACAAAATAAGGCGGACAAATATTTAGTCCGCCCAGCTCGCGACATTTCCCACCTACAGACAAGTAATATTATGAGAAGCGGACACAACATTAGTCCGCACAGTTCGCCGCAGATCACAGCAAAAATTAGCAACATAATTTGCGGATATCTTATTCAGTCCGCATAAATCGCAGCACAGTTCATTGCAATTCATAGCATAGAATATTGTTTAAAGCACATAATTATACATCAACCAAATCAAATTAAATTCGTAGTTCTGTGTACTCAGTGGTCTTTGGACTCAGTCTGTGTTGGCCTTTCGGTCCTATCTCTGCACAAGTGCGCAGCTTGGTCGCTTATTTGGAGGACTTCGTTGTACAAGAGATAGATGTGGTGGTGTATAGAGTTGATAGTCCGGTGCATATGAGCAGCCTCCCGGTCTACCCGACTAAGGGGAACCATCGGCTCCATCGCCGGCCTCACTCCTCATCCGCGGCTTGTTGGCCACCACCTGCCGGTGCTGCGACCTCCGGAGCAAAGCGATCTGGAAATCGAGATCTTTGCTCAGCGACCTCAGCAGCCCGCTTCACCTTTTCTTCCCGCGCCGATGCCAAGTGCTTGCCCTTGTAGAAGCGGACATCATCATCGAGCCTCTTCTTCTCCCTAGCGGACCTCTCCAGCGCCCTCGAGATGCTGGCAATCTGCTCCTTTAGGCCTTTCTGGCGCTCCGCGGATGCTTTCTCATGCTCTTCCGCCTTCTTTAACTCCACTTTAATGTTTTTAATTTCAGCTTGAAATTTTCTTTCTAACTCTCTGATATCGCTTAGGTTGGGCTGTTCATCTCTTGCGGATTCCTCATGCGTGACCGCGTCAACACCAGTACTCGGCATAACCACAATCTCCCCACTCTCGACGGAGCCCGATGGAGACTTTCTACCTGCAACAAAGAAGGTCAATTTCACATTCAAATACAGTCTGCAGCGAACTCAGAGAATCAGGAAAAAAGATCGCATTTGGACAAAGCAGCAGCGAGTTGCCGACTATCGAAGAAGACAGGCCGCCTTGCCCGCTCCGGGTCAAAAATGCTTAACCGCTTCTTCCATTCACGATGGACTTTAGCTCTTTGTTCAGCAGTAGAAATTTTTGAAACAACAATATCATCGGTTTCGGTGATGATCTTAATCGGCCTCGACTTCCGCTTCGACGACCTGTAAAGCCACTGACGCTTAAAATATTTAGGTTCTGGTTGAAGATTACCTGTCCGCAGCAGCTCTGCGGCAGTCCGCAGATCCTCAGCATTCTTATCCACCGCGGCCTGCTTCGAGACCGTCTCGACAGTAGCTACATGGGCAGCGATCTGCTTCTTCTGCTCCTCTATCTTCTCCTTCAGTCTCTCCCTCTCTTGTTCCTCAGCAGCGGATAAAGAGGGGAGTTCACCGCCCTTGACCCCAAGAATTTCCACCTCAGGTTGCTGCAGTGCACCCAGCAGGGATTCGTTGATCTGCTCAAATTGATCGACATCAATGGAATCTAGTATCTCATCCGTAGATAAACTGACCGTGGAGAGGGAATTTTCCCCCTGGATTTGGGCCTCCGGAGTAATCAAGTCGCTGTCGGGAACTTCTTTCTCGCGCGGCCTGTGTTGCAAGTCTACATCTCCAGTCCACTTGGAGATATTCTTCTCCTTCATCGCGCGTAACATCTTTTCAACACGCTCAGCCACGGTCGACCCGTCCCTCTTCCTCTTCTTTCCAGAAGCTCTTTTCTCGGTAGAGTCCACGACAGCCTTTCCTAAATCGGGCTGGCTCTCGCGGACCGTCTCAAGGTCCGCAGCGATCAATGCCTACGAAGGCGCGTCCTTGCCAAACTCTTCTCCCGCAGTCCGCATATCTTCATCAAGGTTCACGATGGGCACATGGGCGTTCGGGGAAGATATTTCATCCTCATTGTGTTCTCCAACAGTGTCCGCCGAATTTGCGGTTTTGTAGGAAGGGGCAGTGTCCGACTTCTCACTTCTCAATGGCTGTTCAGCGTGAGGAACTGCGACATCCTCCTTCTCGCGCATAAGAATATCAGCGCGGCGGACCGTTTTCTCAGCAGGCTTCTAGCTGTGGGAACTTTCTCTAGTAGAGCGGACAAGATCCCCTCTCGTCGTTCTCTTTATTATTTTCTTAGTCTTCATAGGCGTTAGTTCCATCTCTCCTTTTGTAGTGAGACTGGTGAAGAAAGCGCCAAGCCTTGCCATGCCAGACTGGAAAGTGGAGACCGCAATTGGTGAATAGAACCCCGTGTCGATCGGAATTTCTAACAGTTCCAGGCCCTCCAACAATATTTTTTGCGTTGACGGCATTAATGAGGCTTGCGGAGTCGGCGGTTAAGAAAACATTTTCGAAGTTTTCTAGAAACTTAAAAATGTGCGGGGATTATGTTAACCCCTCAGTCTGCAACACCCGCGGGATGTCAAGGCCTTGCTTATTTATCCGCGGACACTGTTCGGCAGTCCGCCCAACTCGGCAAAGCAGCAGTGATCGGCCACCAAGGATGGTCCCCCATTGGCGGACTCAACGCTCTGTTCGCCCGGTCCGCCATGCCTTTGGATCCCACTTTGGAGGACGAAGTTCCCAGTCCGCCCAGGCCGTCGTCCTCCCGCAGGATCGCGCCTAGCAGAAGTGGATGGGAGCTCCAGCCTGCGAGCCCAATCTGCCCCTTTTGCGCGGACTGGCGTGTTCTTTCTTTTTGCTTCTCGTCACAGCTGCCCGGTTCTCCTGTACCCCGGGCAGTCGGTTATTTTAGCCCTGCCCGTTCGGGCAGGCCCCCATCCTATAAATAGGGGGGAGGTGGTGCACCCAAGGCACGCAGACTCGTGCCCAGGAGCCTACTTGTTAAAGGCTGCGGACTCGAATCTCGTGCTTTGCGGACTCCAGCTTGCCCAGCTCTTGCTTCTTCTTCTTACACTTGTAATCAAACCCTTCTTCAGTAAAAGGAAAGCCCTACGCAAGAGAGGCATTCAGGCCGCGACGGCGAAGTCTGTTGTTGTCGTGGCTCACGGCCCTGCTGTTCTTCTGGCTCTCGTCTGCTTAGTAGATTGCTACTCGCAGTCTCTCCTCCCCCATCTTTTCCCTTGTGCTCGAACCGTTAGCTGGTGGTGCTCGACCCCCTTTGCGTTTTCGTGCATCAACACCAAGGTGACACCGCTCACATTAAATTGCAATATAGCTTCACTAGCTTTTAGGAATGGGACCCTAAGATGGGTTTCGATGTATTTCCCATGAATCCTATGATAGTACATTTTCTAGTTTAAACTATTAGGGTATTTTTTGTTTTTTTATTTGTAAATCATTTTTTGTAAGCTTATATATTGACCGTCTTTTGTATATTTTGTTGTCACTAATGTTTCCTCTTTTTTTTGCAGGTTTTCTCAGCCTTCGGCCAAAACACCCTGACACGCCACCCTTACACGCCCTCCCTGGGCATGTCACCGGGCGTGTAACTTGATCCCGTGGAAGTTTTCTGCCTGATCCCAAATCCAGAGAAAAAATAGCTGACACGCCGCCTGACATGCCCTCCATGTGTGTGTCATGGGGCATGTCACTGGGCGTGTCACTGGGCATGTCACTGGGCATGTAAGACCCCCCCTCCTGGATCCCAAAACAAGGCCCGAAGGGGGGTCTTATGCCCAAAACAGCCACCTTGTGGTAGCATTAGTGCACGGGCTAACCTGTACCACAAGGCGTCTATCCCGCCGGCTACAACCAATATCAATATAAACATGCCAACCCAACCATAATATAAAAGAGAAGTCAAATCCACACCAAGTGTATAGTCCAAATACAACAAATAAGAGAGAAGCTAAAACATGCTTCTACAATATCAGAGTACAACTATAAAATTACCCAAACGGGCTACATCAGAGTCGCTCAACACTCACATCCGTAACCGACGGTAGTGACGACACCGTCACATTAGGCCCTGTCGTCCTGGCCTGGCTGTCCTGCTGTAAAGTCTGTGGCTGCTCTACCTGCGGGTTGACCTCCTAAAAAGGAAGACGTAGCAACCGTTAGTCAAAAAGACTGTGGCTTCACATCCGCTCCCCCGGCGACTCCTCGGCACTGGGCGGAGAAAGGAACAAGGGTACAAGTATAATAAATAGAATAACATGTACAAGCAGGTGGTAGTGGTACAATAAGATTAATAACATTATAATCGAGCAGTTCTACATAAACAATAACAAACCATCAAGTACAAGTATCTACATCATGAAAGTAACTTAACTTATAAGAATGCCCATACAAGCTTATAAGTTAAGTATCGGGTTACATAAAAGTCACTCATCGTATAAGAGTGCCCATACAAACTTATACGATGAGGATCTTGTTGTGTAATGCTATGTAATGACATGTATGCTATGCAATGACTCACCCATGAATCACACACATACAATCACTATGTCGACACAGACTATAATTCCCACTATTCGAGCAAGTAGCTAGCCTCTCAGGCATCAACCGCCATGGCCAGGCGGTGACAGAAGAGCGGGCATCTCTACTACTAATCGGGTATCCACACTACTTCACCTAGGCCTCTGTACGCCTCAACGCTAAGAACACAACAACGGAGCCCATACGTACTATGACCCAGCGGGGTCTCGGGTAGATGTGCACCGAGAATACATCCCTAACTGGCCTGGTGTGACCCGGAAGGGGCCTCGGAAGAAAGCACGAGGACACAGCCCAACTGTTCACTTGGCATGGAAGGGGCCCCGGGACATGAACACCGAGGACACAGCCCAACCGCCCAAAGTATAACTGTCAACTCCCGTCGGTGTGACGATCGGCGAGCCCGTAGACCTGCCATACTATCCTTAACCTAGGATTACAACACAGCGTGTCGACTCACACCACATGCAAATTCCACAACACCGTGGCATGGAAGGAGCCTCGGAAGTAAGCACGCGGACACAGCCCAACCATCCATCTATACCACATCTCAACACAAACCAACTAGTGACGGTCAACACTGCACTTACATCCATTCACAATACTACCTATAGGGTGACTACGCTTTAAGTATTGGACTACTACATTTCATTCTAACCATCATACATACTCATGGCCATGACCTATCCTTCTATTTGTCATTCCAAATGATTTCAACATATTACAAACATGATCCGCATAAATAATAATCTGCCAATCTGTATCTAGTCATTCCGTTCATCATATTATAAACATGATGCGCATATATAATAATCTATCAATTTTTAGCAAGTCATATCATGCCATAAAGCTTGCTTCACAATTCAGTTTTATGAAATCTAATTAGTAAGATTCATCATTCATAACACTACGGTGGTTATAATAAAATAGTTCATCAAAAATCTCGAGTTAATTTGCAACATCGATTCCACCGAATTCAAATTCATGTTATATAAACCCCAGAATTTAAGTGCAGAATAAATCTGGGCAGCAAATTCGACCGGAGATTCTCGAAGCTACAGAAATCCGGTGAATGTGTGTAACCCATGGATGGAAATGTCTTTCCATGGGCTACAACATTTATTTTCAGACCACAACCCAGATTCAGTGGTATCATACTTGAAATAAGCCTTGAATTCCGCTGCATACAGAACACAATTTCTCCATGCAGGATTTATCGGAGGTCATATTCGTTTAGATTTTCCCGTGGATACAAAATTCGCATGAAGGCGTGCAACCACTCGTTGGAAAGGTAGTTTCAAGGGCCTCAAATTTTGTGTTTAGTAGAAAGACCAGATCTGGACATATCACATATGAAAATGGCCAAGAAAATTGTTGCGCGCAGAACACAGATTCTGCACGCATCTTAAAGAGGAATGAATGGCATCGGTTCATCTTCCTCCTCAAGTCGGTCTTCCAAAATCACACCAGAAATTCCTCCTTCCTTATTCACCCTCATGAGGCCTTTACTCTTCACGAAACCATCCCCCATCTTAGCATAGAAGGTTGGAGAGGTTTAAGACAACACTAGGCTTAGAGCACAAGCCCTAGGACGACCTCTTCCTAGAGAAATCACTATCTCGCAAGTCTAGACTCTTTTGAGTCGACATCTCACCTAGATAACTACAGACCTAGCACCAAGGGAGAGGGGAGGAAGCTAACCTCATTTCCGGCATTTCCACTATTTCCGGCCATGGATCGTGTAACTCTTCTTGGCGGCATCTTCTCCTTCACGGCGACGGCGGATCTTCTCCTCCAAGACTTTCTCCAGCAGTTTCCTTCTCTACAGAAGTTTCTCTCAGGAAATAGGGGATGAAATGAGCATGGAAACGGCTAGGGTTTTCACTTCCCTTTATATATGAAAATTGACATGGGTAGTGACACACCTATGTCCTTACCCGTGTCCTGCTTTGGGAGAAGCGTCAACAGCAGTTTCAGCGTCGGTTCAACACGAGACACTGGTAGGGACACGCCCGTGTCCCGACCCGTGTTCACATGATACGGCCGTGTTCCCTGGCCGTGTCCTTCTCTGGATGCCTTTCGACGAACTCAACTCGACACAACTGCACATGGGTAGGGACACGCCCGTGTTTCTACCCGTGTCATACAATTAGTCGATCTCGACACGTAGTTCGTCGATCTCGACACGCTCTGTCAAGTTTAACTCGACACACACGGGTAGAGACACGGGCCCTGCAACCTACAGACGCCACAGCTTCAGTATTATAAGATGATATAACTACCCGATCTCAAAACTCATAACCACAGCATAGCGGAAAAAGCAAACAGAGTAGAAGTTATCCACAACATATAGGAGTATCGAATCGGCCTTAAGGCCTTACAATGAAAGTGAGTTCAAAGCTCAAATATAATACAAGTCATAAATGTGCATAAGCACTCCTAGACTACCTCGGCATGCACGCCGAAAAACATGAGGATCAAACATATAATGTCATAAAAGTAGAGCTACAGCAAAACTGTAACACTTCATGAGGCTTAGGCCCTTTTGGCCCGCGAGCTAGCTCCTGCTTGCGATCCTTTCCCTGTAAAAATTTTATTGTAACGTGGGTCAGCAAAGACTGATCTCAAACTATGTAACAAACACATCTCCTCCCGACCGCCCCTAACGGACCCCGGGGAACCCCTCCAACCTGCAAGTCCTCGTCGATCTTGACACGCCTCGTCGAGCTCAACTCGACACAACGACACACGGGTAGGGAAACGCCCGTATCGCTACCTGTGTCATACAATTCGTCGATCTCGATACGCAGTTCGTCGATCTCGACACGCTGTGTCGAGTTCAACTCGACACACACGCACATGGGTAGGGACACGCCCGTGTCTCTACCACTGTCACTTCACACGGGTAGTGACACGCTCGGGTCACTACTCGTGTCCTTCTCTAGACATACTCAAGTCATCGAATCGAGAACTGGCCACTCCCACACAGGTAGGGACACGCCCGTGTCTCTACCCGTGTCCTATGCTTGACTGATTTCTCCTCCTTTTTCACACGTGTTGCCCGATTGTCAGCACTTCCCCTGAACCCAAGTCAGCTCTCCTGACTCAAAAGCACACACGAGGGGCCTAGTGCTATTCGGGACGTTACAAATCCTATAAAAAAATAAAAGATTGCGTCCCCGAAATCAGGCTTAGGCTATGGGAGAAAAGCATAACAAAAATATAATATGCTTTTAAATAAAATTACCTTGAGCAAACAACTCCGGATAGTGTTTTTGCATCACATCCATCGACTCCCATGTATATTCCTCCTTCCCATGATTGGACCATAACACCTTCACCAAGGGAACACTTTTGCTCCGTAACTTTCTTGTCTCGCTATCTACGATCTGCACCGGCTCTAGTCGCACAGACCTATCAGACGCCATAACACCATCAGTTGTGGGGATGTATTGATCGGGCCGCAACAGTGCCTTCCGAAGCGACGACACATGGAACACGTCGTGGAGGTTCTCAAGCTCGGGCGGTAACTCCAACCGATAGGCCAGCGGGCCAATCCTTTCCAATATAGTATAAGGCCAAACATACCTTGGGCTGAGCTTTTTCACACCACGCACACGTAACACTCCATGCATCAGTCGGATTTTCAGGAACACCTTATCACCCACTTGAAACTCCAGCATCCGGTGCATTGCATTATAATACTTCGCCTGCCGACTTTGATCCTCCAACATGCGATCCCGTATCAGTCTAACCGCCGCATCGGTATTATCAATATATTCAACACCCAAAGCCTTCAGGTCTTCATCTTGCACCCAAGTCAAGGGGGTTCTACAACTTCTTCCATAAAGAGCTTTGTTTGGAGCCATGCCAATACTAGCCTGGTTGCTGTTATTGTAGGAGAATTCTACCAATGGTAAGAGTCTTTCGCACGGCTCTTCTCTATCCAAGACACATAATCTCAACAAATCTTCCAATGTTCGAATGGTCCATTCAGATTGCCCATTCGTCTAAGGATGAAACGCGGTGCTGAAGGTAAGATGCGAGCCCAAATACTCATGTACTGCTTTCCACTCCTTGGTGGTAAACAGACCATCACGATCAGATACGATCGTCTTAGGAACGCCATGATACCGTACGAATTGCTCCACAAAGTGGCGTACTAAGACATCCACATGAGCTTCTTTCTTCATTGGGATAAACCGGGCTACTTTCGTCAGGCGACCAACAATTACCCACACCGAATCATTTCCTGAGCGCGAGCGAGGTAACCCATGGACAAAGTCCATGGAGATATCCTCAAACATCCACTCGGGGATGTGCAACGTGTAACAACCCCATCCGTTCATATAATATATACTAGAAGGTCCGGTCAGGGCCCCCACAACATATACCACAAAACAGACGATGAATTTATGGAGTGATACAAGAGTAGCGCAACACACCTACCACATTGCATTCTAGCGGAAGCCTATAACACTACACTTGAACTCCACACTTGAATGTCAAACATATAAAAACTCCACATTTTATACATTATAGTAATGTCTTACACATTCAAGTCGCTGGCCTTATGGCCTTACAGGGCTTTCAAAATAGTGGCCTCAAACATTGGCACGCAGGCCGGCCACAAAAAGAAAACATAACCCAACCATTACTTTTAGCATTCGAGGGCTAGCAATGGCAGCAGCAAATGCAACAGGGGCTTCAACCCTTCTGCGTCCCGCTCGGCTCTCCAGCATCTGCACAGAGACATTCCACCCAAGGGTGGCAGATAGAGTCAACGGTCAGCATTCAGCTGACCAAATTATAACGACCCTACCCCTTTCTCGGGGAAGTGGTATTCTTCCCTGCAGGCATAGCATCTCACAAGCATGTATATATATATCTCATATAATGTGCTTTCACGCACACATGCCATCACAACCGTCAGCCACCCAGCCCGACAGTCCGTGCACTCAGGGCACATTCTTGGTGTACTGGCAAACCAGTTGCTCCCCACCGTAACAGGGTCACAGCCCAACGACAACTCACTTGAGCATTTACTCCATGGCGTGCAGCTGGAGTTTTATAGTCTTAGTGAACCGGGACTGGCCCATAGCCACCCATTATATCACGGCGCGTAGGCCTAAGACTGTTGCTATGCGCTCCAACTGACCGCACTTTCTGGTCTCACGTCGGACGGACATAGCGCAGGTCTGATCCTCCACCCCCCGTTTCTCAAATCGCCTTGCCATCACCGAGTACGGCGTACTCGCGGCTAAATAAATGCGCGGGTAGGTCTCACCGATCCTGTTCTGTCATTTAAGCCTGGGAATTACTCTAACACCCATTTCATCTCACCACATAACCAGGTATTTCCTGGGCACACCAGTACTTCCTCCTACTCTCTTCGCAGGTGGACACCGGAAATATCACAAATGTCTGGGGTCTTTCCTGGCTACCAAGCCAGTACTTCCTATTACTCTCTTCACAGGTGGACTCCCTATAAACATTAAGCATTACAAAGGGTATTTCCTGGAATTCCCATCCAGTACTTCCTGCTACTTCCTTTCACAGGTCGAACCCAATAGCAAAAGCAACACAAGCATTCTATGGGTATTTTTCTAGACTACCACTCCAGTACTTCCTGCTACTTCCTTTCACAGGTTCAACCCGTCGACTCCTAAACTATACGTTTATCACGGAGTCTTCTCCGGTTCATATATACAACATCACCGATCCAGACCAACCTGTCCAAATGGGCTTCACACAACATGCCTATTCCATACTCCATTTCCGGATCTATATCCAACAAAGGGGATTCCATGAATCAACCCAAAGACTCTAAAAATCAGCCACCTTTTGGTGGGGGAAACATGCCTATGCCAAAAAGGAAGCCTTCACATGACTATGGAAAAAAGTCGTTACCCTTGAAGACTGTTTCGGTGCCATGAACTCCTAGCTGGCTAGAAGGAACCGCAAAAGCTTTTCCTCCGCAACAATGGCCTCGAATCTCAGCTTGACGCTCTCAAGCTCCACCAGAGTTCAACCCCTCTTCTTCCTCCTCCTTCCTCTTTCTTTCTCTCTCTAAGCTTTTTAGAAAGATGAAGGCAAGAACATAATGAGACTTCTTTCGCAACTCTCGGCCTTAAGGAAGCAGGGAGGGATCTCAGCTGTAGATCCCAGCTGAAGAAATATGGACGGACACAAAAAGCCTAAAACTTGCTTTTTGGGTCTGACACGCCGTATGACACGCCCGTGTCATAGGCCATGTTCGCTAAGCGGTGCTCAAACCGCCTTATCAACCGCCTTATCCCGAAACAGGTCATGCCCAGGGTACACGCCCGTGACGGCCCGGTCACACTCGTGACATAGAGCGTGTACCTCACTCGAGTTATATTCACGACCTACTCGAGAATACTACTCAAGTAGTTCATTATGACACGCTCGTGTCATATATCGACACGCCCGTAACACGGGGCGTGTCACCGACTCGAGACCCACTCGAGAGGGATTACTCGAGAGAAAACCAATTACTCGAGTACCCGTATTGTACACGCCCGTGTCATAGGGATGACACGCTCATGTCACCCCCTCTTACTCGAGTATTGTTCCACCTACTCGAGAGAAAGGTGTCGACCTCTCGACACAGCGGGACACGCTCTGTGACACGCCCGTGTCACAGGCCGTGTACTCCGCACTCGACGATCGTCGATCGCAGTTCGTCGACCAAAAATTTGGTGTTGACCAAAAGAGGACACGCCCTAGGTCACTCCCCCTGACACTCCGTGTCACGGGCGTGTACCTCCCGAAAATTCGTCAAACAAATTTCGTCGAGCACGCGCCCTTCTGCTCTACCCGAGCAGGACATGCCCGTGTCCCAGGCCATGTCACCCATGCCTGAACCCAAATTGACTTTGGGGTGTTACAATCCACCCCTCCTACAAGAAATTTTGTCCGCGAAATTTGTACACAAGAAGGAACCAGCAAGTAATAAGTTATAACATCAAACTGTTTAGGTTACAACAAACTTTTCACTCCTCAACCGTTTTTACAACTCGGGAAAATCAGCTCCCATGGTTTGCTCTCGCTCCCATGTATGCTCCTCACGGCCGCAATTGTCCCATCGGACTTTGACCATCCCGACCGTCTTGTTCCGTAGTTGCTTCTCGGCTCGATCCTCGATCTGAATGGGTCTAACTCTTGTTGTTAGCCCATACTCCATCGACACACGATCATCTTTGATCACTTGAGCTGGATTTTTTTTTTCACGGCCTTCCGAAGCACCGAGATGTGAAATACATCATGTAGTCCACCCAAGTCTGCCGAAAGAGCTAGCCGATACACTGCTTCTCCAATTCGCTCAACCACTTCAAATGGACCTAAATATCTTGGACTCAACTTTTTCAAACGTCGAATCCTGGATACGCTTTTGAAGGGCTTGATCTTCAAGTAGACCCAAATGCCTGCTGCGAACTCAACGTTTCGGTGTTCGGCGTTGTAGTACTTCGCTTGATGATCTATGGCTATGAGTAGCCTCTCTCGAATAGTACGAATGGTTGAGTTTGCTTCATCGACTTCTTTACGATTATAAACTCTAGCTTCACCCGCTTCTATCCAAGCCAAGGGAGTACGACACATCCTTCCATATACAGCTTCATACGGTGCCATCCCGATGCTCGCCTGGTAGCTGTTATTAAGCAAACTCCACCATGGAGAGATTATCTTCCCATCTCTTTCCAAAATCTAGGGTGCACATTCGGAGCATGTCCTCCATCGTTCTGTTGGTTCGTTCAGTTTGGCCATCCGTTTGGGAATGAAAGGTCGTACTGAAAGTCAACTTCGTGCCGAACAGCTGGTGAACTAGTGTCCAATCCTTTGATGTGAATCGCCCATCTCGATCACTCACGATGCTCCGAGGAACACCGTGGAGCTGTACAATCTGTTCCATGTACAGCTTTGCCAAACTTTCTACCGAATCATCTCGCGTGTTTGGGAGGAATGTGTCACTTTTGTCAGCCGATCGACAATCACCCAGATGGAATTGTTTCCTCGCCGAGATCTCGGCAACCCATGCACAAAATCCATGGAAATAATGTCAAATTTCCATTCTGGAATCGGCAACGACTTCAAATAACTGCCCAGTTTCTGGCATTCCGCCTTCACCATAGCACAGGTTTGGCATTTGGCCACATAAAGAGCAACATCTTTTCTTAGCCCTGACCACCAGAACAGCTTTTTCATATCTCTGAACATCCTTGTGCTCCCTGGGTGGATTGAGTACTTCGAATAATGCTCGTCATACATCAGTTCTTCCCTCAATGTACCCAAATTCGGGACGCACAAACGACCATCTTGCCGGAAAAGACCGTCATTCCAGGAGAATTTGCCTTCAGGACCATCTTTAGCATAGCGTAGGAGATCTTCATCTAACACCGTTGCTCGTCGAATCCGGACTGCAAGGTCACAGTGCACCTCCGTCCAGTTCAAACATGCATCAGCGGTGGTATTCTTGTCAACACAAGAAATCTCTAATGCTTCTAACTCCTGGATGAGACGTTCATCATGCCTTTGCAACCAGCTCGCCCTTACCGGAGTTCTCCGACTCAAGGCATCCGCGACCACATTCCCCTTTCCGGGAGTATAGTGAATCTTGAAGGTGTAGTCCCCGAGGAACTCCAACCACCTTCGTTGTCTCATATTCAAGTCCTTCTGCTCCAATATATACTTCAGGCTCTTGTGATCTGTATAGATCTCCACTTTCACACCATAAAGATAGTGTCGCCACAGCTTTAGTGCAAAGATCATCGCTGCCAACTGAAGATCTTGGACGGGATAGTTCCTCTCGTGCACTTTCAGCTGGCGTGAGCCATAAGCAATCACCTTTCCATTTTGCAGAAGCACGCAGCCTAAGCCGCTCCCTGAAGCATCACTATAGATTACAAATCCATCAGTACCACGTGGCGATGACAACACAGGCGTCGTGGTCAACCGAATCTTTAGCTCTTCGAAATCTCGCGCGCACTCTGGCGACCAAACGAACTTTTGTTCTTTTCGCGTCAACGTGGTTAGCGGCAAAGCAATCCGTCAGAAGTTTTCAACAAATCTTCGATAGTAGCCTGCCAGTCCAAGGATGCTCCTGACCTCGGCCACTGAAGACAACACTGGCCACTCCTCTATGGCCCTTATCTTCGCTGGATCCACTGCTATGCCCGCTCCACTCACCACATGGCCTAGAAACTCCACTGACGCTAGCCAAAATTCGCACTTTGAGAACTTGACATAGAGCTGATTTTGCCTCAATGTAGTCAACACTAACCGCAAATGCTTCTCATGGTCGGCTTCCGATCTCGAGTACACCAGGATATCATCAATGAACACTATCACAAACAGTTCCAGATATTCACGGAATATTTAGTGCATCAAGTCCATAAATACCGATGGTGCATTGCACAGCCCAAACGGCATGACCGTGAACTCGGAGTGCCCGTACCGAGTTCCAAATACGGTTTTGGGAATATCTTCTTCCCGTATCCTCAACTGGTAATAATCAGATTGCAAGTCCAACTTTGAGTAGACGGACGATCCCACTAGCTGATCAAACAATTCATCAATCCGCGGAATCAGATATTTATTTTTCTCGGTCAGCTTATGCAATTCGCGGAAATCAATACATAACCACAAGCCACCGTCTTTCTTTTTGTACAAAAAGCACAGGCGTGCACCTAGGAGACATGCTTGGGCATATATACCCCTGCTCCATTAATTCCTGCAGTTGGACATTCAACTCCGCCATTTCCTTAGGCGCGACGTGATATGCGAGTGGGCCACAGGTTTCTCACCTGGCACCAACTCGATCGAGAAGTCAATCTCTCACTGGGGTGGTAGCCCAGGGAGATCCTTGGGAAACATATCTGCCCATACCGATATCGGCAATACAGATGCAGTCAACTAGAAATCCCGACTTCCGAATTGCACCGCCACATCGCAAGCCTTACCAGCAAGCATCATACAATAGTCGGCAACACCACCCTAACGCTCTCTGTCTACCCAAGTTACGCTGGGAAATCTGTCGACAGAAATGAATACGCAGCATTCGTATCAAACAGTGCTTGCGTCAGCGTGTTCCGAATCATCGCAAAGCCTGTGGTGCATGTAACACACACAAGCGACATACACAAGATGCAAACAAAAGCAAGCAATACGATTATCGCGCACTCGTTACACTTAGGGTTGCGCTTGGGACGCAGAGGACTCCACCACTGCTTTTCCCGTCTCCATATAAGACGCTCCGATTTCCTGCTCAACCAGACGTCGACGACTCCTGATAAGGTTGGGCACTGTTGGGTACATTGGTTAAATGTACCTGATTTGAAGAAGCCTCACCCAACTCAATGATATACATCATAATGTATTTGTTGTATGTTGAGTTTACTTGTGCAGGTTAAGTAATTACTGGACTGAAGCAAAAAGTTTCTAAGTCCATGTGTCGACACCCAGAGGGAAAGTGTTGACACTTAAGAAGACTTGTGTCGACACCCAGACAAGCAGTGTCGACACTTGGAGTCATTGTGTCGACACCTGGGATGCAGAGTCGACACCAGACAGAAAGTGTCGACACAAGGAGCTGTGTCGACACTCAGTGAAGAAAAGTGCAGAGAAGCTGTGTCGACACAAGGAGCTGTGTCGACACCCAGTGAAGCTGTGTCTACACCAGAAAGTGTCGACACTTGGAGCTGTGTCGACACTCAGCAAAAGTCAGCAGAGATTAAGTTAAAGTGTCGACACCAAGAACAATGTGTCGACACACAACAAGAAGAGTCAGCACTTGAAGAAAGTGTCGACACCAAGAACAAAGTGTCGACACTCAACAGAAGAGTCAGCACATGAAGTAAGTGTCGACACCCAGAACAATGTGTCGACACTCAGCTGAAGACTCTACACTTGAAGAAAGTGTCGACACATGAAGCTGTGTCGACACTTAGCAAAGAACAGAATTATCAACAAAATATTCTAAGTACAAGTGTCGACACTAAGGGAATGTGTCGACACTCAGCTGAAGTCTCAACAAAAGAATCAAGTGTCGACACAAGGAGCTGTGTCGACACTCAGCAAGTATCAACATAGAAGACTATGTGTCGACACCAAGAAGCAGTGTCGACACTTAACAGATTCAACACAAGAAGTTGTGTCGACACAAAGGAGATGTGTCGACACTTAGAAGAATTCAGCAAAAGATAGAAGATCAAGTACTTGTGTCGACACTCAATTTCAGTGTCGACACATGCAGAAGAAACTGTGTCGAGACATACAAGAAGTTGTGTCGACACCTTGTAGACTTGTGTCGACACTTACACAACTGGTGTTGACACTTGGTCTATAAGTGTCGACACTTGAAGACAGAAAGTCTCGACACTATCAGACAGTTAGAGATTTTCAAGAATTGACTGGATGACTTGACAGCTGCCGTTCCAGCCGGTCTACAGCACCTGTCAGAGATGTCAGAATTCAGTTATGGACCGGACCAGCCGGTTACCATGAAGAAGGCCTATAAATAGGCTCATACAGTTTACAGAAACAGTGGTGAAGGTGGATCAGATTGTTGTTGAACAAGTTATTAAAGTGGTTCACAGAGTTATTGATCAAGTATCAAATCAAGAAGATCTAGCTGTGCAGATCTAAGAAGTTGGAGAGAGAGGGCTCCATCCAAGAAATCAGCCTTTGGAACTAGGCTGAGAAGAAGGGTCCAGATATTTTCTGGATCTTAAGAAGCAGAGATCAAGGATCAACTGCAGGAGGATTCATTCTTATTCAGTTCTACTTTCAAGAAGCTTTGAAGAAAGCTAAGTCAGATTGAATCCAGCTGAGTTCCTCCAAGAACTCATCAAGAAACTCTCAACTCCCCTCTCTTGTTTCTGAGTTGTTGAGTTAATATTTGTAATTCATTTTTAACTTGTAGGATCCTTTGGATCTGAGTGAATTGTAAGCCTGTAATTATAAAGGCTGAGGGTAGGGCTTGAGAGCCTGAGTGTAGGAGATTGAAATCTCAGAGTGTAGGCCTTGTTGGCTGAGTGTAGGTCTTGATTGGCTGAGTGTAGGCCTTTGTGGCTGAGTGTAGGCTTTGGGATAAAGCTGAGTTGTAGGGCCTTGGGCCTGAGGTGTAGGAACCAATTTGGGTTCTGAGACAGTAGTGGAGTTTGGCCGAATCTAGTACACTGCTAGATAGGCGAAGGGGGAAAGTGGATGTACCCAATGCTTGGGGAACCACTATAAAACTCTGTGTCTGCTGTGGTGTGATTGTTGCTGTGTATGTTTTGTGATTGCTGTGCAAAAGTAGTTAGAATTCTGTGATATAACTGATTGCTGCCATTAAAGTTCAAAAAGGATAAGGTCACCTATTCACCCCCCCCCCTCTAGGTGTTTAGGTACCATATCTTTCAAGTGGTATCAGAGGGAGGTTCCTCAAAAAGGACTAACAGTCTGAGGAGATCCTGATTGGCAGATTCAGTGTAAGTCAAAATACAGATTCAAGAAAATCAAGAATCATGGGTTCCTCTGAAAATCACAAGGAATTGGGTTCCATGAAATTGCCCATATGCAGGAAAGAGATCTTTGGGATCTGGAAGGAAAGGGTAAGGCTGTTTATGGAAGCCTCTGACCCTAGAATCTACATCACAGTAAAGGAAGGGCCTTATGTGCCCATGAAGATATCTGTTCTAGATGCAAATCAGAGAACCCCAAAGGATTTCTCTGAAATGACTAAGGATGAGATTGTCCTAGCCACCATGGACAAGAGGGCACAAAACATTATAGTGAGTGTCATAGATGATGCAACATTTCAGAATCTTATACACTGTAAGACTGCCAAAGATATGTGGGACACTCTTATAGTGCATATAGAGGGATCTGAAGAAGTTAGACAAGATAGAAAATCCTTGCTAAATCAGGAGTATGAAAGTTTTAGACAAGGAAAGGGTGATAACATAACTGAGTGCTATAAGAAGTTCTACAGAATAGTGAATGAACTCATGTCTTATGGAAGAGAGTTCAGTAACTATGAACTAAATGACAAGTTCCTAAGGTCCCTAACCAAAGATTGGGACACCAAGATCTGTGCCATTAGAGAAATGGCTAAGTTGGGAGAAATTCCTCCACCTACACTGTTTGGCAAGTTATTGTCTTATGAAATGCAATTGACAGTGAGGAAAGAGGAGGAGAAATCAACAAGAACTGAACACAAGGAAAGAACAGTAGCCTTCAAGACAGAAGCCTCCAGAAAGTGCAGGAATAAGTCATCAACTCCACCTCCAAAGGTAGTTGAATCAGAGTCAGATGAGTCAATCAGCACAAAGTCTGAAAGCAGTGAAAGTGATGAAGAATTTGCTGCCTTCACTAGACACTTTCAGAAATTCTTGAAGAAGAAACAATGGAGGTCAAGGCCTTCTACTTCAAAAGGAAAAGAAGACTTCTATCAAAAAAAAAGTCTTCAAAGAAAGACAGGAAGAGGACAACATCTAGCAAGGCAACTGGTTCAAAGATAATATGCTATTGCTGTAATAGACAAGGCCATGTTATTGCAGATTGTCCTGAAAAGAGAAAAGAGTCTAGTGACAAGAAGAAGACTCATTTTAAAGGCAAGAAAGAAAAGTCTTTTGTTGCCAAGAAGGAGAAGACTCTATCAGATATCTCTTCTTCAGAAACTGAATCTAAGGCCTACATATGGCTGTTTGCTGAAGAAGAAGAAGAAGAATTCATGTAGATCATGGAGTCTATTTATGAACAAGAAGACTGTCAGAGCCAAGGACTGATGGAATTGACTGAGAGTGACAAAATCCTGGAGCAGCCAGGACCCAGTAAGGTACAAAGTTCAACTCTAAGTTCAGTTTCTTGTTCCAGTTCAGAATCAGATTCTTCATCATCAAGTGATGAGAATGTATCTGAGTCTGAGGATGATATTCATCAGCTTATAGATGAATATAAGGTACTGTTGCAAGCTTACAAGAAAAGCAAGTCCCTAGCCAAAAGTCAGGCAAAGGAAATTGCTGATCTTAAAGTTGCTGCAACAGATTTTGAGAAGCAATTTGATCAAAAGCTTAATGAGATAGCCAGGCTGAAACACATAACAGTGATTCAGATGGGGACTATCACCTTTAAGAATGATCAAATCAAGAGTCTGGAGATCAATCTTCAGAAAGAGAGAGAGAGCTTGTTGCTAGGTTTTCTAAACCTAAGTCAGTTTTACACATAATTGATGAATTTATTCATCACAAGGGTAAAGCTGGACTGGGCTTTACTAGACCTGCAAGGACTAAGCAGTCCAAGTCTAAGTCCAAGGGCAAAGCCCCAACATTCAACAAGTCTGCTGTAGATAAAACAGCAAAGGCTGTACCTAAGCAAAGGTACAATAAGTTTGAATGTTGGTGCTGTGGCAAGGTTGGCCACTTTGCAGTGGACTGTTGGCACAATGCTAGTGCCAAAGTGAGTAGAAAATTACCTGTTGGAAAGCCAGTAGGTAGTTTTGTCAAGTTGCAAACTAACAGGTACCAAGGACCCAAGAATACTTTGGGTTCTAAGGTTCATTAATCTGTTTTGCAGGTAAGTCCAAGTGGCCATACCCCAACATGGTACTTGGACAGTGGATGTTCCAGACATATGACTGGAACAAGAGGATTACTAAAGGACTACATTCCAATAAAATATAGTCCAAAAGTCACCTTTGGTGGTTCTGAAAAAGGAATCATCAAAGGATTTGGTAACATTTTTAGCAACTTGGTTACCATTACTCAAGTGGCTTATGTTAAAGGGTTGAAACACAACCTAATAAGTATAAGTCAATTAAGTGATGTAGGGTATGACATCTCATTTGTTAAAAATGGTTGTCATATCAAGAGGTCAAGTGATCAAGAGATCATTTTGACAGGTTATAGGAAAAGGAATGTCTATTGCTTAGACATTATGATTGAGAACAGTGGTTCTCTAGTTTGTCTTGTAGCTGATGAGACAGTCTCTCATTGTGTCAAATGGCACAAGAGGCTTGCCCATCTTAACTACAAGTCAATTAGCAAACTCTTTAGCAAAGAGTTAGTGAGGAATGGTCCTCAAGTTAAGTGTGTTAAAGATGGTATTTGCTCAGCTTGTCAAAAGGGCAAGCAGACTAAATCCACCTTTAGAAGCATAGAGAACAAAGATGCTGTGAGGTGTTTATACCTCTTGCATATGGATCTCTTTGGTCCAATGCCAGTTCACAGCTTAGGTAGGAAGGTCTATACCTTTGTAGTTGTAGATGACTACTCAAGGTTTTCCTGGGTGTTCTTCTTAAGACAGAAATCTGAAACACCTAGTGTCTTCTATAGCTTTGTCAAGCAAATTCAGAATGAACTAAACAGTACAGTGGTCAAGATTAGAAGTGACCATGGTACTGAATTTCAGTCTGATAGCATGACAAGACTATGTGAAGAATTTGGGATATTTCAAGAATTCTCTTCACCTAGAACACCTCAGCAAAATGGCATTGCTGAGAGGAAGAATAGGACCTTGATAGAGGCTGGTAGGACCCTACTAAGTGATACATCACTGCCAGAGTATTTCTGGGCTGAAGCAGTTAACACTGCATGCCATGTTATAAATAGGGCTACCATCACTAAAAGGCTTAACAAGACCCCCTATGAAGTTGTGAAAGACAGGAAACCAAACCTATCCTACTTTAGGATCTTTGGTTGCAAATGCTTCATACTTAACAATGGGAAGTCTTACTAGACTAAGTTTGCTGCCAAGTCCCAAGAGGGAATTTTTGTTGGGTACAACAATAACAGTAAGGCTTATAGAGTCTACAACTTGACTACACAAGTTGTAGAAGAATCTGTGCATGTAGTTTTTGATGAGACTAAACTTATTAACAATGAGTTGTCTAGTAGTGTATGCATCCCCACAGGTTTAACAAAGAAGATGGACAAGCTTACTGTAGAAGAAGTACCTGCTGCAAGACAGCAAGTAGAATTCAGTGGTTGTTGTCCAGGGGGAGAACTACATGTACCAATTGCTGATGAAGTTCAAGGAATACAGCATGATGAAGATGCTGAAGAGGTTCAACCAGAAGTAAGGATGCCTCCAGCCAACAGGCATCTAAGAGATCATCCAATAGAGCAGATTATTGGAGATCCAAGACAAGGAGTACAAACCAGGAGCAGATACATGAATGCAGCAATCTACACCAGTTTTCTGTCTCAAGTTGAACCTAAAAAGTTTGAAGAAGCAATACAAGATCCACAATGGACTGAAGCAATGCAAGAAGAGCTTAATCAGTTCAAGAGGTGCAAGGTCTGGGAACTTGTTCCTAAACCTAAAGACCGCAATATAATAGGAACCAAGTGCATCTACAGGAATAAGATGGATGAACAAGGGGTCATCATTAAGAATAAAGCTAGACTGGTTGCTAAAGGATATAGGCAAGAAGAAGGGATTGACTTTGATCAAACCTTTGCTCCAGTAGCCAGACTGGAAGCCATAAGGATGTTCTTGGCCTATGCAACCTATCAAGGATTCAAGGTTTACCAAATGAATGTCAAGTCAGCATTCCTGAATGGTAATCTTAAGGAAGAAGTCTATGCGGAACAGCCTTCAGGTTTTGTTGATTCAACTCTACCTCATCATGTCTATAGACTTAGGAAAGCTTTATATGGGTTAAAGCAAGCCCCTAGGGCTTGGTATGAAACCCTATCTAGTTTCCTCATTGAGAACAAGTTCTCAAGGGGGAAAATAGATAAGACTCTATTCCTTAGGGAATCTAGAGGCAAAGTTATACTAGTCCAAATATATGTAGATGACATTATATTTGGGTCTACTGAAAGCAGCCTTTGCAAAAAGTTTGCAAAACTGATGCAAGGTCAGTTTGAAATGAGTAGTATGGGAGAGCTGAAGTTTTTCTTGGGTCTCCAAGTTAAACAGACTAAGAGTGGTTTATCCATTTGTCAGTCCAAGTTCACCCTAGAACTCATAAGGAAGTATGGTATGGATTCATCCAGTACCATGAAGACTCCTATGGGGTCAAGTATGTCTCTCGGCAAGGATGATGCAGGGAAACCTGTAGATGAAACCTTGTATAGAGGGATAGTTGGCTCCCTATTATACTTTACTGCTAGTAGACTAGATATCATGTATGCTACATGTGTCTGTGCAAGGTATCAAGCCTGCCCTAAAGAGTCTCATTTGACAGCAGTCAAAAGAATATTGAGATATCTAAAGGGCACTCCCTATCTAGGCCTCTGGTACCCTAGGAATGGGGATTTTGATCTAACAGGTTATTCAGATGCAGACTTTGCAGGATGCAAAGAAGATAGGAAAAGCACTACTGGAACCTGTCAATTCCTAGGTGGGAGACTAATTTCATGGAGTAGCAAAAAGCAAACCAGTGTGGCTATCTCCACAGCAGAGTCAGAGTATGTGGCTGCAGGAAGTTGTTGTGCTCAACTTCTGTGGATACAACATCAGCTAGAGGACTATGGATTTCAGGTAAGTAGAACTCCACTTTTCTGTGATTCTACAAGTGCTATTTCAATAGCTAATAACCCTGTATCTCATAGTAGAACAAAACATATTGAAATTAAATATCATTTTCTTAGGGAGCATGTAGAAAGAAAAGATATTTTATTAGAATATGTTAAAACTGATAATCAAGTAGCTGATATGTTTACTAAGCCCCTAGAAGAAGCTAAGTTCAATAGATTCAAACTTGAACTAGGAATGATAAACTTAGAGTAAGATTACAGTATTGAAAATGGCTAAGTAAAAAGGTGTCGACACATAGACAAGTCTATGTCGACACAGAATAGTGGTGTCGATAGTTCAGGAAAAAGGTGTCGACACATCTAGGAAGTTGGTGTCGACACTTCAAAATGTTAGTGTCGACACATGCCAAGTAGGTGTCGACACATCCAAAGTGGTGTCGACACTTAGTATTTACTCAGAATTTTTCTAAGTAAAGTCTCGACCATGTGTCGAGTTATGTGGTGTCGACACATAAACAAGTGTCGACACATAAAATCTGTTGACTAAACTTGTGTCGACACATATGTGTCGAGACATTATAAGTCAGTGTCGACACTTATTGCCAGTGTCGACACATTTTCAGTTAGCTGTCCCGCCTGTTCATCTTCAAAATCAGAAAGGTATAAATAGGGTTCTGTCTTTGTTTGTCGACACGCTTTCAAAGTTTCGAGACTAAAACTTCTGTGTCAACCCCTCTCTTTTCTCAAGACAAATTCTACAAACCCTAATGGCGCCTAAGCTAGAGGAGAATGTCAACGAAGGATATGAGCTGGTGCGCGGCGCTTTCGAAGATGCAGATCAAGAAATCAAGTCTGTCGTAACCCTAGTCGCAGATTCAGGGTTTGAGTATTTAGTTTCTGAACCTACAAAAATATGGAAGAAAGAGGTTCTTGAATTCCTAAATGGAGCTGAAGTAGATGAGTCCGGATACAGAATCAAATCCAGAGTTCATGGAACGAAGATCAAGGTATCACCAAAGAGTCTAAGGAAGATTCTACAGCTTCCAAGAACTCAAGATGAAGAAGAAGTTACTGCATCAAGGACCAGGGAAGCTTTAACCTGGTGTGGATTAGATTCGACAATGAAGATTGGTTCTGTTTTCAACAGGAAAGGCATGAACAATCAAGGCAAATTCATATCTGAAATAGTTGGTAAAGTATTACTCAGCAAGCCAGGAGGGCATGACAGAGTGTCTGCCTATATGTTTGGAATAATGACAAGGATAATATTCACACTAAAAACAGACTGGTCTATAGTAGTTTATGAGAAAATCAAGGAAAGCTTGAAGAAGCCCAATCTGGCAGAATCTTAAGTCTCTACCTAGCTGGTACCATACCAGAGATAATGCAACAAGCTGCAGGGAGCAAGATAAATCATATGAGAAGGATGGATCTGAGGATCTTTTCTAGATGGGACAGGGTGTTGTCAAAGGAAATGCCAACCCCTGAGAAGACAGTTTCTGAGAAAGAGTGGTGTAGGGATGTTTGTGAGATGGACGTGCTTACGCTAACGGCGGGTTACCCATCACAGAACATAGAAAAAATAAGAGAGTGCTCCGACCAAAAGCGAACGAAAAGGGGTCGGTTGGCTCTCAAAAATACGGGACTCGATACAACGTCCTTAGGACCTACTCTCCAACAAGCACACAACTCGCGCCTAGCCGGACTCGATACCACGACCTTAGGACCTACCTCTCCAACAAGCACACGTCTCACCGTACCTACACAAGCATCTATTCTTTTCACAATAAGCCGTCAATCGCAGCAAAAATATATTTAGGAGCGGCGGTAAACGATAAGGAGGGATCAAGAACAAGTTGAGATTAACTCCCTTGTTAGCACCGAAGCGTGCCCCATCTTGGAGAACAAGTCAAGGCTAGGCCTAGTTTGTACTCCAGCGGATCTTCCAATCCGAAAAACAAGAGGGTCAATAACAACGTTCGATTCAGATTTGCAAGCGAAAAACACTTTAAAATCGCGGAAAAGACGGTTGAATAACCTCCACAAAAATCTCACAGCAAGAAGCACAAAGATAGGGAAGAGATTACCCAACCAAGAAGAAGATCACACAATATTTGTGGGAGAATCACTCTCTCCACGGTTCCACCGGTTTCACACCGAAGGGGGCTGCTTCCTTCTTCCACGGAGTCGCACCGAGAGAAGCCACGCCGGAGTCGCACCGAACGGGGATGGAGGAGGCAAGGCTAGGCTTCACACCAAAGGGGGGGGGGGGGGCGGCTATTGGAATCTCTCCATGGCTGAAATTTCTCTTAGGGGAGTTTAGGTTTTCTTCATCCAATGCATAACTCATCATAATATCCTCCTTTAAATAGGAGTTACAAAAGAGATCCAACCATCCATGATGGAGATGAAATCTCATCCATCCGGGCGGTTACATACACACCAAGGGTTTAATAGCACACCAACATAAAAATAAAAATAATACAAGCCAAATGTTTTAAGCAATTAAAATAAAACTAACTAAAAGTATTAAGCAAGCTTTGCGCGCCGCGGACGGAGGTTGTATCGCAGCTTTCCGTTAGCGTCCGTGGCGTTGTCATGACGCCGCAAATCTTTAACTTGTTGCGCCGCAGCAACCGGGTCATCATCAGGAAGTGTTGGAGGGGCCGCAGCAACCGGGTCATCATCAGGAAGTGTTGGAGGGGCCGCGCCATCAATCCTCCCCCACTCAAAATCTCGCATCTCCGATGCGTGGGCTGATAGAAAGCGGCGGAGAAGCTCGACATCCAAACGTTGAAGCTCTGTCGCGAGTACCCATGAGTCGTCCGACGGTGGGCGGTCACGCCAACGGATGAGGAAGCGGTAGGTAGCACCGTCAGGAGTAGTAAGTGGCTCAGCAGCGAGTATCATATCTGGATGGAGAAATGTCTTGGGAAACCTGGGAAACATGTCAGCAGTAGGAATAAAAGAAGGCAACGTACCATCCGATGTTATACCTGCGGGGACCGGAGGAGAGAGATCATCCAAACTACCACTCCCCAACCCATTAGAAATTTCAGTGGAGGGAGAAGACGACTAAGAAACCAACTCTTGTGGAGGCGCAACAAACAGCGTCAAATCCGAGACATTAAAAATAGGGGAGATACCCCATTCAGCAGGCAAATCCAATACGAAAGCGTTGTCACCTAGCTTCTTTATAATCCGAAAAGGACCGGCGCGTTTTGGAGCTAACTTTTTAACGGTGCCAGTTGGCATTCGTTCGGGAACTAACCGTACTAAAACCAGATCGCCGACCTTAAAGTGTGACACCTTCCTATGTAGATTAGCGTGCGCTTGATAAGACTCATATTGAGCAGTCAAGGTAGCTCGTATACGTGCATGTAAGTCGTGAATATGTTGGGCGAAGGATTGTGCAAACTGACTTGTTTTGTATGTGGGAGGTAAGGGGACCAAGTCAAGTGGCACAGGGGCCTTATACCCGTGAACAATTTCATTCGGAGACATACCCGTGGACCGATTTTTAGAATTATTGTAAGCCAGTTGTGCATGTGGAAGCAGTAAATCCCAAGTGCCTTTATGGTCGCTCACGAGACATCGAAGAAGATTTCCTAGGCTCCGATTGACTACTTCCGTCTGGCCATCAGTCTGTGGGTGATAAGCCGCGGAGAATAATAATTTTGTGACAATAAGAACCCACAAGGTTTTCCAAAAGTAGCTAGTGAACTTGACGTCTTTATCTGAGACAATAGTCTTCGGAACGCCACGGTGACTAACGACGTCTTTAAAATACAGTTTCGCAATGTGAGAGGCGTCGTTGGTCTTACTACAGGGGAGGAAGTACGCCATCTTGGAGAACCTATCCACAACAACGAGTATAGAATCATGACGTCGCAGGGTGGGGGGAAGGCCTAATACAAAGTCCATGCTCACGTCTTCCCACGGGACGGACGGAATAGGTAGCGGAGTGTATAAACCTACATTGGACTTAGTACCTTTAGAAACTTGGCACGTACGGCAACTGCTCACAACTTTCCCAACCATCGCCTTTAGTTTAGGCCAAAAGAATTTCTCCTCTACGAGCGTTATCATTTTGTCTCTGCCAAAGTGGCCACTCAAGCCACCACTATGTAACTCCCAAATGATGTGGAGTCGCAAAGAGGAGTGGGGGATACACAATTTTCCGTGTTTGAATAAGTATCCGTCTCTAAGTGAATAGGCCGTGATGGTCGCGGGAGAGCTATCCTGGGCAGATAAGTATGGCTCCTGAAAATCAGGGCATGTGGCGTATTCATCCTTTATGCGCTCGAACCCTACCACGTGGACTTGCATGGAGGAAAGTAAGAGGGTGAGGCGACTGAGTGCATCGGCAACTCGATTGTCGGTCCCCTTAAGGTGCTTGAGAGTAAATGTGTATTCTTGCAAGAAGGATACCCATTTAGCGTGGCGCGGGCTGATTTTGTGCTGACCATTGATGAATCGCAACGCTTCATGATCAGAGAGGATCACGAACTCCTTATGAAGGAGGTAGTGCCTCCAATGATGCAAACATCTAATGACCGCATAAAACTCCCTATCGTAATTGGAATAGTTTAATTTAGCACCCACTAACTTCTCACTAAAATAACTAACCGGGTGACCCTCTTGACTCAAGACACCTCCAATCCCTACGCCAGATGCATCACAAGTAAGCTCGAAGACCTTGGTGAAGTCTGGGAGACGTAACACCGGTGCTTCGGTCATAAGCTCCTTAATACGATGGAATGCAAACGTGGCGGATTTGGACCATGTGAATTCTCCTTTCTTCATGCAGTCCGTAATGGGTGCCATAATGCTACTAAAATCACGTATGAAACGACGATAAAAGGTAGCTAACCCGTGGAAACTACGCACCTCACGAAGGCTAGTGGGCTCGGGCCAGTCTCTAATCACCTGAACCTTTCCTGGGTCAACACGAATTCCTTCAGAGCCAACTATATAACCTAAGAATTCAACCTCCGAAACATAAAACGTGCATTTCTTTAGATTTAGATATAAGGTTTCAGTCCTTAAGGTGGAGAGGACTACTTTGATGTGAGAGAGGTGTTCGGCGGGGGAGGTACTAAACACTAGGATGTCATCAAAATACACCACAACAAACTTCCCCATATATGGCCTAAAGATGTGCGTCATCATCCGGGAGAAGGTGCTGGGGGCATTGGATAGCCCAAAGGGCATCACAAGCCATTCATACAACCCGTCCTTAGACTTGAACGCCGTCTTCCACTCATCCCCCTCTCGGATCCTGATTTGGTGGTAACCACTCCGTAAGTCCAGTTTTGAGAAGATAGTGGCACCCGATAGGACATCCAAGAGATCATCTAGTCGCGGAATTGGAAACCTATATTTTATAGTAATTTTGTTGAGAGCTCGGCTATCAACACACATGCGCCAGGTGCCATCCTTCTTAGGGGCAAGAAGAGCGGGGACAGCACATGGGCTCATACTCGTCCTAATAAATCCCTTATTTAACAACTCCTCTATCTGGGTTTGTAACTCTATGTGGGCAGTTGGATTAAGCCGATAGTGTGGTTGGTTGGGTAAGGACGATCCAGGGATAAGGTCTATTGCGTGTTGTATATCTCTAAGCGGTGGTAACGACGAAGGCAACTCCTCCGGGTATACATCCCTAAACTCATCCAACAATACCCGTAGCTCTCGGGGTAAATCTTCCAACACGCCACCATCAGTTTTTTCACCCAGAAGTACAAGAGCGTACATGATTCCCCCAATGAAGGGATCCTTCACAAATTCCTTCCTACCAACTAAACTCAAGGCTTTCCTCTCAACTGGGATGGTGGTATCCTTAGCCAACACTACCGGCTCTTTTGGCACAGTCGGTCTCAAGGTGACGATCTTGCCATTGAATTTAAACTCATAAGTGTTGGCACGACCATAGTGCGTCACATCACGGTCGTATAGCCAAGGGCGGCCTAATAACACATGACAAACGTCCATTGGTAGGACGTCGCACCAAACCTCATCCGAGTAGGATTTGAAAGACAGGGGGACTAGGCATCGTTGGGTAACCTTAATAGTAACCTTACTAATCCAAGCGACCTGGTAGGGGGTCGGGTGCGGCTCGACAGTCAAGGACATACGCTTAACGGCATTCTCAGAAACGGCATTTACGCAACTACCACCATCAATAACTAATTTGCAAAGTTTTTCTCCACTCTTAAAGATCAGGGAAAAGATGCTCGTCCTCTTCCAGTCGTCTACAGGACGAGGGGTGGTCATAATGCAACGCATCACCATAAGGCGGTGATCGTCCTCCAAGTCACTAGGGACTCCGTCAGGGTCGCTCTCCTCTTCGGCCTCATAGACATAATCGTCAGGGTCGGTAGTGGACTCTAGTAAGGCTATGGCCTTCGTCTTGGTGGGGCATTCATAGGCATTGTGGCCTTGAACACCGCATGAGTAACAAGTGGTGTTAGCCTTGCTAACCTTTCCAACGGGGATACGCTCACTAGCGGGGTTCTTGGTATTTCTCGCGGTAATCACAACGGATTTCGACTCGGAGGATCTAAATTTTCCTTTATCAGGAAAAGTGGAAGAAGATGCCCCAGCGGTGGACTTATTCTTCGCATTAGAATAACGGGAGTGAGCTTTAGATGCTAGGTTCTTTTCAATGTCCAAGGCGGCATTGAAAGTCGTATTCAAGTCCGTGTGACCATAACGCAAGAGTTTCCGCTGAATGTCGGGGTGAAGTCCCTTTCGAAATCTAGATAAAGTTACTTCGGGGATCTCTCGAAGGTCACATCGTACCATACGGTCCTTAAGTTCTCCCATATATTCAGCAACAGACATTGAGCCTTGCCGAAGGGTGGCAAGCTCATCGAACATTTGCGTCCGATGGTACGCGGGAACGTACTGATCGGTTAGCAGGTTCTTCATAACAGCCCATCCAATGAGTGGGACCCCGTGCCCAGCTCCTAACCTACGTTCTTCATTCAGCCAATAGGTTTTGGCACGTCCCATTAATTTCATCCTGGCAACTTGAACCTTTTGGGGGTCCGTGAGGTTGTGCCATTCGAAATAGCACTCCATGTCTATAGCCCAATGGAGGAAGATCTGGGGATCTCCCATGCCATCATAGGTGGGGGCATTTATCTTGATAGCCCTCGTGATATCAAAGCCTCGCTCGGGGCGGGGTTCTCGAGGGGGCATACGGGGAGAGTTTCCCTCAGAATCCGAATCAAAGTTCGGTTGGTGCCGGTTGGGCTGCCCAGCATTAACGGGAGGTGGGGGTGGCCTTGCTTGATTTTGTAGGATCTGGGCTAAGGCGTTCCTAAGCTCTGTCATTTCGGCACGAAGACCTGCTATAGCCTCGGTGTTGGGATCACCATGCTCGTTCGCAGCCATCCTAGACGTAGATGGGGTTGCGTACTCCGTTCCTAGCCTAGTGCGCATTCAGGTTTGGGAGGCCCCGGGCAAGATGAATTTTCCTAGGACTGAAGCTATATTGAAAATAAGATATTTTTATATACTCCCGATGTGAATAACACGTAGATCGTTAAAAAAAATTTTCTTTGAAATTTTGCTGAAAAATAAAGATTTCAGCCCGCTATTTGCAGACCACAGAAAATATTTTTTTTGAGTTCTAACGATCGGATCTCTAACAAGGAACGCAGAGAGGATGTTTGCAACGTGAAAGTTGAAACGACCGCCTCTGATACCAAATTGGTGTAGGGATGTTTGTGAGATGGACGTGCTTACGCTAACGGCGGGTTACCCATCACAGAACATAGAAAAAATAAGAGAGTGCTCCGACCAAAAGCGAACGAAAAGGGGTCGGTTGGCTCTCAAAAATACGGGACTCGATACAACGTCCTTAGGACCTACTCTCCAACAAGCACACAACTCGCGCCTAGCCGGACTCGATACCACGACCTTAGGACCTACCTCTCCAACAAGCACACGTCTCACCGCACCTACACAAGCATCTATTCTTTTCACAATAAGCCGTCAATCGCAGCAAAAATATATTTAGGAGCGGCGGTAAACGATAAGGAGGGATCAAGAACAAGTTGAGATTAACTCCCTTGTTAGCACCGAAGCGTGCCCCATCTTGGAGAACAAGTCAAGGCTAGGCCTAGTTTGTACTCCAGCGGATCTTCCAATCCAAAAAACAAGAGGGTCAATAACAACGTTCGATTCAGATTTGCAAGCGAAAAACACTTTAAAATCGCGGAAAAGACGGTTGAATAACCTCCACAAAAATCTCACAGCAAGAAGCACAAAGATAGGGAAGAGATTACCCAACCAAGAAGAAGATCACACAATATTTGTGGGAGAATCACTCTCTCCACGGTTCCACCGGTTTCACACCGAAGGGGGCTTCTTCCTTCTTCCACGGAGTCGCACCGAGAGAAGCCACGCCGGAGTCGCACCGAACGGGGATGGAGGAGGCAAGGCTAGGCTTCACACCAAAGGGGGGGGGCGGCTATTGGAATCTCTCCATGGCCGAAATTTCTCTTAGGGGAGTTTAGGTTTTCTTCATCCAATGCATAACTCATCATAATATCCTCCTTTAAATAGGAGTTACAAAAGAGATCCAACCATCCATGATGGAGATGAAATCTCATCCATCCGGGCGGTTACATACACACCAAGGGTTTAATAGCACACCAACATAAAAATAAAAATAATACAAGCCAAATGTTTTAAGCAATTAAAATAAAACTAAGTAAAAGTATTAAGCAAGCTTTGCGCGCCGCGGACGGAGGTTGTATCGCAGCTTTCCGTTAGCGTCCGTGGCGTTGTCATGACGCCGCAAATCTTTAACTTGTTGCGCCGCAGCAACCGGGTCATCATCAGGAAGTGTTGGAGGGGCCGCAGCAACCGAGTCATCATCAGGAAGTGTTGGAGGGGCCGCGCCATCAAAGAGATTCCTCCCAAAAAGAAAAGGAAGACAGTTCCAGTGGCACAAGAGTCTACTAGCAGTTCTGATAGTGAAGAACAGGTTGTCTTCACTCCAGATGACAATGAGGAAGAGCCTGCTGAAAAGACTCCTGCTCCTCAAGAGGTTGCTGAGATCCAGGGGGAGCTGCCTCAAGCTAGCCCCATCCACAAGGATCAAAGCCAGGGGGAGCCTCCAGTTGTAGAAGAACCCTCTACACTAGAAAGTGAGCAAGCCACCACCATCATACAAGAGGTACTCACTGACCTAAATACTATAGAATTTCTTATAGAAGTTGCTGATTTGTCTGATGTTCATCAGCAAACTCAGCTGAATACTCAAGAATCAGATGCTGTCAAAGAAGACACATCTGCTGTTGTTCAAGTAGTTCCTGATTTAGTGGTTGAAGAGCCTAGAATTTCTCCTGCTCCTTCACCACAAGAATACACCATGGAAGATTTGTTCCTAAATCTGGATCAAGCAGATTTTGACATGGACAAGGCTGCTGAAGAAGAGAATGCTGCTGTTGAGGGGGAGCAAGTGCAGAATCTGGAAGAGCCTATAAGGCAGGAACCTGAGAAGGCACCTGAAGTGCAGAAAGAGAGGCCTCCAAGCCCTAAGGAGAGGGTGGATATTGCCAGCACATCTGCCTCTGAGGATGAGGAGATTGTCAGGGCTAAGAAGAAGAAACTTTATGTCTTCAAGAGAAGAAGTCAAAGTTATAAGAAGGCCCTACAATCTATTGCACCACAGCCTATCATTCAATCAACCCCAGCTTTTGATTATAGTGCACTGATGGTGGCAATGCAAATCAAGTTGGATGAGCAAAGACAGGCCATAGAGAAATATGTAGATGAAGGGCAAAAGTCACTCCAGTTTGATCTTGCCCAAGATATAAAATCAATCAGGTTTGAAATGAACCTTAACAAGAAGGAGATGACAGACTGCTTCCACAAAGGTGGGAATACAGTGGTGTACTTGGCAACACACCAAGAGAAGATAAAAGTACAAGTAGATGACATAGCATTGAAGCTAAGGTATATTCTTGAAAATCAGATAAGGATGAATGACAATCTTACTGCTTCCCATAATGCTATTGTCACTGAATTGAAGAACAAGGCTGCTGAACCCTCTACTTCTACTGCTGCTATTAAAGCTGACTTTGATAAAGTATTTCAAGAAGAAATCTCTGCTGTTAAGACTGCTATCCAAGCATCCCAGAAAGTCATATCTGAACAACTTCAAAAGCTCAAACCATTCTTTAAAGATGGAATCAGATACTTGGATAGTCAAATCAGATTTCAGAAGGATGATGTCAGAGATCATATGGCTAGAGAAGTCATAAAGGGGGAGAGAGTGTTAGTCAAGGCAAGCTCTGACCATGCTAAGTGGATCTCAAATTCTATCAGAGCTACACTTGGATATCCTCCTCTGTGTGATGACAATGATGTTGCTGAATCTGGCATTAACCCTGCCTATCTTGGAGGTGAGCAACCAGAAGTAGCTCAGGTCATTTATCCACCTCCAGATTTTGAAATGATTCATGCTGATGTCCAGTCTATGTATAGCCCACCTGGGGGCAAGGACAATGTCCATCTTGAAAAGGTTGTTCAGCCTATATCAGAAGCCATGCAAGAGGCACTGCAGAAAGAGGAAGAGACAAGGTTGTCAAAGAAGAGGTTTAGGGAACAAGCATAACAAAGGCCAGACTTTGAACAGTGGAGCCCTACCTCTAGGAACATTATATTAACTGCCTGGAAAGCTGCCAAGGATAACACTCATGACAGGAACAAGTGGTTCTCTGAAGCTGAATGGAGAAAGCATGAATCTAGACAAGAGGCCATTGTTCAATACAGAAGGAAGGCAAAGATGGGAAAGCTACCTCCTACAGCTCAGGAGCCTAGCAAGTACTTTCCAAAGCCATATCACTATTTTGAGAGGCAGAAGATCAAAGCTGAAGAGCTTAAAAAGCAAGATCTGAAAGGCAAGAAGCCTGCTGATTCTGAAACTGCTGATGCTCCTGTCCAAGCTAAAGTCCAAGCTGGCAAAGGAATAGTTATCAAGGAACCGGAACAGAAATAGATTAAAAATTTACTTGAAGATTACTTTGTATTCTTTTGGACGTAAAATATTTTTGTGAACTACTGAAAATGTATAAGACAGATATTAGAACAATATATGATTAATATATTTCATGTTTGTTCTGTGAATATGTCTATTTCTTATTTGTTCTGTGTTGATGTATGTGTATACATGTGTGATTTATACATGTTTATGTTTACCCTGCTAAATATAATCCTGCTTTACATCATTTTGTAATTTTAATTATGAATGGTGTATATCATTGACTAAGGGTTATGACTTCTCCAAATAGGGGGAGATTGTTGGGTACATTGGTTAAATGTACCTGATTTGAAGAAGCCTCACCCAACTCAATGATATACATCATAATGTATTTGATGTATGTTGAGTTTACTTGTGCAGGTTAAGTAATTACTGGACTGAAGCAAAAAGTTTCTAAGTCCATGTGTCGACACCCAGAGGGAAAGTGTCGACACTTAAGAAGACTTGTGTCGACACCCAGACAAGCAGTGTCGACACTTGGAGTCATTATGTCAACACCTGGGATGCGGAGTCGACACCAGACAGAAAGTGTCGACACAAGGAGCTGTGTCGACACTCAGTGAAGAAAAGTGCAGAGAAGCTGTGTCGACACAAGGAGCTGTGTCGACACCCAGTGAAGCTGTGTCTACACCAGAAAGTGTCGACACTTGGAGCTGTGTCGACACTCAGCAAAAGTAAGCAGAGACTAAGTTAAAGTGTCGACACCAAGAACAATGTGTCGACACACAACAAGAAGAGTCAGCACTTGAAGAAAGTGTCGACACCAAGAACAAAGTGTCGACACTCAACAGAAGAGTCAGCACATGAAGTAAGTGTCGACACCCAGAACAATGTGTCGACACTCAGTTGAAGACTCTACACTTGAAGAAAGTGTCGACACATGGAGCTGTGTCGACACTTAGCAAAGAACAGAATTATCAACAAAATATTCTAAGTACAAGTGTCGACACTAAGGGAATGTGTCGACACTCAGCTGAAGTCTCAACAGAAGAATCAAGTGTCGACACAAGGAGCTGTGTCGATACTCAGCAAGTATCAACATAGAAGACTATGTGTCGACACCAAGAAGCAGTGTCGACACTTAATAGATTCAACACAAGAAGTTGTGTCGACACAAAGGAGATGTGTCGACACTTAGAAGAATTCAGCAAAAGATAGAAGATCAAGTACTTATGTCGACACTCAATTTCAGTGTCGACACATGCAGAAGAAACTGTATCGAGACATAAAAGAAGTTGTGTCGACACCTTGTAGACTTGTGTCGACACTTACACAACTGGTGTCGACACTTGGTCTATAAGTGTCGACACTTGAAGACAGAAAGTCTCGACACTATCAGACAGTTAGAGATTTTCAAGAATTGACTGGATGACTTGACAGCTGCCGTTCCAGCCGGTCTACAGCACCTGTCAGAGATGTCAGAATTCAGTTATGGACCGGACCAGCCGGTTACCATGAAGAAGGCCTATAAATAGGCTCATACAGTTTACAGAAACAGTGGTGAAGGTGGATCAGGTTGTTGTTGAACAAGTTATTAAAGTGGTTCACAGAGTTATTGATCAAGTATCAAATCAAGAAGATCTAGCTGTGTAGATCTAAGAAGTTGGAGAGAGAGGGCTCCATCCAAGAAATCAGCCTTTGGAACTATGCTGAGAAGAAGGGTCCAGATATTTTCTGGATCTTAAGAAGCAGAGATCAAGGATCAACTGCAGGAGGATTCATTCTTATTCAGTTCTACTTTCAAGAAGCTTTGAAGAAAGCTAAGTCAGATTGAATCCAGCTGAGTTCCTCCAAGAACTCATCAAGAAACTCTCAACTCCCCTCTCTTGTTTCTGAGTTGTTGAGTTAATATTTGTAATTCATTTTTAACTTGTAGGATCCTTTGGATCTGAGTGAATTGTAAGCTTGTAATTATAAAGGCTGAGGGTAGGGCTTGAGAGCCTGAGTGTAGGAGATTGAAATCTCTGAGTGTAGGCCTTGTTGGCTGAGTGTAGGCCTTGATTGGCTGAGTGTAGGCCTTTGTGGCTGAGTGTAGGCTTTGGGATAAAGCTGAGTTGTAGGGCCTTGGGCCTGAGGTGTAGGAACCAATTTGGGTTCTGAGACAGTAGTGGAGTTTGGCCGAATCTAGTACACTGCTAGATAGGCGAAGGGGGAAAGTGGATGTACCAATGCTTGGGGAACCACTATAAAACTCTATGTCTGCTGTGGTGTGATTGTTGCTGTGTATGTTTTGTGATTGCTGTGCAAAAGTAGTTAGAATTCTGTGATATAACTGAGTGCTGCCATTAAAGTTCAAAAAGGATTAGGTCACCTATTCACCCCTCCCTCTAGGTGTTTAGGTACCATATCTTTCAGGCACAAGTGTCCCCATGGCATAAAACATCAACAATCTAGTCGTGTTCACGACTACCATACAAACACGTTGACCCCACACATACATGTATTATTTTCATATAACATAAACATCATCATAGAACTGTCATCCAAAACGGCTTACTGTACATATAACACATGCATAATCCACCATACATGAGGAGCCCCATTATTTATGTACATCATCACGTCGATGAGTCCTTCGTATGTATTGCCTGCTAAGAGCCAATGCGGCAATCTCGGGCTTTATGTCCTGCTTTATCACATGAATAACACTTGTATTGCTTCTTTGGCTGCTGAACACCATCCCAACAGTCACGAGCGATGTGTCCTACCTGACCACAAGCATAACAAGTACGCTTCTCGATTCTTTGCCTCTTACGGTGAGCAGACTTTCCAACCCTTGGAGTTCGCACTTTCCTGGTCACAGGCAACTGCTGGGCTCTCATCAAGTCCATTTCCAGCAGCCTAGCTGCCTCCACCAGTGGTTGGAATCCCAAGAACTTAGGACCCATCAACAAGAAACGGAGTTCCTAACGTAGCCCGTCATAAAACCGATTGATCTTCATCCCCTCGGTTTCAAACACAAACTCGGGTTGTTGTCTCATTGCAACAAATGCATGAAAATAGTCCTCAACCGTGCCCTCTCCTTGGCTCAAACACACGTTCACCGGTGAAGCTGAGGCGCTTCCCCTTGCCGTCCGCTCAAGTTCACTACCCGGTATGGGACGCATTACATGATCAGAGGGTTGAACATGTCCCTCATGGTAAGCCTTGAGCGTTGCAAAAACCACATCAGCAATCAGTCGAGCCATTTCTATCGATGGAGGAGATGTTGGTACCACAGTTGATGTCATGCTTCCCATCGAGTGTTGGGGTTCCTGCTGCCATGCCATCGCACTCGTCGCCTACATTCAGAAAATTACACAAGTAAGCAACAAGATAGGAACGCGCAGGTTCCTCAAACACAAGAATTTGCATTCCTATCATGAACATTCAGGAGTTCAAATGTGTTAATGTCGTTTGCACAGGCACGTGCTCGCCACCCCTCGAAAGAAGTCGATCATGACTTTGAGACGGAAAGACCAAGAGCTCTGATACCAAAATGTAACAACCCCATCCGTTCGTATAATATATACTAGAAGGTCCGGTCGGAGCCCCACAACATATACCATAAAACAGACGATGAAACTACGGAGTGATACCAGAGTAGCGCAGCGCACCTAACACATTGTATTCTAGTGGAAGCCTATAACACTACAGTTGAACTCCACACTTGAATGTCCAACATATAAAAACTCCACATTTTATACATTATAGGAATGTCTTACACATTCAATTCGCTGGCCTAACAGGGCTTTCAAAATAGTGGCCTCAAACATTGGCACGCAGGCCGACCACATAAAAAGAAAACATAACCCAACCATTACTTTTAGCCTTTGAGGGCTAGCAACGGCAGCAGCAAATGCAACAGGGGCTTCAAACCTTCTGCGTCCCGCTCGGCTCTCCAGCATCTGCACAGAGACATTCCACCCAAGGGTGGCAGACAGATGCAACGGTCAGCATTCAGCTGACCAAATTATAACGACCCTACCCATTTCTCGGGGCAGTGGTATTCTTCCCTGCAGGCATAGCATCTCACAAGCATGTATATTGTTGATGCACGAAAACGGACAGGGAGTCGGGCACCACCAGCTAATGCTTCGAGCACAGTGGGAAAAGAGGAGACTGTCGGCTAGACGGTTACTAGCGGTCGCAGCTAAAGGGAAGGAAAAGAGGCCGCTGGAAGCGGCAACAGTAGAGTTCGCCCGCCGCGGCTTAAATGCCACTCTTGCGTCGGACTTTCCTTTACTTAAAATGAGAAACAGTTACACGAAGGAGAAAAAGCGGAAGCCGACCGGACTACAAGCCGCAAAACACTAGACTTGAGACCGCAGCTCTTAACAGGCGAGCTCCTGGATGCAAGTCAGCGTGTCTTGTGGAGTGCACCCTCCCCCTATTTATAGGCTCGGGGGCCTGCCCAAACGGGCAGGGCTAAAGTTTCAGGCTGCCCGGGGTACAAGAGAACCGGGCAAAGGTGAGGGGAAGCAAATGAGAAAGAAAATGAGAAAGGAGGGAAGCCGCGCGGCCTGGCGGATTCGTCTTGGCGAGCTGAGTGCTGGGTCCCGGGCCTTGTCGCTGAGCTGGGCTGGCGCTGGTGGCATTCTGATATGGAGACCACCCGACTTCGGTGATGACCAGACGAGTTGATCTGAGACGCGGCTAGTCGGCCAGGCCGCCCTATGGTGACCGCCCGAATTGGGAGACTTGGCGGCTTGAAAGGTCAGGTCGTCCGGTCTGGAAAGCTGCGCGAACAGGTCGCGGATTTCGGGCTTATCATAATCCCCGCACATTTTTAAGTTTCCAAAAAACTTCGAAAATGTAGAACTAAGTCGGAGACCGTGACTGCCTCATCGTCGTCTATAAAATCCCCTGTCCCTTGTCATTCTTCAAGATTTATGCCAAACCATGGGTCGCTACTCGCCACTTGCGGTCAGTATTTTGCAAGCCGACACGATCTTTCACAAGATGGATGTTATGTCATCAAAGGTAGCCCGCAACAAGAAACCGCTAGAAAAGAAGCAAAGCCGGAGCGAGAACTCGGATGATTCTGCCCGACAGCCTGCCAAGAAGATTGGGAAGCCGGTGACTTCAGCGGCTTCTGGACCTGAAAAGAGGCCGACAGAGACCGTCGGCGAATCATCGTAAGCCGCAGTAGATCCCAAAGCGGTTTCGAAGACTGCTCCACCACAAACCAGAACTGCCAAATCCTTCGACCTGACTTTCACTCCATCAGGAGAACCACACCTAAAAATAGGTGGGACGGAGGAGAAAAGTGTTGAATCTGGGAAACCGTCCGAATTGTGGGACAAGGTCGACGTAATCATTGTGGATGACAATGAGCCGGAGAAGGCGCTGGAGACCGAACGGATTTTGGCTGAACAGCGCAAACAGACTTAAAAGGTGTTCGGCTCCTTGAAACGACAGAAGGAAAGGAGCGAGACCCTTGAAGAAAGGATGAAGAGGAAGATGAGGAAGTTGCAGGCCAGAAACCGGAATATTTCCGTAAAGACTGGCGCGGACAGTCTTCAATACAGGCCGCACGAGAAGGAGGTACCCGAGAACCCATCCACACCGGATTTCAAGCCGAGCGAACCGGAGAGGTCACCCGCGGCTAGCGAGTCGCTTAGTGAGCTCCTCAAGGGCATGGAGACCCTTCAGCAGCAAGACATGCTATTGTCGACACCAGCGGCCTCTGAGGAGGTTGACCGCCCCGATATCCAGGTTATTGGGGAGAAGCCTGGCGAACCGGCTTCCGCGGCTTCTGAAGGAGCCGGGAAACTGAAGCTTCGAGAGAAGATGGGGGAGATGAAGAAGCTGATCGCCGAGAAGCCGGTGGCGACCACACTTCCATTGCTGCAAGGTAAACTCCGGGAAGTTAGGCGAATTATTAAATTCTACATGTCGCGGTCAAGGAAGAAGGGGGCGAATATAATATTAAATCCGCCGGCCAGCTTTTTCCTGACAACGGCTCAACTGAAAAGCCGAGCTAAGGAAGCTGAGCGGCTATGGAAAGAAAAGCTAAAAAGGATAGATCCTGAACGGTTCAGGAGGCCAGTGTTTAGAATTCATACCGCAGCCTCTGGAGGAGATAAACATCAAACCGGCGGTATTATCCTACCGATTCCCTTGCTAGAACGTCGCAATTATCCGGCTGAACCTGACTGCGGTTTATCTTATGCAGGTGTATCCGGAGACCGCGATGAAACCTGGCGACTTGACGTCATTTATGTCTATGCTGCCACCGCCTCCGCCTCCGCCAAGTGTTCGCGAGAAGGAGATGGCCGACTTCCAGAAGGAGGTCGGCACACTGCAGGCGAATTTGAACGCGGCCACTGAAACCTTGCGGATTAGGGACGAAGAAAAGCGGGTTGCCCAGGAGGCCGCGGAAAAAAGGATCCAAGAGTTGCAAACCATCCTGGAGCAAGAGACCACAAGGCTGTAAACTGCGCTTGAGCAGGAGACCATAATGTTGAAGTCCGCGATGGAGCAAGCGACTGCCAGGCTCCAGACCGCGATGGAAGAAGAGACCGTCAGGCTCCAGACCGCGATGGAAGCTGCTGAGGTGAAGATTACTGAGATGCATGTCGCCTTGGAGCAGGAAAGGGCAGAGAAGTATTTGCTGATGGCCGCCCGTCTAGAAGGAGACAGAGAAGAGATCCCACATGCTGAAGATGGCGAGAACCAAGACCTGCCAGCGGAGACCGGTGGAGAGCAGCGGACTACACTGCCGACCTCCGGACAACTGCCGATTACTAGCCGCCCGGCCTCCGGTGAGACTTCAAATCCATCGGAGGCCGCGACGCCTAGACAGGCCGCAGTGTCAAGCGGTCTGGGGGTTCGGGCGATCCCAATGATCCCGTTTGCGATAGTAGAACGCGACACTGTGCGGGATCATCAGTCTCTGCACTCGCTTCACAATCTGGTTAGCCAGGTGTACGTTGCGATTGTGCAAACCGGTGAACAGGTCGTGCGAATAGGACGAGACAGACAGGAAGGTGACAAGCGAGCCTGAGCGACTTGAGAGAACTAAGCCGCGCGGACAATTGAATATTATGTTGTAATATATATGTTTTTTCTGCTGGATGTTGAACAATTTGATTGTTGTAAACTCTTGTAATTTATTATGCTGCGAACTGTATGCGGCTTATGCGGTTTGTATTTATAATCCACATGCCTGTTCCTTTGTTCTGGAAAATCTAAAGTATAGGATAGTAGCAGCGCGGTCTGGCGAACAGAGCGCCGGCTTGAATGTTTGATATCCACATGATTTGCCATGGAATTATTCTAAGTGCAGTGGTATAGCTGCGCGGACCGACGGACTAAACTGCGGTTTGGTCGTTAAGATGATCTGTATTTCCTGTAGGTTTAGGTCGCGCGGCGTGACGACTAGCCGCGATTTGATGTTGGGCACTGTACCTTCACAGATTTTCTATAAATAGAGCTGACCCTGGAGATTTCATGACAAATCAAAAAGGATGCGGGCTAAGTCCAAGTCGTTGCGGTCTGACAAGGCCACTGCGGTTAGGACTAACGCGGCCTCCGCTTTCCACTCTGCAGATCATAAAGAATGCCGGCTTACAAAAGCCGAGCTAGAGGATTTTGTAGAGAAACACATGCAGGGAAGTCCGCTGGTCGCGCGGCTTCCACTACAGGACGAGCGGATTAATTCTTCCCACGTAAATCAGATCGCGGTCCCCATCGACCAGTTTGACTGCAGCTTCAGCTTCACGGTCATGATGGAGGCTGTGGCGATCTTCGACCATTACGGAGTTGTGCCGGGACAACTACCACCAAATTTGATAGCCGTCATATATAGCTTCATCTCCTACCTGACGTCGGAAAGAGTCCGCTTCTCTATTGGGCTCTTCCGGGAATGCTTTTCGGTGCGGTCTATCCCGGACTCCGGGACAAAGATCTTCCGGGGGCACCTGTACTTCGGCTGTAGAGGGCTGAAGATAGTAAACTTGGCGAACAAAATCGCCAACTGGTCCGAGCGGTTTCTCATCTTCGAGGGAAACCTGGGGTTGCTGCCAGTCAACCCGCAAATCCGCGAAGAGGTCGCCTTCGGTAGCGGCGGCTTGGACGGCGTGGAGAAGGAGATCTACAACTTTTTCAAGGGCAAGCGGCTTGATGTAAACCACTACATCGCGCTGTTACCATCGTTAGAAGGAATAGAAGCGGAAGATCGTAAGCTCCAAACCGGTCGAACTGCATTCTTAGCCGCACGGCCTGAAAACTAACTTTGCCTTTATCTTTGCACCTGCTGTGGCGGTTCCGCTGAACAAGCCGTAGACTCTTGGCGGCCTAACTCTCACTCAAAGAGAGAAGAGAGCGAGGCGGGCCAAGCGGGCGCGGGTTGTGGAGGAGGAGGAGTCGGCCTCCTCTGGAGAGTTTATGCTGCAAGGAACGGGCAGCAGCCTGAAGGATGTCCATGGCGATCCGGCCTTGCGGTGGAGTCCGGACGGCAAGTCAGTGACGATCTCCACCGCCCTCCCTTACTGGGGGGGAGAAGAAGTAAGCCGCCACGCGAGCGTGGTTGGCGGCACGCTGTATGGCAAGCGCAACCTGAAGGCGATGCGACGAGATCCACCAGACGACCTGCTGCGACTTGCCGCGCTAGTCGGGGCAAGGAGCTTCGTGGCAAGTCACTTCATGGGCCTTGCCTACAAGCAGCTGATGAAGGAGAATAGCGTCCTGAAGAGGCAGTTAGAGGAACAACAAGAAGAGAACAAGCGACTAAAGGAAAGGGAGGCGGTAAGTCATTACCGATACTCGTGCGGTTAGCATTATGAAACCGCGCGGTCTTACCTTTACTTCCTTTTTTGCAGGAAATGTATAACCCGGCCAACCCCATCTTCCAAGACAATGTCTTCCCGCAACTCATTCAGGGGATCGATGGAGCGCTTAACCGCCTCCGGGATCTTCGCGGATTGGCGACCGGCTTCACCGACTTCACTTGTGCCGACATCTACCCCACCCTGAAAGAGCAGGTGGCCGACGTCTACAGGTCGATCAAGGGCAAGCGCAAGGTCGGGGAAGAAGTCGGCGAGGAGGAGGAAGACGTCGAGGAACAGGTCTGCCAGGGAAGCCGGAGTGCAGGCGCATCGTCTGAGTCCGGCGGTCAAGAATCTGAGACTGCGCGGCCAGACTCGACAACTGCTGGCGGTTCAGGGTGCTCGGCGACTAGCAGCGGGTACTCTAAATCCTCCGTCGATATCGGTGATGGCGGTGATTTAGATTCCCCTGCGGCTAAGAAACTTAAACCGGGCGATTAGAAACACTTTAACTTGTTTTTTGTATTTTGAACTTTTTGGAAATCGGCGGTATTATTTTTGTAAACCGTGCGATTAATGCTTTGTAACACTTAATGAAATAGAAATGAAGGCAACTTTACCTTTCTCTTTACTACATCTCACTTTTCTTACTTGTTTAAGTCCGCTCGGTCTCAGTATAACTTCCGATTTAATAGAATGTTAGCATATAAACCGGTCTGAGTCAATAATGCGGCTTCAACAAAGTTATCCGTAAGAGAGATAGATTTCCTTGCGGCTTATTTCGGAATATAAGTCAATAATAAGCCGCGCGGTTAATAGTTTACACCGCCATTTGCTTAGTCGCCAAAAAACCATGACTTTGAACTATAAGATTGCGGCTAGGGTGAACTCTGATTCGAATTGCCCTTTTAATAAAAGAAGCAAGAATAGAGAAATATTCTGCGGCTTCTGATAATATAAGCCGACATAGGCACATGGAAGCCAAAACTTTTTGTGACGACAGGTCACTGATCGACTAGTATAATTAATACCATAGAAGTCGGCGGATCAAGGCCAGGAATTAACTGCCAGAAACAGGTCGGCCGACTTCCTGTCCATATGAATAAAAAACCGGCAATTGATATATGGAAGCCAAATAAGATAGACCAGGCCTAGACTTGACTGACAGACGTAAGTCGGCCGAGTTCCCAAATATATGAATAATAATCCGGCAGGTAGGCACATGGAAGCCAAATAACGTAAGCTGGAATATCTAACCGGGCGGCCTGTGTATTGAATTATACAAATTGGCACAGGCCGCTTAATAAAGCCGCAAAATAGCGGATAGGCTCGTGTTGTCCTGCAAGAATAGATGGAGATATGCACTTATGTGTCAATGTGGGCAGGTGCGTGCGGCAGTACTTTCCACACAAATAACACATAAGCGGGATTGAAATTCTTAATATCCGCGACCGATGTCAAGCGGGACAAGTACGCAATGTCTGCGACTGAAGTCAAGCGGGACAAGTACGCAATGTCTGTGACGAAGGTCAAGCGGGACAAGTACGTAATGTCTGCGACTGAAGTCAAGCGGGACAGGTACGCAATGTCTGCGACTGAAGGCCAAGCGGAATTTCCACTACACATCTGCGACTGATGTCAAGCGGGATGTGGAGGGCTTAAGAATTCAAAAGGGGCTCTTGCCGCTACATGCATGCAAATTGGCATTATAAGTAAAGCTAAGAAATAAGCTTCAAATGAAAAGATAACGTTTGTTCAATGTTAAGGATGTGGCAAAAGGATATATGTCTGAAGTTTTAGCATGCCCCATTAATACCAATTGCGAAGGGGACTTTATATACTATTCTGATCATAAGCATTTTTTATCGTATAAAGAAAGAGGAAACCCTGCTTGGACCATTGAATAAGAAATGGAAGAGTGCCTTAGAGAGTTACTGATTGACATATTCTTGCAACTTTCCAGCTCTTGCAAGTTGATTAGCTAATTCCCTGAGAGCTATGCAATCTTCTGCTAGATGACCAATATCTTTATGATACTTGCAAAAAAGCTCCTCGTGCCGATACTTGATTTTCGATTTCAAACGCCGAGGCTTCTTGAACTCAGGCATTCCTTGAATGATTATCAAAAGATCTTCCCTAGGAATTTTGAACTTAACATACTTACCTGAACCTTTTTCACACTTTGGAGTTTTATCCTGAAGGAGAAGAGGAGATTTGCAATATTCAATTTACGAAACATCTTGGGAGGAAACAGATTGCTGGTCACCAGAAGTCCCTTGAGATTGTTTAGTTATCTGATTCAGAAATAAGATATAACCTTTGTTTGCTTCTTCGCCGATTATGAACTTATTAACTATATCAATAAGATCTCCATAGCTTTTGGGATACTTTGTAGTGAGCTTGAATTTCAAGGGGCCTTCTTGAAGTGCATTTATGAAAGCATGTAGGTAATAGTCTTGATGGACGCTACAAACATCCAGAACCTCCTTTTGAAACCGATCAATAAAATCTGGATTAGACTCGTCAATTCCTTGCTTGATTCGCAAGAGAGACCCAACGTCTCTTTTTTGCTTCCTGTAAATAGTGAATCTAGAAATAAATTGACTTCGAAGATCTTTAAAGCTGGTTACCGATCGAGGTGGGAGACTATAAAACAATTCCCTTGTAATATTGCCAAAAGATATAACAAAGAGTTTGCATTTTACTCCATTTGACACCTTTCTTTGTTAAATAGCTGATTCAAAAGCTTGCAAATGAGAAAATGGATCATCACATCCAGAATACTCCAGGAGACGCAGTACTCTGAAGTCATCGGAGACAGTATCCCACCGAATACGATTAATGAATGGAGAAGGGGCCTCTTCTTCTTCCTTATAAAGAGGTTCATTTGCAACAGATTCTGGTCCACGCTCAACACTGTTTGCAGAAATTTCTTTATGAGGGTCAACAGACTCACTATTAAAATACGAACAATCCTGCACTTCTGAGAGATTCGTAGTAACTGACATGTGGCTGGATTTATTCTGACCCTTTGCAGGATACATCTTGAAAAGATTAAAATAGCCGAACTTTTTCAAGAGACCACAGAATAGCGGCGGCTTGAGCTGGCGGCTAGACGACACTACAAAACGACAAGAAGACCGGCGGAAAAGCGAGCGGATATAATGGCAGGTTCTACAGTGTTGGAGGCGGGCTGAATGCCCTAGCCGACGACGTCGCGGCTTGCTCGACAGGCCGCCGAACTCTAGAGGCTAGAGCGGTCCGACTTCTTAGACCGCTGATTTCATCGACTAGTCGAGATCTGAAGGCCGCGCGTTAACTGTTGATGCACGAAAACGGACAGGGAGTCGGGCACCACCAGCTAACGGTTCGAGCACCGGGGGAAAAGAGGAGACTGTCGACTAGACGGTTACTAGCGGTCGCAGCTAAAGGGCAGGAAAAGAGGCTGCTGGCAGCTGCAACAGCAGAGTTCGCCCGCCGCGGCTTAAATGCCACTCTTGCGGCGGACTTTCCTTTACTTAAAATGAGAAACAGTTACACGAAGGAGAAAAAGCGGAAGCCGGCCGGACTATAAGCCGCAAAACACTAGACTTGAGACCGCAGCTCTTAACGGCGAGCTCCTAGATGCAAGTAACGTGTCTAGGGGAGTGCACCCTCCCCCTATTTATAGGCTCGGGGGCCTGCCCAAGCAGGCAGGGCTAAAGTTACCGGATGCCCGGGGTACAAGAGAACCGGGCAGAGGTGAGGGGAAGAAAATGTGAAAGAAAACGAGAAAGGAGGGAAGCCGCGCGGCCTGGCGGATTCCTCTTGGCGAGCTGAGTGCTGGGTCCCGGGCCTTGTCGCTGAGCTGGGCTGGCGCTGGTGGCGGTCTGACATGGACACCGCCAGGCTTCAGTGATGACCAGACGAGTTGATCTGAGACGCGGCTAGACAGCCAGGCCGCCCTGTGGTGACCGCCCGAATTGGGAGACTTGGCGGCTTGAAAGGTCAGGCCGTCCGGTCTGGAAAGCTGCGTGAACAGGTCACGTATTCCGGGCTTATCATATATATATCTCATACAATGTACTTTCATGACAACATGCCATCACAACTGTCACCCACCCAGCCTGACAGTTCGTGCACTCCGGGCACATTCTTGGTGTATTGGCAAACCAGTTGCCCACCACCGTATCAGGGTCACAGCCCAACGACCTCTCGCTTGAGCATTTACTCCATGTCATGCAGCCAGAGTTTTATACTCTTAGTGAATCGGGACTGGCCTGTAGCCCCCCATTGTATCACGGCGCGTAGGCCTAAGACTCTTATTATGCACTCCAATAGACCGCACTTTCTGGTCTCACGTCGGACGGACATAGCGCAGGTCAGATCCTCCACCCCCCGTTGCTCAAATCACCTTGCCATCACCGAGTATGGCATACTCGCGGCTAAATAAAGGAGCTGGTAGGTCTCACCGATCCTGTTCTAGCATTTTAGGCGGGGTATTACTCTAACACCCATTTCATCTCACGACATCAACGGGTCTTTCCTGCACACACCAATACTTCCTGCAACTCTCTTCACAGGTGGACACCGCAAATATCACAAATGTCAGGGGTCTTTCCTGGATACCACGCCAGTACTTACTGTTACTCTCTTCACAGGTGGACTCCCTATGAACAATAAGCATTACAAAGGGTATTTCCTGGAATTCCCATCCAGTACTTCCTGCTACTTCCTTTCACAGGTCGAACCCAACAGCACAAGCAGCACAAGCATTCTACGGGTATTTTCCTGGACTACCACTCCAGTACTTCCTGCTACTTCCTTTCACAGGTTCAACCCGTCCACTCCTAAACTACAGTTTATCACGGAGTCTTCTCCGGTTCGTATATGCAACATCACCAATCCAGACCAACCTATCCAGATGTGCTTCACACAGCATGCCTATTCCGTACTCCATTTCCCGATCTATATGCCAACAAAGGGGATTCGATGAATCAACCCAAAGACTCCCAAAATCAGCCACCTTTTTGGTGGGGGAAACATGTCTATGCCAAAAAGGAAGCCTTCACATGGCTATGGAGAAAAGTTGTTACCCTTGAAGACCGTTTTGGTGCCATGAACTCCTAGATGGGTAGAAGGAACCGCAAAAGCTTTTCCTCTGTAACGATGGCCTCGAATCTCTGCTTGACGCTCTCAAGCTCCACCGGAGATCAACCCCATTTCTTATTCCTCCTTCCTCTCTCTTTATCTCTCTAAGATTTTTAGAAAGATGAAGGCAAGAACATAATGAGACTTCTTTTGCAACTCTTGGCCTTAAGGAAGCAGGGAGGGATCTCAGCTGTAGATCCCAGCTAAAGAAAAATGGACGGCCACGAAAAAGCCTAAAACTCGCTTTTCAGGTTTGATACGCCCTGTGACACGCCCGTGTCACAGGCCGTGTTCGCTAAGCAGTGCTCAAACTGCCGTATCAACCGCCTTATCACGAAACAGGTCACGCCTAGGGTACATGTCCGTGACGGCCCGGTCACACCCGTGACATAGGGCGTGTACCTCACTCGAGTCATATTCACGACCTACTCGAGAAGACTACTCGAGTAGTTTGTTATGACACACCCGTATCATATATCGACACGCCCGTGACACGGGGCGTGTAACCCACTCGAGAGGGCTTACTCGAGAGAATACCAATTACTCGAGTACCCGTATTGGACATGCCTGTGTCACAGGGATGACACGCCCGTGTCACCCCCTCTTACTCGAGTATTTTTCCACCTACTCGAGAGAAAGGTGTCGACCTCTAGACACAGCGAGACACGCCCTGTAACATGCCCGTGTCATAGGCCGTATACCCCGCACTCGACGATCGTCGAGCGCAGTTTGTCGACCAAAACTCTGGGGTCGACCAAAGGAGGACACGCCCTATGTCACACCCCCTGATACGCCCGTGTCACAAGCGTGTACCTCCCGAAAATTCGTCAAACGAATTTCGTCGAGCACGCTCCCATCTGCTCAACCTGAGAAGGACACGCCCTGGGAGACGCCCGTGTCCCAGGCTGTGTCACCCATGCCTGAACCCAAATTGACTTTGGGGTGTTACACAACGATTGTAGCAAACCACCGGGACTCTTGCATTCCGTCTTCACCCTTTGACAAGCTTCACAATGTGTAACAAAATATCGGACATCCTTTTTCATTCCCGACCATCACATGTTCTTCCGTAATCCGGCGTACATCTTAGCAATGCTCGGGTGCACTGAATATTGAGAGCAATGAGCCTCTCTCAAGATATCCTCCCGGATTTTACCGCCCTTGGGAATATAGAGCCAGCCACGAAAAAAAACAAGGCCGTCTTTTAGCGTATACTCATCCGTAGTCCCATTTTCGATTTACTTGATTGTCAGGGCCAGAGCCGCATCCATACCTTGCTCCACTACGATTTGGTCCCGGATATCACAAACTATGCCCATGCTTGCCAAGTACTCTGTATACTCTACCGAAGGAGCCTTAAATATCAATGTAATATCTATCTCCTCAATCATCCGAGCCAACTCCATACTCATCAACCGAGACTCCGGGCTAGATCCTGATACCTTTCTACTCAATGCATCGGCCACCGAGGTCACCTTTCTAGGGAGGTAGTTCATGGTGAACTCATAGTCGCATAGAAATTCTAACCACCGCCGTTGTCTCAAGTTCAACTCCTTCTGAGTATGGACGTACTTCAAATTTTTGTGGTCTAAAAAGATCTCGCAGTGGACACCGTATAGATAATGCCTCCAAACCTTCAAGACGAACACCACTGCTCCAAGCTCCAAATTGTGAACTGGGTAATTGATTTCATGTTTCTTCAGTTGTCTTGAAGCTTAGGCAATCACGTGTCTGTGCTGTATCAATACCGCTCCAATCCCTTGATATGACAGTCGGTGTAGACTTGAAATCCTTCTTTTCCAGACGGAAGTGCTAGGATGGGGGCGGAGGTAAGTCTATCCTTCAGTTCTTGGAACGCCGCTTCGCACTGGGATGTCCACTCAAATAGCACACCTTTCTTCGTCAATGAAGTAAGAGGAAGAGCAATCTTTGAAATTCCTTTTACGAAGTTGAGGTAGTACATGACAAGCCCAAGGAAGCTCCGCACATCGGCCGCCGACCTAAAGGGGGAGCACTCCTTCATGGCACGCACCTTGGCCGGATCCATCGCTAGCCCAGTTCCACTAATCACGTGACCCAAGAAAGCAACCTCCTTCAACCACAATTCGCACTTGCTGAATTTGGCGTACAAGGCGTGCTCCTTCAATTTCTTCAATACCAAGGTCATGTGCTCAACATGCTCCTCCTCCGTCTTTAAGTAGACCAACATGTCGTCGATGAAAACAATGACAAAGATATCCAAATAAGGTTCAAACACCTTGTTCATCAGGCTCATGAAGGCCGAAGGGGCATTTGTGAGCCCAAACGACATTACAGTGAACTCGTACAACCCATATCTTGAACTAAATGTTGTTTTCTGGATGTCCCCTTCTTGTATTCTCAACTGATAATACCCTGAGTGCAAGTCCGGCTTAGAAAACCAATGCGCTCCCACTAGTTGATCGAATAACTCGTCGATCCGAGGTAGCGGATAAGTGTTCCGCACCGTCAGCCGATTGAGTTCCCGATAATCTATGCACAAACGCAGGGTTCCATCATTCTTCTTCACGAACAATACAGGGGCTCCCCAGGGTGACGAACTAGGGCGAACAAACCCTGATTCCAGCAGTTCTTGCAGTTGAACTCTAAAGTCCGGGAGTTCCTTCGGGGCCATTCGGTAAGGGGCCTTGGATACAGGCTTGGCACCCGGTACTAGAATAATCTGGAAGTCAACCTCTCTATGCGGGGGTAATCCTGACAATTTCTCAGGAAATACCTCGGGGAAATCCCGCACTACCCGTACATCTTTCATATCCAATGTCATCTCCTTCAACTCGAAACAGATCATGAAGACTTCATCCCCCTTCATATGGGCCTTTACAACCTGAACTGAAGATAACAACATACGAGGTGCGAAGCTAATACCTTGGAAGGTGATGTCGATGTCTCCATGTCTCAAATAGAATCGCTTTTCCGCGCTGTCGATCCTTACGAATTGCCAGTCCAACCACGCCATGCCCAGAATGATGTCAAACTCCGGCATTCTCAAGACCGTGTCAGGCATATCAAAGGCCTTTCCTTCAATAAATATCTCAAACTCGCACTTAGTGGTTGCAATCATCTCAGATACATCCGGTAGGCATACTCTTCGAGCAATACCAGTGAAGTATTGCACTCCTTCGAGGTTTTTAACAAAGTCCTCCACACAAACGCGTGTGGCACCAGTATCGAATAGAGTGTAGGCCAGTTTCTCACTAACCATTACGCCTAAGTGTCAGAATTGTGAAGGCTCAAGCTAGATTCCTAGAACAACTTAGGTAGACTAAGGATGAATACTTAGTTTCTTCCTCGTAGTCCTCGTCCTGGAGTTGGGTCATGCTTCAATTACTCCTCTAGCGAATCTCTTAATGCTTGTCTGAACACCCAAAAGACCCGCTTCCAACCACTTTACCCTATCCATTATCTCCACCAAGCTTGAGTCTGCTATAAATAAAAGTGGTTGCCCTAGGGAATCTACCATGTCTATTATCTCCGCCAGAATCAAAATCCGCTATAAACAAAAGTGCTTGCCCTAGGGGATCTCGCAAGACTTTATACAATAGGTTTTCATACGTAGGGTCGTCCAAACTTTAGGAGATCAACGTATAAAGGTACGTACCTAAGGTCAGGTTGGCTAATCGTAGTGTCAAAGTTGGACAAACTTAGTGTGAATTACATATGGGCACACCACTGCTTCCGCTAAGTCAGTTTGTCCGCAAACTGACTAATCGAACGAGGGTGGTACCATTGTTAAATGACTTCTTTAGTTGAGGATCGTGGAAAATTGATACCATTTGTAAGCCCCCCCCCCCTCCCGAATCCCAAAACACGGCACGAAGGGGGGTCTTATGCCCAGAACAGCGGCCTTGCGGTAGCATTAGCGCACGGGCTAACCTGTACCACAAGACGCCTATCCCGTCGGCTACAACCAATATCAATATAAACATGCCAACCCAACCATAATATAAAAGAGAAGTCAAATCCACACCAAGTATATAGTCTAAATACAACAAATAATGGAGAAGCTAAAACATGCTTCTACAATATCAGAGTACAACTATAAAATTGCCCAAACAGGCTACATCAGAGTCGCTCAACACTCACATCCGTAACCGATGGTAGCAAAGACACCGTCATATCAGGCCCTATCATCCTGTCCTGGCTGTCTTGCTGCAAAGTCTGCAGCTGCTCTACCTGCATGGTGACCTCCTAAAAAGGAAGACGTAGAACCCGTTAGTCGAAAAGACTAAGTGGCTTCACATCCGCGCCCCCGGCGACTCCTCGGCACCGGACGGACAAAGGAACAAGGGTACAAGTATAATAAATAGAATAACAGGTACAAGTAGGTGGTAATGGTACAATAAGATTAATAGCATTATAATCTAGCAGTTCTACATAAACAATAACAAACCATCAAGTTCAAGTATCTACAGCAGGAAAGTAACTTAACTTATAAGGATGCACATACAAGCTTATAAGTTAAGGATCGGGTTACATAAAAGTAACTCATCGTATAAAAGTGCACATACAAACTTATACGATGAGTATCTTGTTGTGCAATACTATGTAATGGTATGTATGCTATGCAATGACTCACCCATGATCACACATATGCAATCGTTATGTCGACACAGACTATAGTTCCCACTATTCGAGCAGGTAGCTAACCTCTCAGGCATCAACCGTTGTGGCCAGGCGGTGACAGTAGAGCGGGCATCTCTACTACTTGGCGGGTATCCACACTACTTCACCTAGGCCTACGTACGCCTCAATGCTAAGAACACAACAATGGAGCCCATGCGTACTATGGCCCAGCGGGGTCTCGGGTAGATATGCACCGAGAACATAGCCCGAACTGGCCTGGTGTGACCCGAAAGGGGCCTCGGAAGAAAGCACGAGGACACAACCCAACCGTTTACTTGGCACGGAAGGGGCCCCGGGACGTGAACACCGAGGAAAAAGCCCAACCGCCCAAAGTCTAACTGTCAACTCCCTTCGGTGTGACGATCGGCGAGCCCGTAGACCTGCCACACTATCCTTAACCCAGGATTACGACACCGCGTGTCGACTCACACCGCATGGAAATTCCACAACATCGTGGCATGGAAGGGGCCTCAGAAGTAAGCATGAGTACACAACCCAACCATCCATCTATACCACATCTCAACACAAACCAACTAGTGACGGTCAACACCGCACTTATATCCATTCACAATACTACCTGTAGGGAGACTACGCTTTAAGTATTGGACTACTACATTTCAATCTAACCATCATACATACTCATGGCCATGGCTTATCCTTCTATTTGTCATTCCAAATGATTTCAACATATTACAAACATGATGCGCATAAATAATAATCTGCCAATTTGTATCTAGTCATTTCGTTCATCATATTATAAACATGATCCGCACATATAATAATCTATCATTTTTTAGCAAGTCATATCATGGCATAAAGCTTGCTTCACAATTCAGTTTTATGAAATATAATTAACAAGATTCATCATTCATAGCACAACGGTGGTTAGCATAAAATAGTTCATCAAAAATCTTGAGTTAATTTGCAACATCGATTCCACCGAATTCAAATTCATATTATATAAGCCCCAGAATTTAGGTGCAGAATAAATCTGGATAGCAACTTCGATCGGAGATTCCCGAAGCTACAGGAATTCGGTGAAGACGTGTAACCACTCAATAGAAAGGTCTTTCCATGGGCTACAACTTTTATGTTCAGACAACAACTCAGATTCAATGGTATAATACTTGAAATAAGCCTTGAAATCCGCTGCGTGCAGAACACAATTTCGGCATGCAGGATTTATCGGACGTCATATTCATTCAGATTTTCTTGTGGCTACATACTTCGCATGAAGGCGAGCAACCACTCGTTGGAAAGGTATTTTCAAGTCCCTCAACGTTCATGTTTAGTCGAAAGCCCAGATCTGGCTATATCACATCTGAACATGGCCAAGAAGATGGCTGCGTGTAGAAGACAGATTTTGCACGCATCTTAATGAGGAATGAACAACATCAGTTCATCTTCCTCCTCAAGTCGATCTTCCAAAATCACACCAGAAATTCCTCCTCCCTTATTCACCCTCAGGAGGCCTTTACTCTTCACGAAACCATCCCCCATCTTCGCATAGAAGGTTGGAGAGGTTGAAGACACAACTAGCCTTAGAGCACAAGCCCTAGGACGGCCTCTTCCAAGAGAAATCACCATCTCGCAAGTCTAGACTCTTTTGAGTCGACATCTCACCTAGATAACTACAGATGTAGCACCAAGGGAGAGGGGAGGAAGCTCACCTCATTTCCGGCATTTCCACTATTTCCGACCATGGATCTTGTAACTCTTCTTGGCGGCATCTTCTCCTTCACGGTGATGGTGGATCTTCTCCTCCAAGACTTTCTCCAGCAGTTTCCTTCTCTACAAAAATTTATCTCAAGAAATAGGTGATTAAATGAGCATGGAAACGGCTAGGGTTTTCACTTCCCTTTATATATGAAAATTGACACGGGTAGGGACACACCCGTGTCCTTACCCGTGTCCTGCTTCGGGCGAAGCGTCAATGACGGTTTCAGCATCGGTTCAACACTCGACACAGGTAGGGACACGCACGTGTCCCGACCCGTGTTCACATGACACAGCCGTCTTCCCTGGCCGTGTCCTTCTCTGGATGCCTTTCAATGAACTCAACTCGACACAACGACACACGGGTAGGGACACGCCCGTGTCTCTACCCGTATCATACAATTCGTCAATCTCGACACGTAGTTCGTCGATCTCGACACGCTTTGTCGAGTTTAACTCGACACATGTGGGTAGAGACCCGGGCCCCACAATATAGACATGCCACAACTTCAGTATTATAAGATGATATAACTACCCGATCTCAAAACTCATAACCACAGCACAGCGGAAAAAGCAAACAGACTAGAAGTTATCCACAACATATAGGAGTATCGAAGCGGCCTTAAGGCCTTACAAAAAAAGTGAGTCCAAAGCTCAAGTAATATCACCAGTCATAAATGTGCATAAACACTCCTAGACTACCTCGTCATGCAAGCCGGAAAACATGAGGATCAAACATACAATGTCATAAAAGTAGAGCTATAGCAAAACGGTAATACTTCATGAGGCTTAGACACTTTTGGCCGGCGAGCTAGCTTCTGCTTGCGATCCTTGCCCTGTAAAAAATTGATTGTAACGTGGGTCAGCAAAGGCTAACCTCAAACTGTGTAACAAACGCATTTCCTCCCGGCCACCCCTAACGGAACCCGGGGAACCCCTCCAACCTATAAGTCCTCATCGATCTCGACATGCCTCGTCGAGCTCAACTCGACACAACCACACACGGGAAGGGACACACCCGTGTCACTACCCGTGTCATACAATTCATCGATCTCGACACGCAGTTCGTCGATCTCAACACGCTGTGTCGAGTTCAACTCGACACACACGCACATGGGTAGGGACACGCCCGTGTCTCTAGCCGTGTCACTTTACACGGGTAGTTACATGCCCGTGTCACTACCCGTGTCCTTCTCTGGACATACTCGAGTCATCGACGCGAGAGCTGGACACTCCCACATGGGTAGGGACATGCCCGTGTCTCTACCCGTGTCCTATGCTTGACTGATTTCTCCTCCTTTTTCACACTTGTTGCCTAGTTGTCAGCACTTCCCCTGAACCCAAGTCATCTCTCCTGACTCAAAAACACACACGAGGGGCCTAGTGCGATTCGGGACGTTACAGGGCGTGTCACCCTCATCCCGATGCCTGTTGCCGCATTTAAAGTTTCTCAATTGATACACGTCAAACAATACTGACACTACCCCCTACACGGGCGTGTCGTCTGCCGTGTACCACATTTTTTGACGATTGACGAATTTCCAACCACTGATTGAAGCTTGACCTCCCTTACACGCCCACCCTACACAGGCGTGTCCTTGGGCTTGTCCACCAACGTAAAAAAGAATGCATCAATTCCGTCAGATTTCACCTCCCGAGGTCTACCCCGTACATGTCACGCCCACTGACACGCCCTACCTGGGCATAAAATGGGGGCGTGACCAACCCAAAAATTTTCTATAAATTCAGACCCCCCTTTGTGTCCAGCAAGAAATTTTGGGGAGAGGGGAGGTGCTGCTAGTTCTATTCTTAGGATTTTTTGTGTTTTTATTTTCATTCTTTTGCTCTCTCTCTCTCTCCCTCCATTTCTAGTTTTACTTTTCATGCACTATATTTCATTCACTTGTAATCACTCTTTATTAGTGTAGTTGCAGTAGTTAGCTCCCTTTTTCATGCACTTGTAATCTTAATTCCTAGTTGTAATCCCTTTTTGTGTTTAATAAAATTGTAGTTATTGTTCTCTTTCTCTATTCCTCTCTCTTTAGTTTTCATGCAACTTTAGCATTTACCCCTCTCTTTCCCTATTACCATGAATAAGTAATCCTCATTTGTACTCGTTCACGATGATTTGAGAATGAGTTTATCAAGTTATGATGTTTTAGCCTTCTTTTTTTTACTTAAAGTAATTTCCTTTGATTTACTCTTGGTTTTTATTTAGTGGGACTATATTTTCGGTATATAGTTTCAATTTGGGTTTTCAATCTTAATTAGCTGAGAGGCTTGTAGATTGAATCGATCACCCAAGAGTAAAGAGAGTTGCACGGACCCCTCGAGAGAGGCAGATGTTAAATCTCCTAGATTGTAGTGAAATCAAATAGCGGGGTTCACAGCATAAAGCGAGCTTTAGGCCTCCGATTTGGACGAGAGTTCGGTCGGACCTTCCTAAACTCAGGTAGGCATGACTTCGAGAGAAGCGTGCTCATGCTTTTGGAACCTCCACGTTCAAGGTGTTTTACTCTATTTAGAATTAGTTGTTATTTCATTTTGATTTTCTTATTTCAAAGTGATTCAAGATTGAGTACTCCCCTTTTATCTTTAGCTCTAACCTTTTATTTCTGCAGTAATCTAGTTTTCTTTTTAGCTTAGAAATTTAGTTCATGTTTTTAGGTTAGTAAATTAATCGAAAAAATCATTTTGATAAAACAATAGCGATCTCCTCAAAGTAGAAGTAATCATTACGCCCTAGGAAAATACGACCTTGATATTAATCTTTAGTATCCTATACTATAAACGATAATGTACACTTGCCTTTTTCAGATATAGAATCGGAGAATACTATCAACTTCCATAATCCACCTTCTCTTTTCTTTAACCCCTCTCTCCACATTTGCGATTCTGAGTATCAAGTTTTTGGCACTGTTGCCGGGGAATGTTTTGATATTTTTTAAAAAGGATAGCTATTATTTTTATCTTTTTTTTCTTTTTTCTCTATTTTTTTTCTCCTACACCTCTTTCGCAGTTGATTTTATTTTTTTATGGAATTTTTTCTTCTCTTCTGGACAGTTCGGTCACTCTCTCGAGGAGTGTTGGGTTGGATATCTTTCATCCACCCATGATTTTAGTATTTCAGGATCGGTACAATTTTTCCAAATTGATCCATCCGCGATTTTTTTTCATGTGGTTATGTTGATTTTCAAATGCCTTCCTACCCTCCCCTACGAATTTTTTTTATTTTAATTTTTCTACAGATTTCTTGAATGGACATTTTGATCTTAGCCCTAATTTGAACTACTCGGGGTGACAACACCCTGATCATTCTTGGGGCCATGGTGATCATTAACCCATTCCATCTCAGGATTTCTCCGCTTTTTCTCCCCAAGTTTGCGCGCCTCCTATTTTTTATTTTTGCGAAAATGAAAGCACTTTTGATTATGCAGCATTTGATGCAAGCATCTATGCTCATTGCAAAATAATTTCTGATAATTTAGCCTCTCAGACAGTAATTCTTTCTTTTCGTTCACCTCCTCCTACTTATCTTTCGAATGATGAATCTTCGGACTTTCCGTCGTGCCTTCAATCTCTGCGGAAGATGGTTATTCAGAAATTCCATTGTGCTTACAATCTCTCGAGGAGGAGATTCCCCCCGATATCCCTTTTTTTCTCAATTTTTCGAGGAAGACAAACTTTCCTGTATTCGTTCTTTCATGGAGATTAATTTTTCGGATATCCCGTTTTGCTCCCAATTTATGGAAATGATTGATATCCAAGTGGAGCAACCAGATCTTTTTATCCAAAAAATTTCTTGCGATCAACCGCCGCCGCCTTTTTCTTTTTCTTCTCTTCCCCCTCCTTGCGAAAATTTCTCTTATTTTTCTTCTTTTATTTTTCCTTCTAATTTTGTTTCTAGTTCTCCTTTCTTTCGCCCTTCTAATAGTTTATATTCTTTTACTAACAATTTTTTTTTTCTAAATCTTTTTATTTTTTGTTTTATTTAAAAAAAGTTTTTAAAAAAAATTCATTTTCTTAAAAAATGTTTTGGCACTCGCGCCGCAACGCATATTATGTGAGTTGTCATTACATTTCTCTTCTTATTTTTCATTTAGCTAACCAATAACGTCGAGGTCAACGACGTTGTAAACAAAGAGCACTCTTGGGAGGCACCCCTTTCTTATTTTTTTGTTGTTGTTTTTTGTTTTGATTTGTAAAGGAATAAGCTCCCGGGTGTTTGTGCCGCTTCTCGCCTCTCAACTTAGACTCGAGCCGATCTTTAGCTCAAGTTCAGGGGGACGCATTTTTCAACGTCTGGGCATCAAGCGCTAGGGAAGCATCTTTTCCTTTTCTTTGCATCTTTTTTCTTCATTTCTGTACTTTCATTTTTGTTTTGATTTCTCTCTCTCCTTCCCCTCTTTTCTCCATTGAGGACAATGTACATTTTAAGCTTGGGGGAGGATTTTCTCCTTCTCTTGTCTTTATTTTTGTTTCCTTTAAAAAAATCAAAATCAAAATCAAAAATATTTTATATTTCTTAAAAATACAAAAAAAAAGAATATCTTAAAAATCCAAAAAAAGAGAATATCTCTTAAAAATAAAAAAAAGAGAATATCTTAAAAATCCAAAAAATAGAAAATATTTTAAAATCAATATATATATACATATATCTTTATACTATAAGGAAACCCTTAATCCCTCATGGTGTAACATTCGGTGGACCAAAATGCCCTTATAAAAACTATTTTGGTGAGTTAATTTGAGGATATTTTGGTCATTCGTCCGGATTACCACTAGAGCTGCACTGTTCACCGGCCTTAAAATCCCGATACCGGTCTTCTTATGAGCAGCTAGGGCAGCTCCGTCAATCGCAAGCCTGTGGCGATACCCGACTTCTTCTTCTGCGAGCAGGTAGGGCAGCTTCGTCAATCGCAAGCAACGTCAATCGCAAGCCCGTCGCGATACCCGATTTCTTCTTCTGCGCAGGTAGGGCAGGTCCGTCAATCGAAAGCCCATCACCGTCGCAACTCCTTCGCCATCGCAAGCCCGTCGCCGTCGTCGTCGCTTCGTCCACTCGGTTTCTTCCACTTCTTTCGACTCCTCAAAAAGCTCTGATCGAAGCAGAGATTACTTCCATTTTCTTATTCCGCATTTCTCATTCGCGATTTCCGCTTCGCCTCCCCCATCTATGCCCGCTCTTCCTCTCGCCCTAGCTCTCTAGATCCCACTCCTCTTCTAAACACTTGAGCTTATTTTGTTTCTCTCCTCCAGGCATTGCAAGCCTAGATTCAACATCGATGAGAGGTTGTTCTCTGTAGTATTTAATCAGTCCAACTTCCTCCTCCGACAGGCGCACAACTAGGGTTCAGCCACCCCTCTCCCGACTTTAGCACTGCACAATTTCTGCCCACGATCCCGCTCTATTTTCCTGCAGGGGAGTCCAACTTACCATGTTTTTTTGGTTGGTTTTGATTGTGTAATACTTTTTGTGGTTCAGGATTTTGGACAAAGCATCTTTTTTGGATCTGCATCCAAGGTATGGAAGATTTGAGGATACCACTACTAGAAAACAGACCTTTGGCCAGGGCAAATTGCCCTGGCAAAAAGTCCAAAACCGTGGCTAAAAAGCTTTAGCCACGGTCTAGCCACGGGAAAAATCCGTGGCTAAAGTCGGCGTGGCTAAACATTTTAAGCCACGGATTGGCCGTAGCTAATAGTATTAGCCACGAAAAAAAACTACCGTGGCTAATATCTTTACCTTTAGCCACGGTTTTAATCCCTGGCTAAAGGCAAACTCATCATTTTTTAAAAAACTATTTGCCACGGTTTTAAGCCGTGGCAAATACTAATTTATGTTTTTTTAAAAAAAAACCATATTCAAAATAACAGGAAAATCTTGCAGCACCATCTATTTCTGATTTTTCTTCCCTATTTATAGTAAAATACAAACTGTAAAAGAACTATTTTGATCATATTCTAATTTAAAATCAGGAATTCATTTCATTCATCCATAAATACACAATGTGGAATACTATTAATATTTATTTATCCATGAATTAACAATCAGTAATTCACAATGTTTCCCAGATGCGATCATTTTAAAGCGCTGCCCGGGAGGAGGGAGGAGGGGTCAAGTTGGCATCTGCTTCGGAAGGAGAGATGCTAGAGATAGAATCCCAGGTGCAATAGTCTAGCAAAACTACCCAACCATCACAGACTCAATGACTACAAACAAACAACCCATTTAACATTTTTCAAGACAATATATGTTATTTGTGAATAAAATTATGGATACATGATCTGTAGGCTCCTGATTGCATAATCCCTTCAAAAACAAAGTAGAACATACAACCATATTCTTCCCATAATTACATCAACCATATTCTGATAAGGTTGTGAAACAAAACTGAGACCATACAAGCAAAATACAGTGGCAGACACGGATTGTCTTTTTGTTGCTCTTTGGAGACATTATTACTTGCAAATATAATAAGAGTAAAATTCCTTCTTTTAATTATCTTAATTATTTAAAATAGCATGCAACAGCTACGATTGAGCTTGACAAGGACAACTTCCAAACTCTCAATTCAAACTAATCCACACACATTTTGAGTAAAGAGAGGCAGCTTAGTTAGTTCAAGCATCTGATAAGAACCTGAAAGAGGCCATGCTGAAGGAAAACAGGACCATTGTGCTCTTTTAAAGTACTTTTCCCATATGGAACACGTTGAACAGTTAGCAATAGCAAACTCCTTCAATTGTGTAGTTAACTCTTCTACTTCATGGTTTCTACTTAACAGGTCAAGTCCTGTTCTTTATTTCTAGACAAAAGATAAACATGCTCACTCAACAGCTCCCTCAAATAACTGACAACCATGTCACACTTTCCAGGCAGAATTTCTAGAACTTCATCAAAATCAGCATGCATTGCATTTTGATGGGCTCCATTTTTGAGCTCCATAAGGTTACTATTAAACTTTAAAAATAGTTGAATAGCAAGAGAATACTTACCTTGAATATCCATGAATAAACTATTCAGTTTTCATGTGAATCCTGAAGTGTCTTATAGTTCTGATCAAATTCTTCAAGTTTACCATGGAGATTTTTAATTGACAAAATGGTAGTGTCAACTGAATCCACGACATGTGATCTCGTATAGAAATCACATTTTTCTTATGTCAGTTTACCATGGAGATTTTTATAATTACTCTAACAATAAGTAGGTTGTAAAGCACATTTCTTTGCAGGGACAAAAGATTCTCACATGTATATGCGTGGGATCAAAGCTTCAACGGTTTTGGAAAATATCAGGTGTGAACTTCTGAGCAGCACTCAAACTTCCCTTAATCTTCATAGATCCCCTGCATCAATCCAGAATTAAAATGCATAAAACAACAAAATCCTCCCAAAATCGCAAAATTTGGCTGCAATTCTATTGAAAAACTTCCTATAGCCACCTAATAAAAGCAATCTGAGGGTTCATTTTCTCAGTGCCGATGGCCAGAAAATCATCGTCCTTCAAGGAGAATGAGGCGTCAGGCTTCCCCTTGTAGGCGCCCAAGAAGATGAAGAAAAAGGAATTAAAATATAGAAATCACATTTTTCTTGTTTGAACGTGAGAATCCAGCAAAGGGGATCAGGTTGAGTAGGGTTTAGACCTTGAGTTACTTTGCCTACCTTGAGATCGATGACGTAGATCTCCTCGTCCACTCCGATCTTCTGTTTCAGGAGAACAACGGATTCAGCGGCGAACTAATTAGGGTTTCGAAGAGTCAATAAAAAGGGAAGTGATGGACACCTTGGGGGCAAAGTTCAGCTGATATACTAGACCGGTCTTCTTGATGAGCTCTTTTCCGGCATCAGTCGTGAGATGGGACTTCATCTGCTCCAGAAGGGCCGCCGATTTCAGCGAGCTCCCAGATCCCGCCATTGTTTTCCACAGAGAGGGAGTGAGAGGGGCAATTTCTCGAGAGAGAGAGAGGGGGAGAAGAAGCACGCGAGTAGTGGGAGAAGAATCACGCGATGCCCTACCTGTGCAGAAGAACAAATAGCCGCTATCGCGACTTTTAGGTGGGGAACAGTGCAGGAAATAATAAATAAAGGCAAGAATGTTACTTTTCATGGCTAATACATGTGTATTAGCCACACTATTTATAACCCTAGCTATAAAATAATTATTAACCACGGTTTTTACAATTGTGGCTAATATCAGTGTATTAGCCACGATTTTTCGTCCCTGGCCAAAAAAAGTGTAGCTAATACTCACTTTTCTAGTAGTGTACTCTTTAGTCATGGATTATATCTTTAGTGATGGATTATAACGATTGTGAGTAATTCTTTGCATTGTATTTTGGTTTGAATGCATTTATCCCTTGAAAATGCCTTGAGTTTTAGGTTTCTTTTTTTTAGTATTGCTACCCAAATACTACATCTAAAATCATCAGGGGAACTACAATTTTAATTTAGTGTGGGCACCAAGTAAATAAGGAAATGGTTGTCATGAGTTGGTGGAACGAGTTTGCGGCGCTTCAGCAGCTTGCAAACACCCATGCACAAGTGCTCGGACCAGGTTAATCATCCCTTCTCGATTTTTTGCTCGACACAACTCTTTGGTCTGAATTTATGATATATATATTTTTGCACATATTGTTTAATCAAACATTGCAGTTTTTTTTCGATTGATCATGCTACTGCAACAAATATATCATGGTTTAAGGCATGGTTAAGGAGTTGTTCTTACTTATTAGGTCTGAAAAGATTAAAGAGATGATCATAAATGAGATATGGGAATTGTGATTTCTGGCGTAAATAGAAATGATTTCTATAAGAGGATCTCTGTGATTTTCTGGTTGAGCATCTCTGTTTTCATTTGCCTTTGCTCATTTGCCCAAATTTTAGTGTGGTTTTAGCTGGGCCCAAATTTTAGTTTAGTATGCTTTAATAACTGATTGGTGGTTTCATTATCTTCCTTCCTATCTCTAATGCATTTTTCTTATAGTTGTTTCTCGGTTGTCAGGTTTTAGTTGTATCACCGGTTTTTGTAGCTTACTTTTATCATCTCTAAAATATGCAATAGTTTTATGATTGTAGCCATGTCTCTAATTCATTTGATTTACTCACTGTTTTGTGGTTGTTTGGTAGCTGCAGGATTGATGTTTATTACTCACTGTCTTTTTCCTATCTCTAATTGATTAGGAACTCCAAGCACTGATCATACTTATCATTGATTAAAAAAGATTAGGCAATGTTCATCATTTTTTCAATTGCAAGCACTATAATTGCATTTTTTTTAATTGCATGTGTTAAATTTTTTATAGTTCTGCAGATGATTTCAGGTGTTAACCTCGGAAATAGAGGTGTTAATAGGCAGTTGCCCGTTGAAATAGACAGTCATCCGCTGAAATGGGCATTTATGAACAGGTCAGATTCACAGTTGTGCTTTCATAACAAGATTTAAACTTTAAAATCAGCACAAATAATTGTTTTTTCGTCTGCATAGTTGGGCCCAAATTTTTGTTTATTTGAGTAGAACTCGAGGCACTGATAATACTTCACTATAAAACTATCATTGATTTTAAAAGATTAGACAATGTTTATCATTTCTTTCAATTGCAACAACTCTAAGTTTTTGTTTTCGATTACAAGCATAGAGGCCGACTGTGATTTTATTTTGCCATTGCTCATCGATTGATGAGGTTTTATATTGCAAAAGTTGTGATTAAGCTCAGTGAAATCGCTGAAAAAGGCAGTTGTTATTTCATTTTTTAAAGTTCTGTACTATATAGAGGCCGACTGTAATTTCATTTTCTGATAGAGGCAATTTTTTTCTTTCTCAAGAAATTTGTGCTTTCTCAAGAACAATTAGTTTGTGCTTTCTCAACAGTTATTATGTGCTTTCTCAGGATTCTTCATCGCACCAGTCAACAAATTTCTGCTTTTTGAATTATAGCAATAAATTTGGGCATTTTAGCAATTAATCGTGAGTATGGGTTGGGTTTCATCATTCTTGTACAAAATTTTGTTCAAGAAAAGTTTACACCATGCATGAGTATGTGAGGATATTTGTCGTATGGTTAGTAGTTTCTTGGGTAGCAACCAACTATTTACCCAAAATGAAGATGATGATGTATGGTGACATTAAAAATATCTTATATGCTTACAAACTGCTGAATTTTGGCGATGAGAAATGTTTCCACCACGACAAGTGACGCCACCACGACAAGTGACGGCCCCACGACAAATGTTGCCCCCACGACAAATGTCGCCCTCACGACGAATGTTCCCTGCACAGGGTACTTTTGATTGGGATTTAACTTTTTAGACGAATGTTGGCCCCATGACGAATGTATCCCTGCCAAATGTAAACCTCACGACGAATGTCGCCCCCACGACGAATGTCGCCCCCACGACGAATGTCGCCCCCACAACGAATGTCGCCCCCACGACGAATGTCGCCCCCACGACGAATGTCGGCCCCACGACGAATGTCTCTACCATGATGAATGTCGCCCCCACGACGAATGTCACCCCCACGATGAATGTCGCCCCAATGACGAATCTCGCCCCCACGACGAATGTTACCCCGACGACGAATGTCGCCCCCACGACGAATGTCGCTCGCATGACGAATGTCGCCACCACGACAAATGACTCCAGCACGACAAATGTCTCCCCCAAGACAAATGTCACCCCCAAGAGATATGTCGCCCTACGACAAATGTCGCACCCACGATAAATGTCGCCCCCACGATAAATGTCGCCCCCACGACAAGTGACGCTTCCTCAACAAATGTCGCCCCATCGACAAATGTCGCACCCACGACAAATGTCGCCCCCTTGATAAATGTCGCACCCACGACGATTGTCGCACCCTCGGCAAATGTCGCACCGACGACAAATGTTGCCCGCACGGGGTCCCCCGTGCACGACTGCTTGTATATATATATATATATCTTTATTATATAAAACTATATACCTATTTGGAAAGCACACTAAGGTTTTTGCTTCAACCGTTCGATCCAATAGCCTTCACCTGTATCACCACTGTTGCATTTATATCGCATTCAAAGTATCTCTTAAATCCCGCAAATTCCGCAAATCCCACTTTTCAGATCCTATCCCTCACCTCCTGTCCAACACATCCCCCCACACCAGCAAAGTCTTCTCTCACATCCTGTCTGTCGAAACCAGCACAGGCTTTGGAATTTCCCCCTCGCGCACGCCAACATGCCTCAACGCTTTTAACTCAACTCCAACAACTCCATCAACGCTGCCTCTTGACAACTTCTCCTTCTGCAGCCTCAGAAATCTTTCTCCCTGCCGCTTCGAAACTCTTCCCGCAGACGCCTGGGCCATAGCCGCGCGTCAAACTTGCTCTGTCGGACAGTGGTGCCGGTCATCTTTGCTCCGTTAGACGGTGATGCTGGAGATCTTTCTCCTCCCGCACAATAAGTCTTCTCAACTACGCGCAATAAATCTTTCCCGCTGCTATTTTGTATCAGCCTTCTTCTGAACATTTTCCCTCTTTCGCTTTAGATCTCTTCCCGCAGACGCCTACGACATAGCCGCTGCTGAACCTCACTCTATCCGACGGTGGTGCCGCTTCAAAAGTTGCATATCGTGGTGCTAACTTGATGGTGACTCTTTGAGCCTACCCTTAATGTTCTCTTTATACATTTGCTTTTGTTCTCATTCTACCATTTTAGAATCGCTTTTTACGATTGTCAAAAATAAAAAATCTATTTTTTAGAGAATTGCTTCACTTTTTAATAAAAATGTTAGTTCTCAAGCCCGTGAGAACTGCTATGTTTTTATAAGTAATTCAAGGTAGCACCGAATCACTTTTTGCCTGCAATGAAAACCATGACATGTTAAAAATGTTCATGGCTACAATTTCGCATGGGGTTCTCTGAAGATGTTCAAAAATAATTTTATTCTCTTGATCATTTTTATTTTTGCAATTCTCAGAGTTTAATTTATATAAGTTTCATGTTTTTTTTAATTCATGTGATTTCTTCAACTTCTCTGTTTAAAAACAAAATCTGAAATCTTTTAATTCACATTTCAATTTTGATAGGTTTTCATCATGAGTCTTTGGTTATTTTTATAATCCTCCAAATGTATTTATATAGGCATGTTTTTTTAGATTCATGTGATTGATTCAAGTTTTCCCAAATCATATTTACACCATAAAAAATAGAATCATGACATGCATTTTTAAAAATTAACATCCAGAAAATGGTGTTAAAAATAATCTTGGATAATAAGTTTTTCATGTTCTTCAGTCCTAATCTGAAAAAAAAATGAAAACCTATAAAATGAAAATGCAGTTTTTCAATGTTTTCAAGTTCATGAAAGCTTCTAAAATGAAAATGATTTTAGGACTGAAGAACTTTTTCATTTTTATGGTTCTTGGAGTTTAATTTATATTGGTTTTCATGTTTTTTTAAATTCATGTGATTTCTTCACATTCTCTGTTTACTTAAAATCTGAAATCTTTAAGTTCACACTTCAATTTTTATAGGTTTTCGGTATGAGTCTTCAGTTATTTTTATAATACTCCAAATTTATTTATATAGGTTTTCATGTTTTTATAGCTTCATGTGCTTCATTCAGTTTTTTCCAATTCATATTTACACCCTAAACTTGAATCATGACATGCATTTTTAAAAATTAACAGCCAAAAAATAGAGTTAAAAATATTCTTGGATCATAAGATTTTCAAGTTCTTCAGTCCTAATCGAAAAAAAATGAAAACCTATATAATGAAAATGCAGTTTTTCAAGGTTTTCAAATTCATGAAGGATTCCAAAATGATAATGATTTTAGAACATGGATCCCTTCTTTTCATATTCTTTATACATGAATCCTATGAAGAGATAACACTTATGTTTGTATTTTTTGCTTCACTTGAATAAGACTTTTGAAAATGCTATTTACAATATTGTTCTCCAATTTCATATTATTTGAAGTGTGAACTTAAAGATGATTTCAGATTTCAGATTTTAAGTAATTTGAAAATGATAATTTTAGATTTCAGATTTTAAGTAATTTGAAAATGATAATTTCAGATTTCAAATTTTCTTTGAAGTGTGACATTACAGATTGAAGTGTGAATTTAAAGATTTCATATTTAAAACATGATAGTGAGGGTTAGATCTACTATACTCTAGAGGGGGGGGGTGAATAGAGTATATGTGCAATAATAAAATTTTGACAGCTTTTGCTGTACTGGTGCACAAACCGGTTAAGTAATAAAATCACAGCAATCCTAAAGTCACAAGCATAGCAAGAACAAAAGAAAAGGGAAAACCAGATGACACAAGAATATTATAGTAGTTCTCCAACCTGGGTACATTCACTCTTCTACCACCCTGGTAGGAATCCACTCAGGTTTTTGATCAGGTGTCTGACACCAATGGGTTTTGATCAGGTCCCCAAAAACTAACTCAAGTCTTTTGATCAGGAGACTTGCAACCAGGAATTACTTTTGAAGGGAGATGATAACCCTTTATACAGGAGGGGGGAAGAGAGTGATGGAAGTCTTCTCTTTCTCAATATACAACTGAGAATACAATATGGATTCAAAGATGTTGTCAAAGCTCCCCCTGAGATTGAAAGGGGTTCAGGCTTGGAAGCTTTACACAGGGTGATAGGCCTTCAGACTTTGAGCCTTGACTAGAGGAATCTTCAGGAGCTTCTGAATAATATGTTGTTTGTTGTCCTTGAAGTTGTCCTGCAGAGATAAGGAAGAAGAAGACTCTTGATTTTGTTTGATTGTTGTTCTTCTTCTTATAGCTGATCTGCTTCTTTCCTCTGGCTTCTACTTTGTATCCAAATCCTGAGAGAGAGGGCCAAGAGAATGTATGATGCAGACTGTTTTTATTTAATCATCTCCTCTGTGTTATATTTTCTGCTTCTATCAAAAAGACATTTGAATTCCTTCTGACTGTAATGACTAATTGATTCCCGAGAATGGTAAGTGCTTTGGGAATCAATTAGCATTAACTCCTGATTAATTCCATAATTAACTTGTTCTCCAAACGTCTATATTCGCGAGAATGTATGGCATTAAATATGATGGCTAATCTCCATTAATTAAGCCATAATTAATGCTGCCAGCTGTAACTAATGTGCTGGAATCCACCAATTGTATTCTAGAAATCGTCGAACAGAGCTCGTAGATCATCGAGCTCAGTTTCTATATCGTCGAGCTGAGAAAATGTCGAGTACACCGATCGTCGACCTGAGTTCGACGTTCGTCGAACTGAGTTAGATTTTGTCGATCTGAACTTCTGCTGATTTCGTCGACCTGCGTTCGACGATCGTCGAACTGAGTTCGACTATCTTCGAACTGATTTTCTGACTGCTTCAATTCTGGAATACTGGAATGTGTCGACACAAGTTGATGTCTCCACAATTATTGTTGGTGTCGACACAGTCGGTGTTGACAGATGATTTGTGTGTCGACAACTTCTTCTAGTGTCGACACAGCCTGGCTATCTGATGTCGACACAATCTTGCTCTATTGTCGGCACAACATTTCCTAAGTGTCGACACAGTCTGTTTGGTGTTGACCCAGACTTTCTTCTGGTGTCGACATAATCTGGCTGAGTCTTTGACAGGATGTTGTAGGCTGATCCATGAGATGTTGACTCTAAGCCTAGACTAAAGAAATAAACCTATGACTGTAACTATACATTTTGGGTCAGTCTAAGCAAACCTAATAGTGATCCTTGCCCAAATCATGACTGGGGTTCCAACAAAACAAATGAAAACCTATATAATGAAAATGCAGTTTTTCAAGATTTTCAAGTTCATGAAAGCCTCTAAAATGAAAATGATTTTAGGACAAGGATCACTTCTTTTCATATTCTTTAAACCTGAATCATATGAATAGATAACACCTATGTTCGTATTTTTTTGCTTCCCTTGAATAACTCTTTTGAAAATGCTATTTACAACACTGTTGTCCAATTTCATATTATTTGAAGTGTGAACTTAAAGATGATTTCAGATTTCAGATTTTAAGTAATATTAATATGATAATTTCAGATTTCAGATTTTATTTGAAGTGTGACATTTCAGATTGAAGTGTGAACTTAAAGATTTCATATTGTATTTGATGTTTACAATCTGAAATTTGAAATTTGGAGTTTACTGAAACACCAAATTTTAAAGATTTGAAGTGTGAAACATCAAATAAAGATTGAAGTGTGAACTTAAAGATTTTACTTAAAGATTGGTGTTTCAGTAAAAATTGAAATATTATTATGATTTGGTGTAACAAAGGAATTACGATTTGATGTGTGAACTTCAAGATTGAAGCGTGAACTTCAAGATTGAAGTGTGAACTTAAAGATTGGTGTTTTAGTAAAAAAACATGAAAAATCTGATTTGATATTTGTATCCATCTTTGAAGTGTGAACTTAAAAGAAAGCTGATTTGATGTTTACTTAAATTTGTGTTTCAGTAAACAACACATATTTGAAGTGTGAACTTAAAGATTGGATGCATTTGGTGTTCACAACATTTTCTGTGTAAAATCTGAATTTCGATTTTACACCAAATATACTCATGCGAAATTTGGTGTTTCAGTAAGAACATGAAAAATCTGATTTGATATAAAACACCAAATTTCATTATGATTCATGTTTTAAGTAAACATCAAATAAAATCTGAAATTTGGTGTTCCAGTAATTTCTATGGTAGCGCAACAAAGGAATTCTGCAGCATTTTCTGTGTGTTCATTCAAGTAAAATTTGATTTTTGTATCCATCTTCAGAGCCATTCACAAACTCTGGAATTGGGAGTTTGCTTACGGCCATAACATCAGAATTTGGCTACCTTAGCCAAAACATCGTTATTCAAATAAAGCACATAAGGTTTGCTATGGCCGAAATCTTCTTTGGTTTAGGCTTGGCAACATTGTAAAATGGATAACTTAGCCATTCAAGAACCCTCAAATAATATTTTGTTAGCATGTCATAACTAAATTTGGAGAGTTTACATCTCATCACTATAATTTTTCGCAGCCTTACGATGTGACCATGTATTTTTTGGGAGTTTAACGTTATGAAATGTTGGCTCTGTTTGGTACGGTGTTGGTGGTCGTAAATGCACAAGTTATAGTGTCATAAGTTTGGAATCTTCTAACAAACAAAATCAATTGGGAAATGCATCATCCATGTTATGACATGTTGGCTCCTTTTGGTACGTTGTTGGCAGTCGTAAATGCACAAGTTATAGCGTCACTCATTAGGAATCATCTAACAAACAAAATTAACTTTGAAATGCAACATCCATGTTTTGAAATGTTGGTTCCTTTTGGTACGGTGTTGGCAGTCGTAAATGCACAAGTTATAGCGTCATTCGTTAGGAATCATCTAACAAACAAAATCCATTTGGACGTACAACATCCATGTTTTCAATTTCCGTTCAATTTAAGACGATGTGTTTTCATTAATCTTACAAGTATTCGGTGATTCAAGGGTTCAAATTACATTCAGTCAGGTCATAACTTCCAAATGAAAAAATATCCCCTAAAACTGTGTTTTTAGTGGAGTCTTTTTTGTCATGAATTTATGAAACTGTACGATTGCCTCATTCGCGTGTCTGTGTGTACATGTATACATATTGTTATATATTTGATTTACTTAGCGTAACATGCTAGAATGTGTGTTTCCACTATTGTGTTGGATCAATAAATATGTTTGCAAATAGTGTTGTAATTGATTGCCAAAACATTACTCTTCAACAATCAAAACACATTTGCGCATATTTCAGCACGGAGGACACAAGAAGTCAAGAATTACTTCAAAATCTCTGGACTCCAGGTACTACATGCCTAATTTTATAAATATCCTGAACGTAATAGTACCATATCAATGCGACACATTAAACATACGTACAACTACCAGATTGTCGTACACGCTTACTGCACCGCGATTCTACTCGCGTACGAAGAAATAATATGACTGATCAACAACGTGCTGAAGAAAATTGCAGAAGACGAGCAAATCAACATTGTCAAGAAGCGCAAACAATAACAACGACCAACGATGAGACCATGCATTCAATTTTTCAAATAGGCGAGTGTTCAACGACAACGACAGCAGTAACTCGAACAATTACAAGGCAAGAACTGCTTCAAAATATACGTACTCCAGCTATTACGTAACAAATTTATAGATATCCATAGACACAATATCTCATGCATGTGAATGTAACTGTTTCGTTATCACAAAACTACCAGAAAGCCGGACTCGCTTATTGCACCACAATTCTACGTGCATACAGAGAAGCAATATGACTGTTCAACAATGTGCTGCCGAAAATACCAGAAGGCTAGCACAACGACATGTTCGTGAAGATCAGCAAAGAACAATGCCTAATGTTATGAGCACACATTCAACTTTAGAAATGAGCAAAAGTTCAACATCCACACGGGCTACAACAATCACTCACGGTACGCTAAACTAACTATCTCTGTGAACAGTCATCCTTCATGTATTTGTACTTCTAAATAATCACTGATATGTTTGAATACATCACCCCAGCTACTCCACCTATCTACAATGATGGTTCTGATGTAGAAAATGATAGTGCTGAAGAAGACGATGAAGAAAATGATAATGCAACCACAAGGATGTATATTCAATATAATTGTGCTAGAAATTTTTATCCAGCGCACGCTGAAACAAGCTTTGAACTCCACTCACATACAACCTCTCCCTACTGTTGTTCTACACTCTTTCAGCGAGAGACAAGCTCATTGTGTTGTAATAAAGGAAGAATATCAATACCAGAAATCCCAGCACCTACAGAATTGCTCAATCTCTACACCGATCAGTCTGAGGATGGTCAGCATTTCAGGCAACATCAGCTTTCATACAATCATGTTTTCTCCTTTACATCATTGGGTGTAACGCTTGACAACATGATAGCCCCATTTCACCAAGGAATGTATAGCTTCCCGGCACAAGGATCCATATATCATCGCATCAGAAACCTAACCCCAAATGATGGCCTAAGACCGCGCTTCCTTCAACTATTTATCTACGAGACCGACCATGAGACAACAAACTATTTACATGAAAATAATGAGCTTCAGGTTTGGCTCATACAAAAAATAACGTGCATATTGGATATATTCAATCCCTTCATTCAGAGGTTCTGACAACTATCGCGCCAACCAAACATACATGAATGCAAGTTGGTTATAAAAGAACACCTTCCGATCTACATCAATACACTATGCTATCGGCCTCCCAAGTTGCAGCTATATTAGTTGGGCAGGAAGAAGGACAACAAATGCGAGAAAGAGATATCATTGTCCAAAAGATTGGAGGGCATCTTCAGAATGTCCAAGAATACTCTGGCTACTACGACCCACTTCAATACCCTTTGTTGTTACCGTTGGGGACGTTTGGCTGGTCTAGCAATTTACATTCACTTACAAACTCAAAAATCACCTGCTGTGATTACTGTTCATACATGTTTCAGGTAATGACGACTTATTTTACACATTTTAGAGATGTCACGTTTTACGTTTTTTCTAATTGTGTTCTAACTATTTATTGATTTTTCTCAAGAATCGAGATGCTTCCAATTCGATATTACTGCGCCGTAGATGGTTACTACAACAATATGTGGATTATAACTACGTAAAAATAGAAACACAAAATTGTGGTTTATTTAATCACATCAAAGTGACTTGTGTGCAGAACTGATGAATTGTAAATATACGTATTTTTGTGCACATTAACTTAGTCATTTTCATTTATTTTCGTCGTTTTTACTTATTTTTGTTCAATAAAATGCTCCTATTCTTGTAAATTTATTACTAACTTGCTTTATTTTACTTTTCAGAAAAATGCCAAAATCTGCCAAAATTGGGCAGTACACGCCCGTGACAATTTGGTCACGCCCGTGACCGGGCCGTGACATCGCATTTCCCGTGAAATCGGAAAATTTCTGAAGTAAAAGCTTGACACGCCTGGCGACACGCCCGTGTCACCCGACACGGGGCGTGACCCAAGCCCGTGTCCTCTCCTCTCGACGAATTCCTCTCGACGATCGTCGAGTGTCGACACCAACAGTCACGCCCAGCGTCACGCCCGTGACCTGGGGCGTGACTCAATTTTCGCTCGACGATTTCGACTCAACACTTTCCACTCGACATTCGTCGAGTGTCGACACCAACTGTCACGCCCAGCGTCACGCCCGTGACCTGGGGCGTGACCTTTCCAGCTGGCCCGACAAGATGCTGCCGAAGACTTTTGACGCAACCCGCGCCCGGTTCTACCTCCCCGACACGCCCAGAGTCACGCCCGTGACCTGGGGCGTGACTGCTGCGAACTCAGCCCGAAGTCAACTTTCCTGTCCAATCGCCAGCCGTCTTCATGAATAGTACTGTCACGCCCCCCTACACGCCCGTGACCGAGGGCGTGTACTTAGAATTTTTTGCCTATAAATTGCCCAGTTCTGTAAGGTCCAAGGGTTCAGATTTTTGGGCCAATTTAGTGTCTTTTTGTGGGCTGCATCCGTGATTTCTAAGGCTATGTAAGGAGATTTCTCCCTCTTTTCTTTCATGTTTGTTTTTGGTTTAGCATTGTCTTTGTAATAGCTTGTAATAGTTTACTAAAAATCAATAAAATGTTAGATTTTCTCTTCATATTTAGCTTTGGAATGAACACTTGTGCCCACTTTCCTTCTCCTTTTTATCCTTGGTTCTATCTTTGTTCTTCATTTAGTTCTTCTTTTATGAAAAGTGTGTGTGTGTGTATGAGTGTAACATGCTTAATATTCATGTTTTTAACTTGTTTGCATGCTTAGGAATGATAGGATTTCCTCTTTTTCTCCTTGTCTTTTTCTTGAAAGAATTTTGATTTCATTCTTATGATTTTATAAAAGAGATTTAAAAAGTGATTTTGTTCTTTTTTTTTACTTAGTTTTCTTTTAGGATTGTAAAACCTCTTTTGTTCTTTTCATCTTCTTTTTCACCTTTTTTATCACTTTCATAACATCATAAGAATGAAAATGTTGGCATTTTTATTTTCCAAAAACTTTGGTTTTTAATTTGTTTTGAAAAACTTTTGTCTTCTAAAAATTGAAATTTCCTCTTTTTATTTGTTTTTGGCAAAACCTAAGCATGAAAAAGTTAAATTTTAATTTTTAGGTAACTTTCATTTTGCTTTTTATTTGTGTGTGTGAGTGTATGAGCCTAAATTTCCTTTTATTCTTCTTAATCTTCATGAAGTGTGTGTGAGTGTAGGTGTATAACTTTTATGCTTTGTTCAATTATGTAGAGTGTGTGAGTGTAGGTGTTAGCTTTATTGCTTTCTTGAAATTCTTATGGAGTGTGTGTGTCTGTGTGTATTTATTTCCGCCTACTCGTTAAGAGTTAAATGGCACATCGTTTTCATTTTCAGTCCTACTCGTTCGAGTAGGACTTGTAATTTTTCTTTCTTTATTTTTCCGCCTACTCACTTGAGTTTAAATGTCCGGACTTTATAGCCCTGTAATCGCATTTATTTTCTCCTACTCATTTGAGTAGGACTCGCTTTCATTTCAGTCCTACTCGTTCGAGTAGGACTTGCAATTTTCAGCTTTTATTTACCGCCCCCATTCGTTTGAGTGGGACTCGCAAATTTGAAATATGCAATTTTCTTTTATGTGTAACTTAGTTTCTGTTTAATTTATAATTTGGAGTGTGCGTGAGTTCTCGTTTTAGTTAACTTTTTAGCTTTCTAAATGATTGTTTTTTTCTTATGTCTCCTTCTTATAATCGTTTAGTGTTTAATTTCGAACTCGCGCCTCACTAAATTATAAGCCGTCCCCATACCGATGTGTGGCTAATCGCTATTAGCCTCGGCATCGAAGAGCATTGGGACATTTAAAATGATTTATAATAATTAAAGCTCTTTATTTTCATTTTAATTTAAGCACTTAGGGTTTACCCCGGGTTTACGACGCGTAGGACCACATATCGATGTGTGGGCCCTATTTCCGTAGTCCATATGCTAGCTAGCCGAGAGGCCGTGCATATGGACCGATCACCCCTGGGTAAATAGAGTTGCGTGCATACCCTCGAGAGAGGACAAGCGTAATTCTACCGGATTGGGTTCCCCACCCAATAGCGGGGTTCTTAGCGTAAAGCGGGCGTTAAGAGGAATCCTTCGTCGGACTAACGTTCGGTCGAATAGTCTTAACGTTTAGGTGAGCGATATCCCTATAGCTAGGTGAGCTCACATTTGTGGAACCTCCACGGCCAAGTTGCCTTATTATTAATTTGAAAACAAAGTCTTTTTATTATTAAAAATTGTTTTAGTCTTAATCTGATTCGATGCCGAGCGTTAACCCTTCATCGAATATTTTCTAAATCGTTTTTTCGCTCCTTTGCTTTTCAGTCTTTTATTAAGTAAAAAAATCCACCTTACTTTCAGTAAAATAATAGTCCTCCCGGAGGAGTAAGAATAGTCAACGCGACCCCGAGAACAATACGACCTCGGTATTCCCCCGAATATCGAGTACTACTTGCGATAGGTGCACTTGCCTACCCGAGCAAGCCCGCGGCGATCGACTCACCGAACCAACCACAGTAAGAGTCTGTTCGCGGGCCCACCATGTTTTTGGCGCCGTTGCCGTGGAATCTCTTTTCGAGTTGCTATTTCGAATTCCGGAGTCTATTAATTTTACTTATTTTCTATAAAAAAAAACTAAAAACTTTATTTTAAAAACAAAAAAAAAAGTTTATTTTTGTTTTATTTTTGTTTGGGTGTATGACCCGTGGACAACCCTCAGAGTCTGAAGATTTTGACTTCGACCCTGAGATCGAACGCTCTTTTGCGCGTATCCGATCTCAACGCCGAAATCCTTCTTTAGATCCCGAGGAATCTATCGGAGAACCTACTGTTGTAGTTATGGCCGCGCCTAACCCTCCCCCGGCGGCCGAGCGTACTATGTCCTATTACGCCCGGCCTAACCTGGATGATTCTGGGTCGAGTATTGTTCGCCCTGCGGTGGCGAATAATAATTTCGAAATAAAGTCAAGTGTCATTCAAATGGTCCAAAACGCCGTGCAGTTCGATGGACTGCCGGATGAGGACCCGAATGTCCACTTCTCCAATTTCTTGGAGATATGCGACACCTTCAAGATTAATGGCGTCACTGATGACGCCATTCGTTTGTGCTTATTTCCTTTTTCCCTTAAGTCCAAAGCCAAGGCGTGGTTGAATGCCCTCCTGCGAGGATGTATCACCACGTGGGCTGAGTTGACGGAACGGTTCCTGACGAAGTACTTTCCGCCCGCAAAAACTGCAAAGTTGCGGGCAGACATTTCTTCGTTTGTGCAGAACGATCCTGAGTCTCTATACGAGACTTGGGAACGGTTTAAGGAATTCCTCCGCCGTTGCCCGCACCACGCGCTGCCAACGTGGTTGCAAGTTCAAATTTTTTATAATGGGCTGAATTTTCAGACGCGTCAAATGATTGACGCGGCTGCCGGGGGTATGCTTAACAACAAAACCCCCGAGGCCGCCCAGGCTTTATTCGAAGAGATGGCTATGAACGCCTATCAATGGAACGTCCCGCGGGGACGGCCAAAGCCGGCGGCTGGTCTTTTTGAAATGGATGCCACTGCTCTCTTGACCCTTCAAGTTGAAAGGTTAATAAAGCAGGTGGCGGAGATGTCTGCTGCCTCCTCCACTCCGCCTTGTTTTATTCCCCCTAACGTCTGCGTAGCTGAAGAGTTCGTGGACTTCATGGGAAATTCGGGTCGTCCTCCCTTCAACCCCAACAACAACCCTTATAGTAATAACTATAATCCGGGTTGGAGGAATCACCCCAACTTCTCGTGGAGAAACCTGAATAATGCTCAGCGTCCCCCTATTTCTTTTACGCCCGGATTTCTTCCTCCTCCTCCTCTTCCGAAACCCTCCCCGATGGAGGAAAATTTTTCGAAGTATATTGCGTCCAACGAGTCAAATATCCGGAACATCACCGGATCGCTAAAAACACTCGAACAACAGGTTGGACAGCTGGCGAGGATGATGTCCAAGCGCGCGCTCGGGGCACTGCCGGGAAACACGGAGCCCAATCCGCGGGAGAACGCCAACGCTATAACCCTCCGTAGCGGAAAGGAGGTGGTCGATCCAAAACGAACCGACCCTCAGGTACATATTTCACCTCCGACCCCTCTTCCCCTTTCTTCGCTTACGCCGCCTTTACCTATTATAAAAGAAAAAATTATTTTAAACAAGGCTCTTCCGTATCCGCATAAGTTAGAAAACGAGCGTAAGGACGTGCAATATGAAAAATTTATTTTATTATTAAAACAAATTCACATTAATGTTCCTTTTTGCGAGGCTATCTCGCAAATGCCCAAATATGCGAAATTTTTAAAAGAACTACTTTCTAATAAACGCAAATTAGAGGATATTTCGCATGTATCTCTCAACGATGTCTGCTCGGCGGCCCTTACTAATAAATTGCCCACAAAACAAAACGACCCGGGACGGTTTTCCATCCCGTGCCTTTTTGGCGATATATTAGTAAAGTACGCCTTAGCTGATTTAGGGGCTAGCATTAATCTGATGCCGTTCTCGCTCTTTTCGCGTTTAGGTTTGGGTACTCCTAGTCCTACGAATATGCGCATCCAATTAGCGGATCGCTCGGTTAAGTTCCCTATCGGGGTAGTGGAGGACGTCCTTGTCCGAATCGACAAGTTTACCTTCCCGGTAGACTTCGTCATCTTAGATATCGAGGAGGACACCGAGGTACCAATAATACTCGGTCGCCCTTTTCTCGCCACCTCCCGCGCACTAATAGATGTTAGTAATGGTAGCCTTCTCCTCCGAGTAGGCGATGACCAAGTTACTTTCTCTATTAATCCCTCGATGGACAATTTGTCTTCGAGCGACGATTTCTGCTATTCTTTAGATACCTTTTTTGGAGATCGTTCTTCTCCCATTTTCGAGTCCGTATTTTTAAACGACGATATTTATGCGCTCGAAAATTTTAAATGCGATGAGGATACGTCTATAGACTTGCCTTTCGAACCAATTGGTAAGAAAGACATAGGCATTAAAACCTCCCTAGAAGAACCGCCCATCCTAGACCTCAAACCCTTACCCGCCTCGCTCAAGTACGCTTTTTTGGGAAAAGGTGATACGCTTCTCGTTATCATTTCTTCAGACTTGAGTGATTCGGAGACTTCCGATTTATTGGAAGTTTTATTTAAACATCGCCACGCAATTGCGTGGCAAATCTCTGACTTAAAGGGGATTAGCCCCTCCTTTTGCACCCATAAGATTTTTCTTAACGATAATTGCCGCAAAACGATACAGCCGCAGCGTCGTCTTAACCCAAACATGAAAGATGTCGTTAAAGCCGAAATCATTAAGTTATTAGATGCGGGGATTATCTACCCTATTTCGGACAGTGCATGGGTTAATCCCGTGCATGTCGTACCCAAGAAGGGCGGTCTTACCGTAGTGGCGAATGAGCATAACGAGCTTGTCCCAACTCGTACTGTTACGGGTTGGCGAGTGTGCATCGACTATAGGAAACTTAACGACGCCACCCGCAAGGACCATTTCCCTCTGCCATTTCTAGACCAGATTTTAGAGCGTTTATCCGGTCATTCGTATTATTGTTTTCTTGATGGTTTATCGGGGTTTTTCCAAATCCCCATTTCCCCCGATGATCAAGAGAAAACAACTTTTACTTGCCCGTTCGGCACCTTCGCATATCGAAGAATGCCATTTGGACTCTGCAACGCGCCAGCTACATTCCAAAGATGTATGCTAGCGATCTTTGGCGAGCTAGTAGAAGACATTATGGAAGTCTTTATGGATGACTTTTCTGTTTTCGGACGCTCTTTTCCCGATTGCCTTAACAATTTAGATCGTGTCCTTCAACGGTGCGAGGACACAAGCCTTGTTTTAAATTGGGAAAAATGTAACTTTATGGTTCGAGGAGGTTTGGTCCTCGGCCATATGATTTCGTCTAAGGGGATAGAGGTGGATAAGGCCAAGATAGAAATTATAGAAAAACTTCCGCATCCAACAAACGTAAAATCTATTAGGAGTTTCTTAGGCCATGCGGGCTTTTATCGACGCTTCATTCAAGACTTTTCAAAAATAACAAAGCCGCTAACTCACCTCTTGGAAAAGGAATCATGTTTCATCTTTAGTAGCGAATGCGAGTCCGCCTTTAATTTGATAAAACAAAACCTTATCTCTTCACCAATTTTAGTGGCCCCTAATTGGTCCCTTCCGTTCGAAATAATGTGCGACGCTAGTGATATTGCCTTAGGTGCCGTTCTTGGCCAACGCGTAGAAAAACATTTTCATCCTATTTATTACGCTAGCAAGACGCTCACTTCCGCACAAGTAAATTACACGACAACGGAAAAGGAACTCTTAGCCGTCGTTTTCGCTTTCGATAAGTTTCGCTCGTATATAACGCTATCTAAAGTTATCGTTTTTACCGATCACTCCGCGCTTAAATATTTATTGGCTAAAAATGATGCGAAGCCCCGCCTTCTTCGATGGATTCTCCTCCTACAAGAGTTTGATTTGGAGATCTGAGATAAGCGGGGAGCGGAAAATCTAGCGGCGGACCACCTCTCCCGTTTAGAAAATCCGGGTGCGGAAGCTCTCGTCGAATCTGAAATAAATGACAGATTCCCCGAGGAACGCCTTCTTGCCATTAATAAATCTTCGTCATCTTCGCCTTGGTTCGCAGATTTTGCAAATTTTTTAGTAGCGCGGGTCCTTCCAAAAGAGTTTTCCAGTCATCAAAAGAAGAAATTCTTTTCTGACTTGAAAAATTTCTTTTGGGAGGACCCATTTCTTTTTCGTATCTGCGCGGACCAAGCGGTTCGACGATGCGTTGCGGGTGTGGAGTGCTTGCAAATTCTTAAGCACTGCCACGAGGGTCCAGCCGGGGGGGCATTATCAAGCCAACCGGACCGCTCGGAAGGCGCTCGAGGCGGGCTACTTTTGGCCCACTCTCTTCAAAGACGCGCATAATTTTGTGCGCGCATGCGATAGCTGTCAGCGGTCAGGTAACATCTCTCGTCGCGACGAGATGCCCCAAAACATGTTTTTAGAGTGCGAAGTCTTCGATTTGTGGGGCATAGATTTTGTTGGCCCCCTACCTCCATCTTTCAAAAATATGTATATTTTAGTGGCGGTCGACTACGTATCAAGGTGGGCGGAAGCGCAAGCTCTCCCCACCAACGATGCGCGAGTCGTCGTTACATTTCCTAAAAAATTATTTTCTCGCTTCGGCACGCCTCGCGCAATTGTTAGTGATAGGGGAACGCATTTCTGTAACGCTCTTATGGCTAAGACGTTAGCTAAATACGGAGTCACGCACAAGCTTGCCACCCCCCACCACCCGCAAACAAGTGGCCAAGTCGAGGTAGTAAATCGAGAGATTAAGCGAATTTTAGAAAAAACCGTTTCGCTAAATAGGAAAGATTGGTCCGTTAAACTCGACGATGCGTTGTGGGCGTATCGGACGGCATACAAAACCGCTATTGGATGTACGCCGTTCCGGTTAGTCTACGGCAAAGCGTGTCATTTACCCGTAGAATTAGAACATCGCGCACTTTGGGCTTTAAAACTCTTAAACCTCGACTCCAACTTAGCCGCTCAAAATAGAAAACTGCAACTAAACGAGCTCGATGAATGGCGTGCGAACGCTTACGAGAGCAATAAATTCTATAAGGAGCGCTCTAAGTTATATCACGATCGAAAAATCAAGTCCCAAAAATTATTTTCTCCGGGCGATCTTGTCCTTCTTTACAATTCACGTCTTAGGCTTTTTCCAGGTAAATTAAAATCTAGATGGTCTGGTCCCTTCTTAGTTGAAGAAGTTTTTCCTTATGGAACCGTACTCGTCTCCCACCCGGACAAAGGCTCTTTTAAAGTAAACGGTCATCGGTTAAAGTCTTACATCGCGGGCGACCCAGTGATCGGTTTTAGCGAAACCATAACTTTCCTCCACATTATAAACCCGCCAAAATAGTCAAGCTACACGACTATAAACAAAGCGCTCCTGGGAGGCACCGCTCGCTTATCTTTTTCGCTCTTTCCTTATTATCTTTGCTACTTTTTCTAATAAACGCAGGGTTTCTGATCGGCCTCCCCCTACGCGTTTCAGGGAAGCTTCTCCCCCCTTCCCTTTCTTTTCTTTGTACATATTGTCTTTCCTTTCTGTTCCGCATACTTACGATACAACATTGAGGACAATGTTGGACTTAAGTATGGGGGTATTTTCGTGCTTTACTTTCTGCACTTTTTTTTTCTGCATTTCAAAAAAATACAAAAAAAATACATATAACAACAAAACAAAAACAAAAAAATTAAAAAACATCTTAAAATGAAACAAAAAATTTTAAATGAAAAAATCCAAAAAAAATTTTTGTTTTGTTCTCTTTCTTTATTTTTTTCCAAAAAACTCAAAAACAATTAAAAAAAAAGAGAAAACAAAAAAAATATATATTTAGTTTCACTTTGTAAATATTTTTTGTACTTCCTTTTTTCTCTCTCCCCCTTACTCATTCTTGTAAAAACCTCTCTTTTTCTCCCATATTTTTGTACATAAATGAAAATTCTCTTAAAAAATATAAAAAAAGATAATAGTTCAAAAAAAAAACATTTCAAAAAAATTGAGAAAAGCAAAAATACAAAAAAAGATAATAAATGAAAAAAAAATGATAACAAAAACTATAAAAATAAAAAAAAATGTTTTGAAATAAATAAATTAAATATTCCATACTTAACTTTTATGCTATCCAAAAATTCAGTTTTGAGTTTATTTATATGCGAATTTGAATAATTCTTTGTTCACTACCCGTTTATTAATTATTGATTGAAAAATTTAAATAGCCGGGGTTAAGCTTTAAAGAATTCTTTATGCTTTGTTAAAACTAGCGAACTCGTTTTAGGCACTACTTCTAATTTTTCATTAATAGGAGCACGTATATTATGTTAGGAAATAACGACTATAGAATTCAATTATACTTACTTTTAGCTTTCTGAAACATTGGAACGTACAAATTATTAAGGTTGCTCTCAAAAATGTTTTAAGATTAAAACTCTAGTTTTCCTTTCTCCCCTAACCTTATCATGACCTACTTGGCATGATAAAATTTTCTATCCCTAAAAGATCCTATGTCAATGGGAATAAGATTTCGTTCCGTAAACATAGGCACCCAATAATTTAAAAAGATTATATGTTGAGTAAGAGGATAAAATTCATTACTCCTACAAATATACATTGGGTTAATTTTATTATTATGAAGTTGAAAAACAAAAATCATATTAGGAAAATAAGATTTCGTTTTCCTAATAATCCAAAAGAAAAAAAAATGGAGGTTCGAGAAAAAATTACCTCATCTCAAATATCAAAACCCTCTTCATAAACCCACTACCCCCTTAACCAATTACACGATTCTAGAATTAATTCAAAAATCTTTTTGAGAGCATAATTAGTAAATTGTATTATTTCCAGTTGCACTCGTATAAGCTAGAGTTCTTAAAATTCCAAACTATTTTCGTTAATCTAACCATTACAAATGTTGCCTTCTATTTGACTACATCAAGAAGTCTTTTGGCCAAAACTTTTGCGCTATTTAAATCATCTACATAATTTTAGGACTTAACTCTTACACCCCGTATATTTATTTCGATCTCTCTTATAATTGATTAAGCGATAGCCAAAACTTAGAGTTTTTTTTATTCCTTATAGATTCACCTCAAACTTTTGCTCTGGAATAGCAAAAGCCTAAGTATGGGGGTATTTGATGAATTGTAAATAAACGTATTTTTGTGCACATTAACTTAGTCATTTTCATTTATTTTCGTCGTTTTTACTTATTTTTGTTCAATAAAATGCTCCTATTCTTGTAAATTTATTACTAACTTGCTTTATTTTATTTTTCAGAAAAATGCCAAAATCTGCCAAAATTGGGCAGTACACGCCCGTGACAATTTGGTCACGCCCGTGACCGGGCCGTGACATCGCATTTCCCGTGAAATCGGAAAATTTCTGAAGTAAAAGCTTGACACGCCTGGCGACACGCCCGTGTCACCCGACACGGGGCGTGACCCAAGCCCGTGTCCTCTCCTCTCGACGAATTCCTCTCGACGATCGTCGAGTGTCGACACCAACAGTCACGCCCAGCGTCACGCCCGTGACCTGGGGCGTGACTCAATTTCCGCTCGACGATTTCGACTCGACACTTTCCACTCGACATTCGTCGAGTGTCGACACCAACTGTCACGCCCAGCATCACGCCCGTGACCTGGGGCGTGACCTTTCCAGCTGGCCCGACAAGATGCTGCCGAAGACTTTTGACGCAACCCGCGCCCGGTTCTACCTCCCCGACACGCCCAGAGTCACGCCCGTGACCTGGGGCGTGACTGCTGCGAACTCAGCCCGAAGTCAACTTTCCTGTCCAATCGCCAGCCGCCTTCATGAATAGTACTGTCACGCCCCCCCTACACGCCCGTGACCGAGGGCGTGTACTTAGAATTTTTTGCCTATAAATTGCCCAGTTTTGTAAGGTCCAAGGGTTCAGATTTTTGGGCCAATTTAGTATCTTTTTATGGGCTGCATCCGTGATTTCTAAGGCTATGTAAGGAGATTTCTCCCTCTTTTCTTTCATGTTTGTTTTTGCTTTAGCATTGTCTTTGTAATAGCTTGTAATAGTTTACTAAAAATCAATAAAATGTTAGATTTTCTCTTCATATTTAGCTTTGGAAAGAACACTTGTGCCCACTTTCCTTCTCCTTTTTATCCTTGGTTCTATCTTTGTTCTTCATTTAGTTCTTCTTTTATGAAAAGTGTGTGTGTGTGTATGAGTGTAACATGCTTAATATTCATGTTTTTAACTTGTTTTCATGCTTAGGAATGATAGGATTTCCTCTTTTTCTCCTTGTCTTTTTCTTGAAAGAATTTTGATTTCATTCTTATGATTTTATAAAAGAGATTTAAAAAGTGATTTTGTTCTTTTTTTTTACTTAGTTTTCTTTTAGGATTGTAAAACCTCTTTTGTTCTTTTCATTTTCTTTTTCACCTTTTTTATCACTTTCATAACATCATAAGAATGAAAATGTTGGCATTTTTATTTTCCAAAAACTTTGGTTTTTAATTTGTTTTGAAAAACTTTTGTCTTCTAAAAATTGAAATTTCCTCTTTTTATTTATTTTTGGCAAAACCTAAGCATGAAAAAGTTAAATTTTAATTTTTAGGTAACTTTCATTTTGCTTTTTATTTGTGTGTGTGAGTGTATGAGCCTAAATTTCCTTTTGTTCTTCTTAATCTTCATGAAGTGTGTGTGAGTGTAGGTGTATAACTTTTATGCTTTGTTCAATTATGTAGAGTGTGTGAGTGTAGGTGTTAGCTTTATTGCTTTCTTGAAATTCTTATGGAGTGTGTGTGTCTGTGTGTATTTATTTCCGCCTACTCGTTAAGAGTTAAATGGCGCATCGTTTTCATTTTCAGTCCTACTCGTTCGAGTAGGACTTGTAATTTTTCTTTCTTTATTTTTCCGCCTACTCACTTGAGTTTAAATGTCCGGACTTTATAGCCCTGTAATCGCATTTATTTTCTCCTACTCATTTGAGTAGGACTCGCTTTCATTTCAGTCCTACTCGTTCGAGTAGGACTTGCAATTTTCAGCTTTTATTTACCGCCCCCATTCGTTTGAGTGGGACTCGCAAATTTGAAATATGCAATTTTCTTTTATGTGTAACTTAGTTTCTGTTTAATTTATAATTTGGAGTGTGCGTGAGTTCTCGTTTTAGTTAACTTTTTAGCTTTCTAAATGATTGTTTTTTTCTTATGTCTCCTTCTTATAATCGTTTAGTGTTTAATTTCGAACTCGCGCCTCACTAAATTATAAGCCGTCCCCATACCAATGTGTGGCTAATCGCTATTAGCCTCGGCATCGAAGAGCATTGGGACATTTAAAATGATTTATAATAATTAAAGCTCTTTATTTTCATTTTAATTTAAGCACTTAGGGTTTACCCCGGGTTTACGACGCGTAGGACCACATATCGATGTGTGGGCCCTATTTCCGTAGTCCATATGCTAGCTAGCCGAGAGGCCGTGCATATGGACCGATCACCCCTGGGTAAATAGAGTTGCGTGCATACCCTCGAGAGAGGACAAGCGTAATTCTACCGGATTGGGTTTCCCACCCAATAGCGGGGTTCTTAGCGTAAAGCGGGCGTTAAGAGGAATCCTTCGTCGGATTAACGTTCGGTCGAATAGTCTTAATGTTTAGGTGAGCGATATCCATATAGCTAGGTGAGCTCACATTTGTGGAACCTCCACGGCCAAGTTGCCTTATTATTAATTTGAAAACAAAGTCTTTTTATTATTAAAAATTGTTTTAGTCTTAATCTGATTCGATGCCGAGCGTTAACCCTTCATCGAATATTTTCTAAATCGTTTTTTCGCTCCTTTGCTTTTCAGTCTTTTATTAAGTAAAAAAATCCACCTTACTTTCAGTAAAATAATAGTCCTCCCGGAGGAGTAAGAATAGTCAACGCGACCCCGAGAACAATACGACCTCGGTATTCCCACGAATATCGAGTACTACTTGCGATAGGTGCACTTGCCTACCCGAGCAAGCCCGCGACGATCGACTCACCGAACCAACCACAGTAAGAGTCTGTTCGCGGGCCCACCAAGAACTATTTTGGGGTTGCAAGATTGTTTTAATGCAGGCAAAAATAAAGCTGGTTTGATAAACTCACTTTTTATTAAAAATATAATATACCTCATAATTATATATTAATTTTAGCTTGTTATTTTAATTTAGGTAACTTCAGAAAAAAAACCATCCTACCGTCTTCATTTAATTACAGCCCAAGAGATGTGTATCAGCGATATCAAGATGCTATGTCAATTGTTCAGCACAACGGCAAGCCAGATTTGTTTATAACCATGACATGCAATCCAGGATGGAAGGAGATTAAGGATGAGCTCATGGAAGTACATGCTCCGTATGATTATCCAGATCTCTTAACAAGGATATTTCGTTCTAAATATGAAGAGATCAAGAAAGATATATTACACAGAGGCGTGTTAGGAAAGGTAGTCGGACATGTCCATGTCATTGAATTTCAAAAAAGGGGATTACCACATGTTCACATGTTGGTGTTATTGGATGCGATAGACAAATTAACCTCCCCTGACAAGTACGATTCAGTTGTATATGCGGAGATACCTTATATAGACCAGGAACATGCATTGTACGAGTCCATGATAAAACACATGATTCACGTGTCATGTGGACCTTACAAACCAAATGCACAATGTATGAAGAACCATATCTGTAATAAAAGTTTTCCTAAGTAGTATGCAGATGCGACAATACAAGAGAATGATGCTTACCTAGTGTATCGAAGAAGGAATGATAACAGAAATATTACTATAGGTAGAAATGCAGCTTTTATTGTGGATAATAGATGGGTTGTTCCATATAATCCATGGTTGCTTTTAAAATATGATGGTCATCTAAATGTTGAGATATACAGCAGTATCAATAGCATTAAATATTTATAAAAATACGTATATAAAGGACACGATCATGTCTCTTTTCAAGTCCGTCCTGGTGCTACTTAAGATGAAATAAACAATTATGTTGACGACAAATGGTTGTGCCTGCCTGAATCTTTGTGGAGATCTTTCAAGTTTCAAATGAGTCGAATATATCCAACAATAAAGCGATTACAAATACATATACCTAATAAACATCAGATATAATTTTATAGTGAACAAACAATTTCATCGATATTAATGGATGACCGTAATTCAAAAACAATGTTGACCGAGTTTTTTAGTGTTTATTGCTAACAGCGAGAGCAAAACCTCCATTTATAGGGAGATTTTCCAAAATATTATTAATGGTTCAAACAACATAAAATTTTGAGGAAAAGGATCAGAAATCGCAGGGTCATTGGTAGAATTTATTCTGTACCGCTTGCTGACAGCGAAAGATACTATTTGTGCATGCTTCTAAATCACGTAACAGGTCCAAAGTCATTCGATGCACTATTAACTGTGAACTGCACGCACTGCATCACTTTTAAGAATGTTGCACAGAACTATGGTTTGCTTGAGAATGATAACAGTATTTGAGAATGTCTACTTGAGGCTCAAGTATTCAGAATGTCATCTGCATTGAGAAGACTGTTTGCTACTATATTGATCTTTTGTGAACCAGCCGATGTCAGAAGTATTTGGGATGAAAATTATGCAAGCATGATCGAAGATTATCAAGTTCTAGCACGACCAATGAGTTCTACATTATGAATAAAGTACTTAATAACCTCGATGCTATCCTGAAGCAACAAAAATGCTCTATTAAAGACTTCGATTTACCACCCATAAATGAATAATTCAATGATTTCAATAACCTATCAGGTCTTATAGAAAATGAATTATCAATACATATTACACGGGATGATCTTAACGCAGTTACGTTGCTCAATCAAGGTCAGTTACATGCTTACAATGTGATCAGCGAGGCAATAAAGAATAAAGCATATGAGTGTTTTTTTTTGATGGACCTGGTAGAACTGGAAAAACAGTTACGTTGCTCAATCAAGGTCAGTTACATGCATATGAGCATTTTTCTTGCCACTTTTAGAAAAATATGATGCATCATTATAGCTATAGGCACTTTTGGTATTGCTGCTACCCTTTTACCGGGAGGCTGGACTGCACATTCAAAGTTACAAATACCCATTAAATTGAATTACAAATTATTTTGCTCTTTTGAAAAACAGTCAGACTTTGCAGAAGTTATCAGAAAATCAAAGTCCATAATTTGGGATGAAGCACCCATGGCAAATAGAAAGGCGTTTGAGACAGTTTATCGTTCATTTTGTGATGCTACTGATGTTGACAAGCCATTCAGAGGGAAAATATTAATTATGGGAGGAGATTTTCGCCAAGTACTACCGGTTATTGTGAATGGAACAAGAGAACAAATAATAATGCAAGCATCGTTCAATCACATTTATGGAGTTATGTCAAGATATTAATACTAACAGAAAATATGCGAGCCAAAAATGATAACAGCTTCTCTGATTATCTTTTCCGAGTTGGAAATGGATTGGAGATGACCATACAAGATGATATGATTAGGATCCCCAATCCAATGGGTATGTCATGGGAATATGAGAAATCGATCAATGATTTAATAAATGTTACATTCCCAAATTTAGGATCACATGTTGTTGATAAAACTATATTCAAGATAGATCTTTATTAACGCCACTAAATGAGCATGTGAAAATGTTGAACAACACCACTCTTCTACAATTCCCCGACGAAGAAGTTATATACCACTCTTATGATTCCGTCGTTGATGATAGGAGAGGTTTGTATCAACCTGAATTTCTAAATTGATTGACATCGGGTAACTTACCACCTCATAAGCTAAAGTTAAAAATCGGAGCTCCTATCATGTTAATCAGAAATATTGACCCAAAGATAGGTCTATGTAATGGAACAAGACTTATTTGTCGCCGGTTTGCGAAAAATGTAATAGAAGTAGAGATTTTAACAGGGCACTTTCAAGGAAACTTGGTCTTCTTGCCACGAATACCATTGAAGACAGCTGAAGATATTAGATTACCATTTCAATTAACGCGCAAATAGTTTCCATTGAGGTTAAGCTTCGTATTGACGATTAATAAATCACACGGCCAAACAATCGAAAATGTTGGATAATATCTACAAAATAATGTGCTCAGTCTTGGCCAGTCTTACGTAACTTTATCGCGAGGTGTGTCCAGTGAAAAAAAATTATGATAAAGAATGGCAAGATAGCTGGTCATGAAGGCATTTACACAATGAACGTTGTTTACAAAGAAATATTTGCACAATTTAGACAGCAGCATGCAACGTATCTCCAACGTAGGTGGATTTCTCATTATTTCCACAACACTACAACTACTCCAATCAACCGTTAAATTAATTTTTTTTTGCACAATAGACACCGTGATTGGTGTTGATTGTGAAATGATTTCTATTTCGGCTGTAATACAAATTGTATGTCAAACTATCGTATTATTATTGTATTATAGTCCTTCTTGATGGTTTGTAAAATTCTTACCGTATTGTGCGATTTTCGACAAAAACTAAATATTAATTGTTTGGAAATATATTGCCTGTTTTCCTCAAGTCTTTGAACTGTTTAATCAGTTTTGATAAATATTTTGTTGTTTTGCACCAGAATCCATATGATGCCCTAATTCAAACCTAATTTTGATCTACTATTCTAATTTGGATCCTTACGTCATTTCAAAAGCATGCATATGGCAAACTAAAATCAATCTGAGGTAGTGACGTCATTACAAAATAGGGGTGGCCTGATCCAACGTAAGAGCTTCGTACTTTACGAAAACTAATTTCGTGCATTTTACATAACCTAAATCTGTATTACATGTTAAATACTATCATTTCTTTTTCAGCTCTGCCAGCCTCAATAGATAAAAATTGCAATATCATTGCTACCACCGACAACGATTATAAATACTACGATGAAGTTTGCAAAGTGGGTACAGCCAGATGGTCTGATGGTCCGCATGCTCGGGTTGAAGGTTTTAGGCTAATTATCCCAACAATGCCAAGAGTCTTGGATGCTAGAGAAGAGTTGAATTTTGTTTTCGATATGATAAGAAGGTAACACCTAACAAGGAATATCTGTTATGGTTGAAATATTGTTGTTTTAACACATTTCAAAACTGTTAACTAATGATCTATATTTAAATCTTTGATTTAAACAGAATCTCTCGAGGTCACTGAATGAAATCTTTTGTTGCATAAGAAGGAGATGCTAATATTTTGAAATAGGTTCAACTGCGAGATTCTGACGGGTTTTTTGGGGTTTTTTCAGTTTTAATTTTTTGAATTCATATTTGGAATCAATGTTGTAGTTATATACATCTATCTTGCTCATGGATTTTTTCATTGCGAAATGCTCTTCTGATATTTTGGTTATGGATTTGTAATTAATGCTGCGAAATGTGTTGTCTTTTGAGATATTTTGCATTGCAGGTATGAGGCCTATGTTCTGAGCTTTTTCATTGCAAGTGCAAGTATAAACTTTGCATGTATGTGTGTTTACTTGCAGATGTATGTGTTACAATCATATTTCTTTGTTATTACTTCTTAAAAATAAGTTCTTTATCAAAGACCTATGATGGTGAGGTTGAAGTGTTGCGTATAGGAAAGGGCAACATTACCCCTCACGAACAATGTCGTCGCCCCCCGAAAAATACCGCCGCCGTGTAAAATGTCGCTGCCCCGGCAAATTGTCACCGCCCCCGACCATTGTTGCCGCCCATAAAAAATGTTGCCGCCCACGAACAATGTCGCCGCCCACGGACAATATCGCCGCCCACGACCAATGTCGCCACCCAAGACAAATGTCGCACTCACGACCAATATCACAGTGCACGATACTTGTTGCCGCCCACGACCAATGTTGTTCCCAAGCGGGCGAAGCCCGCAGCGACGCATCGAGAACGGGCAGAGATTGTTCGAAGATGCTAGTATACATATATATTTACATACTATTTGTTTTTTACTTTAATAATTTAAACAAATTTTGGTATTTCAATAGTACCCCTTGTTTTTGTTTGGTTTTACTCAAAATTCCATATAAACAACTTAGCTAATTATGATTTTTCAAATCATTTTTTTAATTATGTTTCACAAGTAAAATGTTGGGCATGCTGTGTTTCTAATCCACGGTATCATGTTAACGTGAAATGTTTTTCTAAAACTTGCATTTCTATTTTGGTTTTTCGTTCTTTATTTTCTTTACTTTCTTAAAAATCTTTCATTCATTATTTTACTTTTTGTTTTTTTGGATAATTTTTGTAATGTCAACTTTTGATTAGCGTAGTAGATATGACCGATCCAAGTCGCCTATTATTTGTGTTTTCAAGATAATTTTATTAGTCTTTATTTATTATCTAGTATTTTCTTTTTGAAATTTTTCAAGGCTTATGCTTTAGATAAATTTAGAAACCTTTTAAGTTTCATTACAATAACCTTTTAAGTTTCATTACAATTTATTAATCAAATGGATTCTGGTGCAAAACAACAAAATATTTATCAAAACTGATTAAATAGTTCAAAGACTTGAGGAAAACAGGCAATATATTTCCAAACAATTAATGAAACTTAAAAGGTTATTTTTCAAGTCTTTCAACTTTTGATTAGCTAAAATTTTCAACCTATCTAATCACAATAACCTTTTAAGTTTCATTACAATTTTCATGATTATGATAGTGTTGTTTTTGTGATATATTTGGAGAACTTTTTGAAAAAAGTTTTGCTCAAAAGAAGTGTTTACTTTTGTTTTGCCAATTTCAAAATTAAAAGAAAAATTGTTATGGTCTTTATTTGTTTTGAAAAAAAAAGAAAAATATAAAAAGGAAAGAAAAATATTTTTTTATGATTAAAATTTTTGAAACTCTTTATTTTGGTTTAGTGTGATTTTAAAGCCTCCTTGTTTATCTTTGATTTACACTCCGAATCATAATCCTAAAAAAACATTTTGGTTCTAATAAGTCCTTTTGTTCATATTTTTGAAAATTTTTTAGCTATGTAAAGAAGCAAAGTAAAATAGTAAAGTTTTGTATTTAAATTTTATATTTTTGTTATTTGATTGATTTAGTTATAATATGTCCCTTGGATCTAGTAACAACTCAATGCGTTTTTTTTCATTTTATTGCTTTGCTTAAATTTATTTAAAGAATTTCATTAAAATTTTGGATGATTTATTTTCGTTAGTAAAGTTTATAAATTGTTAAATCATATTTAAGTAATTGTTTTAGATTTACGTTTCACCTTCTCCCAACTTAGAATTTCACATTGTACTTGTGTTAGCATAATTAGAATTTTCCTAATTAGTCACTTTTATGTTAGCTAGTTTTTATATTTTTGTTTGAGGACAAGAGAAGCTTAAGCTTGGGGGAATTTGATAGTACATTTTGTAGTCTAAACTATTAGGGTATTTTTTTAGTTTTTTTATGTGCAAATCATGTCTTGTAAGCTTATATATTGACCTCCTTTTGTATATTTTGTTGCCACTAATGTTTCCTCTTCTTTTTGCAAGTTTTCTCAGCCTTCGGCCAAAACACCTTGACACGCCCCCCTTACATACCCTCCCTAGGCGTATTACCGGGCGTGTAACCTGAACCCGAGGAAGTTTGTTGCCTGAGCACAAGTACCGAGAAAAAATAGCTAACATGCCCCCTGATATGCCCTCCATGGGCATGTCACTGGGCGTGACACTGGGTGTGTAACCCTTATCCCAATGTCTGCTGCCGCATTTAAAGTTTTTCGGTTGATTCACGTCAAACAGTACTGACACGCCCCCTACACGGGCGTGTCGCCGGGCGTGTACCACCTTTTTTGACGATTGACGAATTTTCGGCCACTGATTGAAGATTGATGTGCCTTACATGCCTACCCTACACGGGCATGTCCTTGGGCCTGTCCACCAATGTAAAAAGAATACATCAATTTCATCAGATTTCAACTCCCAAGGACTTTCCCATACATATCATGCCCCCTGACACGCCCTACCAGGGCGTGATAGGGGGGCGTGACCAACTCGATTTTTTTTTATAAATTTAGACCCCCTACCTTGTGTCAAGCAAGAAATTTTGGAGATAGGGTAGGTTCTGCTAGTTCTACTCTTAGGTTTTTTTGGGTTTTTATTTGCATGCTTTTGTTGTCTCTCTCTCCCTCCATTTCTTGTTTTACTTTTCATGCACTGTATTTCATTTACTTGTAATCACTCTTTATTAGTGTTGTAGCAGTAGTTAGCTCTCTTTTTCACGCACTTGTTGTTGATGCATGAAAACGGCACCGCCTAGTTAACGGATGTTCGAATATCACGCGGGGAATGAGTAGATGGGAGGAGAGACTGCCGAGCAGCTGGTTACTCTGAGCCGTACATGAAGATAGAGAGAAAGAGAAGAGGAGAGGGGGCCGCTAGCAGCGTCAACAATAGACTTCGCCCGCCGTGGCTTAAATGCCACTCTTGCGGTGGGCTTTCCCTTTATATTAAAACCTGTATTACAACTGAGCTTGAGTTCTCTTTCATTGAAAGGGGAATAAAGGGAAAAATACAGTAAAGGAAGAAGCTAAAGAAGGGTTGTCCGGGCAGGCCGCGCGGCTTGAAGACCCAGGCCGCACGGGCTATCTTCTGAGTCCACCCAGACTAGCTATCAGGCCGCTTGTAGAGGTTGCGGATAAGGAAAGTGTGGCCGCATCCAAGTTTCCCCAACTTGGCCGTCCCGTTTTGTCCCCCTGAATGTGAGGTATGGGGGGGCTATTTATAGGCCCGAGGAGGTAACGGCTTCCGGTGACGTTACCCCCGGTGAGACGGTGACTGGTGCGAGAAGGAGACAAAGTCCGCCGAGTCCGCAACAGGTCGTGCGGACTGGGAGACTAAGTGGCGGACTGCAATGCGGGTTCGTAGTCCGTCAATTCTGAGCTGGTACTATCCGCCTACTGCTAGGGTGGCGGATGCTGGAGGCCAAGCGGCGGACTGCAAGGAGAATCCGCTGAATCCGCACGACGTTATGCGGACTGGGACTGGCTTCTGGAGATCTGATCTGCTGCCTAGCGAACTGGGTAGAGTCCGCACCTACTGGAAGGTTAAAGGGCTAAATGGCGGACTGGGAGAGTTCGCATAGCCCACGGTGGATGAGGCGAGTCTGCCTCTCGCTAGCTTGTGGGGATGTTTGGCAGCCTGGCGGACTAGGTAAGGCAGGTCTCCAAACTGCTGAGGCTGACGCTGGAGGCTTGCTGCAAGGGGTTGGTGACCTGGCGGACTGAGCAGACAGGTCGCCAACTACTGAGGCTGACATTGGAGTAGAATGGTTGACAATGCTGCTCTCTAGAGGAGTGCCAAGACCGAGTCCGCCAATCTCTGGTGGACTGGTGAGCTGGTCGCCGACTGGGTGTGCGGGCTGGTGAGCTAGAGGAACTGCTGCCGCTACTGGGAAGAAGCGGGCACTGGGAAATTGGAGGGCTAGTCTGGCAGACTGTAGACTGAGTCCGCCTAGCCCACTACGCAAAGTATGAGACAGAACGGTTACTGAACTGGGGTTCCTCTAACGGATTCCACAATGAGTCCGCCTAACTTGCGAAATACTAGAGGATCCTGCCTCCCCTACCAGAGGCTTGTTGCTGGGTCAGAGATAGGCGACCTGACAGACTGAGAGGTCAGGTCGTGTCTAGCGGCCTGGAAGCAGGTCGCCACTGCCGTTACGCAGTGAGCTGGAGTTGGATCTGAACCGTATCGTCCGGACTGGGCGGATGCCATGTTGGGAGTTCGGCAAGACTGGGTTAGCTGGTCAAGCCAGGGGATCTGTATGGGCAGACTGAGAAAGCAGTCTGCACCCCCTGCAGGGCTAGGCTGCTGCGCGATATGGGCGGTCTGACTGAGGAGACTGCCATGACCGCGTGACCTGGGCGGACAGAGAAGTCTGTCCGCCCATCCCTGGGCTGCTCGCGACCACCGGGGAGATCCCAGGGCAGGCCGCGAGCTACAAGATGGCAGCCTTGGGAGGGATCGCCGATTTCTGGGTTAACATAATCCCCGCACTTTTTTAAGTTCCGAACAGAACTTCAAAAAAGTAGGAGACCCACGAAAATTGTGATCCACCCCAAAGAAGAAGAAGTAGATACGGAGAGATAGAACTTGATGCCTCTCCTTAGAAGGTTTTTGTTGATGCCTATCTTTTTTCCTGCAAATGAAGAGCTAATGCAGTGAAAAAGAGGCACATCTCGCGTGCAACTGCGTTCCTTTTGAATAAGGAATGAATGTGTTCCATTGAGCACTGCAAAATAGATATAAGGTGAAGGCATACAAGAATAATAACTTGTGAGTACCTGACAGAAGTTCGCAAGTACTTGATACTCTCTGTGAAAGAAGAGTAAGTGTCATGCATGAAAGAAGGACAAGTTGCAAGTACCTGTGAGGGAAACTTGCCAATACCTGCTAGTCTCTATAAAAGGAAGAGTGAGCAGCAGATATGATATATGAAAGAGGATTGCAAGTACCTGTGAGGGAAAATCGCCAATACCTGCTAATCTCTGCAAAAGGAGAGTTAGAAGCAGATATGATGAAATATGAAAGAAGATTGCAAGTACCTATGAGGGAAACTTTCCAATACCTGCTAATCTCTGCAAGAGGAGAGTTAGAAGTAGATATGATGAAATACGAAAGAAGATTCCAAGTACCTGTGAGGGTAACTTGCCAATACCTGCTAATCTCTGCAAGAAGAGAGTTAGAAGCAGATATGATGAAATAAGAAAGAAGATTGCAAGTACCTGTGAGGGAAACTTTCCAATACCTGCTAATCTCTGCAAGAGGAGAGTTAGAAGCAGATATGATATATGAAAAAGATTGCAAGTACCTATGAGGGAAACTTGCAAGCATCTGCTGATCTCTGCAAGAGGAGAGTTAAAAGTAGAAATGATATATGAAAGAAGATTGCAAGTATCTGTGAGGGAAACTTGCCAATACCTGCTAATCTCTGCAAGAGGAGAGTTAGAAGCAGATATGATGAAATACGAAAGAAGATTGCAAGTACCTGTGAGGGAAACTTGCCAATACCTGCTAATCTCTGCAAGAGAAGAGTTAGAAGCAGATATGATATATGAAAGAAGATTGCAAGTACCTATGAGGGAAACTTGCAAGCATCTGCTGATCTCTGCAAGAGGAGAGTTAAAAGCAGATATGATATATGAAAGAAGATTGCAAGTATCTATCAGGGAAACTTTCCAATACCTTCTATTCTCTGCAAGAGAAGAGTTAGAAGCAGATATGATATATGAAAAAAGATTGCAAGTACCTGTGAGGGAAACTTGCCAATACCTGCTAATCTCTGCAAGAGGAGAGTTAGAAGCAGATACGATGAAATACGAAAGAAGATTGCAAGTACCTGTGAGGGAAACTTGCCAATACCTGCTAATCTCTGCAAGAGGAGAGTTAGAAGCAGATATGATGAAATACGAAAGAAGATTGCAAGTACCTGTGAGGGAAACTTGACAATACCTGCTAATCTCTGCAAGAGGAGAGTTATAAGCAGATATGATATATGAAAGAAGATTGCAAGTACCTATGAGGGAAACTTGCAAGCATCTGCTGATCTCTGCAAGAGGAGAGTTAGAAGCAGATATGATATATGAAATAAGATTGCAAGTACCTGTGAGGAAAACTTGCCAATTCCTGCTAATCTCTGCAAGAGGAGAGTTAAAAGCAGATATGATGAAATACGAAAGAAGATTGCAAGTACCTGTGAGGGAAACTTGCCAATACCTGCTAATCTCTGCAAGAGGAGAGTTAGAAGCAGATATGATGAAATACGAAAGAAGATTGCAAGTACCTGTGAGGGAAACTTGCCAATACCTGCTAATCTCTACAAGAGGAGAGTTAGAAGCAGATATGATGAAATACGAAAGAAGATTGCAAGTACCTATGAGGGAAACTTGCCAATACCTGCTAATCTATGCAAGAGGAGAGATAGAAGCAGATATGATTAAATACGAAAGAAGATTGCAAGTACTTGTGAGGGAAACTTGCCAATACCTGCTAATCTATGCAAGAGGAGAGTTAGAAGCAGATATGATATATGAAAGAGGATTGTAAGTACCTATGAGGGAAACTTGCAAGCATCTGCTGATCTCTGCAAGTGGAGAGTTAAAAGCAGATATGATGATTGATGCCATCAATTTCAAATAAGAGTAAGAGAGAACTTGCAAGTGATATCTATTAGCTTGTGAAGAAGCAATTGATAAAAGGAGATATGTACTCTAAGACGAGCAAATTGGAAATCAGGATACCACGTAAGGTAGATTTAATGTCTAATTGAGAATAGATCTACCACGTAAGGTGGGTTTATGCTTAATTGAAAATAGAGTGATTACAAAGAGGGCTTTAATGCCAAATACTGGAGACAAGGCGACCACCAAAGAGTGGGTTTAATTGCCGAAAATTAGAAATAGGGCGACCACAAAAGTGTGGGTTTAATTGCCAAATATTTCCTCAACTATCAGGTGGGTTTGATTGCCGAAAGGTTCCAAAATAGGCGATCAAGAGAGCTACTGAAGCATTAAATTCTCTTGGTGTTGCAAGAGTAAATTTCAAAATGATGCCCGTAGGCAACATATTCTTGCAATTTGCTTGCTTTTAGCAGTTCATCTACGAGCTTATGAAGTGCTCGACATTTCTCTGTATCTTGACCCACACACATGTGGTATTGACAGAATAAATCTTTGTGACACCTTCGGCCAGGACGCAAGAGAGGAGGCCTAATGAAATCTGTCCCTTGCTGAATAATTTGAAGAACTTCCTCCATAGAGATAGTTAAACTTGTATATTTTCTTTTTGATCCATCCTGCTTGTATTGGTGAGGAGCATGAGGCTCATTGTTACGACTCTGAATTGATGTATCAGAATTACCAAGGCCTGATTTTGAATGCCTTGTCTGAGATGTAGATGAATCCCCATGATCATAACCTTCATGATACGCTTCATATTGAAGTGGCAGAAGATTTGGATCTTGATCACATAGTAATAAGTTGTTGTTTCGATCAAGAGGTAGATAGTTTTGAGATCCAACCAGCTGACGATACGAAACCTTTCCTTGTGCTTGAGCTTTCTTGTTTAAATGAGCTATGTAATTGGCGTTCGTTGCTTCTGCTGCTATGAACTTATTTGTTTTTTCAATAAGGTCCTCATAGGTGTCGGGTATTTGTGTAGTAACTTTGAACTTAAGAGGACCTTGCTGAAGTCCACTTATGAGAGCAATTTTATAGAAATCTTGATCAGCATTAGCGATGTCAAGGGTTTCCTTTTGAAATCGATGGATGAAATGAGCGTTAGATTCGTCATCTCCTTGCTTGATCTGAAGGAGATCTCCTATGTCTTTCTTTCTTTTCCTAAAGGTTCCAAACCTTAAGAGAAATTGTGTTTGAAGATCATCAAAGCAAGTTATTGATTGTTGCGGTAGATGATAGAACCAGTCCAACATGTCAGAATCAAAGGAGATAATAAAGAGCTTGCATTTGATGCCGTCTGATAGAGTTTTCAATGAAACAATTGATTCAAAAATTTGTAAGTGAGAAACTGGATCACTTGTTCTCGACTAGACTGGCAGACGAGGTTCTTTGAAATCATATGGAACCACTTCCCTTCGAATTCGATGTGCAAAAGGAGAAGGAGCCATCTCTTTGCCTGCAAAAGATGTCAGTCCATCTGGCATATGAGGATAAGCACGCATGTTTACCTTATGAAGCTTGTGATGAGAGATGTAAGCTTCTTATTTGATAGTAGGAGATCGTAGTCGCTACTTGAGACGGGCACATTGGGAAGACTAGGGGTGCGCTCGAGATCTTTTGATGGAAAATCACTAAAGACGGAAATTGCCCAAAGAGAAAAACTCCAAGGACTTCCAAACGGAGTGGAATTTGGGCAATCTGAGGGCTGAAAATGAGTCCGAACGGGTTCCCGGTTTGTCGGGGGGGGGGGGGGGGGGGTAGATCTTCTTGAGCCGGTTCCGACGAGCTTTGAATTTCTGAATTCGGATACCAGGATCAAAAGTTATGGTTGTTTGATGTAAAGGTGTATTCTGAGCTTAATCTCATGTCTTCATTGCAACTGCTGTTCATCAACTGCTCAGAATCTGAAGGTCGTGTGTTAACTGTTGATGCATGAAAACGGCACCGCCTAGTTAACGGATGTTCGAATCTCACGCGGGGAATGAGCAGATGGGAGGAGAGACTGCCGAGCAGCTGGTCACTCTGAGCCGTACATGACGATAGAGAGAAAGAGAAGAGGAGAGGGGCCGCTAACAGCGGCAACAACAGACTTTGCCCGCCGCGGCTTAAATGCCACTCTTGCGGCGGGCTTTCCCTTTATATTAAAACCTGTATTACAACTAAGCTTGAGTTCTCTTTCATTGAAAGGGGAATAAAGGGAAAAATATAGTAAAGGAAGAAGTTAAAGATGGGTTGGCCTGGCAGGCCGCGTGGCTTGAAGACCCAGGCCGCACAGGCTGTCTTCTGAGTCCGCCCAGACTGGCTGTCAGGCCGCTTGTAGAGGTGGCGGACAGGGAAAGTGTGGCCGCATCCAAGTTTACCCCACTTGGCCGTCCCATTATGTCCCCCTGAATGTGAGGTATGGGGGGCTATTTATAGGCCCGAGAAGGTAATGGCTTCTGGTGACATTACCCCCGGTGAGATGGTGACTGGTGCGAGAAGGAGACGAAGTCCGTCGAGTCCGCAACAGGCCGCGCGGACTGGGAGACTAAGTGGCAGACTACGATGTGGGTTCGGAGTCCGTCAATGCTGAGCTGGGACTGTCCGCCTGCTTCTAGGGTGGCGGATGCTGGAGGCCAAGCGGTGAACTGCAAGGAGAATCCGCTGAGTCCGCACGACGTTATGCGGACTGGGACTGGCTTCTGGAGATCTGATCTGTTGCCTAGCGAACTGGGTAGAGTCTGCACCTATTGGAAGGTTAAAGGGCTAAATGGCGGACTGGGAGTACACCTAGCCCGCGGCGGACGAGGCGAGTCCGCCACTCGCTAGCTTGTGGGGATGTTTGGCGGCCTTGCGGACTAGGCAAGGCAGGTCTTCAAACTACTGAGGCTGACACTGGAGGCTTGCTGCAAGGGGTTGGTGACCTGGCGGATTGAGGAGACAGGTCGCCAACTACTGAGGCTGACATTGGAGTAGAATGGTTGACAATGTTGTTCTCTAGAGGAGTGCCTAGACCGAGTCCGCCAATCTCTGGTGGACTGGTGAGCTGGTCGCTGACTGGGTGTGCGGGCTGGAGAGCTAGAGGAACTGCCTGCCGCTGCTGGGAAGAAGCATGCACTGGGAAATTAGAGGGCTAGTCTGGCGGACTGCAGACTGAGTCCTCCTAGCCCGCTACGCAAAGTATGAGGCGGATCAGTTGCTGAACTAGGGTTCCTCTAACGGATTCCACGATGAGTCCGCCTAACTTGCGAAATACTAGAGGATCCCGCCTGCCCTACCGGAGGCTTGTTGCTGGGTCAGAGATAGGTGACCTGGCAGACTAGAGGTCAGGTCACGTCTGTCGGCGAGGTGTGGATAACCGTTGCTGACTGGCGGCCTGGAAGTAGGTCGCCACTGCTGTTACGCAGCGAGCTGGAGTTGGATCCGAACCTTATCGTTCGGACTGGGCGGATGCCATGTCGGGAGTCCGACAAGACTGGGTTAGCTGGTCAAGCCAGGCGATCTGCATAGGCGGACTAAGAAAGCAGTCTGCACCCCCTGTAGGGCTAGGCTGCTGCGTGATATGGGCGGTCAGACTGAGGAGACTGCCATGACCGCGCGACCTGGGCGGACAGGGAAGTCTGTCCGCCCATCCCTGGGCTACTCGCGACCACCGTGGAAATCCCAGGGCAGGCCGCGAGCTACAAGCTGACAGCCTTGGGAGGGATCGCCGATTTCTGGGTTAACACTTGTAATCTCCATTCTTGGTTGTAATCCCTTTTTGCGTTTAATAAAATTGTAGTTAGTGCTCTCTTTCTCTATTCCACTCTTTTTAGTTTTCATGCACCTTTAATATTTACCCCTCTCTTTCCCTATTACCTGAATAACTAATCCTCATTTGTACTCATTCACGATGATATGAAAATGAGTTGACCAAGTTACGATGTTTTAGCCTTCTTTTTCTTCTTAAAGTAATTACATTTGATTTACTCTTGGTTTTTATTTAGTGGGACTATATTGCCGCTATATAGTTTACATTTGGGTTTTGAATCTTAGTTAGCTGAGAGGCTCGTAGATTGAATCAATCAACCAAGAGTAAAGAGAGTTGCACGCACCCCTCGAGAGAGGCAGACATTAAATCTCCTGGATTTGAGTGAAATCCAATAGCGGGGTTCACAGAATAAAGCGAGCTTTAGGCCTCTGATTTGGATGAAAGTTTGGTCGGACCTTCCTAAGCTCAGGTGGGCATGACTTTGAGACAAGCGTGTTCATGCTTTTGGAACCTCCATGATCAAGGTGTTTTACATTATTTAAAATTAGTTATTATTTCATTTTGATTTTCTTATTTCAAAGTAATTCAAGATTGAGTACTCCCCTTTTATCTTTAGCTCTAACATTTTATTTCTGCAAGTAATTTAGTTTTCTTTTTAGCTTAGAAGTTTAGTTCCAGTTTTTAGGTTAGTAAATTAATCAAAAAATCATTTTGATAAAATAATAGCGATCTCCTCAAAGTAGAAGTAATCATTATGCCCCAGGGAAATAAGACAAGGTACACTTGTCTTATCGGATATAACATCGGAGAATATTGTCAACTTCCATAATCCACCTTATCTTTTCTTTAACCCCTCTCTCCACCTTTGTGATTCGGAGTATCATACTAACACCTGGAAGCCTTTGACTACAATAGCCCCATTCAGTTTCACTTCCACCTCCTTAATTTCCTCTTTGGTCTTTACTACCGACCTATCGACAAGCACTAGTGACTTCGGGACACTCGATTCAACATTTAAGCGAAATTTCTCAACACTCTTCCTTTGATCACGGGGATTTTTCTCCGTATCACTTGGGAGGGTGCCGCGAGTACGCTCGGAGAACACCTGGGCCCATTGCCCCAGTTGTGTTTTCAAGTTCCTCATGGAAGCGATTTGAACGACTATATTAGATTGGGCCATATCCACAAATTTTTCCATCATTTCCTCCAACGCACTCTTACACGCCACCTGCGCATAATGATTATAACCCGGATGTGGCGGTCGTGGCTGGCTGTTAGAGACTTGAGCATGAAATTGATGCTGGCCTCCATACCACCTTTGACTGGGAGCATTTTGATTCCACGTGAAATTAAGATGATTTCTCGTGTTGTGGTTATACGCATTATTATAAGGAGCAGTGTGGTTTTGATTATTTATAAATTTTATGCTCTCGTCAGAAGTTATACCTGACAACTCAGTAAAGGTCTCTCCTGCAGTGTACTCATAAGCATGATGGTCGGGGTTACCACAACCCTGGCACGATATGTCCATAAACCAAGCTGTAGGAGGGGCCAATCTGGTCAACATCGTCCTTCCATCCAAAGTATGATGGCTGGCCTCCGCTTGTTGCACCACAACATTCACTTCAAATAGATTCCTCGCCCCTCTAGGGGTATTTCTTCCGGCGGTCCAGTATGTGCTATGGGAGGCAGCATCGCAAAGTAGCCTCAATGCCTCGTCAGGAGATATGTTCATTATTGTGCCTCAGCTGCTGCGTCGATCATAGCCATAAAATTAGGCTCTATAGTAAAGTAGAATATTTCAACTAAATTACACGACTCACAGTCGTGTCGGGTGCATCGACGCTGCAGGTCAGCGAATCTCTCCCACGCCTCAGACAACGTTTCTTGTTGCAGCTGATGAAAGGTTGCAATATCCCTAAGGGCATTCACCATCTTATCCACTGGGTGGAACTTAGCGAAGAACATAGAGGACAGGGCCTCCCATGTAGTAGTGGTCCCAGGAATAATAGTTTGCAGCCAGGTTTTGGACTTGTCCCTCAGCGAAAATGGGAACAGCCTCAGCTTTACTACGTCATTAGAAATACCGACATAGCGGAATGTGCCGCAAATCTTCGAGAACTCCGCCATATGGAGCTTTGGATCCTCATTTGGCAAGCCCGAGAACTGAGTATTATTTCGGATCATATTCAGGATCGCGAGTTTAATCTCAAAGTGGTTGTTTACGATGGTCGGACCGAAGCACGGGTAAACACTTCCCGCAGTAGGGGTTGTGAAACCACGCATTGTCCAAATGCGTGGTTGGACCACCTCTTGGTGATGTAGGCTTCTACCGCGGACACTAAATTGGTTACAGGAATGAAACGAACGCCACACTCAATCCACAATCTCTCACGCAATAGATTCAACCGCAGCGCACTCGCAAACGTTTTACCACAGTTCACCAACGCACGGTAGCCACTCCGCAGGAAGGTCAAACGAATGGCTATAGGCCGACGTTCTCCCAAGCTAAAAGGACCAATGTTGGGTCCGACCGAGCGAAAGTTGTACCAAAGGAGGCCTACCCAAAATGCGATCGAAAAATGGTAGATCTCCCCCAACAAAAATACGGGGTTCTCCAAACCCTTTCGGAAATATCGCGATTAAGGTTGATGCAAATCCAAAAGGAATACCACGAAGAATCTAACGATTCAAACCCAACGCAAAAATCTTTCCGACCACTAGAATATCAAGAGGGAATCACACGTGAGTGGAGAGCATCGTTACCCAAGTCGGAATAGATGATTCCGACTACCTTTGAAGGGTCGCTCTTCCACGGATCCACCGGAGTCTCGCCGGATGGAGAGATAGATCGTCCGCCTTGGCCGCTTCACACCAAAGTTCAGATTTTCGACGTAGAAGGAGGCCTTTCCGGTCAAGCTTCACGTGGAGGGGGGCAGCCGGGTTCTCTTCTAAGGGGCTGCTCGGTGGAGGAGGTAGGTGGCCGGCCGGCTATGGAGGGTGGAGGTCGGGTTGATGAGGGTGTGAGGTGGTGGTGGCTTGGATGAGGGAGATGAGTGGGCTGGCCGAAATTTCTAGAGGGAGAGTGGGAGAGGAGGGTGGCGGCTTGTGGAAGAGGGGGAAGAAAATGCTGGCCGAAATTTTAGAGAGAGAGAGAGAGGGGTAGTGGGGGTGGCGGCTAGGAGATGTAGAAAGAGAGGGAGAGAAGGCTTAGAAAGGAAAGACTTAGGGTTTTTTTTCTCTCATTCAACTTAAGTTAAACAAAGCATACATGCCTATATATAGGCTTAAAAATAAGTCTTGGCTATATGTAGCCCAAAATAAAAATAAAAACAACACACAAAATGGCTACATGCAGCCCTCAATGCAATATCCCAAATAAAATAGCATACTGAAAATAAGATAAATTTAAAGATGAATTTAACTATATATTTGTCTTGCGCCGAGGGCGGAAATTGTAGCGTCACTCCATACGAACACCTCGGCGACGCGAGTCCTTTGTTGGAGACAGAGGAGGGTCTTCTGTTAGCGTGCCGTGATCAACAAGTTGGGGGCCGTCGTCAACTTGGCCATTTCCTCCTTGGCCAACCCGTTCACCGTGGCCATTCCCTCAACAACCCGTTCACCGTGGCCATTTCCTCCTTGGCCAAGATCCTCCATCCTTTCTTCAGCAGCAGCAACACGCAGGAGAGCTCGCCTCGCACGTGCGGTTTCAAGCTCACACATATCATCTTCAACTCTATCACTGGAGTTGGGATCTCTCATACAATACAAAAAATCCTTTCAAAAATACCAAAAACACTTGCAAACTTTTTCAAAAGAAAAATACAAGCAACGTTTGCACTCCCCGGCAACGGCGCCAAAAACTTTTTGCGATGGCAAGTGTACCGATCGTAGTCAAGTAATAAAGTTGAGGAGTTGAATCCAGGGATATCGATATATCGAGGAGTGCAAGTAGGGAGTGTGATTTCGCTATTGAAAAAGTGATTGCAAGTGTTAACGTAAACAAAGGGGCTTTTTGTTTGGAGTTTTCTAAGTTTAACACTAATAAACCTATTACGGGTCGCCGTCAATGCGTCACTTTGGTGGATTACTCAAGAGAGTAATATGAAATATGGATGAGCTAATGAGGGATGCAATCACCTCTTCACAGCACATGCTTCTAGCAATCGCTAGAACGACACTATCTAACAAGAACATAAAAAACTGAAGCTCAGCAACCCAATCATGATCTAAGATATAACAACACATAGATATGCTGAAATACTTAAACTAAACAGTGTTTTTAAGCAACCATCAAACAACCACAAGTTCAGAACAAAGTAACTACAAGAGGAGGTGGAGAAATACAACCAAACACATGAAGGCATTCCGAGATTCACGGCCGGAGTCAAGGGTTGTCGGGCCTTGTCCGAGCTCAGTCTACGGATGACGTCCGTGGTCCAGAAGATTTGTCACATCATTCCAATAAACTGTCTTCTTCGTGAATAGTCATTGGGCTAAATCTATCCGGAAAACTCCACGGATGCAGCACCTTATGAGCTTGAAATGGAGCATGGAATTTGGAGAAGAAAATGGTGTCCGGAGATGAAGCTATTGCAAGCTTTTCAAGTTAGAATGGTGGCCGGATCAACTCTTTAAAGAGGAGAGAGAAAATATCGGTCGGAGGGAAGTTTTCCCGCTCAGAGGGGCGAAAATGGCGGGCTGGATTGGACTTTTTTTCCCTGGAACAATGAAATCTGCATCTTAAAGTGAAAAATTAGAAATAATGGTCACGGATGATTTGGCGCACGACCGTGAGCAAACCGTGCGATACTAACTTTCAGAATAAGCCTGAAGAATGAGAAGCGTTAACCCGTACGTTTTCATCGCGGATTGACCTTTCTGCCCGTGCGTGAAGGAAATCGCCCGGGTAATAATATAGAGTTGAAATTCGAGGCAAGCAGGTGGAGCCGTGCATTTTACACGTGCATGGGAGCTTCTGCCCGTGCGTGAACAAATCACACGATTAACCACAGATAGGTTCAAACAAGAAAGCTATAGGAAAACCGTGCATTTCCTTCGCGCACGGTTCCGAAGAAACCGTGTGTTAACCGTGCGTGAAGATCGCCGAGCTCCGCTCAACGACAATTTCCAGTACAATCAAATGCACGATCAAAAAGAAACGTGTGCTAAGAAGACGCATGACTATGCGTTTTTCACAAACCTGAATTCCAGACATGGGGTAAAATGGACCAGCTGCATTCAAACAAATAAATCAAACGTGGACCCTCCAATAATGCAGAAATACAACAAAAGCAACTGGAAAGATCTCATGGGGAGCGCCATGTGCTTACCCCGAAAAACATTATAAGCAAGTGCACACCCTTGGGCGAAAACAGTGCACAAAATGGTCATAGATCGGTCGATGCAAATATTAACGAATACTAGTTGAAATGCGGTGCACGAGTTTGAAAACAAGCCTAGATGAGTCCGAAAAACCCTATAAATATCGGACTCATCACCTGGGCATGTAGTTGCTGACTGCCCAATGGAGAGAAAATGAGTGAACAAGCACCACAAGGGAAAGAAAAAAGAGAAGTCTCTTGTGGACCAAGAAGGAAAATTCCTGGACTGACTCTTCCTGTGGGCCAGACAGTGAAGAAGAAGAAGCCTACATTAGGCTTTTGGCTATTGCTGAAGAAGAACCTAAAGAATAACCTGCTGCTATAATAGGGATCAGGTCCCCTCTGTCTCACTCAGACAGTTACTCAGAAGTGGTTGAAGATGAAGAAGAACATGCTCAATCCCTTGGATTGATGGCAATGACAGATGAAGAAAGCAGCCAGGATCTGCCTGGTCAGACTCAGGTAAATACTAAATAACAATCTATTATTCCAGGTCATGAGGCTGGCCCGGACTCTGAAGCTCAATCATCAAGAGATGAAGGAGATTCAGACTCTGAAGATGACGTCAACTCCATAATTGCCAAGTATGGAGAACTTCTTGAGGCATTCAAGAAATGCAAGCTACTTGCCAAGAGACAGGCAAAAGAGATTCTAAGTCTTATAAGCAAGTGTGAAGACCAAGAAAATTCCATAATTGACATGACTTCTTAAACAGCTCCTCACAAGGAGATTATTGACAGTGAGTCTGTGGTAAGAGTCTCATATGAGAAGCTTATCCAGAAACTTGAAAATGATCTCTTAAATGAGAAATTGTTGGTGAGCAAATTTTCTAAGCCAAACACTGTGTTCACCTTAATTGAAACCCACCTTACCCAAGCTGGTAAGAAAGGGTTGGGATTTAAGGGACCTGCTAGACCTTCCAATCCAAAAGGAAATGGAAAAGGGATGGCCCCTATTGTGCCTCTAGCCTCACAACCTTATATTCCTTTTTAGAGAGTGTTGTTGCCTTATAATAGGTATGACAATGAAATCTATTATGGTCACTGGGAGAATGGCAGATCCATAGGTATGGAGCAATGTGGACCTAGTTAAGGTGGAAGATACATCCATGTGAGAGCCTTTAAGGCTGCCCATGAGGAAATGCAAATGGCCATCCCTGAACCATTTGTTTTTTGTGCCCCAGCACCAAAACTCAAGGATAATGCTGCTGCTATGAAACTAAATCATCCAACAAAAGTAGTGACTCTAGGAGAGTCTTCTGGCATGGCTGGAATGGCAATCTCAGTTGCTATCAGATGCATGTTGACTGAAAAGAGAAATGCAGCTGGTGGTTATCAGAAAAGTCCAAAACATCGTGTAGAAAGATTGTCTTTCAGTTAAATGATTGTTGAAAGAAGACAGAAGCGTAGAGCAGTACATCTCCCCACTATTCAGGAAGCAGTACATCCTAATGTTGGTCCCAAACAGAAAAGGAGATTCAATATCTATGAGTGCTAGTGTTGTGGCAAAGTGGTCCACTATGATGTAGATTGATAGCACAATCCTTCTGTGTCCAGAAGTTGCCAACCTGTTAGGAATTCTGCAGGAAGACATGGTTATTTTCAGACTAATGTGAACCTAAGACCCAACTGTAATTGGGGTCCTAAGGTAAGGTGATTTGTGTTCATTTCAGGTTAGTTCAAGTACCAGTTCCCTTAAATGGTACTTGGACAGTGGATGTTGCAGGCACATAACTAGAACAAAGAAGCTATTGAAGGAGTTCACGCCAGTAAAGAATGGACCCAAGGACATCTTTGGACTCAATGACAAGGGGATAACCAGAGACTATGGTAATATCTCAAATGCAATAATCATCATCACAAAGGTGGCTTTTTTGGAAGGATTGCAATACAACCTCATTAGCATAAGCCAACTATATGATCTTGGTTATGACATTTCCTTCCACAAGGATAAGCACCATATCAAGAGGTTAAGTGACCAACATGTCATCTTAACAGGCACTAGGAGTGGGAATGTCTATTGCTTAAATATTTCTTTCTTATATAATAGTTCACCTATATTCCTAGTTGCAAATGACAAAGTCTCATATTGTGTCCAATGGCACAAGAGACTGGCTCATTTGAATTATAAGACCATTGGTTATATCTTCAGTGATGATCTTGTTAGGAATTTTCCCAAAATAAAATGCTCCAAGGAGGGTATTTGTGCTGTTTTCCAAAAGGGTAAGCAGACAAAGACCTCTTTCAAGAGCATTGGGGCCAAGCAGTCAGTGAGATGCTTGTATCTCATGCATATGGACTTGTTTGGTCTTATGCCTGTTCATAGTCTTGGTAGGAAGTTCTACACCCTTGTGGTGGTTGATGACTATTCCCGGTTTACTTAGTTGTTATTCCTTAGAAGAAAGGATGAAACCCTTGAATTCTTCATGAATTTTGTCAGGCAAATTCAGAATGTGCTTGCATGCTCTGTAGTCAATATGAGAAGTGACCATGGAACTGTGTTGTATTTGTTGCTATGACTACATTTTATTAAGAGCAAGGCATTCATGAAGAATTCTCCACTCCAAGAACACCCCAGCAAAATGGGTTAGCTGAGAGGAAAAACAGGACTCTCATAGAAGCTGGGAGGATATTATTGAGTGACACATCTCTCCCTAAATATTTCTGGGCAGAGGCAGTGAATACTGCATGTCATGTGCTAAATAGAAACTTTATCACCAAATGCCACAAGAAGACTCCATATGAGATCTTGAAGGGAAGAAAACCAAACATATCCTATTTCAGGATCTTTGGTTGCAATTGTTTCATCCTAAACAATGGCAAGTCAAAAGTGACTAAATTTGATGCCAAATCCCATGAGGGGATCTTTGTCGGGCACAACAAGAATTGTAGGGCACATATAGTCTATAACTTGACAAATCAAGTTGTAGAAGAATCTGCCCAGGTAGTGTTTGATGAGTCATGCATGATTGACAATGAGCTATCAAGCACTTTGCATAGCTCTGTAGGTACAGAAGTCATGATGGAAAAGCTCTCCATCAAAGGTAAAGACCCAGCTATGCAAGAAGAATGTGAAGAAGGATGCTGTCCAGAGGAAGCACAGGCCAGTCAAGGTGGAAATGAAGATCAACCTGCTGAAGAAAATAGTGATCTGCAGGAAGGTTTCAGGCTGCCCCCTTCAGTAAGATTTCTGAGAGATCATCCTCTAGATTAGATAATAGGTGAGGCTAGGCAAGGTGTACAGACCAGAAGCAGGAGTATCAACACAGCTCCCTATTCCAGCTTCCTATCACAAGAAGAGCCCAAGAAATTTGAAGAATCCAAACAAGACCAATTCTGGATTGGTGCAATGCAAGAAGAACTGAACCACTTCAAAAGGTGCAAGGTCTAGAAGCTAGTTCCCACACCAGATGGACACAATGTCATTGGATTCAAGTGAATTTACAGAAATAAACTTGATAAAAATGATATTGTAGTAAAGAATAAAGCAAGACTGGTGGCCAAAGGCTATAGACAGGAAGAGGCGATTGATTATGACCAAACATTTGCCCCAGTTGCAAGGTTGGAGCAATTAGACTGTTCCTTGCATATACAACCTTCCATGGATTCAAAGTATTTCAAATGGATATCAAGTCTGCCTTCCTGAATAGAGGCTTGAAGGAAGAGATTTATGTAGAGAATCCTCCTTGTTTTGTAGACTCTAACTCTCCTATGGTTGGATATAGACTTAGGAAAGCTCTTTATGGGCTCAAGCAATCCCCAAGAGCATGGTATGAGACATTGTCTACCTTCTTCATTGAGAACAAAATCTCAAGGGGGAAGATATACAAGACCCTATTCCTAAGGGAATCCAAGGGCAAGATCATTCTAGTCTAAATTTATGTTGACATAATATTTGGCTCTACTGATGACAACCTCTACAGGAAGTTTGCTAAACTTATGCAAGTGAAGTTTGAGATGAGTAGTATGGGTGAACTAAAAATTTTCTTGGGACTCCAAGTAAAACAGACTAATGATGGTCTATCCATATCCCAGTCAAAGTTCACCAGGGAGATAATCAAGAAATATGGCATGGATAATGCTTCCACCATAAGAACTCGCATAAGCTCAAGTATGACTCTAGGCAAAGATGATCAAGAAATATGGCATGGATAATGCTTCCACCATAAGAACTCGCATAAGCTCAAGTATGCCTCTAGGCAAAGTTGGATCCCTTCTTTACCTCACTGCAAGTAGGCCTGATATTATGTATGAAACATGTGTCTGTGCTAGGTATCAGGCCTGCCCTAAAGAGTCTCACTACACTGCTGTGAAAAGAATCATGAGATATATTAAGGGCACCTCAGATCTTGGCCTATGGTACCCCAGGAATGGGGAATTTGAACTAATAGGCTATTCAGATGCAGAATTTGCAGGTTGCAAGGAGGAAAAAAGAGCACTTCAGGCTCCTGTCAGTTTCTAGGTGGAAGACTTGTCTCTTTGAGAAGTAAGAAAAAAAATAATTGTTCCAATATCAATAGTAGAGTCAGAGTATATTTCTACTTGAAGCTGTTGTGCTCAGTTACTGTGGATCCAACATCAACTTCAGGACTACAATATTCAGATAAGTAGAACTCCACTCTTTTGTGATTCTATTAGTATAATTTCTATAGCTAGGAATCATGTCTCCCATAGCAGGACTAAGCATATAGAAATTAGGTATCATTTCATTAGAGAATATGTGAAAATGGAAGACATCTCCCTGGAATTTGTCTCTATATACAAGCAAGTGTCTAATATCTTCATTAAGCCCTGAATTGGGTATGTTGAATGTTGTGTAGGTTCAATTCTCTCTTCTACCATATGTTGCACTGTTTATTTTGCAGGTAGAACATACTCGTCCTCCAGATTTTGAAGATAGTGTGCACCTATTGAGGGGGAGCCAGCCCAACAGCTGAACTAGATTTAGTAATAGTGAGAACATCTACTCTAGACAGATAGGGGGAAAAAGCCCCTCAGTAAGCTACCTATTACAGAAGTCAAAAGGGGGAGGATAGAATTCAAGGGTTGAGAAGAACAAACAAGTGGAACAGTAAGGATGACAACATGCGAGGGGGAGTAAGTAATTCTCCACAGGCTGGAGAAATATTGTAACATTTCCACACTCTACTAATATTTATTCTTTCTATGATGAATATGCTTTGTTGTCAATGACCTGTAGTATTTTTACTTCTTCAAATAGGGGGAGATTGTTGGGTCTATTGATCCCAATTTCCCTGATTTGTAAGAAGTCAAACAGGTCAATGACAAACACATATAATATATTTGATGTGTGCTTTAGTTCATGCATGCAGGTAGTCCATGAGTGGATAGGTGAAGAAAATGAGTTTGGTAGTAAACTCAAATTTCATCGAGCTCCGCTCAAAGTTCATCGAGATCAACACGCTGGTCTTCGAGCTCAAATCAACATTACATGGGATAAGCAAAATAGTTCTGGTTTCAAATTTCAACGAGCTCAGCTTGAAGTTCGTCGTGCTCAACTTACAATTCGTCGAGCTCAGCTTACAATTCGTCGAACTCATCTCAACACTTATTAAGCTAAAGTTAGAAAAATCAAATTTAGGTAAAAAGAGCTGAGTCCGCTAAGAAGAATACGTTGATACCACTGAGAAGATTAAAGTTCATCGAGCTCAGCCCACAGATCGTCGAACGCAGCTAAAGCTAGAAAATCTGTCTAAGGCAAAAGCTATGAGACCGCTGAGACATCTGAGGCAGTTGAGAAGATAGCATTGAGACCACTGAGACAGTAGAGACAAAACTGGCTGGATTTCTCTAAGTCTAGAAGCGTTGAGTGAAGCAGATTCACTCAACGCTTCTAATAAAGCAGGAAGCGCTGAGACAGTTAAGAGGTAAACATCTGAGACAAAACTAGATGGATTTTTTCTAAGTCAAGAGGCGTTGAGTGAAGCAAGTTCACTCAACGCTTCTAATGAAGAAGGAAGCACTGAGATAGTTAAATGCAAGAACCGCCTAGACAGCTGTGAAGATACTTGATGTAGTAGCCCCGAGCCGCCCCTCTCGGTCGGCCCTACTCGGCCTAGCCAGAGGACCACGTTCTGGCGACCACTGCCGGGCTGCAGCCCAAGCACCCCACCCATGACCGCGTCTATTCTCAACGCGGTGGGATGTTGGGGCGGGGTCTCGAACCCAGCCCCCTTGATAAATCCCTTTCCTAACAGGGACTATCACCAACTGAGCTACAGTTCAGTTGGTGATAGTCCCTGTTAGGAAAGGGATTTATCTAGGGGGCTGGGTTCGAAACCCCGCCCCAACATCCCACCGTGCTGAGAATAGACGCGGTCATTGGTGGGGTGCTTGGGCTGTAGCCCGGCAGTGGTCGCCAAAACGTGGTCCTCTGGCTAGGCCGAGTAGGGCCGACCGAGAGGGGCGGCTCAGGTCTACTACATCAAAAAAGTGCACTTTTTTGATGCATTAGCCCCGAGCCGCCCCTCTCGGTCGGCCCTACTCGGCCTAGCCAGAGGACCACGTTCTGGCAACCACTGTCGGGTTGTAGCCCAAGCAGCCCACCCATGACCGCACCTATTCTCAGTGTGGCGGGATGTTGGGGCGGGGTCTCGAACCCAGCCCCCTTGATAAATCCCTTTCCCAATAGGGACTATCACCAACTGAGCTGCACCTTTTTGATGCAGTAGCCCCGAGCTACCTCTCTCGATCGGCCCTACTCGGCCTAGCTAGAGGACCACATTCTGGCGACCACTGCTGGGCTGCAGCCCAAGCACCCCACCCATGACCGCGCCTATTCTCAGCACGGAGGGATGTTGGGGCGGGGTCTCGAAACAAGCCCCCTTGATAAATCCCTTTCCTAACAGGGACTATCACCAACTGAGCTCCATCTCAGTTGGTGATAGTCATTGTTAGGAAAGGGATTTATCAAGAGGGCAAGGTTCGAGACCCCGCCCCAACATCCCATCGCGTTGAGCATAGGTGCGGTCATGGGTGGGGTGCTTGGGCTGCAGCCCGGCAGTGGTCACCAGAACGTGGTCCTCTGACTAGGCCGAGTTGGGCCGACCGAGAGGGCCGGCTCGAGGCTACTGCATCAATATTGCTGAGACAGAAACTTGTCTCATCTAAAAAGAAGAAAGCGCTGAGACAAAGTCATGTCTCAGCTAATAATGAAAAACTGCTGAGACCGCTGAGACAAAATCACTGAGACAAAACCAGCAAAGTTTCTAGTTCCAGAAGTGCTGAGAGTCAAGGCTAATGGCATTGAGTGTCGTAGTATTACTCAACGCTTGATGGAATTTTGGAAAATTTTCTAAGTCCATATGTTGATGCTCACTGCTGGCATCATCAATGTCAAAATTGCAGGAAGCCGTTGCGGGAAAGCTGATGTTGTGCCGAAAGATGTTTTTGTACCTTTCTGATGGAGGTGACACTCACCAATCCTTAGTGGGGCCACATTCTATTGTGTCATTGATTCAAATCAACGCATATACAAAGGAAACTGTAAAGGGATTAGGGTTGACGAATACATAAGGATCAAACACAGAAAATATAGATATAGAAATAGAAAAATGCGGCTAGACATCTTCAGCCCATTTGAAAGCTAAAGACCAGCTAAGTTAGCCTGAAGGAAAAGAAAGATAGATTTCAGTACATCAAAATTAATCAAGTTTGTTCTCATCAGAATAGAGTAGCTAATTCATCTCTTCAGCAAGCTGGTAGCTGCTCATCTGTGAGCAGAAAAGTGTGAGTTGTAGAAGAAGACTGATTCCTTCTACAATAAGTGGACTGAACTGATATCTGCTCAGTCCAGCAAGGTTGACTCAAAGATACTTCTCTGAGTCAGTTGTTCTTATTTTCTTAAACAATTTGTATTAACTTCTTGTATGATTCAGTAGATATGATCTTGTTTGTAGGGCACTTTGTGCCTGAGGTAGGTGACAAATTTGTCACTGAGGTAGGATCCAAGTGTGGATCTGAGGTAGGGTTGTCCACCCAACCTGAGTGTAGGGCCTTATGCCTGAGGTAGGTGACTGTAGAGTCACTGTCTATAGGTTACAAGTGTATCACTGAGTGGAGGCCTTAGAGGAGGCTGAGCTGTAGCTATCTGGTTGGGGTACTGAGTTGTAGGAGTGCTGCAGCACTCTGAGAGTATGGTTGTTTGCCTGAAGCTGTAGGGCTGAAGAGCCTGAGAGTAGGCCTTAGAAATAAGGCTGACGTAGGTGATCTGTGGATCACTAAGCTGTCGGAGTTCTACCGAGCTATGAGGTAGGAAGCCTTGTGGTTCTGAGTTGGATTCTGTGGAGAATCTGCGTGTAAGGCTAAAGGCCTGAGGTGGAAGCTCTGAGGAGCATATTAGAGGAGTTTGTGTCGAGTCCAAAAAATAAGTTGGATAGGTTGGAGGGAAAGTGGATGTACCCAATTGGGGAACCACTATAAATCCTTATGTTTACTGTGTGCTTGCTTTTCTTTATTATTGCAGGATTTAAGGACAAGCTCTAGATAGAACAACGTGAAAACAACAAAAGATTTTATTAAAGCTCAAAGAACTATTCACCATCCCTCCTCTAGGCGATTAACAAACCTTGAATTAAATAACTTCCACTAGTCATGCCCGTAACATTCAATGACGCGCCCGTGATATAGCAAAGTCTTAGCCGTGACTTCCCCGGGAAACACCCAACCAAAAAAACTTAAATTTTTTTATTATTATTTTATAGAATTCAGTGACAAGACCCAGAGTCACTCCCGTGACTCTAGGCCGTGTCGAGCAAATCCGAGGCAATGACCCAGGTCAATGCCTCAGATTCCACTTTTTATTCATTTTTCAAGTGACACGCCCAGAGTCTCGGTCGTGACTCGGGGGCGAGACCAGCGAATCTGAGGCCGGAAGCCGCCGATTCCATTTGTTTTTTATTTTTTGAAGTACACGCCGCGAGTCAAGGGCGTGACAGGGGGTCGTGTTAGACCCGAAAAATCCTATAAATAGGATTTCTCCTCCTTTGTTTCCTCCACACCATCTAGCCCTTCTGCTTCCCTTCTCTAACCCAAACACCTATTTTCTTCCCTCCTTCCACAATGCCTCTCCACCACCCTCATTCCACCGCCTCTTCTTTCGAGCACGCCATAGATCCCGCCGCGGCGGAAGCCATGCTCCTTTTTGAAAACTCCACCCAGCAGGACTAGAGCGATCGATTAAGCGGCAAACCCTTTGGCATATTCCAGATTTTGGACTGGGAGATCCTCGTGACCGTTACAGTTGCAGATTTGGTTAGGGAATTTCAATCAACCCCTGGATGGAGTTCCCACTTCTCTATTACGGAGTCCCCTTTCCTTGAGCTCACCGTCGAGTTCGTGGCGTCCTTTGAGATCCGTTGGGCAGGCGAATGACTATTTCATCGTCTTTTGCATGGGTGGTGGTGATGCATCAGCTCACCATCCGCCAAGTCAATGTCTCCTTGGGCTTTTGCTCATAGGACTTTTCCCATTCTCCTGCCTATCTCGATCTCCTTACTGATTTCCCTCCCGATTTCAACCTTCTCACCGTTTGGGTGGAACTCAGTAATGACACTGCACCTTACACCCCAGAGAAATCAAAAGGCATCCACCTCATTTCGCCCACTTTGCGCATCCTCCACAACCTCCTCACCTTTACTCTTATCAGTCGCGGCGAAAGCCATGGAGTGGTGACTGGGGTAGATTTACAATATTTCTATATTATGTTTTACCGTGTCCCACAACCTTGGTTATATACTCACAATTTTTTTTTGGCACCAGGCTGAAAATGTGAGGTTGGGAGCGGTGCACAGCGGGAACTTCATTAATTATCGTGCCAAGCAGATCGATTTTTAGGATACTCTTCCGCGACTGAACTGTGTTCAGGCATCGCAGGTCATTCACTTCCAAACCTTCCAGGCCTTCGGCCTAGCACGACGACATGATGGCAAGTTTGAGGCAATCACCCCAGCGGTCGGTGGCGGGGATCTTGATCTTTATTTTGGTGCCAGTCCCAGCAGTCATCCTCACTCTCCCCTGATTCTGCCACCATCTCTGCACTCTACCCCAGCTCCCGGTCCACAAAGTTATTGGGATCATCAATTTGGCTTGATTCACATTTGCTTAGACCAGATTTAGACTCATTTTGATGGTCGTTTTACACATTTTGATGAACGCTTTGTCGCGCTGGAGAAGAGTCACGATTCTTCCGTGGAGCATATTACACGTGAGTTCACGGATCTACGAACTCATTATCCGCCACAGGGGTGCTCGCGATGAGCAGTTCTTTTCTTTGGAGTTGTAGTCGGTCGCCTATTTTTGTATCTTTTCTTCTCAATTTCTATGTATCTTTTGTTTTTGTTAAAAATATACATCAAAATTATGTTTTGCTTCAGTCATGACTTACAGGTACACTTTTGTGCTGATTTGACATCTTTAAGGAAGTCTCCTTTTCTCTTCATACTTATTTTTCCATTGGGGACAATGTATTATTTAAGTATGGGGGTATATTTATCAAGCAAAACATACAAAAAATCTTTAAAAAATGTTCAAATTTTTATTTTTTTTTACTTAGTATTCACCAAAAAACAAAAAAATAAAAAAAAAGGAACAAACATATTAAAAATTTCCAAAAAAATTTAGAAAATCGATATTAAATTTCGTAGAAATGGTCGTTTGGGATATCACCCCATCTTATCTCCTAGTACCGGTGAGAGCCCTTCACAAGGTATACCTCTGCAAGTCTAAGAAGTAACATAAAAATTAGGGTTAATTTTTAATTAGAGACATCTTTATTTATATATTGATTCACATGCGAGATCCATAGTATTCAACTTTTACATAGTGTTTAGAAGATTTTGATGATTTATTTGAATTTTGATTTTTGGAGCAGAACTGTTTGACATGCTGTGTTTTTAGTTAAGTGCACATGTAAGTAGAATTTAAGTAGAATTAAAAATTCATCATACAATTAGAGATTTTGTATTTCTAAATGTGTAGAAATAGTTTATTTTACTTTCACTTTGAAATCGTTAAAATCTAAAAATAGTTTAGGAGAGTGTGCAGAAGTTTACTAGAGTGATATTTCGCGGATCAAGAAAGAGATATTGCTTCTCGATGTCTAGAACTTGCCCTCTAGCTATTCTCAAGACTTTGCATAAGTTAAACTAATTATCATAGATATGATTTAGGCATTACTTTTGTCATGTTTGAGCTTTTGCACCCGTACCTAACATTTTATCTTTGCTAAGCTAATGTGAACCTATACCCTATCTTTTGTTTTAACTCCAGCAAACACTTTACCAAAGTCTAAAAAGCTTCCTAATTACGTATCTAAGACCGAGCTTGAAAATATATATACAAAAATGGTTTATGAGTGATTAGGAGCCATTTTATTTTGGTGTCTAATTGAAAAAAAAGTTGATTTATTTTTCCTTGATCCTTAAAAAAATATAGATAAAAAATATATAAATATGAAAATAAATAGAGGGAGTTGAAAAATCTTCAACATATTAAGGAAAAAAACAAAGGGATTTACGAATTGGAGGCATTCTTTAAGTCATGACAATTTATTTCTTTTGTGCAAGCTCTCTTTAGGTTTTGGTGTGTCTAGCCATCGTTTTTATCTTTGATTTTCCAAACCGAAAAAAACTTAAGCCGATGTTTCAACCTAGTTAGGTCCTATTGATTTGTGCTTATAAGTTAAACTAGTGTCGTGGCGACAGTGTGAAAGGACAAACCTATGGTCATCGACATTGATGGATTTCTTTGCAGGGTATCTCGATCTTTGATTTGTGCAATGTTATCTTAGTAATCACGCTACTTTCTCCGTAAATGTGATTTTAAGATTTACCGGGTTTTCATTTTCGAAGTAAAAATAATAAGTGAAAATACATTTTAGAAAAGAAAAACTAATTTGTATGTTGAGTAGGTTTTTCTACAAAAATAACTACACGCGTAGGCATAAGACTTCGCATTCTACTCCTTAGGTTCAATTTTCATTTCTATTGTTAAAACGTTTCTACTCCATATGGAAAGTTGTTTGCTCGGGACGAGCAAACGGGTAAATATGGGGGTATTTGATAACTCTAATTTTATACATATTTTTATATTTTTTTATTTAATAATTAATTAATTTATAAACATAATTTATGAATTTATTATCTAATTTCTTTAATTTATTATTTTAGGTTCAATCTGGGCTACCAATTTCAATATGGATTTTACAGGATTGATCGGGAGACAAAGCTGAACAAAACTGAAAAAATGCAAACTACATGCCCCGGTCACGGGCGTGGCCGTCAGGTCACGGATATAACAAGTAGGCGTGACCCTAGCACGTGCTTTAGAGTACACTGCCACGTCAATTAAATTTGCATGCATACAGGTCACAGGCGTGACCATGCTGCCACTGGCATGATGAGCAGGCGTGCCCTGCAGATGATGTTCCTGGACTCAATTCCATGTCGGGTTAAAAATACACGCCTATGTCACGGGCGTGACAGTGAGGTCACAGGAATGCCAATTAGGCGTGACTCTCTTGCGTGCTGACTGCTTTAAGAGGTCAGTTACAGGTTCAGGATGTTACAGTATTCATGCCCTGGTTGAGGGCGTGACCAGGGGGCATTACCCTTCCAACAATGGCCAGAATTACTCCTGCCGTTTCTGCTTCCCGCTGTTTCCATCAACCATCAAGACACACCGTAGGCCACGGGCATGACCTAGGGGCATGACTCGCCAATTAAATATTTTTGGCGGTTTCTCTCAAATGTTCCCTAGACTTGAAGATGACGGTTTCGAACCTTAAACGACCTAGGTCACGGGCATGACCTAGGGGTGTGACCCTCCAGCAAACATGCATATAAATTCCAGAAAATTGCAGAAACTGAGGAGAGATTTTTGGGAGCTTGAGTTCTATTTTCTTTGCTTTATTTCTTGCATTTTCCAATTCATAGTGTATCTTTTATTCTTGTTATTTCAAGTGTTTTTATAATCATGTCTCTCTTCAACTTTACATGTAATTCTCCCATCATGATGAGTAGCTAATTTACAATTAGCACTTGATCATGATGAACTTTGGAATGGAACAAATTTCTTATTTTAGTCTCAAAATTTCAAGCACTCTATTTTACGCACTTCGGTTTATCTTTGATTTTACTTTCATCAAATTCATAAGTTGCATGCACCCCTCGAGAGAGGAAGACATAAATCCTCCGGATTGGAGTCAAATCCAATAGTGGGGTTCACCGCTTAAAGCCATCTTAGGGTTTTGAGTAGCCGAGAGGTGCTAATCGATCAACCTAAGGTTAGTCGAATGTGTATTCTCGAGAGAGTCTCTTCATAGTTAGGGAACCTCCACGGTCGAAGTTAATAATTAAAATGCTTGTATTTTATAATTTCATGAAAATTTATTCTAATCCAAATGGATTCTAGATCAAGTGTTAGCTTTCCCATCATTGTATTTCTCCTTTTTGTTTAACGTTTCCTTTACCGAAATCACAAAACCAAATTTCATTCGATAAAATAATAGATCATCCTCGTGAGTACAAGCACTCAACGATCCACGAGTCTAAATATGACATTTCCTATACTAAATTTTGATTGGTACACTTGCCTTTTTTGGGATTTTAGTTTGGATTTATTATAATAAAACTATAAAAATCTTCATCAGATGCCATGAATTCTTCACTTCCTACAAATCATCCTAGGTTTTGGGGCCTGTCCCTGTCTCCTTCTCCGAGATATCCCGCCATGAAGTAGTTCAAGATTCTTCTGTGCAGGTCGCGGTCCACGATCACGACACCAAAAATGATGAAGACAGTGACCCGACTTCACCTACAGTTCGGACCTGAAGTTGCAGCTCACACATACTGTTCCTGAACCCCTTCTTAACGTGAGTCTTGGATCTAGAAATAGACCATGGGCTTCAGCTTGGAGGTCCCACCTCTTACCCGGAAGAAGTAGAAGTTTTTTCCGCTCCCTAGTCAGTGTCGAGATAGGTGCCTTGGAGGAAGAAAACGAAAGTGTTCCACAACCTCTCTTCAAGGCACCTTATCGGTGTATTTAAAGACCTCTGAGTTTGACCTGCCAATAACCAAACTGAACCGACCTGAAATTACCAAAGTACCCTTTGCTAGTTTTGTCAATAGCCAAACTGCGCTGTTCTGAAGGGTTATACGCAGATGCCAAAGGGCAAAAGGGTAAAATTACAGGGGTAAAAGAGTAAAATCCCCTTTTGGGGGTAAGAAAGTAAAAAACATCTTTTTATCATATGGCGATTGAGAAAATAACCAGCGAGCGAGGGGAGCTTATCAACTCGTCTTGCGACTCCCCCGCCTTGCTAGAGGCATCTCGCCACAAAAGGCCAGCACGCGTCGCTAGAGCCGTCTCACCTGCCCTGCTTTCCCCATCTCACCCATTATGTTTTGCCTCTTTAAAGTACCCGCGAGTTGACCCTATGGGCCTAGTCACCCTTGTAGTCCTCTCTCCCCTCTTCCCCCTAACTCAGCACTCTTCGTCGAGTTGCCTCCTGCGAGCCCGAGGTTTTACATATCTCATATTTTACTTATCAAGTTTTTGTCACCGTTGGCGGGGATCATTTTGTGTATTTGAAATAAAAAGGAATTACTATTTTTTATCCTAGTTGTTATTTAAAAATTAATGTTTTTACAAACATAAACAGACCATAAATTCTCTGTTAATTACAAAACCTTTGTTTTCATAAAAACTATATTTTTTATTAAGAACTCTTTTATTTCTATCTTTTTATTTTCTAAAATAAAAAAAAAACCAAAAATAATAATAAAACAAAAATAAAAAGAAGTTGTATATAATAGTTTTTTAGTGCATGACACGACCACGACGAAACTCTCCAATTGATAATAATCTCGATTGGAGCCTTCGATCTCTTGACCAAAACCAAGCATTAAATCTTGAAGAGTCTATCAGAACCAATCAAGTAGAAGCTATGACAGATCAAATTCCAGTTGCGTCCATGCAAAGGACTATGTCTTATTATGTGACGCCAAACTTGGATAACACCGGGTCTAGTATAGTTCATCCCACGATTGCTAATAATAATTTTGGAATCAAATCTAGCATAATCCAATTGATTGAAAACTCAGTTAAATTCGATGGATTGTCAGATGAAGATCCAAACATGCTTTTGTCAAATTTCTTAGAAATATGTGATACGTTTAAAGAAAATGGCATCACTGATGATGCCATTCATTTGTTTTTATTTCAATTTTCATTACAGACGAAAACAAAGTAGTGGTTAGGTTGTCTACCTAGAGGATCCATCACTACTTGGGCTGAGATGACCAAACAATTCATAACAAAGTATTTTCTGCGTGCTAAAACCGCTAAATTACATGCAGATATATCTTCATTAGTTCAGGGTGAGTTTGAGTCTCTCTATGAGACTTGGGAATGCTTTAAAAAAATTTACGTAGGTGTACACATCATGCACTACCGGCTTGGCTACATGTCCAGACTTCTATAATGGTTTGAATTTCCAAACCAAACAAATGATTGATGTTGCCGCCGGGGGAACAACAAATAATAAATCTGTCATGGAGCAACCCCAATAATGCTCAGTGTCCACCGAATGCAAATCTAAATGAATTTGCACCACAACCACCACCGCTACAATCACAGTCACTACGACCGACCACGATAGATGACATCTTTACTAAATATGTCATCATTAATGAGTCAAATATCCGAAAATTAAACGGATCAATTTAACATTTGGAAACTCAAATTGGACTGATTTCAAAGATGTTGTCGGAGCGCCAACCTAGAACTTTAAATGGAAATACAGAGCCAAATCTGTGGGAGAATAGAAACGCCATCACACTTCAAACTCGAAAGGAGGTACAGTTACCTAATAAAGCTGAATCTGAGGTCACTATTTATATGCCACCTCCTATTACTTCTTCAGCTTCATCTCCGTCTTTTATTTCACAACTTATTTCTCCACCGTCTTTACCCTATCCTTCTAAACAAATTAACGAGCGACAAGATGAGCATTAATTTTTTTTTAAAAAAAATTAAACAAATAAAATTTAAGGTTCCTTTCTGCAACGCAATCACACAGATGCTGAAATACGCAAAATATGTTAAAGCGTTACTTTGTAATAAAAAAACTCGTGGATATATTGCGAGTTTCCCTTAACGTTGTATGTTTGGAAGTTTTATTAAACAAATTACCCCCAAAATTAAACGATTAGGGATGATTTTCAATCCCGTGCCTTTTCAGTAATTGATTAATAAAAGATGCCTTAACAGATTTGTGCGCTAGTATTAACTTAATGTCGTACTCGCTTTTTCAAAAACTATGATTGGGTATTCCACGGACAATCAAAATGAGCATGCAATTAGCAGATCATTCCATAAAATATCCCATAGGGATAGTGGAGGATGTTTTAGTCTAGTTAGACAAGTTTATCTTCCCGGTAGAGTTTGTTATGCTCGACATTGAGGAGGACGCTGATGTACACAGTATAGCCGGTCGCCACTTTCTCGCCACCTTCCACGCTTTAATTGATTTAAGTAACAGTAGACTCCTCCTTCGGTTTGGAGATGATGAGGTTACTATTAATATAAATACATCTATGCGAAATTCGCTTTCAAACAACGATTCCTGCTTTTAAGTGGAAGAATCTTTTGAGGAAAATGGTTTTTCTCTTTCTGATGAATTTTCTAAAACTTTAGAAGAAATGGATTTGGCAAACTTACATATTTGATACTAAATATCTAATAATTTGCCATTGGAAACCATACTTCTAAAAATTTTAAAATAATAAAATACTACGAAGAACCACCCACCCTCGAGCTAAAACCACTTATGATCATTTAAAATATATTTTTCTCGAAGTAATTCTAAAACACCCTGTTATTATTTCTTAGAAGTTAACAATTTAGAACTTCCCATTTAGTGGAAGGGTTAAAAAATATCGCCATACAATTGCATGGCAGATTTCTGATATTCAGGGGATTAACCCCTCGTTGTGTACACAAAATTTTACTCGAAGATAATTCTCACAGATCCATCCAGCATCAATGACGACTTAATCCTAATATTAAGGATATCATTAAGATTGAGATAACGAAACTTATGGATGCAGCGATTAACTACCAAATTTCAGACAGTCCGTGGGTTAGTCTCATGCACGTAATCCGGAAAATGGGTGGTATAACGGTAGTGTCAAATGCCAATAATGAATAAATTCCAACTCGTACTGTTACGGGTTGGAAGATGTGCACCGACTACAAAAAATAAAATGACTCCACAGGAAAATATCACTTACCACTACAGTTTATCGATCAAAATTTGGAGCGGCTATCTGTCCACTCATACTATTGTTTTCTTAATGGTCTGTCTGTTGAAACCAAAAACTTGGTCTCTATGGAGTTCACCCTAGGGGAAGGGGTGTCGCACACCTACTTCTCTTTTGCAAGCCAAACGACTAAGGAAAAGGGACATGGGACAGACTAAAGGGCTCGGTGTGGAGGTTCCACCACACACATGGCAGATTTAGATCGCTACCCCTCCCTTTCCAAATGCGGAGCTAAAGGTATCTCAAAAAGCGCAAGAAGATCGAGGCACAATAAGCATGCCTTCTGAGGTACCCCCTTGGGTATATTTATAGTTTTCTAAAAATGTCCTACAAATAGCCAATCTCCGTTGTTTTAATCAACTATGTACAACACAACTGGGTCTGCCAACAGCATAACTCCGCCGTTCTAACTGGCTATAGACAAGACAGCGCAGGTAAAATGGTAAAAAAACATCATAAGAGACTAGGTGAGTGGCCCTCCCGAACCTCCACACGCTAGGGGCTGTGAGTGCTCAATGGGGCGGGCACTCGACGCCTCTATCACCCTAGGAGAGTGTAGTCCTAGCGTGCCCCACTCGCCCGCTGCCTGCCGAGCATGCTAGGGCGAGTGCGAGCCGACCTGATCAACTCGGCACTCAAACAGTCCACCTCACTTGGGCGAACTGGACTGCTGGACTTCGGCCGATCTGGATCTTGTCGACCACTACTCGCCAGATATGGGGTTGTACACAATCCACGCTCTTTGCCAGGTTGGACCAAGCTCAAAAAGAAACATCCAACCCCGCAATATACGACGAGTGCCATTCCCTTTAAGTTTTATCGAGATGCGTCCCTCCAAAGAGCTCTAGGAGAAGCATATCTGCGCCTGCGAGCTCAACACTGCTCCCGCTAATGCGCAAGTAAGCATGCCTCCCAGTACTGTACTGCGCGAGCCTACAAAGTCCAATCCTGCCAAGAAGGTGATGTCCATCCCGATGGATGCTGAATCCATCTACCGCGACCTGGAATCCACTTTAACTCTCGAGCTCTCCTCTTCTTTACCGGTTGCCGACCACGCGGGTAAAATGGTTGTTGACATCCCCGCTGACCATAAGAGTCGTCAGACTGTGCCGATTCCTCCACAATGCGAGTCCACACCCCGCGCGATGACCTGAATCCTCAAACTTCCCCTAATGCTTGCCCATAGAACAAATATCCTCCCTTCGGGACCACGGGGCTGGACTCGCTGAAGTCCAAGTTGTCTGCTCGAGCTCCTTCCTAACAGTTTGCACTTACTCCTACGCTCGCCTGGAAAAGGGCTAGGGACATCGCAGTTCCGAGTTTCAACCTCATTTCCCCAGGGGCCCACCCCTAGTCGCAGTAAGAACGTGGCTTTTCCGTCTTCGCATACCCTCCAGGAACTACCGATCTCATCTCGTAAGCACCATTTTTATAAGAACATTTTGCCTCGCCATCTTTAGTACACTTTCACCATCTTTCTATCATAGTTAATTATTTTTGCATGTCTCCCTGTTCCATATGAAGTCGAGGAATCTTCTGAAAAACCTTGCAACTCGCCACCCCGGTACACCTGTATTGAAAGCTTCTTGGACGACTCGTTGCACTCTGTCGAGCTGAGACAGTGAATGATAGAAGTGCTGAAGAAGCTGGATGTTCCCTTACACTAACTTCGAGCGGACAACCTCTGTCGCGAGCAGAGGCTACAGGCACTGGAGCGGGACTATATGCTGCTCGGTGATAATGTGGAGCATAGCTCTGCGAGCGAGATCATGTTGCACACCCAGTCATCGAGATGATCAATGATAACCTACAGGACATCAGCCGGGACCTGGACCTGGTCCACGAGTTCCTCACTTCGTGCCGACCTCCTGGGATGTGGGCACTAGGCCAGGGTAGATGGAAATGGCTGCGTAACTGAGCCTACCAGCCCTCACCCCCCAACACCACAGGTCGCGCGGGCTAACCGAACTTGTTCTGCTAGCTAAGTGTTTCTTTATTTTTGGGGCTGCGAAAGTCCCTATCTGTAATAACTTAACAATTTTTATAACTCAATATGATTTTTGAAATATACGATGTGCCATCTAGGTTTAGCTCGCACTAAGATAGGCAAGGTTGCCAAGTTAGCGAGCTGGGGTCAGCGAGCTCGAGATGTCGAGTTGTTGCTGGCGAACTGGATTGACCGGTCAGCTCGGCCATAAATTCGGTTTTCTACAAATAGGCCCCCTCACCAAGCCCCTGGCCCATTGCCTTTATTGCATTCTGACCACTCCTTGCTGCCCTTCTCTATACATGTTCTCGCACCCCAACCCATTTCGCGTGCACGGGCAAAACACGAATTGATGCCAATCGGCAATCGAAATGTCCCCGTCAGTTTGCCGATTACTGTTTATTCAATGGAAACACTAATGAGCGCAATCTCGCCACCTTCAAAACAGTGTACCTACCCCCCGGCTATGAGGCGCGCGACCCGCAGAGGGTGAGGCCATCAATACCTTTTACTGAGACGAGCTCGCCTTCCCCATCTCGCACTTGGAGGTGGGTTTGCACTTACCCCTCTAGCCTGAAATCCACCAGATCTTCAAATACTTCAGCACAGTGCCCACGCAGCTGAACCAGAACGCGATCGCTCTTAAGGTCGCGTTCGCCTATCACCTCCGCCGCGAGCAGATTGAATTCAACCTCGCCATCTTAAGAAAGCTCTTCACTTACCGTGCGTCCAATGATAGGGTCACCTACCCGATGGGCTCGCACATCAAGGTTCGTGAGATCGCGAACAAAAATCACAACTAGGTATCCAAGATCGTCTTGAACAAGGGCAACCAGGGCAACATACCCTTCTCCCCCCAGCAGAAGAGTGAGGGGGTATACCGGCCTCCAACGCTATTCGGGGACGACGTCGAGCTACACAAGTTCTTCCTGGGGAAGGACTTTGAGGTCTCCCAACTTCGAAGGGGCCTTGTCTCGCTCCTCCCGGTTCCACCCGGCGAAGGTATGCTTCTTCGCTTTCTACTTACTACTCTCCTTTGATTGTCATTTCTAAACCCAAGTCTTTTTTTGTAGGGGAGCGATCAATTCTCGAACACCTGTCTTATGTGGGCTTGGGACTCCACCCCGACCTGCTTCCGCCCGAGCGGACAGCTGTGGTGGCCTGCCGAGAAGAGCTGGGGTCAGGCAGACCTTCCTCCAATCGGAAATGACCTGGCCTCAAAAGGTCCAGCTCACTGATGAGTTGTAAATATATGTATTTTTACGTACACTAAATAAGTCATTTTAGTTTCTTTTTGTTATTTTTGTTTATTTTTCTTTAATAAATTTCTTCTTTTTTTGTAAATATTTATAAGTTAAGTTTATTTTGATTTCCTAAAAAAATTGCTGAAATTGTCAAAATTAGCAAGTACACGCACATGTCTTTTGGGTCACGCCCATGACCTGGGCGTGAAACTTCAATTCCCGTGAAATCAACTGTTTTTGAAGAGAAAAATATGACACTCCCAATGACATGCCCGTGTCATGTGACACGCCCCGTGACCTTGGCCCGTGTCACTCCCGCTCGATGAAATCGCGCACGATGATCATCGACCGACCCGACACGCCCAACGACACACCCGTGACCTAGGGCATGACTCCTCCACCTGGCCCGACAAGACAGCGCGAAGACTTTTCGACGCAACTCGCGCCCAGATCGACCTCCCCGACACGCCCCTAGACATGCCCATGACAAAGGGCGTGACCGCCACATGTATAGCCGAAGTCAAATGTTCCATCAAATTTATAGATCGAATCTTGTACAGTGCTGACACGCTCCCCTCCCCCCCCCCCCCCCGACACACCCGTGTTAGTGGGCATGTACGTTGAAATTTTTTTCTATAAATTGCAGTTCTCTGTTTGAGCTGATGTGCTTCTTCTTTGAACCATTTTGTATAGGGGATATGGTGCTTAAGTGATTCCAAATGCTTTGTAAGTGAATTTCTCCCCCTCTCCTTTATTTTTGTTTTAGCTTTGTAATCTTTGTTTTAGATTAATAAAATTGTAGATTTTCTCCCTTTCTATGGATTTGGATTTCATCTTTGTGCCCACTCTCTTATGCAATCTTATTTTTATTTTGTTTTAACTTTGTTTTAACTTTGTTTTCGTTCTTTTCAATGTGTGTGTTTGTATGAGTTTAGTTTTTATGCTTTAATAATTTTCATAGTTTGCATAGTTTAGTTTTTAGTGCCTTTTTATTTCATTTTTACGAGGTTATAAAGGTATCTGAAAACTGGTTTTCATCTTCCTTTAACTTGGTTTTTTTTAGGTTTTAAAACTTTTTGTTCTTTTCTGTTTTATTTTCATTTTTTTAGCACCTTTATAAAACCATAAGAATGAAAAATCTCATTATTTGGCTTTTTCAAACACATCTATTTTTACTTTTATTTCACAACCATTTTGCTCGTTTAATTTTTATTTCCTCTTTTTATGCATTTCTACCGCATTCTAGCTGTAGAAATGTATTTGTTTTAATTTTTCGAGCACTTCATTTTGTGTTTATTTGCAAACCCTTTTGCTCGTTTAATTTTTATTTCTTCTTTTTATGCATTTCTACCACATTCTAGAGATAGAAATGCAATAGTTTTAATTTTTCAGTAACTTTATTTTTTATCTTTTTTGTAAGTGTGCGTGTGTGTATGAGATAGATTTTACCGCTTTATTTCATTCCTGTAGAGTGTGTGCGTTTTCAATTCAACTAGAGTGTGTGTAGTATTTTAATTCCTGTTGTGTGAGTGTGTTTAATTTCTGCAGTGTGTGTGCATTTTCATTTCTGTAGAGTTGAGTTTTTCATTTATGTAAAGTGCGTGTGTTTTACTTTCTGTCAAGTGGGTGTGTGTGCATTTATTTTCTCCTACTCATTTGAGTAGGACCCGCTTATTTTCCCGCCTATTCATTTGAGCAGGACTTGGGTGTGTGAGTTTTCGTTTTCAGTAGTGTGTGTGTGTGTGTGTGTGTGTGTGTGTGTGTGTGTGTGTGTGTGTGTTTACTTTCAGAAGAGTGCGTGTATTTTCTTTTTCAGTAGAGTGTGTGTGTGGGTGCATTTATTCCCTCCTACTTGTTTGAGTAGGACTCGCTTTAATTTCATTCCTACTCGTTTGAGTGGGACTTGTCATTTGCTGCTTTCATTTACCCCTACTTGTTCGAGTAGGGATCGCAATTTTAATGCTTTCACTAGTAGAAAATTGACTTTTAGTGGCGAATCTTTACATCACTAAAAGTTGTATTTTGGTCACTAAAGATATTTAGTGATCAAATATAGCCCATCACAAACTGGTCACTAATGTGCCGCCACTAAATGTATTTATGGACCAAAATGAGTTTCGTCACTAATTGTTCGTATTTAGTGACCTAAAGAACTATAGTCACCAAAAGCATTTTTGGTGACCGAATTAATTCGGTCACTAAATAAATTTTTTGTGACCAACTTGAATCGGTCACTGAATAAACTGTTAGTGACCATTTAAATTCTGTCACAAAATTATTTTTTTTGTGACCAAGTGGATTTGGACATGAAATGAAATTTTTTGTGACTACGTTGATCCGGTCACAAAATAAAGTTTTCCTTACCAAACTAATACAGTAACTAAATGATTTTTTTTTGTGACCAAATGAATTCAGTCACTAAAATAAATTTTTTTTGAAAAAAGTAACTCAGTTACTGCATGTGTAATTTTAGAGATGAAATATCTGGTCACTAAAGAGAATGTAATATAACATTTTTTGTCAATAAATTATATTTAATTTCACAAAAATACTACATAATTTTATTTATTATTCCTTATAATTCAATATCAATGCATTCAAACATAGGAATACATTAAATACACAATCATAACATAAGCGTTCAACATTATTTTATTAATTGAAAAAAAGAGGGAGAGAGATAGCTCAAATCCCACGATACAAAATAAAATTATTTTAAACTATAGTTAAACTGAATACATATTTATTTTTTAGCTCATTTAAATGTGCATCACAATTGCTAGTGGCAGCAGAGGTGACGCTTGACACATTGATAGTCGTCTATGTACATTCCACCATCTCCTCATTGAAGTATCGCCAAGCTTTGGTCTTCCTAAGATTCTTCTCATTTACATGATAATCTAGCTATATAAACATCTAACATCACTAAGTTCAACCTGCATTTAGTTATATTAGAGATTATAAATGTGAAGCCACATTATTTGAGGGTTGAGAATGATATATTAGAAGTAAGAAGACACATCCAAATTTGCATGTTATTGAAAAGCTCAAAAAAAGTTCAATATACAAAAATGTCAATGTAATTGCAAGGAATTGTTGCAAACAACTTAAATCATGCACCTGTGATCTAATATTTGTCATCGTAAAGCAGGCCCACTAAAATAACTGCTAGAACCTAAAAACACAAGCACACAATATGAAGCACACAATGTGGCGGGCAAGAAAGAGAATGACATAATCAAATTAGTTCATCGTGATAAAGTATTATGTAAGGCCATTAAAATACGCTAATATTAATGAGCATTTAGAAGTAAATTTTTAGTACTACTTGCTCCTATAGATTGGGGAAAATCGCTTGATCAAAAAAGACCCAATGAAAACCAAAAGTTGGATTATATAGTGCAACATATGGTAATTTGAAATAGAAATGAAGGTAAAGACAAATAAAGCTGATATTCATACTTGATCCAAAAGTAAGACATGAAATGACTGAATTGGGTGCTCAATTACTTGTTTTTCAGTGAACTAGGGTTCCTTGTTCACTGGAAATCAGTGAACTGGGCACCCACTTCACTGAAAAACAGTGAACTGGGCACCCAGTTCACTAAAAGACAATGATCTAATTGTCAAGTTCACTGAAAAATAGTGACTGGGTGCAATTACCTTAAGTATGAACAATAAATTTAATACCTAAATACTCAATTATTAGTCACAACAAGAAAAATAAGCACAGCCGCTCAAGTGATTTCATGTTTTTTGTACAAAAAGTATATGATTTCATGTTCTTTGCACATCATTTAATGTTGAAAGCATACTCAAAATCTAGCCTTATTTAAAATGTCTCATGGATAGTTAGAATGTCACATGCCCATAACATCACAACTTCAACTACAACTTTAACAAGCATAGAAATGAAAGAAACAATTGAGTAACAATTGAGAAGTAATTGAGATATAAGGGGATAGAACTTTCTCATAATAAAATTTAATAACCCCAACCAATGAGATTACTTGCATAAGTAGCCAACTGGTGTAAAAGAAGTTGAACATAGTTTTGGAAGATTATGATTTTAATACAATTATAAAAAGCATACCTTCTCAATTCCAACCAAATTATTCCCTCTCAAACAATTTTATAAAATAATATTTTTTCTACAATTTTATTGTATGAAGCATACCTAGACAATTTCATTCAAGTCATCTTCCCTTTGCAACACCGCTCGTGCTTTTGTTCTAATGTCAATAAAATTGGAGTCGAATTTATCATAGAAGGATCCTAATGTCTGGTATCCACACACACAAAAATTCTACAATTTTATTTTTTGTTAATAGTTGGTCATTTGCCAAAAAAATATCTTGGCATTAGTAATTCATGGACCAAAAAAGGATAGAACACTAAACACCAAGTTCACAGATTTTTTGGCCTTTGTTATAAGATGTGACTTGGGCATTCTCACAAGTTTATGAGGTACTACCTCTTTCAGGGGCAAACAATATCTTTGTTAAAAGTGCACTAATAAATTCCCGCATCCTTTGTTCTAGTGATGTTTCCTGAAAATAAAATGTTTTGCTTTAAAGAAACAATCACTGGGTAAATGGCTATGCATATAGAAAAAACATCTTAAGACAAGCCTCTCGTGATAAGGAAAATGAAGTGAAAGGATTTAACATCGACTCACCGCATCCATCAGATAATGGATCTCTGTTTCTTTTTATGTCGGCCGTATATTTTGAGACAAGACTTCAGCTCATGAAATGTGATTGCTCCGCTATTATTTGTGTCAATCACCATAAACATTTCTCGTAGTCTAGCAATTTCCTCTTCTGAATGGCTTTCTACTATAACCTAGAAAAACAGATGGCATAAGGGAAGGTATATTTGACTTTGAGCTGCACAATAAAGTGAGGATTGGTAACAACACAACTCCCTCTTCTAAAAATCTATGCTTGAAATTATTAAGATACTAGAGTTTGAAAAGAGATGAGCATATAAATTACACTTACACATATGGCCATCTTTTTCAATTTATTGATCGCTTTGAACTGCTTGAGAGGGGACAAGACAGCAGGATTTAGAGCTCGATCAGGAGAAACTCCATTCATACAAATCCATGGATGGACTGAGAAAGAAATTCTCAAACATCACAAATAATGTTATAGAGATAACATTCCCTTTAAGCAGATCAATCATTTTTGCCATAACACAGGGACAGAAGCAGCTTTTATTTTGAGATTGTTTTCCTCATTTTTTTTCAGTTTTTCACAATTCTCACATGCAACTTCAATTTTGATGCCTAAATTCTCGAAGCTGATTACTGTGTGGGTTAGCTTTGTCATTTTTCATAGAACAACGACATCTGGATGCCACAAAAAATAGTTTTTTTTTCGTGCATACATGAAGTATAAACTCAAAGAGGAGATTTATATAATTTTAACATATAGAGAGGTACAACCTTTAATTATGCAAATTCCTAAGAGAGGTTTGGGTTATAATATATATATATATATATATATATATATATATATATATATATATATATATATATATATATATATATATATATATATATATATATATGAGTGACAGTGCAAGGGGCCCCCCGTGTCCCGTGCGATAGTACCTGCCGTCTCCCGGCGGACTTTGCCCGCTTGAGGGAGGAATTGGGAATAGTTAAGAAGGATCAAATTCTATATCATGAAAGAGTGTTAGAATATCAGCATTAATCATTCCATGCTTCAACTCCCAATCATCTGTTGATGTTGATTTCAAATGAGGTAGTCGATTGTCTACAAATCTTCTTCACTTGATTAGTGTAACTCATCATCCCTAACAAAAACGAATCAATTCGTATAGAAAGTAATAGTAAGCGCTGATCGCCGGTGCTTCAGATTAGGAATATTTACTCCAAAGTTATAGTGCACAGGGGACCCCCGTGCCCCGTGCAACGGTACCCACACACGACACTATAATAAATAATATGTAATGAAGTTACAACTTATCATCCATAATAGTACCCGACAATTTTTTTTGCAGAAGTTACAACAATTAATCGTCAATTTGCAAAACCAAGGAATTACAGTAACTATGGCAAAAATCGAACGACAAATAGATCTGGATAGATGTATAGTGCCGCACTATAATGACTAATATGTAATGGTTTCAGTGACTATTAGCATCTAAAGTATCATCTAACTATAGATCCAGATACAGTGCTTGTACAGGGTAAAGAGAAGCGAACATGAAAGATTAGAAAAAAGGATGAGTTGGCCAATTAATAGTAACAAAAAATGCAATATGTATTCAAATGCAATAGAAGGCTTTTAGAAGCATCAGGAATTGACTGTACATATATCTCTAATTATTATAGATTTCCAATATTAATTACCATATCTTAATACTTTTCTCTCATGCATTGCATCGAATAACTGTAAATCAAGAAAATAAAATAGAGTGGATGTGTAAGAACTTCTGGTAAAATAGAGAAAGAAATCCTGATTTCAGGCAATAAAAGACTAAGTTGTACAGTGCAGTGGATATTTGAAGCATGGTGGGCATTAATTCAACATTTGTCAAATAGCATGCAACAACAATTTTTTGGTGTTCTTGCAGGAATAAATATTTGGAATGAAAATCATAAGAAGAGTGGTTGAGGAAGATGGAATATACCATATTAATGTGTTCGTCAGGCTTCTTCTGTGTCCTCTGCTCAGCGCCCTATTCAGTCGCCGAAGATAGATGGCCAAACATGACGCTGATTTGCCGCACCTAGTTTCCCATGAAGAGTCGATTCTCTCTCCACCTGATCTTGTGGTAGGAGATCCTCTGCGTATAATGAGGAGGAAGCTCCGCGAAGATGAAGGTGTGGACGATGCAGTTTTGGAGATGTGGTGGAGCCGACGGGGCAGAGCATAACCTATGGAAGATGCAGCCTCCTCCTGACGACGTTCTCCGGCAACGCAGCAAAGAGAGGAGGTGAGGTTGTTGTTCGGGGAGGAGGAGGGACAGTCATTCGGGGAGGAAGATGGAGTGCGAGGGTTTGGGGATGGGTTCCGCCGCGGGATTCAACTGATATGGGTTGTTGGTTAATAATAATTGCGGTTTAGGGAATGAGAATGTGGTTAATGAGGATTTAATTTGATTGATTTGGTTTAGGGGAGAATTTAGGTTTTATTGTAATTTTTGGAGACAATTTTGATTTTATTTTAGTTTTGGATGAAATTTAGATTTTATTTTTCTTTATAAGGGAATGTTATTTGTGGGATGATTAGTGACTTTTTATTTTGATCATTAATTAATTTATTTTGTGATGAAATAACTTTTTTTTATCGAAAGTCCTTCAAAATCAATACTCACACCATAAAATTTTATTTTTCTTCGAGTGAGGGGCATTTTGAGATGCCATCAAGGAGCAACTTGTAGGATGTGGAATGGTCAAAACTCTAAAGGAGAATGCGCGGGACTCATTTTTCTAGAAAAGGAAGTTGTGCTAATTAAGATAATTCATAGATGCGAGTTAGAGTTCACGTTGGAGAGAAGTAGATTGATATGGTGGGGAACTACATGAAGGATGTTTGTGAGAACTAACTTGAAGTAGTCTGGCGAAGAATAACTAGAGATGCTGCCAAGGAGCCACTTGCTGGACACAAAACCATTGAAACTCAAATGAGAAGGTTGGGGTTGTGGCTTTTGGAAAAGGTGGGGACGCTAACATAGTCAAACATTGACATTGATTATAATATTTTTAATAGAATGAATTTTCTTTAAGAAAGAAATTATGAAATTATTTCATTAATTTAGGAGAGAATTGAGATGTAGCTAGAGTTAACCAAGTCGAAGTTAATTAGTCTAGATTATATATTTAATGAAATTTTATTATAAAATAATTTTCAGTTAGAAGGGAATAAATAAAAATTTTATGAAGGAAACTCCTAATTAGAATGACTATTGACTTGTTATTTTTAACTAAATAAATATTTTAGTGACTAAATTATTTTTGATCACTAATGCTTAAAAAAGTTTATTTTAGTGACTGAACTTATATTTCGTCGCTAAAGTTATGACTTTAGTGACCAAATTTTTACTTAGCCACTAAAAATATGTCTTTGGTGACTAAACTTTTACTTCGTCACTAAAGATGTGTTTTGGTGACTAAAATTTACTTCGTCACTAAAAATGTCTTTAGTGACAAAATATATTTTGTCACTAAAGTTTCGTCACTAAAAATCTGTTTTCTTGTAGTGTTTATTTACTGCTTTCTTTTACCGCATTCTTTCCTGCTTTATTTTCTGCTTTCATTTTCTCGGTTTTTCCCGCAAGCCGTCCTCATTCAGATGAGTGTCTAACCGCTCTTACCCCTCAGTATCGAAGAGCATTGGGACAGATAAAATAGCTTTAAATAATTAAAGGTTCTGCTGTTCACATTAATTAAAATTACAAAAGGTTTGCCTTGGGTTTACGAAGCATAGAACCACATAACCGATGTGTGGGCTCTATTTTCGTAGTTCATACTGAAAGAATTGGTTTCAAGATGTTCTAAACACCTAGAGGGGGGTGAATATGTTCAATTTTTTTCTGACTTAGGCAGATAATTCTATCTAATTTAGCAAATTACCTAGCAGAAAAAACAGCACAACATTCACATATACAGCATTCACAAATTATACACCAGTTTTATAGTGGTTCCCAAAATGATGGGTACATCCACTTTCCCCATTCGCCTATCTAGCAGTGTACTAGATTCGGCCTAACTTCCTTCCTTCTTCTCAGATCCTCAGATCTTACCGCTCAGAACCAAGATTGGTTCCTACAACTCAGAGTGTATCCCCACTCCTACAACTGTTGGAGCTGAGGGTTGTGAGGCTGTCTGTAAAGCTTTGTTATAAGTTGAGTTTTTCTTCTTGTAAACCATCAGTTTTCTCTTCTTTGCTCTTAGAGCTTCTCCATCATCAGAATCAGAAGAACTTTCTAGATTCACTGTGTCCTTTAGACTTGAGGGCAGCTCCTTATCAGTTCTTGGTTGTTGGGTAATGTATCCACAATTACCCGGATTTGACGAAGCCTCCTGTCAAGCTAAGATGAATTCACAATGTATTTGATGAAACCTTTTAAGTTGTGCTTGCAGTTATTCCACGCTAAGTGCACACCAATGTCAGGGTGCAGTAGGTCAATATACACGGGTCTGCGCAACGCAATCCCTCGTTGAGCAGATCAGTGTGTTGGCCTACGTGCACTCTCTCTATTGGAGTGTACTTATTTTCAAGTACAGGGCTGTGATATTGCAAGAGCAGACAAGGAGCAAGGATGGGTCAAAGATCAGCTTATGGTATGGAAAGATGAAAAATCGTCTAAGTGTGAATCGACGAGAATCACCAAGTGATTCTCGACGATTCGGCGAGAATCACTAGTGATTTTCGCCGAATCGTCGAGAATCACTGGCTGATTCTCGCCGTCTCTATCCTGGCTACGTCAAAGCGTGCGACTCTGGCGCTAAGTCATAATCGACGAGAATCACCAAGTGATTCTCGCCAATTCGGCGAGAATCACTAGTGATTCTCGCCGAATCGTCGAGAATCACTGGCTGATTCTCGCTGTCTCTATCCGGCTAAATCAGAGCGTGCAAACAAGTCAACATCGACGAGAATCACCTTTGATTCTCGCCGAATCGACGAGAATCACCATTGATTCTCGCCGATTCGACGAGAATCACCTTCGATTCTCGCCGATTTTGACTTGGGCAATTTTTTGGATCCCACTGGACCAGATCAAATGTTAAGGCTCTATTTTGAACCGCTTTTAGGGTTTCTTCAGGTGGGACCCATAACGGTCATAAAAGAGTATTTTACTGTATAAATACACGCGTATTTTTGAACAGTAAAGTAGCGAAGAAGATTTGAAAAAGCCGAGCAGCCGACGTGACCTAGATCGCGATACCTCCGCCGCCGCCGTCGCCGCTCATGCTGGTCGATCGCCGGCTGCTAGATCGTGGTTTCTTCCAGATCTCCCGGCGACAGAAGCTTAGCCAAGCTTAGAGTCTCACGCGTCTAACCAGAGATCCTTTGTCTCTTGATTTGTTGATCGGGAAAACTTTTCCCGTCCGAATCGATCGAGACGATCGATCCTAGTGTGGTCGTTGGAAGACCTTAATAGCTTTGCTACGAAGTTTGAATCTCCAAAATACAGCAGCCGCACTCCGTTGTCGCCGCCGTTCCCGAGAATCTAGCCGCCGCCCTTCTTGCCGCCGCCAGTTCCGGGGAGATTCTCTCCAAGTGAGATCTAGGGTTGTGGACTCTTCGATTACTTCAAGAACACGTCATCGAACGAAGAGGGACACCTTAGTCTCCAAAAGTTGTTTGTATTTCTTGTACATTCTTGTTTCATATTTGTTGTAAAGGAACGTTGGTTCCTAGTTGTAAGGGTTGGGTGCAACCCGTGGTGTGGGAGTGTTGACTCCTACGTGTGGAAGGGATCCTTCCGATAGTGCAAGGATTGGATTTCAATCCTGTTGGTGAAGAGACCGAGTCGTCCCTTGTTGGGAGATAGGTCGAAGGGGGAAAGTGGATGTACCCAAATCGGGGAACCACTATAAATAGCTTGTGTACTCTATTTGCTGTGCTGTTTTATTTTCGTGTGCAGGTACAATTTTAATTCCGCAAAAACGCTGCACGTCACCTATTCCCCCCCCCCCCCATAGGTGAAGGTAGTTGACACTAGGTGGACTTTCATTGGTAACTCCCCCTGAGTCCCTTGCTCCTCCCCCTCAGTCCTTGGCACTACTTCCTCAGTTCTTACTTCTTGTAAATCAGGGAATAATTCCTCAAGAGTGAATTCTTGCTGCAATTGAACTGGAGGAACATCTGTATCTTGTATATTTAATGGAGCATCATCTAATCCAAATGTATCATCCATTGATACATCCTGTGCAAGGATGTTGTCATGGTGTGTCTGTTCAACATCAGTTAGAAGCACAGTTAATGTATCTGGCTCAGTATCTAGTATAGATCGATTAATATCATTTATTACCTCAAGAATTGTTTGAGTGGCTGTTTCACTCTCTAAGGCAGCTTGCACTTTCTCAGGAGCACTTTCTGGAGGCAAGACCTCTTGTTGTACTGGGGAAAGTTCATTGGCTCCCCCTAGAGGAGGCACATCCTGAACTTGATCTAGTAGGATGGTGCTTTCTGAAATATACTCCCCCTGCATCTGACTATCATCTACATTCTTAAGAGTAGATGATTTCCTTGTAGATTCTTGTTGGTCTTCATCTGAATTGGAGATTACTTGTTCTTCTGAATCACTAGAAGATTTAGGCTTCCTGGGTGTTGTCTTTTTCTTTTTCTATTATGGTTGTTTCTGTGGTGTATAACCATCTTTTGTCAAAACTCTTTCCCACCTGGATAATATTTTCATATCCATCTTTCTCATTGTTAACCCCTCAGTCCGCAACACCTACAAGATGCCAAGACCCCCTTTTCATTATCCGATGACTCACTTAGGCAGTCCGCCCTGTCCGGCAAAGCAGCAGCAATCAGCCACCAAGGATGGTCCCCAACGGCGGACTCAACGCTCTGTTCGCCAGTCCACCATTCCTTCGGAGCTCTAGCTTGATCTCTCTTTGACAGACGCAGTTCTCCGTCCGCCCAGGCCGCCGTCCTCCAGTAGGATCGCGCCTAGCAGTAACAGATGGAAGCTCCAGCCCGCGAGACCAGTCCGCCCCTTCTGCGCGGACTGGCGTGTTCTTTCTTTTTTCTTCCTGTCACCGCTGCCCGGTTCTACTGTACCCCGGGTAGTCGGTTATATTAGCCCTGCCTGTTTGGGTAGGACCCCCATCCTATAAATAGGGGGGAGGTGGTGCACCTAAGGCACGCTGACTCATGCCTAGGAGCCCACTTGTTGAAGGCTGCGGACTCGAATCTTGTGCCTTGCGGACTCCTCCTTGCTCTGCTCTTGTCTTCCTTTTTCCTTCACTTGTAACTGAACCTTTCTTCAATCAAGGAAAAGCCCGTCGCAAGAGAGGCATTCAGGCCGCGATGGGCGAAGTCTGTGGTTGCCGTGGCTCACAGCCCTGCTATTCTTCCTGCTCTCGTCCGCTTTGTAGATTTCTACTCGCAGTCTCTTCTTTCCCTTCTTTTCCCTTGTGCTCGAACCGTTAGCTGGTGGTGCTCGACCCCCTTTGCATTTTCGTGCATCAACAGTTAACATGCGATCTTCAGATTCGAGTGTCATTTCGAATTCAGTGGACAGAAATGTCAGACCGCAGAGCCCGCTCTTCAGACTGCTCCAGTTCTTCGGAGGACTCTCTCATCGCAATCGAGCAAGCTCGCTTTGAGGCCGAGCAGTCCTGCAGGCAGACTGACCAGCGTCTCGACACGATCATCCAAGCCCTTCTTGCGCTAACCCAGCGGCTTGCTCCTCAGGCCGCAGCAGAAGCAGCGGACTCGCCAGTCCGCCAGACTCCAGCTCGCCAAACTCCGCTTCGGCAGTCGCCAGCGACTCCTCGGAATCCTGTCCAGTCGTCCGCCCCTCTACGCCCTCAGGAGGAGCAGTTTGCTTTCAGGAATTTCTTCAGAGAAGCTTCCAGGGGCACTCCTGCCCGCCAGCTTCATTTTGCTGACCGCCAGTCCGCCGAGACCGCAGACTCCCCAGCTTCAGTCTGCCTCTTCTACCCTGCAAAGTTCGAGACTCCGTCTCCCTTCGTTGATCGAATCCGATGGGAGTCGGCTCCGAACAACTTCAGGGAGCCTCGCCTTCCCTTCTATTCAGGGGAGACTGATCCAGTCTCTCACCTCCAAGCGTTTGAAGGGGCAGTTGCTTTGAGATGCCTCTCTGACGCCATCAAGTGTAAACTCCTGGTAACCACTCTCGAAGGACAGGCGAGAGAGTGGTTCTATGAGCTGCCTTCGGGCACAATCTCTTCTTTCGCTGAGCTTCGCAGCGAGTTATTGCTGAGGTTTGCTACCTCAAGAAAGAGAAAGGATGGACCAGCCGCTCTCTTTGAAATCAAACAAAGGGACAACGAATCAGTGGCGCGATTCGTTGATCGCTTTCAAAAGGAGATCCAATGGGTAAGGAATGTTAACCCCAATTATTACAAGGTTGCCTTGATCCATGGCCTCCGGGAAGGCCCCCTGAAGTTTAAAGAAACAACCAAGGCACCTGAGACTTACCAAGAGCTGATCGCCATTGTGAACCGCTTCATAGAAAGCGAGAACGCCAATCCTACTTATGTTTCATCCCTGACAGCTAAGGCTGAAGGAAGGGATGCCTCTGCTTCTTCTTCTCACAGCAAGCCCCCTCACCCAGACTTCTAGCCTCCTTCTCAAAGAGGTCGGAATTTCCTCCATAAGAAACCTTTCCTTGGCCATCAACAGTTTCAGGAGCAGAGACTGACGTTGGCCGCCACTCCCGCCATTCCGTTGGAAGCACTTCCTATCCTCCAGCAAGCAGCCTTGCCTGCTCCAAGCCGATGTGATACAAACCCCATGGACGAAATTGTAGATCTGTACCTTGACGAAGTCATCCAGATCTTGCAATAGAGATCGGAAGAAAAGAAGCAAGAGCCTCAGAGAGTGTGGAGGCCAAGGAACAATGTGCACTACTACCAGTTCCACAAAGAGAAGGGCCACTTGACCGAGGATTGCAAGGCCCTTCGCATGCTGATAGAGAAGCTGCTTGCCGAGGGCAAGATTGACCTGAGCAAGAAGGACTCTTCTTCTTCGAAGCCATCCACCTCCAAAGGCAAAGAGGTAGCTGAGCATATCAGGAATGCGTGGAGGTCGAGGACGAAGGCCGTCTAGGGCCGATCAACATCCCGGTTGAGTGCTTTGACGCTGATGCTGAAGGGGTTCTGGGACGCCTCTTCTTTATCCATGGTGGAGCAGGAACCGAGTCTACTTGAAAATCTTCAATCTCTAGGGTCACTCGAGCAGAGGTGGCCTCTTCCTCTTCCGTTGCTCCTCCAAGTGAGATCGTCACCTTTGGCCCAGCTGATCTACCCCCAAACAACCAATCCGTTCGACGATGCAGTAGTGATCAATGCTGTGATTGGGGAATTTACAGTTGATAGGATTCTAGTTGACACCGGAAGCTCAGTCAACTTGCTGTTCAAGTCTACTTTTGATGCCCTGAAGACTGGAAAGCCTCTGCTTTCCACTGAAGGGCCGCTCTATGGCTTCTCAGGGGAGATAAAAGAAGTTGAGGGTAGCGTCATCCTGCCCATGAAGCTTGGAAGGGCAACTAAGCAAGTGCAATTCATAGTGGTTGATGCTCCCAGTAGCTACCATGCCATCTTTAGCAGGCCTCTATTGAACAAGTATCAAGCGGTGGTCTCCACTTACCACCTTGCAATCAAGTTCTTCATAGATGGACAGATGTGCCGGGTCAGGAGTGACCCAAGGAGAGCAAGGGAGTGCTACGTTCGCACTGTCAACATGGTTGATGCCAGCCCTTCCCTTGCTCCAGCAGCAGCTGCGGAAGCCTCTCTAAATTCAGAAGCTGCTGCTGATAGTGGAGCTCACCTGGAACCTGCCCAGGTGACGCAAGGAGTCCCCATTGCTGAGGGGGAGGAGGGAATGCTCTCCATCAACTCGGAGCTGCCTGAAGATCAAAAGGCCGAGCTGATCTCCTGCCTGTTGAGAAACTTGGATGTCTTTGCCTGGTCAGCAGAAGACATGCCAGGAGTGGATCCAGATGTTGCATGCCACCACCTGAATGTTGATCCTAGCTGCAAGCCTGTGCAACAAAAGAAGAGGGATATAGCAACAAAGCTTGCTGAGCAAATAAGAGAGGAGGTCGCGAAGCTCCTCAAGGCCAATTTTATTAGAGAAATTCAATACCCAACCTGGATTTCTAATGTTGCAATGGTTAAAAAACCAGGAGGAAAGTGACTCATGTGTGTAGATTTTACCAAACTTAATAAAGCATTCCCCAAAGATTGTTACCCCTTGCCTCGGATAGATTCTTTAGTTGATTCTGCGGTAGGATACTCTTGCATGAGTTTTTTAGATGCATTTTTTGGTTATCACCAGATAAGAATGCATAAACCTAACGTTCCTCATATGTCGTTCATTACCAATGATGGTTGCTACTGCTATCTTATGATGCCCTTTGGGCTTAAAAATGCTCGCGCGACTTATCAACGCATGATGGATCGTGTGTTTAAGCATCAGAAGGGGAGAAACTTAGAAGTGTATGTAGACGACCTCTTGATCAAAAGTAAGTCGTTTTCACTGCACTTGCAAGATCTAGCAGAGACATTCGCTACTCTGCGTATATATAAAATGAAACTCAATCCGTTGAAGTGCACCTTTGGGGCAAGTAAGGGGAAGTTCCTTGGTCATATCCTTACTCCAGAAGGACTTGCCCCCAATCTGGATAAAGTGAAAGCCATTCTTGATATGCCTACCCCTCGTTCACCTAAGGAAGTTCAGCAGTTAGGGTGAGGCTAGCAGGTCTTGCGAGGTTCCTCTCTCGGTTGGAGATAGAAGTGCTCCATTCTTTAAAACTCTTTGAGGAGCATCTAAGTTTGAGTGGACAGAAGAATGTTCCCAGGCATTTGAGCAGCTGAAGAAGCAATTGACCTCAACACCTCTACTTCAGAGTCCCCGGCCAGGAGAGTTACTTTTCTTATACCTAGGGGTTGGCCCTGAGGCTGTCAGCTCCGTTCTTCTTCGAGAAGACAGCAGGAAACAGTTCCCAATCTACTATGTCAGCCATATTCTGAAGAGTGCCGAGACACGGTACCCGATTTTGGAGAAGTTAGCCTTGGCACTAGTCATGTCAGCTCGCAGACTCCGTCCATTTTTCCAAGCACACTCGATTGAAGTCGTTACCGATCAACCTTTGAAAAGTATGCTGGAGAAACCGGAGCATTCTGGCAAATTATTCAAATGGTTAATAGAGTTCAGTGAATTTGAAATCTCTTATGTGCCCAAGACAGCCATCAAAGCTCAAGTTCTAGCAGACTTCCTAATTGACATGCCAGAGTCCAGTTCTGATCGAGCAGAAAGGTCACCTTTGGCTTGGACCATCTATGTTGATGGTGCCTCAAGCAGAAATTCTTCTAGAGCAGGAGTGGTTCTCATTAATCCAAACGGCATCAAAATGGAGTAGGCCATCAAGTTCTACTTTCCAGTAACCAATAACCAGGCCGAGTATGAAGCTTTGCTAGCAGGCTTGAGACTTGCAAGGGAACTCGAAATCGATCATGTTCATATCAAAACCGATTCTCTTGTAATGGCGTCACAAGTCCTTGGCAACTTTGAAACACGAGAGACGATCTTGAAGAAGTATTTGGCTCTTGTGAAGATAGATATCGGCAAATTCAAGAGCTTTATCATTGAGCACATCTCTAGAATCGAAAATGAGGAGGCAGATGTTATTGCTAAGTACAGATTGCCATCAGTAGGAACAACTTCCGAGCTCTTCCGCCCGGCAGTGGAGGAAGGAGAATTGATGAAGTGGATCAACGTCCCTACTGGATGGACCCATTCATTCTCTATCTGTCAACAGGAGATTTTCACCATTCAATCAAAGATAAGAAGAAGTTCAGAATAAAAGAAGCTCACTACTACTTAGTGGCGGGAATCCTTTACAGAAGAACATTCCTCTCTACCATGGCCCGGGGTGTTTCAGAAGAAGAAGCCCCCCTTGTTCTGCAAGAAGTTCATTCAGGAGAGTGTGGAAGTCACTCGGGAGCAAGAACTCTAGAAAGATGGATCCTGTAGCAGGGATATTTCTGGTCCACTATGAAGAGAGACTCTGAGGCTTACGCTAGAAAGTGTTTTCAATGCCAGAAGTTTGCTCCACTTCAACACCAGGCAGCTCAGTCACTCAGATCAATTGCAACTCCTTGGCCCTTCGCAGTTTGGGGAATGGATCTCATTGGTCCTTTTCCCATGGCAAGCGGACAATGGTGTTTCATCATTGTGATGATCGACTACTTAAGCAAGTGGATTGAAGCCAAGGCATTGGCAAAGACAACAACTCAAGTCATCAAGAATTTCATTTGGGGAGAGATTGTCTACCGACATGGAATACCTATGGCTATAATCACTGACAATGTGCCACAATTCAACAACTCAGAGATGATAGATTTTTGCAAGCAGATCGGAATAGAGCTGCGGTTTGCATCAGTTCATCATCCAAGGAGCAATGGTCAAGTTGAAGCAGCCAACAAGCAGATCCTTAATTTGCTCAAGAAGAAAGTGCAGAATCTCAAGGGCAGCTGGGCCGATCAGCTTCCATCAGGCCTCTGGTCCCTTAGGACAACTCCTTCATCTGCAACTGGCGAGACTCCGTTCAAACTTTCTCATGGCTCAGAGGCACTCATTCCAGTTGAGTTTGAAGTCCCGTCACCTAAAGTTCTGCTTGCAAGACAAGGCATTGAGGACTGGCTTGAGTTGAATAATGAAGAGATGAGATTCAGCCTGGAACACATCAAGGCAATCAGAGACCAAGCAGCCATAAGGCAGGAGGAGGTCAAAAGAAGGATGGCCCGTTACTTTGATCAGAACGAAAGGATCAAACACTTTCAAGTGGGAGATCTAGTTCTTAAGAAAGTTGACGCTGCTGCAAGAGCTGGTTCAGTTGGAAAACTTAATCCAAATTGGGTCGACCCCTTCATTATCAAAGAAGCGTTAAAGAGCGGCGCTTACCGCTTGCAGACATACGAAGGAGAGGATATGCCACATACATGGAGCGGGGATGATCTCAAACGGTTCTATTCCTGAACCTCCTCTTTTCTGTTTTGTGTATCCTCTTCAAGAATCATTATGAATAGAAACTGCTTGCTAACGCTTGTTCAAGTGTTTTCTCTATTTAAGCATAACAGATGGCATGCTAAGAAAGATTTCAAAAACGGTTCCGCCCTTGAACTCTCTTTTCTTTCTTATGCTTGCTTTGCAAATGCATTTTATTAATCAAAGGATTCATACTGACACTTTTTCCTAGTGTTCTCTCTCTTTCTCTCCCAAAGATCAATAACGGTTCCTTGATACTAGGAGACATCGCCGAGTTCAGCAAGACCTCCCAGAGAGTTGTTGTCGTTAGCGTAACACCACGAAGACCACGTGTTGCGAGGAGATTTCGCACCGTGTAGTGGGAGCTTGCAGGCTCTAGTGCGGTAGGATTCTGGACTTCAGATCTCGGCTAGTACCTGATCCCACCTCTGCATTATGGAGGGACTGGGTGGGAGTAAAGCTCTACCATGCCGCATTAGGGATATCGTTACAACTTCGATGATCGCGTGAGGAAAGTATGCCGCTCCGGCTCACCTGCCAACAAGTCATCTTAGTTTGTGACCCTCGAACACTCCATGGTACCCTCAAGCAGTGCCTGCAGGAGACCCACAGCTTAAACTGTACTCCAGGCAAGAGGGTAGGGGACCGTTCCGTCAAGTCTGCATCTTGCTCTTCGCAGGGAATCTTCCTAGTGCGGACTGGTTTTCTTTATCCGCACAGTCCGCCAGTTTTCTTTGGATTGATTTTATGGCTTGTGGCCTGGTGAGGAAAGCAATGCCACATGTACCTGCCCACCTGGTCGCAAGCTATAGGTCATTTCTTCTGCTTAGTGCGGACTGGTTTTTTTTATCCGTGCAGTCCGCTAGATTTTCCTTGGATTGATTTTATGGCTTGTGGCCTGGTGAGGAAAGCAATGCCACGCGCACCTGCCCACCTGGTTGCAAGCTATAAATCATTTCTTCTGTTTTGTGCGGACTGGTTTTCTTTATCCACTCAGTCCGATGGTTTCCTTGGGTTGATTTTATAGCTTGGGACCTGGTGAGGAAAGCAATACCTACCGCACCTGCCCACCTGGTCGCAAGCTATAGATCATTTCTATTAGCATATGCGCGAACTGTGAAATTATATCAGCCTAGTCCGCTGAATGGCTTCCCATATATTATCATTAAGTTTGAAAGATTAATAAAGAGAATTGCGGAGTACTATTGGAACTCAACAGAGTCCGCCTTATATTTTCGTCGTGTTCATTCTTATGGCAGACAATGACCGGATTGATAAATGGAATTTCCTAATTAGCAAGTCCAAGAACTCATTATGGATGATCTTTGTATCTTGCGGACTGCAGTTGGAACTCAACGAAGTCCGCCTGACATTTTCGTCTTCGTTCTTACGACGGACAATGGTCATCTAATCAGCAAGTCAAAAAGCTCACAGTATGATCTATCTGCGTATCACGCGGAGTGCTAAATCAGATCGAACTTAATTGCATTAAACACAAAAAATGAAGAACATTGCAGGAAGTATACTGATACCAGAATATCCTTTCTATTTCATCAAAAAATTTTTTACATCTTTTTATCTATTCGGCGGACTGGAATCTTGAGTCCGCCCCATTTACAAAATCAAAAAAGCAAAAATACATTAATCCTCAGCAGTCTTCTGTTTCTTTTCAGCAGGAGGTGCAGGGCTTAGGCCATCGATATCGACTTCCGGAGAACAGCCCTCCGAGTCGCTTCCACTACTATCTGATCCAGTGCTTGAGGCGGACTCCCCATGATAGCTCTTGTCAGCAGAGGAGGATACAGAGGTGCTGGACTCGGCGGACTGTTCTCTGCCTCGCTGGCTTGAGCCAGTGTCGTCCGCTGTTTCCATGACGCCTTGTCCTTTGCCTTGCTCTCCGCCTTCTTCTTCTTCTTCTTCTTCGCCTTACTCTTCCCCGATGATATATTTACCCTTTGCAGCCCGCGCCATTACTGCGACCTGCGGTGCCAACTCTGGGAAGAGCTCCAAGAAGGGAACGTCATCTACTCCTTCCTTTGCAAAGCCGTCGTGGACAAATCGCTCGATGGCGACCTCGACGGTTTCCTTTACAAAGCAGAGCATGGTGGCCTGGAAGTTGTTGTTCTCCAAGTCTTAGGCGACCTGCGCAAAACAAAGGAGCAAACATCAAGTTGCGGCGCACTGGAAATAGAGACCGCTGCAAATTCAACTCACCCTGAGCTCTTTCTTTTGCTGAGAGACTTTCTTCCCTAGTTGCGCATTTCTCTCCTTTAGCACCTTATTATCTTGTTGAAGTGGCTCATTCTGCCTGAGCAGGTCTCTTTCCAAGGGGGCGACAAAGTGGTTCGTCACCACACTGTTCGCACTAGCCTGGGAGGCTAGCAAAGGGAGATCGACAGCGGCCACCTTCTTCAGATCGCTCAAGTTGCGTTTTCCGTAGAGTGCGGAAATCGCAACATGGGCATGACGAGTTATTCTCGGACTCTTCCACGAGGGGAGCGCGGTAGACAAGCGAACATGTTTATCCTTGTTATGCCAGTGGATCATCGGGTTCCCCCTAAGATCCTTGTGGTTGTTTCCAAAGTCGCGCATTGTGAAACTTTCAGAGGAAGAGTAATCCGCCGCGGGATCACCTTCTTCTTTTCTCTTCCTTACAACTTCTTGTTTTTTCTCTCCTTGTGTAGGAACAAACCCGCTTGGAGTCTGAGGCAGACTGGAGGGTACCGCTAAGGTCGCTGGAAGAGCAGAGGAGTTAAACAACAAGGTCGCTGCGGATACAAAACTAGAGTTCGCAAAAAACTTACTTTCTTCGGGCAAAACGTCCGCCAAGCTCGCCAGTAGTGGAATGTAATGCTCAATGTCGAGCCTGGCATCAGCAAGGAATTCAACGATGGCGGACTCCATGGCGTCAAGCGGAATGCTCTTGAAGGCTTAGTCCGCGCGCACTTGCGGATAGGTGTGCGCGAACCCTAGGTCGCCTTCAAAGATCAAGAACCTGGAGGTCCAGTTGTGGATCTTGTTTGGAAGGCCCACAACCTTCAACCCTCTGCAGTAAAAGTATATCACCCCCTTGTAGGGGCGGCCTCTAGAAGCAGTTATCGAGCGGACGGAGAACATCTTGCGGAAGACGTTCATGGAGAAAGCAATCTTTTCAGACTACAAGTAGGAGATGAAGCTGCAAATCACAGCAAGAGTGTTGTGCGCGAGCTGGCCCGGCACCATTCCATAATGCTCGAAGATTTCGGCGAGCTCCCATAATAGCGGAAACTTGAATCCGCTGTCAAAATGATCAATAGGAATATCCATCTGCGTCGCGGTTGAAAAATTCAGCCTTTCTTCGTGGGCTGGAAGGCGGACAAGCAAGTTTGAATTCGCCATCTTTTTTTCAACAAAGGCCTCCAGATCGGCCTCAGTTAAAGTGCACATTCGGTGGTCGGCGCCTTGGAAAGCCACTGCAGCATCAGTCCTAGCGGATACCATTTTGGCAGGCCGTAGGGTCTTCAGCTCCAACAGTTTTCCTGCATAGAAGAAGCGGCAGGGCCATATTAATAGTTATAGGGTCTGACAGCTTTTTTTGTCAGACCGCGCAGCTCGCATTTTCAATCCGCATAGTCCGCAAAACTTCAATATTTCGAAGCAAAAATTAAAAAACAACGCGGATGCAAACTCAAGTTCACATGCCAAGCAAAGTTCAAAGCGCAAATTAAGGCGGACACAGTTTCAGTCCGCTTAGTTCGCTATACTTCCCTCCTGCAGAAAAGTTAAAATATCAGAGGCGGACACAGTTTCAGTCCGCTTAGTTCGCAACATTTCCCGCCTGCAGAAGTTAAATTAGGTGAAGCGGACACAGCATTAGTCCGCACAGTTCGCCACAGATCATAGCAAAAATAAGCAACAGAATGGGCGGATATATTATTCAGTCCACATAGATCACAGCACAGTTCATTGTAATCAACGACACAGAGCATTGTTTAAAAACACACATAATTATACAATTAAACAAATTGATAGTTCATGGCATCGAGGACTCAGCGGTCCCTAGTTTCGGTCCGCGCTGGCCTTTCCGTCCTGTCTCTGCACAAGTGCGTAGCTTGGTCGCTTATTTGAAGGACTTCACTGTACAGGCGGCAGAGGTGGTGATGAAGGACGTTTATAGTCCAGTGCATGTGGGCAGCCTCCCGGTCTACCCGGCTAAGGGGAACCATTGGCTCCACTGCCGGCCTCAACTCCTCATCCGCGATCTGTTAGCCACCATCTGCTGGTGCTGTGGCCTCCGGAGCAACGCGATCTGGCAATCGCGGTATGTGCTCAGCGAACTCGGCAGCCCTCTTCCCCTTTTCTTCTCGCACAGACGCCAAGTGTTTCCCCTTATAAAAGCGGACATCGTCCGCGAGCCTCTTCTTCTCCCTATCGGACCTCTCCAGCGCCCTGGAGATGCTGGCAATCTTGTCTTTTAGGGCTTTCTCCCGCTCCGCGGACGCTTTCTCGCACTCTTCCGCCTTCTTTAACTCTGCTTTGATGTTCTGAATTTCAGCTTGAAATTTCTTTTCTAACTCTTTGATGATGTTCAGGCTGGGCAGCTCATCCCCTGCAGATTCCTCATACGAGATCGAGTCAACACCAGTATTTGGTGTAGCCACGATCTCGCCACTCACAACGGAGCCCGCCGACGATTTTCTACCTGCAAGAAAGGTCAACTTCATCATTCAAAAACAGTCTGCGGCGGACTCAAAGAAAGGATAAAAGATCACATTTGGACATAGTAGTAGCGAGTTGCCGACTATCGAAGATGATAGGCCGCCTTGCCCGCTCCGGGTCGAAGGCGCTTAACCGCTTCTTCCATTCGCGGTGAACTTTAGCTCTTTACTCAGCAGCAGAACATTGTGAAACCACGATGTTGTCAGTTTCAGTGTTGATCTTGATTGGTCTCGACATCCGCGGCGGCGACCTGTAAAGCAACTGACGCTTAAAATACTTAGGCGCCGGTTGAAGATTACCTGTCCACAATAGCTCTGCGGCAGTCCGCAGATCCTCAGCACTCTTGTCCGCCGCGACCTGCTTCGAGGCCGCCTCCACCACAGCTACATGAGCAGCGATTTCTTTCTTCTGCTCCTCTATCTTCTGCTTCAGTCTTTCCCTTTCCCCTTCCTCAGCAGCGGACAAAGAAGGGAGTTCGCTACCCTTATCCCCAATGACTTCCACCTCAGACTGCTGCAGTACAACCAGCAAGGATTTGTTGATTAGATCAAGTTGATCAACGTCAATCGAATCTATTATCTCATCCGTGGATAAACTGACCGTGGAGAGGGAGTTGTCTCCCTGGATTTGGGCCTCCGGTGTAATAAAGTCACTGTCGGGAACTTCCATCTCGCGCGGTCTGTGCTGTAAATCCGTATCTCCAATCCGCTTGGAGATATTCTTCTCTTTCATCGGGAGCAATTTCTTCTCAACCCGCTCGGCCATGGTCGACCCGTCCCTCTTCCTCTTCTTTTTAGAAGCTCTCTTCTCGGCAGAGTCCGCGACAGCCTCTCCTAAGTCCGGCTAGCTCTCGCGGACCATCTCAGGGTTCACAGCAATCAATGCCTTTCAAGGCGCGTCCTTGCCAACCTCTTCTCCCGAAGTCCGCCTATCCTCTTCATCAAGGTTCACGATGAGCACCTGGGCGTTGGGGGATTCTACTTCGGTCCGAGTGTGTTTGCCGGCGGTGTCCGTCGAATCCACGGTTTTCTAGGAAGGGGTAGTGTCCGACAGAGTCAATAACTTTTCACTTCTCAGTGGTTCAGCGTCAAGAACTACGACATCTTCGCGCACAGATACATCAGCGCGGCGGACTACCTTCTCAGCAGGCTTCTGGCCATGGGAGCCCTCTCCGGTGGAGCGGACAGGCTCCCCTCTCGTCGTTCTCTTTATTATCTTCTTAGTCTTCATTGGTGTTATTGGCTTCTCTCCTTTTGCAGTAAGACTAGAGAAGAAAGCTCCAAGCCTTGCCATGACAGACTGCAAAGTGGAGACAACAAGAAGTGAATAGCGCCCTGTGTCGATCGGAATTTCAGACAGTTCCAGGCTCTCCAGCGATATTTATTGCGCTGGCAGCATTAATGAGGCTTGCGGACTCGGCGGTTAAGAAAACATTTTCGAAGTTTTCCGGAACTTAAAAATGTGCGGGGATTATGTTAACCCCTCAGTCCGCAACACCTACAAGATGCCAAGACCCCCTTTTCATTATCCGCGGACTCACTTAGGCAATCCGCCCTGTCCAGCAAAGCAGCAGCAATCGGCCACCAAGGATGATCCCCAGCGGCAGACTCAACGCTCTGTTTGCCAGTCCGCCATTCCTTCGGAGCTCTGGCTTGATCTCTCTTTGGAGGACGCAGTTATCCGTCCGCCCAGGCCGCCGTCCTCCAGCAATATCGCGGCTAGCAGTAGCAGATGGAAGCTCCAGCCCGTGAGCCCAATCCACCCCTTCTGCACGGACTGGCGTGTTCTTTCTTTTTTGCTTCCCGTCATCGCTGTCCGGTTCTCCTGTACCCCGGGCAGTCGGTTATTTTAGCCCTGCCCGTTTGGGCATGCCCCCCATCCTATAAATAGGGGGGAGGTGGTGCACCCAAGGCACGCTGACTCGTGCCCAGGAGCCTACTTGTTGAAGGTTGCGGACTCGAATCTTTTGCTTTGCGGACTCCTCCTTGCTCTACTCTTGTCTTGCTTTTTCCTTCACTTGTAACCGAACCTTTCTTCAATCAAGGAAAAGCACGTCGCAAGAGAGGCATTCAGGCTGCGATGGGCGAAGTCTGTGGTTGTCGTGGCTCACAGCCCTGCTGTTCTTCCTGCTCTCGTCCGCTTAGTAGATTGCTACTCGCAGTCTCTCCTTTCCCTTCTTTTCCCTTATGCTCGAAACGTTAGCTGGTGGTGCTCGACCCCCTTTTCGTTTTCGTGCATCAACACTCATATGATGTATTCTAGATCCAGTTGTGTGGTTTAGCACTTCAGGAATAGTTATTGCCAGATATAGACTCAGTATTCTACCTAGATTAGGTTTCTTCAGGTTTTCCGTGATCTTGTCAAAGATCACTGCATACCAGTTAGTCTTTATTCTGAAAATAATTCAGGTCATCAAGCTGAACATATAGGCTGAGATCCTATCATGTCCACATGGTTTGCAGAGAATTACTTTTCCCATAATCTCTGAGAGAAATTTTCCTTGTGAGTTCATCCCCTTCCTTTGCATTGATGATTCAATCTTAGTGGTGGGATCCAGGCCACACCATTGAAGAGCTTCTTTTGTCTTTGAAGATGTGACTTCATCATCTTCCTGAGTCTTGGTAAATTGGAGTGTCTTTCTCAAACGCTTTTGGGTAAGTTTCACTTTGCTTCCTTGAATTGATGACCTAATCTTCAATCTAGTTGAATCCAAGGTTGCTTTTGTATAGAATTGAAGAATTTCTGTCTTCTAGCTCTTGGTAGATTCAGAAACTAGATATTCTAAACAGTTTTCTTGGATTAGGGTTATCACATCTCTAATCTCAGTCACTGCACTTTCAAAAGCATTGCGAACAAACTCATAACCTTTATTAATGTTGTTCTCCAACTTTGGCGCCATTGGTGACGAGAAATTTGAGGTGAAGAGAGATGAAGTTTTGTCGACTCAAAGGTTTGGTCTCGAAATTGTTGAGAGTGTAGTCGACAAAGTTGTTCTATGACCTATTTATATGTTTGTCAACACAGAAGGTCAAAAGGCGGGGTAATACATACTTAATGTGTCGACACTGTAGAGATTGTGTCGACACAGACTTCTAATGTCTCGATAGAGTCAGACAACACAATGTGTCGACACAGTTTGCGATGTGTGTCAGACTTCTTAATAGTCGACTCTAATATATGTGTGTCGACACAGACTTCTGTATGTGTCGACACAACTATCTAAATGATAGAACTTCTATGTGTCGACACCAAACTCTGAGTGTCGACACCACTATCTCAGCACTATTTTGTTGTGTCGACACAACTTACCTTAAGTGTCGACACCAACTGCTATATGTCAACACAAATTTCCTTTTGTGTCGACATGAACTACTACATGTCAACATTGAATTACTTAGCGAGATTTACCAAGTTACTCTAGGTTTAACAAGCCTAATTTAATTTTGAAATAATTGAATTTAGTTTCATCTAGTGGTTTAGTAAACATGTCAGCAATTTGATTATTTGTGGTGACAAATTCCAAAAAAATATCTTCTTTTTCAACATGCTCTCTAATGAAGTGAAATCTAATTTCTATATGTTTGGTTTTGCTATGTGATGCAGTGTTCTTAGCAATAGAAATAACACTTGTAGAATTACAAAATAGTGGAGTTCTACTTACCTTGAGACCATAGTCTTCAAGTTGGTGTTGAATCCATAAAAGCTGAGCACAGCAGCTACCTGCAGCAATATACTCAGACTCTGCAGTGGAAATTGCCACACTAGTCTGTTTCTTGCTGCTCCATGACACCAATCTACCACCTAGAAACTGACATGTACCAGTGGTACTCTTTCTATCTTATTTGCAACCTGCAAAGTCTGCATCTGAAAAACCAGTCAGTAGAAAGTCTCTATTCTTAGGGTACCAAAGACCAAGATTAGGTGTGCCCTTAAGATATCTCAATATTCTTTTGACTGCAGTATAATGAGATTCTTTAGGGCTTGCTTGGTACCTAGCACAGACACATGTAGCATACATAATGTCTGGTCTACTGACAGTTAAGTATAGGAGGGAGACAATCATCCCTCTATACAAAGATTCATCTACAGGTTTTCCTGCATCATCTTTGCCTAAAGGCATACTTGTCCCCATTGGAGTTCTTATGGAGGTGGATGATTCCATACCATACTTCTTAATTAACTCCTTGGTAAACTTAGACTGTGAAATGGACAAGGCATCATCAGTCTGTCTTACTTGGAGTGCTAAGAAGAATTTGAGCTCACCCATACTGCACATCTCAAACTTCCCTTGCATAAGTTTTGCAAACTTCCTACAAAGGTTGTTTTCTGTAGATCCAAAGATTATGTCATCAACATAAATCTGTACTAGGATCATCTTTCCCTTTGACTCCCTAAGGAATAGAGTCTTGTCTATTTTCTCCCTTGAAAATTTATTTTCAAGGAGGAAAGTAGACAATGTTTCATACCAATCCCTTGGGGCTTGTTTCAAACCATATAAGGCTTTCTTAAGTCTATAAACATAATCAGGATAAAGTGGATCAACAAAACCTGAGGGCTGATGAACATAGACTTCTTCTTTCAAATTACCATTTAGGAAAGCTAACTTGACATCCATTTGGTATACTTTGAAACCTTGGAAAGCAGCAAAGGCAAGGAATAGCCTTATTGCTTACATCCTTGCCACTGGGGCAAATGTCTGATCAAAGTCAATGTCCTCTTCCTGTCTAAAACCTTTGGCAACCAGTCTTGCTTTGTTCTTCACTATGATGCCATTTTCATCTAATTTATTCCTGTAGATCCACTTTGTCTCTATAATATTATGATCCTTTGGTTTTGGAACCAGCTTCCATACTTTATACCTCCTAAATTGATTCAGCTCCTCCTGCATTGCATCAATCCAGTTGGAGTCTTGTATGGCTTCTTCAAATCTCTTTGGTTCCAACTGTGACAGGAAACTTGAGCAAAGAACTGTGTTCATGTGTTTGCTCCTGGTTTACACACCATGTCTGGGATCACCAATGATTTGGTGTGCTGGATGATCCTTTAGATTCCTTATTGATGGAGGCATTCTATCAATAATTTGAACTTCTTCAATTTCTTCACCAAGCTGAGCTTCATTGTCTTCAATGTTACCTTGTGGATTTTGTACTCCCCCTGGACAGCAACCATCATTTTCCACATCCTGCCTTGCAGTTTGGTCTTCATTAATGGTCAGCATGTCCAACTTTTCTTTTAAACTTGTTGAGCTTCAAGGATTGCTAGACAATTCACAGTTAACTAGCTCAGATTCATCAAACACTACATGAACAGATTCTTCTACAACTTAAGTATTCAAGTTGTAGAACCTATATGCCTTACTGTTATTGTTGTACCCAACAAATATCCCATCTTGGGATTTGGCAGCAAACTTAGTTAGGTTAGACTTGCCAGTGTTAAGCACATAACACCTGCTACCAAAGATCCTAAAGTAGGATATGTTTGGTTTTCTGCACTTCATAATCTCATAGGGAGTCTTTTTGTGGTTCTTAGTTATAGATGCTCTTTTGAGAACATGACAAGCAGTATTTACTGACAGCCCAGGAATATTCTGGGAGTGAAGTGTCACTTAGTAGTGTTCTAGCAGCCTCAATAAGAGTTCTATTCTTTCTTTCAGCAATTCCATTTTGCTGAGGTGTTCTAGGTGAGGAGAATTCCTGATGAATCCCTAGTTCTTCACAAAACCTTGTCATACACTCAGACTGAAATTCAGTTCCATGGTCACTTTTGATTTTGACCACTGAATTGTTAAATTCATTCTGAATTTTTTAACAAAGTTATTAAAGACAGTAGGGTTTCAGATTTCTGCCTCAAAAAGAAAACCCATATAAATCTAGAATAGTCATCTACTAGCACAAAAGTATAGACTTTCCTACCTAGACTATGAACTGGCATAGGACCAAATAGATCCATATGCAAGAGGTACAAACACCTCACAGAGTCTTTGGTATCAAGACTATGAAAAGTGAATTTGGCCTGCTTGCCTTTTTGACAAGCTAACATATACCCTTTTTTATGCACTTAAATTGAGGACCATTCCTCACTAACTCTAAACTATAGAGCTGGCCTATTGTCTTATAGTTCAGATGAGATAGCCTCTTGTATGCTTGGACACACTGAGATGCTTTCTCATCTGTAACTAAATATACAGGAGAGTTCATGTTTTCATAATCAAAATTTAAACAATAAACATTCCCTTTTCTATAACCAGACAAGATCACCTTCTGATCACTTGTCCTTTTGATCTGACACCCATTCTTAATAAATGAAATGTCATACCCAAGATCACTTAGTTGACTTATGCTTATCAAGTTATGTTTCAAACCTTTTACATAAGCCACTTGAGTGATTGTTATAGAACTAGAAAAATGTTACCAAACCCTTTTATGACCCCTTTTTCTGATCCACCAAAGATCACATTGGGTCCATTCTCTATGGGAGTATAGTCCTTTAACATTCTTCTTGTTCAAGTCATGTGCCTGGAACATCCACTGTCCAAGTACCATATAGGGGTATGGCAACTTGGACCCACCTACAGCAAATAAAAATTAATTTACCTTAGAACCCCCATGTTTATTGGGTTCTAGGTTCAAGTTAGCTTGAAACTTGATATTCTTACCAGCAGCCTTCCTCACAGGTAAGCTGGCATTCTTCCTGACAGTGGTGTTGTGCCAGCAATCCATGGCATAATGCCCTATCTTTCCACAGCACCAACAATCATATCTATTATACCTCTTTTTAGGTACAGTTTTAACAGCATTGCTGTCAACTATTCTTAACAATGTTGGTATAGTGGTTCTTTGCTTGAGTGCTGGAGCTACACCCTTGTCATTTAGGATATCAGGCTTACCATAATCATGTATGATATCATGATCATATCTATTAGTTGGCTGCCATACTTTTCTGAAGGAAATGGGTGGTTTGAAGGCTAGAGGTTGTACTGGGGATTTGCCTTTTCTTTGGGAATTGACATCCCTTGCATTTCCCTCAAAGTCCAATCCTTTCTTACTCTTTTTGGGAATAAAGTCATCAATTAAAGGTAAGACTGATTTTGTCTTAGAGAATTTAGCCACCAGATCTTTTTCCTTCTGAAGTTTGACTTCCAGACTATTGATTAGAACATTCTTGAATGTAATAGTACCCATCTGAATAATAGTTATGTTTTTCAGTTTGGCTACTTCATGCATCTTTAGATCCAGTATTTTTTCTGAATCTAATGCAGCAAGCTTAAGAGAAGCAATTTCCTTGGCATGTTCTTTATTAAGGATTTTGCTTTTCTTAAGTGCTTGTAGCAGATCACCATATTCATCAATAAGTTGATGAACATCTCCTTCAGATTCAGATTCAGATTCATCTCTTGATGCAGATGCTTCTGATTCTGAAGCAGTATAGTAATCAGAATCTATTGAAGACTTGTTTACCTTACTAGATCCAGGCTGATCCTGCCACTGATCTTCTTCTGTCAAGGCCATCAGCCCTTTGCAAAAATGTTCTTCAATTCCATTTACTGAGTCCAGCACCATCAAGAACTCAGCCTCTTCTACATCCTCTTCAGTTGCCAACAATCCTATATATGCTTCAGCCTCAGAATCTGATGATGAAGAATCTGACCAGCTTTTTTGCTTTTTGCAACAAAGGATTTCTCTTTCTTGCCCTTGTGTTTTAGTTTCACTTATCATTAGATTCTTTCCTTTTGTCAGGACAATCAGCTACAACATGTTCAGGCCTGTTGCAACAATAACAAACAATATTAGTTGAAGATAATTTACTAGGTTTAGAACCATACCTGTCCTTCCTAGAGGATTTCTTTTTCTGATAATAATCATCCTTGGATTGTGAGGAGGATGGCTTGGATCTCCACTGTTTCTTCTTCAAAAAACCTTCGAAATTGTTTTGAGAAACTGTTATGTCTTCATCAGAATTTGGACTATCTGATGTGTGACTGTCAGAACTTTCTGAAACAACTTCTGCAGCTTTCCTAGGAGGAGATGAAGACATCCTCCTATCCTTTCTTATGGCTTTAGTCTTGAAAGACACTGACTTATCTCTGTAATCAACTTTATTACTTTTCTCCTCCACCTTTCTGACCATCAGCTGCATTTCATATGAAAGCAGTTTGACAAATAATGTTGGAGGTGAAATTTCTGCTAGTCTGGCCACTTCCTTAATGGCACATATCTTGTTGTCCCAGTCCTTAGTTAATGATCTCAAAAACTTATCATTTAACTCATATGTACTGAATACTCTTCCATATGACATCAATTCATTAACTATTTTGAAGAACTTCTTGTAACATTCAGTTATGCTGTATGTTTTATATTGTCTAAAACTTTCATACTCCTGATTCAGCATGTACTTTCTGTCTTCTCTCACCTCTTCTAAACCCTCCATGTAGACAATCAGGGTGTCCCACATTTCTATGGAGGTCTTGCAGTGAATCAAATTTTGGAATGTTGAATCATCTATGGCACTGACTATTATATTCTGTGCTCTCTTATTTATAGTAGTCAAGATGAACTCATCCTTTGTCATTTCAGAATACTCCATTGGTGTCCTGATATTTGTATGAAGAACTGAGACTTTCATTGGGATGAATGACCCTTCTTTTAATGTCATGTAGATTATTGGATCTGAAGCTTCCATAAACAATCTAACTCTTTATTTTCATATGCCAAAAATCTCTTTCCTGCATATAGGTAACTTCATGGAACCAAACTCCTTATGATTCTCAATGGAATTGAACCCATTTTGCCTAAATAGATTTCTGCCTTGGAGATCTACTAAGACTGTTAAGTCTAATCTTTGAGTCACCTCCCTCTGATACCATTTGAAAGAATTGGTTTCAAGATGTTCTAAACACCTAGAGGGGGGTGTGAATAGGTTCAATTATTTTTCTGACTTAGGCAGATAATTCTATCTAATTTAGCAAATTACTTAGCAGAATACACAGCACAACATTCACATACACAGCATTCACAGATTGCACACCAGTTTTATAGTGGTTCCCCAAATGATTGTTACATGCACTTTCCCCCTTCGCCTATCTAGCAGTGTACTAGATTCGGCCTAACTTCCTACCTTCTTCTCAGATCCTCAGATCTTACAGCTCAGAACCAAGACTTGTTCCTACAACTCAGAGTGTATTCCCACTCCTACAACTCAGGCACAATCCCTACCCTAGCCTCTTCCACAGGCCTACAACTCAGAGTGACACCCCACTCCTACAACTCAGGAAAATGCCCTACCGTAGCCTCTTTCATAGGCCTACAACTCAGGGAACAGATTCCCCTACCTCGGGCACTCAGCCATACCTCAGCCTTTATAATTTTGGCTTACAACTCATAGATATAAATCTCCTACACTCAAATCTATTACAGATCCTACAAAAATTAATGATTAAAAGATAATGATATCTTCAACCAGATGGAGAGAGAATTGGTTGAAGTCTTCTTGATCAGTTCTTGATAGAACTGATTACTTAAGGATCAACCTGTCTTAGCTTTCTTCAAAGCTTCTTGAATCTGAAAAAAGTAGGGTTGATCTTCTTGGTGTTGGAGTTGATCTTCAATCAGCTTCCTTTAGAAATTAATCTGAATTCTTCTTCATACTTGATCTGAATTCTTCAGGCAGACTGTTCAGAAACTGCCTTCACTGGATGAGAACTTCTCTCCTTCTTATTTTTCTCTCTCTACAATCTGTTGACTGTTTCTTTCTCTTCTTCTGGATTCTCAATCCTTCAGAGATTATAATTGATTGGCTTGATTAACTTTTCTCTGATCTGTATGTGTTATTATTCTTGTTCATTTCGATTGTTGAGAGTGTATATCTATATATAGGCTTCATCCAAGGTAACGAGCTGTTCCAGTTTCAAACAGTCTTCTGACACCTCTGACAGATGTGACAGCAATGCCAGTAATGACAGCTTTCAAGTCTCTAGTTGTATTACTTCAGCCTTCATTGGACTTTGACTCAGCAGCAGAGAATGTCTAGTGAATACTTCATGTGTGTCGACACACATAGTCCATGTGTCGACACAAGTCTTGTTGTTGTCGACACAGCTTCTGTGGAATGTGTCGACACAAGTAATGTGTGTCGACACAGCTTCACTTTTACTTCTCGACATAGCTTCTGTGGAATGTGTCGACATAAGTCCTGTGTGTCGACACAAACACTCCTTGTCTTGACAAAGTTGGTGTCGATAGAATTCTGGTGTGTGTTGACACAGTCGTTGTCGACAGAATTCTAGAATGTGTCGACAGCTTCTCTATGTGTCGACACAACTCCTGATAATATCGACACAATCTGGCCCTTAGTGTCAACACAGCGTTGTCAATAGATTTTCTGTGTGTCGACACAAATTCTGGGTGTCGACATAATCTGGCCCTTGGTGTCGACATAGCCATTCACAAGTGTCGACACTTGTACTTAGAGAATTTTCCTTTCCATTTACTTAACCTGCACATGATAACTCAACACAACATCAAATACAACTTGATGCATATCATTGAGTTTGGTGAGGCTTCTCCAAATCTGGTACAGTTTTTCCAATGTACCCAACAGATACGCTAGCTAGCCGAGAGGCTTTGCGTATGGACTGATCGCCCCTAGGTAAATGGAGTTCCGCACTAACCCTCGAGAGAGGAGGCGCGCAAACTCTACCGGATTGGGTTCCCCACCCAATAGCGGGGTTATTAGCATAATGCGGGCATTAAGAGAAATCATTCGTGGGACGATAGCTCGGTCGAATAGTCTTAATGTTTAGGTGAGCGACAGTCCTAGAGATAGGTGAGCTCATTTTAGTTCAACCTCCATGTCCAAGTCTCTGCCTTAATTAATATGAAATTGAGGATACTCTTTTTATTAAAAGTATATTTTAGTTCAAATTTTATTTGATGCGGTTGCGCTAATCTCTACATCGGCTCCATTTTAAAAGCTTTTATTTTCTGTCTTTTTTATATATATAATATCTCGACAAGATAAAATATCGGTAAAATATTAGTCCATTCTAGGGAAGAGTAGAAATAATCAACCCGACCCAGAGAACAATACGACCTCGATATTCCACACCAGAATATCTTGTACTACACATGATAGGTGCACTTATCTCCTTTCGTTAAAACTCGATTTCACTATTTTATATCCAAATAATAAATCTGTGCTCTTCGGTTTCTAAATAAAATCAAATCCGCTTTTCTAAACAAACCGCCCGGGGCGTCTCATGCTCGAAATAATTTTTGGATGTTTAACCCGCATCAAGTTTTTGGCGTCGTTGCCGGGGAATTTTTCGTGTTGTTATTACGAACTCTGGAGCTCTATTACTTTTACCTATATATATATATATAATTGGCCAATACAATACGAATAATACTAATAATACAAATAAAACTACATAAAAAACATAAAAAAATTATTATCATATTATTATCAAAAACTAAAAAAGACTAAAAACTAAAAATCCTAAAAACTAAAAAAACTACAAAACACTAAAAATTTAAAAAATCTATAAAACTAAAAAAACTTAAAAACCAAACAAAACTCTAAAAACTAAAAAATTCAAAAACCTAAAACACCTAAAAAACCCAAAACACTACGAAAAAAATATACTAACTACAAAAAAAAACAACCCTACTTACAAAACCCCCAAAAAATTTACTAACTACCAAAAAAAACAACCCTATTTTAAATGTATATATCTATAGAATAAAAACTTCTCTCCTAACCCCCCCCCCCCCAAAAAAAAAATTTCGTATATATCTATTGTTTTAACTTCTTTTATTTCTTTTCCAAAACCCAAAAAAAAATTTACCAAAAAATTACTAAACACTGGAAATAAATAAATTTTTTCTATTATTAAACTTATATATTTATTTTTCTCGCTTCGGCGCACTTCACTATTGTGCGCGTTAGGGGACACATTTCTATACACGCTCAAAAGCTAAGACGTTAGCTTCGAGTCACACGCACATGCCCCCTACCGCCCACAACTTTTTGGCCCGATTTATCTTTTTCTCTTTTCTGTTATCTCTTTGCTTCTTTCTATTCTTCTAAATAATGCAGTGTTCTAAATGGGCCTCCCCGAACTCGTCTAAGGGAAACTTCTATCCTCTCTTTTTATTTTTATGCATATTTTATTTTGTATATTATCGTTCTGCATCCTTAGATTGCAACATTGAGGACAATGTTGGGTTCAAGTATGCGGATGTTTTCTTATTTTTCTATTTTTGCACTTTTATATTCTGCACACTTTTGTATTACGTACTAATAAACAGAAAACTCACAAAACCTTACAAAAAATGCAAAAATTTAAAACTTCAAAAAAACATTTTTTTCTTGTTTTTTTAAAACAAAAACTCAAAAAACTCATAAAACACAAAAATCATAAAAACTTTATAAAACAAAAAAAAATCAAAAAAAAATTATAAAACAAAAACTCAAAAAATAAAAAAACAACAAAAAATAACACATAAAAAACTTATAAAACAAAAAGTTCAAAAAAATTTTTTTACTTTACTTTGTAAATTTTTTGTAGAAAAATAATCCTTCTCTTTCCCCCCTCTCTTCTTCTTTGTAAAAAAAATCTTTCTCTTTCCACCCTCTTTTTCATAAATAACAATTCTTTCTCATCCCTTTCTTGTAAATAACTTGATAAAAATAGTCAAAAAATAAAAAAAAAAAAACAAAAACAAAAACCTAAAACGAGAATAACTCTCAAAATCCAAAAAAGATAATAATCAAAAAATAATAATAATAAAAACAAAAGATAAAAATCAAAAATACAAAAAAGAGAGAGATAAAAAACTCAAAAAATCCAAAAAAATGTTTTGTTTATTATATAACGAATAAATCGAATGTCTCATTCTTAACCCTTTTCACTCTCCAAAAATCTAGTTGCGAGTTAATTTATAATCAAATTTTATTCATTCTTTGATTAATATTCGATTATTAATTGGAGATCGATAGATTTAGATATATGGGGTTAAATTTTAAAGAATTCTTATTCTTTACTTTTTTATTTAGATAGAAACTTGTTTTCAGCTCCACTTCTACTTATCTAAATTGTTACACATTTATTTAGTTAGAAAATAATAACCTTAGATTTTATATTATGTTACTCCAAATGTTTTTTGGAAAAATAGGAACGTTTAATTTATAAAGCTTACTCTCAAAAGTTTTTTTATTAAAGCTAGTTTTCTTTCTAAAAAAAACCTATCTCCTATTTTTTCATGTCTCACTTGGCATGATTTTGATCCTTAAAAGATCTTATGTCAATGGGAATAAGATTTCGTTCCGTAAACATAGCCATCCAATATTTGAAAATATTATATGTTATGGAGTAAGAGGATAAAATTCATTACTACTATATATATACATTGAATTATTATGAAGTTGTTAAAAAATATTATATGTTATGGAAAATAAGATTTTGTTTTTCTAACATCCATATTCGAACCAAAAAATTTCATTAGAGGTTTGAGGGAAAAATTATACCCTCGACTCTAAACCAAAACCTTCTTCATATACCACGACATCCCCCTCTGCCAATTTCAAATGATGCTAGATTTAATTTTAAAATCTTTTCGAGAGCATAATTTATAATTTTTATTATTTCCTATAATTCTTTTAATCTACAGTTTCATAATCCAATCTATTTTTGTTAAACTAACAAACAAAATTTTTTTATATAATTTGCTTATAACGAGAACTCTCTAGCTGAAACTCTTTCTTTATGTAAATTTTTGTCATAATTTAGGATTTAACTCTTATACCCCGGATATTTATTTAGATCTTTTTTTCAATTAATTCAAGCGGAAGCTAAACTTAGGATTTTTTTAATTCATTATAAGCTCATCTCTAACTTTTGCTCTGGAATAGCAAAAGCTTAGTATGGGGGTATTTGATGATTTTTAAAAATACGCATTTTTATATACAATAAATAAGTCGTTTTAGTTTCTTTTTTTTATTTTTGTTTATTTATCTTTAATAAAGTGCTTTTTTTGTAAATATTTCTAACTTAAGTTTATTTTGATTTCCTAAAAATTTTGCAGAAATTGTCAAAATTAACAAGTACAGGCCTGTGTCCTTTGGGTCATGCCCGTGACCTGTGCGTGACACTTCAATTCCCGTGAAATCAGCTGTTTTTGAAGAAATGTGACATGCCCAATGACACGCCCGTGTCATGTGACACGCCCCGCGACCATGGCCCATGTCACTCCCACTTGACGATATCGCGCACGACGATCGTCGACCGAACCGACATGCCCATCGACACGCCCGTGACATAGGGCGTGACTCCTCCACCTGGCCCAACAAGATAGCGCGTCGACATTTCAATGCAACCTGCACCCAGATCGACCTCCGCGACACACCCCCAAACACGCCCATGACCGAGGGCGTGATCGCCATGTGTACAGCCGAAGTCAAACGTGCGGTCAAATCGCCGGATCGAATTTTGTACAGTGCTGCCATGCCCCCCCCCCCTGGACACGCCCGTGTCAGAGGGCGTCTACGTTGAAATTTTTTTCTATAAATTGTAGTTCTCTGTTTGAGCTGTTGTTCTTGTCCTTTGAACTATTTTGTATATGGGATATGTTGCTTAGATGATTCCAAATGCTTTGTAAGGGAATTTCTCCCCCTCTACTTTATTTTTGTTTTAGCTTTGTAATCTTCATTTTAGATTAATAAACTTGTAGATTTTCTCCCTTTCTAAGGTTTGGATTTCATCTTTGTGCCCACTCTCTTATGCAATCTTATTTTTATTTTGTTTTAACTTTGTTTTAACTTTGTTTTTGTTCATTTCAAGGGGGGTGTGTGTGTGTATGAGTTTAGTTTTTATGCTTTAATAATTTTCATAGTTTGCATAGTTTAGTTTTTGGTGCCTTTTGTATTTCATTTTTATGAGGTTATAAAGGTATCTGAAAAGTAGTTTTCATCTTCCTTTAACTTAGTTTTTTTTAGGTTTTAAAACTTTTTGTTCTTTTTCTATTTTATTTTCATTTTTTAAGCTCCTTTATAAAACCATAAGAATGAAGATCACATTATTTTGCATTTTGAAACACTTCTATTTTTGCTTTTATTTCACAAATGTTTTGCCCGTTTAATTTTTATTTCCTCTTTTTATGCATTTCTACCCACATTCTAGCGGTAGAAATATATTGTTTTAATTTTTCGAGCACTTTCATTTTGTCTTTATTTGCAAACCTTTTTGCTCGTTTAATTTTTATTTCTGCTTTTTATGCATTTGTACCGCATTCTAGAGGTAGAAATGCAATTGTTTTAATTTTTCAACAACTTTATTTTTTGTTTTTTTGTACGTGTGTGTGCGTGTATGAGATAGATTTTACCGCTTTATTTCATTCCTGTAGAGTGCGTGCGTTTTCAATTCAAGTAGAGTGTGTGGAATATTTTCATTCCTGTTGTGTGAGTGTGTTTAATTTTTGCTGTGTGTGTGCGTTTTGATTTCTGTTAAGTTGAGTTTTTCATTTATGTAGAGTGCGTGAGTTTTACTTTCTGTCGAGTGGGTGTGTGTGTGCATTTGTTTTCTCCTACTAATTTGAGTAGCACCCGCTTTATTTACCCACCTACTCATTTGAGTAGGACTTGGGTGTGTGAGTTTTCATTTTTAGTAGAGTGAGTGTGTGTGTTTACTTTTAGTATAGTGCATGTGTTTTCTTTTTTAGTAGAGTGTGTGTGTGGGTGCATTTATTTCCTCCTGCTCGTTTGAGTATTACTCTCTTAAATTTCAGTCCTACTCGTTTGAGTATGACTTGTCATTTACTGCTTTCATTTACCCCCTACTCGTTCGAGTAGGGATCACAATTTTAATGCTTTATTTACTGGTTTCTTTTACCGCTTTCTTTCTTGCTTTATTTTCAACTTTCATTTTCTCGCTTTTTCCCGCAAGTCGTCCCCATTCTGATGAGTGTCTTACCTCTCTTAGCCCTCAGTATCGAAGAGTATTGGGATAGATAATATAGCTTTAAATAATTAAGGGACCTCTTTTTCACATTAATTAAATTTACTTAAGGTTTGCCTTGGGTTTACGAAGCGTAGAACCACATAATCGATGTGTGGACTCTATTTTCGTAGTCCATATGCTAGCTAGCCGAGAGGCCGTGCATATGGACCGATCGCCCCTAGGTAAATGGAGTTCCACACTAACCCTGGAGAGAGGAGGCGCGCAAACTCTACCGGATTGGGTTCCCTGCCCAATAGCGGGGTTCTTAGCGTAATGCGGGCATTAAGAGGAATCCTTCGTTGGATGAGAGCCCGGTCGAATAGTCTTAATGTTCAGGTGAGCGATAGTCCTAGAGATATGTGAGCTCATTTTAGTGGAACGTCCATGGTCAAGTCTCTGCCTTAATTAATTTGAAATTTAGGATCTCTTTTTATTAAAGTATATTTTAGTTCAAATTTTATTCGATGCGGTTGCGCTAAGCTCTTCATCGGCTCCATTTTAAAAGCTTTTATTTTCAGTCTTTTTATATATATAATATCCCGACAATATAAAATATCGGGAAAATAATAGTCTCCTCCAGGGAAGAGTAAAAATAATCAACCCGACCCCGAGAACAATATGACCTCGATATTCCACACTGTAATATCCTGTAATACACAAGATAGGTGCACTTGCCTCCTTTCGTTAAAACTCGATTTCACTGTTTTATATCCAAATAATAAATCTGTGCGCCCCGTTTTCTAAATAAAACCAAATCCGCTTTTCTAAATAAACCGCCCGGGGTGCCGCTTGCTCAAAATAATTTTTGGAGTTTTAACCCGCATCACTCACCTCGCCCCCCCCCCCCCCGCTACCAAAGAAGATGAATGCCTGGGTGGTCCCAAGAAAGCAATAGCAAATCTATATTAGCTCGCCGAAGACCACACCCGAAGGGTCGACAACGAGCTCACAGAAGGGCTCGCCGATAAAAAACCTAGAAGGTGGTGAGCCCTATGCTCCCCCTGCTCCAGCGAGGACCATGGACCACGAGCTGGGCCTATCGAAGATCCACCACCTCTTTGGCTTTTGTGAAATGTCAAAAGAACCGGCCGGTAAGCCGATGGTTCAATGGGATGACCAGACCCACCGTGTCTCCATCTCTTCACTCAATCCATCCTGGTCGGGAGGTCAGCCTGCCTCCGGGCACACCTATGTGTTGGGCTTAAGCCTGTATGGGCGCGACGATGCTGCGGCTTACAAGGGCCTGACTATCCGGCAACTAGGCCGGGAGGGTCTACAGGCCCAGATACGGGCCTTGGAGCTGCAACACATGGTCATCCGCCACAGCTTCAGCCTCAACCACAAACTGCTGAAGGCCATGCAGGAGCACGACCTCGCCAAGGACAAAGCCACCGACCTGGTGGGGAGAATAAACGATGCTGAAAATCTACTTGCAAAAGCTGCTCGCGGGATCGTAAGTGGCGGCCATCCCCTTCCCTTTTATACTTAGGATTTTTTATGAACATAAATCTTACCTTGCCCCACTTTTTTCAGGATGCTGAAGCTATGAGCGGGCTGCGAGCTCACGCCATCGAGATGGAGACTCACGCCGCCGAGATGTAGGAGAAGAATGTCATGCTGATGGAGGAAAACAAAGGACTCTGAAGCGATCTGATCCGGCAAACCAGCATCTTCATACCCCCATCCGTCGGCAAGCCGAACATTCCTCCGAAATGGCCCAAAGTCTACAGCGAGGCTGATGCCGCCGAGAGGTTATGGATAAAATCCAAGAGCACCGCCGACTACACCTTGCAGATGATGAAAAAAATGGAGGTGTTGGTGGACGTATGCGAGGAGATCACCACAAGGGACCTTGTGCCAAACCTGTTCCCGTCGCCTACCCCTCCTAGCGAGAAGGAGGAGAGTTTTGAGTTGCTCTTCAAGGATGTCAAGGGCTACAAGGATGACCACACATTTGCAGGAGAGGGCGAGGACTATCCGTCGGGAGGTGAGGGAAAGAGCTGACTTGCATCCCCAACTCATTTTTTGTTCTAATTCTCGCCCCCCCCATTTGTATCCTCACCGAGCCGAGCTCCCCATATATAAAGTAACTTGTTAGTGAAAAGGATGACATCGTTCTCCATTGGTCTCTCCATCTTTTTTTTTTGAATTTAATTATTGCGATGCGCTCGCCTGTGAGCTATCCCCCTCAATAGAGCTATTTCACCTGGATGGAGCGAGCCGCTAGAATGCATTTAAGTTTGGATTCGTGCCCGCGGAGAGGCCTTTAGAGCTCGCCAACCCCTAACTATCAAGGCCGGATTACTCGCTGCGTCAGGCTTGTGACTACACAGCTCGCCCACGAGCTTTCTACTTTATTACCAATGTCACACTAAAGTTAAAAATTCCCAAGTAAAATTTTAGGAGGGTAGAAATATACCGCCGAGGACTGCCTCCTCACCTTCCTTAGTAGATGCTAAGACCTCAGCTCTCCATCCTTTTGACCCTCTTTATTTATCCCACGGCAACTAGGCTGGTACCTTGCCGAGCTGGGTCCACGAATTCCCAGCTCGCTTGTCATGGCTCTCAATCCTTAAGACTTAATAAAAAGCCAAGAATCTTCAAAGTGAAATTTTAATTGGATGAACGGTAACTGCCGACAGTAGTCTCGGCTCGTCGACTTGCCGAACCAACCTGTCAGCCCTGCAATCTTTGCCTCCGAAGTTTGAATGTTTGGGTACCAGCTTTAGATATCATCCCGTCCACTGAGAACCCCAGCCATGCCAACTAGATAGAAGCCTGATAGAGGTAGCATTTCGAGACCTACCACAGTGCGAGAAAAAATGCCATCCATTAACCTTTGCGTGCTACCACCACCCCAATCAGCTTGGTGAGAGCATGATGGAGGGTGTTGAGCATCCAACGGACTCAGCCCTCCACGGTCATAATGACGTCACTCGAGGATCCTGGCCCTACCAACTAGGTGGAAGCCTGACAGCAGGAGCAACTCGGGACCTAACAACAGAGCCAGAATACCTCCCATCAATCAACCTTCGGGCGCTATCCCCCCCCAATCAGGTAGGTGAGAGCCTGATGGCTGGTGTTATGCATCCACTGGACTCATCCCTCTATAGTTATAATGACGTCACTCGAGGATCACGACCCTGCCAGCTAGGTGGAAGCGTGACAGCGAGAGCATCTCTGGACCTAACCCTAGAGCAAGTATAATTTCCATCAATCAACCTCCGAGCGGTACCACCGACCCAATCTGTTAGGTGAAAGCCTGATGGAGGGTGTTGAGCATCCACCGGACTCAGCCCTCCAGGGTTATAACGACATCATAATAGGATCCTTGCACTGCCAGCTAGGTGGAAGCCTGGTTGCGGGAGCATCTCTGGACCTAACACCAGAGCGAGTATACTTTCCATCAAACAACTTCTGGGTGCTACCATTGGCCTAATCAGCTAGGTGAGAGCCTGATTGTGGGTGTTTAGCATCCATCAGACTCAACCATATGGAGTCATAATGATGTCACTCGAGGATCCCGACCCTCCCAGTAATGTGGAAGCCTGACACTAGTAGCATCTCGTTACCTAACCCCAGAGCCACCATAATTTCCATCAATAAACCTTAAGGCGCTACCACCGTCCCAATCAGCTAGGTGAGAGCCTGATGGCGGGTGTTTAGGAACCACCCTACTCAGCCCTCTAGGGTCATAACAACGTCACTCGAGGATCCATGCCCTGCATGCTAGGTGGAAGCTTGGAAGCGGGAGCATCTCTGGACCTAACCCAGAGCAAGTGTACTTTCCATCAATCAACCTCCGAGCGATACAACTAGCTCAATCAGTTAGGTGAGAGTGTGATGGAAGGTGTTGAGCATCCACCGTACTCAGCCCTCTAGGGTCATTATGATGTCACTCGAGGATCCCGGCCTTGCCAGCTAGGTGGAAGCCTAGTAGTGGGAGCATATCGAGACCTAACCCCAAAGTGAGTATACTTTCCATCACGGACCCCTGCCCAATCAGATAGGTTAGTGCCTGACAGTAGAATCATTTCAGGACTTAGCTTCATAAAGAAAACTTGTCACAAATTAGACCTGTAAAAGAGTTGGAGCATGAAGGATTTCATATTCATTAACGAAGAGTAGGTACATGCTTTTACGGATAGAAAATGTTTTAAGTCATCACCACTCCAGGTGTGACTTAAGGTCTCGCCCTCCACATTTCGTATACAATACCGCCCCCCTGACTATAGAGCTTCCTAGACAATGCACGGGCCCTCGCAGTTATGATTGATCTTCCCCACTACTGCTGTTCTCCCCGTCGCATCTACCTTCTTTAGGACCAACTCTAAAACCGCTAACTGTTTGACCCTGACATGCATATAAAATTACTTAGCCATTCTTTGTTTCACCTCTTCCTGTCGGATGGCGGAGAGATCAAGCAGCTCCTCTACCATGTCAAGGGTGAGCCGTAGCTCCTCCTCATTTTCAACTTGTCATTCTTCCCTAAATTCCTCTGTTTCGGCCAAACAAGTCGTCTGGACCTCGAAATATAATGGAAGCACTGCTTCGCATCTATGGGAGAGCTTGAAGGGGTATCCCCTGTGGCCGTATTCGGAGTGGTTCTTAGGGCCCAGAGAATAGAAGGAAGTTGCTCCACTCACATACACTTAAAATTCTCCACCTTCATCTTGAGGAGGTTGACGATGATTTTGTTGGCCACCTCCACAAGCATGTTGCTCCTAAGATGGTTGACTGTGGCAAACCTAAGGTCAATCCCAAGTTGTCCGCAAAAATTGACGAACTCGGCGCTGGTAAAATGAGGCCCATTGTCCGTGACGATGGCCTGCGGCAACCCGTGGCGGAAGATGATCTCCCCCCGAACAAAATTCCTAATTACCTGGGAGGTCACCTTGGCCAGCGCCTTCACTTCCAACCACTTAGTAAAATAGTCTATCATGACAAGCAAGAACCTCCTCTACCCGCTAGCCTAGGGGAAAGGTCCTACAAAGTCCATCCCCCAAATGGCGAAGGGCAAACTGTCTGTTATACTACTGAGTCACTGAGCCAGTTGAAGTTGAAGGGGGCAAACAGTTGGCAATTGTGGCATTTCCTTGTGAATTCCGCAGCGTCCTGACTTAGGGTCGGCCAAAAGTACCCCTGTCAGACTATTTTACCTTCCAGGGTTCTACTCTCTGAGTAACTTCCACACTACCCTGAGTGGACTTCTTCCAAGATCCTCTGAACCTCCATCTCGGTCCCATAATGCGCAATAATCCCCAAGAGAGTCTTCCTATACAATTGTTTGTGGCGCATAAGATAATAGGCTGACTTGTGCTTGAACTTCTTCTTATCCATCCCTTCTGGGAACTCCCATGTGGGTAGGAATGTCCTGAATGGATCCATCCACGGAGGGGGGGGAGGGGGGGTGTTAGTCCACCTCCATCAGCTCCCACCCATGGATGGATGGACGAAAAAGGTCAGTGATGGTACACCCCACCCGGGGACCATGTTTGGCTATCAGATTGTCCTGCTCATTCTCCCCCCGCGGCACATATTGGATGGAGAAGGTCTGGAACATACTGATGCCCCATTCACTTTTACCAAGTATAACTGGAGGGTAAGTTCCCTTGCCACGAATTCCCCATTGAGCTGGGATGCCACCACCATGGAGTTAGTGAGGACCTCCATATCTTGCACCCCCGGCTCCCTGGGCAGGTGCAGCCTTGCAATCACGACCTCATAATTGGCCTGGTTATTAGTGATGGGAAAGTGCACCACCATCGTTTGCTCGATCCTCGTTCCCTGAGGGCTCTCCAAGATCACCCCCACCGCCAGGGAATGCCTTCCTTAAGCAACGCCCACCAATTACCTTCCAGGTGATGGGACGAGTGAGTTCTACCTCTACCACCTTGACCACATAATCAGCTAGAAAGTCGGTCATTGGCTGAGCCTTGATCGAGAGATGCGGGACGAAAGAGATATCAAACTCACTCAGGTCCATCGACCACTTTGCCAACCTTCCCGAGTGCTCCACCTCATAAAAGATGTTGCGGAGGGGATGGTCAGTCACTACTCAAATGCAGTGTGCCTGGAAGTTAGGTCGAAGCCTCTGAGCTGAGATGACTAGGTCAAAGACCAGCTTCTCCAAGATGGGATAACGGAGCTCTGCCTTTCTCAGGACCTAGGTCACGTAGTATATGGGCATGCAGCTGCTTCCTCCCCTATTCTCAGACTAGGACGGAGCTCGAAGCCTCTAATCTGACCCCGAGATACAATGATAGGTCTTCCCCCTCCTCAGGCCCTTTCAGCTGGGGATCCTCGGTTAACTACCTCTTCAAGTCCTGGAATGCCTCCTCGCATTCCTTAGTCCATTCAAACTACTTCCCCCTCAACGCTTTGATGAAGGGAGAGCACTTCTCCCAAGCCCGAGAAAGGAACCTGCTGAGCCCTGCCAACCTTCCCGTCATTCGTTGGACCTCTTTATCATTCAGAGGCGACCCTAATTCCATGATCCCCATGACCTTATCAGGATTTGGCTCCACCCCTACGGGGGTGAGGAGATGGCCCAAGAACTTGCCCCTGCTGGCCCCGAAAACACATTTCAAGGAGTTCAGCCTCATATTGTATCTCTGGAGGGTGCCAATGGTCTCCTCCAGATCCTGGAGGTGTGAGTCCACCTCCCAACTTTTGATCATCAGGTCATACACATACACCTCGAGGTTCCTCTCCTTTTGCTCCTGGAAGACCCGATCCATCATCTTTTAGTAGGTTGCCCCTGCATCTTTCAACCCAAAAGGCATCATCCTATAGCAGTAGCACCCGTCTCTAGTGATGAAGGAGACATATTTTACATCGGGGGGGGGGGGTGTCCTGATCTGATGGTAACCTTAAAAAGCATCTAAAATAATCATTACAAGAAAACTGACTGATGAGTCAACCAGCGCGTCGATTCGGGGCAAGGGGTAACTATCCTTGGGACATTATTTATTAAGCAAAGTAAAATCAACACACATTCTCCACCAGCCGTCTCCTTTTTTTACCATGATAACTTTGGAGACCATGTAGGTGTATTGAATTTCAGATACAAAGCTAGCCTTGAGGTGCTCGGCCACCTCCTCCCTGATGGGCTCGACCAGCTTAGTCGCGATGGACCTCTTCTTCTGCAGGATGGGGAGAGCCTCCGGGTTCATGTTGAGGCGGTGGCAGGCAACATCTGCATCAATCCCTTGCATTTTTGCCACGCTCGAAGCAAAGATGTCCACGTTCTTTTGGATGATTGATAACATTATCCCTTGGTCTACCGTGGTCAGCCCCCCACTGATGCGCACCTTCTCCACCCTGCCTATAAGGGTGAGAACTTCAACTTCCACCACCTCTTCTGCAGCCTTCAGACGAGACTGCTCTCCCTATTCTCCGCCTCCCCCTCTCCTGGACAAGAACCTCCTCAACAGGCTCCTTCACTGCCATCACCTCAGCCAGCTCTTCCTGAACTTCCTCTGACACCTCCACCTGGATGTGGCTCTGCTCCACCTCCATCTCCACTCCTCTTACCTCCTGCTCCGCCTCTTCCATCATCCTCTCCATATCCTCGGCTCACTACTGCCAAGAAATGGAGTTCACTATTATGATGTAGCACTCCCTAGCCAACTTGGGGTCTCTTAGGACTTGGACCTGGATCCCCTCGGTGTTTAACTTCAAGCACTGGTGAAAGGATGAGGGGACATAATGGAAGGGGCTGATGAGAGACGGTCCAAAGATGGCATTATAGCTGCTAGGGGAATCCATGATGACAAACCTGCAATTTCGGGACTGCCCCCCAGAGTGACGTGGAGTCCCACTACTCCTGCAACCACCTTCCTTTCTCTCGAGAATCCAAACAGATGCCCATCCGAAGCCAGTACCCTCTTGGCCTCCACCTTAATTGCATCAAACACCTTCTTGAAGATGGCGTTGACTGATCCCCATTGTCGTTGAGGATCTTGGAGATAATTAAATTATCGATCTCGGTCTGGATGACCAATGTGTCGTAGAATGGATCGTCATGATCTGGTATGACATTCCTTGAGAAGGTGATCCTCTCCTTCGCTACATGGTATGGAGGATTGCCTTCCATGAGGCCTCAACTCCCCCTACACCTCGTGGATCACTATGATCCCACCTCGGGCCCCAACATTGGCCCGGTCCTCACAGCTGTTCTCCTTTGCCCGAGGAAGTACTTCCTCGATTAGCACTCCCTAGCGGTCCTACTGCTGCTGCTCCCTGTTTCCTCTCAACTCGAGGAACTCCGGGCACGTGGCCGTAGCATGCCCCTCTTCCTGGTAGAAGTCACAATAGGGTAACTCCAGACTGACTTCCCTCCTCCTATGCTGACCCCTCCTCCTCTACATGGCTATTGTCATAGCCTAGTGCTGATCAGGTAGGGGAGGCTGATGCACTTATGCCAAGTGTACCGCTCGCATAAGTAATATAAAATGGGGAGGCTTTCCCAAGTATCAAATCTCTCAAAGAACACCTCTAGGAGGAGTTGTCTAACAAGGAGGACTTGAGATTGAAGTCCTTAGATCGAGGTCACTAAGGGGTTTGGTTTTATAGCAAGAAAATAGAAGCTAACTAAATCTACACCTATGCAGTCCGCTATGTGGTGCTTCACACGGCGGAATGGAGGAAAATACAGTCTTTGGATTTGAATAGAATGGCGGATTGAGGTCGCAAACACCTCATCACAACGCGCGCTTCTAGCAATCGCTAGAGTGGGAGAACCAACTATGGCAACGGGCAGAAATATAGGCGCTGCACAAGTAGCTAAAGTAGTAAAATGATAAAGATTCACGTAGAGAAGAAACTAATAATGCTTATAACTAAAGTGCCACATCAACTACATATGAAGATTTATCAACGCATATACATCAACAAAGCAAGAACAAGGCAAGTAATCGACCGAATCCGAAGGCTTATAGAGGAGTTGTGGAAGGAATCGTCGGGTTGTTCATCCGCGTCCAAGCTCAGTCCTCAACTACATCTGGGGTAGAGAAGTTTGTCACTACGCTCCAATGGACCCGTCTTCTTCGTATCACGATCCGGAAGAAGGTTGCAATCTTCCCCTTACTTGATGGATACGACGTGAAAACTTGTAATAGAGCTAGGAAGTGAAGGAGCAGGCCGAGAGCAACCATCGACGAGAGGTAAGCTTCATGAGCATGGCCGAAGCTTCTCTCCTTAGTGGAAGATGAAGGGCAGAGGAGAAAGGGCGGAGTTTTTACCTAAAACGGCGACATGAATGGTAGAAAAGCGGAACCTTTTCATGATTGGAAGAAAACTTCTGCTTAAATGAAGCAATTTAGAAAAATGGTCACGCACGGTTTGGTGCACGACCGTGCATTAACTGTGCATTATTCACGCGCAGAAAATAACCTGCGATGAAGAAGCGTTGATCCATGCATTTTATTCACGCACGAGCGCAAATACCCGTGTGTGAAGTAAAATGCACAGGTAACCACAGAGCGCTCGAAAGAAAGATAACAAAGAGGAACTGTGCATTTTACTCGCGAACGGGTACTTTTGCCCGGTCGTGAACAAATCGCACGATTAACCACAGAGCGCAGGAATTCCGAGAATAATATGTCTGCTGTTTGATTCCTTCTCCCACGGTTTCGCCGAAACCATGTGGGAACAAAATGCACAGGTAACCACAGTCATCCCCAGGATGGAGTGTATAACACACGATTACACTGAAATAAAGCGCGAACAAATTCGCACGACCGTGCGTTTTACACAGGAGCTGGAATTGGAATTCCGGACATCTCGACCACTGGGACAACAATAAATCCACACAAACAATCATATAAATCAGAACAAACTAGTGCGAAGATCTCAAAGAACTTAACCTCTACACAGGAGTGCGCAATCGCACAACACATTGGGCCAAAACAATGCACTATTGGCTAAGTGAAGACCTAAAAAAATATGACTTTTCCAACTGAAAAGGTAGTCCACAAGCATGACAATAAGCCCAGATGAGTCTGAAAAACCCTATAAAAATGGGACTCATCACAACACCAGACTTAAACATTTGCTCGTCCCGAGCAAAACATAATTAGATGGAGTTTAAGAAATCTAGTTAACTAAGCTATTGCCTAAATAGAGTACCATGCGAAGTCATACCCTCATGTACAAAAAGCAATAGTAGAAAACTCATCTTTGCATGCATAATAATTTCTAATTTTGTAAACGTAAAGAGGATATTACAAATACTCCTAAAGTAAATCAAGGTGAATTATTCGGCTGCGCGTAGAACAAAAATAGGCGGACAATAAAGTTAGCATTGAAAAAGATCACGTCTCGGGAGAATCTCCAAAGGAATCCACCATATGCTCGCCCATTCACACTCTCTTTACGACACTAGTTTGACTCAAGCGCGAATCCGTAGGACTTGGAGTATAATAAAGGCTTAGGCGAAGGCGGGGTATATAAAGATAAACAAGACGAACACGCACACCCAAAATGAGACCGCCCGAAAACACTCATAGCTACACTGAATGACAAACACGTGTGGCGCACCACCAGACTTGGACTTTTCACGGTGCGTGCACGCCCAAAACAAACACAATACAACAAAATTTCACAACTCAGCAAAACTACTTTTTCTTTTCTTTTCTCTTTTATTCCACACGGGCAATTTTAATTTCATTTACAATTATATTTTTTTTCTTTTCTTTTTATCCAAATAACCAAAAAAAATACAAAAACACGGCAATACCACAAGCTGCACAAACACCAACATAACTGCCACACATAACAGATACAAAACTATAATAAAGCAAACTAACCGAGCGACCACATTCGGATGTGTGAGTAGGAAAGGCTATATGGCTTTGGTAGCAAAGCGTAGGGATGTCAAAGAAAGATAAGAGATCAACGACGATAGCAATGGATAGACGTCGGGAATGGTACAAATCACAAACTAGATAAAGTAACGGCCTACATCACGCACGGACTTGACTAACCATGTACCCATGCTTCGAGAGTAGATAGGGGCAATTTCTTAGCCACCGAGAAAGTCAATCCTTCCTCCTGACTCGAGCAATACGAGGCTATTGAACTCCCAGACACAATCCTACACCACCGTTTGATTCATAACCGGATTCATAACTAGAGTACCGTAAACAAACTCTACGCTAATAGAATAATAGAAACTATAAGCATATAAAGAATTTTAATCTACACAGACTCTAAGTGAGCATGAGTGCATGCCTAGGAACACTCCTGGAGTCAACATTTTACTCCATCACGCAATCCTAAGTCAACACAGCATTCCTTATTCTATACACAAGTGATAAATAAGCTCAGTGCGTCCAAGAGCTTAATTACGCGTTCACAAGTGGGTGTTGTGGAGCGCGATAAAAATGCAAATGATATTACAAAAACGCTTCTAGTATGCGAGTGGAACGTGCACGTGAGCAGATAACAACTCGAGTCTCTCCCTCACCAGACCTAATCTATGCAACCTAAGATAAGATTTGCAATAAAAACATTGAAATATAAGTCGGGGGAGAGGTTACCCCATACTCAAAAATATGAGCATACCAGAAAACACGAGAAAGCTTGAAGCTAAACCTGAAAAAATTTCACTCACTCCGTCACCCAAGTGAAGGGATAACCTGCAAAAGAGCTCCAGCAAAAATTGTATATACATTGGCAATATCAAATTTAATCTAATCTATACAACACGTAAAATAATTTTTGAAACAAAAAAAATAACTAACTATACCTACTCCTAGATAAGTACTGGGGCTATTGTCCACCCAGCACGACTTATTCGGCTAACGAAAAAGTTCTAGTTATTTGGCCTATGAAACAAAAGATGCACAGGTAACTGGCCGAATATCCATTGCGGTAGTGAGTACCGATATAGAGATAATGCAATTATAACTATACCTAAATAATAATACCTACACAACTTAGGTAGAGGAAATAGGAAATAAGAAGAGGAGGAGCACTGGTCCTCACTAATCTCATCAAAAGCCAGATCCTTGCCTAGCAAGGCGTTGTCCACCGCAGGTCCGCAGTAGACCATCAAGATGACAGGTGCTTCCCCTGCGAAGGAGGTAGGAACATTCTCACACAGGCAGAGGCACTCACCGACGTCTTGAGCAAAAGGCTTATCATCATCCCAACGTACCCATGGAGACACAACCCACACAGGCTCACATAAAGAAAGGGGATCAAGTAATAAATGAGAGGAAAAACTAAAATGTAAAGAATACGGGAGAGTGATCCCGGTATAACTCTCAGCAGTATCTGGGCACAGATCACTGTTGGTATCATATGAGCCGTATCGGGGGCAATCCGAGAAATCGAGATCCGCGTTTGTAAGAGGGACCGCCTCGTCCAATAAATAGGTGCAAACCTACGCATCAGAAAGGCGATACTCCTCATCCCATCGGGGTGCGTCACAGTGTTCCGAAGATCCACGTTCCCGGTCAGAGATTGTCTAATCCTCATCCCCTTTCGGGGCAACCTCAGGCACTTAATCACCAACAAATACGGCATCAACAACCGACTCACAAAAAAGACGAGTAGCAAAATCAAGCCAAAATTGCGGAGGGGAAATAGTGCTCTCGAAACCTGGCATTGAGTGAGCAAGTCCCCTTTGCAAAATCATCCGATGACAACTCCCCATCGATGGGAACAATTTCAACATCACATACATGAGTGCCCATGTGTTCCTGATCCACTTTTTGCTGGCTAACACCAAAGTGATCGTCATCACTCAAGGGAAGCTCGTAAAAAAGGAGCGAGTGACCCGGGAAAGATCTGTATGCGGCGAGAGATTCTTCGGTATTCTCAACGGGCAAAGCTCGAGCAAGGTTCGCGATGTCAGTGTTTGGGCCAGGCAACACCCTGGTAGGCCTGTCCACAGTAGTCCTCCATAAATGGGGGGCTGCTGTGCACATGCCCATAGAGGGAGAAGGGTTGCATAAATGAGGGCAATCCTTCAACATGTGGCCTATACTTTAACATAGAAAACACCTAATACAATGCTCGACATTTAAAACAGCCAAGGCGTCGATGTATCAGCGCAATGCGTCATATAGACGGCACTCAGCCATATAGTACATCGTGAACAAAAATATTTACCGAAAGGGTGCTACAGAACTTAGAATAAAAATAACACGGACCCGCTTTCTAAACTAAAAATCAGAAAAGGGATAAAAAGAAATAAACAAAAGAAACGGTAAGAAACTAAAATAATAAAAAAACAACAATCAAAAGACTTCCTTTCAGAAAACTCACACGACGGTGTTCCCTGACAACGGCGCCAAAAACATGATGCACTTATGGCAACTGTACCGCTCGCATAAGTAATATAAAATGGGGAGGCTTTCCCAAGTATCGAATCTCTGAAGGAACACTGCAAGGTGGAGTTGTCTAACAAGGAGAACTTGAGATTGAAGTCCTTAGATCGAGGTCACTAAGGGGTTTGGTTTTAGAGCAAGAAAATAAAAGCTAACTAAATCTACTCGTATGCAGGCCGCTATAGGATGCTTCGCTCGACAGAATGGAGGACAATACAGGCATAGGAAGTGAATAGAATTGTGGATTGAGGGTCGCAAACACCTCGTCGCAATGCACGCCTCTAGAAATCACTAGAGCAGCAGAACCTATTATGGAGGCGGGCGGAAATATAGGCGGTGCACAAGCAGCTAAAGCAGTAAAATGATAAAGATTCACATAGACATGATACTAATAATGCTTACAACTAAAGTGTCACATCAAATACATATAAAGATTTATCCACACATATACATCAATAAAGAAAGAGCAAGGCAAGAAATCGACCGAATCAGAAGGCTCGTCGAGGAGTCGCAAAAGGAATTGTCGGGTTGTCAATCTACGTCCAAGCTCGGTCCTCAACTACATCCGGGGTAGAGATGGTTGTCTTTACCCTCCAATGGACATGTATTCTTCGTGTCACGATCCAGAAAAAGGTTGCAAGCTTCCCTTTGATTGATGGATATGACGTCAACACTTACGATAAAGCTAGAAAGGGAAGGAGCAGGCCGAGAGAAAGCACCGACGAGAGGTAAGCTTTGCGAGCATGGCCGGAGCTTCTCTCCTTACTGGAAGATGAAGGGGGAGGATAAAAGGCAGAGTTTTGCCCTAAAACGGCGGTAGGATTGGCAGAAAAGCAGAACCTTTTTATGATTGGAAGAAAACCTGTGCTTAAATAGAAGCTGCTCAGAAAAATGGTCACGCACGGTTTGGCGCATGATCGTGCGTTAACCGTGTGTTATTCAAGCGTAGAACATAGCCTGAGAGGAAGTAGCGTTGACTTGTGCGTTCTACTCACGCACAGGGGCATATGCCCGTATGTGAAGGACAACACACGGGTAACCACACTGAAAAGCAAGATAACAAAGAGGAACCGTGTGTTTTACTCGTGCACGGGCACTTATGCCCGTACGTGAACAAATCGCACGATTAACCACAGAGCGCAGGAATTACGAGAACAATATGTAGACCGTGTGATTCCTTCTCGCACGGTTTGGCCGAAACCGTTCGGGAACAAAATGCACGGATAACCATAGACGTCCCCAGGATTGCTATGTATAACACATGATTACACTGAAACAGTGCGCGAAGAAATTCGCATGACCGTGTGTTTTACACAGGAGCTGGAAATGGATTCCGGATATCTCAACCACCAGCACAACAATAAATCCACACAAACAACCATATAAATCAGAACAAACGAGTGCGAGGAGCTCAAAGAACTTACCCTCCACATAACAGTGTGCAATCGCACACAACATTGGGCCAAAATAATTCAGTATTGGCTAAGTGAAGACCTAAACAAAAATATGACTTTTCCAACGGAAAAGGTAGTGCATAAGCATGATAATATGTCCAGATGAGTCCGAAAAACCCTATATAAATCGGACTCATAAGAGGCCTCTGACCCTGTCTTCTGTCGGGATGGTAGAACTGACACTGCCCCCCCAGGCGGTAGTCTCTTGATGCGTCGGCAAGTGCACTGGTCACTGTCAAGTAATATTTTTGGGAATAGCTTCCCCGAATGTCGATCTCGAGGGAATGCAGGTTGGGTATCGTGATAGCGTCGCAGAAAGATCGTTACTAAGAGTTAAACAAAACAACAAAGGAGGTTTGTTTTTGATTCCTAATGCTAACAAAACAAAAAAAAAGAAGTAATGCGGGTCATAAGCACCGCTTCGCTTGGTGGATGGAACTAGTGCAGGTCGTTATGCCGTGCTTCGTGAGGCAAATAGACGGAGAGCAAGTATATGTCATGAACACACATGCAGAGAGCGAGGGTCGCAATCACCTCTTCAACTACCAACACTAGCCTTTGCTAGAGTGGTTCTAGTGTGAAAGTGGTGTGGATGTGAATGAAGTCGAGTGCATCACAAAAAATAAAAGAGGATGTAACTAACCCATACAAACTGCATTCATAGACAAATAAAAGCAAGTTCAGGTTCATTAAAGCTGTAGAGTATAATCCACTATGGAGATGAGGTAGAATAAACCGAAAGGGGGAAAGCCTAGCCGTGGTTCTTGGCCGGAGTGGTGGGGTGTCAGTACACTTCTGGACTCTGACCGTGGTTGCTTTCGGAGGAAAATGGGTTGTCAATACACTTGTTTTTCTCCATCTTCTTCCCTTCCCCTCAATCCTTTCTCCCTTTTGCACAAATGAGTAGTACCGAAAGATCTCTGTTGCACACCGCTGGTGGACGAAAACTCTCCAAACTGTTGAAGATGACTTCAGATCGCCAGAGAAAGCTTCTCGGAGGGTGGATATGAGTGGAGGACCTGTGGGGATGAGAAATGGAGCTTCAAGCACAACAGCGGGGCAGAAAATGAAAGCGATTATGCCCTAATTCGCAGAGCTTGGGTATAAATACAAAAGCAAAAAATCAGAGCGCACGTTCAGGGGCGCACGACCAGCGATTGTGCGCATTGGATATCTTGATCATGCGATTAGCAATGGCAGAACTACAGAAAATTAAAATAAATGCGCATGAGTAGTGGCGCACAACTAGAGGTCATGCGCACTATGTCCAATGATCGTGCGATTGCCCCAGACAGAACTAGGAAAAAATCGAGAATATTGCGTGCGAGCAGTGGCTCACAACCAGTGTTTGTGCACTATAGACCCAATGATCGTGCGCAGTATTCCTGTACCGTTTCGGGTTTGATGAACAGACAGCGCACGACCAGCGATCATGCGATAGGGAGTCCACTTACTGTGCGCATGTAAAAAAGCATGATCAGTGGCCCTTAGGCGGAAAACATTCCCAAACGATCCCGGAACACACACACGGCCCTTATACCTGCAGCAAAAACAGAAGAACCACTAAAATGGGAATTCCACATTCTCCAAACCCAGAAAAACACCAAGTAGGGCAAAAGTATTAAAACTACGGAATCACACTAAAAATGGGGCAAAAGTGCACTTAACATGGAATGAACATAATAACAAATATGAACAATTATGGCTCGAAAGTGTAGTTTATCAACGAGAAAACTTGCCCAGATGAGTCCAAAAATAAGCATATAACTTCGACTCATCACACCCCCGGACATAAATATTTGCTCGTTGCGAGCAAATCATCACTCCATGGACTAGAAAATAGTTAGCTGGCTTAATAATTTCCAAATACAGTAATGAGAGAAATCAAATATATCATGGGCATAGAAGATAGAATAGATAAACTTTTTAATTATACTACAGAATTTTCACTTTTCAACAAGCGTAAATAAATATTGTATCTAATCAAAATTGGAATTCTGGAGAATCGTTCGGTCATATATATGAAGTAGGCAGGCCACTCAGGTGAGCATTGCCAAAGACCGGGGCTTAGGATCACCTCCAAAGAAATCCATCAATGTCGGGGACCATACGCTTTCCCGTTTACCCTCTCTCCACGGTACTACCTCGTCCCAAGCGAGCAAACAACAAGCTAAACCAAAGCACCCCTCAGAATTGCACCTGTGAGACACCCCTAGACTTAGCTTGAAAATCGGTGTGTACACGGCCTAACCCGACCAATATCATGATAAACTAGATGTGGTTTCCATTTCACATTGTAATTCTTTTTTTAAGATTTTCTCTTTTAATTCTCTCCTTTTTCTTTTTTTTTCTTTTTCTTTTTTTTCTTTTTCTTTTGCAATCCCCAACATTTTAGAAAATAAACTTTATTTTATTCATCTACCACATCACAAGAATTCCACACATCACACCTCGTCAAAATATAAAATTCACTGGAGCTCATGGATTTGGTTGCGATAGGAGGATTGGCTTTATGCTTTGGTGAATGAAGGTGGAGCTAAATCAAAGGAGGGGTAGGCAGAAACTTGGCTTGCAACGGTTAGCAGCTAGGACAAGGTAAACAAGGCTCAAACTAGCCAAATTGATGGCCTACGTCACGCTCACGCTTGACTAACCATGCACAAATGCTTCCAGAGTAGTTTGGGGTAAGTTCTTAGCCACCGAGAAAGATGATCCTTCCTCCCGACTCGAGCAAAATAAGTCTAGTGACGGCTACACACATCCCTACACTACCGTTCGATTTCACAAGATTCAACATTTTTAAGTAGTACAAACATTTTTTACATTTGTAGAAAAAGTATAAATCTACGAGCATAATGAAAAATTAAATCTATACTATTTCTACACAGGCCATGAGTACTCGATTAGGAGGACTGCATGAATTTCGCACTACTCTATCCTAAAATCTGAAGCCAGCACCACTATTTTAATATTTACACTCAAGCAATGCATTTGACTTGAGACACGAGCGTGGATAAGATCGCGCTCAAGTGGGTGATTCAGTGTGTAATACAGTGATTTTGGAATAAATAAATAACAACTGATGTGCTATAAAATATATGCTCGTCTAGTGACCACATGCATGCTCTCCCCCCAGACTTGAATATGATAAATCATAAATATAAACATTCAAAATAATATAAAGAGCTCTGGGTAAGAAGTACCTATGCTCAAAACTGAGCATACCAGTCGTGTCGTGAGGTTGTCCAATAGCGGCATGTCTGCTGCGCTTCAGAAATTTCCAGCACCTACGAATTATAGATCCCACGCAAAATAAGAAAATAGAAATACATATATAAAAATAAATACACCACACAAAACAGGACCAAGTGGTCCATTTTTTTAAAAAAAACTAATCTAGATTACTGATGTGTTTATTGTCTCCCAACAGGACTTATTCAAGGACCATGCACTCTTTTAACTAATTGGCATATGAAATTTGAAGTGCAAGGCAGTTGTTCAAGTTCACGTTTCGGTTGCGGGTACTGAAACGGCGATATAACGAATACTCACATACATGTGTAGTTATACCTTTCTTGAACATCAGGCACGGGTAGAATAAATGTTTTGAAGCTCGACGAGTCTGACTCCACCTGCACCCGATCTCCATCAATGCTATGCTGCATTACAGGCACTTGCACTAAATCGACCGGTTCCACAATGCAGTCGTGCAGAGAAGTAGGCACAAGAGTGGTGTTAGGAAATAAATTAGAAGAATGATAAAAAGTAACCTCAATCTTGGGGATGGTCCCGGTGTCATCTCCCATCGGCGGAGTTGTGGGTGGATCTACACAGATGTCTAGGCTAGTGTAAGAATCTGCTATAGCTGCATCTGCCTCGTCCTTCCATTGGAATTCCTTACATGGGACTGAGGCAGCAACCAGGGCCATGCAGATGTCCTCCTCGACTGGATCTGGTATAATGCTACAAACACCAGCTGATCCCTACAAATCAACCTCCACAACGTTGTCAGAAATAGAAAGAATACTATGCAAGGTAGAGGATAGAGGAGAAGTGCTCGCAAAAAAATCAAGCTCATGCTCCTTACAACTAACATACTCCATACAAGATAATATATGTACATCAGGAGTAAAAACATCCGTGTCAGGGTTTAGATCCACACTTTTATCTGTGCAAATACTAGTATTTCTCCCTTCAAAATCAGAAGTTGGCACTAGTACATATCCAGATATAGAAGTAGTGTTGCAAGTTGTCAGAGTGGAGACAATCCGAATATCTGTTTCATCATCTTCCTCCAACTGTGCCAAATAAGCAGCACACTCCTTCAAAGAGTGATCCCAACTCCGATAAAATAAACACTGCTTAGCCGGCTTTTTCTGTAAAATGGGTACTGACACCGAATGAAAGTAGTGCGGCAATGTAAGCGCGGATGAGTAGCTAACAGGCCTATGTTTAGCATATTGAGTACCAGATGAGGTTGGTTCTCCATATATAACATCCCTCAGACTACTAGACCCCTAGGATTGGTTTTGTCATGACTAGGTCATGACAAAACCCTAGGAAGCATCGATTTAGGTCGGGAAGTTACTTAGAAAATATTTGGGCACGGGACATTGAGTGCGTTGGGTGCATTCAACTCCATGTACTGATTGGTGTTGAGTGTATTGAGTGCACTCAACGCCATTGAAAGTGCAGCTAGATCTGATATACTCTAGAGGGGGGTGAATAGAGTATATGGTGCTTGAAAACTTTTTACAACAATTGTTGTAATCTGAGTGAACAGGGAAGCAAATATTAAATCTAATCACAGAGTAACCTACAAAGGAAATTAATCACAGAAAAATCACAGCCAGAAACAAAAGATAAAGACAAGCAAGCCAGAAGACAAAAGGAGATATAGTGGTTCCCCTAAACTTGGGTACATCCACTCTTCTTCCACCCTAGGTAGGAATCCACTGCAGGATGAGTTGATCAGGTGTCCTGGGCACCAATGAGCTTTTGATAAGGTGCTCAAAAACCAAATCAGATTTTTTTGATCAGGTGTCTTGCCACCAATGAGCTTTTGACAAGGTGCTCAAAAACCAAGCTCAAACTTTTGAAGGGAGTTTGAAAAACCCTTTACAGATATGGGGATGAGAGAGTTATGGGAGTCTTCTCTTTCTCAAATCAGCTGAGAAGACTATGTGGATTTGATGTTGTCAAAGCTCCCCCTGAGTCCTTGAGATATTCAGGAAATGAAGCTTTGTTGTAGGGTGATAGGCCTTCAGAAGTTGATCTTCAGCAAATTATGATTTCAGCAACAGCTGAAATGTTAGGTGTCTGGAGTCTTGAAAGATGTTGGCCTTGAACACTTGAATCACAAGAGATCAGAAGATTTCAGAAGGTTTGATCTCCTTCGATGTGTGTTCTTGAAATAATTCTTTGAGACAGAGAATATTTTGTTCTTGTTCTTCTTGTCTGTGTTGTCTATTCTGGTCTGTGTTCTGAGTGATAGAGAGATTCAAAAAATCTTATATTTTATTCTCTGGTATTGAATAGAAAATCATCCTCTGTCAAGAATAGCTGTTGGCCTATCATTAATTGCATCCTTAATTGCAAATGTCTTCTGGAGGAAAGTCCAAAGAAACATTCCCTGATAATCCCTTGAAACTTGGTCCAGAATAAATGAAAACGGCTAGAAAATCTTCTGAATTAATTGTTGAATAACTTCTTAACTGTTCTGAATTTGAATCTTGAAAAATCCTTTAACTCATCAGAAAAACGTCGAACTGAGCTCTGCTATCGTCGAACTGTGCTCAGCGATTTGGACTTATACAGCAACAGAGATCGTCGATCTGAGCTCAAAGATCGTCGAACTGAGCTCAGAGATAGAGAATCAATACTGAGTCAAGATCGTCGAACTGAGCTCGAAGATCGTCGAATGGAGTTCGACGATTTGTTGAAGTTGAGCTCAGCGATCGTCGAATGGAGTTCGATGATCTGTCAAAGTTGAGCTAGACGATCGTCGACTGGAGTTAGATGATTCATCGTGCTGAGCTCGACGATATGACTTAGTCTCCAAACTGAAAATCCTTGGTCTTGAGGGCAGCTTACAAACCTAGACTTCTAACCCTTAGACTCAATTCTAATTGACCTTTAGAGCTATACAGGAGGTCAAAAACAGGTTTCCTAAAGACATAGTGATCCTGACCCAAATTAGTAATAGGGTGTTCCAACAATCTCCCCCTATTTGGGTTAGGATTACTATTTACAGAACTTGGAAAAATTAAATAACAACATACACAGCAACAAAACAGAAAAGCAATAAGTAGGACATGGCAGAACCACAGATATATATCATCCCAGACAGAAATCAGAAGACAAAATGATTGTCACCTTACATAGTTATTCTTTCTCCTTACTCTTTATAAGTTTGATTTCTCTATTTGGGTTGAGAGCTTCTTTTTTGGATCTTGTATCATCTGCTGCACCTAAAGAGGTTTGCTGTTTGGGTCTTGGAACTACAGCTTCATGATGCAGCTCCATATATCTATCAGAATCAGAGAATTTGCTTGAAACATATCTTTCCAATTCTTTCTTTCTCTGTTCAGACAATGTAATGATGTTGGAGGAGTCTCTGCCTTGCTCTTTAGCTTTCTTAATTTGGTCCAGTGCAGCAAGCTCTTTCATCCTGCAGTCCAAGCAGTTGGATTATTTTCAGGATCTTCAAAGGGCACTGGTGGCTCATATCTATTTGATGGATTATCCTGAGGAGGTCTGGATGAAACTACTTCCTTTAGTTTATAGGGAAAAGGACCTGAGGTTGTGTCTGATGAGGTTTGTCCTTCCCTGGAGTAGGGATGTTGCCTTGAATAACCTTTTGAATAAACCTGGAATTCCCTTTTATTTCCTCTATAGTTTCCTCTTCTAGATTGAGAACCCCTGGACTGGCTTCCCCTATGATAAGATCTGGCATGAGGCTGATAGGGGGTTTGGCTTTTAGCATGAGGTTGAGCATCTGAGCTTCCACCTACACCTGCATCAGGAGGAGGTGGTGGAGGAGGATGAGAATGGTGAAACTGGGAAGATCCTTTTTCATACTTCCTCTTTTTCTTCATGGCTTTGAGTTGGTTCTTTGAATACTGCATCCAGTGCTCAGTTATGGGGCAGTCATGAAGAATGTAATATGGAATATCATTATTGTCCTTGACTTTGGCTGGAGGTAGTCTATTCATGGCTTTGCTCCTTGCCTTTCTCTTCCTGGCAATAGTGGCAGAGGAGTCATCAGAATCTGTCCTGAATTCATCACTTTCAGAACTTTGCTCATCATAAAGAGCATCAATCTTTTTCATCAAGTCTTTCTGTAGTTGAGTTGAAGCAGATGTAGCAGCAGTGGTTGGAGCAGCAGATACATCACTTGTAGCAATTGAAGTTGAAGTAGTAGCAGTAGCAACAGACACAGAGGTTGTAGCAGAAATAACAACAGACACAGAAATTTCTGGAGCAGCACTCTTAGAAGGTATAACAGCAGTAAGAACAGTAGCAGTTGGGGCAGCAACAGTTTCATATGAAACACTTTCAGATACAACAATATTAGCAACATCAGGATATCATCAGCAAGCACATAAGGCCCAAAATCATGTGCCTTTGTCATATGGATATCATCAGAAACTGGAACAATAGTAGCATCATTATTGATAGCAGTAGCAGGAACAACAACCATATTCTCATCAGGAGTAACAACAGCATATACTGAATTGTAAAAATAAGTTATAATGCTGGTATCACAACATGAGAAGGGCACAAGGGCCTTGGAGAGATCCTCTGGGGGCTGGACAGCAACTCTCCCTGGAAGACAACTGAAGTAGGCTGAATCAAATGCTGAAAGCAGAAACCTGAGGTCTATTTAGAATACTGTAACTGGAGATGGAACTGGAGCTTGAGGAAGAACAGCAGCAGCAGCAACAATAACTGAAGAAACAACAGGCAAGCTCACTTCATAGGGCATCTCCCCCTGCCTAGATTCAGATAAAGCTGGATGAAGGAACACTGATGAAGGGGTTGCCTGAGGGAAGAGGGAGGATAGCCTGGCAGAAAGAGCTGCCACTGACTGGAGTAATGGAGCCAAGGAGGTCTCCAATAGAAGAGATAGCCTGGAGGCTAGCAATTCATATATCCTGTCAGCTAGGGCTGGAAGATCTACTTGCTCAACATGTGAGCAGAGGTAGAGGATGAAGGTGGAGCTACTGGTGATGGTGGTGGAGAGCTGGTGGATGGTAGGAGTGATGGTTGAGGTGTGGGTACAGTGGATATGGAGGACAGAGGGATTGAGATATAGGGTGTGAAGGTGGGTTGATCAATGATCTCTTGTAGAAGTTCCTGGTAAGATGTTGATGAGGAGGGTAGCTCAGGAGGAGAGGAGGGTGAGTCATCCATGAAGGAATCATCAATAAGATTGAAGGATGGAATGGTGGATGTTTCAATATCTGGTGGAGGGTAGGAATATAGTAGATGGAATAGTTCTTCTGTTGTTGGTAGAGTTGGAATTGGAGATGGTATTGATGTTGGATAAGGGCTGGAGATGATGATAGTGGATGGAGTTTGAATGGTGGATGGAACTGGAGAAGATGGAATTGGAAGAGGAGGAGAGGCAGCAGCAGGGAAGTCATCTGCAGGGGCAGAGACTTGAGGGGAAGTGACTATTGCAGTCCTGGTGCCTGAAGGTGTGCTTGAAGAGGGCCTGTTGGGCTTGGTGATCTGCCTGTCCCATTTGCCAAATAGGGCACAGGAGAATCTCTTTGAAGCATTAATGTGTATCCCAGATGATACAAGCAGAGTAGGGCATCTGTTCTGCAGAAAGAGGCCTAGAATACTCCCAAAATTCACAAAATTCTTGTTAGTTTTCTTTTTAATCAAATCAAAGAAAACCTCTCTCCAGTTCAAATTCTTCTTGTCCACTATGGCTCCCATTAAGCATAGCTGATACCTAGAAATGGTATCATGTGCTGAGTGCTTAGCCAACAAAACCTTCCCAACTACATCAGCCAAGAATCTATATTCCACAGACAGATTTTTCTTCAGCAGCTTGCTAGGGTTAGCTTCAGAGTGACCCATTCTTGCAAGTAGATCAGTAAATTCCTCTCCAGACAAATCAGCAGAATCTCCACCAGAGCTTAACTCAAAACTTTCTGTCAGAATTGCTAGGGTCAAGTGTACCTGGGTGCCAGAAATATATCCAACTATGGTGTTTTGATCCTGGTTGTGGGCAGTGTAGACCCACTCCTTAATTTCATCAGTAGCAAGTTTAATCCTGGTGGTCATGATTGCAGCAAGTTTCTGCTCCTTGAACAACTCCAAAATGTCCTGGAAAACTTAATCTGTTGTGCTGAAGGACTCCATGTCAATGTCCAAGCCAACATCGAATTTCATTGCAGCAAGAACAGCAACAAAAACGGCCATGGTTACCTGCAAAGAGCAATAAACAAAACGACCAAGTGCAGAAATGTTTGGAGGGAAAGAAAGTTTTTGCAGAGAAATTGAAAGCGCAAAAGGAGAACGACGGCGAAAAATGAATTTTATATTAGGGTTCGACGCAGAAAAGGAAAGATCGTTGAACTCAGTTCGACGATCGGGGCTACTAAAGGAATCTGAAGAGTCTTCAATATCGTCGATCTCCGTTCGACGATATTGGAGAGCGCCGAGCTCTGTTCGATGATCGTTCAGAGAACAAAATCGTCGAGCGCCGTTCGACGATCGTTGACCGGAAGAGATAGTTCATACTATCTGAGAAACGCTGAACTCAGGTCGACGATTCCGAAAATCGTCGATCTCCGTTCGACGATCTGGGGGAAAATCGTCGAGCGCAGTTCAGAGACCAGAAAAACACTCTAGACACTAAGAAAAATCAAGATGTTTGCCTAGTCTTGGTCATTTTTTAAACTATTAAAATCTTGGATATTATTTTAGACTTCCTCCATCTAACATTCCTAACTGATTTAGGAAGAGGGTATGTTTCTTTTCATCCAAGGGCTTGGTGAAAATATCTCCCCTTTGTAAATCAGTTGGGATATATTGCAGTTTAATTTTATTCTTCTCAACATTATACCTTAAGAAGGGATGCCTAATCTCTATGTGTTTTGTCCTACTATGGAGGACTGGATTTTGAGCTATAAAAATAGCACTGGTGTTATCACAAAGGATTTTAGACTTATCTAAGTTATAGCCATAGTCTAGGAGTTGATTTTGAATCCACAAGATTTGTGAATAACAACTGCCTGCAGCCATATATTCAACTTCAGCAGTTGAAGTTGACACAAAAGTTTGTTTCTTGCAAAACCAAGAGACAAGTATGTCACCAAGGAACTAACAAGTTCCACTAGTGCTTTTCCTATCAATTCTGCATCCAACATAATCAGCATCAGAAAATCCAGTTAAATCAAATGCTGAATCTTTTGGATACCAGAGACCTAGATTTGGACAACTTTTAACATACCTGAGAATCCTCTTTACTATTGTTAGGTGTGACTCTCTAGGGTTTACTTGGAACCTAGCACATATACATGTAGCAAATATTATATCTGGTCTACTAGCTATAAGGTACAGTAAAGAGCCAATCATTGCTCTATATGTTGTCTGATCAACAGGTTTCCCATGTTCATCAGCATCCAATACAGCATTAGTAGGCATAGGTGTTTTCATGCAAGATGCTTCAGACATACCAAATTTCTTAACCAATTAATTTGCATACTTGGATTGAGAAATAAAGATGCCTTCAGCATGTTGCTTGACTTGCAATCTTAGGAAGAAGGATAGCTCACCCATGCTACTCATTTAAAATTTAGAATGCATTAGGTTCGAAAACCTTCTGCACAATTTTGAATCAGTAGAACCAAAAATAATATCATCTACATAAATCTATACTAGTAGGGTATGGGACTTATGGGTTCTAATGAAAAGAGTTTGGTCTACTCTACCCCTTATAAGTCCATTTTCCAAAAGGAAGCATGCTAGGGTCTCATACCATGCTCCAGGAGCTTGCTTGAGACCATATAATGCTTTGTTCAAGCTAAAGACATAATCAGGATAAGTTGGAGAGATAAAACCTGGAGGTTGTCTGACATATACTTATTCTTTGATGTCTCCATTTAGAAATGCAATTTTGACATCCATCTGATATACCTTGAAGCCTTTATGTGCTGCATAAGCTAAAAATATTCTGATGGCATCCAATCTTGCAACTGGTGCAAAAGTCTGGTCATAGTCTATGCCTTCTTCTTGAGATTATCCTTGAGCAACTAGCCTTGCCTTGTTCCTTACAATTACTCCTTGATCATCCAGTTTGTTTCTGAACACCCACTTTGTTCCAATAATGGAGTGATCCTTATGCTTTGGTACTAGTTCCCACACTTTGTTCCTTTTAAATTGATGCAACTCTTCTTGCATTGCAATGATCCAATGTGGATCTTGCTCTGCATCTTGAATGGACTGAGGTTCAATTTGAGATAGGAAGCAAGTGTGCAACAGGTTTTGGTTGACCTGATTTCTGGTTTGCATACCAGCTGAGATGTCTCCAATTATTTGGGAAATTGGATGGTCTCTTGATGTTACTAAATTAACAGGGGGTGTTAATTGTTCACCAACCTGTGTTGTTGTTTCCTCTTGTGGTACAACAACTGGCTCTTCAAGTTGTTCCTCTTCAATGTGTTGAATACTTTCTTCATCTTCACTGCTTTCCTCTTTTTGAGTAACCTGTAACTTGTTCAAGTCTTCAACGAGAGAATGTTCCTGCAAAGGTTCTATGGTAGAAATGATCTTCTAGTTGAAAGACATGTTAGATTTATCAAATGATATATGAACAGATTCCTCAATTTTTAGAGATGATTTATTATAAACCCTATAAGCCTTACTGATCATGGAGTATCCCAGAAACACTCATTCATCAGCTTTAGCTTGAAATTTTGCTAAATATTTCTTATCATTATTATGTATATAGCAAATGCAGCTAAAAAACATAAAATAATCAATTTTAGGTTTCTTCCATTTGAGTAATTCATAGGGAGTCTTTCCCTTTAGTTTATGTATCAAACTTCTATTCAGCACATAGTTGGAGGTGTTCACTGCCTCTGCCCAAAAGGATAGAGGAAGGTGAGCATCTGACAACAATGTAGTGGCAGATTCAATAAGGGTTCTATTTTTCCTTTCAGCTACCCCATTTTGTTGAAGAGTTCTAGGAGCTGAGAAAGTATTCCTGATCCCTTCACTCTGACAGAACTCTTGCATAAGAAGAGAATCAAACTCTGTCCCATGATCACTTCTGATCAGGGCAATGTGAGTATTGAACTCAATCTGTATACATTTGAGAAACTCTGTCAAACACTTAAAGTTATCAGACTTCTTCCTCAGAAAGAACACCCAAGTGAATCTAGAGAAGTCATCTACAACTACTAAAGTGTAAGATTTCCCTCCTAGGCTTTGTCCTGTGATGGGTCCAAAAAGATCCATGTGTAACAGATACAATATACTAGGTGAATCACTCTTATTAAGTGACTTAAAACTATTTTTACTTTGCTTGCCTAATTGACAAGCCCTGCAGAGTCCTTCCTTCTTGTAGGGGCAGAAGGTAGTCCTCTAACAAGGTTGTCCTTGGATAGCCTAGCAATAGTTCTAAGGTTTAAGTATCCTAGTCTCTTATGCCATAAAATATTAGGTCTACAGACAGAATTGGACATGCAAATATCTACATTTGTTGAAAGAAAATCTACTAGATAGATATTAACTTTCCTTTTACCTGTCAACACAGTTGTGTTGTCCTCTGACTTGATCTTGCATAATACTTTGCTGAAGGTCACCTGGTAGCCTTCATCACATAGTTGACTGATGGTTATCAAATTATGCTTCAGTCCTTCCACATAAGCTACCTTCTTGAATGTTACTGATCCAATCTGGACTGCACCATATCCTTTAGTTTGTCCAATGTTTGAATCACCAAAGATAACTTTGGGTCTAAGATTGGATTTAAAGGATGTGAGGTTGTCCTTGTTTCCTGTCATGTGCATAGAGAACCCACTATCCAAGTACCATTGCTGGTTTGATGTTGGATAGGTCTTCACCTGCACATAAAATAATTCATTTATTTTTGACCCAGTTTACCTTGGGCCTAGGTTGATAACCTTTAAACTCTGAAATAAAATACATCCCAGATTGACTCTTATAACCTTCAGGATGATATCTCCTTGGAGGTATAATCCATTCAGTATAAGGGTTAAAAATTTGGGATGAAGGACCCTGAGGATTGGATTTTGATTTGCCCTTGAAAGAGTTTCCAGAGCTCTGATCTCTATTCGACGATCGTGGAGCTGCGTTCGACGATCTTGGGTGAGATTGTCGAGCTCCGTTCGACGGTCGACTATGTCAGAGTTCAGGAACTTGAGATCGTTGACCTGAGTTCGACGATTTCGCCTGAGATCGTCGATCTGCATTCGGCGATCGTCGAGCTCCGTTCGACGATTTCTGCTGGGACTTAGTTTTCTTAGGCAGATCAGAATTTTTCCTAGCTACCTCTATAACTCCCTTTCCTTTATCAGAAATGAACTTGATTGGAGTTGTTAGAACTATAGGTTGGCTGGATGAAGCACCCAAGCCCAGTGTACTATTAAATATGGAGTTCACTGTTCTTGTGATGTCCATCAGCTTGATACTTCTCCCATTAAGGGATTCTTCAAGCTTCTTGGCCTCAGATAGCTCACCTTTCAGTGAAGCTATCTGCTCCCTACAGCACTCCAACTCCTGAGAGAGTTTGAGGTTTTCTGACTTTAAGGTATTATGTTCAGATAAAAGTTTTCTGAGAGAGTTAATTTTTTTCTCAGATTTTAGCAAGTCTAATCATAATGCTTTAAACTCAGATTTAAAGTCCTCTGAAGTGAAATCAAAAGAACTGATTACCTGATCTTCTTCAAGTTGAGTCTCTGAATCTGACTCTGAGTCTTCTTCATCTGAATTATGTTGTGAGGCATTGATTGCAATCATGCAGAACTACTTCTCTTCTACATCGACTTCATCATCACTGGAGCTGGATGAGGCTTCAGACTCCTCTTCAGTCTCACTCCAGGATTCAGCAACAAACCCCTTTCTTGTGTGTTTATTCTTGCTTGTGGAGGGTTTATCATTGTTACTTTTCTTGAAGTCCTTTTCTCTTCTTCTTTCTTTCTTTTCCCATCTGTCCTTATTTTTCTTCTCTGGACAGTCAGGTACAATGTGCCCTGGTTTCCTGCAACCAAAGTAGACAATTTCCTTATTGTTGATTGACTTATCATACCTTGGCTTATCATGCTCCTTGTATGATCTCTTTCTGAAGTCCTTTCTGGCCATCTTGTAGAATCTTTTGGCCAACAGACTGAGCAGTTCATCATTGCCTGTGACTTTGTCTTCAGGCTGATCTTCAGCTGCTTTGAAGGCTATTGTCTTCTCTTTTCTTGTGGCTGTTGAAGCAGCCTTCTGTTCTTCTTCTCTGTTCTTAATGAGCAGCTCATAAGATTTGAGCATGCCCAAAAGAGCTTCTGTGGTGATCTCATTCAAACTTCTGGCATCCTTGATTGGCCAGATTCTTGAATCCCAAGTGCTAGGGAAGCACATTAGAATTTTGTCATTAAGTTCAATTAGTGAGATCTCTTTATCCAAAGTCCTGAGTTCACTGACTATCACACTAAGTCTATTGTACATATCTCCAACTGATTCAACTTCTCCCTTCTTGAAATTCTCATATTGAGATATGAGGTGGGATCTCCTGTCCTTTCTCTCATCAGCTGAGCCTGAGACTATTTCAGAGAGTTTATCCCAGATTTCCTTTGCTGAATTACATTCAGCTACCTTTTGAAAGATGTCATCAGACATGGTCTGGGCTAAGATGTTCATAGCCTTGACATCAGCTACCTTCCACTTCTTGATATCAGCATTTGTTCCTGATGGAGGTGGAACAACATTTCTACTTGAGTTCTCTGGAGGTCTTGGACAGACTGTCAAAACAGAATTAAAAATATCCTCATCAATAGAATTCATATATAATCTAATCCTTGCTTTCCAAAGTGCAAACTTAGATACGTTGCACACTGGAGGTCTGGTGCTAGCATAATCTTTGTTTTGGTCCATGATTTGTGAAAACAAAATCTATTAATAAACTCAAAAGAAAACAGATCTAACTAGGAATCTTTGGGTTCAGGTGTTAGCTTGTGCAACCACCAAGGTGTGGTATGTTTAACCAACCTCCCTCTGATACCAATTGAAAGTGCAGCTAGATCTGATATACTCTAGAGGGGGGGGGGGGTGAATAGAGTATATGGTGCTTGAAAACTTTTTACAACAATTGTTGTAATCTGAGTGAACAGGGAAGCAAATATTAAATCTAATCACAGAGTAACTTACAAAGGAAATTAATCACAGAACAATCACAGCCAGAAATAAAAGATAAAGACAAGTAAGCCAGAAGACACAAGGAGCTATAGTGGTTCCCCTAAACTTGGGTACATCCACTCTTCTACCACCCTAGGTAGGAATCCACTGCAGGATGATTTGATCCGGTGTCCTTGCCACCAATGAGCTTTTGACAAGGTGCTCAAAAACCAAGCTCAAACTTTTGAAGGGAGTTTGAAAAACCCTTTACAGAGATGGGGATGAGAGAGTTATGGGAGTCTTCTCTTTCTCAAATAAGCTGAGAAGACTATGTGGATTTGATGTTGTCAAAGCTCCCCCTGAGTACTTGAGATGTTCAGGAAATGAAGCTTTGCTGTAGGGTGATAGGCCTTCAGAAGTTGATCTCCAGCAAATGATGATTTCAGCAACAGCTGAAATGTTAGGTGTCTGGAGTCTTGAAAGATGTTTGCCTTGAACACTTGAATCACAAGAGATCAGAAGATTTCAGAAGGTTTGATCTCCTTGGATGTGTGTTCTTGAAAGAATTCTTTGAGACAGAGAATATTTTGTTCTTGTTTTTCTTGTCTGTGTTGTCTATTCTGGTCTGTGTTCTAAGTGATAGAGAGATTCAAAAAATCTTATATTTTATTCTCTGGTACTGAATAGAAAATCATCCTCTGTCAAGAATAGCCGTTGGCCTGTCATTAATTGCATCATTAATTGCAAATGTCTTCTGGAGGAAAGTCCAAAGAAACATTCCTTGATAATCCCTTGAAACTTGGTCCAGAATAAATGAAAACGGCTAGAAAATCTTCTGAATTAATTGCTGAATAACTTCTTAACTGTTCTGAATTTGAATCTTGAAAAATCCTTTAACTCATCAGAAAAACGTCGAACTGAGCTCTGCTATCGTAGAACTGAGCTCAGCGATTTGGACTTATACAACAACAGAGATCGTCGATCTGAGCTCAAAGATCGTCGAACTGAGCTCAGAGATAGAGAATCAATACTGAGTCAAGATCATCGAACTGAGCTCGAAGATCATCGAATGGAGTTCGACGATTTGTTGAAGTTGAGCTCAGCGATCGTCGAATGGAGTTCGACGATCTGTCAAAGTTGTTCTAGACGATTGTCGACTGGAGTTCGACGATTCGTCGTACTGAGCTCGACGATATGACTTAGTCTCCAAACTGAAAATCCTTGGTCTTGAGGGCAGCTTCCAAACCTAGACTTCTAACCCTTAGACTCAATTCTAATTGACCTTTAGAGCTATACAGGAGGTCAAAAACAGGTTTCCTAAAGACATAGTGATCCTGACCCAAATTAGTAATAGGGTGTTCCAACAGCCATAGACTGATTGGCGTTGAGTGCGTTGAGTTCACTCAATGCCTTAGACTGATTGGCATTGCGTCCGCTGAGTGCACTCAATGCCATTGTACTTAGAGGAATATCCTGGCTTGAGGTGTTGAGTGAATTGAGTTCACTCAACAACATGGACTGAATGGCGTTGAGTGCATTGAGTGCACACAATGCCAATTTAAATAGTGAAATATCTTGCTGAAGGCGTTGAGTGCGTTGAGTTCACTCAATGTCATGGACTGATTGGCGTTGAGTGCGTTTAGTGCACTCAATGCCATTATAGAACAAGTCGGATTCGTCGAACTTAGCAAATAAATCATTGAATTGAGCATATTCGTCGAACCGTATTCGACAAATTGAGCCACTTTGGAATTAAGAGCATATTCATCGAAAGGAGTTCGATGAACAGAGAAAGTTTGCTGAACTGGGTTTATAGTTCGTCAAATGGAGTTTGACAAATCGAGCAAGTTGTTGAATGGGTTCAGAGTTCTTCGAACGCAGTTCGACGAACAGAGCAAGTTGCTAAACAAGGTTCAGCCTTCGTCAAGCTGGGCATATTCGTCGAATGGAGATCGATGAATAGAGCAGATTCGTCGAACGGAGATCGACAAATAAATTTTATTCGTCGAACGGAGATCGACGAATAGAGCAGATTAGTCAAAAGGAGATCGACGAATAGAGCAGATTCGTCGAGCGGAGTTCGACGAATGGTATAAAATTCGTCGGACTAAGCTTCTGGAATTGGTGAATTGGAGGAGAGAGAAAAGTTGAGATTATTGGCCACCATGGCCATGGAGGCACCATAAATCCCACTTTTATGGTGCTTTTATTCCTCTGATGGAGAGGAGGAGTTTCTGGAGGTGGTCGGCCATTAATTTGGTTCAGTCCCTTAATTTGGTTGAAACCGAAGGGTTGGAGTTAATGGCCATTAATGAAGTTTAATGACATTTGGGAGTAAGAAACCTCCTCTGCCAAATTCATCCTTTAAGAACATTCACCATGAAAAAAGAGCAGGCATTTCCCCCATTCCAATCTCGATTTTGTGAAGGTTGCTGTGGAGGTTGCAGAAGAGCCATAAGCTCGGTGGCCGAAATGGTGAGGAGGCAAAGCGCACGTCTTAAGGCCGCAACTCACCTACTCCTCTACTCATTCATGGGTTAGATCTTAGGAATCTTTAGAGATGAGAATCAGGCTCAATTGAACACGATCCAGTGGAATTTTTCCACTGGTTTTCCGTGAAAATGAAAGTGTCGGGTTCGCTGGAATCCACCGTCTCCGACGGCCAAACCACCTCCGGCCAGTAGCCCTCACCTCAACGGAGGTGGTGGTGGCGGTGGTTTGCTAGGGAGGTGGCTGGAAAATGGACGTGAAAGTGCTCCAGGTCGGTTAATCACAGCCTTTGGCTGGAGGAAGAAGAAAGCCAGGAGTCACACGATCATGCTATAAGATTCGTGCTATTAATTCATCTTATTTCATTTTCTATCACTGTTATAGGGCTGTTTTAAATTAATTTTTAAAAATACCTTGGTGCCTATTCAAAAAAGTGGCCAATATGAAAATTGTAGCTCTATGAGTCTAGTAGAATTTAAAATCAGTTTGAACCAATTAGGAGTTCACCTCACACCACAACACTCTTGTTGGTGAGGTGTATACCTAGGCTTGTTCAGAGATTGTTTTGAGTTCCCCCACCTATCCAACAATTCAAATGACTTGAGATTTTGGCTGGATGTCCTTCTTACCTATACCTAGAACATATCCAAAAATTGGAATTTTTAGAGAATATGTCCCGAAAGTTTTAATAGGAATTTAATAATACATATATGGATTATTTAAAGGGTCTAACAATACCTAAACCCACCAAAATATTGGTATCTGATTCTTAGGGTCATGTAATGACAATGATAAAAATATCAGCCTAATTGGGCTATATTTGAATTGGTTTTGGTGAGACCAAAGTGTGGCCATTTAAGGTTTACTAGGGAGAGAGTGAGCTTGGGGCATGAAGGGGCCAATTCTCACCCAAAGGGGTTGGGACTTTGACCAGAGCACCATGGTTAGTTTAAACACGATCACATGGAGTTTATGTTAGATTAAGGTGGATTTGCCCTAGAACCCTAGTTCAAACCATAAGGTTGAACTTTTGGGGTTTGTGAAGGACATGTAGTGATATGCCATATTATCGACTTGGTGTTTAGTCCATGTGATCTTAGAGTGGTGAAATGCCCTAGGAAGGAATTTGGTAGTATTTGGACACTTGCACTCCACTTAAATCACTTTGAAATTATGTAGGTTTGTGCACCTTAAGGAATAAATAATGGGTCTTATGACCTTGGATCCCTATGAAATTTTGGAAGAAGTTTTATAGTGATATTGACCTCTGAGATTTATTATAGGATGTTTAGAAAAAAATAGCTCATACTTGTATGTATAATCTCCACCATGCCCTTTTTGATGATTTTGAAGTAACCATGACTAGATTAACTTAGAATGAGATGAAACTCTGGCAAGGTTAATTAAATATTGTTTAGACACTAGTAAATTATTTAGATCATTTGGGCTTTCTCATTTAGTACTTCATGTGTAAAGTGAACAAGTGCACCTTATATTGGAAAATGGATAATAAATACAATATCTTGCTGGAAAATTATGTTACTTGGTCAGAGAATCTTTTATGGCATAATAAAGTCTAGAAAGTTATTAAATGTTATTTTGATGAGTTTATAAGAAAGTTGCTTCACAAAGTGCACTTTAATGAAATTATATGAAGTATTTTTATACATGGTTCACTGACATTGGAAATGCATGAAACTTAGTAAGTAGTGTTTTATGATCAATATAAGTACCTGGTAATTTTTATATAATTTTTGGACAACGGATAATGGTACTCCCTTCATTAACTTTAATTATTTGAATTACCATCAAATATTTATTTAGAGGTCGTTACATTTATATAAATATGTGCAATTTGGTATATACTGATATATTTCTGTCATATAGTGTTAATAATTTTTGGGTGGCCATAACTTAAGGAAATCTAACACTTCATGTTCAAAATTACCCATGGCCTAACATTTGGGAAACTCTAATAAATGCTAAATTAATTAGGAAAAGTACATGTCTCTAGATTTAGGCTAAATGTATCATGATAGACCCACAATAATTATCTTAGGATATTTGGATGAAAATTTGGAGTATCTCCTTTCATGTACATCATATAGGTAATGTTGGTCTGCATTTAGTAAAACTGCGGAATTTGTGATAATATGTGGAATGGACATAGGGAGAATGGTTATTGGTTTACTGATCTTGGTAAAGTGAAAAATAAAAAAAGAGCTTCATTAGGAGTCATGATGAGGAGAGAGTCTGGGTGACTATTGTTAAGAGGTGCTCGGGATCGACGAAAGATAGTCTTTCCTGTGGATAGAGAGAGTCAAAATACACAGGGTTAGACCCAGAATAATGTTAAAATGGATTGGGAATTGGGTATTAACCAATAATAGTAAGTGCCTTGTGAAAGGGAGCAATGAGATGCAACCCATCGTAGCTCATAGTGCACTCGAGAGCCATTCACAGGGAATGCCCTGGGAGTCCAATGTTAACGTAAGTCATAAGAATAAATGGAATGGAAGTGTAATTAGAAATATGATATGGTTACACTTACACTCACACTCCTCGATGTTGTGGGAGTTAGGTTGGGTTTCACGAGCGGTAGGCTCGGTGGTTTGGTGATGGGCAGGTTAGCCCAGCGAGCTGACAGCTTAGATGGATTTGTGACAGATGGGTTTGTCCTGGGAGCTTTGGCTCGGTAGATATTTGTGACGGACGGGATTGTCCGGGGAGCTTTGGCTCGGTGAGAAATACATTAATGTTGCATGTACATAAGATATAAGGTGGTGGGTCTTCGGTATTGGAAAGTCGTTACACTGACACCAATACGGTGGCTCGGCAGGTGTGGTTTTGCACTTGGCCAAATAAATTCCGGTGCGGCAACCGGCAAGAGTACACAGCAGCTCCGCTTAGTGCACCAGCGTCAAGGCATATGATTGGTCTGACTGGTAGTATTGATACCGGTTTAAAAGTGGGCGAGGCCCAACCCATAGCTTCTGATTGCCACTACAGAGGAATCCTGGGAGTTTAGGCTCTAGAACGGGGGAACTAAAGGTCTGTGTGCACAGAGTTGAGTGTGTGTTGTAATTGCATGATTCACATCATGGCATACATGCATATCATAGCATCATCATTGCATATAACCCCTGACACCTATTATTTAAAGTGGTATGGGACGCTTTATACAATAGGCCTTGCAAAACGACCCCTTGGTCTATAGGTTTGTTTGGGCATTCCTATAGATCATGGTTACTTTCTTAGTTTACTTTCTTATACTGTACTTGTTCACTTGTTCTCATGTATACTAATATCGCTTACCTACTACTGCTTACTTATACTTATTATGATTATATGCTTATGTTAGACTAGTTCCTCCATCACCTACTTAATTTGTTACTCTCCAACTACATTACCTTCCATTTCCTCCTCTCCGCTTTGTGCCTAGGAGCCATGGGGGAGGGGTGGGGGACGATAGGACTTAGTATTTTAGTCTAACGGTCATTAACCAAATCATTTTAGTGGATTGTGGAGCCGCACCAAGATATGCAGCCCTAGAGGTCGGTGTCACAACCCGAATTTTCACCGCATATAATAACTTTTCAGAGTAACGGAAAAATGTGTGTCATGATGCCACGTCAGCAGGGGATAACTGCAGGCGCTCAGGCAGACACCTACTAAAACATGAAGAAAGATTCCTTCAGCTATTTTAAGGAAAAAAATCAGCTAAGTGCAATAGTTAGTCGTATCCCTCGGCTTAGTGGCTCACTTAGTCCACAAATCAAAATATAGTTATACGCTGCGGAAAAATACTTGTTTAGATTGACTCGAACATCCTACATGAGTATAAACGTCCCCAAAGGACAACTCATGCTATGCAAGACTCTAAATTTATAATAGTAGTAAGGATAGCTTTTACGGTCGCCAAATATAACAAGTTAGAGCTTTTAAATTATGCAGTGCATGAAGTAATAGTAGTAGATTTTATTCTTAAAAATATCTAACATGCATTCCTAGCATAAATCATCACAGAGAGCAAGCAAAACACATCCACAAATAGAAAACTAAGCAACTAGCAAGTATCAAAAAGTAACAATATTATGGGTGTCAACAAACTGACACGAACCCACATATAGAAAAGTACGTCAGAACCAGTACCTAAATAAACAACAAACTACCTCGTTGAGACGAGGTAACAACCATGGCCGACACTGCCGCCCAAAAACTCCAAAACTAGCTCTGCTATCTGCTACTGCTCTGAACCTGAGGCATTCCAAAGATAGAACACCTCAATAAGAAGGAACAAATGGTGGCAGAAATTAATAAGCCCAAATAAACAAAGGTCAAATGGGTACCAACCCAAGACCAACAGTACTGAAATAAAGTACAAAAAAGGGAACAAGTCATCATCATGAAGAACTCTTACGTGATTCGTCACGTACAACAATAGTACACCAGACGCGCGAGGCTATAAGGTGACAATATGAATAATTCGTAAGGAAGAAATACAAATCCTTTATTAGGCACCTGTGGTCGACTTTACCCAAAAACACTGGCGAGGTGGTCGCTCGTGGACACACCACCCAAAAACACGGGCAAGGTGGTCACTCTTTGGCACACCCACACGAATATTAAATCGAATCCGTCTAACTGCGAGGGATTCTCATACTCTCCACCATACACCGCAGCGGCAAAAAAAACCTGGTAGACTTCCACAAGGTGCTAATAATGGCATCAAACATTGCGGGGGTGGTATCGTCCACTAATTCCCGCAATGAAGAAACCCAAAGAAACCACAACACATATATCTCGAGATTTGGCACGTCGGATTCTACTTGACATTAGTAGATTCAAGACGTGGTTGATCAACCCTTAGGAATGATTTGCAATCCTAGATAACTCTAATCCGTTCGATAATGAAATCTAAGGCATTTGAAGCCATCGATAAGACACTTCAAGAACGATCAAACATATCCGGACAAAATCGAGTTCACCATGACAAAACGTTACAACATTATGTGATCATCAAGAAGGTTATTCATAACAATAATTTGGAAGAATAAGTGTAGAAAATTTTAAAAAACATGAAAACATAGTTGTTTCAATCAAATCGGACAAGGAGAAACGAGGAGAAACCACCACTTGCCTTGATTTTACTGGAAAAGTCCTCTTAATCACTCCACGTCGTTGATCGGGGAAAAAAGATGCGGGAGGAGTTGAAATCTGAACAAGAACGGTCGAAAAGGAGGTTAGGACCGAAAAACCCTAACGAGAAATCTTAAGAAACGGGGAAGATATTATCACGATGGCGTAGCCCTCGGCAAGAGCTTTCCGAATCTATGTTCAGATGGAGATTTCGAGCACCGGAGCACCATCGGCGGCCACCGGAAGGTTCACGAAGTATATTTTCTGTCTCACGCTCACGCCACTCTGCTTCGGGAGGAAAGATCGAAGAAGATGAATGAATTTTCTCTCTTAATATAACTATCAGAGTATATAAATATACATATATATATATATATATATATATATATATATATATATATATATATATATATATATATATATATATATATATATATATATATATAGGACTTCTATAAGGACATATAAATGTATATATATAAATATATATATATTTATAAAATCCTTTGTCTAAAACGGACATCTTTACGCGCTGGTGCGCAGAATAAGAAAATATAGGTTTAGGATGACTTCAAATCGAAAAGTGCCCAACATGAAAGTTGTAGATCTCATCGAGACGAACAAATTTCATGTTAACCATTTTTCCAAACGACATCATTTAGACCCTCAAAAGGAACCCGAACGCAAACTACAAAGGAATACACGAGAACAAGCTTACGGGTACTCGAGAGGTAGAAAACGGCTACTCGAGTAGTTCAAAATGACTACTCGAGTAGTTCAGAAAGGCTACTCGAGTAGTTCAGAAAGACTACTCGAGTAGTTCAGAAAGACTACTCGAGTAGTTCAGAATGGCTACTCGAGTAGTTCAAAATGACTACTCGAGTAGTTCAAAACTACTCAAGTAGGACCAGAAAATTCACTCGTGTAGGAAAAATAATCACTCGAGTAGGTAAGTAATCACTCGAGTAAAAAGGAAGGATCACTCGTGTAGCCTTAAGACGGCACTCGAGTAGGTGAAAAAGGATTACTCAAGTAATTAAAAAAAATCACACGAGTAATAAACAGGCACTCGAGCATACAAGAAATCAGAACCCGAGTACACATAAGGCAGTACTCGAGAGAATAAAACAGTACTCGAGTAAAACAACAATGACCCCCCGAGTCACTGAAAGGAAACACTTGAGAATATGTATAAGCACTCGAGAGAAGTATTTAAAATTTGCACAATAGTAAAAATTTTTACAGATATATCCAAAGAAATTAAACTATATGAATGAATAGTGTTTTTCATTTTTGAATAGTACTTTAATATTAAAATATTCATATTTTATATATTTTTGTATAAGGAAACTATGAGATCAAAACGGAGGTCCGAACGAGCGCCGAATCAAACGAAATTGGCATCGTAAGCGAATACTGACGCTATGAACACAACGACGAAGTCAAAACCAAAATCCGACGAGCCATTGCAGAGATATTAATCTTCAAAGTATACGACGAACATAAACAAATCTAAAACTTCGATCGCGCGCAGAGACTCCAAAAATGCTCGGGTTGCGACGAAACTTGACGAGCAAGTCCAAAATTGCTTAACTTAAATTCCAAGCACAAAATTTCCTATTACCACAAGAATTCGGCCGACTCGACCGCACAGACGTAAAAATGCCTTAACGGCATTGCGTCGTCAACTCGACGTTAAAAGTAACGCCACGACGTCATAAATCTGACATCGCCCAATCAAATAAAATCATCGAAAAATCCGGGGCGTTACAGTCACTCCCCCTAAAAAGAAGTTTCGTCCCGAAACTTAACACAATTCCCAAAACCAAATTAAAACGATAAAATCAAACATAACTGAAAACATAACGACATACCATAAACTAAGAGAAGAGGTGCGGGTGAGATTCCCTCATCGTCGATTCCAATTCCCACGTCGCGCTCTCGACGTCTTGATTTCTCCAAAAACTCTTGACCATAGGGATGATCTTTCTTCGCAACACACGCTCTTGAGAATCCAGAATACGAATAGGTTCTTCCACATACGTAAGGTTTGGCTGAATATGGGGCATCGAGTCGAGGACTAGACAATCATTACGAACACACTTCCGCAACTGGCTCACATGGAACACATCATGGACATCAGGGAAGGTCGCAAGCAAATCCAGCCTATATCTGACACTCTGATGCGCTCAAGAATCTGGAAAGGTCCCACGTATCGGGGGTCTAACTTGTGATTCCTTCCAAACCTTTTAACGCCAGACATCGGAGAAACCTTCAGAAAAACCAAGTCTCCAACGACGAACTCCAGATTGACTCTTCGTTGATTGGCATACTTCTCATAGCGCACTTGAGCCACACGGAGCTTTTCTGAAATATGAGTCACGACACAATTCATCTCCTCAAGGGCTTCCGGACATAACAACAGTTTCTCAATGACTTCAGCCCAAAACAAAGGAGTTCTACATCGCCTCCCGTATAAGGCCTCAAACAGGGTCATCTGCAGACTCTCTTGATAAGTATTATTGTAACCAAACTCCATGAGTCTGAGACGCTCATCCCAAGCACCACCATAATACAAAATATAACACCTGATCATATCTTCTACGATCTGATTTACTCTTTCCGTCTGACTATTTGTCTGCGGATGATAGGCGGTGGAATACCTTAAATCGGTACCCAACCCCTCCTGTAAACTCTTCCAAAAGCGAGACGTAAATCTAGAGTCCCGATCTGATACAATGCTAACTGGCACTCCATGCAACCTGATGACCTCTTCAAGATATAGCTCAGCTATCTTCTTAATCGAATACCGAATCTTAAACGGAACAAAGTGAGCACACTTTTTCAATCTGTCGACTATCACCCAAATAGAGTCGTGCCCACGGGGAGATTTTGGTAGACCAGTGATGAAATCCATTGAATACTCTCTCATTTCCAACTTGGAATATCAAGCGGTGTCAATTTACCACCAGGCCTTCTATGATCAGCCTTCACACGCTGACATGTATAACATTCCGATATAAACTTTGCGATGTCAATCTTCATCCCCGACCACCAAACAATTTGCTTTAGATCCTTAAACATCTTAGAGGAACCAGGGTGGTAGGCTACACTGGAACCCTTTAGCTTCAGCACAGATCTTAGCCCGAATATCGCCAAAGGCAGGGACGCAAAATCTACCCCGATACTTCAAGGTATCGAACTCATCAAAAGAGAAGTCAGTTAGCTCTCCCTTCACGGTTCTATTCCTAAGGTGCAACAAATCAGGATCATCATTCTGATGTGCTCAAGTAAGGGAAATCCAAGAGAGTTCTTCTGCTTCCAAACTAGCAGGCACAGTACGACTCCCAACCTCAAAATCCATCAACAAGAATTCTTCTACCAAGGACTGTACCGATAGATTAAAAATTTTAGCGGTCTTTCTACTCAAAGCATTGGCTACTACATTAGCCTTTACTAGATGATAAAGAATTTCCATTTCATAATCAGCCACATATTCTAACAACCGACGCTGGCGCAGATTTAGTTCTTTCTGAGTGAAGACGTACTTCAAACTCTTATGATCCGTATAGATCTTGCACAACGCGCCATATAATAAGTGTCGCCACAGCTTCACTGCATAAATTACGGCAGTAAACTCCAAATCGTGCGTAAGATAGTTTCTCTTGTGAATCTTTAGTTGCCTCGATCCATACGCGATCACTTTACCATCTTGCATTAAAACATAGCCTAGTCCGATGTGTGATGCATCAACATACACAGCATACTCAACTTCTTCAGTAGGTAAAGTTAAAATTGGGGCAGTACATAATCTCTTCTTCAACTCTTGGAAAGCCTCTTCACACTTATCACTCCAAATGAATGTAGTATTCTTCTGAGTAAGTCTAGTTAGAGGAGCAGACAACACCGAAAATCCTTCCACGAATCTTCTATAATTGTCAGCCAGGCCTAAGAAGCTCCTAATATCCTTAGGTGTAGACGGTCTCTCCCATTTCATCACGGCAGAAATCTTGGTCGGGTCTACAGAAATACTGTCCTTGCTTACTACATGACCTAGAAAGGACACCTGAGGTAGCCAGAACTCACACTTGCTCAACTTTGCATATAACTTATACTCCCTCAAGGTTGACAAAACCAAACGCAAATGCTGAGTATGCTCCTCAACATTGAGGTAATACACCAGGACATCATCTATAAACACAATAACGAATCAGTCCAAGAAATCCTTAAACACCCTATTCATCAAATCCATGAAAGCAGAGGGTGCATTGGTCAAACCGAAAGGCATCACCAAAAACTCATAATGTCCATGCCGCGAACGGAAAGCGGTTCGGGGAATGTCTGTATCACGAATCCTCAACTGGTGGTAGCCTGAGCGAAGATCGATCTTTGAAAATACCACGCAACTGATCGAACAGATCAACAATCCTTGGTAGGGGATATCTATTCTTAATGGTTACCTTGTTCAACTCCCTATAATCGATGCAAAGCCTCATCGATCAATCTTTCTTCTTAACGAACAATACAGGAGCACCCCACGGAGAAGAACTTGGTCTAATAAAAACACACCTCAGCAACTCATCGAGCTGAGTACGCAACTCATCCAACTCACGCGGAGCCATACGGTACGGTGCTTTGGCAATTAGACGAGTACCTGGCTCGAGGTCTATCACAAACTCTATCTCCCTTTCAAGAGGAAGCCCTGGAAGGCTATCAGGAAAGACATCTGGAAACTCTCGCACCACCGAGACATCCTCAAGACATGGTGTAACTAAAGCTGTCTCCAAAGAAGAAGTAGAAACCAAAAACGCCTCAAAACCAGACTCTATAGCACGACAAGCACGCACCGCAGAAATGACAGGGGAAACACTGCCCTGAAATCCATAGACGCTCATAGGTTGTCTGTCGTCCATCCTGAAATCCAGTCACTTAGCCTTGTACTGGATGACCGCATCATACTTGGACATCCAGTACATTCCCAAAGTCACGTCGAAGTCAGCCAGATCTAAAATCATCAGATCCGCAAGGCCAGAAAATTGCCAAGATAAATAGGGCATCTCAAAACTCCTTGATTAGATATCACCGAATTACTAGAAGGGAGCTTGACATTGAAGGAGTCTCCTAATTGATCCACATTCAGGCGATGTTTATCAACAAATCTTCGGGCCACAAAGGAATGGGTGGCACCCGAATCGAAAAGAATGCGCACCCACTTATTCCGCACCTTAAACTCCCCTAAAACCGTTGCATATATAACTAAACGAACAATAACTAAGGCAACAAAGATAAGTAATAAAGATAAATTAAACTGGGGCTAACCTAATATCAGTTGCGTAGAGGTTTGAGCTTCCTCGCTGGTCATCACGTTCAGCTTTCCTTTCCCTTTATCAAGGTTTGGTGGCGGCGGCAGAGCTCGAAGTGGGGCAGGCTGCAGTGGAGACCGAGCCTGGGGGAACGAAGACTTCTGGTGCCCCTTCTACCCACACTGGAAGCAAACCATTTCTTTAATCCAGCAACGAGTCACACAATGACCCTTCCTTGCACAAAAAAAGCACACAAGCTCTCCCTTGGGTGCACCTTAGATGGCGTGCACCTGCTGCCGCTTTAGGGTGGCAGTCCTCTTAAAACACCTTTCGTAGGGGTGGCCAGGACGATCACAGAAGCTACACACTTCCTTACTTTTCTTCTTCAAAGAAGGGCTAGATGCCCTGCAGCTACCATCCTCAACGCCTTTCCTTTTCTCTTTCCTCACCGCAGTACCGCGATTTTTGGCGTTCTCAATTGCATCCACTTTCAAAGCGGCTTCCACTGCTTCAGCATAACTTTCAGCCCGGTAAGCGCATGCCACTGCTGGACCTCGCTTCTTAATCCTCCCAAGAAACATTTCACTCTACCCTCCTCAGAGGCTACCAAATCAGGTGCAAACCTAATCAGTTTGCTAAACTCAATCTCGTACTCGCTCACGGTGAGTTGTCTCTGCTTCAAATGCAGGAAGTTATTCGTCAGACGGTCCTGCTCGACCGAGGGTAGGAACTTCTTCAGCAGCATCTTCTTAAAAGATTCCCAAGAACATCCTTCCTCCAGTCCCTCTCTTTCCCAAATCCACCAACTCTTTGCCAGGCCTTTTAATTGATAGGCTGCAATCATCACCTTCTGGGCTTCTAAAATTCCGGAATTCGAAAACATTTCCTCTATGGAGATGATCCAATCATCTAAAATCATAAAGTTGGCACTCCCGTCATAGGTGGGAGGTCCCAAACGTTGGAAGTGCGATATTTAATTCATTTCTGGTGGTATCTCCATCGGGGAAACCAGAGGAACAGGGGTATCGGGCATGACTTGGCCCAAGGCAGGCTCTTGTACTAAAGGTTGCTGCGCGGGAGCGACAAACAACAAAGACTGAATTTGCGATTTCATTGCAACCACTTGCCTTGATAGAGCCTTGTTGCTCTGATGTAGACTCTCGATAATCGCATCACTTTGCGCACCTGATGACTCACCCTCCGACTGGGGAGTCGACCTCATCGCAGGACGCTTTGGCGGCATTTCTAAAAAAATTAAACGGACAACTCATCAAAATCCTAGCTTACAACAAAGCCACACGACTAGTTCAGACCATACTTAAAAGACAATTGCTTATGCTGCAACTTGCTCTGGGATTTTATAATGATGCTATGTCCTACTTAGGATGATATCCTCTCATCCTATTGACTCTTGTGCATATGACGTGAATGCATGGATTCTTTGTTCTTATTTAAAATCATGTATGTACATGTGTCATCATGTAAACCTAAACTTAGCAGACATGCTTATGCGATGATATGTAATGTATGTAGTGCTATGCATTCTAAAAAGTCCCTAATGCATGTTATAAGCGGCGTACACATGAAATGTTATGCATCCCATACTACATAACTGTTGGAGTTACCATGATGATCTGGAAGTGATCAAACATGTAATCTCACTGCCAACGCGATATGAGCCTGCAGGGTCGCACATAACAGATGTGGAGAAGTTGGTTGATTGACTGTGTTGGTAAAGGTTACCAATCACCGACCTGAATAGGGTTGTGGGCAAAGTGTTTCCTTAAAAGGATCGTCGGGTTGGGCAAATGTTGCCTTGGAAGGCTGGTTAGATTGTCGTCCGAGGGTCGATAGCATTCGTCGAGAATCGTCTTTCTGATTCCCGCCGATCGACGAGAATCATCTCTTTGATTCTCGCCGATCGACGAGAATCGTCGAGAATCAACATGCTGATTCTCGACGATCGACGACTTCGACATGTATCGTCGACCGCGGTTCGACGATCGACGAGTTCGTCGTGTATCATCAAGTCATGCTCGACGATCGGCGAGAATCGTCGAGTATTGCACTCTGATTCTCGCCGATCCATTATGATGCTCGATGATTGATTCTCGCCAAACCTGCTCAGTGATTCTCGCTGATTGTCGCTGATTCTCACCGATTGATACTCGCCGATTCTGAACCCTATTTCGGGGTGGTCTGCGGATAGCGATTTTCCTGGGTTTATTTATACCTTTGGTATAAATACAACACTTAGGGTTTTCGGGAAAACACTCTCTCGCGATTTTCTCCTGTAGCGAATCGAACCCGACGGAAGAGTTCCGCTCGTTCGCTCCGCCGATCCCGATTCCCGCCGTCGGAAGAGTTCCGCCGCCGTGTTCGCTCCGTCGACCCCCTCTTCTCCGGCGATCGTCGCTGCCGCTGCAATCCCTGGCGCGGACCTAGCAGTCCGTGGGAAAGTAAGGTGCGGTCTTCTCCTTCCCAATAATCCGTGCGACGGATAGATCGGCGTTCTCCCGCTCGTGTGGACTTCTGCAGAAACGTGGACATTATTCCACATAGAACTCGCCGCTAGCAGGAAGAAGAAATTTGGAGCATCTCCGTTGAGTTGTGACTCAACGCCACTGAGGTAATTTTTGCCTAGTTTTTGCTAACTTCTTGATTCAACGTTCATAGCCCGATCCACATCTCTTTGGGTTTTTTTTCTTGATGTTTATTTTTCCGCTGCGTGCACAAGCGTTGTGCCATCCTCATAGAGAAACCCAACCTGGTATCAGAGCCAGGTTTCGGCCATGATCGTTGTTTTGGAAGTTTGTTATTCCAGTGCATGTAAACCTAGGGATTTAGAAGTGTTCTAAATGTCTAGATTTAGTCTTGGTCTCCTCCAAGAACGTCTGGGATTTCGTGGGAATTTCTAAGTGTTAGAAATTATTGTCTCCTTAGCAGTAACCGTCCCTCGAGTATGTTTTGGATTGTGAATCCAACATAGAGAGATGAGCTTGTCTACTGCTTTAAGTTGAGTTGTCTTTGCCTTTGTCCAATCCATGTAAATCTGAGGATTTGGAAATTTCCGGATGTTCAGATTTAGCCCTTCCTTCTATCAATTGTTGATGGTGTTAGGATGTGCACATAAGGGATGCATATGGTTTTAGAAGAATTTTGTTTTTCTTTGGATGTGCACATTGATCAAATGTTGATCATGGTTAATTGTTAACCTATAATTGAAAAATCCCTTCATCTAATATTAAGTGTTCGGATGCCTTCCGATGGATGACACTCTTCCTGCCTCGATCGATGAAGTGTGGGCTTGCCAAAGCAAGGTGCATTAATCTATCTTGGTAAGGGTGCGAGCGGATAATTGTGATATCCCACTGTCGACATCGGGTCATACTTAACTAGGTGACCTCAAAGGTTGAGTGCCTAGAGGCATAGGGTTGGCATGCACCATACGTTGGATGCGAATAAGGAGTTATTCACCAACCATACAAGAATTGCATGAGGATGCAATTGGCAAGCGTTGCCTACCTAAATAACCGCATCGTGAGAGGAACGCCAAAGCGGACTCATAGTGTTGGTGAAATAAGGATCTTGTCCACTAAGAGAGTAGCTCGCATGAACTCTCCGATTTGTTAGTGAGGGCTATCATTTCAAATAAAATAGTGGGAGTATTTTAATTGAAGTCCAAATTAAAATAAATTGTATTTGAAATTTGGTACTGATTTTATTCTGCATAAATTCTTGTAGAATTCCATGGCAAGTGTTTCACACTCCACGTTGTCTCTGAGAGCCATCCTTGAGAAGGATAAGCTCAGTAGGACAAATTACATGAACTGGTACAGGAACCTGAGAATTGTTCTCAGGCAGGAGCGAAAGCTCTATGTCTTGGAAGAAGAAGCCCCCGAGGTGCCGACCGGGAACTCTTCCCGTGCTGAGAAGGATACTTATAAGAAGTATACTGACGATGCTTTGGATGTCGAATGCCTTATGCTTGCCACCATGAACTCTGAGCTTCAGAAGCAACATGAGAACATGGGGTGCAAGGAGATTGACGAGCATCTCAAGAAAATGTTTCAAGGGCAGGCTCGTCAAGAGAGGTTCGACATCACGAAAGCGTTGTTTCAGTGCAAGATGGGAGTTCGAGACTCAGTAGGGACTCACGTACTCAAGATGATTGGGTATATCGAGAACCTTGAAAGGCTGGGTTTTCCTCTTGGTCAAGAGTTGGCCACGGATCTGATCCTGCAATCGTTGCCGGACAGTTATGAGCAGTTAATGGTCTTTATGTTTTGAACTTGGACCATCTGATCTGTAATATAGATAATTATAAAAGACTAAGAACAAATGACTCAAATCCTACGTATCTCTGGCATTGTCGTTTGGGAAATATTAACGAGAAGCGCATATCCAAGCTCCATAGAGATGGACTTTTGGACTCATTTGATTATGAATCATTTGAGCGATGCGAATCTTGTTTGTTAGGAAAGATGACTAAAGCTCCTTTCACTGGTTATACTGAGAGGGCTGAGGATCTCTTGGGTGTTGTACATAGTGATGTATGCGGACCCATGAGTTCCATGGCTAGAGGAGGGTATTTCTACTTTGTTACATTTACTGATGATTTCAGTAGATACGGATATGTGTATCTTATGAAGTGCAAATCCGAGACCTTTGAAAAGTTCAAAGAGTTCAAGAATGAAGTAGAAAACCAGTTGGGTAAAAGGGTTAAAGCACTCCGATCTGATCGAGGTGACGAATACCTGAGTCATGAGTTCCGTGATCATCTGAAAGAGTGTGGTATTGTATCACAGCTCACTCCACCTAGAACACCACAACATAATGGTGTGTCTGAGAGGAGAAATCGTACTATGTTAGACATGGTACGTTCGATGATGAGTCATGCAGACTTGCCTGTTTCCTTTTGGGGTTTTGCTTTAGAGACTGCTGCAATGACATTGAATCGCGCTCCAACTAAAACGGTTCTGAAGACACCATATGAGATATGGACTGGGAAGCGTCCTAGTATGTCGTTCATTAAAATTTAGGGCTGTGAGGCATACGTGAGACGTCAAATGCCTGATAAGCTGGAACCCAAATCGGATAAATGTTATCTGGTGGGATATCCTAAGGAAACGAAAGGGTATTACTTTTACCTACCGTCTGAGGGCAAAGTGTTTGTCGCAAGGACTGGTGTCTTCTTGGAGAAAGAGTTCTTATCAAGAAAGACTGAAAAGGTAGAGCTTGAAGAAGTTCAAGAACCACATGTAGTGAATGAACCGGAATTGGATTCTGAGACAGGACTACAAGATGTTGTAGCTAGAGAACCTGCTCAGGGAACACAAGTCCTACGTAGATCTGGTAGACCGAGGTTTGAGCCTGAGAGATATGGATTTCTCGTGTCTCAAATAGGTAATGTGTTGCTTATGGATCATGATGATGAACCATCAACCTACCAAGAGGCTATGGATGGACCAGACTCCGACAAATGGCTTGAGGCTATGAAATCCGAAATGGACTCCATGTATGCAAACCAAGTTTGGAACATGGTGGAACCACCTGAAGGGGTACGACCCATAGGGTGCAAGTGGGTCTTCAAGAAGAAGACCGACATGGATGGGAATGTACAGACATTCAAAGGGCGACTGGTGGCTAAGGGTTTCAAGCAAATTCATGGTATTGACTATGATGAGACCTTTTCCCCTGTTGCTATGGTAAAGTCCATTAGGATATTGCTTGTTATTGCTGCGTATTATGACTACGAGATCTGGCAGATGGATGTCAAAACGGCTTTCCTTAATGGAAACCTCCTTGAGGAAGTGTATATGACACAACCCGAGGGTTTCGTATCCCCAGATGAAGCCACTAAAATATGCAAGCTGAATAAGTCCATTTATGGACTGAAACAGGCCACTCGAAGTTGGAATCTTTGTTTTGATGAGAAAATCAAAGAGTTTGTTTTCATCAAGAATGAAGATGAGCCTTGTGTTTACAAGCGAATCAGTGGGAGCATTGTTGTCTTCCTGATATTGTATGTAGATGACATACTGTTGATTGAGAATGACATTCCTACCCTGAAAGTTGTTAAGAACAACCTAGGGAACTGCTTTTCAATGAAGGATTTGGGTGAAGCGACTTATATACTTGGTATTAAGATCTATAGAGATAGATCGAAGAAGTTGCTGGGTTTGACCCAGAGTACGTACATCGAAAAGGTGTTGAAGCGGTTCAACATGCTTGAGTCCAAGAAAGGATTTTTGCCCATGTCTCATGGTGTGAATCTCTCTAAGGACTAGTGTCCAAAATCTTGTGAAGGTAAGGACCGCATGAAGTTGATTCCATATGCTTCGGCAATTGAATCAATCATGTACGCGATGTTATGTACTCGGCCCGATGTCTCCTTTGCTTTGAGCATAACTAGCAGGTATCAGTCAGACCCCGGTGAGTGTCACTGGATTGCAGTCAAGAATATCCTGAAGTACTTGAGAAGGACTAAGGATGTGTTCTTGGTGTATGGTGGAGAGGAAGAGCTCGTTGTAAGTGGTTACACGGATGCTAGCTTCCAAACTGATCGAGACGACTCCAAGTCTCAGTCAGGTTTTGTGTTTTGCCTGAATGGAGGAGCTGTGAGCTGGAAGAGTTCCAAGCAAGAGACAGTTGCTGATTCTACAACAGAGGCCGAGTATATCGCAGCAGCTAATGCCGCGAAGGAGGCTGTATGGATTAGGAAATTCATCGGCGAGCTTGATGTAGTTCCTATCATTGTTGGTCCCGTAGTTCTCTACTGTGATAACAATGGTGCAATTGCACAATCTAAGGAACCTAGATCTCATCAGCGCTCCAAGCACATACTCCGGCGGTTTCATCTTATTTGTGAGATTGTCGAATGAGGAGATGTAAACATTTGCAGAGTGCCGACTGAGGAAAATATTGCGGATCCGCTGACAAAGCCTCTCGCGCAGAGAAAGCATGATGGTCATACTAGATCGATGGGTATACGATACCTAAATGATCAACTCTAGCGAGAATCTTGTGGGTTGCATGTAATCTTGTATTTTGTTGGCTGTTTGTTCATATGATGAACTGTGTACCTAATTTTCCTTTTACAATTAATGGCAAATTCTTTTATTATATTTTTCTATATGATAGTTAAATGTTAACATAATAGATACCCTTAGAATGTTCGCTTCCATGGGACATCAAGTACGTGACTTGAATGTGAGATCCTATGATTTATTTGAAGCTTCATTCTTAAAGGTCCCTGGTCGAGTATCATCATAGAAGCTAAGGGTGATGATGGTACATGAAGACTAGCACGTGTGTTGACTGATGACCGGTTCTCACAGGTCATGATATTGTGATATCAAGTCATCACGTGGGTACTTGTTAGTGAACAAGTTGTACTGGACAGACCCAACCTGAGACTGCTCTGTGGATTGTCATCCAATCGTGTCACGAGTAGGTCTCAATTGACAATGGTGTTGTGATCCTTTGACCTGAAGTCACAGCATTCATCAAGTGAGGAAGAGCGTGCTTTGATGCCATCTAAAGTCTTCCTTGAGAAAGGTTGATGATAAGGGTGGTTGTTGGGCATGTTACGAATCATTTGGGTGTTTGTGTGTGAGCAGATATGGGATTTGTCCTCCTGTATGAAAGGAGTTGCATCCATGGGCCCCTTGATGGAACTGGACTGAGAAATGCATGGCCATGCTTGGTTGAGTCAATATGTGATATTGGACTCACCATTCTCTGGAAGTCCGTCCTGGATCAAGAAACTTGGATTGAGCTATTACGAGGGTGACACGGTCCATGCCTCTAGTTCTTTCCGGATGTAAGGGACAAAGGGACAAAGACAACGCTGATACATTGGTCATAAAGGCTTATGAGTTATAAACTCTTATTGCTTGGGGAGCAATGATGCATTGCTAGATGCCGCTCATTGTTTGTGAGGTTTTTGCTTTGATACTTTCGAGATCAAGTGGGAGTCTGTTGGAGTTACCATGATGATCTGGAAGTGATCAAACATGTAAACTCACTGCCAACGCGATATGAGCCTGCAGGGTCGCACATAAGAGATGTGGAGAAGTTGGCTGATTGACTGTGTTGGTAAAGGTTACCAATCACCGACCTGAATAGAGTTGTGGGCAAAGTGTTGCCTTAAAAGGATCATCGGGTTGGGCAAATGTTGCCTTGGAAGGCTGGTTAGATTGTCGTCCGAGGGTCGATAGCATTCGTCGAGAATCGTCTTTCTGATTCCCGCCGATCGACGAGAATCATCTCTTTGATTCTCGCCGATCGACGAGAATCGTCGAGAATCAACATGCTGATTCTCGACGATCGACGACTTCGACATGTATCGTCGACCGCGGTTCGATGATCGACGAGTTCGTCGTGTATCATCAAGTCATGCTCGACGATCGGCGAGAATCGTCGAGTATTGCACTCTGCTTCTCGCCGATCCATTATGATGCTCGATGATTGATTCTCGCCGAACCTGCTCAGTGATTCTCGCCGATTGTCGCCGATTCTCACCGATTGATACTCGCCGATTCTGAACCCTATTTCGGGGTGGTCTGTGGATAGCGATTTTCCTGGGTTTATTTATACCTTTGGTATAAATACAACACTTAGGGTTTTCGGGAAAACACTCTCTCGCGATTTTCTCCTGTAGCGAATCGAACCCGACGGAAGAGTTCCGCTCGTTCGCTCCGCCGATCCCGATTCCCGCCGCCGGAAGAGTTCCGCCGCCGTGTTCGCTCCGTCGACCCCCTCTTCTCCGGCGATCGTCGCTGGCGCTGCAATCCCTGGCGCGGACCTAGCAGTCCGTGGGAAAGCAAGGTGCGGTCTTCTCCTTCCCGATAATCCGTGCGACGGATAGATCGGCGTTCTCCCGCTCGTGTGGACTTCTGCAGAAACGTGGGCATTATTCCACGTAGAACTCGCCGCTAGCAGGAAGAAGAAATTTGGAGCATCTCCGTTGAGTTGTGACTCAATGCCACTGAGGTAATTTTTGCCTAGTTTTTGCTAACTTCTTGATTCAACGTTCATAGCCCGATCCACATCTCTTTGGGTTTTTTTTTCTTGATGTTTATTTTTCCGCTGCGTGCACAAGCGTTGTGCCATCCTCATAGAGAAACCCAACAATAACATCGCATACAATAAGAAAAGAAAACGTGCTAATGGGCACCCATGTGATGGTGGTTATGCATCCCATACTACATAATCGTCACATGTTGCCACCTATGGTGGATCCATATACAAACACATATTATGCATCCCATACTACATAATATGACCCGTATACTTCTTATCATGCTGTGAGTGTAGTGACTATGCTTCGGCTAAGGCGTACTGATGACACATCGGTGTGTGTATGAAATGTCACTAAACAACCTACACTAACAAGGAAAGGTTGCCCGATCAATTGTCAAGCAACCTCCCTCTGATACCAACTGCCACAACCCGCATTTTCACCGCATATAATAACTTATCAGAAGAAGGTAAAAATGCGCGCTATGATGCCACGTTAGCAGGGGATAACTGCAGATGCTCAGGCAGACACCTTCTAAAACATGAAGAAAGATTCCTTCAGTTATTTTAAGGAAAAAAATCATCTAAGTGCAATAGTTAGTCGTATCCCTCGGCTTAGTGGCTCACTGATGAGTCCATGTTTTAAACCTATTTTTGGACTCATCTAGGCTAGTTTTCACGAGGTTGCACTTCACTTTTAGTTCTTTATTGTTCCTATTTCATCTAATCTTTATTTCCATATGAAGTGCACATTTTAGCCCGTGGTTGTGTATTGTGTTATTCTTTTAGTCTGTACTCCTTTTTGTTATTGTCTGGAATGTCTGCACAGATTAGTGATTGGTTTTTCCTTTCAGTACAGGGGTCGTGTGCGTGTTCCAGGATGGTTGTGAAACAGGAATACTACGCACGATCCGGGGATCTAATGCGCACGACCACCGGTCGTGCGCCCCTGATCGTGCGCACTACTCTACGTTTTCCAGAATCAGCCTGGGGTAAGCGCACGACCACTGGACATACTGCGCACGACCACCGGTCGTGCGCCACTGATCGTGTGCATTGATTCCTCATTTCTGGAGTCCTGTCTGGGTAATCGCACGATCATTGGACTTATTGCACACAACCACTGGTCGTGCGCCACTACTCGTACGCATTATCCCAGTTCTTCTTCTTGATATTCCATGCCAGTGCGCACGAGCATAGGACATAGCGCGCACGACCACTGGTCGTGCCCCTGTGATCGTGCGCATTGTTCATTTCTGCTTTTGTATAAATAGTGCAGGTCTCGCCCTAATAAAAAGATCCGCAGATCGCCCATTTCCTCCGCCGTTTTCCGCCTTCTCCGCTGTTCCCCTTCATCTTCCACCCTAGGGAGGTGCTCCGGGCAAGCTTTCACCGCCAAATCCAAGCCTGAGCTTCCTCTCGGCCTTCTCCTTCATCCGTGAGCTTCAAGTAGGGTTTGACGTCATAGCCATCAAGCAAAGGAAAGCTAGCAAACTTCGTCCGCTATAGTGATATGAAGAAGACAGGCCATTGGAAGGTGGTGACAGCCCTTCTCTACCCCGGACGCAGTTGAGGACCGAGCTTGGACGCGGAATGACAACCCGACGATTCCAACCGTGAATCCTCAGCAAGGCTTCGGATTCGGTCGATCTCTTGACTTGTTCTTGCTTTATTGTTGAATATTGGTGTTTAACTTTATTTATATTGATGAACTGCACTGTGGTTGTTTATGTTATGTGTTTCATGTTTATGTGATTCCTATTTCATATTACTTCCTAAGTTGCTTGAGTTGCGCCTTATATTCCATCCACCATCCATCCACCCTTGCCGCACTAGCAATTGCTAGTGGTGTGTGTAGCGAAGAGGTGCTTACGACCCTCATCCCGCCGTTCTCACCACCTCATCTGCGAGCCTACTCTTCCATCCGCCTAGCGATTCGGTGCATAGCGCCCCGACTAGTCTTCCATCCCGCCTGGCGAAGCATCGCATAGCGGCGTTGCATAGGAGTAGTTGTTAGCCTTTTATTTTCTGTTTCCCCAATATCAAAACCCCCCTTAGTTAGCTCCGACCTAAGGACTTCAATCTCAAGTCCTCCTCGAAATTAACTCCACCTTACTGTGTTCCTTGTGAGATCGATACTTGGGAAAACCCCCATTTTATATTACTTGTGTGACCGGTTCACTGCCGTGATCTATAGCATCAAGTTTTTGACACCGTTGCCGGGGAACACAGTCGTGTGAGTTTGTGGAGAGGGAGATAATAGATTGAAACCCTTTTCCATTTGTGCATATCATTTTTTTATTTGCTTTGGTTTTTAGAATTTTTATTTTGCTTATTTCGTTTTGCCCTTTTCTGATTTTTGATTTAGATAGCAGATCCGTGCTATTTTTATTTTAGTTGTGTAGCACTTTTTCAGCAATTATTTTTGTTCGTGATGGATCCTGATGCTGAGTGCCGTGTCCTTGACACTTTGCGCCGATCCATCGATGCCATTGCTGTTATGAATGCCGAACATTGCATTCGGTGTTTGTTATGTTAAGATGTGGGCCACATGTTGAAGGATTGCCCTCGTTTGTGCAAGCCTTCTCCCTCTGAGGGCGTGTTCCCAACAACCTCCCGTTCGTGGAAGACTGTTGTGGACAGGCCTACCAGGGTGTTGTCTGGCCCATACACTGACATAACACACCTTGCTCATTCTTTACCCGTTGAGATTACTGAAGAATCTCTGGCCGCATACGGCTCTTTCATGGGTCCCTCGATCCCTTTTTACGGGCTTTCCTTGAGTGATGATCACTCTGGTGTTAGCCGACAAAAAGAGGAGCAGGAACTCATGGGCGCTCCTGTATGGGACGATGAGATTGTTCTGGTCATCGACGGGGTGGTGTCTATGAATGATTTTGCGATGGGACCTGCTCATTCAGTGCTTGATTTTGAGAGCATCCTTGCCCCTCCGCAATTTTTGTCGGATTGTGCTACTCCATTTTTGTGTGAGTCGGTTGATGATGCCGTATTTGGGGATGATTCGGTGCCCGAGGTTGCGCCGAAGTGGGATTATGATTCCTCTATCTCCGACGGAGAAGGTGGATTTTCGGAACACTTTTACGCACCCCGGTGGGATGAGGAATACCCTCTTTCCGATGCGGAGGTTTGCACCTCCTTATTGGATGAGGCCGTTCTTCTTACCACCGCGGACCTCGAGTTCTCGGATTCCCCTTGATACGACTCGTATGATACCGACGATGATCTCTGCTTGGATCCTGCTGAGAGTGAGACCGGGATCACTCTCCCATTTTCTGATTCTTTTAGTTCTTCTTCTCTTTTATTGCTTGATCCCCCTTCCTTATCTGAGCCTGTGCAGGATGAGTCTCCACAGGTATGTTGGGATGACGATGAGCTTTGTGCTCATGCCGTTGCCATCGCCTCCTGCGGGCCTGTGATAGACGATACCTTGCTAGGCAAGGATTTATTTTGTGATAAGATGAGCGAGGACCCGTGCTCCTCCTCTTCTTATTTCCTATTTCCTCTACCTGTGTTGGGCAGGTATTATTATTTAGGTAGAGGGGTAACTGTTCTATCGCCGTATCGGTACTCATTACCGAAACGGATATTGGGACAGTGACCTGTGCATTTTTCTTTTCATAGGCCCATTAGCTAGAACCTTTTCATAGCTGAATAAGTCGTGCTGGGATGATAATAACCCCAGTACTTATGTTTCATTTTCTGCATTTTCTTTTTCATGTCTATTTAGTTTTAGTATTTCTTTGTAGTTTGTATATTTTTGTTTTGTTTTTGCGGAGCTCACCCCTGCAGGTATTCATAGCAAATCGCATTGGCGGGGTTGTGATTCTTCGTATGGCGGACCTGCTTCAGGTTTCCACGTGTCTTCTGGTATGCTCACAAGCTGAGCATTGGGTAACCTCTTCCCTTAGATTTTTATGATTTTAATTTCTCTATTATATGCTGTTTTGCTTAGTTTAAGTCTGGGGGAGAGCCATCTTTGTTACCTTTTGCACGTACACATCTCATGTGCATACTAGAAGCTTTTATAGTTTTATTTTGCTTAGTTCATTGCATCACACACCACTGCACCCACATGAGCGCGTGCTTAGCTTTTTGCGTGCTGCGAGTTAAACTCATTTCTTCGTTAGATTTGGGAAAATTATGGTGCTGACATAGGATTGTGAGACGGAGTAAAATGTTGGCCTTGTTGTGATCCTAGTCAACTGCTCTCGTCTCGTGTAGAAATTCGAGTAGATTTAATTTTTCTGTATGCTTATAGTTTTATATCTTTCTATTTGCGTAAAGACTTTTTATTCTACTCAAAAGTTGGTGAATCCGGTGTGAATCCGACGGTAGCTTAGGGATGTGTGTAGACGGTCGTTAGTTTTGTATTGCTCGAGTCGGGAGGATGGATAGTCTTTCTCGTTGGCTAAGAACTTGCCCCAAGCTATTCTTGAAGCATGGGTATAGGTTAGTCATGCATGAGTGTGATGTAGGCCATCATTTTGGCCCGGTTGAGCTTTGTACGATTCCTAACATCTTGTCCTCGCTAGCCCCGTTGTGCCTACCCTTCTTTTGATTCAGCTCCACCTTCATTCACCAAAGCCTCATAGCCAATCCTAATCGCACACCCAAGTTGAGCTTTAGTGTTTACATTTTAATGTTGGGATGTGATGTGGTGATTTCACTTGTGATTATGTGGATGTGCTACAATGTTATATTTGCTGAATTATGAAAATAAAATGAAGAAAAAGAAATAGAAAAATATTTGTAAAGAAAAAGAAAAAGAAAAAAAAGTGAAAAGAAAAAGTTTAAATTGAAAATCTTTTTGGAGATGTGATTATTTTTGGAGTAGGCTGTGCACACACCCATATGTTAAAAGTTATGTTTGGGGGTGTGGTGTACCCGCATATATTTTGGTTAGCTGATGGATTCCCTTCATACTAGCTCCTTTGGGTTAGGTGCATAGCCTTCTTGTTTATCCTTGTTTACCTCACCAAAACCCAAGCCCCATCTCTTCACCTAAAGTCCTACTGATTCGTGTGTGAACCAAACCAGTGCCGTGGAGAGAATGCGAAAGGGCAAGCATATGGTCACCGACATTGGTGGATTCATTTGGAGGTTATCCGGAACCCCGATCTTTGGCAATGCTCGCCTAGCGATTAGTCTACTTTCTCCCTATGCATGACCGGATGATTCACCGTGATTCCATTTTTGAGTAATAATAAAATTTTGATACGCATTGTGAAAAGTATAAACTATTTTGTATACTTAGACATTTCTTCTATTATATTTTTACGCACGCGAGCATGCGACTTCGCATGGTACTTCGTATCACAATTTCTTTGTTAGCTAGTATTTTTCCCTATCTGCTTAGATTTTGTTTGCTCGGGACGCGCAAACAGTTAAGTCTGGGGGTGTGATGAGTCCATGTTTTATACCTATTTTCGGACTCATCTGGGCTAGTTTTCACGAGGTTGCACTTCACTTTTAGTTCTTTACTGTTCCTATTTCATCTAATCTTTATTTCCATAGGAAGTGCACATTTTAGCCCGTGGTTGTGTATTGTGTTATTCTTTTAGTCTGTACTCCTTTTTGTTATTGTCTGGAATGTCTGCACAGATTAGTGATTGGTTTTTCCTTTCGGTACAGGGGTCGTGTGCGTGTTCCGGGATGGTTGTGAAACAGGAATACTGCGCACGATCAGGGGATCTAATGCGCACGACCACCGGTCGTGCGCCCCTGATCGTGCGCACTACTCTACGTTTTCTAGAATCAGCCTGGGGTAAGCGCACGACCACTGGACATACTGCGCACGACCACCGGTCGTGCGCCACTGATCGTGTGCATTGATTCCTCATTTCTGGAGTCCTGTCTGGGTAATTGCACGATCATTGGACTTAGTGCGCACAACCACTGGTCGTGCGCCAATACTCGTGCGCATTATCCCAGTTCTTCTTCCTGATATTCCATGCCAGTGCGCACGAGCATAGGACATAGCACGCACGACCACTGGTCATGCGCCTGTGATCGTGCGCATTGTTCATTTCTGCTTTTGTATAAATAGTGCAGGTCTCGCCCTAATAAAAAGATCCGCAGATCGCCCATTTCCTCCGCCGTTTTCCTCCTTCTCCGCCGTTCCCCTTCATCTTCCACCCTAGGGAGGTGCTCCGGGCAAGCTTTCACCGCCAAATCCAAGCCAGAGCTTCCTCTCGGCCTTCTCCTTCATCTGTGAGCTTCAAGTAGGGTTTGACGCCATAGCCATCAAGCAAAGGAAAGCTAGCAAACTTCGTCCGCTATCGTGAGACGAAGAAGACGGGCCATTGGAAGGTGGTGACAGCCCTTCTCTACCCCGGACGCAGTTGAGGAGCGAGCTTGGATGCGGAATGACAACCCGACGATTCCAACCGTGAATCCTCAGCAAGGCTTCGGATTCGGTCGATCTCTTGACTTGTTCTTGCTTTATTGTTGAATATTGGTGTTTAACTTTATTTATATTGATGAACTGCACTGTGGTTGTTTATGTTATGTGTTTCATGTCTATGTGATTCCTATTTCATATTACTTCCTAAGTTGCTTGAGTTGCGCCTTATATTCCATCCACCATCCATCCACCCTTGCCACACTAGCAATTGCTAGTGGCGTGCATAGCGAAGAGGTGCTTACAACCCTCATCCCGCCGTTCTCACCACCTCATCCGCGAGCCTACTCTTTCATCCGCCTAGCGATTCGGTGCATAGCGGCCCGACTAGTCTTCCATCCCGCCTGGCGAAGCATCGCATAGCGACGTTGCATAGGAGTAGTTGTTAGCCTTTTATTTTCTGTTTCCGCAATATCAAAACCCCTCTTAGTTAGCTCCGACCTAAGGACTTCAATCTCAAGTCCTCCTCGAAATTAACTCCACCTTACTGTGTTCCTTGTGAGATCGATACTTGGGAAAACCCCCATTTTATATTACTTGTGCGACCGGTTCACTGCCGTGATCTATAGCATCACTCACTTAGTCCACGAATCAAAATATAGTTATACGCTGCGGAAAAATACTTGTTTAGATTGACTCGAACATCCAACATGAGTATAAACATCCCCAAAGGACAACTCATGCTATGCAAGACTCTAAATTTATAATAGTAGTAAGGATTGTTTTTACGGTCGTCAAATATAACAAGTTAGAGCTTTAATTTATGCAGTGCATGAAGTAATAGTAGTAGATTTTATTATTAAAAATACCTAACATGCATTCCTAGCATAAATCATCCCAGAGAGCAAGCAAACCACATCCACAAATAGAAAAACTAAGCAGCTAGCAAGTATCAAAAAGTAACAATATTGTGGGCGTCAACAAATTGACACGAACCCACATACAGAAAAGTATGTCTGAACCAATAACTAAATAAACAACAAACTACCTCGTTGAGACGAGGTAACAACCACGGCCGACACTGCCGCACAGAAACTCCAAAACTAGCTCTGCTATCTGCTACTGCTTTGAACCTGAGGCATTCCAAAGATAGAACACCTCAACAAGAAGGAACAAATGGTGGCATAAATTAATAAGCCCAAATAAATAAAGGTCAAAGGGGTACCAACCCAAGACCAACAGTACTGAAATAAAGTACAAAAAAGGAGCAAGTCATCATCATGAAGAAGAACTCTTACGTGATTCGTCACGTACAACAATAGTACACCAGACGCACGAGGCTATAAGGTGACAACATGAATAATTCGTAAGGAAGAAATACAAATCCTTTATTAGGCACCTGTGGTCGATTTTACCCAAAAACACGGGCGTGGGTGGTCACTCGTGGACACACCACCCAAAAACACGGGCGAGGTGGTCACTCTTGGGCACACCCACACGAATATAAAATCGAATTCGTCTAACTGCGAGGGAGTCTCATACTCTCCACCATACACCGCAGTGCCAAAAAATAACCTGGTAGACTTCCACAAGGTACTAATAAAGACATCAAACATTGCGTGGGTGGTATCGTCCACTAATTCCCGCAATCAAGAAAACCAAAGAAACCACAACACATATATCTCGAGATTTGACACGTCGGATTCTACTTGACATTTCTAGATTCAATACGTGGTTGATCAACCTTTAGGAACGATTTGCAATCCTAGATAACGAAATCGAAGGCGTTTGAAGCCATCGATAAGACACTTCACGAACGATCAAACAAATCCTGAAAAAATCGAGTTCACCATGACAAAACGTTACAATATTATGGGATCATCGAGAAGGTTATTCATAACAATAATTTGGAAGAATAAGTGTAGAAAATTTTAAAGAACATGAAAACATAGTCGTTACCATCAAATCGGACAAGAAGAAACGAGGAGAAACCACCACTTGCCTTGATTTTACCAGAAAAGTCCTCCGAATCACTCCACGTCGTAGATTGGGGAAAAAGGATGCGGGAGGAGTTGAATTCTGAACAAGAACAGTCGAAAAGGAGGTTAGGGCCGAAAAACCCTGACGAGAAATCTTAAGAAACGTGGAAGATATTACCACGATGGCGTAGCTCTCGGCGAGAGCTTTTCGAATCTATGTTCAGATGGAGATTTCGAGCACCAGAACACCGTCGGCGGCCACCGGAAGGTTCACGAAGTATATTTTCTCTCTCACGCTCACGTCACTCTGGTTCAGGAGGAAAGATCGAAGAAGATGAAGAAATTTTCTCTCTTAATATAACTATCAGAGTATATAAATATATATATATATATATAAGGACTTCTATAAGGACATATAAATGTATATCTATAAATATATATTTATAAAATCTTTTGTCTAAAACGGACATCTTTACGCGCTGGTGCGCAGAAGACAAAAATAAATATTTAGAATGGCTTCAAATCCAAAAGTCCCCAACATGAAAGTTGTAGATTCGTCGAGACGAACAAATTTCATGTTAACCATTTTTCCAAATGACGTCGTTTTGACCCACAAAAGGCTCTCGAACGCAAACTGCAACGGACTACACGAGAACAAGCTTACGGGTACTCGAGAGGTAGAAAACTGCTACTCGAGTAGTTAAAAATGACTACTCAAATACTTCAGAAAAGCTACTCGAGTAGTTCAAATGACTACTCGAGTAGTTCAGAAAGGCTACTCGAGTAGTTCAGAATGACTACTCGAGTAGTTCAGAATGACTACTCGAGTAGTTCAGAATGACTACTCGAGTAGTTCAAAATGACTCGAGTAGGACCAGAAAATTCACTCGTGTAGGAAAAATAATCACTCGAGTAGGTAAGTAATTACTCGAGTAAAAAGGAAGGATCACTCGTGTAGGCTTAAGACGGCACTCGAGTAGGTGAAAAAGGATTACTCGAGTAATTTAAAAAAGTCCCACGAGTAATAAACAGGCACTCGAGTATACAAGAAATCAGAACCCGAGTACACAAAAGGCAGTACTCGAGAGAATAGAATAGTACTCGAGTAAAACAACCATGACCACTCGAGTAACTGAAAGGAATTACTCGAGAATATTTATAAGCACTCGAGAGAAGAATTTAAAATTTGCACAATAGTAAAAATCTTTACAGATATATCCAAAGAAATTAAACTATATGAATGAATAGTGTATATCATTTTTGAATAATATTTTAATATTTAAATGTTCATATTTTATATATTTTTGTATAAGGAAACTATGAGATAAAAACGGAGGCCCGAACGCGCGCCGAATCAAACGATATTCGCACCGTAGGCGAATACTGACTCTACGAACACAACGACGAAGTCAAAACCAAAATCTGACGAGTCATTCCCGAGATATTAATCTTCAAAGTATACGACGAACATAAACAAATCCAAATCTTCGATCGCGCGCCGAGACTCCAAAAATGCTCGGGTTGCGACGAAACTTGACGAGCAAGTCCAAAATTGCTTAACTTAAATTCCAAGCACAATATTTCCTATTACCACAAGAATTCGCCCGATTCGACCGCACAGACGCGAAAATGCCTTAACGACATTGCATCGTCAACTCGACGTTAAAAGTAACGCCACGACGTCATAAATCTGACGTCGCCCAATCAAATAAAATAATCGAAAAATCGGGGGAGTTAAAGTCGGTGCACTTGGAGACGGGACTGTCTAGCATGGGAGTTTTGCCAACAGGGATAGTGTGTCCCTATCCCTAGTACATATTATATATTTGCTTCTACGATTGAGTGGTTACTAGTGAGGTTTTGATGTATCTGGCAGGAGCCCTATATTGTACTTTGTTTTATCATTTCTGTGGACTCTTCCTTCATGGAGATTTATTTATATATATGTGATTCTGGTGGACTAGTATTGAGTTTTACTTTACTTATGTACTATGTATACTTTTACTCTTCCTTTCTGCGATCGGTATGGCCGGCAGGATCGGTGTTTTGTAGTGACGACCTTCCCGGGTGTAACACCCCAAAACTCAGAAATGATCTGGTAGCGTCTTATGGCCAATCTGGGGCCTGTTAAGGGTCACACGGCCTTGGACACAGGCGTGTCCATGGCCGTGTCCTGCTACGAGTTCGATGATTTTCCATGGGGTCGACGAAATGCATTCGATGATCCTTGGAGGTCGGGCACACGACCTGAGACACGGGTGTGTCTAGGGCCGTGTCCTTCTCTGTGTTAGCCGGGCTGTGTCTGGTGGGGAACATGGCCTAGAACATAGGCGTGTACTGGTCGACACGGCATGTCAAAAGTTGATACGGGCGTGTCGAGAAATCATGTCCTGTTCGGGGCGTTACGGTTCCAGTGTTGATTGAGGGACACAACCCGTGACACGGGCATGTGCTGATTGACACGAGCATGCCAAATATTGACACGGGCATGTCTAAGCCCGTGTCTTGGTTGGGACACGACGATTTCTTACATTGCTTGAGGCATACAGCTTTTGACACGGGCGTGTCACAAGCCGTTTTAGGACCAGGAAAGTGATTTTAGGTGAGAATCGTGGCCGTTCATTTCCTTCAAATGGGATCCAAGGGTCCAGATTTGTCCTTGCTGTTATAAGGTCGAGAGTAGGGGATGAGCAAGGAAGAAAGAGAAGGTGGAATCCGGCCGTCAGTGAAGCTTCGGAGCACCGAATCGTTAACCGAGTCTAGATCCTTGGAGGCGAGGCCGTTGCGGTGCTTTTCATCTAGCTAGTTTTCCATGGGGCCGAAGCGAACCTCTAGTGTAACGATTCTCTTCTTGGACATGTGAAGACATCTTTCTTTCTACATAGGAAACCCGCTCTCGCGAGTATGCAGTGAGTGTGAGGTGTTCTTTAGGGTGGATATGAATAGTCCCCTAATTTTGCATGTAGAGTCCGGAATCGAAGTACAGACATAGGTATGGTGTGTGAAGCCTACCCAAACATAAGGATCCATTTGTGGTCTCTATGGTATGAGACTCTAGCCAGCTTTCTGTTAGTATATAAATTCATTAGAGGCATTGTAGATAGAACACTTTTCACTATACATCATAAGGATCAAATACTGTTAGTACAAATATATGTGGATGACATAATATTTGGGTCTTCTGAATCAAAATTGTGCAAGAGATTCTCTGATCTCATGGATTATAAATTTGAAATGAGTAGCATGGGTGAGCTTTCCTACTTCCTTGGTCTCCAAGTGAAGCAGCTCCCTTATGGCATCTTCATCTCCCAAGCTAAGAATGCTAAAGAGCTTATCAAAAAATTTGGGATGGCTGATGCCTCAACAAAGAAGACACCTATGGCTACAAATGCTGTAATTGATTCAGATGCACATGGGAAACCTGTGGATCAGAAACTATATAGGGCCATTATTGGATCCCTGTTATACCTTACAGCAAGCAGACCTGATATCATGTTTACCACATGCCTTTATGCTAGGTTCCAGTTGAACCCAAAAGAATCTCACCTTATTCTCCTAAAAAGAATTTTGAGATATATAAAGGGTTGTCCTAGTCTAAGCCTATGGTATCCCACAGAATCAGAATTTGAGTTAACTGGATACTTAGATGCTGATTTTGCGGGATGCAGGGTGGATAGAAAAAGTACTTCAGGAACTTGCCAGTTCCTAGGTATGAGATTAGTATCCTGGTTTTGTAAGAAATAGTCATCTATATCTGATAATACGGTTTACAGTCAATTTTATTAGGATATTTTCGGGGTTTTAGAGCAAATTATGTCTTGTAAAGTACTTGTTTTGATTCCCCTTTGTATATATTTTTGTCGCTAATGCATTTTTTCTGCTTTTTGCAGGTTTTCAAGGCTTTCAGCCGAAGTTTGCTGTGACACGCCCCACGGTCACGCCCTACCAGGGCGTGTACCTAGGGCGTGTAACCCAGAGGAATGAAGCAATTGGTCCGAAACTGCATTCCGTGGAAACGTAGTGTACACGCCCTCGGTCACGCCTGTGTCACACCCGACACGGGCGTGTACTAGAGGCGTGTCCCCAGGTTCCGAGGAATCGCCGCAGCGCGCTCGTTTTTCCCGCTCCACCGTCGCACCGAAAGTGTCACGCCCCAGGGTCACGCCTAACCCGGGCGTGACATATGGGCGTGTACTTCAGCAATTCCGCCCGTCACCTCCAGCATTCAATTTCCGCTCAACAAAGTCACGCCGCAAACAACACGCCCCAGGTACACGCCCTACCAGGGCGTGACCTGTGGGCGTGTACCGCAACAACTCCGTCAGAATTCAATTCCAGCCCGAAAAAGTCGCACCGAATGTGTCACGCCCCAGGGTCACGCCCTACCCGGGCGTGACAGGGGGGCGTGACCCGACCCGAAAAATTCTATAAATAGAGCCCAACTCCAGGGGTTTAGTGATACCTTTTGCTTGGAGAGGGGAGGTTCTGTCCTTTGTATTTCTGAACTTTTTAAGCATGTCTTTCCATTTTTAGTTCTTAGCTGTAGCTTTATGCTTTCCCTGTAGTAGTTCCTAGCTTCGTTCTGTAGTATAATGTTAATGATAGTGTAGTTTACCTTTCCTTGCACTTGTAATCTCTGGTTTTCAAGCTGTAAGATCTCTGTTTCTATTAATAAAAAGTGTTGTTTTCTTTTACGTTTCTGCTCTGTTTTCATTTTCTTCTTCTACTCATCCCCCCTCTTCCACCTCACCATGATTAACTAATCCTCCATGTACTCGATCTTAATGATCCGAGGTTCGAGTGATTAGGTTATGATGCTTTGAATCTTACCTTTTCTTTTTAGGGTTTAACTTTGAATTACTCTTGATTTATCATGGGTTGGAGGTATATCATCGATATATACTCTCCACCTTTGCTTTCATTCTGGGCTAGCCGAGAGGCCGAAAGTTTGAAATGAGCACTCAAGAGTAAAGGGAGTTGTTCGCACCCCTCGAGAGAGGCAGATGTTCAAATCTCCCGGATTGGAGTAAAATCCATTAGAGGGGTTCACCGCGTAAAGCGAGTTTTAGGTCTCCGATTTAGGCGAAAGTCAGTCGGACCTTCCTAAACTCAATTTGGCACGGCCTTCGAGAGAAGCGTGTCAATATTCATGGAACCTCCACGGTCAAGGACCTTTAACCTAATTAGTTTAGGTTAATTATCGTATTTTTCTAACCACTCTTGCCGAGGTGATTTCTGATCGAGTGCATTTTCCCCTTCATCGTTACTAAGCTTAAGTTAATCGCTCTTTTAGCTCTCTTTAACATTTCATGCAAGTAACTCTCTTTCATTGCAACTAGTTCTCTTCCTTTAATGCGTTTAGATTTCTTCTAAAAAAACCTTATTTTCCAGTCGATAAAATAATAGATTTCGTGTGAGTAAGCTTACTCAACTGTTCCCGGATTTTAATACGACACTTGTGTCCCCTAGCTGCATTTCGATAGGTATACTTGCCTTGATGAATTGTTAGTTTGGTTATTTTCTCCTTGCAGATATCTAAGAGACAATCAAGTTTTTGACGCCGTTGCCGGGGAAGCAACGCTCGTTGATAAATTGAAAACGCGAATATATTAATTTTATCACTTCTCTTTCTCAGCCTCGTTCTTAAAATTTTTTCCGCCTACTCACTTGAGTTAAATGGCTGGATTTTGTTAAGTGTGCATTTTTTTTTTAATTTTTCCGCCTACTCACTTGAGTTAATTGGCTGGATTTATTTCAGTAGAGTGTGTTTACTTTCTGTAGAGTGGGTGTGTTTTAATTTTCTGTCGAGTGCGTGAGTGTAGCTTTTATTTTCCGCCTACTCGCTCAGAGTTAAATGGCTGGATTTTAATTACCGCCGACTTATTAGAAACACACATCACAAATTTTTCTACACCACCTAACTCTCTCGAAAAGGGCAAAGTGGCTCTAAATGCCACTATCTTGTCTAGTACCTTGCGAACCCTTCACCGGGTAGCACTTGGGAAGTTCGGGAGTTAAAACATAAAAAATCTATTTCAAAAAAAAAAGTTTTCGAACTTCATTAGCTCTTTTATTTTCTAGTCTTTCTTCTCCTCTCTTCTTCTAGTGTATGACCCGCGGAAGTCCGTCGGTTACTTTGGACCTGGACCACGAAATTGAGCGTACTCTTCAGAGAAGATCGCGATTTCAAGGCCCTACTACCCAAGTGCCGGTTGAGGATTCCGAGTCATTTTCTACCATAAGAATGGCCGAACCCAACGTGGAGGAAGTCGTGCAAAGGCCTATGTCCTATTATGCACGACCGAATCTCGAGGGTACAGAATCTAGTATAGTTCGCCCTGCAATAGCAAATAATAATTTCGAACTGAAGCCTAGCATAATTCAAATGGTGCAGCAGTATGTGCAATTTGACGGGCTTCAAGATGAAGATCCGAACGCACACCTAGCCAGCTTTCTTGAGATTTGCGACACCTTCAAGATAAATGGTGTCACAAATGATGCTATTAGGTTAAGATTATTTCCTTTCTCTCTTAGAATTAAGGATAAGCAGTGGCTGAACACCCTTCCTAAAAATAGCATAACTACTTGGACACAATTAACTGAAAAATTTTTGGCCAAGTATTTCCCGCCTGCTAAAACTGCTAAACTTAGGAATGACATTTCTGCCTTTGGACAAATAGACTCAGAGACCCTTTACGAAACCTGGGAATGATTTAAAGAATTATTAAGACGATGCCCACATCACGCTCTGCCTGTATGGTTGCAGGTGCAGACGTTCTATAATGGGCTAAATCAAAGCACGAAGCAAATGATAGACGCAGCTTCTGGCGGTACTTTAAACCATAAGACCCCGGAAGCAGCTCTTGAGCTGTTTGAAGACATGGCCATGAACACTTACCAGTGGAATGTGCCTAGGTCCCGCCCAAACAAACCTGCAGGTCTCTTTGAAGTGGACAACGTCTCCCAACTCGCACTGCAAGTTGAAATATTGAGCAAAAAAATTACGGAGATGACTGCTGCCTCCGCCCCTCAGGTATGGGAATCTGCAACTCCTCCCGCCGAACATTTGGATTATGTAAATAATATGCCTAGAACTGCTTTTAATAATTTTTCTGCTGCGAATTATCATCCTCCTGGTTTTATTTTTCCGAATAGTTATAATCCTGCGTTAAGAAATCATCCGAATTTTTCGTGGAGCAATCCATCGAATGCTGTGCGCCCGCCACCGCAAAGTGATTTTTCTGCACCACCACCACCTCCTCAAAGTTTTCCAAAACCTCCAAATTTGGAGGAAGTGTTTTCAAAATACATGAATGCTAATGATGCTACGATTAGGACCTTAACCGGAAGTGTTAAAAATTTAGAAAATCAGGTAGGACAGCTCGCTAAAATGATTTCTGAGCGACCCGTAGGGTCTCTTCCTTCCAATACCGAGCCCAACCCGAGAGAGCAAGCGAAAGCTATAACTCTTCGGAGTGGGAAGAAAGTTCTCGGTATGATAAGTGAAGAGCCCGAGGCAATCTCCGCTTCCACTTTAAAAAATCAAAGCTCCGTTCCCGTTTTAAAAATTCCACCCTCTGCCGAAGAAAGTATCACTCCTATTTTAGAACAACAACTCACTCCACCACCCACCTTTAAAAACAATCCATCTCCGCCATACCCTTCCGAACTTAATAAACAACGACAGGATGATCAATACACCCGTTTTTTAGAAATGTTTAAACAAATCCACATAAATCTGCCTTTCCACGAAGCCATATCCCAGATGCCTAAGTACGCAAAATACCTTAAGGACCTCCTAACCAACAAGAAGAAGTTAGAGAACCTTTCTCATGTCACGTTAAATGCCGCGTGCTCGGCGGTTTTGACAAACGGATTACCGAAGAAAATCAGTGACCCGGGTAGTTTCTCTATCCCGTGTGTCTTTGGTGATCTCTTTGTCAAACACGCTTTAGCCGACTTAGGTGCGAGTATTAATCTTATGCCCCTCTCGTTGTTTAAAAAGTTAGGAATTGGTAGTCTCAACCCCACACGCATGAGTATCCAGCTAGCCAGCAGGTCAGTCAAATACCCGTTAGGAATAGTGGAGGACGTCCTAGTCAAAGTTGACAAGTTCATCTTCCCGGTGGACTTTGTCATTTTGGACATCGAAGAAGACGTCGAGGTTCCCCTGATCCTTGGCCGACCCTTCCTTGCCACCTCCCGAGCTATCATTGATGTAAGCAATGGTAAGCTCTTCCTTCGAGTGGGCGACGATGAGGTAACTTTCTCTATCACCCCCTCGATGAAGAACACACTAGCTAATGATGACTCCTGTTTTTTTATGGATACCGTAAGTGAAGAATCCTTCTCTCCCACCTCTAATTTTGAAAAAGAATTTTCCAATTTTTGTTCCTCTCCTACTCCTCCAACTGAATCTCTACACCTAAGTGAAGAATCCTCCACTCGCCTTTCTGATTTTGAAAAAGAATTTTTTGATTTCTGTTCCTCTTCTACTTTTCCAACTGAATCGCTGCACGAAGCCGCCATGGCCGCTAGCAACACCCCTTTTAATTTTACATATAAAAAAGTGTACGAGGACATAGTTTTTGAAAAAGAACAAATTTCCAAAACCTCGTATGATGACCCCCCTACCTTGGAACTAAAAGAACTACCAGAGCACCTTCAATACGCTTTCTTAGAAAAGGACTCCAAGTTGCCTGTCATAGTTTCGGCCTACCTCACGGATGCACAAAAGGATAAACTTCTTTCAATTTTACAAAAGCATCGCCAAGCTATTGCTTGGCAGATATCTGATATTAAGGGCATAAGCCCATCTTTCTGCACTCATAAAATCTTAATGGAAGATAATTCACGTAACTCTATACAACCTCAGCGCCGTATAAACCCAAACATGAAAGACGTAGTTAAGGGCGAGGTTATGAAATTGTTAGACGCAGGAATTATCTATCCTATATCCGACAGTAAGTGGGTTAGCCCAGTACAGGTAGTACCAAAGAAGGGAGGGATAACGGTCGTAAGTAATGAAAATAATGAATTAATCCCGACTCGGACGGTGAACGGATGGCGAATGTGTATAGATTACCGTAAGTTGAATGATGCCACCCGCAAGGATCACTTCCCCTTGCCGTTTATTGATCAAATTTTAGAACGACTTTCCGGACATAGCTTTTATTGTTTTCTCGATGGCCTCTCGGGGTATCTTCAAATCCCCATCTCCCCCGAGGACCAGGAGAAAACTACGTTTACTTGTCCCTTCGGCACCTTTGCCTACCGAAGAATGCCGTTTGGATTGTGCAATGCGCCAGCTACATTCCAACGATGTATGCTCGCCATCTTTGACAAGTATGTAGAGAGCATTATGGAAGTTTTCATGGATGATTTCTCCGTGTTCGGGAATTCCTTCGATAGTTGCTTAGAGAACCTTGAAAAAGTCTTAGAGCGATGCGAAGAAACTAACCTCGCCCTAAATTGGGAAAAATGTCATTTTATGGTGAGGGAAGGGTTAGTTTTGGGACATAAAATTTCTGAAAGGGGTATTGAAGTAGACGTTGCGAAAATAGAAGTTATCGAGAAACTGCCGCCACCTACGAACATAAAAGCCATAAGAAGTTTCCTGGGTCATGCGGGTTTCTACCACCGCTTCATAAATGACTTTTCCAAAATCACCAAGCCCCTTACCCATCTCTTAGAAAAAGACGCCCCATTCATCTTTGATGACCTCTGTCTAGCTGCCTTCAATTTAATAAAAGAAAAATTAGTTAATGCGCCAATCATGATAGCTCTGGTGTGGGATATTCCATTTGAAATAATGTGTGATGTGAGTAGTTATGCGGTGGGAGCCGTACTAGGTCAACGTATTTCCAAAAACTTCCACCCCATTTATTACGCTAGTAAAACACTCACATCTGCACAGGAAAATTACACCACAACCGAGAAGGAGCTCTTAGCTGTAGTATTCGCTTTTGACAAATTTCGCCCTTATATTACTCTTTCGAAAATATTGTTTTTACGGACCACTCGGCCCTCAAATATCTTCTCTCTAAAACGGATGCCAAGCATCGCTTGATTCGCTGGGTCTTACTCCTCCAGGAGTTTGACTTAGAGATCCGTGATAAGCGAGGTGCCGAGAACTTGGCCGCCGACCACCTTTCGCGCCTAGACAACCCGTTTATAGAAAAATTAGACGAAAATTCTTTTCATTACTATTTCCCTGATGAGAAGCTTTTCATAATTAACACATCTACTTCTCCTTGGTTTGCCCGCATCGCCAACTATCTAGTGGCCCGTGTGCTCCCAAAAGAGTTTTCATCTCAGCAAAAGAAGAAATTCTTTTCTGAGCTGAAAAACTATTTTTGGGAGGACCCGCATCTTTTTAAAGTCTGTGCAGACCAAGTGATCAGGAGGTGTGTTTCCTTTGATGAAGGATTAGATATTATTAAACATTTGCATGAAGGACCGACAGGTGGGCACTATCAAGCTGCTCGCACCGCTCACAAAGTGTTAAGCGCAGGTTTTTACTGGCCTACCCTGTTTAAAGATGCGCATGCCTTTGTGAGTAGGTGTAATAGTTGCCAATGGTCGGGGAATATTTCGAATAAAAATGAAATGCCACAAAAATTATTTCCTAGAGTGCGAAGTTTTCGACCTCTGGGGGATTGATTTTGTCGGCCCTTTTCCTTCTAGCTTCGGGAATAAGTACATTTTAGTTGCCGTTGATTATGTTTCGCGTTGGGCCGAAGCCCAAGCTCTTCCTATGAATGACGCCCGAGTCGTAGTTAATTTCCTAAAAAAATTATTTTCTCGATTCGGTACGCCGCGCGCTATCGTTAGCGATAGGGGTTCCCATTTCTGTAATGCGCAATTTTCAAAAATCCTAACTAAATATGGCGTTACTCATAAGCTTTCCACTGCCTATCACCCCCAAACTAACGGACAAGTCGAAGTAGTGAATAGAGAAATAAAAAGAATTTTAGAAAAGACTGTTTCAACATCTAGAAAAGACTGGTCAGCCAAATTAGACGATGCTCTTTGGGCCTACCGAACAGCGTACAAAACCGCCCTCGGGTGTACGCCATATCGGTTGGTTTACGAAAAGTCGTGTCATTTACCCGTAGAGTTAGAGCACCGCGCCTTTTGGGCCTTACGATTTTTAAACTTCGATCCCCACTCCGTCGGCGATTTTAGAAAATTTCAACTTAACGAACTCGACGAGTGGCGCACTTACGCGTATGAAAATAACAGACTTTATAAAGAGCGGACGAAGCGTTTACACGATCGACATCTTAGGCACCCAAAAATCTTTAAGCCGGGCGACCAAGTGCTTCTTTATAATTCTCGTTTACTTTTATTCCCGGGTAAATTAAAATCACGTTGGTCTGGGCCTTTTACTGTTTTAGAAGTCTTTTCTTATGGTACTGTTTTAATTTCCCACACTGATAAGGGTACTTTCAAAGTGAATGGTCAGCGTCTTAAACTGTATTTCTGTGATGATGTCAGTCTCAACCCTGTTAACTCTATCTTTCCGGTCCTGACATTTGATTAATCTGAACTTTATTTTTCTCCTCAACTTTGAACTTTATTCGAACTTTATTTTTAAACAATATTTGGGACACTCTTATTTTGATGCATCGAGCTCAAACGACGTTTTAAACAAAGGGCGCTCTTGGGAGGCAACCCAAGTTATCTTTTTCTGTTTTCTTTATTTTACACTTTTTTCCCCGGATGGCTCTGGCAAGCTGAAACTTCTGCGATCGCCTGCTCCACCGGTTCTGCTTCCATGACAAAGTCGACCAGCTGACGTTTCTTGAAGATCCACAGCACAGGCATGGAGGAACGACATCACTCAGCTTTCCCTGCAAAATAAAACCGGAGAAGTACCTGTTTTTCAATTCTGTCTTTCCTTTCTGTACTTTACTTTTCTCTCGTTCTCCGACCTCCTTCTCCATTGAGGACAATGTAGATTTTAAGCTTGGGGATGAGTTCCTCCTTTTTGCTTTTTGTAAATATCAAAAAAAAAACAAAAATTCAAAAAATTCAAAACAAGTTATTATATATATAGCTGCATTTTGGTATTTCAATAAGTACCCCATGTTTATGTTTTGTTTTTCTCAAATTTCTTTATAAACAACGTAGTTAATTATAATTTTTCTAATCATTTTTTTAATCATATTTCACAAGTAAAATGTTGGCCATGCTGTGTTTCTAATTCACGGTAGCATGTTAATGTAAAATATTTCTCTAAAACATGCATTTCTATTATGGTTTTTCGTTCTTTATTTTCTTTACTTTCTCTAAAAATTTATCATCCACTATTTTCCTTTTCGTCTTTAGATAATTTTTGTAAGAACAAATTTTGAATAACGTAGTAGATATGAACGATCCAAGTCACATATTATTTTTATTTTCAAGATAATTTCATCAATCTTCTTTTATTATCTCGAACTTGCTTTTTGAAATTTATCGACTCTATGTTTTAAATAAATTTTAAAAAAGCGTGAAAATGATTTAGGCCCTTTTTGTTTACGTTTGAGCTTTCCTGCCAACCTAAAATCTTTTACCACTAGTTAGCTGCTTTTGAGCCTTTTTTCCAAATTCATTTGATAACTCCACACAGCATTTCATTTTCACCAAAGCCCAAATTCCTACCTATCTAATCACGCTAATTTTTTTGAATGGAAATTTTGTGTTATATTTGGAGAAATTGTTGAAAAAATTGTACTCAAAAGCAATGTATTGAAAAAAAAATAAAAGAGAAAAAAAAATGAATGAAAATAATAATAATAATAAACAAAAGAGATAAATAATCATAAAGAAAAAAAAATAAATTTATTTATACATATTTTGTTTAAAATAAATTTTTTTTTTGAAACTCGTTGTTTTGGTTTAGTGTGATTTTTAAGCCTCCATGTTTATATTTGAATTCCACTCCTATTCATATTCCTAAACCAAACGTTTCGGTCCTATTAAGTCCTTTTGATTCACGCCTTTTTTAATTTTATTTAACAACTAAGAAACGACGAAAAGTAAATCAGTTTTAGTTTTGGATTTAAAATTAGATTTTTGTTATTTAATTGATATAATTATAATGCGTTGCTTGGATCTAGTAATAACTCAATACGTTCTTTTCATTGTCATTGTCTTGCTCAAATCTATTTAAAGAATTTCGTCAAAATTCTGGATGATTTATTTTTATTAAGTAAAGTTTATAAAAGTTAAACCATACCTAAATAATTGTTTTAGATTTATGTTTTACATTCTCCCTGCCAAGAATTTCGCATAGTACTTGTGTGATATGATTAAAACTTTTTGAATTAGTCACTTTTTATGATTAACTTGTCTTTATATCTTTGCTTGGGGACAAGCAAAAATTAAGCTTGGGGGAATTTGATAATACGGTTTGCAGTCAATTTTATTAGGATATTTTCGGGGTTTTAGAGCAAATCATGTCTTGTAAAGTACTTGTTTTGATTCCCCTTTGTATATATTTTTGTCGCTAATGCATTTTTTCTGCTTTTTGCAGGTTTTCACGGCTTTCAGCCGAAGTTTGCTGTGACACGCCCCACGGTCACGCCCTACCAGGGCGTGTACGTAGGGCGTGTAACCCAGAGGAATGAAGCAATTGGTCCGAAACTGCATTCCGTGGAAACGTAGTGTACACGCCCTCGGTCACGCCCGTGTCCCACCCGACACGGGCGTGTACTAGAGGCGTGTCCCCAGGTTCCGAGGAATCGCCGCAGCGCGCTCGTTTTTCCCGCTCCACCGTCGCACCGAAAGTGTCACGCCCCAGGGTCACGCCTGACCCGGGCATGACATATGGGCATGTACTTCAGCAATTCTGCCCATCACCTCCAGCATTCAATTTCCGCTCAACAAAGTCACGTCGCAATCAACACGCCCCAGGTACACGCCCTACTAGGGCGTGACCTGTGGGTGTGTACCGCAACAACTCCGTCAGAATTCAATTCCAGCCCGAAAAAGTCGCACCGAATGTGTCACGCCCCAGGGTCACGCCCTACCCGGGCGTGACAGGGGGGCGTGACCCGACCCGAAAAATTCTATAAATAGAGCCCAACTCCAGGGGTTTAGTGACACCTTTTGCTTGGAGAGGGGAGGTTCTGTCCTTTGTATTTCTGAACTTTTTAAGCATGTCTTTCCATTTTTAGTTCTTAGCTGTAGCTTTATGCTTTCCCTGTAGTAGTTCCTAGCTTCGTTCTGTATTATAATGTTAATAATAGTGTAGTTTACCTTTCCTTGCACTTGTAATCTCTGGTTTTCAAGCTGTAAGATCTCTGTTTCTATTAATAAAAAGTGTTGTTTTCTTTTACGTTTCTGCTCTGTTTTCATTTTCTTCTTCTACTCATCCCCACTCTTCCACCTCACCATGATTAACTAATCCTCCATGTACTCGATCTTAATGATCCGAGGTTCGAGTGATTAGGTTATGATGCTTTGAATCTTACCTTTTCTTTTTAGGGTTTAGCTTTGAATTACTCTTGATTTATCATGGGTTGGAGGTATATCATCGATATATACTCTCCACCTTTGCTTTCATTCTGGGCTAGCCGAGAGGCCGAAAGTTTAAAATGAGCACTCAAGAGTAAAGGGAGTTGTTCGCACCCCTCGAGAGAGGCAGACGTTCAAATCTCCCGGATTGGAGTAAAATCCATTAGAGGGGTTCACCGCATAACGCGAGTTTTAGGCCTCCGATTTAGGCGAAAGTCGGTCGGACCTTCCTAAACTCAGTTAGGCACGGCCTTCGAGAGAAGCGTGTCAATATTCATGGAACCTCCACGGTCAAGGACCTTTACCCTAATTAGCTTAGGTTTATTTATCGTATTTTTCTAACCACTCTTGCCGAGGTGATTTCTGATCGAGTGCATTTTCCCCTTCATCGTTACTAAGCTTAAGTTAATCGCTCTTTTAGCTCTCTTTAACATTTCATGCAAGTAACTCTCTTTCAATGCAACTAGTTCTCTTCCTTTAATGCGTTTAGATTTCTTCTAAAAAAAACCTTATTTTCCCGTCGATAAAATAATAGATTTCGTGTGAGTAAGCATACTCAACTGTTCCCGGATTTTAATACGACACTTGTGTCCCCTAGCTGCATTTCGATAGGTATACTTGCCTTGATGAATTGTTAGTTTGGTTATTTTCTCCTTGCAGATATCTAAGAGACAATCAATATCTACCTCAACTGTTGAGGCAGAATACATTGTAGCAGGTAGTTGTTGTTCCCAGATGCTATGGATACAAAATCAATTACTAGACTATGGTATCAACTTAAATAATTCAACTATACTTTGTGATAGCCCAAGTGCTATGACCATAGCACAGAATCCAGTCCATCACATTAGGACAAAGCATATAGACATTAGGCATCATTTCATATGAGAGTGTGTAGACAAAAACAAAATTAAGCTTGTCTATATCTACACTGATTTACAAATGGCTGATATATTCACCAAACCTCTGATTTATAAAGGGCTTCTTTATAAATTCGCTGGGAATGATCAATGAAGAAGACAAAGTTTAGTTTAACTCTGCACTCGACGAATTTGTCAAAGTTCGTCGAACGGAGATCAATGAACTATGGAAAGTTTGTGAGAAATTCATCGAACGCAGGACGACGAACTCTCTGTGAGTGAAGTTGTTTTCGTCGAACGGAGATCGACGAATTCACTTCAGAAAACTTTCGTCGAACGGAGCTCGACGAAATGTCTTCAAATATTCAGACAGGTGCCCTAACCGGAATGAAGTTTGACACGGGCTTTGACGTCGACTTCGAATCCTTTCAACATTCAGATCCAATATTTCTGCATATACTGGAACTTCTGGAGGAACAGAAACTGAAAAATCTGATGTCAACAAGGATAAAACTGTCTGCAACTGAAATTAGAGAGTGGGTTTATATATCTACATCAGAGGAGAACACTATGATCGAAACAATTGCGGGTAACTCTAAATCTTTATCTCCCGCTGTACTTACTGAGATTTTTGGATTGATTAATGGTGAAGAACAGTTAGAAATCGATTCAGAAGAATATGATATGTTGTTGAGTTTAATGGGATATACTGGAGATAATCCCAATAAGTTGTTAAAGAAACATCTGTCTGCCGAATTTAAGTTCTTGGAAGATATTGTAGGAAAGGTTTTGCTGGGCAAGAATACTGCCCATGACTACATTACCGGACACTAGTTTCTGGTTATGTGTGCAGTGATTAATAAGAAGGAAGTGGATTGGGCTCAAATCATATTTGATTTGATAAAGAAAAAGAAGAACAAGAAGAAAGTCTGTTTTGACAGGATCCTATGGATCTTATTAAAGGAAAAGGCTGATGAATCACTAGTCTCACCGACCATATTCATAAATGATAGTAAATCACTAACCTGTGCCTTATTTGGGAGGTGGGAGAGGACAATAGTCAAGCCCTCCAAGGCATCACCCTCTTCAACCACAGCTTCTGAAAGCACCAGGGCTGTAAGAGCCATTCCCCACCCTACTGAAGAGATCATCCCCACATCTCCATCTCTTCAAGCAACTCACCAACCACAATAAGTCCAACAACAACTTCCACCACATCAACAACCAACACCCTCTGTTTATATTTCCACTACAGTTATATCTTCTGCCACCTCTCCACCCCTAGATCTTACCAACATCCCTCATCTCCTATTCAGGACTACCATCAACACACTCCACCTCAATCACCCTTATCCCCCAATGATCTACCAGCTCCAACCCCACCTTCATCTCCTCTTCCACCTCACCTATCCTCCATTCCAACTTTTGATTTTCTGACTTCCCCCCTCCACATGCAAGATGTCCCTCCTCCATCCTCTCCAACATCTACCCTCCCTCAAATTGTCTCCACCCAACATTCCACTGAACCATCTACTACTCCACCTTTGGACCCCTCCACCATATCTTCCATCATTGTTATCATCACACCGCTCATAAAATCAATTATAGCAGAGGCCATTATACCTCTTGCTACCTCTATATCTACTCTATCTGCTCAACTTTCTGCCTTCACTGCTGCCCCCTCTTCATTCAGGGGTCTGGCTCCAGTATACACTGAAACCAGGCAGGGGGAGATGCTTAATGAAGAAGCTGCAGCACCTCCAGTAGAAGCAGAAATCTCAGCTCCAGCAGCTCCAGTAACAGCAGAGGCAGAAGCAATACTAGCAGATACAGATTTAATTCCAAGGGATGCAGATTTTATTCCTAATGATAGAGATTTAATTGATTTGATTCATTTCCATTGAGACTGACATGGACCTTGATGAGTCAGTCCCCGAAGAGACAGTTGATGAAGACATTCTTTTTATTTCTGAATTCATAATTAATCCCACAGTAAACTTAGTTGATTTATTGAAAAGTTTTGATACTACCTTTCTGAATTATATTCCAGCAGTACCTACTAAGCCATCTTTGGATATTGTACCATATACTTCTCCAATCTCTCCAAAAGTTGCTAAGCAACTTAGAGATAGTTTTGTTATTTCAAAGCCAGCAGTCATGCCATCTCCAGAAGAAGTTATTTCTGTTCCAACATTTGTAATGGATGACTCACCCATAACAAATCTGGATGCTTTGATTTTGGCTGATATAGAAGAATAAAGTAAGGCAGATGGTGAAAGCACTGCCAGAACTAGTTCTCCAGTCTCTCCTATGGCTTCTTCTCCTCGTCCTGTTGAAGTTTCTGCTCAAGCTCCTGAAAAGCCAATCATTTCTGCTGAGGCTCTGAAAGCACTCGATGACCTATATGATAACCCTCAGGGATCAGATAATGATAATGATGATGATGAGGATGAGGAAGATGATTCAGGTGATGAACCCAAGAGGAAGAAAGTATCCAAGAAAAGAAAAGCCCCTCCTCCTCCTGCTCCAAAGAGAAATCCAAACAATGACACTCCCTATTATATTCTCCAAAAAGATAACTCCATACAAAGGGATGTCATCTTGGATGTGGTTATATAAAAATCAGTAGAAGGATAGGAAGAAAAGTAAAAGGTACTCTCCTCCTCCAGCTCAAAGATTCAGAAAAGATCCACCTTCTCCACCTCCTCTAGCTGCTGGTGCTTCAAGCACATATTCTTAAAGATCTGCCCCACTTAAAACATATCAAAGACACTAAGGGAGATCACATGGAAGCAGCCAACACAGGCAATACTCTTCAGGAAAGCAACATCAGCAGCAACAACAACATCAACAGCAACAACAACAACATCAACAGCAGCAGCAAAATCAACAACAATAGCAACAATCCACTGAACATCAACCAGCTGAATGCTCTAAAAGCCCATCTTCTCCTCATATTCCTTTTGAAGATCCTGAAACAGCTACTACTGCTAGAATGGCCAGGTTCCAGGAAATTGTAGGCCTTTCTATGATTAACAAAGCCAAAGCTGAAGGAAAGGATCCTTCTGAATATTCAACAGTGTCAAAGTACAGGAAAGAGGAACATAAAAGATTTGATAAAGTAAACAAGTTTTTCATTGTTGATGACTACATGAAGTTGCACCCAGAATCAGTTATCCCCAGAGCTACATCTTTGAAGATTATAAGTGTTGCTGACATGACCATGACAAAAGTGCAAGCTTCAGATCCCAAAAGAGAAATTGTGTTTACAAATCCTGGAGAGAAGAGAAAGCAAGAAATACCAAAGGAAAAGAAACAGAAGAAGTAAATTTTGAACTCTTTTGTTTTCTACAATTATCTATAACTGCTCTGTATTCTGAACAAAGCTTATGTATATATATATCTGCTACATGTGTTATTGATCTCTGCCAGATATATGCTTTTTCTGCTTTGTTTATTTTCAATTTTGATTTGAGTCTGTAATTAGTGATCTCACCCAAATAGTGGGATATTGTTGGATCCCTAGTAAGATTTGAGGTAGGTTCACTAAGTTAGGATCATATGACCCATAATGTATAGCCAGGGTCATAGTTGTGTCCTACAGTCTAGGTCAAGTCCTTAGAGCCAACATCACATGGACCAGCTATCAACAAGACTGCCAGAGACTCAAGACTTAGAAGATTTCAAGACTCTGTAAAGTGAGTTCGACGTTCGTCGAACTCAGGATGACGATTGTCGTGATCAGTTCGACGATCTTAGAGTTAATACTCTGAGCTGAGCTCGACGAACTACATTCTCTAATCGACAAAAACATGGATTACAACAACACTTCAAGTTCAGGAAAGATCAAGATATCCCAAGTCCTTAGAATCAAACTTTGGTCGACGAACTTTATTCTTTGGTCGATGAATCTTTGGACTACTATAGCATTCTGTCATGACTATGTTCTCTAGTCTCAGGTCGACGAACTTAGTTCTCTGCCCGAGGAACTCTGGATTATCTTCTTCAACAACTTAGAACCAGAAGACTTGTGTGAACACTCAGAGTATATGTCGACACCAACTGAGTCGACACTAGAAGCACTTGTGTCGACACACAGATCATCAGTCGACACTTTGGAAAGGTTGTGTCGACACCACACAGAAGACATGTGTCGACACACAGGATATCAGTCGACACCACCTGTGTCGACACTAGGAGTAATTGTGTCGAGACACAGAATATGTGACAACTACAGAAACTCAGCTCGATGAAATCAAATCTAAGGTCGACAAATTCTGGAGACTTTACTTTCATTTCAGATACAACTGTGAATATTCTAAGTCCAGAATAGTTGCTGAACTCCAGTCGACGAACACAGTTATCAGCTCGACGAATTATGTCCTCAGTTCGACGATTCCAGACTTAGCATTTATTCCTTCTGTCCTTATCTATGGCAATAATATCTGAATGATTAATGATAAAATATTCTCTGAATATTACCGTTGGACGGTACATTAATCACGGCTTTCATCAGAATTATTGCTTTCCATTTTTTCAAGGGACGGTTGGGGAAAGAAATCAATGCAGTTTATTTTCAAGGACCGCCAGCATTGATTGCCGCAGAAGGATTCAATTTTCGAAAGGAAATTCCCTCAGGAAATATAAAAGAGATTTTTCTCTCTTTCCTGACAGCAAGAAAGAACAATCAGAGTACCAGAGCAATCACAGATGTCACAACCCGCATTTTCTCCGAAATTAAGAACTATCAGAGTATGAAAAAACATGCGTCGTGATGCCACGTCGAGCAGGGGATAACTTTCGACGCTCAGGGGAACACCATTTAACTAGACTATGAAATTTTATAAGTTTAATGATTAGAAAATCAGTTACATTTTAAAGGCCGTTTCCCTCAGCTCAATGGATCATCTAGTCCACAGTTTTAAAACTTTACTTATAGCAGCGGAAAATACTTTATTTATATTTAACATCCTATGAGAGTGCATAAGTGACCCCCGAGGTCAACTTTTACTATGCAAGACTCTAGATTTATTTCATATTATAAATAAGAAAATGATCTTTTTTACGTAGCTTGGAAAGTATTGTATGAGTATTATAAACATGCTGATCATGAGATATACTTATAATAGTATTTTTTTAGGTTTTAAAGTAACTAGCAACATAGCATAAATCTTCCCAAGAGCAAATAGACTATCTCCAGAAAGGTAGCAGTGAAAGAAACATATCTAGTATCATAAGTAAAAATCACCAGCGGGCGTGAACAACCTGACACGAACCCACTAGCGAGCATGTATGTTTGTAAGAAAAACAGAAAAAACTACCTCACAAGACCAAGAAACTGATCTCTACAGTACAAGAGATCACCAGCAACAACACAACAAAACTAGCCGTCTACTCGGCTACTAATCAGAACCTGAGGCATTCAGAGAAGAAAAGAATACCTCAGCAAGTAAAACAAGAAAATCTGAAAAAGAGCATTATATCAAAATGGAACCAAGGAGAGTAAGAAAACATGACAGTAAAAGTAAGTGCTATCCTAAGTAAGCCAAAGTACACCAAGCACAAGGAAACAACAACAAGCGCTGCTCAAATCCTGCAAAGGCTAAAAGGCAAAAGAAAAGAGAACTTGCCAAAATATGCTGCATTCTATAAGGAAGAAACACCTAACAATCCTAATTTGTGAGTTAATGGCAGTAGTAAACAACATGAACCTGAGTTGGTGACCAAAAACAGTCCCCCAAACAAAACAGTTCCAACTAAAAATTCACTGTATCAGCACAAGGCCACCACATACCCAGCCCGTACCTGGGATTAAAAGGTCGCGGCCACGGCAATACCCATCCCGTACCTGGGATTAAAAGGTGGCGGCCACAGCTCGCACACAAAACCATCCCACTCCTTTAGAGTGTCAAAACACCACTACCTGCCATAACCCACGATTCGGCATTCAAAAAATAGCCGACAAACAACCCCAAACCCAATGGGATTCACTTGGGAAAATAAGGGAAGACAGAGGGAAAAATCGTCGAACACAGCTTACAGGAATCATCGAGCTCAGTTCGACGATTTTTCGTCGAACTCAGGATACATGGAAACACCGATCTTAGTTCGACGATTATCGTCGAACTCATATCGACGACCTTCACCGATCTCAGGAAACCGGAGATCATCCATCTCCGTTTGACGATCATCGTCGAACTCAGATCGACGATCTTCGTCGAACACAGATAGTCGGGGATCGTCGATCCCAGCTCGATGATTGTCGTCAAACTCTGATCGACGATCTTCGTCGATCTATGGCAGTCGGAGATCGTCGATCTCCGTTCGACGATTTCCGTCGAAATCAGATCGATGATCTTCGTCGAACTGGCAGCGTTGAGTGCACTCAACGCTGTCAACACTACCCACAGAACTTTTGCAAACATTAAAATCTAATGCTACCTAACTTACCGGGCAACGACTACCATACAGGAAGGTCAAATCCAACACTCATCTACACAACTCCCAGCACCCAAACTGGGCAAACCTTAACAGCAGGGGAAGATTAAGAATTAGGCTAAAATACTACCCAAATTCGAGATCTAATAAGGAACAATTTGATAAAAGGCAAGACTACTATAGCCTAGCCGAAAAACTTGAAGTTTCAGAACTTGAGAAAGTAAAAGAAAAAAGCAAAGGAGCATTCATGATTCAAGATCCGATGATTTTGACGGGAAAACAGGGCAAAATAAATGATCTCTGGAAAATGTATGATAACTGCAAATGTGAACATAAAAGGAAAAAAACTTGGCAAGGGTAGGAGCACCACTTGCCTCAAATTCCAGCAAAGCTTGGACGGCCCCTTCCTCCCACTCGGCACCAGCAGCACAGAACAAGACGAAAATTTCGTCGGAGTGTAGGTCTAGGGGAGAGCAATCCAAATCCGCCTTCGAAATCGAATTTCGCCCGCTAAAACTCCGGGAATCGGCGGTGGAAGGCAAGGGCAGCCCGCCGGATTTCCTCTCTTGCACAGGGACGGAGGTTGTATTCCGAGATAGACAAAGAATCATCAAAAGTCGCTTTTCTAAATAAGGTTATATATAGATAGCGGCTAAATACCAAATATTTTCTATTCTTAGCCAATCCAAACGCTGCCAGCCACCAATTCACCATAACTGCTACTATCTAAACGAAATAACTATATATAATATATAATATCGCATTAATATAAATAAAATACAAAACGACGCGAAACACGAACATTCTCGGAATTCGACGAAATTTGCACCGTAGCTAAATACCCACGCTACGAACGCAACGGCGGAGTCGAAATCAACTTTCGACCAACAAAACTCGGGTTATGACTACCCGAAGCCAAAACACAAGCATCCCCTGAGAGGCCTCACCGGTTACCAAAATAGACCCGGCTTGTTAGGGAATCTTGCCAAAAAGGCTACCAACAACGACAAAAGGAACCTAAAGAGCTAAGACCACGCTCTAACAAACAGCATATGCCGGAAATGCGTCAACGTAATGCCAAATGAGAATTAAATAATCGTAGACAAATCGAGGGTGTTACAGTCACTCCCCCTAAAAGAAAGTTTCGTCCCGAAACTTTACATACACAACTTCTACTATAGAAGGAAAGTAACAAAAAAAGAGCTACTAGAAAGAAAACGTACCAATCAAATCAAGGGAACAGATGAGTGTAACAGTCCAAATTTCGGAAACAGGAATTTTTGGGTGACACGGCCTAGGACACGGGCGTGTCCCAGGGCGTGTCAGCTGACACGGCCTGCGACACGGGCGTGTCGCAGGGCGTGTCGAGGTGTGTCGACGATCGGGCTTTGTCTCGATGATTTTTTTTCGCTCGACGATGTGTTGAGAGGGGGCACACGGCCCAGGACACGGGCGTGTCCAAGGCCGTGTCGCATGCTCGACGACTTTATCTCGACGATCGTCGAGTGTCGAGACGTGTGTGCGTCGAGTGTCGAGAAGTGCACACGGCCTGTGACACGGGCGTGTCACAGGGCGTGTCAAATCGGGTCGACGAACTCAGCCCGCCGAAGGATTTCGACAGGGCGTGTCTTTGTGCCGTGTCAGGGCACACGGCCTGGGACACGGGCGTATCACAGGCCGTGTGAAGTCTCGGGATGATTTGGGATTTTTTTCGCCCAGGCACACGGCCACAGACACGGGCGTGTTCGAAGGCGTGTTGGTGACACGGCCCAGGACACGGGCGTGACCCATGGGCGTGTCACTGGTTTGGATAAGTCAGTTGACCACCGCTTGAGGCACACGGCCTGGCACACGGCCGTGTCCGAGGACGTGTCGGGTCAAAATCTGTGTTTTTGGCAAAATCGTGGCCGTCCATTCCTTCAGCTGGGATCCAAGGGCTGAAGCCTCTTCCTCTTTTTCCTAAAGGCCGAAAACTGAGAAGTGCTTCTCATTTGTTTTGGCCTTAATCTTTCTTCAAGATAAGAGAAAGAGAGAGAGAAAGGAGGAGGAAGAAGGAAAGGGGGCTGCTGCTGGTGGTGCTGCTGGTTACCGACGAGCAATCCGAAGCCAGCGTTGCGGAGGAAACGCTCTTGCGAGTCTTGCAAGCACGCTTTGTGGTCATGGCACCGAAGCGGTCGTCAAGGGTAACGACTCTTCTTCCTAGCCATATGAAGGCTTCTTTTTGGCATAGCTTTGTGATTTCCCCCACCAAGAGGTGGCTGATTTTGGAAATCCTTGGGTGGATGCTTGAAATCCCCTTTGTTAGCATATAGATCCGGAAATAGAGTACAGAATAGGCATGCTGTGTGAAGCCCATCTGGACAGGTTAGTCTGGATTGGTGATGTTGCATACGAACCGGAGAAGACTCTGTGATAACGTGTAGGTTAAGGAGTCTATGGGTTATACCTCCGAAAAGGAGTTGCAGGAAGTACTGGGGTGGTAGCCCAGGAAAGTAGCCTTGTGATGTTTTTGGGTTCAACCTGTGAATGAAGCACAGGAAGTACTGGTGTGACCAGGAAATGCCCTTTGTGATGCTTGATGTCGTAGGGTGTTCCCCTGTGAAGCGAGTAACAGGAAGGACTGTCAGGATAGCCAGGAAAGACCCCTGACATTTGTGCTTGTGCGGTGTCCACCTGTGAAGAGAGTCACAGGAAGTACTGGGAGGCCCAGGAAAGACCCGCTGTTGTGCTAAGGAAATGGGTATCGAGATATGCCCAAGCTTGAATGCCAGGAACAGGATTGGTGAGACTGACCCGCGCCTTTGATAGCCATGAGTACGCTGTACTCGGAGAAGGCAAGGCGATTTGAGCAACGGGGGGTGGAGGATCCGACCTGCGCTATGTCCGTCCGACGTGAGACCAAAAGGTGCGGTCTGTTGGAGCGCATAGCAAGAGTCTTCGGCCTGCGCGCCATGACACAATGGGGGGCTATGGGCCATCCCGGTGTAGGAAGACTAACTCCGGCTGCACGCCATGGAGTAAATGCTCAAGAGATTTACCGTTGGGCTGTGACCCTAATACGGTGGTGGGCAAGACCTTTGCTAGAACACCAAGAATGTGCCCTGAGTGCACGGACCGTTGGGCCGGGTGGCGAACGGTTGTGATGGCTTGTGTGCGTGAAAGCACATTTGATGATATATATAGATTGCCATCCTTGTGATTTGCTATGCTTGCAGAGAAGTACCGCTGCCCCGAGAGAAGGGGTAGGGTCGTTATAATTTGGTCAGCTAAACGCTGACCGTTGCTTTTGTTTGCCACCGTTGGGTGGATTGTCCCTGTACAGGTGCTGGAGAGCCGAGCAGGACGAATAGAGGTTGATGTTCCTGCTGATGTTGCTGCTACTGTTGCGAGCCCTCGAAGGCTCGATGTTGTTGTGTGTTTTCTTTTCGTGTGGCCGGCCTGCGCGCCAATTGTTTTAGGCCACTGTGTGAAAGCCCTGTATAGGCCATAAGGCCAACTCTTTTGTACGTCTTGTAAGACATTCCTATATGGTATAAAATGTGAAGTTTTATGTTTGGACATTCATGAGGAGTTCCAGTTGTAGTTAGGCTTCCGCTAGAATGATTTGTGATAGGTGCGATGCGCTACTCTGATATCATCATGTACCTTCACCGCCTGTTTTGTGCTATATACTGTGGGGCCCCGGCCGGACCTTCTAGAATATACCATATGAACGGATGGGGTTGTTACAATGAGGGTGAGCCTCCCTCATAGCCGACTCTAGCTCCCAAGTCGCGCTTTCCAAATCCTGATTCTTCCATAGAACTTTCACCATCGGGATAAACTTTGTCCGCAGCACCCGATCTTGAGTATCCAAGATGCGGACCGGCACCTCAACATATGAAAGATTAGGCTCCAACTGGGTCACAACATCCAAGACTTGCCCAATGCATCGCACACACTTCCGTAATTGGCTTACATGAAATACATTATGAATACCTGGGAAGTTTGCCGGCAAATCCAACCTATATGCTGACACGCCAATCCATTCAACAATCTTAAACGGGCCCACATACCTCAGATCCAATTTCAAGTTCTTATCGAACCTCCTAACACCAACCATCGGGGAAACCTTAAGAAACACAAGGTCCCCTACAGAAAACTCAAAGTTAGACCTACGTGGGTTGACATTCTTCTCATATCTCTTCTAAGCTATCCAAAGCTTTTCTCGAATAAGCTTCACTGCGACTTCCATTTCCTCAAGCGCATCCGGACCCAGCACAGGCCTCTCACCGACCTCGGTCCAAAATAAGGGAGTTTTGCAATGCCTCTCATACAAAGCTTCAAACGGAGCCATTTACAAGCTCTCCTGGTAACTGTTGTTATATGCAAATTCCATAAGCCGCAAACGCTCATCCCACGCTCCATCGTAGTCTAAGATGTAGCATCTAATCATATCCTCAACTATCTTGTTCACTCGCTCAGTCTGACCATTGGTATGAGGGTGGTAAGCTGTAGAATACCTCAAATCTGTACCCAAACCCTCTTGCAGACTCCTCCAGAAGCGAGATGTAAAACGGGAGTCTTGATCTGAAATGATGCTAACTGGCACACCGTGTAATATGATGACCTCGTTCAAGTACATCTTTGCTATCTTCTTCATAGGGTAATCTATCTTATAGGGTACGAAGTGCACACACTTCGTCAATCGGTCCACAATCAGCCAAACTGAATCAAATCCCCATGGAGATCTCGGTAAGCCCGTAATGAAGTCCATAGAAATACTCTCCCACTTCCAAGTCGGGTTCTCCAACGGGGTCAACTTGCCACCAGGCCTTCCATGATCGGCCTTTCACATGCTTGCAAGTGTGGCACTAAGCTACAAATCAGGCTATATCACCCTTCATCCCTTACCACCAGGCAATCTGCTTCAATTCATGATACATTTTTGTAGATCCTGGATGGTAGGCAACACTGGATCCATGAGCCTCTCTGCATAACATAACCCTGATGTCTCAAACAGCGGGGATGCAAAACCTGCAACAGTACTTCAAAGTACTCGCATCATCGATAGAAAAATCTGGCAACTCCCCTCTCTTAGTCCTGAGGTATAAGTGCAGAAGTTCCGGATCATCCTTCTGGTGCAACTTGGTAAGTGAAATCAAAGACGGCTCTGCCACTACCAAACTGCTCTACATGTCACAACATCCCACGGAGATATCCATCAGGAGGAACTCTTCCACTAAATGATCGACGGTGAGATTAAAGATCTTCCCCGTCTTCTGGTTCAGGGCATCAGCCACCACATTGTCCTTGCCCGGATGATACTGTATCTCCACATCATAATCGGCAACATACTCTAGGCACCGCCGTTGGCGCAGATTCAACTCCTTCTGAGTGAACACGTACGTTAGACTTTTATGATCTGTGTAGATCTTGCACTGAGCACCATAAAGTAGATGTCTCCACAGCTTTAGCGCATAAATCACAACTGCAAACTTAAGGTCATGCGTAGGGTAATTTCTCTCATGAGTCTTAAGTTGCCTTGACCCATACGCAATCACTTTCCCAGCCTGCATTAAAACTCAACCCAGACCAACATGTGAAGCATCCACGTACACATCATACTCCATGCCCTCAGTAGGTAGTGTCAGAACGGGAGCAGTGCACAATCTGTTCTTTAGTTCCAGGAATGCTTATTTGCACTTCTCGCTCTAAACAAAGGCCGTGTTCTTTTGAGTCAACTTGGTCAAAGGTGCAGCAAGGGTGGAGAAGCCCTCCACGAACCTCCTGTAGTAGCCGGCCAACCCTAGGAAGCTTCTAATCTCCTTGGGTGTGCCCGGCCTGCTCCAATCCATCACTACTGCGATCTTTTTCGGGTCGACCGAGATCCCATCCTTATTCACAACGTGACCCAAAAACGAGACCTGAGGCAACCAAAATTCGCACTTGCTTAGCTTGGCGAATAACTTGTGGTTCCTCAACTCCGATAGAACCAAGCGCCGATTGTGCTCATTCTCCTCAGCACTGCGAGAGTAGATCAACACATCATCGATGAATACCACCACGAGCTTGTCCAGAAAATCCTTGAACACCTGATTCATCATATCCATGAAAGCTGATGGTGCGTTGGTCAAACCAAACGACATCACTAGAAACTCGAAGTGTCCATGCCTTGATATAAACGCAGTCCGTGGAATATCTGCCTCATGGATCTTGAGCTGATGATAGCCAGAATGAAGATCGATCATGGAAAATACCGTGCTACCACGCAACTGATCAAATAAGTCATCGATCCTCGGCAGAGGGTACCTGTTCTTAATGGTAAATTTGTTCAGCTCCCTATAATCGATGCACGGCCTCATTGATCCATCCTTCTTCTTCACAAATAGAACAGGAGCACCCTCAAGGCGACGAACTCTGCCTGATAAAGCCTTTTGCCAACAACCTGTCCAACTAGCCTCGCAACTCCTCCAACTCACGAGGGGCCATCCGGTAAGGCACCTTAGCAATAGCACGCGTACCATGTTCCAAATCAATCACAAACTCAACATCCCGCTCGGGGGGAAGACCAGGAAGGTCATCAGGAAAAACACCAGAGAAACCACATACAACAGGAATCTCCTCCAAGCGCGGTACACTAACATCAGTCCCAACCACCGAAACTAAACAAGCAAAACAATCAGAACGAAATGCTTCTGAGCACATACCGCAAAAATGACAGGGGAATCCTGGCACAGATCAGCGTACACACTTCCAGACTGACTGTTGTCCTTGATGAAGTCCAAGCATTTCACTTTTCACTGAATGACCGCATCATACTTAGACAACCAATCCATGCCCAGAATAACATCGAAGTCCTCTAGAACAATCATCTTCAGGTCTGCCTTCACAAGGTAGTCCCCCAACAAAACAGGGCAATCCAAAATGCCCAAATCTGATAACACAGATTCACCAGAAGGGAACTTGACATGGAAGGTATCACGAACTTGTTCTAGAATCAACTGATAATGCTCTAGAAAAGCTCTAGCCACAAACGAGTGGGTAGCGCCGGAGTCGAACAGAACACGCGCCCAGCGGTTCTTCACCTTAAATTTTCCTGTAGGAGTACATAAGCAACTAAGGAACTACCAAACAAAAACTGTAACCATTCTAGAAAATAAAACTTTCAGGCTAGGAAAACAACTAACCTGAGATGACCTGAGTCGAAGTTTGAGCCTCCTCGGAAGAGATCACATTCAGCTTTCCTTTGCCCTTATCCATACGCTGAGGCGGAGGTAAAGCCTGAAGTGGAACTTCATGAAGAATAGGCTGGACCTGAGGACACCTTGTCTTGATATGGCCCTTTTGGCCACACTGATAGTAGACTTTATCCTTGGACCAGCACTGGGCAGCATCATGCCCGGGTCGCTTGCAAACAGAATAGGAAACATCCTTCCTAGGAGCACCTTGAATAGCATGAACTTGCTCCTTCCTCTGAGCTCCCACCTTCTTGAAACACCTCTCAACAGGGTGGTCTGACCGGCCACAGAAGCTACACACTACCTTGCTCTTCTTTCCTGAAGCAGCAGACTTCCTCTTATCCTTCCTCATTTGCTGGCCTCTGTTCTTTGCGGTCTCAATTGCCTCCAGTTTCAGAGCAGCCTCCACTACCCCTGCATAAGTCTCTGATCCATAAGCACTGGCCAACTGCTGAACCTCGCTTCTCAAGCCACCAAGGAACCGCTTGACTCGATCTGCTTCAACACTCACCAACCCAGGGGCAAATAGGCTCAACTTACTGAACTCTATCTCGTACTCACTGACCGTGAGTTGCCTCTACTTCAGGTGAAGGAAGTCGTTCATTAGTCGGTCAAGCTTGACCGAAGGCAGGAACTTCCACAACAACATCTCCTAGAATAATCCCCAAGAGCAACCGGCCACTAAGCTCTCCTTTTCCCTAAGCCACCAGCTCTTAGCTAAACCCATTAGCTGATAGGCGGCTATCATCACTCTCTGATCATCTACAATATCAGAGTACAAGAACATCTCCTCCATGGAGATCAGCCAATCATCTAAGACCATGAAATCTGCCTTCCCATTGTATGTAGGAGGGCTAAGTTTATTTTCAAGGACCGCCAGCATTGATTGCCGCAGAAAAATTCAAATTTCGAAAGGAAATTCCATCAGGAAATATAAAAGAGATTTTTCTCTCTTTCATGACAGCAATAAAGAACAATCAGAGTACCAGAGCAATCAAAGATGTCACAACCCGCATTTTCTCCGAAATTAAGAAGTATCAGAGTATGAGAAAACACTTGTCGTGATGCTACGTCGAGCAGAGGATAACTAACGACGCTAAGGTGAACACCATCTAACTAGACTATGAAATTTTATAAGTTTAATGATTAAAAAATCAGTTACATTTTAAAGGCCGTATCACTCGGCTCAGTGGATCATCTAGTCCACAGTTTTAAAACTTTACTTATACGCAGCGGAAAATACTTTATTTATATTTGACATCCTATGATAGTGCATAAGTGATCCCCGAGGTCAACTTATACTATGCAAGACTGTAGATTTTTTTTATATTATAAGTAAGAAAATGATCTTTTTTTATGTTACTTGGAAAGTAGTGTATGAGTTTTATAAACATGCTGATCATGAGATATACTTATAATAGTGTTTTTTTTAGGTTTAAAAGTAACTAGCAACCTAGCATAAATCTTCCCAAGAGCAAATAGACTATCTCCAGAAAGGTAGCAGTAAAAGAAACATATCTAGTATCATAAGCAAAAACCACCAGCGGGCATCAACAACCTGACACAAACCCACTAGCGAGCATGTATGTCTGTAAGAAAAATAGAAAAAACTACATCACAAGAACAAGAAACTGATCTCTACAGTACAAGAGATCACCAGCAACAGCACAGCAAAACTAGCCGTCTACTCGACCACTAATTAGAACCTGAGGCATTCAGAGAAGAAAAGAATACCTCAGTAAGTAAAACAAGAAAATCTGAATAAGAGCATTATATCAAAATGGAACCAAGGAGAGTAAGAAAACATGACAGTAAAAGTAAGTGCTATCCAAAGTAAGCCAAAGTACACCAAGCACAAGAAAACAACAATAAGCCCTGCTCAAATCCTGCAGAGGCTACAAGGCAAAAGAAAAGAGAACTTGCCACAATATGCTGCATTCTACAATGAAGAAACACATAACAATCCTAATTTGTGAGTTAATGACAGTAGTAAACAACATGGAACTGAGTTGGTGACCAAAAACAGTCCCCCAAACAAAACAGTTCCAACTAAAAATTCAATGTATCGGCACAAGGCCACCACATACCCAGCCCGTATCTGGGATTAAAAGGTGGCGGCCACGGCAATACCCAGACCGTACCTGGGATTAAAAGTTGGCGTCCACGGCTCGCACACAAATCCATCCCACTCCTTTAGAGTGTCAAAACACCACTACCTGCCTTAACCCACGATTCGGCGTTCAAAAAATAGCCGACAAATAACCCCAAACCCAACGGGATTCACTCGGGAAAACAAGGGAAGACAGAGGGAAAAATCGTCGAACACAGCTTACAGGAATCGTCGAGCTCAGTTCGACGATTTTTCGTCGAACTCAGGACACAGGGAAACGCCGATCTTAGTTTGACGATTATCGTCGAACTCAGATCGACGACCTTCGTCGATCTCAGGCAACCAGAGATCGTCGATCTCCGTTCGACGACCTTCGTTGAACTCAGATCGACGATCTTCGTCGAACACAGATAGCCGGGAATCGTCGATCCCAGTTCGACGATTATCGTCGAACTCAGATCGACGATCTTCGTCGATCTAAGGCAGCCAGAGTTTGTCGATCAAAGTTCGACGATTTCCGTCGAACTCAGATCGACGATCTTCGTCGATCTGGCAGCGTTGAGTGCACTCAACACTGTCAACACTATCCACAGAACTTCTGCAAACATTAAAATATAATGCTACCTAACTTAACGGCTAACGACTACCATACAGGAAGGACAAATCCAACACTCATCTACACAACTCCCAGCACCCGAACTGGGCAAACCTTAACAGCAGGGGAAGATTAAGAATTAGGCTAAAATACTACCCAATCCGAGATCTAATAAGAAACAATTTGATAAAAGACAAGACTACAATAGCCCAGCCAAAAAACTTGAAGTTTCAGAACTTGAGAAAGTAAAAGAAAAACGCAAAGGAGCATTCATGATTCAAGATCCGATGATTTTGACGGGAAAACAGGGCAAAATAAAAGATCTCTAGAAAATGTATGATAACTGCAAATGTGAACATAATAGGAGAAAAAACTTGTCAAGGGTAGGAGCACCACTTGCCTCAAATTCCAGCGAAGCTTGGACGGCCCCTTCCTCCCACTCGGCACCAGCAGCACAGAACAAGATGAAAATTTCGTCGGAGTGTAGGTCCAGGCAAGAGTAATCCAAATCCGCCTTCAAAATCGAATTCCGCCCTATAAACTCCGGGAATCGGCGGTGGAAGGCAAGGGCAGCCCGCCGGTTTTCCTCTCTTGCACAGTGATAGCGTTTATATTCCGAGAAAGACAAAGAATCATCAACAGTCACTTTTCTAAATAAGGCTATATATAGATAGCGGCTAAATCCCAAATATTTTCTATCCTTAGCCAATCCAAATGCTGCCAGCCACCTATTCACCATAACTGCTACTATTTAAACGAAATATCTATATATAATATATAATATCGCATTAATATAAATAAAATAAAAACGACGCGAAACCCGAACATCCTCGGAATTCGACGAAATTTGCACTGTAGCTAAATACCCACGCTACGAACGCAACGGCGGAGTCGAAATCAACTTTCGACGAACAAAACTCGGGTTATCACTACCCGAAGCCAAAACAATAGCATCCCCCGAGAGGCCTCACCGGTCACCAAAATAGACCCGGCTTGCTAGCGAATCTTGCCAAAAAGTCTACCAAAAACCACACAAGGAACCTAAAGAGCTAATACCACGCTCTAACAAACGGCACATGCCGGAAATGCATCAACGTAATGCCAAACGAGAATTAAATAATTGCAGAAAAATCAGGGGCGTTACAACAGAGACACATCATACACAGATACAGAGATTTTTCAATCAGTCTGTCTTCAACAGCTTCTCTGCTCCTTTCACAAAAGCTCTGATACAAAAAGAAGATCTGCTCTCAGAATAAGAAGAACAATCATACAAAATAAAGAGTCTTCTTAAATCAACACTCCAGGACTTCCAAGGACAACAACTATCAAATCTGTCAAGAAGATCCTGCAAATAAAGGCTAAAAGCTTGAAGGCCTATCACCCTGCAGCAAGGCTTCCATATTTCCCTGAACCATTCAATATCTCAGGGGGGGCCATTTGCTACCATCAATAATCCACAAGTCCTCTCTCTGATTGTTGACAGAGAAGACATAATCAACTCTCTCACCCCTTCTGTATAAAGGCTTGTCATCTCCCTTCAAAAGTGATTCCTGGTTACAAGTCACCTGATCAAAAGACTTGGGGATTTGGTTTTTGAGCACCTGATCAAAAGCTCATTGGTGTCAGGCACCTGATCAAAAACCTGAGTGGATTCCTACCAGGGTGGTAGAAGAGTGGATGTAACCAGGTTGGGGAACCACTATAAATTTCTTGTGTCGTCTGGTTTCCCTCTTTCTTTTGTTTTCTTGATGTGGCTGTGGTAGTTAGTTTCTATTCTTTTATATTTTGATTTATTTACTACTGCACTTAGACTAATCTGCATTATCCAGCAGAGAATTTTATAAAACTCTAAATACTCTATTCACCCCCCTCTAGAGTATTCCTGATGTAACTGCTCACTTTCAATCTCCAACACAGAATGTGGATCTTCGGAACACTTTTACGCACCCCGGTGGGATGAGGAATATCCTCTTTCTGATGCCGAGGTTTGAACCTCCTTATTGGATGAGGCAGTCCCTCTTACCACCGCGGACCATGAGTTTTCTAATTCACCATAATACGACTCATGTGATACCGACGATGATCTGTGTTTGGATCATGCTGAGAGTGATACCGGGATCACTCTCCTATATTCTGATTATTTTAGTTCATCATCTCTTTTATTACTTGATCCCCCTTCTTTATCTGAGCATGTGCAGGTTGAGTCCCCACAGATACGTTGGGATGACGATGAGTCTGGTGCCCATGTCATTTCCATCGCTACCTACACATCTGTGGTTGACGATACCTTGCTGGGCAAGAATTTATTTTGTGGTGAGAAGAGTGAGGACCAGCGCACCTCCTCCTCTTACATCTTATTGCCTCTACCTGTGATGGGCAGGTATTCTTATTTAGGTAGAGGGGTAACTGCATTATCTCTGTATCGGTATAGGCTACAGCAACGAATATTGGGACAGTTATATGTGTATTTTTTGTTTCATAGGCCCATTATCTAGAACTCTTCATTAGCCGAAGAAGTCGTGCTGGGATGATAATAATCCCAGTAGTTATCTTCCATTTCCTTTATTTTTATTTTTCATGTCTATTTAAGTTTTAGTATTTCTTTATAGTTTGTATATTTTTCGTTTGTTTTTGAGGAGCTGACCCCTGTAGGTATTCATGGTACACTCGTATTAGCGGGGTTGTGATTCTTCGTATTGCGGAACTGCTTCTGTGTTTTCACGCGTCTTCTGGTATGCTCATTTGCTGAGCATGGGGTAACCTCTCCCCCGACTTATATTTCATTGTTTTTATTGCGAATCTTGTGATAGGTTGCTTGGATTAAGTCTGGTGGGCGAGAGATTCGAGTTGTTATCAGCTCACGTGCACATTCCACTCGCATACTAGAAGCTTTTATTGTTATATCATTTGCATTTGCTTTGCACTCACAACACCCACTTGAGAGCGTTTACTAAAGCACTTGCACGCGCCGAGCTTGTTTATCACTTGTGTGTAGAATAAAGAATGTTGTGTTGGTTTAGGATTGCATGATGGAGTAAAATGTTGACTCCAAGAGTGTTCCTAGGTGTGCACTCATGCTCACTTAGTGTCTGTATAGATTAAAATTCTTTATATGCTTATAGTTTCTATTTATCTATTAGCGTAGAGTTTGTTTACGGTACTCTAGTTGTTAATCCGGTTATGAATCAAACAGTGGTGTAGGATTGTGTGTGGGAGTTCAATACCCTCGTATTGCTCGAGTCGGGAGGAAGGGTTGTCTTTCTCGGTGGCTAAGAACTTGCCCCTAGCTACTCTCGAAGCATGGGTACATGGTTAGTCAAGTACGTGCGTGATATAGGCCGTCACTTTGTCTAGTTTGAGCCTTGTACCATTCCTGACATCTATCTGTTGTTATGCCCGTTGAGCATGTCCCTTCCTTAAACATCCCTACGCCTCGCTACAAAAGCCATATAGCCTTTCCTACTCGCACTTCTGAATGTGGTCGCTCGGTTAGCCTGTTTTGTTGTAGTTTGCATCTGTTATCTGTGGGAAGTTATGTTGATTTTTGTGTAGCTTGTGGTGTTGTCGTTTCTTTCTGCTTGTTTTGGCTTTTTGGATAAAAAAGGGAAGAAAATAAAAAAATATATAATAGTAAATGAAATGAAAATTCCCAATGTGGAATAAAAGAAGAAATAAAGAAAAATATTGTTGTTGAGTTGGAAATTTTGTTGCATTGTGTTCGTTATGGGCGTGCACACACCGTCAAAAGTCCAAGTCCAAGTCTGGTGGTGCAAGCATATGGTTACTGACATTGGTGGATTCCTTTGGAGATTTTACTGATACCTGATCTTTGGCAATGCTCACCTCATTGTGCGTCTGCTTTTGTTCTACGCGCAACCAAATGATTCATTGTGATTCACTTTAGGAGTATTTGTAATATCTCCTTTATGTTTATAGGAATTAAAAATTAGTATGCATGAATAGAAGAGTTTTATACTATTATTTTTTGTACATGAGGGTATGACTTTGCATGGTACTCTATTTATGCAATTGCTTAGTCAACTAGCCTTCTTTGACTCTATTTAATTCTTGTGGTGTGATGAGTCCGATTTATATAGGATTTTTCGGACTCATCTGGGCAAGTTTTCACGCACTTGCACTTAACTTTTAGTATGTTATCATTGATATTTAATTTATACAGCTTTTCACGCTATGTGCATTATTTTGCCCATGGGTGTGCAATTGCGCATTCTGTTGTTGGGGGTAAGCACATGGTGCTCCACAGGGGCTCTTTCCAATTGCTTTTATTGTGTTTCTGCATTGGTGAAGGGTTCTCTTTTGTTTTATTTGTTTGTATGCAGGTGGTGCGTTTTCCCTGAGGCTGGAATACAGGTTTGAGGAAAACGCACGGTCGTTTTGTTTATGCAGAAGAAACATCGAGTGGTGCTCGACGAATTTCGTCAAGCTGAGCCTGACGATCTTCACGCATGGTCGACACATGGTTTCATCGTAACCGTGCACAAAGGAAACACACGGTTTTCCTGTAGCTTGTTTGTTTGTTCCATTCTGTGGTTAATCGCGTGTTTCCTTCACGCACGGGCGGGAGCTCCCCTACGCGAGTAAAACACATGGTTCCCCTGTATTGTCTGGTTTTCCTGCGCTCTTTGTTTACCCATGCGATTTCCTTCACAGACAGACGAAAGCGCCCATGCGCGAGTAAAACGCATGGGTTAATGCTTCATCTTCCGCAAGCTTGGCCTGGAAGTTAATAATGCACTGTTAGCGCACGATCGTGCGCAAAAAGTTTGTGCCTATTTTTCTGACCTACTTCTATTTAAAGCGCAGATTTTCCTCCATTGTGGACAGATTTTCTCCCCCGCCATTTTCCTCCTTCGAGGAAGGGTTCCGCCATTTCGATTCATCTTCCACCTCAGGGAGGTGCTCCGAGCAAGCTTTCAACACCATATTCAAGTCGGAGCTCCCTCTCGGCCTCCTCCTTCATCCTTGAGCTTCAAGAAGAGTTAGATCTGGCTTTCTCCATCAAGCTAGGAGAAGTTTGTGCCATCCTCCACCGGCTCGTGACACGAAGAAGATGGGTCCATTGGTAGTGAGTGACAACCTCCTCAACACCAGACGCAGTTGAGGACCGAGCTTGGACGCGGATTGACAACCCGGTGATTCCTTCCGTTAATCCTCAGCAAGACTTCGGATCTGGTCGATTTCGCACACTTTTTTTCTCTTGTTGTTGAGAGTGTAGCTTAATCTCTTTGTATATGATGAAGTATGCTTATTTTGTAAAATGTTTGTATACAATCATGTCTATGTGATATTATATTTTCATTATTTGCATGAGATACGCCTTTATTTTCCATCCGCCACCACGTCCAGTTTTGCCACACTACCAATTGCTAGTGGCGTAGGTAGTGAAGAGTTGCTCTCGACCCTCATTCCACCATTTTAATCACTTCATCTGTAAGCCTACTCTTCCATCCGCCTAGCGATTCGGTGCATAGCGGCCCGTGTAGTCTTCCATCCCGCCTAGCGAAGCATCGCATAGCCGCATTGCAAAGGAGTAGCTGTTAGTGTTTTATTTTTTTTCCACAACTATCAAAACCCCCCTTCGTTAACTCCGATGTAAAGATTTCAATCTCAAGTCCTCCTCGAAATTAACTCCACCTTACTGTGTTTCTTGAAGAGATCGATACTTGGGGAAATTCACCCATTTTATATTACTTGTGTGACCGATACACTTGTCGTCCAACGCATCAGGCACCCCTTGCTTATCTTTTTTTGTTGTTATTTTTTTGTTTTATTTTGTGCAGGAATAAGCTCCCGGGTGTTTGTGTCTCTTCTCGCCTCTCAACTTGGAATCAAGCAGGTCTTTAGCTCAAGTTCGGGGGGACGTATTTTTCAACGTCTGGGCATCAAGCGCTAGGGAAACATCTTTTCCTCTTCTTTGCAATACTTTTTCAATTATGTACTTTCATTTATGTTTTGATTTCTCTCTCTCCTTCCCCTATTTTCTCCATTGAGGACAATGTCCATTTTAAGCTTGGTGGAGGATTTCCTCCTACTCTTTTCTTTATTTTGTTTCCTTCAAAAAAGAGAATATCTTAGAATATCTTAAAAATCGAAAAAAAGAAAATATCTTAAAAATCCAAAAAAGAGAATATTTCAAAATAAAAAAAAAGAAAATATCTTAAAAATTCAAAAAAAAATTAAAATATTTCAAAATAAATAAATAAATAAATATATATATATATATATATATATATATATATATATATACTATTTACTTTTACTTTAATAATTTAAACAAATTTTTGTATTTCAATAGTACCCATTGCTTTTGTTTTGTTTCTTTCAAAATTCATTATAACAACTTAGCTAATTATGATTTTTCTAATCTTTTTTTAATTATGTTTCACAAGTAAATTGTTGGTCATGTTGTGTTTCTAATTCACGGTATCATGTTAACGTGAAATGCTTTTCTAAAACTCGCATTTCTATTTTGGTTTTTCATTCTTTATTTTCTTTACTTTCTTAAAAATCTTTCATCCACTATTTTCCTTTTTGTTTTTTGGATAATTTTTGTAATGTCAACTTTTGATTAGCGTAGTAGATTTGAGCGATCCAAGTCTCCTATTATTTCTATTTTCAAGATAATTTCATTAATCTTCATTTATTATCTAGCATTTTCTTTTTGAAATTTTTCAAGGCTGATGCTTTAGATAAATTTGGAAACATTAAAATGATTTAGGCTGTTTTTGTTTTCGTTTGATCCTTGTTGCCAACCTAAAATTTTTTATCACTAGTTAGCCGCTTTTGAGCCTTTTTCTGATTTCAATTGATAGCTCCACTTATCATCTTATTTTCACCAAAGCTAAATTTTCCAACATATCTAATCACACTAACCTTTTGAGTTTCATTACAATTTTCATGATTATGATAGAGTTGTTTTTGCGATATGATTGGAGAATTTTTTGAAAAATATATGCTCAAAAGAAGTGTTTACTTTTATTTGGCCAATTTCAAAATGAGAAGAAAATTATTTATGGCCTTTATTTATTTTGAAAAAAAAGAAAGAAAAATATAAAAAAGGAAAGAAAATAAAATGAAAAAAAGGAAAGAAAAATATTTTATTTATGATTAAAATATTTGAAACTCTTTATTTTGATTTAGTGTGATTTTAAATCTTTCATGTTTATCTTTGAATTCCACTCCTAATCATAATCCTAAACCAAACATTTTGGTCCTAATAAGCCCTTTTGATTCATTTCCTTGAATTTTATTTTTTCAGCTAAGTAAAGAAGAAAAGTAAAATAATAAAGTTTTGGATTTAAATTTAGATTTTTGTTATTTGATTTATTTTGTTATAATGTGTCTCTTGGATCTATAAACAACTCAATGCATTTTTTCATTTTGTTGCTTTGCTTAAATTTATTTAAAGAATTTTATTATAATTTTGGATGATTTATTTTCGTTAGTAAAGTTTATAAATTGTTAAACCATATTACAGTAACTGTTTTAGATTTACGTTTCACCTTCTCCCTACTTAGAATTTCGCATTGTACTTGTGTTAGAATAATTAGAATTTTCCTAATTACTCACTTTTATGTTAGCTAGTTTTTATATTGCTTGAGGACAAGCAAAGCTTAAGCTTGGGGGAATTTGATATTACATTTTGTAGTCTAAACTATTAGGGTATTTTTAGGGTTTTAATACACGAATCATGCCTTGTAAGCTGATATATTGACCTCCTTTTGTACATTTTGTTGCCACTAATGTTTCTCTTCTTTTTGCAAGTTTTCTCAGCTTTAGGACAAAATGAACTGACACGCCCCTTGACACGCCCTCCCTGGGCCTGTCACCGGGCGTGTAGCCCGATCCTGAGGAAGCTTGCTGCTAGAACCCAAATACAGGGAAAAATACCTGACACGCCCCCTGACACGCCCTCCATGGGCATGTCATTGGGCGTGTCACCATCTTACCGAAGCCTGCTGCTGCATTTAAATTTTACCTGTTGCTGCACATCAATAGTATTGACACGTGCCACTACACGGGTGTGTCATCGGGCGTGTACCGCATTTTCTGACATTTGACGGATTTTCGACCAATGATTGAAGCTTGACGTGCCTTACACGCCCACCCTACAAGGGCATGTCCTTGGGTGTGTCCACCGACATACAGAAGAAACATCATTTCCATCAAAATTCAGCTCCCGAGGTCAACCCCATACGTGTCATGCCCCTCAGACACGCCCTCCCCGAGCGTGATGTCGGGCGTGGTCGACCCGAAAATCTTCTATAAATTCAGACCCCTCCTTGTGTCCAGAACTAGTTTTGGAATGAGAGCGGAGGTGCTGACCCTTTGTTTCTTATAGTTTTTCGTGCTTCTCCTCTCCCTCTTTCTCATTTTAAGCTTTTTAATCCTAGCTTAGTGTACTCCTTTTGTAATAGATTTTGTAATTGCTTTAGTATATTAATATAAATGCTAGCATAGGTTTTTATTTCATTGCACTTGTAATCCTTTATTCCAAGTTGTAACTCTCTTTTAGTATTAATATAAAGTGTTTTTTTATCTTTGTTCTCTTAATGTTCTTCTACCCAACTCTCCTCCTTCACCTCTCCATGATTAACTAATCCTCCTTGTACTCGATCTTGATGATCCGAGGTTCAAGTTTATTAATTTATGATGCCTTTATTTTACGTTTTCTTTTTAGGGTATAGACCTTGATTTACTCTTGATTAATCTTTTTGGAGTTATATCATCGATATATAATTTCCATATTTGTTTTCACTCTAAGCTAGCCGAGAGGCTCATAGTTTAATGTGAACACTCAAGAGTTATGAGAGTTACACGCACCCCTCAAGAGAGGCAAAAGTTAAATCTCCTGGATTGGAGTGAAATCCAATAGCGGGGTTCACATCGTAAAGCGAGATTTTGGCCTCCGATTTGGATGAGAGTTCGGTCGGACCTTCCTAAACTCAGGTGGGCACGACTTCGAGAGAAGCGTGTTCATGCTTTTGAAACCTACACGGTCAAGGTCCTTTGAATTATTAAGTTTGAGTTTATTATTGCATGTTTTTGATCAACTTTAGCCGAGGTGATTCTCGATCAAGTGCTTTTCTTTATCATTATTTTACCCCTCGTTGTAATCGCCTTTAGTAGCTCTCTTTTTAACTACAAGTAGTTCTCTTTTTAGCGCAATATTTTTTTAGTCTTCTTTTTAGCTTAGAAATTTAGTTCCTGTTTTTAGTTTAATAAATTAATCGAAAAAACTCATTTTGATAAAATAATAACGATCTCCTCGAAGTAGAAGTTGTCATTACGCCCCAGGGAAAATACGTCCTTGATCTTAATCTTTAGTATCCTATACTATAAACAATAAGGTACACTTGCCTTTATCGGATATAGAATCGGAGAATATTATCAACTTCCACAATCCACCTTCTCTTTTCTCTAACCCCACTTCTCCACTATTGCGATATTCTGAGTATTAGAGGGATCCTACCCGATACATCAAATCCTCACAACAAATCACTCAATCGAGGAAGAAAATCTATATTATGTACTAAGGATCAGGACTCACTGTCCCTGCTGGCAGAACTCTCGTACTAGACAGTCCCGTCTACAAGCGCACCGACCTCTGGGGTTACCTCTCCTTGTGCGGCTCCATGATCCCCTAAAATGAATTGTTCACCGAGCGTTAGTCTAAAAGACTAAGTCCTATCATCCCCCATACCTCCCCCCATGGCTCCTAGGCACCGAGTGGAGAGGAGTAAAGGGAAGGTAATACAGGTGGAGAGTAACAAAGTAAGTAGGTTATGGCGAAACTAGTCTAAGATGAGCATATAACCATAACAAGTACAAATAAGCAGTAGTACGTAAGCAGTATAAGTATACACGAGAACAAGTGAACAAGTACAGTATGAGAAAGTAAACTAAGAAAGTAACAATGACCTATAGGAATGCCCATACAAACCTATAGACGAAGGGGACATTTTGCAAGGCTTATTGTATAAAGCATCTCATACCACATTATACAATAGGTGTTAGGTGTTATATGCAATGATGATGCTATAACATGCAAGTATGTCATTATGTGAATCATACAAGTGCAACATACACACTCGACTCTATGCACACAGATCTTTAGTTCGCCTTTCTGGAGCCTAACCACCCAGGATATCTCCGTAGTGGCAATCAGAAGCAGTGGGTTAGGCCTCGCCCACTTCTAAACTTATATCAACACTACCAGTCAGACCTATTGTATGCCTTGACGCTGGTGCACTAAGAGGAGCTCTTACGTACTCTTGCTGGTTGCCGCACTGGACTTTATTTGGCCAAGCACAAAACCACACCTACCGAGCCAACGTATTGGGGTCTCTGTGACAACTTTCCAATACCGAAGACCCACCACCTTATTTCTTATGCACATGCAACATTGATGTATTTCCCACTGATCCAAGCTCCCCAAAAAATCTCGTTAGTCACAAATATCTACCGATCCAAAGCTCCCCAGACTAACCCGTCCGTCACAAATCCATCCAAGAAGTCGGCTCGCTGGGCTAACCTACCCATCACCAAACCACCGAGCCTACCGCTCGTGAAACCAACCTAACTCCCACAACACTGTGGAGTGTGAGTGTAAGTGTAACCCTAGCATATTTCTAATTACTCTTCCATTCCATTTATTCTTACGGCTTACGTTAACATTGGACTGCCCAAGGCATTCCCTGTGAAGGGCTCTCGAGGGCACTAGGAACTACGATGGGCTGAAGCTCAATGCTCCCTTTCGCAAGACACTTACTATTATTGGTTAATACCCAATTTCAAATCCCTTTTAACATTATTCTGGGTCTAACCCTAGTGTATTTTAACTCTCTCTCTCTCTACACAGGAAAGACGATCTTTCGTCGATCCCGAGCACCTCTTAACACTAGTCAACCAGACTCACTCCTCATCAAGACTCGTAATGAAGTGCTCCTTTTATTTTTCACTTTACCAAGATCAGTAAACTAATAACCCATCTCCCTATGTCCATTCCACATATTATCACAAGTTCCGTAATTTTACTAAATGCAGACCAACCTAACCTATATGATGTACATTATAGGAAATACTCCAAATTCTCATCCAAATACCCTAACATAAATATTGTGGGTCTATCATGATAAATGTAGCCTAAATCCAGATACTTGTAATTTTCCTAATTAATTTAGCATTTATTAGATTTTTCCCAAATGTTAGGTCGTGGGTAATTTTGAACATGAAGTACTAGATTTCCTTAGGTTATGGCCACCCAAAAATAATGAACACTATATGACAGCAATATATCACTATATAACAAATTTCACAGATTTATATACAGGTAATGACCTCTAAATAATTAATTCAAGGTAATTCAAATAATTAGAATTAATGAAGAGAGTACCATAATTTTTGTCCAAAAATTATATTAAAATAACTAGGTACTTATAATGATCATGAAACACTATGTACTATGTTAACCCCTCATTCCGCAACATCCTACAAGATGCCAAGACCCCCCTTTCAATATTCGCGGACTCAGTTAGGCAGTCCGCCCTGTCCCGCAAAGTAGAAGCAATCGGCCACCAAGGATGGTCCCCCAGTGGCGGATTCAACTCTCTGTTCGTCAGTCCGCCATGCCTTGGGATCTCTGGATTCTCTTCGACGGCAGACGCAGTGTCTCGTCCGCCCAGGCCGCCATCCTCCAGCAGGATCGCGCCTAGCAGCAGCAGATGGAAGCTCCATCCCGCGATCCCAGTCCGCCCCTTTCTGCACGGACTGGAGTGTTCTTTCTTTTTGCTTCCCGTCACCGCTGCCCGGTTCTCCTGTACCCCGAGCAGTTGGTTATTTTAGCCCTGCCCATTTGGGGAGGACAACCATCCTATAAATAGGGGGGAGGTGGTGCACCCAAGGCACGCTGACTCGTGCCCAGGAGCCTACTTGTTAAAGGCTGCGGACTCGAATCTTGTGCCTTGCGGACTCCTTGCTCTGCTCTTGTCTTTTTCCTTCACTTGTAACCAAACCTTTCTTAAATCAAGGAAAAGCTCGTCTTAAGAGAGGCATTCAGTCCGCGACGGGCGAAGTCTGTTGTTGCCGTGGCTCACGGCCCTGCTGTTCTTCCTTCTCTCGTCCGCTTAGTAGATTGATACTCGCAGTCTCTCCTTTCCCTTCTTTTCCCTTGTGCTCGAACCGTTAGCTGTTGGTGCTCGCCCCCCTTTGCGTTTTCGTGCATCAACAGTTAACACGCGACCTTCAGATTCGAGTGTCATTTTGAATTCAGCGGACAGAAATGTCAGACCGCAGAGCCCGCTCTTCAGACCGCTCCAGTTCTTCAGAGGACTCCCTTTGGTATGCAATCGAGGAAGCTCGCTTTGAGGCCGAGCATTCCCGCAGGCAGACTGACCAGCGTCTCGACACGATCAGCCAAGCCCTCCTTGCACTAACCCAGCGGCTTGCTCCTCAGGCCGCAGAAGAGCCAGCGGACTTGCCAGTCCTCCAGACTCAAGCTCGCCGAACTCCGCTTCGGCAGTCGCCAGCCACTCCTCAGAATCCTGCCCAGTCCGCCGCCCCTCTGCGCCCTCAGGAGGAGCAGTTTGCTTTCAGGAATTTCTTCAGAGAAGCTGCCAGGGGCACTCCTGCCCGCCAGCTACATTTTGCTGACCGCCAGTCCGCCGAGCCCGCGGACTCCCCTTCTTCAGTCCGCCCCTTCTACCCTGCTAAGTTCAAAACTCTGTCTCCCTTCGTTGATCGAATCCGATAGGAGTCGGCTCCGAACAACTTCAGGGAGCCTCGCCTTCCCTTTTATTTAGGGGAGACTGATCCAGTCTCCCACCTCCAAGCATTTGAAGGGGCAGTTGCTTTGAGATGCCTCTCTGACGCCATCAAGTGTAAACTCCTGGTAACCACTCTCGAAGGACAGGCGAGAGAGTGGTTCTATGAGCTGCCTTCGGGCACAATCTCTTCTTTCGCTGAGCTTCGCAGCGAGTTGTTGCTGAGGTTTGCAACCTCAAGAAAGAGGAAGGATGGACCAGCCGCTCTCTTTGAAATCAAACAAAGGGATAACAAATCAGTGGCACGATTCGTTGATCGTTTTCAAAAAGAGATCCAAGGGGTAAGGAATGTGAACCTCGATTACTACAAGGTTTCCTTGATCCATGGCCTCCGGGAAGGCCCCCTGAAGTTTAAAGCAACAACCAAGGCACCTGAGACTTACCAAGAGCTGATCGCCATGGTGAACCGCTTCATAGAAGGTGAGAACACCAATCCGACTTATGTTTCATCCCTGACAGCTAAGGCTGAAGGAAGGTATGCCTCCGCTTCTTCTCACAGAAAGCCCCCTCGCCCAGACTTCCAGTTCTCAAAGAGGCCGAAATTTACGCCATAAGAAACCTTTCCTTGGCCATCAACAGTTTCAGGAGCAGAAACTGTCGTTGGCCGCCACTCCCGCCATTCCATTGCAAGAACTTCCTATCCTCCAGCAAGCAGCCTTGCCTGCTCCAAGCCGATGTGATACTAGCCCCATAGAGGATATTGCAGATCTGGTCCTTGACGAAGTCACCCAGATTTTGCAAAAGAGATCGGAAGAAAAAAATCAAGAGCCTCAGAGAGTGTGGAGGCCAAGGAACAATGCGCAGTACTGCCAGTTCCATAAAGAGAAGGGGCACTTGACCGAGGATTGCAAGGCCCTTCGCATGCTGATAGATAAGTTGCTTGCCGAGGGCAAGATTCACTTAACCAAGAAGTACGCTTCTTCTTCGAAGCCATCCACCTCCAAAGGCAAAGAAGTGGCTGAAGATTAGCAGGAATGTGTGGAGGTCGAGGACGAAGGCCGTCTGGGGCCGATCAACATCCCGGTTGAGTGCTTCGACGCAGATGATGAAGGGTTTCTTGGACGCCTCTTCTTTATCCATGGTGGAGCAGGGACCGAGTTTACCAAGAAATCATCAATCTCCAGGGTCACTCGAGCAGAGGTGGCCTCTTCTTCTTCCGTTGCTCCTCCAAGTGAAGTCGTCACCTTTGGCCCAGCTGATCTACCCCAAATAGCCAATCTGTTTGATGATGTAGTAGTGATCAAGGCTGTGATTGGGGACTTCACAGTGGATAGAATTCTAGTTGACACCGGAAGCTCAGTCAACCTCCTGTTCAAATCAACCTTTGAGGCCCTGAAGACTGGAAGCCTCTGCTTTCCACCGAAGGGCCACTTTATGGCTTCTCAGGAGAGAGAAAAGAAGTTGAAGGTAGCATCATCCTGCCCGTGAAGCTTGGAGGGGCAACTAAGCAAGTACAATTCATAGTGGTTGACGCTCCCAGTAGCTATCATGCCATCTTCGGCAGGCCTCTATTGAACAAGTATCAAGCGGTGGTTTCAACTTACCACCTTGCAATCAAGTTCTTCGCAGATGGACGGATGTGCCGGGTCAGGAGTGACCCAAGGAGAGCAAGGGAGTGCTACATTCGCACTGTCAACATGGTTGATGCTAGTCCTTCCCTTGCTCCAGCAGCTGCTGCAGAAGCCTCTCCAAATTCAGAAGCTGTTGGTGATGGAGGTGCTCACCTGGAACATGCCCAGGTGACGCAAGGAGTCCCCATTGCTGAGGGGGAGGAGAGGAAGCTCTCCATCAACTCAGAGTTGCCTGAAGATCAAATGGCAGAGCTGATCTCCTGCCTGTTGAGAAACTTGGATGTCTTTGCCTGGTCAGCAGAAGGCATGCCAGGAGTGGATCCAGATGTTGCATGCCACCACCTGAATGTTGATCCCAGCTGCAAGCCTGTGCAACAAAAGAAGATGGATATAACAATAAAGCTTACTGAGTCAATAAGGGAGGAGGTCGCAAAGCTCCTCAAGGCCAATTTTATTAGAGAAATTCAATACCCCACATGGATATCTAACGTTGTAATGGTTAAAAATCCAGGAGGAAAATGGCGCATGTGTGTAGATTTTACTAAACTCAATAAAGCATGCCCCAAAGATTGTTACCCCTTGCCTCGGATAGATTCTTTAGTTGATTCCGCGGTAGGGTACTCTTGCATGAGTTTTTTAGATGCGTTTTCTGGTTATCACAAGATAATAATGCATAAGCCTGACGTTCCTAATACGTCGTTTATTATCAATGATGGTTGCTACTGTTATATTGTGATGCCCTTTGGGCCTAAAAATGCCGGTGCAACCTAACAACGGATGATGGACCGTGTGTTTAACCATCAGAAGGGAATAAAATTAGAAGTGTATGTAGACGACCTATTGATCAAAAGTAAATCGTTTTCACTGCACTTGCAAGATCTAGCAGAGACGTTCGCTACTCTGCGTAGATACAAAATGAAGCTCAACTCGTTGAAGTGCACCTTTAGGGAGAGTAAGGGGAAGTTTCTTGGTCATCTCCTTACTCCAGAAGGACTTTCCCCCAATCCAGATAAAGTGAAGGTCATTCTTGATATGCCTACCCCTCGTTCACCTAAGGAAGTTCAGCAGTTAGGGGGGAGGCTAGCAGGTCTTGCGAGATTTCTCTCTCGGGTTGGAGATAGGAGTGCTCCTTTCTTTAAAACTCTCCGAGGAGCATCCAAGTTTGAGTGGACAGAAGAATGTTCCCAAGCCTTTGAGCAGTTGAAGAAGCAACTGACCTCAACACCTCTACTTCAGAGTCCCCGGCCGGGGGAGATGCTTTTCTTATACTTAGGGGTTGGCCCTGAGGCTGTCAGCTCCGTTCTTCTTCGAGAAGAAAGCAGGAAACAGTTCCCAATCTACTATGTCAGCCATATTCTGACGAGTGCCGAGACACGGTACCCGATTCTGGAGAAGTTTGCATTGGCACTAGTCATGTCAGCTCGCAAACTCTATCCATATTTCTAAGAGCACTTGATTCAAGTTGTTACCGATCAACCTTTGAAAAGTGTGTTGGAGAAACCGGAGAATTCTGGCAGATTAGCCAAATGGGCAATAGAGTTGAGTGAATTTGAAATTTCTTATGTGCCCAAGACAGCCATCAAAGCTCAAGTTCTAGCAGACTTCCTAATTGACATGCCAGAATCCAGTTCTGATCGAGCAGAAAGGTCACCTTTGGCTTGGACCATCTATGTTGATGGTGCCTCAGGCAGAAGTTCTTCTAGAGCAGGGGTGGTTCTCATTAACCCAAACGACGTCAAACTGGAGCAGGCCATCAAGTTCTACTTTCCAGTAACCAATAACCAGGCCGAGTATGAAGCTTTGCTAGCAGGCTTGAGACTTGCAAGGGAACTCAGAATCGATCATGTTCATATCAAAACCGATTCTCTTGTAATGGCGTCACAAGTCCTTGGAAACTTTGAAACAAGAGAGGCGATATTGAAGAAGTATTTGGCTATTATGAAGATAGAGATCGGCAAGTTCAAGAGCTTTGTCATTGAGCACATCTGTAGAACCGAAAATGAGGAGGCAGATGTTCTTGCTAAGTATGGATTGCCATCAGGAGGAACAACTTCCGAGCTCTTCTGCCCGGCACTGGAGGAAGGAGAATTGATGCAAGTGGATCAACGTCCCTCCTGGATGGACCCATTCATTCTCTATCTGTCAACAGGAGATATTCACCATTCAATCAAAGATAAGAAGAAGTTCAGAATAAAAGCAGCTCATTATTTCTTAGTGGCGGGAATCCTTTACAGAAGAACATTCCTCTCTACCATGGCCCGGTGTGTTTCAGAAGAAGAAGCTCCCCTCGTTTTGCAAGAAGTTCATTCAGGAGAGTGTGGAAGTCACTCGAGAGCAAGAACCTTGGAAAGACGGATCCTGCGGCAGGGATATTTCTGGCCCACAGTGAAGAGAGACTCTGAGGTCTATGCTAGAAAATGTGTTCAATGCCAGAAGTTTGCTCCACTTCAACTGCAAGCAGCTCAGTCACTCAGATCGATTGCAACTCCTTGGCCCTTTATAGTTTGGGGGATGGATCTCATTGGTCCTTTTCCCATGGCAAGCAGACAACAGCATTTCATCATAGTGATGATCGACTACTTCAGCAAGTGGATTGAAGCCAAGACATTGGCAAAGACAACAACTCAAGTTATCAAAAACTTCATTTGGGGGGAGATTGTCTGCCGACATGGAATACCTATGGCTATAATCACTGACAATGGGCCACAATTCAACAACTCAGAGATGATAGATTTTTACAAGCAGATCGGAATAGAGCTGCGGTTTGCATCAATTCATCATCTCAGGAGCAATGGCCATGTTGAAGCAGCCAACAAGCAGATCCTTAATTTGCTCAAGAAGAAAGTGCAGAATCTGAAGGGCAGCTGGGCTGATCAGCTTCCATCAGTCCTCTGGTACCTTAGGACAACGCCTTCATCTACAACTGTCGAGACTCCGTTCAAACTTTCTCATGGCTCAGAGGCACTCATTCCAGTTGATTTTGAAGTCCTGTCACCTAGAGTTCTGCTTGCAAGACAAGGCATTGAGGACTGGCTTGAGCTAAATATTGAAGAGATGAGATTCAGCCTGGAATACATCGAGGCAATCAGAGACCAAGCAGCCATGAGGCAAGAGGTGGTCAAAATAAGGATGGCCTTTACTTTGATCAGAATGTAAGGATCAAATACTTTCAAGTGGGAGATCTAGTTCTAAAGAAAGTTGACGCTGTTGCAAGAGCTGGTTCAGTTGGAAAGCTTAATCCAAATTGGGCCGGCCCTTTCATTATCAAAGAAGCGTTAAGGAGCGGCGCTTACCGCTTGCAGACGTACGAAGGAGAGGATATGCCACATACGTGGAGCGGGAACGATCTCAAACGGTTCTATTCCTGAACCTCCTCTTTTCTATTCTATGTATCCTCTTCAAGAATCATTATGAATAAAGATTGCTTGCTAACGCTTCTTCAAGTGTTTTATGTATTCAAGCGTAACAGTTGGCACGCTAAGAAAGATTTCAAAAACGGTTCTGCCCTTGAACTCTCTTTTCTTTCTTATGCTTGCTTTGCAAATTCATTTTATTAATCAAAGGATTCATACTGACACTTTTTCCTAGTGCTCTCTCTTTCTCTCCCAAAGATCAATAACGGTTCCCTGATACCAGGAGACATCGCCGAGTTCAGCAAGACCTCCCCTAGAGCTGTTGTCATTAGCATAACACCACGAAGACCACGTGTTGGGAGGAGATTTCGCACCGTGTAGTGGGAGCTTGCAGGCTCTAGTGCGGTAGGATTCTGGACTTCGGATCCCGGCTAGTACCTGACCCCACCTCTGCATTATGGAGGGAAAAGGTGGTAGTAAAGCTCTACCATGCCGCATTTGGGATATCGTTACAACTTTGATGATCGTGTGTGGAAAACAATGCCTACCGCACCTGCCCACCGATCATCTTAGCTTGTAACCCTCGAACACTCCATGGTACCCTCAAGCATTGCCTACAGGAGACCCACAGCTTAGACTGTACTCCAGGCAAGAGGGCAGGGAATCGTTCTGTCAAGTCTGCATCTTGCTCTTCGCAGGGAATCTTCCTAGCGCGGACTGGTTTTCTTTATCCGCGCAGTCCGCCGGGTTTCTTTGCGTTGATCGTATAGCTTGTGGCCCGATGAGGAAAGCAATGCCACACGCACCTGCCCACCTGTTCGCAAGCTATAGGTCATTTCTTGTTTCAGTGCGGACTAGTTTTCTTTATCCGTTCAGTCCGCCGTTTTCCTTGGATTGATTTTATGGCTTGTTGCCCGGTGAGGAAAGCAATGCCACACGCACCTGCCCGCCTGGTCGCAAGCTGTAGATCATTTCTTGTTTCAATGCGGACTGGTTTTCTTTATCCGCGCAGTCCGCCGGATTCCTTGGGTTGATTTTATAGCTTGTGACTTGGTGAGGAAAGCAATGCCACGCGCACTTGCCCACCTGGTCGCAAGCTATAGATCATTTCTATTAACATATGCGCGAACTGTGAAATTATATTAGCCCAGTCCGCCGAATGGCTTCCCATATATTATCATTAAGTTTGAAAGATTAATAAAGAGAATTGCGGACTACTGTTGGAACTCAACAAAGTCCGCCTTATATTTTCGTCAAGTGTTCATTCTTACGGCGGACAATGACCGGCTTGATAAATAGAATTTCCTAATTAGCAAGTCCAAGAACTCATTATGGATGGTCTCTGTATCTCGCGGACTGCAATTGGAACTCAACGAAGTCCGCCTCACATTTTCGTCTTATCATTCTTACGGAGGACAATGATCGTCTAATCGGCAAGTCAAAAAGCTCATACAATGATCTATCTGCGTATCGCGCGGACTGCTAAATCAGATCAAACTTAATCGCCTTAAATACAGAAAATGAAGAACATTGCAGGAAGCACACAGATGCCAGAATATCCTTTTTATTTCATCAAAAAATTTTTTTTACATCTTTTTATCTATTCGGCGGACTGCAATATTGAGTCCGCTCCATTTACAAAAGCAAAAAAGCAAAAATACATTAATCTTCAGCAGTCTTTTGCTTCTTTTCGGCAAGAGGTGGTGGACTTAGGCCTTCGACATCGACTTCCGGAGAATAGCCCTCCGAGCCACTTCCACTATTGCTATCTGATCCAGTGCTTTAGGCGGACTCGCTATGCGAGCTCCTGTCAGCAGAGGAGGATGTAGAGGGGCTGGACTCGGCAGACTGTTCTCCGCCTCGCTGGCTTGAGCCAGTGTCGTCCGCTGTTACCATGACGCCTTGCTCTTCGCCTTGTCCTTCGCCTTGCTCTCCGCATTCTTCTTCTTCTTCCTCGCCTTCCTCTTCCTCCTCGATGATATCTTTACCCCTTGCAGCCCGCTCCATTGCCGCGACCTGCGGCGCCAACTCTGGGAAGAGCTCCAAGAAGGGAAAGCCATCCACTCCTTCCTTTGCAAAGCCGTCGCGGACAAATCGCTCGATGGAGACCTCGACGGTTTCCTTCACAAAGGGGAGCATGGCGGACTGGAAGCTGTTGTTCTCCAAGTCATAGGCGACCTGCGCAAAACAAAGGAGCAAACGTCAGTTCGCAGCGGACTGCAAATAAAGGCCGCTGCGGATTCAACTAACCCTGAGCTCTTCCTTTTGCTGAGCGACTTTCTTCCCTAGTCGCGCATTTCTCTTCTTTAGCACCTTATTATCTTGTTGAAGTTGCTCATTCTATCTAAGTAGGTCTCTTGTCAAGGAAGCAACAAAGTGGTTCGTCACCACACTGTTCGCACTGGCCTCGGAGGCTAGAAGGGGGAGATCGGCAGCGGCCACCCTCTTCAGATCGCTCAAGTTGCGTTTTCCGTAGAGTGCGGAAATCGCAACATGGGCATGGAGTGTTATTCGCGGACTCTTCCATGAGGGGAGCGTGGTGGACAAGCGAACATGTTTATCCTTATTATGCCAGTGGATCATCGGGTTCCCCCTAAGATCCTTCTGGCTGTTTCCGAAGCCTCTCATTGTGAAACTTTCGGAGGAAGAGTAACCCGCCGCGGGATCCCCTTCTTCCTTTCTCTTCCTTGCAACTTCATGTTTCTTCTCTCTTTGGGTAGGAACAAAGCCTCTAGGCGTCTGCTGCAAATTGGCGGGTACCGCCAAGGTCGCTGCAAAAATAGAAGAGTTAATACCAAGGTCGCTGCGGATACAAAACTTGAGTTCGCCAAAAAAGCTTACTTTCTTCGCGCGAGATGTCCGCCAAGCTCGCCAGTAGCGGAATGTAATGCTCAATGTCGAGCCTGACATCAGCAAGGAATTCGACGATGGAGGACTCCATGGCGTCAAGCGGGACGCTCTTGAAGGCGGAGTCCACGCGCACTTGCTGATAGGTGTGCGCGAACCCTAGGTCGCCTTCAAAGATCAAGAACCTGGAGGTCCAGTTGTGGATCTTGTTTGGAAGGCCCACAACCTTTATCCCTCTGTAGTAAAAGTATATCACCCCCTTGTAGGGGCGGCCTCCAGATGCGGTTATCGAGCGGACTGAGAACATCTTGCGGAAGTTGTTCATAGAGAAAGCGATCTTCTCAGATCGCAAGTAGGAGATGAAGCTGCAAATAGCAGCAAGAGTGTTGGGCGCGAGCTGGCCCGGCACCATTCCATAATGCTCGAAGATTTCGGCGAGATCCCATAATAGCGGAAACTTGAATCCGCTGTCAAAATGATCTATTGGAATAGCGATCTGAGTTGCGGTTGAAAAATTCAATCTTTCTTCGTGAGCAGGAAGGCGGACAAGCAAGTTTGAATTCGCCATCTTTTTCTCAACAAAGGCCTCCAGATAGGCCTCAGTTAAGGTGCACTTTCGGTGATCAGAGGCGTGGAAAGCTACTGCAGCATCAGTCCTGGTGGATACCATTTTGGCGGGTCGCAGGGTCTTCAGCTCCAATAGTTTTCCTGCATAGAAGAAGCGGCAGGGCTATATTTATAGTTATAGGGTCTGACAGCTTTTTGGCCAGGCCGCGCAGCTCACATTTTCAATCCGCATAGTCCGCATAAATTCAATATTCACGCAGCAAAAATTAAAAAACAACGCTGACACTAACTCAAGTTCACATGCCAAGCAAAGTTCAAAGCACAAATTAAGGCGGACACAGTTTCAGTCCACCTAGTTCGTGATACTTCCTTCCACAAGTTAAAATATCAGAAGCGGACACAGTTTCAGTCCGCTTAGTTCGCAACATTTCCCACCTGCAGAAGTTAAATTAGGTGAAGCGGACACAACATTAGTCCGCACAGTTCGCCATAGATCACAGCAAAAATAAGCAACAGAATGGGCGGATATATTACTCAGTCCGCATAGATCGCAGCACAGTTCGTTGCAATCCACAGCAGAGCATTGTTTAAAAACACACATAATTATACATTCAAACAAATTGATAGTTCATGGTATCACGGACTCAGCGCTCCTTAGTTTCGGTCCTCGCTGGCCTTTCCGTCCTATCTCTGCACAGATGCGCAGCTTGGTCGCTTATTTGAAGGATCTCGCTATACATACGGCAGAGGTGATAATGAAGGATGTTGATAGTCCGGTGCATGTGGGCAGCTTCCCGGTCTACCCGGCTAAGAGGCACCATTGGCTCCATTGCCGGCCTCAGCTCCTCATCCGCGATCTGTTGGCCACCATCTGCCGGTGCTGCGGCCTCCGGAGCAACGCGATCTGGCAATCGCGGTCTGTGCTCAGCGACCTCGGCAGCCCGCTTCTCCTTTTCTTCTCGCACAGACGCCAAGTGTTTCCCCCTGTAGAAGCGGACATTGTCCGCGAGCCTCTTCTTCTCCCTATCGGACATCTCCAGTGCGCTGGAGATGCTGGCAATCTGGTCTTTTAGGGCTTTCTCCCGCTCCGCGGACGCTTTCTCGCGCTCTTCCGTCTTCTTTAACTCTGCTTTGATATTCTGAATTTCAGTTTGAAATTTATTTTCTAACTCTTTGATGATGTTCAGGCTGGGCAGCTCATCCCCTACGGATTCCTCATGCGCGACCGCGTCAACACCAGTATTCGGTGTAACCACGATCTCGCCACTCTCAACGGAGTCCGGCGGCGACTTTCTACCTACAACAAAGAAAGTCAACTCCACATTCAAAAACAGTCCGCGGCGGACTCAAAGAAAGGATGAAAGATCACATTTAGACATAGCCGCAGCGAGTTGCCGACTATCGAAGATGATTGGCCTCCTTGCCCGCTCCGGGTCAAAGGCGCTTAACCGCTTCTTCCATTCACGGTGAACTTTAGCTCTTTTCGCAGCAGTAGAACTTTTTGAAACCATGATGTCATCAGTTTCAGTGATGATCTTGATTGGTCTCGACTTCCGCGGCGGCGACCTGTAAAGCCATTGACGCTTAAAAAACTTAGGCGCCTGTTGAAAATTACCTGACCGCAATAGCTCTGCAGCAGTCCGCAGATCCTCCGTGTTCTTGTCCGCCGCGACCTGCTTCGAGGCCGCCTCCACCACAGCTACATGAGAAGCGATTTGTTTCTTCTGCTCCTCTATCTTCTGCTTCAGTCTTCCCCTCTCTTCTTCCTCAGCAGCGGACAAAGAAGGGAGTTCGCTACCCTTATCCCCAATGACTTCCACCTCAAATTGCTGCAGTACAATCAACAGGGATTCGTTGATTAGATCTACTTCATTGATGTCTATAGAGTCTAGTATCTCATCCATGGTTAAACTGACCGTGGAGAGGGAGTTGTCTCCCTGGATTTGGGCCTCCGGTGTAATCAAATCGATGTCAGGAACTTCTTTCTCACACGGCCTGTGCTGTAAGTCCGCATCTCCAGTCCGCTTGGAGATATTCTTCTCCTTCATCGCGCGTAATTTCTTCTCAACCCGCTCAGCCACGGTTGAGCCGTCCCTCTTCCTCTTCTTTCTAGAAGCTCTCTTCTCGGCAGAGTCCGCGGCAGCCTTTCCTAAATCAGGTTGGCTCTCGCGGACATTCTCAGGGATCACAGCGATCAATGCCTCGGAAGGCACGTCTTTCTCAACTTCCTCTCCTACAGTCCGCCTATCTTTGTCAAGGATAACGATGGGCTCCTGAGCGTTGGGGGATTTTACTTCAGTCCGAGTGTTTTCACCAACGGTGTCCGCCGAGTTCGCCGTTTTTTGGGAAGGGGCAGTGTCTGACAGAGTCAATAACTTTTCACTTCTCAGTGGTTCAGCGTCAAGAACTGCGACATCCTTCTCGCGCATAGATACATCAGTGCGGCGGACTACTTTCTCAGCGGGCTTCTGGCTGTGGGAACTCTCTCTAGTGGAGCGGACAGGCTCCCCCCTCGACGTCCTCTTTATTATCTTCTTGGTCTTCATAGGGGTTGTTAGTGTCGTCTCGCCTTTTGTAGTGAGACTAGAGAAGAAAGCTCCAAGCCATGCCATGCCGGACTGCAAAGTGGAGACCGCAAGTGGTGAATAGCGCCCCGTGTCGATCGGAATTTCCAATAGTTTCAGGCCCTCCAGCAATATTTATAGCTCTGGCGGCATTAATGCGGTTTGCGGACTCGGCGGTTAAGAAAACATTTTTGAAGTTTCCTGGAAACTAAAAAATGTGCGGGGATTATGTTAACCCCTCAGTCTGCAACATCCTACAAGATGCCAAGACACCCCTTTCAATATTCGCGGACTCAGTTAGGCAGTCCGCCATGTCCGGCAAAGCAGAAGCAATCGGCCACCAAGGATGGTCCCACAGTGGCGGATTCAACTCTCTGTTCATCAGTCTGCCATGCCTTGGGATCTCTGGATTCTCTTCGACGGCGGACGCAGTGTCTCGTCCGCCCAGGCCGCCGTCCTCCAGCAGGATCGCTTCTAGCAGCAGCAGATGGAAGATCCAGCCTGCGAGCCCAGTCCGCCCCTTTCTGTGCGGACTGGCGTGTTCTTTCTTTTTGCTTCCCGTCACCGCTGCCCGGTTCTCCTGTACCCCGGGCAGTCGGTTATTTTAGCCCTGCCCGTTTGGGCAGGCCCCCCATCCTATAAATAGGGGGAGGTGGTGCACCCAAGGCACCCTGACTCGTGCCCAGGAGCCTACTTGTTAAAGGCTGCATACTCGGATCTTGTGCCTTGCGGACTCCTCCTTGCTCTGCTCTTGTCTTTTTCCTTCACTTGTAACCAAACCTTTCTTGAATCAAGGAAAAGCCCGTCGCAAGAGGGGCATTCAGGCCGCGACGGGCGAAGTCTGTTGCTGCTGTGGCTCACGGCCCTGCTGTTCTTCCTGCTCTCGTCCGCTTAGTAGATTGCTACTCGCAGTCTCTCCTTTCCCTTCTTTTCCCTTGTGCTCGAACCGTTAGCTGGTGGTGCTCGCCCCCCTTTGCGTTTTCGTGCATCAACATACTAAGTTTCATGCTATTCCAATATAAGTGATCCATGTAAAAAATACTTCAAATAATTTCATTAAAGTGCACTTTGTGAAGCAACTTTCTTATAAACTAATCAAAGTAACATGTAATAAGTTTCTACACTTTACTATGCCATAAAAGATACTCTGGCCAAGTAACACAGTTTTCCAGCAAGATATTGTATTTATTATCCATTTTCCAATATACGGTGCATTAGTTAACTTTACACATGAAGTATTAAAAGGGAAACCCCAAATGATCTAAATAATTTTATAGTGCCTCTAAATGATATTTAATTAACCTTGCCAGAATTTCATATCATTCTAAGTTAATCTAGCCATTGTTACTTCAAAATCATCAAAAAGGGGAAGGTGGAGATTATACCTACAAGTATGAGGTAATTTTTTCTAAACATCTTATAATAAATCTCAGAGGTCAAGATCACTATAAAACTATTTCTTCTAAAATTTCCTAAGGATCCAAGGTCATAAGACCCATTATTTATTTCTTATGGTGTACAGACCTAAATAATTTCCATGTGATTTATGTGGAGTGTATGTGTCCAAATATTACCAAATTCCTTCACAGTCCATTTCACCACCATAAGATCACATGGACTAAACACCAAGTCCATACAAGGACATATCACTCCATGTCCTTCACAAACCCCCAAAGTTCAACCTTAGGGTTTGAACTATGATTCTAGGACAAATCCACCTTAATCCACCCTAAACTCCGTGTGAGGGTGTTTAAACTAACCATGGAGCTCTGGCCAAAGTCACAATGCCTTTGGGTGAGAATTGGCCGCTCCATGCCCCAAGCTCACTCTGGCCCTAGTTAACCCTTAAAGGGCCACACTTTGGTCTCACGAAAACATATTCAAATCTAACCCAATTGGGTTGAGAGTTTTATCATAGTCATTACATGACCCTAAGAGTCAAATACCAAACTTTTTGTGGGTTTAGAGATTGTTAGACCCTTTAAATAATCCATAAATGGATTATTAAATTCCTACAAAAACTTTAGGGACATGTTCTCTAAAAATTCCCATTTTGGATATGTTCTAGGTACAGGTACGAATGACCTCCAGCCAAAATCTCAAGTCATTTGGATGGATGGATAGGTGGGGGCACTCAAAACAATCTCTGAACAAGCTTAGGTATAGACCTCACCAACAAGAGTGCTGTGGTCTGATCTGAACTCCAAATTAGTTCAAATCAATTTTAAATAAAACTAGACTCATAGGACTACAATTTTTATACTGGCCACCTTTTCTGAATAGGAAACTAGGTATTTTAAAAAATTAATTTAAAACAGCCCTATAACAGTGATAAAATATGAAATAAGATGAATTAATAACACGAATCTTAAAGCATGATCGTGTGACTCCGAGCATTCTTCCTCTTCCATACAAAGGCTGTGATTAACCAGACCTGGAGCACTTCCAAGTTTATTTGCCGGCCACCCAGCCAGCTCACTGTCCAACCACCGCCACAACCACCTCCGTTGAGGTGAGTGCTACCGGCCGGAGGTGGTTTGGCCGCAGGAGATGGCGAATTCCGGCGAACTCGACACTTTCATTTTCACGGAAAACCAGTTGAAAAATTCCACTAGATTGTGCTCAATTGAGCTTGATTCTCATCTCTAATGATTCCTAAGATCTAACCCATGAAGAAGGAGTAGAGGAGGACCTGAGTTGCAGAATGAAGACGTGTGTTTTGCCTGCTCATCATTTCGACCACCGAGCTTCTGGCTCCTCTACAACCTCCAAAGCAACATGCTCTTGTCCTAGGGAAGGTCCTTAAAGGAGGAATTTGGTAGAGTAGGCTTGTAACTCCCAAATGTCATTAAACTCCATTAATGGCCATTAACTCCACCCATTCGGTTTCAACCAAATTAAGGGGCTGAACCAAATTAATGGTCGGCCACCTCCAGAAACTCCTCCTCTCCCTCAAGGGAATAAAAGCCCCATAAAAGTGGGAGTTATGGAGCCTCTATGGCCATGATGGCCATTAATCTCAAGCTTTTCTCTCTCCTCCAATTCACCAATTCTAGAATCTTAGTCCGACAAATTTTATCCCATTCGTCAAACTCCGCTCGATGAATCTACTCTATTCATCGATCTCCGTTCGACGAATATACTCTATTCGTCGATTTTCGTTCGACGAATCTTCTCTATTCATCGATCTCCGTTCGACAAATCTGCTCTATTCGTCGATCTCCGTTCGACTAATATGCCCTGTTTGACGAAGGTTGAAACTTATTCAACAACTTTCTCTGTTCGTCGAACTCCGTTCGACGAACTCTGAACCCATTCAGCAACTTGCTCTGTTCGTCGAACTCCATTCGATGATCTCTGAACCCAGTTCTATAAACTTTCTTCGTTCGTTGAACTCCGTTCGAGGAATATGCTCCTAATTCCAAAGTGACTCAATTCGTCGAACTCAGTTCGATGAATATGCTCCGTTCGACGAATTATTTCCTGAGTTCGACGAATCCTACTTGTTCTATAATGTCGTTGAGTGCACTCTACGCACTCAATGCCAATCAGTCCATGACATTGAGTGAACTCAACGCACTCAATGCATTCAACCAGATATTTCACTTTTTAAAATGGCGTTGAATGCACTCAATGCACTCAACGCCATTCAGTCCATGGCGTTGAGTGAACTCAACACACTCAACGCCTCAAGCAAGGACATTCCTCTAAGTACAATGACGTTGAGTGCACTCAACACACTCAATGCCAAAAAGTCCAAGGCATTGAGTTCACTCAACACACTCAACGACAATCAGTCTATGGCGTTAAGTGCACTCAACGCACTCAACGCCAATCAGTCCATAGCGTTGAGTGCACACAATGCACTCAACGCCCTGTGCCCAAATATTTTCTAAGTTACTTCGCGACCTAAATCGACGCTTCCTAGGGTTTTGTCATGATCTAGTCATGATAAAACCATTCCTAGGGGTCTAGTAGTCTGAGGGATGTTACGAATCCCAATACATAAAAATAAAAATTTCGTCCTCGAAATTCATGTTAGGCCTACGGGGTTTCATGTGTGAGAAGTAAAATGTAACATCCCGAGAGGTTAAAAGGAATACTTGACGAGAAAAGTTATGGGTACCTTTGTCGCATCATGTCCTGTGGCTCCCATGTGTGCTCCTCTTGTCCATGATTCCTCCACAAGACCTTGACCAGTGAAACCTTCTTGCATCCCAAGACCCGCATCCCAGTATCGTCTATCAAAATCGGCTCCAATTGCACCGATCGATCAGAAGATATAGGCCCATCTGTAGTTGTAATCTGCTGCTCCAGCCGAAGTAGAGCTCTCCTGCGGGACGAGACGTGGAAGACGTCGTGCAAACCTGCTAGATCTAGCAGTAGCTCCAGTCTGTAAGACAAGGGGCCGAACCGCTCCAGGATCCTGTAAGGCCCCATGTATCTCAGACTGAGCTTCTTACGACCACACACCCACGAGACTCCATGTATCGGTCGTATCTTCAGAAACAACCGGTCTCCTACCTGGAACACTTCCTGACGATGACGAGCATCGTAATATTTGGCATGTCTACTCTGGGCCTCTAACATCCTGTCTCAAATCAACCGCAGCTAAGCATCCGTATCTTCGATTAACTCTGAGCCAATTGCCTTCGGATCCTCATCCTGGATCCAAGACAAAGGAGTCCTGCATCTCCGCCCGTATAAAGCCTCGTAATGGTCCATGCTGATGCTGGACTGGTGGCTGTTGTTGTACGAGAATTCGATCAACGGAAATTGTCTCTCCCATTACTTTCCACGGTCCAGAATACAAAGGTGCAACAAATCCTCCAGTGTCTGATTGGTGCGCACAGTCTGCCCATTCGTCTGGGTGTGGAAGGAGGTACTAAATGTCAACCGGGTCCCCAAATAAGCCTGGACCGACCTCGACTCCTTAGACATAAATATCCCATAATGACCGGACACTATCATCCTCAGCACTCCTTGGTATCGGATGAACTGCACCACAAACTTCTACACCAAGTCACCCATAGAAGCGTCCTTCCTGGTCGGTAGAAACTTGGCAACCTTCGTTAAATGATCGAAAATCACCCAAATTGATTTGTTCCCTACATGTAACATAGGAAGACCATGTATGAAATCCATGGTGATATCGTCAAACTTCCACTCCGACACCTAAAGTGGCTCCAACAATCCGACCGGACTTTTACACTATGCCTTCACTAATTGACAAGCCTCACAATGGGTCACAAAGTACATGATGTCCCTCTTCATGCCCGGCCAATACATCGTCATCTTTAGGTCGGCCATTATCTTGGTGATGCCCGGGTGCACCGAGTACCTGCTGCAGTGAGCCTCGGTCATAATGTCCTCCCGAATCCTACCCCCAGCTGGTATGTAAACCTGTCCTCTAAAGCACAACACACCATCCTTCCCTGTATAATCCCAGGCTTTTATTGCCTCCAAAGCCCTGAATACTGTCTCCAGCTTGTCATCCATCCTCTGCTGAGCCCTGATAAGGTCCCGTATGTACTCTGTAGTACTCATCGCGGCCAAATACTCCCCATACAGCACCGAGTCATTCGAGGACACCTAGGTAATCTGCATAACCTCCATCATCCGCAAAAGCTCCATAACCATCAACTGAGCCTCGACTCTTGTAGTGGTAGTCTTACGGCTCAGCGCGTCTGCCACCATATTCTCCTTCCCCGGGTGGTAGTGCATCGTATACTCATAATCAGATAGGAACTCCACCCATCGTCTCTGGCGGATGTTCAATTTCTTCTATGTATATACATATTTTAGATTCTCGTGATCAGAAAATATGTCGCAGTGCACGCCATAAAGGTAATGCTGCCAAATCTTTAGAGCAAACACCACTGCTCTCATCTCCAAGTCATGCACCAGGCAATTCTACTCCTGCTTCTTCAGCTGGCGGGAGGCATATGCTATCACATGCCCGTACTGCATCAGTACATCACCCATCCCATGAAATGTTGCATCCATGTATACCTGAAAGCCCTCCATCCCAGATGGAAGGGCAAGGATAGGGGCCGACGTAAGCCGACCCTTCAACTCCTGCAAAGCTGCCTCACACTGCAGCATCCAAACGAACGGACTGTCCTTCTTTGTTAAAAAAGAGAGTGGGAGGGCTATCTGTGAGAACCCCTGCAAAAACTTTTGATAGTACCCGGCAAATTCCAGAAAACTCTGGACATCTGTGGCCGTCTTCAACCAGGGCCAGTCCCAGACGGCCTGAATCTTTGTAGGATCAACTGTCAATATCGCACAACTGATAATGTGGCCTAGGAAGTCCACCTCCATCAGTCAGAACTGCACTTGCTGAACTTGGCATACAATTCATGCTCCCTGAGCTTCTCCAGAGTAAAACCAAAATGTTGTGCATGGTACACCTTCGTCCTCGAATAGATGAGGATATCAACTATGAACACGATAACAAACCTGTCAAGATACGGCTCAAACACTCGGTTCATAAAGCTCATGAATGCTGATGGCCCATTCATGAGCCCGAAGGGCATCACGACAAACTCATACATGCGATATTTGCTGTTGAACATCGTCTTCGGGATATCCTCTTCCTGAATTCGCAACTGATAATATCCCGATCTCAGATCCAGCTTCTAGAACCAGTGTGATCCCTCTAGCTGGTCAAATAGCTCATCGATCCTCGTCAGTGGATAGGTATTTTGGACCGTCAAACAGTTCAATGAACGATATTCGATGAACAACCTAAGGGTCCCATCCTTCTTCTTCACGAACAAGACCGAAGCTCCCCAAGGCGAGGAGCTCAGCCTAACAAATCCAACCTCCACCAGCTCCTGCAGCTGGATCCTAAACTCCACCAGCTCCTTTGGAGCCATCCAATAGGCGGACCTAGACATCGGCTTAGCTCCAGGCACCAACTGAATCTGGAAGTCCTTCTCCCGGTGTGGTGGCAATCTTGGTAGCTTATTTGGAAATACATCCCCAAAGTCCCACACGACTGCTATATCAATAATCGTCGTCTTGACCTCGACCATCTCAAAGAACACCTCATAAACTTCATCTCCCTACAAGTGGGCCTTGACGACCTGAGTAGTAGATAACATCCTACGGGAGACGGGATTAATACCTTCGAAGGTCGCGATGGTGTCATCATATCTCAGCACATCCTGCTTCACCGGGCAGTCTATCTAGGAATGGTTCCAGGTGAGCCATGTCATGCCAAGAACCAGGTCGAAGAATGACATCCTCAAGACCGTTGCCGGGGCCTCGGGTGTTAGACCATCAATCGTCACCTTCAGGAGGCACATAGTAGTAGCTAAGACCTCCGTCTCGTTGGGGAGACGCACCCTCCTGGGAACTCCGAAAAAATGTCGGACTCCCTCCAGTCCCTTTACGAACTCCTCGGAGATGAAATTATTTGACGCCACCGTACCCACCAAGGTGTGGGCAGGTTTGCCACACAACATAACTAATCCTATTTATTTAGATATGCTTAGGTAACTGAACCTTTGGTTTTCATTCCGAGTATGCTACTGTTGTTTGTTGTTTCAAATATTCCAAAAGTAAATAACAACACAAAACTAAAAGCATGCCTGCAATAACCCTGCCTGGGTCCCGAGGTGGAGCCAAGTCTAGAGCATACACCTGCTCCCTATCTTGCCTCTGATCTCTGCCCTGGAAACCACGTCCTCTTCCACGGCCTCGGCCTGCAAACTGCTGAGTGGGCGGGGCAGAATGCGGTGCTGGTAGAGATGCCCCCCCTCATGGGGCAGTTTCTCCTTATGTGCCCTACCTGATGATAGTTGTAGCACAAGGGCGGAGAAAGTGTCAAAGCTCCTTGCCTCTGTATCTCCCGAACCTGAAGAGGTTGGGGGGACAATACCGCTGGCACCCTAGGCTCCTGTCTCACCTCTTTGCGGGGTTGGTCCTCTGCCCTTCTCTTATCAGCAAAGCGGCCCCTCCGGTGATCATTCCTGCCTCCCCGACCATGATACTCAGTTGGCCTCTTTCGGCCTCTAGTCGTGTACCAATCAGCCTCTAACCTCTTTTCCATCTCCAGAATCCGAGGTATAGGCCCGTCAGATACAAACAAATTAGCCTCTCTCAGGTCCTCTTGAAGGCCATTATAGAACCTCTTTGTATACCCTGCTTCGTCTAGCTGATAGGAGTCTGCAGAACGTGCTAAGAGATTAAACTCCCGGTGGTACTCCACCACCATCCTATTGACTTGCCTCAGCTGCAGGAACCTGTCTTCCAGCTCGTCTCTTGTCGGTTGTTGAATGAAGTGCTCCAACAGTGCGGCCCTGAACACCTCGCAAGTAACGTCAGCATCCTCCTTGTAGCACCTCCCCTGTAGTGGACGTATAATATGGGTCCGGCCGGGGCCCCACAGCATACGAACGCCACAGCTTTAGTATTATAAGTTGATATAACTACCCAAACTCAAAACACTTGCACAACACAGCAGAAACAAACAGGACTAGAAGTTATCCACCACTAAAGAGTAAAACAAATGACCTTAAGGCCTAACATCAAGTGTCCAAAAGAGACATAATACATCAATCATGAATGTGCTCAGCACTCCTAGTCTACCTCGGCATGCAAGCCGGACAAAAGAGTATCAAACAAACATCATCATAAATGTAGTGCTACAAAAGAGGGAAAAACACTTCATGGGCTTAGGCCTTTTTGGCCGGCGTGCTAGCTCCTGCATGCGATCCTTGCCCTATAAAAATTATTAGTAACGTGGGTCAGCAAAGGCTGACCTCAAACTATGTAACAACACATCCCCTCCCGGCCGCCCCTAACGGACCCCGGGGAACCCTCCAACCTGCAAGTCAGCACTTCATATGCAATAAAAATAGCTATAAACAGAAGAACATTAAAACAGGCTTGGATGTCTCAATCATCAAACATGTTCTCTATTGGTTGAGCATATAAAGAAAGGGCCTACTATGCAACATGAATGCAACACCCGGGCTTCACCCAAGGTACCCTACTGCGTATGCATCTAGCACAACATCACATCATTTGGGTACTCACATTTCCCCATTGGCGTAAAGCCGCAAACACTAAGGGAGACACCTCTCCCTCAAACGGCGCACAGGCCGCCATAAGGAATTCTTGCCAAGGCCCCACCCGCTCGTGGGCTTAGCCCCGGGCTTGCCTGCAAGCTCTGAAGTCTCATGTAAGGATTCCAACAAACACAGACCGACCGATTCTAAGAAGCCTTGCTGGACCCCACCCGCTCATGGCCTCTTTGCCCGGGCTTGCCCCAAGCTTGGCATTCTCGTCAGTCTCACAGAAGGGGACTAGTCTTGCCGGGACACTCTCCACACATGACGCACATGTCACGGGATAGCCAGCCGACCACGGAGACATAGCCACGCCTTGGCACATTAGAAACCAAGACTAAATACATCATAATCCCTCATTGTACTGCAGCGTTCCCGCGCACCAAGGAAACCATCTCCAACTCGTGCGGAGCTAACCTTGTCCACCAAGGAAACCATCTCCAACTCATACGGAGCTAACCTTGTCCCTCAAGGAAACCATCTACCGCCACGAGGAGCTAACCTTGGCCGGGTCCGACTACACGTACCTTTTCAAACAAACGGGACAATCACCACCACAACACAAACGACATCTTGCCGCAATGGAAATCTCTACGAATCCCTAAGTTCGTATGCAACATCACCGAGTCGGACTAACGGTCGCGACTACGGCTTCACCCACCATGCCCAATCCACTAGCGAAGCGGATCTCTAATGCAAAATATGCCGGGGACGGACTCAATCAACCCGGAGGTTCCTCTTGAACCTTGGCAAACCAAAACCCCTCTCATATGAGAGTTTGGTGCCCAAAAATTAGAGAGAAAGAAAATAAAATAAATGATGCTAATACATGCATCCTAAGGACTGAGAGGAGAGATGTCGTTACCTTCCGACTCCTCTTCCTTGCCATGGCAAAATAGCCGAATGGAAATCTTCGTAACGCTCTAAGCTTCACGGATCCGGACTCGGCTCGCGATTTGGAGCACTGAAACTCTCCCTACAGCCCAAGACCTTCTTCTCCTTCCTCCTTGCTCTAGTTTCTCTCAAGAACTTAGAAAGAGAAGACTTGGAAAACAAATGAGGGTTTCCAACCCTAAAATCGGACTTAACTTCCCAGGATATGGCCTGAACCGTTAGATCCCAAAACCAGGAAAAGAATGGTCGCGATTCGCCTGGAAAATAGAAAATCTGGGCCGAACACGGCCTGGCACACGCCCGTGTCCAGGGCCGTGTGCCTCATTCGCCGTCTCAATTCGACGCGCCTGGAACCGCACACGGGCATCCGACACGCCCGTGTTCAACCCGACACGCCCGTGTCCCCAGTGACACGGCCGTGTGCCTCCAATAACACGGCCCCGAAACCAACCCGAGAGATGACACGGCCTGGTACACGCCCGTGTCCCAAGCCGTGTGCCAAGTCTCGACACCAGTCGACAGGCTTTGTGTCGACACCGCGGAAAAATGTCGAGCGAAGATCGTCGACCAAGCGGGACACGCCCTGTGACACGCCCGTGTCACATGCCGTGTGCCCGAGTCTCGACACCCTGTCGAGCAAAAGTGTCGACACTTGGGACGAGTGTCGACACGGCCTCGACACGCCCTGCGACACGCCCGTGTCGCAGGCCGTGTGCCACACTCTCGACACTTTGTCGAGCGAAAGTGTCGACACTTGGGCCGAGTGTCGACACGGCCTCGACACGCCCTGCGACACGCCCGTGTCTCAGGCCGTGTGCCCCACTCTCGACACTTTGTCGAGCGAAAGTGTCGACACTTGGGCCGAGTGTCGACACGGCCTCGACATGCCCTGCGACACGCCCGTGTCGCAGGCCGTGTGCCTCCTGCCAGAAACCCAAAAATTTTTCCAGAACTGCAGACTGAACCTCTTGCAAAAATGGGGTGTTACAACTCTCCCCCACTTAACAGAATTTCATCCCGAAATTTCAAAACAAAAGGGCACAAAACTTAAATTGTACCTGACATGAAGAGTTCTGGATAATCTTCTTGCATGGCCTGTTCTCGTTCCCAAGAGAACTCCTCACGACCGCAGTTGTCCCATCGAACTTTTATGAGTTTGACTCCTTTATTCCGCAACTGCCGAGTCTCCGAATCCTCTATAGCAATTGGAAGGACTCGCGTCCTCAAGTCTTCCTCAATCGGCACCGATGCCGGCTCAATCACTACGCTAGCCTCTACCAAGGCCTTTCTCAAAACGGAGATGTGGAATACGTCATGTAATCCACTCAAATCTGCGGACAGCGCCAACCGATAAGCTGCTTCTCCTACCCGCTCAACAATTTCAAAAGGCCCCAAAAACCTTGGACTCAGCTTCTTGAGTCGGCGAACCCGTGAGATGCCTTTGAACGGCTTGACCTTCAAATAAACCCAATCACCAACTGCAAATACCAACTTCCGGTGACGAGCATTAAAATATTTTGCCTGCCTGTCTTGCGCCACCTTCATACGCTCTTGGATGGTCCGTACCATCTCACAAGCGTCAACCACCGCGTCCTTTCCCAACAGTTTGGTGTCTCCCGCCTCTGCCCAAGACATTGGCGTTCGACACCGCCTCCCATACAAAGCTTCGTATGGCGCCATTTTTATGCTTGCTTGAAAACTATTGTTGTACGCAAATTCTACCATGAAGAGGTGATCCTCCCACCTCTTGCCAAAATCAAGAACGCACATTCTCAACATATCCTCCATAGTACGGTTCGTTCTCTCCGTTTGCCCATCAGTTTGAGGATGGAACGCCGTACTGAACTTTAGCTTCGTGCCCAAGCTCTTCTGAACCAATCTCCAGTCCTTAGACGTAAACCGTCCATCTCGATCACTGACTATGCTCTTAGGAATTCCGTGCAGTCGCACAATGTTGCGAACATACAACTCCACCAGCTTCTCCACGCTGTCCTCTTTCCGATTTGGGATGAAGTGAGCCACCTTGGTTAGGCGATCCACGATCACCCAAATAGCATCATTACCATGCTGCGATCTAGGCAAACCATGCACAAAGTCCATGGAGATGTCCTCAAATTTCCACTCAGGAATTGGAAGGGGCTTCAGGAACCCGCCCGGTTTCTGACATTCATCATTCACCAAGGCACATGTTTGGCAACGATTCACATACAAAGCTACATCTCGCTTCAACCCAGGCCACCAAAAGGATTTCTTCATATCCAAGTACATCTTTGTACTGCCCGGGTGAATGGAGTACTTTGAGAAGTGAGCCTCAAACATCAACTCCTCACGGAGATTGCCAAACTGCGGTACACAAACCCTTCCATCCTTTCTCAAGATTCCCCCAATCATCTCCCAGGAGCTGCTCTCGCCCTTTTGAGCCTCCAACACAAAAGGTTGAAACTCCACATCCAATCGAGTCGCTTCCCGAATACGATCGGACAAGTCGTTTTGCACTTCGATCCAGTTCAACCGAGCCACGCTAGACTCGCCTCTCGCAACACATTCCAAACCAAGGGACTCCCATTCCCGAACCAACCGCTCATCATGAGCTTCGATCCAATTTCCTTGCCCCGAGTACTTTCTACTCAAAGCGTCCGCCACCACATTGGCTTTACCCGACGTATACTGAATCGCCACTTCGTAGTCTCCAAGAAACTCAACCCATCTGCGTTGCCACATGTTCAAGTCCTTTTGGTCCAAGAGATACTTCAGGCTTTTATGGTCCGTGAAGATCTCCACCCTTGCGCCATACACATAGTGTCGCCATATTTTCAATGCGAAGATTACCGCCACCAACTCCAAGTCATGGACGGGGTAATTCCTCTCATGAGGTTTCAGTTGTCTAGACCCAAAAGCTATCACCTTGCCATGTTGCACCAACACGCAACCCAAACCGCATCCCGATGCATCACTGAAAATCTGAAATCCATCGGTCCCTTGCGGTAAACTCAGGATTGGAGCCATCATAAGCCTCTCCTTCAGGGCCTCAAATGCTTGACCGCACTCTTGGGTCCACACAAACTTATGGTCTTTGCGAGTGAGTGAGGTGAGGGGTAGAGCTATCTTCGAGAAATTCTCCACGAATCTCCTATAGTACCCGGCTAGTCCAAGAAAACTTCGGACTTCCGCCACGGTCCTCAACACCGGCCAATCTCTGATGACCTCCACTTTCGCTGGATCCACTGCCACCCCATCACCACTAATCACGTGGCCCAAAAATGCCACCTTGGCTAACCAGAACTCGCACTTTGAGAACTTTGCAAACAATTGGTTCTCCCTCAACACTTGCAGGACCACTCTCAAGTGGGTCTCGTGCTCCACTTCAGACTTTGAGTACACTAAGATGTCATCAATGAAGACAACCACAAATGAATCCAAGTAATCCCGAAATACTCGATTCATCAGATCCATGAACACCGATGGTGCGTTCGTCAACCCGAACGGCATCACCGTAAACTCAAAGTGTCCGTACCTTGTCCCAAAAGCAGTCTTGGGTATGTCCTCGTCCCGAATTCACAGCTGATAGTAGCCTGACTTCAAGTACAACTTCGAATATGCCACTGACCCCACCAATTGGTCGAACAAATCGTCTATCCGAGGAATCAGATACTTATTCTTGACGGTCAATTTATTCAGCTCTCGGTAGTCTATGCATAGGCGCATGCTACCGTCTTTCTTCTTAACAAACAACACCGGTGCACTCCACGGTGAAGAACTGGGTCTAATATACCCTTGCTCCAACAGTTCCTGTAACTGTACCTTAAGTTCCGCCAACTCCTTTGGTGCCATCCTAAATGGGGGACGCGACACCGATCTAGCCTCCGGCACTAACTCGATCGAGAAGTCGATCTCCCGCCGAGGAGGCGCTCTAGGAAGTTCATCCAGAAACACATCCTTGAACTCTGCCACCAATGGAACTTCCTCAATAGATAGCTGGGAGAGACGAACCTCCAACAACGCTACCAGTGCCACACCTCCCTGGTTAACCGCCCGCATCATTTGCATGGCCGTAATTAGGGAATGGGCTACTCCACAAAGGCCCACAAATTTGACTTCCGCTTGCCCCTTACTCTTTAGGGTCACTACCTTGGATAAACAATCAATGCTGGCGCGCTGCTCTGCAAGCCAGTCCATGCCCAAAATGACATCGAACTCTACTAACGGCAACACTGCCGCTTCCAAAACGAAGTCAAATCCGTCTAGCTCCCAACAGATGTGCCCTTTAGCCCCGGTGGTCATAGATGACCCATTGGGCATGCGCACTTTCAGTTCCGCGTCCGCGAGAAAGACTCGACTCCTACCCTTCGGATGAAACTCTCCGCAAGAAAAGAGTGTGAAGCCCCAGTATCGAACAATACCCTAGCGGGGTATCCAGAAACTAACACGAAGCCTACAACAAGACAACACACGGAAAGGGGGTCTAAAAGTATGAAGCACAAATGCAAACTTAAATTTTCTTCATACTTGTCACCACATCGGTTTGACGGATCTCTTCTTGCTATCCAAGGTTGTAAGCCCTTGGTTGCACCGGTTGGAACCGAGAAGCGCTCGACTCCGCCATCTTTCCTTTCTCTGCAGCACTGGGGCCCGAGCGCACAGACTGCTCCTGCTTTGCATCTTGCCCCACTCCCCCTTGCTGACAAGCACGGGCTATGTGCCCAACCTTCCCGCAGTTGTAACACGTCGGCGGTCCCCTAGAGTGAGAACCCCCAGGCGTCCAAGTGTTCCTCTCACCCGATCTGGAAGTGTGAGGCTTCCTCCTCCACCTACTCCCATCAGACTTTACATGAGATTGGGAGGGTTTCCCTTCCCCATGCTTGGGAGTAAAACCCTTTCGACGCTGGGTTCGCTCCAGATCATTCTCCAAACTCCTGGCGGCTTCAACTAGCTCATTAAATCCCGCCCTCTTCATGGACATAAGGGGCTGTCTCAGATTCTCCCTCAACCATTGGTAGAAGAGGTTGTCCCTCTCTACATCATCCTCCATTGTCGTTCCCGCATAACGACCCAAACGGGTGAACTCTTGCACATATTCATCCAATGTCTTGTCTCGCTGCATTAGAAGCAGAAACTGCCTCTGCCAGGCCAACCGTGTTGAAACTGGAATATACCTCTTAAGAAAAGCGTCCCCAAACTCTTCCACTGACGCGGTGCGTCCCGGGAACTGGCGGCCGCTATGGCTCGCCCACCATAATTTGGCGTCTCCTTCCAACATGAACGTCGCATACTCAGCTTTCTTTTCCTCTGGCGTCTCTGCCGCCCTTAACAGTTCTTGAATACGAAGGCACCAATCCTCCGCATCCGTTGGCGTTCTAACACCCTTGAAAGACGGGGGATGGAAACTCAGGAAATACTTCATGTGTCGGTCTCCATGCCCTACCACCACCCTTTCTGCCAAATGCTCCACTCGCCTGGCTTCTCCGCCTGGCACGGCCGTCGCCGTGTCCGGTGTAGCAGGGGTTGCTACCTGGGCTGCAGCCGCCGCTTGCGCTGCCACCATCGCTTCTGCAAGCATACGGCAGAAGTCAGCCGGGTTTACACCCGTGCCCAGAAGACCTGGAGCAGTAGCACTGCTCGCCGAGAGATCATCCCTTGCTCTTGAGGTGCCCGCCTCGTTGCTTGCACTCTTCAAGAAAACAAGAAATAAGGGATTAGTCTCCAATCTCAAGACTAAAACATAAGGACACTCACGGTCCCGCATTACTCTTATGTGGATAACTTCTCTACGCACTGACCTTGAATCAAACCTCGCTCTGATACCAAATTATAGCACCTCCCCTGTAGTGGACGTATAATATGGGTCCGGCCGGGGCCCCACAGCATACGAACGCCACAGCTTTAGTATTATAAGTTGATATAACTACCCAAACTCAAAACACTTGCACAACACAGCGGAAACAAACAGGACTAGAAGTTATCCACCACTAAAGAGTAAAACAAATGGCCTTAAGGCCTAACATCAAGTGTCCAAAAGAGACATAATACATCAATCATGAATGTGCTCAGCACTCCTAGTCTACCTCGGCATGCAAGCCGGACAAAAGAGTCTCAATCAAACATCATCATAAATGTAGTGCTACAAAAGAGGGAAAAACACTTCATGGGCTTAGGCCTTTTTGGCCGGCGTGCTAGCTCCTGCATGCGATCCTTGCCCTGTAAAAATTATTAGTAACGTGGGTCAGCAAAGGCTGACCTCAAACTATGTAACATCACATCTCCTCCCGGCCGCCCCAAACGGACCCCGGGGAACCCTCCAACCTGCAAGTCAGCACTTCATATGCAATAAAAAATAGCTATAAACAGAACAACATTAAAACAGGCTTGGATGTCTCAATCATCAAACATGTTCTCTATTGGTTGAGCATATAAAGAAAGGGCCTATGCAACATGAATGCAACACCCGGGCTTCACCCAAGGTACCCTACTGCGTATGCATCTAGCACAACATCACATCATTTGGGTACTCACATTTCCCCATTGGCGTAAAGCCGCAAACACTAAGGGAGACACCTCTCCCTCAAACGGCGCACAGGCCACCACAAGGAATTCTTGCCAAGGCCCCACCCGCTCGTGGGCTTAGCCCCGGGCTTGCCTGCAAGCTTTGACGTCTCATGTCAGGATTCCAACAAACACAGACCGACCGATTCTAAGAAGCCTTGCTGGACCCCACCCGCTCATGGCCTCTTTGCCCGGGCTTGCCCCAAGATTGACATTCTCGTCAGTCTCACAGAAGGGGACTAGTCTTGCCGGGACACTCTCCACACATGACGCACATGTCACGGGATAGCCAGCCGACCAGGGAGATATAGCCACGCCTTGGCACATCACAAACCAAGACTAAATACATTATAATCCCTCATTGTACTGCAGCGTTCCCGCGCACCAAGGAAACCATCTCCAACTCGTGCGGAGCTAACCTTGTCCACCAAGGAAACCATCTCCAACTCATACAGAGGTAACCTTGTCCGTCAAGGAAACCATCTACCGCCACGAGGAGCTAACCTTGTCCGGGTCCGACTACACGTACCTTTTCAAACAAACGGGACAATCACCACCACAACACAAACGGCATCTTGCCCCAAGGGAAATCTCTACGAATACCTAAGTTCGTATGCAACATCACCGAGTCGGACTAACGGTCGCGACTACGGCTTCACCCACCATGCCTAATCCACTAGCGAAGCGGATCTCTAATGCAAAATATGTCGGGGACGGACTCAATCAACCCGGAGGTTCCTCTTGAACCTTGGCAAACCAAAACCCCTCTCATTTGAGAGTTTGGTGCCCAAAAATTAGAGAGAAAGAAAAAAAATAAATGATGCTAATACATGCATCCTAAGGACCGAGAGGAGAGATGTCGTTACCTTCCGACTCCTCTTCCTTGCCATGGCAAAATAGCCGGATGGAAATCTTCGCAACACTCTAAGCTTCACGGATCCGGTCTCGCCTCGCGATTTGGAGCACCGAAACTCTCCCTACAGCCCAAGACCTTCTTCTCCTTCCTCCTTGCTCTAGTTTCTCTCAAGAACTTAGAAAGAGAAGACTTGGAAAACAAATGAGGGTTTCAAACCCTAAAATCGGACTTAACTTCCCAGGAGATGGCCTGAACCGTTAGATCCCAAAACCAGGAAAAGAATGGCTGCGATTCGCCTGGAAAATAGAAAATCTGGGCCGAACACGGCCTGGCACACGCCCGTGTCCAGGGCCGTGTGCCTCATTTGCCGTCTCAATTCGACGCGCCTGGAACCGCACACGGGCATCCGACACGCCCGTGTTCAACCCGACACGCCCGTGTCCCCAGTGACACGGCCGTGTGGCCGGGCGTGTGCCTCCAGTAACACGGCCCCGAAACCAACCCGAGAGATGACACGGCCTGGGACACGCCCGTGTCCCAAGCCGTGTGCCAAGTCTCGACACCCGTCGACAGGCTTTGTGTCGACACCGCGGAAAAACATCGAGCGTATATCGTCGACCAAGCGGGACACGCCCTGTGACACGCCCGTGTCACAGGCCGTGTGCCCCAGTCTCGACACCCTGTCGAGCAAAAGTGTCGACATGTGGGACGAGTGTCGACACGGCCTCGACACGCCCTGCGACACGCCCGTGTCGCAAGCCGTGTGCCACACTCTCGACACTTTGTCGAGCGAAAGTGTCAACACTTGGGCCGAGTGTCTACACGGCCTCGACACGCCCTGCGACACGCCCGTGTCGCACGCCGTGTGCCCCACTCTCGACACTTTGTCGAGCGAAAGTGTCGACACTTGGGCCGAGTGTCGACACGGCCTCGACACGCCCTGCGACACGCCCATGTCGCAGGCCGTGTGCCTCCTGCCAGAAACCCAAAAATTTTTCCAGAACTGCAGACTGAACCTCTTGCAAAAATGGGGTGTTACACTCCTGATCTGCAAATGTCGTATTCAGAAGTGTCTTCCACCATCTCTTGGCATGAGACTCCAAGCAGGAGACCACCAGAGGTACCCTCTCCTCATACTTGCACCGTATCCTGTTCAACATCTCGAACATGATATCTAGCCACTCTTCCATCCTCACAGCCATCTCTGTCCCAATGTCAGATGGGTAAGAGAGTCCTCAGAAGATGCTCAACCTATTGGCCCCCAGGTTCGGCTGTAGAGCTAGTGTAATGGCCTCCCCACCCCACGCTCACAAGGACGTCCGCCGGCACCCCCAGCACCATGCTCAAAAGGGTTCAGCCTAACCAGGTTTGTATACCATGCACCCCAACCCCTTTCCATCCACAGGCGGGTTGTTGAGGCCGGGGATCGAACCTAAGACCTCCTTGATAAGGAGTTTTCAAACCACTCCTCATCCCCAACTGAGCTGCAGCTCAGTTGGTCTTCTTGGGCTTCCTAGGGTTTTGTCATGACCTATTCATCGCAAAACCACTCTTAGGGGTCTAGTTGGAAATGAGATGTTACAAATCTCAATAAACAAAATTAAAATTTCGTACCCGAAATTCAAGTTAGTCCTACGGGGTTTCTACTAACAGTAACTGAATGTAACATCCCATAATAAATTGAATGTATACATTACCCGGAGAGATCTGGTCACCTCTGCGGCGTCAGATCCAGTGGTTCCCAAGTATGCTCCTCCTGCCCATGGTTTCTCAACAGGAACTTGACAGCAGGACCTTCTTGCGCTGCAAGACCCGTACCACTGTATCATCTTTCCTGAGCGGCTCACATCAGACCGATTGATCAAAAGCTGTCGAGCCATCTATACCAAGAACCTGCTGTTCCGGCCATAGTAGAGCCTTCCTAAGAGGGGAGACGTGGAAGACGTCGTGCAAACCAGCTAACTCCGGCGGTAGCTCTAGTCTGTAGGATAATGGGCCGATCCACTCCAGGATCCTGTAACGCCCCATATTCCTTGGACTCAGCTTCTTTTGCCCGCATACCCATGAGACTCCATGCATCAGACGTATCTTCAAGAATCATGTTCTTCATATTGAGACTCTACTTGGCAACGCCGCAGATCATAATATTTGGCTGGTCTGTTCTGGGCCTCCAGCATTCTATCTCCAATCAGTCACACCAGGGTATCTGGGTTCTCCACAAATTATGAGTCAAGTGCTTTTGTATCCTCATCCTAGACCCAAGACAGTGGAGTCCCGCACCTCCATCCATATAATGCCTCAAAAGGGCCATGCCTATGTTGGACTGGTGACTGTTATTATAAGGGAGCTGTGTTGAATGTCGACTGAGAGCCTAGATAAGCCTAGTCTGATCTTCTTTCCTTGAGCGTAAACCGTTCATTCTAATCTGCCACGATCGTCTTGAGCACACAATGATAACAGGGAACTACTCCGAAATCTCATGAACCACCAACAACTGCTTTCTTCCGGATTGGGGTGACCCCAGCTACCTCGGTCAATCTATCCTCGATGTTGCAATTAAAATTGTGCCCGGAGCCGGGATGTCGTAACATGTATGTGAAATTCATAATTGTACCCTCGAACTTCTATTCTAACTTGGGCAGTGACTGTAGTAGTTCCCAAAAAACCTTTGCACTTGTCCTTCACCAGCCGAAAACCTCACAGTGTGTCATAAAATCCATGACGTCTTTCTCTATTCCGGGGAAATATATGTTCTGGTAAACACAATTCTCTTTCGGTACTTTGAGTTCTTGTTAAACGTGACAATTATGTCATCAAACATATATATTCTGGTCCTTGATGCTATCTGAGTCAAGTTGCAGAGTTGTACCTAAAAGTGGTATGAGACACTTTATACAATATGCTTGTCATATAGGCCTCCCATATCTCAACCCACGCTCTCATACCACTTGTAAGACACATTTTTTTAAAACTAGGGGGTCTTAGGCCTAGAACCATCTCTTTGTGGTGACACCATCACGCCCGGGAAGGTCTTCACGACAAAACGTCGATCCTACCGGCCATATTGATCACAAAATAGTAGCAAAAGTATGAGTGTACATGAAATATAACGCTAACACAAGTCCACAAAAATAACATATATAGTAATAATCCTCCATGAAGGGAGAGTCCACAACAATAATAATAAAAGTACTGGAAATAGGGCTCCCGCAAGGTACATCAAAGTCCTCACTATAAGTCACTCATCGCGGAAGCAAATCTATAACAACTACTACCGAACGGGAGTCACTGTCCAAGCTGTCTGAACTCCGGTGCTAGACTGACCCGTCTCCAAGTGTGCCAACCTCCGGGGCAGCACCTCCAAGCTGGGCTCCACGATCCCCTAAATGATTTGGTCCGAAAACCATTAGTCTAAAAGACTAAGTCCTATCATCCCCTACACCTCCTTCCATGGCTCTTAAGCACCGAGCGGGGAGAAGGAAAGGAAAGGTAATGATGGTGGAGAATAAACAAGGCAGGTGACGGTGGAACTATTCTAGGAGTTATTTATAATGTATTTACAGCTAATGAAGGAAGGTACAAGCTAGCAGTAAGGTAGAAAGTAAAGCAGAGATTTAAGTATATGAAAAGTAAACTAAGATACAAGTAACCTTAACATATATGAATGCCCATACAAACTTATAAGTTAAGGGGTCTTCTACAAGGCTCCCATCGTATAAAGAGTCCCATGCAAATTTATACCATGAAGTGTCGATTATAATAAAGTGGTAAACATCCAAAGGAAAATAACCATAACTTATAAGCATGCAACCCAATCTTATAATCTAAAGGGTCGTTTTGCAAGACCTATTGTATAAAGCGTCCCATACCACTTTATACAATAAGTGACAGGGGTTATATGCAATGTTGATGTTATGTCACGCAAGTATGCAATGAGTGAACATGCAAGTGCAACACACCCACTCGACTCTGTGCACACACACCTTTAGTTCCCCCTTTCTGGAGCCTAACCTCCAGGATACCTCCGTAGTGGCAAACAGAAGCGGTGGGTTGGGCCTCGCTCACCTCTAAACCGGTAAATACACTACCAGTCAGACCTATCGTACGCCTCAATGTTGGTGTACTAAGTGGAGCTCCTGCGTACTCTTTGCTGGCTGGTCCACCAGACTTAAATTTATGAAGTGCTAAACCACACTTGCAGAGTCAACATATTGGCGTCGGTGCATCGAATCTCCAACACCGAAGACCCACCACCTTAGAATTTATGCACATGCAATCTTGATGTATCAACCTCCGAGCCAACTCCTCGGACAAACACTTCCGTCACAACCAACAACAAAGCAAAAGCTCACCAGACTATCCCGTCTGTCTCAGAACCATCAAAGCCATCGGCTCGCCGGGCAATCCTGCCCATCACCAAAACCAATGAGCCTACCGCTCGTGAGACCTAACCTAACTCCCACAACACCAGGGAGTGTGAGTGTAAGTGTAACCCTAAAGTATTTCTAATTATTCTTCCATTACATTTATTCTTACGGCTTATGTTAACCTTGGACTGCCCAAGACATTCCCCGTGAATGGCTCTCGAGGGCAATAGGAACTACGATGGGCTGAAGCCCAAAGTTCCCTTTCGCAAGTCACTTACTTTTATTGGTTAATAACCGATTTCCGATCACTTTTAATTTTACTCTGAATCTAACCCTAGTGTGTTTGGACTCTCTCTCTCTCTCCACAGGAAAGACGATCTTTCGTCGATCCCGAGCACCTCTTAACTCTAGCCAACCCAACACTCTCCGCATCATGATTCCTAATGAAGCTCTCTTTCACCTTACAAAATTAGCATGCATTTCTCCCCAGCTCCTATGACCATATCCCATGTTATCACAATTTCCGCAGTTTTACTAAATGCAGAACAACCTAAGGTATATGATGTACATGATTGGAGGTACTCCAAATTTTCTTCCAAATTCCCTAAGATAATTATTGTGTATCTATCATGACACATTTACTCTAAATCCAGAAACTTGGAATTTTCCTAATTAATTTGGCATTTATTTAATTTTCCCAAAAATTTGGCCATGGGTAATTTGAACATGAAGTACTAGATTTTCTTAAGTTATGGCCACCCAAAATTTACGAACACTACAAAATGCCAAAATATCCGAGAGCACCAAATTTCACTAATTTTCATAGACTAATTAAGTTGTAATTAATTAATCCGAGATATTACCAATAAATAGATGTAAAGAAGGAAGCATCATTAAACTTAATCGAAAAATTATACATAAATTACCAGAGATTTAATATGATCACAAAACATTACTGATTAGGTTTCATAACATTCTAAGTTATTTTAACAACTATTTTATCAAAAACATCAATAAGGGCAACACAAGGATTAAAACTACAAGTACAATCTACTGTCTTCCAAACATACTAAAATAATTTTCAGGGACTCATATTGTTATAAAAACCTTCCTGCCAAAATTTCGTAAGGATCCAAGGTCATATGCCCCTTCACTAGTTTCCTAAAAGGTAAAGGCCTAAACTAACCCTAGTTGGTTTAAGTTATGTGTCTAGGTCTAAATGTCATCAAATTCCTCCATAGGGTATTTCCCGACCCTAGAATCACATGAACTAAACACCAAGCCCATAACTGCCTCCTCATCACCAACTGGTTAGTTTGAGTTATGTGCAGCTCAATTGGTGAGGAGGAGTGGTTTGAAAACTCCTAATCAAGGAGGTCTCGGGTTCGATCCTCTGGGGGTTCTGACAGCCGTCCTTGTAACAGCCTCCCCAGCCTACGGATCGAAAAGATGGCCGCTGGCACCCCCAGCACAACGCTCGAAAGGGTTAAGCCTAACCAGGTCTGCATACCATGTACTCCAACCCCTCTCCATCCACAGGCTGGTTGTTGAGGCTGGGGATCAAACCCGAGACCTCCTTGATAAGGAGTTTTCAAACAACTCCTCATCACCAACTGAATCACAGCTTAGTTGGTGATGAGTAATGGTTTTTAAACTCCTTATCAAAGAGGTCTCGGGTTCGATCCCCGGCCTCAACAACCTACTTGTGGATGGAGAGGGGTTGGGGTACATGGTCTGCAGACCTGGTTAGGCTTAACCCTTTCGAGCGTTGTGCAGGGGGTGTCAGCGACTGTCCTTTCGAGCCCTAGGCTTGGGAGGCCGTTACAAAAAGGTTTTCAGCCAAACCAGGTCTGCAGACCATGCACCGCAACCCCTCTCCATCCACAGGAGGGTTGTTGAGGTCGGGGATCGAACCCGAGATCTCCGTGATATGGAGTTTTCAAACCACTCCTCATCACCAACTAAGCTGCACATAACTCAAACCACTCCTCATCACCAACTGTCATATGGGTGTAGCTCAGTTGGTCATGAGGAGTGGTTTGAAAACTCCTTTTCAAGGAGGTCTCGGGTTCGATCCCAGGCCTCAATAACCTGCTAGTGAATGGAGAGGGGTTGGGGTGCTTGTTCTGCACACCTGGTTATGCTGAACACTTTCGATCATGGTGATGGGGGTGCCGGCGGCCATCCTCTAGAACCGTGGGCTGGGGAGGCCATTAAAGCCGGAGCCTGCTGGGCCCTGAAGGACTCCAGAATGGCCGTCAGAGTGTGTCCCATCTCTGACTGCAGGAATGGAGTGGGAGCCGAAGGAGGTGGTGCAATATTCGAAGTTTGTCGAGCTTCTCCCTACGGCATAGAATGTGTTGGCGGTTGCATAACAAAGGCCAATTGTAAAAAATTTGACCAAAACCTAGTTAAAAGTGGACATTTACATGTGATCCCCCATATGGGCACACCACAGATTTCGCTGCTTAGTTTGTCCCCAAACTAAACTCGAGTGGGGGGTACCTAGGGTTAGTGGACTTTTACGCTTTCGATCGAGGTTTCCCTCTGATACCAATTTGTAAGACCCCTCTTTTTTTGCAAAACCAACCGGGTCATATGCCCAGAACCGCCTCTTTGTGGTGACACCAACATGGCCGGTGTAACACCCCCATATATCACATGGGATATAACAGAAGGTCGGGCCGGGGCCCCACGCCATTACCACGGACATCTAGTGGAGTTACGTATTAATACCAAATTACTGTCAAAGGAAAATGTGTCCTAACTCAGAGCATTCTAGCGGAAGCTTTTAAAACAGTTATTAGAACCCAAACCAAAGCTTGAATGTCCACTAAAACAAAACGTAGGAATGAAAGTACAAATACACAAACTACTTTGCATTATGGCCTTACAAGAGTTTACTTAAAGCAATAACTGTCTTCCATACAACGGCACACAGGCCGGTCACACGTGAGCATAAAAGTAAACAATTTGTTTTGGCCTTCAAGGGTCAGCTCAGCATCACGGCTTCAGCCCGCTACTTGACATTAGGCTCTGCAGCACCCACTATCAACATTCCACTGTAGCGGTGACTAACAAAGCAGCGGTTAGCTAAAGCTGACTAAATTATAACGATCCCGCCCCTTTTCTCGGGGCGGCGATGCTCCTTCCCTGCACTTTAGTAGCATAGCCAAACAGAATAGTGAAAGTACAATCATAAGCATACAACACCACAGGTGTAGGCATGCATGACCACATGCCCCGTGCTCTCAGGGCACTTACTTATTGAACCCGGTCCGAAACCAGTCCGTTCCATAACTTCACCACCGCCCCCAGGATGGCAAACCTCGTGAGCATTTAGTCATTTCATCCACAGCCTAGACTCGCTCTCCAAATTATCGGTAAGTCCCATATACCTTAGGTTACTTTAACCGAAGCAAATGGAGTGGGTAGGGTTCCACCTGCCCGTTGCTCACTTCACCACGGCAATTTAGCAATCGGTGCGGGCCAAGTTTCCCCTAGTCCCAAAGTATCGATCATACAATCATACATAACCCGGTTATATACACGGCTGGCTCCCAGGCCACCGATACGGCAGAAATTTGCTTCTGCCCAGATTTTCGACTACACCTTGGAGTTAATCCCCAAAACTGCTTTTTGCAATCTACCACATAGAAAAACCTGAAAACAACCATCGGCACAGAGTCTTCTCCGACTATTCATGTATAATGAAACATCACCAATCCAGACCAACTTGTCTGGGTAGGCTTCACACACCATGCCTATGTCCGTACTTCGATTCAGGACTCTACATGCAAAACTAGGGGGACTATTCAAATCCACCCGAAGGAACACCTCACATTCACCGCATAATTGCGAGAGAGAGTTTCCTATGCAGAAAGAAAGAGGACTTCATATGTCCAAGAAGAGAATCATTACCCTAGAGGTTCACTTCGGCCCCATGGAAAACTAGCCAGATGAAAAGCACAGCGATGGCCTCGCCTCTACGGATTTGGACTCGGTTTGCGATTTGGAGCTTCGAAGCTCCACCGGCGGCCGGATTCCTCCTTCTCATTCTTTCTTGCTCTCCCCTCTCTCTAACACTTTAGAAAGAAAAAGCCTTAAGAGAAATGAGGGTTTCATCCCCTACTCTCGACCTTATAACAGCAAGGACAAATCTGGACCCTTGGATCCCATTTGAAGGAAATGAACGGCCACGATTCGCACCTAAAATCACTTTCCCGGGCCAAACACTGCTTGTGGCATTCCAGAGTCAAAGGCCGTGTGCCTCAAGCAACGTAAGAAACCGTCGCGTCCCGACCAGGACACGTACTTAGACACGCCCGTGTCAACAATTGACATGCCGGTGTCAATCAGCACATACCCATGTCATGGGGCGTGTCCCTTAATCGACACAGGAACCGTAATGTCCCAAATAGGACACGGTTTCTCAACATGCCAGTGTCGAGCAGTATACGCCCGTGTTCCAGGCCGTGTTCCCCACACGACACATCCCTGCTAACACAGAGCAGGACACGACACTAGACATGCCCGTGTCTCAGGCCGTGTGCCCGACCTCCAAGGATCGTCAAATGCTTTCGTCGACCACACGGAAAATCGTCGAACTCGTAGTAGGACACGAACATGGATATGCCTGTGTCCCAGGCCGTGAGACCCTTTTCAAGCCCCATATTGGCCTTAAGAAGCTACCAAATCATTTTCGAGTTTTGGGGCGTTACAATTCTCCAACCTAAAAAGAATTTCGTCCCGAAATTATAGAATGAAAAGGTACACAAAAATCAAATGGTACCTGAGCGGAATAGCTCGGTATACTCCTCAACCATGGTCTTCTCTTGCTCTCACAAAAGCTCCTCCCGATCGCAGTTGTCCGAACGGACTTTGACCATCCTGATGTCTTTCTTATGAAGTCTCTTGACTTCAAAGTGGTCAATGTGAACGAGTTTGAGCTTCGTCGTCAACCCATGATCAAAAGGTACCTGATCGACCGCAATCACTTGTGAAGGCTCTTGCACTGCCTTCCGTAACACTGATATATGGAATACGTTATGTAGACCACTCAATTCCACTGATAACTTTAGTCGATAAGCCGCTTCACAAATTCGCTCTAGTATCTCAAACGGTCCAAGGTAACTCGGACTCAGCTTCTTCAAGCGTCGCACCCTAGAGACACCCTTGAATGACTTAATTTTCAAATATACCCAGTCGCCAATAGCGAACTCAATGTTCCTATGCTTGGCATTATAGTATTTAGCCTGCTTGTCCTAAGCGATCAGCAATCGTTCTCGTATTATTTGTACCAACGAAGTGGAGTCTTCCACTTCTTGTCGTTTGTACAGCTTTGACTCACCTGTCTCCAACCATGACAACGACGTGTGATATTTTCTACCATATAGGGCCTCAAAGGGCGCCATTTGAATACTTACTTGGTAGCTATTGTTATAAGAAAACTAAACCATGCACAGGTCGTCTTCCCACTGCTTTCCGAAATCCAAGACGCACATGCAAAGCATTTCCTCCATCATCCTATTGAACCTCTCGGTCTGAACATCCGTCAGCAGATTTAAGGTCGTGCTGAAACTCAGCTTGGTTCCCAATGTTTGTTGCACCAACCATCAGTCATTGGACATGAAGCATCCATCTCGGTCACTCACGGTGCTGCGAGGTGCACTGTGTAGTCGAACAATGTTATCTACATAGAGTTTTGCTAGCTTATCCACCGAATCATCCTTCCTATTCAGAATGAAGTGCGACACTTTCGTCAATGGATCTACGATCACCCAGATGGCGTCGTTTCCCTTCTGCGACCTTGGCAACCCATGCACAAAATCCATGGAAATATCGTCGAACTTCCACTCCGGGATACGTTAGGACTTCAAGAAACCTCTGAGCTTCTAGCACTATGCCTTCACCAAGGCGTCGGTGCATCGACCCTCCAACACCGAAGACCCACCACCTTAGAATTTATGCACATGCAATCTTGATGTATCAACCTCCGAGCAAAGGTTCCTCGGAAAAACATTTCCGTCACAACCAACAACCAAGCAAAAGCTCCCCGGACTATCCCGTCCATTTCAGAACCATCAGAGCCATCGGCTCGCGGGGCTAACCTGCCCATCACCAAAACCACCAAGCATACAGCTCGTGAGACCTAACCTAACTCCCACAACACCGGGGAGTGTCAGTGTTTGTGTAACCCTATAGTATTTCTAATTATTCTTCCATTACATTTATTCTTACGACTTTTGTTAACCTTGGACTACCCAAGGCATTCCCCGTGAAGGGTTCTCGAGGGCACTAGGAACTAAGATGGGCTGAAGCCAGAAGTTCCCTTTCGCAAGTCACTTTTGTTGGTTAATACCCGATTTCCGATCAATTTTAATTTTACTCTGAATCTAACCCTACTGTGTTTGGACTCTCTCTCTCTCTCTCCATAGGAAAGACGATCTTTCGTCGATCCCGAGCGCCTCTTAACTCTAGCCAACCCAACACTCTCCGCATCATGATTCCAAATGAAGCTCTCTTTCATCTTACCAAATTAGCATGCATTTCTCCCCACTTCCTATGACCATATCCCATGCAATCACAATTTCCACAGTTTTACTAAATGCAGAACAACCTAAGCAATATGATGTACATGATTGGAGGTACTCCAAATTTTCTTCCAAATGCCCTAGGATAATTATTGTGTGTCTATCATGACACATTTAGCCTAAATCTAGAAACTTGGAATTTTCCTAAATAATTTGGCATTTATTTAATTTTCTCAAAAATTTGGCCACGGGTAATTTGAACATGAAGTACTAGATTATCTTCAGTTATGGCCGCCCAAAATTTACGAACACTAGAAGATGCCAAAATATCAGAGAGCACCAAATTTCACTAATTTTCATAGAATAATTAACCTGTAAATAATTAATCCAAGATATTACCAATAAATAGATGTAAAGAAGGAAACATCATTAAACTTAATCGAAAAATTATACAAAAATTACCAGAGATTTAATATGATCACAAAACATTACTGATTAGGTTTTATAACATTCTAAGTTATTTTATCAACTATTTTATCAAAATCATCAATAGGGGCAACACAAGGATTAAAACTACAAGTACAATCTACTCTCTTCCAAACTTCCTAAAATAATTTTCAGGGACTCATATTGTTATAAAAACCTTCCTACCAAAATTTCCTAGGGATTCAAGGTCATATGCCCATTCAATAGTTTCCTAAAAGGTAAAAGACTAAGCTAACCCTAGTTGGTTTAAGTTATGTGTCTAGGTCTAAATGTCATCAAATTCCTCCATAGGGCATTTCACCACCATAGAATCACCTGGACAAAACAACAAGCCCATAATCTCCTCCTCATCACCAACTGGTTAGTTTGAGTTATGTGCAGCTTAATTGGTGATGAGGAGTGGTTTGAAAACTCCTAATCAAGGAGGTCTCGGGTTCGATCCCCAGGGGATGATGACGGCCGTCCTTGTAACAGCCTCCCTAGCCCACGGATCGAAAGTACGGCTGTCGGCACCCCCAACACAACACTCGAAAGGGTTAAGCATAACCATGTCTGCAGACCATGCACCCCAACACCTCTCCATCCACAGGAGGGTTGTTGAGGCTGGGGATCGAAACCGAGACCTCCTTGATAAAGAGTTTTCAAACAACTCCTCATCACCAACTGAATCGCAGCTTTGTTAGTGATGAGGAGTGGTTTGAAAAATCCTTATCAAGGAGGTCTCGGGTTCGATCCCCGAGCTCAACAACCTGCTTGTGGATGGAGAGGGGTTGGGGTGCATGGTTTGCAGACCTGGTTAGGCTTAACTCTTTAGAGCATTGTGTTGGGGTGTCGGCGGCAGTCCTTTCGAGCTGCGGGATGGGGAGGTCGTTATAAAAAAAGGGTTCAGCCAAACCAGGTCTGCAGACCATGCACTGCAACCCCTCTCCATCCACAGGCGGGTTGTTGAGGCCGGGGATCGAACCCGAGACCTCCATATATGGAGTTTTCAGACCAGTCCTCATCAACAAATGAGTTGCACATAACTCAAACCAATCCTCATCACCAACTGTCATATGGGTGCATCTCAGTTGGTGATGAGGAGTGGTTTGAAAACTCCTTTTCAAGGAGGTCTCGGGTTCGATCCCAGGCCTCAAAAACACGCCAGTGGATGGAGAGGGGTTGGGGTGCATGGTCTGCATACCTGGTTAGGCTGAACACTTTCGATCGTGGTGATGGGTGTGTCGGCGTCCGTCCTTTAGAACCATGGGCTGGGGAGGCCATTACGGCCGGAGCCTGCTGGGCCCTGAAGGCCTACAGAATGGCCGCCAGAGTCTGCCCCATCTCTGACTACAGGAACATAGTGGAAGCCGGAGGAGGTGGTGCAACATTCAGAGTTTGTCGAGCTTCACCCTATGGTGTAGAATGTGTCAGCGGCTGCATAACAAAGGCCAATTGTAAAAAAATTGACCCAAACCTAGTTAAAAGTGGACATTTACATATGATCCCCCATATGGGCACACCACAGATTTTGCTGCTTAGTTTGTCCCCAAACTAAACTCGAGTGGGGGTGACCTAGGGTTAGTGGACTTTTACTCTTTCGATCGAGGTTTCCATCTGATACCAATTTGTAAGATCCCTCTTTTTTTGCAAAACCAACCAGGTCTTATGCCCAGAACCGCCGCATTGCGGTGACACCAACATGCCTGGTGTAACACCCACATCTGTCACATGGGATATAACAAAAGGTCCGGCCGGGCCCCACGCCATTACCACGGACAGCTAGTGGAGTTACGTATTAATACCAAATTATTGCCAAAGGAAAACGCGTCCTAACTCAGAGCATTCTAGCGGAAGCTTTTAAAACAATTATAAGAACCCAAACCAAAGCTTGAATGTCCACTAAAATAAAACGTAGGGATGACAGTACAAATACACAAACTACTTTGCATTATGGCCTTACAAAAGTTTACTTAAAGCAATAACTGTCTTCCATACAATGGCACGCAGGTCGGTCACACATGAGCATAAAAGTAAACAATTTGTTTTGGCCTTCAAGGGTTAGCTCAGCATCACGGCTTCAGCCCGCTACTTGACACTAGGATCCGCAACACCCACTATCAACATTCCACTGCAGCGGTGACAAACAAAAGCAACGGTCAGCTAAAGCTAACCAAATTATAACGATCCCGCCCCTTTTCTCGGGGCGGCGATGCTCCTTCCCTGCACTTTAGTAGCATAGCCAAACAGTATAAAGAAAGTATAATCATAAGAATACAACACCACAAGTGTAGGCATGCACGACCACACGCCCCTTGCTCTCAGGGCACTTGGTGAACCCGGCTAGAACCCAGTCTGTTCCTCGACTCCACCACCGCCCCCAGGACGGCAAACCTCGTGAGCATTTAGTCATTTCAGCCGCAGCCTAGACTCGTTCTCCAAATTATTAGTAAGTCCCATGTACCTTAGGTTGATTTAACCGAAGCAAATGGAGTGGGTAGGGTTCCGCCTGCCCGTTGCTCACTTCGCCACGACAATTTAGCCATCAGCGCGAGCCAAGTTTCCCCCAGTCCCAAAGTATCGATCATACAATCGTACATAACCCGGTTATGTGCACGGCTGGTTCCCAGGCCACCGATATGGTAGAAATTCGCTTCTGCCCAGATTTTCGTGTAGACCTTGGAGTTAACCCCTAAGACTGCTTATTGCAATCTACCACGTAGAAAAATCCGAAAACAACCATCGGCACAGAGACTTCTCCGACTATTCATGTATAATGAAACATCACCGATCCAGACCAACTTGTCTGGGTAGGCTTCACACACCATGCCTATGTCCGTACTTCGATTTCGGACTCTACATGCAAAACTAGGGGGACTATTCATATCCACCCGAAGGAACACCTCACACTCACCGCATACTTGCGAGAGCGGGTTTCTTATGTCGAAAGAAAGAGGACTTCACATGTCCACGAAGAGAATTGTTACCCTTGAGGTTCACTTCGGCCCCATAGAACACTAGCCGGATGAAAAGCACCGCGATGCCCTCGCCTCTACGGATTTGGACTCGGTTTGCGATTCGGAGCTCCGAAGCTCTATCTGCGGCCGGATTCCTCCTTATCCTTCTTTCTTGCTCTCCCCTCTCTCTAACACTTTAGAAAGAGAAAGCCTTAAGAGAAATGAGGGTTTCATCCCCTACTCTCGGCCTTATAACAACAAGGACAAATCTGGACCCTTGGATCCCATTTGAAGGAAATGAACGGCCACGATTCGCACCTAAAATCACTTTCCTGGGCCAAACACGACTTCTGACACGCCCTTGTCAAAGGCCATGTGCCTCAAGTAATGTAAGAAACCGTCACGTCCCGACAAGGACACGGGCTTAGACACGCCCGTGTCAACATTTGACACGCCTGTGTCAATTAGCACATGCCGTATCACGGGGCATGTCCCTCAATCGACACAGGAACCGTAACATCCGGAACAGGACACAGTTTCTCAACATGCCTGTGTCGACCAGTACATGCCCGTGTTTCAGGCCGTGTTCCCCAGCCGACATATCCCTTCTAACACAGAGCAGGATATGGCCCTGGACATGCCCGTGTCTCAGGCCGTGTGCTCGACCTCCAAGGATCGCCGAATGCATTTCGTCGACCACACAAAAAATCGTCTAACTCGTAGCAGGACACGACCATGGACATGCCTGTGTCCCAGGCCGTGTGACCCTAATCAAGACACAGATTGTCCTTAAGATGCTACCAGATCATTTCCGAGTTTTGGGGCATTACAATTCTCCTGCCTACAAAGAATTTCGTCCCGAAATTATAGAATGAAAAGGTACACAAAAATCAAATGGTACATGACCGGAATAGCTCGGGATACTCCTCAACTAAGGTCTACTCTCGCTCCCACAAAAGCTCCTCCCGATCGCAGTTGTCCCAACGGACTTTTACCATCCTGGTGTCTTTGTTATGAAGTCGCTTGACTTCAAAGTCGTCAATGCGAACGGGTTTGAGTTTCGTCGTCAACCCATGATCAAAAGGTACCTGATCGACCGCAATCGCTTGTGAAGTCTCTTGCACCGCCTTCCGTAACACCGATATTTGTAATACGTCATGTAGACCACTCAATTCCACTGATAACTTTAGTCAATAAGCCGCTTCATAAATTCGCTCTAGTATCTCAAACGGACCAAGGTACCTCAAACTCAGCTTCTTCAAGCGTCGCCCACTAGAGACACCCTTGAACTACTTAATTTTCAAATATACCCAGTCGCCAACAATGAACTCAACGTTCCTATGATTGGAATTATAGTATTTAGCCTGCATGTCCTATGCGATCAGCAATCATTCTCGTATTATTTGTACCAACGAAGTGGCGTCTTCCACTTCTTGTTGTTTGTACTGCTTCGACTCGCCCGTCTCCAACCATGACAATGGCGTGCGACATTTTCTACCGTATAGGCCCTCGAAGCGCGCCATTTGAATACTTGCTTGGTGGCTATTATTATAAGGAAACTAAACCATGTACAGGTGGTCTTCCCACCGCCTTCCGAAATCCAAGACGCAAATGCAAAGCATTTCCTCCATCGTCCTATTGAACCTCTCGGTCTGACCATCCGTATGCAGATGAAGGGCTGTGCTGAAACTCAGCTTGGTTCCCAACATTTGTTGCACCAACCTCCAGTCATTGGACGTGAAGTTTCCATCTTGGTCACTCATGATGTTGCGGGGCACACAGTGCAGTCGAACAATGTTATCTACATAGAGTTTTGCTATCGTATCCATCGAATCATCCTTCCTATTCGGAATGAAGTGCAACACTTTCGTCAATCGATCTACGATCACCCAGATGGCGTTGTTTCCCTTCTGCGACCTTGGCATCCCATATATAATATTCATTGAAATATCATCGAACTTCCACACCGGGATACATTAGGAATTCAAGAAACCTCTGGGCTTCTGGCACTATACCTTCACCAAGGCACACGTTTGACACTTCGACACATAAAGTGTCACTTACTTCTTAAGTCATGGCCACCAGAACAACTTTTTCATATCACAATACATTTTCGTGCTCCCTGGGTGAATCGAGTACTTGGTATGATGAGCCTCATACATCAATTCCTCCCGCAGTTTACCCATATTTGGGATGCACAGACGACTGTCTCTTCATAACGATCCATCAACAACACTAAATTGTGAATTTGACCCATCCAAAGCCTCGTCTATGATCTTCTTCATGTTGCTATCCAAATACAGAGCCTGCCGAATCATATCAGCAAGGTCATACTTCACCTCTGTCCAGTTCAATTGTTCTTCAACACTCATCTGCTTGTCAACACAAGAGATCTCTAATGCCTCCAAATACTGAATCAAACGCTCGTCATGAACCGACAACTAGTTGGCCTGCGCGGGGGCCCTGTGACTCAACGCATCCGCCACTGCATTGCCTTTCCCAGGCACATAATGTATCTTGAATGTGTAGTCACCCAGCAACTCCATCCACCTCCGCGGACACATGTTTAGGTGCTTTTGATCCAACAAGTACTTCATGCTCTTGTGATGGGTATAGATATCAATCTTCACACAGTACATGTAATGCCTCCACAGCTTTAGAGCAAATATCACGGCCGCTAACTCCAAGTCATGGAACAGATAATTCCTCTTGTGCACCTTCAGCTGGTGTGAGCCATAAGCTATTACACTCTCATGCTATAGTAGAACAAACCCTAAGCCACTGCCCGAAGAATCACAGTAAATCTCAAACCCTTCGGTCCCAGTCGGCGAACATAGAATAGGCACCGTGGTCAACCGACTTTTCAGTTCTTCGCAAGCTTGCGCGCACTCCAGTGAACATACAAACAATTGATCTTTCCTCGTCAAACTCGTGAGGGGGTAACGCAATCCGCGAGAAGTTCTCTACGAAGTTCCTGTAGTAGCCTGCAAGACCAAGGAAACTTCGGACTTCTGCCATTGTAGATAACACAGGCCACTCCATTATCGCAACAATATTCGTCGGATCTACCGCAATACCTTCTCCACTAACTATATGACCAAGGAATGCTATCGAGGATAACCAGAATTCACATTTGGAGAATTTAGCATAAAGTTGATTCCTCCTCAATATCTCTAACACCATATGCAGGTGCTTGAAATGATCCTCCTCGCACTGCGAGTACACCAATATATCATTGATAAAGACTATCACGAGGTGGTCCAGGTACTCTCTGAACGTTCTGTTCATCAAATCCATAAACACAGATGGCGCATTAGTCAGCCCAAACGGCATGCCATTGAACACATAATGCCCATACCATGTGCTGAAAGCTGTCTTGTGGATGTCACTTTCCCTTATCCGCAGCTGATAGTATCCAAATTTCAGATCCAACTTTGAGTACACAGTCGACCCCTCCAGCTGGTTGAACAGATCATCAATCCTTGTGATCAGATACTTATTCTTCTCTGTAAGCTCATTCAACACCCGGTAATCGATACAAAGTCGTAAACTACCATCCTTATTCTTAACAAAGAGGACTGGCACGCTCCAAGGCGACGAACATGGATTTACAAAACCTTGCTCCAACAACTCTTGAAAATGTACTTTCAATTCAGCCATCTCCTTAGGCGTTTACCGATACGGAGAGCGTGACACAGGTTTGGCACCTAGCACCAGCTCAATAGTGAAGTCGATCTCTCGTTGAGGTGGGCTCTGTAACGGCCCGGCCTTACCGTCCGTGGCGCTTAAAGCCCACTAAGATTAGCACGTCACCGTCACCGGGCTACAGCCCAAGCACCCCAAAGCCTCTCCGAGCCTGTTTCTCAGCAGCGGTGCATTGTTGAGGCTAGGTCTCAAACCGGAACCCCCTTGATAAGCTTCCCTCAACAATGCTCATCACCAACTGAGCTGCACTTTTTTTGTAACGGCCCGGCCTTTCCGTCCGTGGCGCTTAAAGCCCACTAGGATTAGCATGACACCGTCACCGGGCTGCAGCCCAAGCACCCCAAAGCCTCTCCGTGCCTGTTTCTCAGTAGCGGTGCATTATTGAGGCCAGGTCTCGAACCCGCAACCCCCTTGATAAGCTTCCCTCAACAAAGCTCATCACCAACTGAGCTGCTGGTCAGTTGGTGATGAGCTTTGTTGAGGGAAGCTTATCAAGGGGTAGCGGGTTCGAGACCTGGCCTTAACAATGCACCGCTGCTGAGAAACAGGCGCGGAGAGGCTTTGGGGTGCTTGGGCTGCAGCCCGGTGACGGTGCTGTGCTAATCCTAGTTAGCTTTAAGTGCCACAGACGGTAAGGCCGGGCCGTTACAGGCTCCAGGGAGATCATCAGGGAACACGTCAGGATACTCAGATACAACTGGGATACTGCCTATTCTTGGCTTAGGCTTCGAAGCATACACTAATGTGAAACATAGCACTGCACCAGCACAAACTGCCTTAAACACCCGCAGAGCAGACATCAAAGTCTTGCTCTAGCCTTTCATGCCCACAAATGTCATCTCACGATAACTTCCCAATTTGCCCTCCTTGCGGTTACAATCAATGTATGCACATTGAACTGAGAGTCAGTCCATCCCAAAGATCACGTCGAACTCCACTAACGGTAGTAGCGATGCTTGCAAGTCAAACTCTAAATTCCCAATCTGTATCTTTACGCAACAAATTCTATCTGCGCCCAATGCACACCCATTAGGCAAAAACACATCCAATTTGTCCCTTTCCATCGAAGAAGGTTCTCTGATGCGCGATACAAATCCTTCGGACAAAAAGGAATATGAAGCTCCCGTATCGAATAGTGCTCTCGCCGGATAATCGAAAATCAAAATAAAGCCTAACACAAGCAGTCATAAGCTAACACTCAAAAGGTAACAAATATATAAAGCTACTCTGCTTTTAATTTACTCATACCTGTCACCACGTTAGTCTTCTTTATGGCCTCCTACAGGCCAAGATTGTACACCCTAGGCTGGGCTGGAGCATAGTGGAATGCAGTTGACTCCACCGCCTTCCCCTTCTCCTCCTATGTTGCTCCAGGCTTCCTCTTGGACTTTGGATGTCCGCTCCAACACTCTCGGGCAAAATGCCCCAACTTTCCATAGTTGTAACAAGAACCTAGGGCTCGGACTGTGGTTGCCCCAGCAGCACCAGATGAAGTGGGTGGACTCGAAGTCTTAGCCTTCTTGTTGCACTTATGAAATTTAGACTTTGAGGAGTTCGACACCTTGATCTTCGTCTTCTGCACACCCAAGTCTTTCCTCCCTTGGATTCTCTTCAGATCTCTTTCCATTGATCGGGACGAACTTACCAAGGTTAGGAAACCTTGCGTCACAGGCCCAGCAAGTAGTACCCTCATGTCATCGCGCAGACCTTCAAAGAAGCAAGTAGTCTTACGCTCCTCATCGCCAAATGTAGGGGCAGCGTAACGACCCAACAGTATGAATTCGTGGAGGTACTCATCCACGCTACGGGCTCCTTGCTGCAACCTCAGAAACTGATTTTCCATCTCAATCCTCTCAACGGAGGGTAGGTATCTAGCCAAGAACAACCTTGGGAATACCTCGATCGAGACATCAGTGAGTTGTCTCCCCACTAGGTGATGCTGCTCCAGATCTTCCCACCATAACCTTGTCTCACCATCTAACAAAAAGGTGGCTATGGCGGTCTTCTTCCATTCCTCCGTTTCCATTGTTGACAAGATTCTCTTAACTCTATCGAGCCAATCCTCGGCTTGAGTTGGGGTTCCAGCCCCCGTAAATATTTCAGAACTGAAACTCATCACATGTTTAAGTTGTCTTTTTGTCGCTCTTCTTGGCGGCAAAGGTTCTACCAGTACGCGTTCAACAATCCTAGGCTCTATCGCATGAATCGGTTGTTGCTTTGTCGCAGGTGGTGGGTGTTGTACTTGACTTGCTGGTTGGGCGTTTATCATTGCAAACACCGCTTCAGCTACCAAACTAGTGGTTTCTGCTGAAGGAGGGGTTGCAGGGACATCATTAGGTGCACTGCACTCCGCCGGTTGCGGATGTTCCGACTGTCCAGCACCACTTCTAGTCACCTATTATAGCAAAAATCCTCGATTAGGCGACATACAGATTGCTAAAAGAAATCATTGGAACACTCAGGTTCCTCAAAACAAGTGTATTTTCATTCCCAAGTGGATATTAATTGGTTCTTTCTATGTTATAATGATGACACACATACATTTTCTCACCACACCTTAAAAGAATTCGCCCACGAATTGAAATAAGCAAGACCGATGTCATAGTCTGATACCAAATTGTGACACCCTCATTCTTCACATGGGATATAACAGAAGGTCCGGCCAGGGCACCACGACATATACTACGCACATCTCATGGAGTTACGTATTAATACCGAATTATTGCCAAAGGAACACGCATCCTAACTCAGAGCACTCTAGCGGAAGATTTTAAAACAGTTATAAGAACGCAAACCAAAGACTGAATGTCCACTAAAACCAAAAGTAGGAATGACAGTACAAATACACAAAGTACTTGGCCTTATAGCCTTACAAGAGTTTACTTAAAGCAATAACTGTCTTCCATACAATGGCATGTAGGCCGGTCACACGTGAGCATAAAAGTAAACTATTCACTTTGGCCTTCAAGGGCAAGCTCAGCATCAGGGCTTCAGCCCTCTACTTGCCACTAGGCTGCACAGCACCTGCAATCAACATTCCAACGCAGCGGTGGCAAACAAAAGCAATGGTCAGCTAAAGCTGACCAAATTATAACAATCCCGCCCCTTTACTCGGGGCGGCGATGCTCCTTCCCTACACTTTAGTAGCATAGCCAAATAGTATAGTGAAAGCACAATCATAAGCACACTACACCACAGGTGTAGGCACGGACGGCCACACACCATGTGCTCTCAGGGCACTTACTCGGTGAACCCGGTTCGAACCCAGTCTGTTCTGCGACTCCACCACAGCCCCCAGGACGGCAAACCTCATGAGCATTTAGTCCTTTCAGCCGCATCCTAGACTCGCTCTCCAAATTATCGGTAAGTCTCATGTACCTTAGGTTGATTTAACCGAAGGAAATGGAGTGGGTAGGGTTCTACCTGCCCGTTGCTCACTTCGCTACGACAATTTAGCCATCAACGCGGGCCAAGTTTCCCCCAGTCCCAAAGTATTGATCATACAATCGTACATAACCCGGTTATATACACGGCTGGCTCCCAGGCCACCGATACGGCAGAAATTCAATTCTGCCCAGATTTTCAGGTGCACATTGGAGTTAATCAACAAGACTCCCTGTTGCAATCAACCACGTAGAAAAACTTGAAAACAGCCATCGCCACAGAGTCTTCTCTGGCTATTCATGCATAATAAAACATCACCGATTCAGACCAACTTGTAAACATAAGAGGGATGAGTTGGAGAAACTAAACCTGGAGGTTGTTCAACATACACCTCTTCCTTGAGTACTCCATTCAAGAATGCACTTATCACATCCATTTGATAGACCTTGAATCTCTTGTAAGCTGCATAGGCAAGGAATATTCTGATTGCTTCCAACCTTGCAACAGGTGCAAAGGTTTGGTCATAATCTATTCCTTCTTCTTACCTATATCCTTGTGCAACAAGCCTGGCTTTATTCCTCACTATTACTGCTTGTGCATCCAGCTTATTTCTGTAGACCCATTTGGTTCTAATGACTGTGTAGTCTTGAGGCCTTGGAACCAAATCCCAAACTCTACATCTCTCAAACTGATTTAATTCCTCTTACATTACAATGATCCAGTGGGGATCTTGCTCTGCATCATGGATGGATAGAGGTTCAATCTGAGAGAGAAAACAAGCATGCTCAAATCTTGGTTGAGTTGATGCCTTGTCTGTACACCTGCTGATATGTCTCCAATAACTTGAGATCTGGGGTGATCCCTAAGTGTGACAAGATCAACTGGTGGAGTTGGTTCTGCAACAGTATTTGGAATTAATTCCTCCTGTGGAATTATGTTTGTTGTTGGGGGAATATCACTCCCTTCAATGCCTTCATCTTCACTTTCTTCAATGACTTGTGGAGAAGGATGAGTTGGAACCTCTTGGGTAAGGTTTAGTCCATCCAAACTCTCACATAAAAAATGTACCTGCAAGTTGCTTCTGGTAGAAATTTTTTTCTCCTTGCAAGACATGTTAGCTTCATCAAAAGTAACATGGATAGACTCCTCAATTTTTAAAGTTGATTTGTTATAAACACTATAGGTTTTGCTTACTTGGGAATATCCTAGAAAAATTCCCTCTTCAGTCTTTGCCTCAAACTTTCTAATAATATCTTTTGTTGTTTGTGTGAATATAACATATACAACCGAAGACTTTAAAATAGTTTATTTTAGGTTTCTTCCCTTTTAGTAATTCATAGGGAGTCTTATTCTTTAGCTTATGTATCAGGCTTTTGTTCAGGATATAGTATGCAGTGTTCACATCCTCTGCCCAAAAGGATAGTGGCATGTAAGCATCTGCAAGTAATGTACCTGCAGCTTCAATGAGTGTCCAATTTTTCATTTCAGCTACCCCATTTTGTTGTGGAGTTCTAGGAGCTGAGAAGCAATGCCTGATACCTTCCTTCTCATAGAACTCATGCATAAGAAGAGACTCAAACTCTGTGCCATGATCACTTCTGATCAATGCAACATGAGTAGAGAACTCAATTTGTTTGGTCCTGATAAAATCTGTAAGAACCTTGAAGGTATCTGACTTAGATCTCAGAAAGGATACCCAAGTGAACCTGAAGAAGTCATCTACAATAACCAAAGTGTAGGATTTCCCTCCTAGGCTTTGTACAACAATGGGTCCAAAGAGATTCATATGTAGCAAATACAAAATCCTAGGTGAATCACCTTTATTTACAGATTTTAAACTAGATTTAGTTTGCTTGCCTAGTTGACAAGCCCTGTAGAGACCTTCCTTCTTGTAGGGACCAGAAGGTAGACCTATAATAAGGTTGTCTTTAGATAGCCTAACAATGTTTTTTATATTAACATGACATAGTCTTTTATGCCATAAGTTATTTTGGTTACTAATTATATTAAGTAAACAGATATCAGAATTGGCAGATAAAAAATCAACTAAATATATATTGCCTTGTTTATTCCCAATTAAAAATGTTTGGTTTTCTTTATTAGAGATAATACATGAAGATGAACTAAAATGTACCTAATAACCTTCATCACATAATTGACTTATGGAGATGAGGTTATGTTTGAGTCCTCTGACATAAGTTACTTTCTTGAAAGTAAAAGCTCCAATCTTCACTTCTCCAAAACCTTCTGACTGCCACATTTGGAATCACCAAAGATAACCTTTGGCCCCAACTTGGACTTATAGTTGGATAGATTGTCCTTGATGCCTGTCATATGTTTGGAGCAGCCACTGTCCAGGTACCAAGGTTGATTCACACTTGGACAGCTCTTCACCTGTAATGAAAAATAGTTAAATGTTCTTGACCCATGTTACCTTGGGTCCTTTGTTTTCCTGGTATGAAAAGCTGGAAATAACAGAATATTCTGGTTGGGATTTATATCCTAGAGGGTGATATCTCCTAGGTGGTATGACCCAATCAGCTAGTGGATTAAAGGTTTTCCTGGAATTATTTAAGTTTTTGTTATTATTAAAGTTTTGGTTAAGTCTTTTTGGGTTCGACGAATTTCTGTGAGTTCGTCGACCAGAGTTCGACGAATAGGGTTGAGATCATCGATCTCTGTCCAGAGAATGAATATATTCATTTTCGGTGCCCCTTGTTCGTCGACCTCTGCTCGACGAACCATACAGAATTCGTCGATCGCAGTTAGACGAATAACTATAACTATAGTTTGCGTTCAGAGTTCGTCGATCTGGGTTCGACAAACTGGCTAGATTTCGTTGATCTAAGTTCGACGAATTCTACTGAACCTTGTTACATATGGTTTTCTGGTTGTTGGTTTTCTGACCTATTGATTTATAAGCATTTTTTGTTGTTTGTTTATTAATTACTTTTTCTTTTCCCTTAGAAGTGACAAATTTTATGGGGGTTGTTAAGATGTTCCTCCTGAGAGTGGGGGGCAAACCTGATAAAGCACCCAAGCCTAGCTTGCCATTAAGTCTGGCATTCATATTGCTTGTGATGTCCATCAGCTTGAGGCTTCTTCCATTAAGAGTTTGCTCAAGTTGTTTAGCCTCACAAAGCTCAGTTTTTAACAATGTTATTTGCTCATTAGCTAAGCATAATTCATCTTTTAATCTATTATTTTCAGAGTTAATGTTTTCTAAATTTCCTAATTTTTTCCTAAGGGTTTTAATCTCTTTTTTTTGAATTTATTAAGTCCATACACATTGATTTAAATTCAATTTTAAAAGAATCTGAAGTGTAATCAAAAGAAGATAGTACCTTATTAGCTTCTGAATCTGAAGCTTCTTCATTGTCTGATTCCTCTTCTTCTGAATTGCTCCTGGAAGCATCAATTGCCATGAGGCAAACCTCCTTAGCCCTTGCTTCTTCCTCATCTTCACTGGATTTGGAAGATGTTGATTCATCTTCAGTTACACTCCAGGTTTCAACCACAAAACCCTTTTCCTTCCTCTTGTATTTGTTGGAAGAAGGTTTGCTAGTGTGCTGTTTCCTGAGATCTTTCTCTCTTCTCTTCTCTTTCTTCTGGTTCTCTGGACACTCAGAGAGGAAGTGCCCAGGTTTCCTGCACCCAAAACACACCACTTCTTTAGTTGTTGTTTTATCATACCTGGGTTTATCATCCTGGATAGATGACTTTCTTCGGAAGTCCATTCTTGCCATCTTGTAGAATCTTCTAGCAAGTAGACTCATGAGCTCTTCATTTGATGTTAATGTCTCTATCTCCTCAGCAGCCTTTGTCACAACCCGCATTTCCTCAACGAGTACATCGTATCAGAGCAAGAGGAACTACGGGTTATGATGCCATATCGTGCAGGGGATAACTGCACACGCTCAGGCAACCCTTGACGCTTACTTTATAAGTTGAAATCCAACAGTTAAATGTAAGAAAACCTTTGAATTTAATGGCCGTATCCCTCGTCCTTAGGCATCAAAACACATTTGTACGCGGCGGAAACACTTTGTTTACTTATGACGATCTCCTATATGCAGTCTATATTGATACACCTATAAGAAATCATCTTTGTTTACGTCATTTGGAAAATACGTGTTTGGTAACCAAAACATGTTATGCATGGATACAATAATAGTTTTGTTTAGCTTAAAAATACCTAATGCAACCTACCATAAATCCTTCCCAAGAGCAAGAAGACATCATCTCATCCAAATGAGTCTCATTAGCAGTCTAGTATTCATATATCACAAGTAAAGTAAGCCACCAATGGGCGCCAACAAGCTGACACGAACCCATTGGGGCACATGTATGTCTGTACAACAAAGAAAAGAACTACCTCGCTCAGTAAGCTCGGCGAGCTCCCAAGAAACTCCACCAACAAACCTTGCCGCTCAACCGGCTACAACCTGCACCTGAGGCATTCAAGAAAGAATACCTCAGCAATCCTCGAAGATACAATAAAAAGAAGAGCAGCATATTTATACAATATCATAAAGGGGCTTACCGGCCCCGTAGCAATGTTTCATCTAAGTAAAATTAGTGAACAAAAACAAGTGGAAAACGCACCAAAAGATATGCCAAACGCACCAAGTGCGTACAAGTTTCATCAAGTCCTGCTCAACCCGCAGGAGCAAAAGGCAAAACACATGCCCATTCCATCATCCTTAGTACAAGAAACAACTATACGAGTGAAACATAAGCAGCGGTTAAATGCGATTCAGCAAGGGTCTTTTGGTGGCAGCCCTAAAGTGGAACGCACCAATAAAAGCCAGCCCAAATCGGGGCAAAATGGTGCTCTACACCACAAATCCAAACCCGGTGGCCACAAAGGCTTAACCCACACCACCGCTTACCAAATCCGCACACACCCGCTTATGCCATGGTTCACATTTCGCCTCGCAAAACTCACCATAAACGAACCTAAGCTTCACACCACAAGCAAATCTCACCATAACCCAAGTACACACTTTCCTTTCCTTCATCCTCACACATGATGACCAATTGCCAACGTAGAGTTTGATGAACTTCATCACATGAAAAGAATCACATGCTTTTTATCAAAGAAGAATCACATGATAGAGTTTGATTAACTTAATTACATCAATCACATGTTTGGAACAAGAATCACATGCTTTTGATCAAGGAAGAATCACATACATTAGAAAGGCTACATGAACATGAATCAACATAGATACATGAATCACATGAACAAGAGAACTACATGAATTAACCTAGCATAGACTTGATAACTAAACAAAACTAAGCATGGAAAATCGAATTCATTCAGCATAGGGAAATTCAAGAGCATAATAAGGCTAGTGAGGAAGAACCCCAAAACAAGAAAAACAAGCTAGGAAAATGGAAAGAGACAAACTAGCTATTTTGCACAATCAAAGACAAGAAAGAAGATTGGCAAGGGTGAAGAACACCGCTTGCCTGAACCGAGATGATGCCGCGACGGCTGCTCCTCTCTTTCCTTGCCTTGCTTTAGCCCTTGCTCCCTTGAGTTTCTTTTGGAATGAGGAAGAAGATGAAGAAGAAGGTGAAATGAGGAGGAGAAACTCTGATTCGGCCTTATTTCCTCCAGAACAGAGCTGGACCGTTAGATGCAGAACCAAGGAAATAAACGGCACAAAAAAACTGGAAAAAGTCGATTTTCGGGCCGGTCACGCCCTGTGTCACGCCCGTGACGCAGGGCGTGTACCTTAAGCGGCGCAGAAAGTCGGCAAATCCAAGTTTATCCACACGGTACACGGCCGGTTACACGCCCGTGACGGGTCGGTCACACCCGTGACCTTGGGCGTGTAGCCCGTGTCTCGACACCTCGTCGACACAAAGTGTCGACACTCGACACAGCTTGACATGCCCTGTGACACGCCCGTGTCACAGGCCATGTCCCCTGTCTCGACACCCGACACTCGACACTCGACACTCGACACTCGACATTGCGGGACACGGCCTGTGACACGCCCGTGTCACGGGGCGTGTACCCCATTCGTCGAGCTCCAATCGACGCAAGAACAATTCGTCGAGTCAAGGAGGTCACGCCCAGGTCACGCCCTGGGTCACGCCCCGACACGCCCATGTCGGGGGGCGTGACACGCACAAAAACGATCATTTTTCCATGTTTTGAAAAGTGTTTCTGTGTCGTCCTAGACCATTTTTGCCTTAAGAACTTTTTACCCTTTTTTTGTTTCCTGTACCAACAACTCATTTTGAGCAACATTACCCGGGCGCGAAAAAGTGCAAGCATTCCCTAAGAGGCCTCACCGAGTCCCCAATTTGGACTCCGGTTTGCTGGGGAATCGTGCAACTCGGCTACCAAAACAGCCACTCGCAAGCCCGCGGGAAAAACCATGCTCGAACAACGGTCAAAGCCAACGTAACGCCCATCATGCGTACGCAATCAAAAATCCGGGGTGTTACAATCACTCCCCCTAACAAAAAGTTTCGCCTCGAAACTTTTCAATCATTTTGATCTCAATCAAAAAAAATAGCAAACCAAAAACACCAATGCAACAAAAACACCAATTCACATACCAGCTGAATTACGCGAACAAATGAGGGTGAGCCGCCCTCATCGTTGACTCGAGCTCCCACGTCGCGCTTTCCACATTCTGATTTTTCCATACCACCTTGACCATAGGAATCTTCTTTTTCCGCAACACGCGATCTTGGGAGTCCAATATCCGGATGGGCATCTCCACATAAGAAAGGTTTAGCGCCAATTGAGGCACCACGTCCAACACTTGCGTGTCATGTCGCACACACTTGCGAAGTTGGCTGACATGAAACACGTCGTGAACACCAGGAAAGTTCACGGGTAATTCTATTTTGTAAGCGGATGCACCAACTCGCGCAAGAATCTTGAAGGGACCCACAAATCTTGGGTCTAATTTGCGCTCTTTTCCAAACCTTTTAATCCCAACCATTGGGGAGACTTTCAAGAAAACGGAATCCCCCACCGCAAACTCTAATTCCGACCTTCGTCGGTTGGCGTACTTTTCATATCGCTCTTGGGCGATTCAGAGCTTCTCCCGAATAACTCGTACGGCAACTTCCATGTCCTCGAGCGCCTCTGGGCCCAACAAAGGCCGCTCGCCAACCTCAGTCCAAAAGAGGGGAGTCCGACATCGACGCTTATATAAAGCTTCAAACGGAGCCATTTGCAAGCTTTCTTGATAGCTGTTATTATATGCGAATTCCATAAGCCGCAAATGTTCATCCCATCCTCCGCCATACTAAAGAATATAGCATCAAATCATATCTTCTACAATTTGATTTACTCGTTCTGTTTGGTCATTCGTCTGAGGGTGGTAAGCAGTGGAATACCGCAAATCCGTTCCTAAACCCTCTTGTAGACTCTTCCAGAAACGAGAAGTAAATCGGGAATCCCTGTCTGAGAAAATATTGACTGGCACACCTTGCAGTCGGATGATCTCGTTCAAATACAACTCCGCTATTGTCTACATCGGGTACTTGACCTTAAACGGTATGAAATGAGCACATTTGGTCAATCTATCCACGATCACCCACACGGAGTCATGTCCTCGTGGAGATCTTAGTAAACCTGTAATAAAATCCATGGAGATGCTTTCCCACTTTTAGGTTGGAATCTCCAATGGTGTCAACTTTCCACCAGGCCTTCCATGATCAGCTTTCACCCGCTTGCAGGTATGACATTCAGATACAAATTGTGCTATATATCTTTTCATTCCATACCACCAGACAATTTGTTTCAAATCACGGTACATTTTTATTGAGCCTGGATGGTAGGCCATACGTGAGCCATGTGCTTCCCTACACACCATCTCGCGAATATCCCCAACTGCGGGAATACAAAATCGACCACGATACGTTAACGTGCCCCCCTTATCAATAGAAAAATCCGGTAATTCACTCTTTTCAGTTCGAAGAAATAAATGTAAAAGTTCAGGATCATCCTTTTGATGTTGTCTTGCAAGCACCAGCCATGAATGTTCTTCTACCATCGAATGACTTTGCGGGTCATATTTTCCCACGTAAATATCCATCAATAGAAATTCCTCCACAAGACGGTCGACTGAAAGATGAAATAATTTCCCCGTCTTCCGACTCAAAGCATCGGCCACCACATTTGCTTTCCCCGGATGATACTGAATGTCCACATCATAATCAGCTACATATTCAAGCCATCGTCGTTGGCGCAGATTCAGTTCCTTTTGCGTGAAGACGTACTTTAAACTTTTATGATCCGTAAAGATTTTACACTGCGCTCCATAAAGTAAGTGTCTCCACAACTTCAATGCAAATATCACCGCTGCGAACTCTAAATCATGCGTTGGGTAGTTCTTTTCATGACTTTTTAACTGCCGAGACCCATACGCAATAACCTTTTTGTCTTGCATTAATACACATCCAAGTCCAACATGTGACACATCCACAAACACATCATAATCTATCCCTTCTGTTAGCAAGATCAACACAGGAGCGGTACATAACCTGTTCTTGAGTTCCAGGAAGGACGCCTCACACTTGTCATTCCACTCAAACGCCACATTATTCTGGGTTAAGCGAGTCAAAGGTGCAGCCAACGTAGCAAAACCTTCAACAAATCTGCGATAATAGCCGGCCAATCCCAAGAAGCTTCGAATCTCCTTGGGTGTCTCCGGTCTTCTCCACTCCATGACTGCAGCAATCTTTTCGGGATCCACTGAAATTCCATGGTGATTAACGACATGACCCAGAAAGGCAACTTGAGGCAACCAAAACTCGCATTTGCTTAGCTTGGCGAATAACTTTTGGTCTCGCAAAGTGGCCAATAGCAATCGCAGATGCTGTTCATGCTCCTCAGCACTGCGGGAGTAGACAAGAACGTCATCAATAAAAACTACCACAAACTTATCCAAATAGTCCTTGAACACCCAGTTCATCATATCCATGAAGGCTGATGGTGCGTTGGTCAAACCAAACGACATCACCAGAAATTCAAAATGGCCATGCCTTGATCGAAATGCAGTCCGCGGAATATCAGACTCCCGGACCTTGAGCTGATGATAGCCCGAGCGGAGATCAATCTTCGAAAATACGGAACTGCCACGCAGTTGATCAAACAAATCATCGATTCTTGGCAATGGGTACTTGTTTTTAATCGTCACCGTGTTCAATTCCCGGTAATCGATGCAAAGCCGCATCGACCCAACTTTCTTCTTCACAAATAACACCGGTGCACCCCAAGGTGATGAACTCGGCTTGATAAACCATTTTGCCAATAAGTCATCCAACTGGGTACGCAACTCTGATAGCTCACGCGGGGCCATTCTGTACGGTGCTTTCGCAATAGGCCGCGTACCCGGTTCCAAATCAATAACGAACTTGACATCACGATCAGGGGGAAGACCAGGAAGATCAGTAGGAAAAACATCTGGGAATTCACGCACAACAGGAATCTCCTCCAAACGCGGCAAAACAGCACTCGTCCCCACAACTGAGACTAGACAAGCAAAACAGTCGGAAACAAACAACGTCCGAACACATACCGCCGAAATCCCTGGAGTATCCTGGCATGAATCACCATAAACACTTCCCGGCTGACCATTGTCCTTGAGAAAATCCAAGAGCTTCCCTTTGCACTGGATGACGGCGTCATAGCGGGATAACCAGTCCATGCCCAGAATGATGTCAAAATACGCCAAATCGATCACCTTGAAATTAGCCTTCGCTAAGAAATCCCCCAACAAAATGGGACAATCAAGAAGACCCCAATCTGCTACCACAGAAGCACCGGAAGGAAACGTCACCAAAAAGGCATTCCCCACTCGATCTGGTGTCAAATGATACCGATCCAGAAAGGTTCGAGCCACAAAGGAATGGGTCGCGCCAGAATCAAAGAGAACACGCGCCCAACGATTCTTTACCTTAAAGTTTCCTATAAGGGTACATATGTCGCTAAGCACTACGCATAAGAGGCATAAACAGAACGTGAACCAGAAGAAGGAATCGAACCTGAGATAACCTGGGGTGACATCTGAGCTTCCTCTGAGGAAATCACATTTAACTTCCCTTTTCCTTTGTCCAAACGCGGAGGCGGAGGCAAAGCCTGGAGTGGCATTGGCTGCTGCACAGGCTGGTTTTGTGGGCACCTTGCCTTGAGATGTCCCTGTTTGCCACACTGGAAGCACACCTTGTCCTTGACCCAGCAGCGGCTCATATCATGACCTCTTCCCCCACAAGCTCTACAATCCATGCCCCTAGTTTGCGCACTCTGAATGGCGTGCACCTGCTCCTTCTTCTGCATCCCCAATCGCTTGAAACATTTCTCAAATGGGTGGCCTGACCGGCCACAGAAGCCACACGTCTCCTTGTTCTTCTTCCTTACGTCTGATTCTTGGGAGCTTTTCCCTCCCACCAGCTTCCTCTTATCCTTCCTCATCAGCTGTCCTCTTTATTTTGCAGTTTCTATATCTTCAACCTTCAAAGCAGCCTCAACCACAGTAGTGTAACTCGTCGCTCCATAAGCACTTGCGAACTGCTGCACGTCGCTGTGGAGTCCACCAAGAAATCTCTTTACTCGGTCAGCTTCCGTAGTCACCAAGCTCGGAGTGAACCGACTTAGCTTGCTAAACTAAATTTCATAATCACTAATTGTGAGTCTCCTCTGTTTCAAGTACAAGAAGTCATTCATCAGGCGGTCCCTTTCAACTAACGGTAGAAACTTGCGCCGTAACATTTCTTTGAAGGCTTCCCACGAACATCCCGCCCCTAGGCCTTCCTTTTCTCACAACCACCAACCTTTAGCCAACCCTTTGAGTTGATACGCGGCAAGCATCACCTTCTGGTCCTCGGTAACGCCAGAATAAACAAACATTTCTTCCAACGTGATTACCCAATCATCCAAGATCACAAAGTCCGCTTTTCCGTCATAAATCGGTGGTCCAAGTCGCTGAAACTGCGAGATAAAAGTCATCGCAGGGGGAACCACAACTGGGGGTATCACTGCCACGGAAGGAGTAGAAATAGTGGGGCCTCTGACAGTCTCTTGCCCTGTTGGTGCCAGCCCAGACATCGCTGACGACATAGCTTGGAGCTGGGACTGCACTTCCTGCACCTGCCTCGTCAAAGCTTCATTACTTTGGCGTAGACTATCCATCAGGGCATTATTCTGTGCGCTCGAAGACTCACCCTCGGATTGGGGAGTTTGCCTTGTCACTGGACGCTTCGACATCCTATAAACACGTTCACTCTTGTCAAACTCAAACCCAACAAAACACACAACGGCTATGTACAGACCATACATATCGAAATATGAACATCAACTGCTAACTTGCTCTGGGAGTTTGAGAATGATGGTATGCCTAGCCGAAAGATGACTCACCGTCATCCCACTAACTTGTGCCTAACCGATGAATGCATGACTGGATTTGACCCAAAACCATGAGTGTACGGGTGTCATCATGTAAATCTTAGCTTGGCACGTTGTGCTCATGCAATGTTATGTTATGCGTGTTGTGCGATGCAATCTAGAAAAGGCCTTAATGCATGCCATGAGTGGTCGTACGTATCACAATGCTATGCATCCCATACTACATAGCATTGCATGCAACGAAGAAAAGAAAACGTGCTAGTCGCATCCGAGTGGTAAGGTTATGCATCCCATACTACATAACCCGCACATGTTGCCCCTATGGTGGATCCATATACAACCACATATTATGCATCCCATACTACATAATATGCCCCGTATACTTCTTGTCATGTCATTAGTGGAGTGTGCGTGCTTCGGCCAAGACATACTGATGGCACCTCGGTGTGTGTATGAGATGATGCTGACAACCAAAACGAAAGTTTGCTCGACCAATTGTCAAGCAAACCTCCCTCTGATACCAACTGTCACAACCCGCATTTCCTTAACGAGTACATCGTATCAGAGCAAGAGGAACTACGGGTTATGATGCCACGTCATGCAGGGGATAACTACACACGCTCAGGCAACCCTTGACACTTACTTTATGAGTTGAAATCCAACAGTTAAATGCAAGAAAACCTTTGAATTTAATGGCTGTATCCCTCGGCCTTAGGCATCAAAACACATTTGTACGCGGCGGAAACACTTTGTTTACTTATGACGATCTCCTATATGCGAATAACTATTATTGTATCCATGCATAACATGTTTTGGTTACCAAACACGTATTTTCCAAATGACGTAAACAAAGATGATTTCTTATAGGAGTATCAATATAGACTGCATATAGGAGATAGTCATAAGTAAACAAAGTGTTTCCGCTGCGTACAAATGTGTTTTGATGCCTAAGGCCGAGGGATACGGCCATTAAATTCAAAGGTTTTCTTGCATTTAACTGTTGGATTTCAACTCATAAAGTAAGCGTCAAGGGTTGCCTGAGCGTGTGCAGTTATCCCCTGCACGACGTGGCATCATAACCCGTAGTTCCTCTTGCTCTAATACGATGTACTCGTTGAGGAAATGCGGGTTGTGACAGTTGGTATTAGAGGGAGGTTTGCTTGACAATTGGTCGGGCAAACTTTCGTTTTGGTTGTTAGCATCATCTCATACACACACCGAGGTGCCATCAGTATGTCTTGGCCGAAGCACGCACACTCCACTCATGACATGACAAGAAGTATACGAGGCATATTATGTAGTATGGGATGCATAATATGTGGTTGTATATGGATCCACCATAGGGGCAACATGTGCGGGTTATGTAGTATGGGATGCACAAATTGTCTGGTGGTATGGAATGAAAAGATATATAGCACAATTTGTATCTGAATGTCATACCTGCAAGCGGGTGAAAGCTGATCATGGAAGGCCTGGTGGCAAGTTGACACCATTGGAGATTCCAACCTGGAAGTGGGAAAGCATCTCCATTGGGGCACATGTATGCGGGTTGTGACAGTTGGTATCAGAGGGAGGTTTGCATGACAATTGGTTGGGCAAACTTTCGTTTTGGTTATCAACATCATCTCATACACACACCGAGGTGCCATCAGTATGTCTTGGCCGAAGCACGCACACTCCACTAATGGCATGACAAGAAGTATACGGGGCATATTATGTAGTATGGGATGCATAATATGTGGTTGTATATGGATCCACCATAGGGGCAACATGTGCGGGTTATGTAGTATGGGATGCATAACCTTACCACATGGATGCGACTAGCACGTTTTCTTTTCTTCGTTGCATGCAATGCTATGTAGTATGGGATGCATGACATTATGATGCGTACGACCACTCATGACATGCATTAAGGCCTTTTCTAGATTGCATCGCACAACACGCATAACATAACATTGCATGAGCACAACGTGCCAAGCTAAGATTTACACGATGACACCCATACACTCATGGTTTTGGGTCAAATCCAGTCATGCATTCATCGGTTAGGCACAAGTTAGTGGGATGACGGTGAGTCATCTTTCGGCTAGGCATACCATCATTATCAAACTCCCAGAGCAAGTTAGTAGTTGATGTTCATATTTCGATATGTATGGTCTGTACATAGCCGTTGTGTGTTTTGTTGGGTTTGAGTTTGACAAGAGTGAACGTGTTTATAGGATGTCGAAGCGTCCAGTGACAAGGCAAACTCCCCAATCCGAGGGCGAGTCTTCGGGCGCGCAGAATAATGCCCTGATGAATAGTCTACGCCAAAGTAATGAAGCATTGACGAGGCAGGTGCAGGAAGTGCAGTCCCAGCTCCAAGCTATGTCGTCAGCGATGTCTGGGCTGCCACCAAGAGGGCAAGAGACTGTCCGAGGCCCCACCATTTCTACTCCTTCCATGGCAGTGATACGCCCAGTTGTGGTTCCCCCTGCGATGACTTTTATCTCGCAGTTTCAGCGACTTGGACCACCGACTTATGACGGAAAAGCGGACTTTGTGATCTTGGATGATTGGGTAATCACGTTGGAAGAAATGTTTGTTTATTCTGGCGTTACCGAGGACCAGAAGGTGATGCTTGCCGCCTATCAACTCAAAGGGTTGGCTAGAGGTTGGTGGTTGCGAGAAAAGGAAGGCCTAGGGGCGGGATGTTCATGTGAAGCCTTCAAAGAAATGTTACGGCGCAAGTTTCTACCGTCAGTTGAAAGGGACCGCCTGATTAATGACTTCTTGTACTTGAAGCAGAGTAGACTCACAGTTAGTGAGTATGAAATTGAGTTTAGCAAGCTAAGTCGGTTCGCTCCGAGCTTGGTGACTACGGAAGCTGACCGAGTAAAGAGATTTCTTGGTGGACTCCGCAGCGACGTGCAGCAGTTCGCAAGTGCTTATGGAGCGACGAGTTACACTACTGTGGTTGAGGCTGCTTTGAAGGTTGAAGCTATAGAAACTGCAAAACAAAGAGGACAGCTGATGAGGAAGGATAAGAGGAAGCTGGTGGGAGGGAAAAGCTCCCAAGAATCAGACGTAAGGAAGAAGAACAAGGAGACGTGTAGCTTCTGTGGCCGGTCAGGCCACCCATTTGAGAAATGTTTCAAGCGATTGGGGATGCAGAAGAAGGAGCAGGTGCACACCATTCAGAGTGCTCCAACTAGGGGCGTGGAGTGTACAACTTGTGGGGGAAGAGGTCATGATATGAGCTGATGCTGGGTCAAGGACAAGGTGTGCTTCCAGTGTGGCAAACAGGGACATCTCAAGGCAAGGTGCCCACAAAACCAGCCTATGCTGCAGCCGATGCCACTCCAGGCTTTACCTCCGCCTCCGCGTTTGGACAAAGGAAAAGAGAAGTTAAATGTGATTTCCTCAGAGGAAGCTCAGATGTCACCCCAGGTTATCTCAGGTTCGATTCCTTCTTCTGGTTCACGTTTTGTTTATGCCTCTTATGCGTAGTGCTTAGCGACATATGTACCCTTATAGGAAACTTTAAGGTAAAGAACCGTTGGGCGCGTGTTCCCTTTGATTTTGGCGCGACCCATTCATTTGTGGCTCGAACCTTTCTGGATCGGTATCATTGGACACCAGATCGAGTGGGGAATGCCTTTTTGGTGAAGTTCCCTTCCGGTGCTTCTGTGGTGGCAGACTGGGGTCTTCTTGATTGTCCCATTTTGTTGGGCGATTTCTTAGCGAAGGCTAATTTCAAGGTGATCGATTTGGCGGATTTTGACGTCATTCTGGGCATGGACTGGTTATCCCGCTATGACGCCGTCATCCAGTGCAAAGGGAAGCGCTTGGATTTTCTCAAGGACAATGGTCAGCCGGGAAGTGTTTATGGTGATTCATGCCAGGATACTCCAGGGATTTCGGCGGTATGTGTTCGGACGTTGTTTGTTTCCGACTGTTTTGCTTGTCTAGTCTCAGTTGTGGGGACGAGTGCTGTTTTATCGCGTTTGGAGGAGATTCCTGTTGTGCGTGAATTCCCAGATGTTTTTCCTACTGATCTTCCTGGTCTTCCCCCTGATCGTGATGTCGAGTTCGTTATTGATTTGGAACCGGGTACGCGGCCTATTGCGAAAGCACCGTACAGAATGGCCCCGCGTGAGCTATCAGAGTTGTGTACCCAGTTGGATGACTTATTGGCAAAAGGGTTTATCAGGCCGAGTTCATCACCTTGGGGTGCACCGGTGTTATTTGTGAAGAAGAAAGATGGGTCGATGCGGCTTTGCATCGATTATCGGGAATTGAACACGGTGACGATTAAAAACAAGTACTCATTGCCAAGAATCAATGATTTATTTGATCAACTGCGTGGCAGTTCCGTATTTTCGAAGATTGATCTCCGCTCGGGCTATCATCAGCTCAAGGTCCGGGAGTCTGATATTCTGCGGACTGCATTTCGATCAAGGCATGGTCATTTTGAATTTCTGGTGATGTCGTTTGGTTTGACCAACGCACCATCAACCTTCATGGATATGATGAACCGGGTGTTCAAGGACTATTTGGATAAGTTTGTGGTCGTTTTTATAGATGACGTTCTTGTCTACTCCCGCAGTGCTGAGGAGCATGAATAACATCTGCGATTGGTATTGGCCACTTTGCGAGACCAACGGTTATTCGCCAAGCTAAGCAAATGCGAGTTTTGGTTGCCTCAAGTTGCCTTTCTGGGTCATGTCATTAATCACCATGGAATTTCAGTGGATCCCGAAAAGATTGCTGCAGTCATGGAATGGAGAAGACCGGAGACACCCAAGGAGATTCGAAGCTTCTTGGGATTGGCCGGCTATTATCGCAGATTTGTCGAAGGTTTTGCTACGTTGGCTGCACCTTTGACTCGCTTAACCCAGAATAATGTGCCGTTTGAGTGGAATGACAAGTGTGAGGCGTCCTTCCTGGAACTCAAGAACAGGTTATGTACCGCTCCTGTGTTGATCTTGCCGACAGAAGGGATAGATTATGACGTTTTTGTGGATGCGTCGCACGTTGGACTTGGATGTGTTTTAATGCAAGACAAAAAGGTGATTGCGTATGGGTCTCGGCAGTTGAAAAGTCATGAAAAGAACTACCCAACGCATGATTTGGAATTCACAGCGGTGATATTTGCATTGAAGTTGTGGAGACACTTACTTTATGGTGCGCAGTGTAAAATCTTTACGGATCATAAAAGTTTGAAGTACGTCTTCACGCAAAAGGAACTTAATCTGCGTCAATGGCGATGGCTTGAATATGTAGCTGATTATGATGTGGACATTCAGTATCATCCCGGGAAAGCGAATGTTGTGGCCGATGCGTTGAGTCGGAAGACGGGGAAATTATTTCATCTTTCTGTCGACCGTCTTGTGGAGGAAATTCTATTGATGGATATTTCCGTGGGAAACTATGACCCGCAAAGTCATTCGATGGTAGAAGAACCTTCATGGCTGGTTCTTGCAAGACAACATCAGAAGGATGATCCTGATCTTTTACATTTGTTTCTTCGAACTGAAAAGGGTGAATTACCAGATTTTTCTATTGAGGAGGGGGCACGTTAAAATATCGTGATCGATTTTGTATTCCCGCGGTTGGAGATATTCGCGAGATGGTGTGTAGGGAAGCACATGACTCAAGTATGGCCTACCATCCAGGCTCAACTAAAATGTACCGTGATCTGAAACAAATTGTCTGGTGGTATGGAATGAAAAGAGATATAGCACAATTTGTATCTGAATGTCATACCTGCAAGCGGGTGAAAGCTGATCATGGAAGGCCTGGTGGAAAGTTGACACCATTGGAGATTCCAACCTGGAAGTGGGAAAGCATCTCCATGGATTTTATTACAGGTTTACCAAGATCTCCACAAGGACATGACTCCGTGTGGGTGATCGTGGATAGATTGACCAAATGTGCTCATTTCATACCGTTTAAGTTCAACTACCCGATGAAGACAATAGCGGAGTTGTATTTGAATGAGATCATCTGACTGCATGGTGTGCCAGTCAATATTATCTCAGACAGGGATTCCCGATTTACTTCTCGTTTCTGGAAGAGTCTACAAGAGGGTTTAGGAACAGATTTGCGGTATTCCACTGCTTACCACCCTCAGACGAATGGCCAAACAGAACGAGTAAATCAAATTGTAGAAGATATGATTCGATACTATATTCTTGAGTATGGCGGAGCATGGGATGAACGTTTGCGGCTTATGGAATTCGCATATAATAACAGCTATCAAGAAAGCTTGCAAATGGCTCTGTTTGAAGCTTTATATGGGCGTCGATGTGGGACTCCCCTCTTTTGGACTGAGGTTGGCGAGCGGCCTTTGTTGGGCCCAGAGGCGCTCGAGGACATGGAAGTTGCCGTACGAGTTATTCGGGAGAAGCTCCGAATCGCCCAAGAGCGATATGAAAAGTACGCCAACCGACGAAGGTCGGAATTAGAGTTTGCGGTGGGGGATTCCATTTTCTTGAAAGTCTCCCCAATGGTTGGGATTAAAAGGTTTGGAAAAGAGCGCAAATTAGACCCATGATTTGTGGGTCCCTTCAAGATTCTTGCGCGAGTTGGTGCATCCGCTTACAAAATAGACTTACCCGTGAACTTTCCTGGTGTTCACGACGTGTTTCATGTCAGCCAACTTCGCAAGTGTGTGCGACATGACACGCAAATGTTGGACGTGGTGCCGCAATTGGCGCCAAACCTTTCTTATGTGGAGATGCCCATCCGGATATTGGACTCCCAAGATCACGTGTTGCGGAAAAAGAAGATTCCTATGGTCAAGGTGCTATGGAAAAATCAGAATGTGGAAAGCGCGACGTGGGAGCTCGAGTCAACGATGAGGGCGGCTCACCCTCATTTATTCCCGTAAAGAAGCTGGTATGTGAATTGATTTTTGGTTGCCTTCGTGTTTTTGGTTTGCTACCTCATTTGATTTCTATCACAATGATTGAAAACTTTCGAGGCGAAACTTTTTGTTAGGGGGGAGTGATTGTAACACCCCAGATTTTTGATTGCGTACGCTTGCTGGGCGTTACGTTGGCTTTGACCGTTGTTCGAGCATGGTTTTTCCCGCGGGCTTGCGAGTGGCTGTTTTGGTAGCCGAGTTGCACGATTCCCCAGCAAACCGGAGTCCAAGGTGGGAACTCAGTGAGACCTCTTAGGGAATGTTTGCACTTTTTCGCGCCCGGGTAATGTTGCTCAAAATGAGTTGTTGGTACAGGAAACAAAAAAGGGTAAAAAGTTCTTAAGGCAAAAATGGTCTAGGACGACACAGAAACACTTTTCAAAACAGGGAAAAATGGTCGTTTTTGTGCGTGTCACGCTCCCCGACATGGGCGTGTCGGGGCGTGACCCAGGGCGTGACCTGGGCATGACCTCCTTGACTCGACGAATTGTTCTTGCGTCGAGTGTAGCTCGACGAATGGGGTACACGCCCCGTGACACGGGCGTGTCACGGGCCGTGTCCCGCAATGTCGAGTGTCGAGTGTCGAGTGTCGAGTGTCGAGTGTCGACTGTCGGGTGTCGAGAGAGGGGACACGGCCTGTGACACGGGCGTGTCACAGGGCGTGTCAAGCTGTGTCGAGTGTCGACACTTTGTGTCGACGAGGTGTCGAGACACGGGCTACACGCCCTAGGTCACGGGCATGACCGACCCGTCACGGGCGTGTACCCGGTCGTGTACCGTGTGGATAAACTTGGATTTGCCGACTTTCTGTGCCACTTAAGGTACACGCCCTGCGTCACGGGCGTGACACATGGCGTGACCGGCACGAAACTCGACTTTTTCCAGTTTTTTTGTGCCGTTTATTTCCTGGGTTCTGCATCTAACGGTCCAGCTCTGTTCTGGGGAAATAAGGCCGAAACAGAGTTTCTCCTCCTCATTTCACCTTCTTCTTCATCTTCTTCCTCATTCCAAAAGAAACTCAAGTGAGCAAGGGCTAAAGCAAGGCAAGGAAAGAGAGGAGCAGCCGTCGCGGCATCGTCTCGGTTCAGGCAAGCGGTGTTCTTCACCCTTGCCAATCTTCTTTCTTGATTTTGCTTGTTCTTCTGGTTTTGAGTTTTTCCTCACTAGCCTTATTATGCTTTTGAATTTCCCTATGCACCATGAATATGATTTTCCATGCTTAGTTTTGTTTAGGATGACTCATGTAGTTTATCTTGTTCATGTGATTCATGTAACTAAGTTGATTCATGTTCATATAGCCTTTCTAATTTATGTGATTCTTCCATGATCAAAAGCATGTGATTCTTGTTCCAAACATGTGATTTATGTAATTAAGTTAATCAAACTCTATCATGTGATTCTTCTTTGATAAAAAGCATGTGATTCTTGTTCCAAACATGTGATTTATGTAATTAAGTTAATCAAACTCTATCATGTGATTCTTCTTTGATAAAAAGCATGTGATTCTTTTCATGTGATGAAGTTCATCAAACTCTACGTTGGCAATTGGTCGTCATGTGTGAGGATGAAGGAAAGGAAAGTGTGTACTTGGGTTATGGTGCGATTTGCTTGTGGTGTGAAGCTTAGGTTCGTTTATGGTGAGTTTTGCGAGGCGAAATGTGAACCATGGCAGAAGCGGGTGTGTGCGGATTTGGTAAGGGGTGGTGTGGGTTAAGCCTTTGTGGCCACCGGGTTTGGATTTGTGGTGTAGAGAACCATTTTTCCCCGATTTGGGCTGGCTTTTATTGGTGCGTTCCACTTTAGGGCTGCCACCAAAAGACCCTTGCTGAATCGCATTTAACCGCTGCTTATGTTTCACTCGTATAGTTGTTTCTTGTACTAAGGATGATGGAATGGGCATGTGTTTTGCCTTTTGCTCCTGCGGGTTGAGCAGGACTTGATGAAACTTGTACGCACTTGGTGCGTTTGGCATGTGTTTTGGTGCGTTTTCCACTTGTTTTTGTTCACTCATTTTACTTAGATGAAACATTGCTATGGGGTCAGTAAGCCCTTTATGATATTGTATAAACATGCTGCTCTTCATTTTATTGTATCTTCGAGGATTGCTGAGGTATTCTTTATTGAATGCCTCAGGTGCAGGTTGTAGCCGGTTGAGCGGCTAGGTTTGTTGGTGGAGTTTCTTGGGAGCTAGCCGAGCTTACTGAGCGAGGTAGTTCTTTTCTTTGTTGTACAGACATACATGTGCCCCAATGGGTTCGTGTCAGCTTGTTGGCGCCCATTGGTGGCTTACTTTACTTGTGATATATGAATACTAGACTGCTAATGAGACTCATTTGGATGAGATGATGTCTTCTTGCTCTTGGGAAGGATTTATGGTAGGTTGCATTAGGTATTTTTAAGCTAAACAAAACTATTATTGTATCCATGCATAACATGTTTTGGTTACCAAACACGTATTTTCCAAATGACGTAAACAAAGATGATTTCTTATAGGAGTATCAATATAGACTGCATATAGGAGATCGTCATAAGTAAACAAAGTGTTTCCGCCGCGTACAAATGTGTTTTGATGCCTACGGCCGAGGGATACGGCCATTAAATTCAAAGGTTTTCTTGCATTTAACTGTTGGATTTCAACTCATAAAGTAAGCGTCAAGGGTTGCCTGAGCGTGTGCAGTTATCCCCTGCATGACGTGGCATCATAACCCGTAGTTCCTCTTGCTCTGATACGATGTACTTGTTGAGGAAATGCGGGTTGTGACAGTTGGTATCAGAGGGAGGTTTGCTTGACAATTGGTCGGGCAAACTTTCGTTTTGGTTGTCAGCATCATCTCATACACACACCGAGGTGCCATCAGTATGTCTTGGCCGAAGCACGCACACTCCACTCATGGCATGACAAGAAGTATACGGGGCATATTATGTAGTATGGGATGCATAATACGTGGTTGTATATGGATCCACCATAGGGGCAACATGTGCGGGTTATGTAGTATGGGATGCATAACCTTACCACATGGATGCGACTAGCATGTTTTCTTTTCTTCATTGCATGCAATGCTATGTAGTATGGGATGCATAGCATTGTGATGCGTATGACCGCTCATGGCATGCATTAAGGCCTTTTCTAGATTGCATTGCACAACACGCATAACATAACATTGCATCAGCACAACGTGCCAAGCTAAGATTTACATGATGACACCCGTACACTCATGGTTTTGGGTCAAATCCAGTCATGCATTCATCGGTAAGGCATAAGTTAGTGGGATGACGGTGAGTCATCTTTCGGCTAGGCATACCATCATTCTCAAACTCCCAGAGCAAGTTAGCAGTTGATGTTCATATTTCGATATGTATGGTCTGTACATAGCCGTTGTGTGTTTTGTTGGGTTTGAGTTTGACAAGAGTGAACGTGTTTATAGGATGTCGAAGCGTCCAGTGACAAGGCAAACTCCCCAATCCGAGGGCGAGTCTTCGGGCGCGCAGAATAATGCCCTGATGGATAGTCTATGCCAAAGTAATGAAGCTTTGACGAGGCAGGTGCAGGAAGTGCAGTCCCAGCTCCAAGCTATGTTGTCAGCGATGTCTGGGCTGGCACCAAGAGGGCAAGAGACTGTCAGAGGCCCCACTATTTCTACTCCTTCAGTGGCAGTGATACCCCCAGTTGTGGTTCCCCCTACGATGACTTTTATCTCGCAGTTTCAGCGACTTGGACCACCGACTTATGACGGAAAAGCGGACTTTGTGATCTTGGATGATTGGGTAATCACATTGGAAGAAATGTTTGTTTAACTCAAAGGGTTGGCTAAAGGTTGGTGGTTGCGAGAAAAGGAAGGCCTAGGGGCGGGATGTTCGTGGGAAGCCTTCAAAGAAATGTTACAGCGCAAGTTTCTACCGTCAGTTGAAAGGGACCGCCTGATGAATGACTTCTTATACTTGAATCAGAGGAGACTCACAGTTAGTGAGTATGAAATTGAGTTTAGCAAGCTAAGTCGGTTCGCTCCGAGCTTGGTGACTACGGAAGCTGACCGAGTAAAGAGATTTCTTGGTGGACTCCGCAGCGACGTGCAGCAGTTCGCAAGTGCTTATGGAGCGACGAGTTACACTACTGTGGTTGAGGCTGCTTTGAAGGTTGAAGCTATAGAAACTGCAAAACAAAGAGGACAGCTGATGAGGAAGGATAAGAGGAAGCTGGTTGGAGGGAAAAGCTCCCAAGAATCAGACGTAAGGATGAAGAACAAGGAGACACGAACCATGAAAAATGGTCGCTTTTTATCCACACGGTACACGGCCGGGTACACGCCCGTAGTTCCTCTTGCTCTGATACCAACTGTCACAACCTGTATTTCCTTAACGAGTACCTCGTATCAGAGCAAGAGGAACTACGGGTTATGATGCCACGTCGTGCAGGGGATAACTGCACACGCTCAGGCAACCCTTGACACTTACTTTATGAGTTGAAATCCAACAGTTAAATGCAAGAAAACCTTTGAATTTAATGGCCGTATTCCTCGGCCTTAGGCATCAAAACACATTTGTACGCGGCGGAAACACTTTGTTTACTTATGACGATCTCCTATATGCAGTCTATATTGATACTCCTATAAGAAATCATCTTTGTTTACGTCATTTGGAAAATACGTGTTTGGTAACCAAAACATGTTATGCATGGATACAATAATAGTATTGTTTAGCTTAAAAATACTTAATGCAACCTACCATAAATCCTTCCCAAGATCAAGAAGACATCATCTCATCCAAATGAGTCTCATTAGCAGTCTAGTATTCATATATCACAAGTAAAGTAAGCCACCAATGGGCGCCAACAAGCTGACACAAACCCATTGGGGCACATGTATGTCTGTACAACAAAGAAAAGAACTACCTCGCTCAGTAAGCTCAGCTAGCTCCCAAGAAACTCGATCCAAGCACTAGCCGCTCAACCGGCTACAACCTGCACCTGAGGCATTCAAGAAAGAACACCTCAGCAATCATCAAAGCGACACAAAATAGTAGGAAGTTCAAAAAATATGACGAAGGGGCTTACCGACCCCGTAGCACTGTTTCATGTAAGTAAAAAGAGTGAACAAAACAAGTGGAAAACGCACCAAAACACATGCCAAATGCACCAAGTGCGTACAAGTTTCATCAAGTCCTGCTCAACCCGCAGGAGCAAAAGGCAAAACACATGCCCATTCCATCATCCTTAGTACAAGAAACAACTATATGAGTGAAACATAAGCAGCGGTTAAATGCGATTCAGCAAGGTTCTTTTGGTGGCAGCCCTAAAGTGGAACGCACCAATAAAAGCCAGCCCAAATCGGGGCAAAATGGTGCTCTACACCACAAATCCAAACCCGGTGGCCACAAAGGCTTAACCCACACCACCCCTTACCAAATCCGCACACACCCGCTTCTACCATGGTTCACATTTTGCCTCGCAAAACTCACCATAAACGAACCTAAGCTTCACACCACAAGCAAATCTCACCATAACCCAAGTACACACTTTCCTTTCCTTCATCCTCACACATGACAACCAATTGCCAACGTAGAGTTTGATGAACTTCATCACATGAAAAGAATCACATGCTTTTTATCAAAGAAGAATCACATGATAGAGTTTGATTAACTCAATTACATCAATCACATGTTTGGAACAAGAATCACATGCTTTTGATCAAGGAAGAATCACATACATTAGAAAGGCTACATGAACATGAATCAACTTAGCTACATGAATCACATGAACAAGAGAACTACATGAATTAACCTAGCATAGACTTGATAACTAAATAAAACTAAGCATGGAAAATCGAATTCATTCAGCATAGGGAAATTCAAGAGCATAATAAGGCTAGTGAGGAAGAACCCCAAAACAAGAAGAATAAGCTAGGAAAATGGAAAGAGACAAACTAGATATTTTGCACAATCAAAGACAAGAAAGAAGATTGGCAAGGGTGAAGAACACCGCTTGCCTGAACCGAGATGATGCCGCGACGGCTGCTCCTCTCTTTCCTTGCCTTGCTTTAGCCCTTGCTCCCTTGAGTTTCTTTTGGAATGAGGAAGAAGATGAAGAAGAAGGTGAAATGAGGAGGAGAAACTCTGATTCGGCCTTATTTCCTCAAGAACAGAGCTGGACTGTTAGATGCAGAACCAAGGAAATAAACGGCACAAAAAAACTGGAAAAAGTCGAAACCCGCACATGTTGCCTCTATGGTGGATTACGGGAACAAATGAGGGTGAGCCGCCCTTATCGTTGACTCGAGCTCCCACGTCGCGCTTTCCACATACTCGTATAGTTATCTCATACATGTGCCCCAATGAGTTGTTGGTACAGGAAACAAAAAAGGGTAAAAAGTTTTTAAGGCAAAAATGGTCTAGGACGACACAAAAACACTTTTCAAAACAGGGAAAAATGGTCGTTTTTGTGCGTGTCACGCCCCCCGACACGGGCGTGTCGGGGCGTGACCCACGGCGTGACCTGGGCGTGACCTCCTTGACTCGACGAATTGTTCTTGCGTCGAGTGGAGCTCGACGAATGGGGTACACGCCCCGTGACACGGGCGTGTCACGGGCCGTGTCCCGCAATGTCGAGTGTTGAGTGTCGAGTGTCGAGTGTCGCGTGTCGAGAGAGGGGACACGGCCTGTGACACAGGCATGTCACAGGGCCTATCAAGCTGTGTCGAGTGTCGACACTTTGTGTCGACGAGGTATTGATGCCACGTCGTGCAGGGGATAACTGCACACGCTCAGGCAATGGGCGAAACTTTTTATTAGGGGGAGTGATTGTAACACCCCGGATTTTTGATTGCGTAAGCATGATGGGCGTTACGTTGGCTTTGACCGTTGTTCGAGCATGGTTTTTCCCGCGGGCCTGCGAGTGGCTATTTTGGTAGCCGAGTTGCACGATTCCCCAGCAAACCGGAGTCCGAATTGGGGACTCGGTGAGGCCTCTTAGGGAATGCTTGCACTTTTTCGCGCCCGGGTAATGTTGCTCAAAATGAGTTGTTGGTACAGGAAACAAAAAAGGGTAAAAAGTTCTTAAGGCAAAAATGGTCTAGGACGACACAGAAACACTTTTCAAAACAGGGAAAAATGGTCGTTTTTGTGCGTGTCACGCCCCCCGACACGGGCGTGTCGGGGCGTGACCCAGGGTGTAACCTGGGCATGACCTCCTTGACTCGACGAATTGTTCTTGAGTCTAGTGGAGCTCGACGAATGGGGTACACGCCCCGTGACACGGGAGTGTCACGGGCCGTGTCCCGCAATGTCGAGTGTCGAGTGTCGAGTGTCGAGTGTCGAGTGTGTCGAGTGTCGAGTGTCGGGTGTCGAGAGAGGGGACATGGCCTGTGACATGGGCGTGTCACAGGGCATGTCAAGCTGTGTCGAGTGTCGACACTTTGTGTCGACGAGGTGTCGAGACACGGGCTACACGCCCTAGGTCACGGGCGTGACCGACCAGTCACGGGCGTGTACCCGGCCGTATACCGTGTGGATAAACTTGCATTTGCCGACTTTCTACGCCGCTTAAGGTACACGCCCTGCGTCACCGGCGTGACACAGGGCGTGACCGGCCCAAAAATCCACCATAGGGGCACCATTGATGCCACGTCGTGCAGGGGATAACTGCACATGCTCAGGCAACCCTTGATGCTTACTTTATGAGTTGAAATCCAACAGTTAAATGCAAGAAAACCTTTGAATTTAATGGTCATATCCCTCGGCCTTAGGCATCAAAACACATTTGCCAAATGCACCAAGTGCGTACAAGTTTCATCAAGTCCTGCTCAACCCGCAGGAGCAAAAGGCAAAACACATGCCCATTCCATCATCCTTAGTACAAGAAACAACTATACGAGTGAAATATAAGCAGCGGTTAAATGCGATTCAGCAAGGGTATTTTGGTGGCAGCCCTAAAGTGGAACGCACCAATAAAAGCCAGCCCAAATCGGGGCAAAATGGTGCTCTACACCACAAATCCAAACCCGGTGGCCACAAAGGCTTAACCCACACCACCCCTTACCAAATCCGCACACACCCGCTTCTGCCATGGTTCACATTTCGCCTCGCAAAACTCACCATAAACGAACCTAAGCTCCACACCACAAGCAAATCTCACCATAACCCAAGTACACACTTTCCTTTCCTTCATCCTCACACATGACGACCAATTGCCAACGTAGAGTTTGATGAACTTCATCACATGAAAAGAATCACATGCTTTTTATCAAAGAAGAATCACATGATAGAGTTTGATTAACTTAATTACATCAATCACATGTTTGGAACAAGAATCACATGCTTTTGATCAAGGAAGAATCACATACATTAGAAAGGCTACATGAACATGAATCAACTTAGCTACATGAATCACATGAACAAGAGAACTACATGAATTAACCTAGCATAGACTTGATAACCAAACAAAATTAAGCATGGAAAATCGAATTCATTCAGCATAGGGAAATTCAAGAGCATAATAAGGCTAGTGAGGAGGAACCCCAAAACAAGAAGAACAAGCTAGGAAAATGGAAAGAGACAAACTAGCTATTTTGCACAATCAAAGACAAGAAAGAAGATTGGCAAGGGTGAAGAACACCGCTTGCCTGAACCGAGATGATGCCGCGACGGCTGCTCCTCTCTTTCCTTACCTTGCTTTAGCCCTTGCTCCCTTGAGTTTCTTTTGGAATGAGGAAGAAGATGAAGAAGAAGGTGAAATGAGGAGGAGAAACTCTGATTCGGCGTTATTTTCTCCAGAACAGAGCTGGACCGTTAGATGCAGAACCAAGGAAATAAACGTCACAAAAAAACTGGAAAAAGTCAATTTTCGGGCCGGTCACGCCCTGTGTCACGCCCGTGACGCAGGGCGTGTACCTTAAGAGGCGCAGATAGTCGGCAAATCCAAGTTTATCCACACAGTACACGGCCGGGTACACGCCCGTGACGGGTCGGTCACGCCCGTGACCTAGGGCGTGTAGCCCGTGTCTCGACACCTCGTCGACACAAAAACCGGCATTTCCTCAACGAGTACCTCGTATCAGAGCAAGAGGAACTACGAGTTATGATGCCACGTCGTGCAGGGGATAACTGCACACGCTCAGGCAACCCTTGACGCTAACTTTATGAGTTGAAATCCAACAGTTAAATGCAAGAAAACCTTTGAATTTAATGGCCGTATCCCTCGGCCTTAGGCATCAAAACACATTTGTACGCGGCGGAAACACTTTGTTTACTTATGACGATCTCCTATATGCAGTCTATAGTGCTACTACTATACGAAATCATCTTTGTTTACGTCATTTGGAAAATACGTGTTTGGTAACCAAAACATGTTATGCATGGATACAATAATAGGTTTGTTTAGATTAAAAATACCTAATGCAACCTACCATAAATTCTTCCCAAGAGCAAGAAGACATCATCTCATCCAAATGAGTCTCATTAGCAGTCTAGTATTCATATATCAGAAGTAAAGTAAGCCACCAATGGGCACCAACAAGCTGACACGAACCCATTGGGGCACATGAATGTCTGTACAACAAAGAAAAGAACTACCTCGCTTAGTAAGCTCGGCTAGCTCCCAAGAAACTCCACCAACAAACCTAGCCGCTCAGCCGGCTACAACCTGCACCTGAGGCATTCAAGAAAGAATACCTCAGCAATCATCAAAGCTACACAAAATAGTAGGAAGTTCAGAAAATATGACGAAGGGGCTTACCGACCCCGTAGCACTGTTTCATGTAAGTAAAAAGAGTGAACAAAACAAGTGGAAAACGCACCAAAACACATGCCAAACGCACCAAGTGCGTACAAGTTTCATCAAGTCCTGCTCAACCCGCAGTAGCAAAAGGTAAAACAAATGCTGATTCCATCATCCTTAGTACAAGAAACAACTATACGAGTGAAACATAAGCAGCGGTTAAATGCGATTCAGCAAGGGTCTTTTGGTGGCAGCCCTAAAGTGGAACGCACCAATAAAAGCCAACCCAAATCGGGGCAAAATGGTGCTATACACCACAAATCCAAACCCGGTGGCCACAAAGGCTTAACCCACACCACCCCTTACCAAATCCGCACACACCCGCTTCTGCCATGGTTCACATTTCGCCTCTCAAAACTCACCATAAACGAACATAAGCTTCACACAACAAGCAAATCTCACCATAACCCAAGTACACACTTTGCTTTCCTTCATCCTCACACATGACGACCAATTGCCAATGTAGAGTTTGATGAACTTCATCACATGAAAAGAATCACATGCTTTTTATCAAAGAAGAATCACATGATAGAGTTTGATTAACTTAATTACATAAATCACATGTTTGGAACAAGAATCACATGCTTTTGATCAATGCGGCTTAGCATCGATTACACGCCGTGTCACAGGTCGTGTCCCCTCTCTCGACACCCGACACTCGACACTCGACACGCGACACTCGACACTCGACATTGCGGGACACGGCCCGTGACACGCCCGTGTCACGGGGCGTGTACCCCATTCGTCGAGCTCCACTCGACGCAAGAACAATTCGTCGAGTCAAGGAGGTCACGCCCAGGTCAAGCCCTGGGTCACGCCCCGACACGCCCGTGTCGGGGGGCGTGACACGCACAAAAACGACCATTTTTCCCTATTTTGAAAAGTGTTTTTGTGTCGTCCTAGACCATTTTTGCCTTAAGAACTTTTTACCCTTTTTTGTTTCCTGTACCAACAACTCATTTTGAGCAACATTACCCGGGCGCGAAAAAGTGCAAGCATTCCCTAAGAGGCCTCACCGAGTCCCCAATTTGGACTCCGGTTTGCTGGGGAATCGTGCAACTCGGCTACCAAAATAGCCACTCGCAAGCCCGCAGGAAAAACCATGCTCGAACAACGGTCAAAGCCAACGTAACGCCCATCATGCGTATGCAATCAAAAATCCGGGGTGTTACAATCACTCCCCCTAACAAAAAGTTTCGCCTCGAAACTTTTCAATCATTTTGATCTCAATCAAAAAAAATAGCAAACCAAAAACATCAATGCAACAAAAACATCAAGTCACATACCAGCTGAATTACGGGAACAAAAGAGGGTGAGCCGCCCTCATCGTTGACTCGAGCTCCCACGTCGCGCTTTCCACATTCTGATTTTTCCATAGCACCTTGACCATAGGAATCTTCGTTTTCCGCAACACGCGATCTTGGGAGTCCAATATCCGGATGGGCATCTCCACATAAGAAAGTTTTGGCGCCAATTGCGGCACCACGTCCAACACTTGCGTGTCATGTTGCACACACTTGCGAAGTTGGCTAACATGAAACACGTCGTGAACACCCGGAAAGTTCACGGGTAATTCTATTTTGTAAGCGGATGCACCAACTCGCGCAAGAATCTTGAAGGGACCCACAAATCTTGGGTCTAATTTGCGCTCTTTTCCAAACCTTTTAATCCCAACCATTGTGGAGACTTTCAAGAAAACGGAATCCCCCACCGCAAACTCTAATTCCGACCTTCGTCGGTTGGCGTACTTTTCATATCGCTCTTGGGCGATTCGGAGCTTCTCCCGAATAACTCGTACGGCAACTTCCATGTCCTCGAGCGCCTCTGGGCCCAACAAAGGCCGCTCGCCAACTTCAGTCCAAAAGAGGGGAGTCTGACATCGACGCCCATATAAAGCTTCAAACGGAGCCATTTGCAAGCTTTCTTGATAGCTGTTATTATATGTGAATTCCATAAGCCGCAAACGTTCATCCCATGCTCCGCCATACTCAAGAATATAGCATCGAATCATATCTTCTACAATTTGATTTACTCGTTCTGTTTGGCCATTCGTCTGAGGGTGGTAAGCAGTGGAATACCGCAAATCCGTTCCTAAACCCTCTTGTAGACTCTTCTAGAAACGAGAAGTAAATCGGGAATCCCTGTCTGAGATAATATTGACTGGCACACCATGCAGTCGGATGATCTCGTTCAAATACAACTCCGCTATTGTCTTCATCGGGTAGTTGACCTTAAACGGTATGAAATGAGCACATTTGGTCAATCTATCCACGATCACCCACACGGAGTCATGTCCTCGTGGAGATCTTGGTACACCTGTAATAAAATCCATGGAGATGCTTTCCCACTTCCAGGTTGGAATCTCTAATGGTGTCAACTTGCCACCAGTCCTTCCATGATCAGCTTTCACCCGCTTGCAGGTATGACATTCAGATACAAATTGTGCTATATATCTTTTCATTCCATACCACCAGACAATTTGTTTCAAATCACGGTACATTTTTATTGAGCCTGGATGGTAGGCCATACGTGAGCCATGTGCTTCCCTACACACCATCTCGCGAATATCCCCAACTGCGGGAATACAAAATCGACCACGATACGTTAACGTGCCCCCCTTATCAATAGAAAAATCCAGTAATTCACTCTTTTCAGTTCGAAGAAATAAATGTAAAAGATCATGATCATCCTTTTGATGTTGTCTTGCAAGCACCAGCCATGAAGGTTCTTCTACCATCGAATGACTTTGCGGGTCATATTTTCCCACGGAAATATCCATCAATAGAAATTCCTCCACAAGACGGTCGACTGAATGATGAAATAATTTCCCCGTCTTCCGACTCAAAGCATCGGCCACCACATTCGCTTTCCCCGGATGATACTGAATTTCCACATCATAATCAGCTACATATTCAATCCATCGCCGTTGGCGCAGATTCAGTTCCTTTTGCGTGAAGACGTACTTTAAACTTTTATGATCCGTAAAGATTTTACACTGCGCTCCATAAAGTAAGTGTCTCCACAACTTCAATGCAAATATCACCGCTGCGAACTCCAAATCATGCGTTGGGTAGTTCTTTTCATGACTTTTTAACTGCCGAGACCCATACACAATCACCTTTTTGTCTTGCATTAATACACATCCAAGTCCAACGTGCGACACATCCACAAACACATCATAATCTATCCCTTCTGTCGGCAAGATCAACACAGGAGCGGTACATAACCTGTTCTTGAGTTCCAGGAAGGACGCCTCACACTTGTCATTCCACTCAAACGCCACATTATTCTGGGTTAAGCGAGTCAAAGGTGCAGCCAACGTAGCAAAACCTTCGACAAATCTGCGATAATAGCCGGCCAATCCCAAGAAGCTTCGAATCTCCTTGGGTGTCTCCGGTCTTCTCCACTCCATGACTGCAGCAATCTTTTCAGGATCCACTGAAATTCCATGGTGATTAACGACATGACCCAGAAAGGCAACTTGAGGCAACCAAAACTGGCATTTGCTTAGCTTGGCGAATAACTTTTGGTCTCGCAAAGTGGCCAATACCAATCGCAGAACAAATGTGTACAGTTATGATACCAACTGTCACAACCCGCATTTCCTCAACGAGTACATCGTATCAGAGCAAGAGGAACTACGGGTTATGATGCCACGTCGTGCAGGGGATAACTGCACACGCTCAGGCAACCCTTGAAGCTTACTTTATGAGTTGAAATCCAACAGTTAAATGCAAGAAAACCTTTGAATTTAATTGTCGTATCCCTCGGCCTTAGGCATCAAAACACATTTGTACGCGGCGGAAACACTTTGTTTACTTATGACGATCTCCTATATGCAGTCTATATTGATACTCCTATAAGAAATCATCTTTGTTTACGTCATTTGGAAAATACGTGTTTGGTAACCAAAACATGTTATGCATGGATACAATAATAGTTTTGTTTAGCTTAAAAATACCTAATGCAACCTACCATAAATCCTTCCCAAGAGCAAGAAGACATCATCTCATCCAAATGAGTCTCATTAGCAGTCTAGTATTCATATATCACAAGTAAAGTAAGCCACCAATGGGCGCCAACAAGATAACACGAACCCATTGGGGCACATGTATGTCTGTACAACAAAGAAAAGAACTACCTCGCTCAGTAAGCTCGGCTAGCTCCCAAGAAACTCCACGAACAAACCTAGCCGCTCAACTGGCTACAACCTGCACCTGAGGCATTCAAGAAAGAATACCTCAGCAATCCTCGAAGATACAATAAAAAGAAGAGCTGAAAGTAAAGTAAGACACCAATGGGCGCCAACAAGCTAACACGAACACATTGGGGCACATGTATGTTTGTACAATAAAGAAAAGAACTACCTCGCTCAGTAAGCTCGATAGCTCCCAAGAAACTCGATCCAAGCACTAGCCGCTCAACCGGCTACAACCTGCACCTGAGGCATTCAAGAAAGAACACCTCAGCAATCATCAAAGCTACACAAAATAGTAGGAAGTTCAAAAAATATGACGAAGGGGCTTACCGACCCCGTAGCACTGTTTCATGTAAGTAAAAAGAGTGAACAAAACAAGTGGAAAACGCACCAAAACACATGCCAAACGCACCAAGTGCGTACATGTTTCATCAAGTCCTGCTCAACCCGCAGGAGCAAAAGGCAAAACACATGCCCATTCCATCATCCTTAGTACAAGAAACAACTACACGAGTGAAACATAAGCAGCGGTTAAATGCGATTCAGCAAGGGTCTTTTGGTGGCAGCCCTAAAGTGGAACGCACCAACAAAAGCCAGCCCAAATCGGGGCAAAATGGTGCTCTACACCACAAATCCAAACCCGGTGGCCACAAAGGCTTAACCCACACCACCCCTTACCAAATCCGCACACACCCGCTTCTGCCATGGTTCACATGAACAAGATAAACTACATGAATCATTCTAACATAGACTTGATAACTAAACAAAACTAAGCATGGAAAATCATATTCATGGAGCATAGGGAAATTCAAAAGAATCATAAGGCTAGGGAGGGATAACACAACACAAGAAGAACAAGCTAGGAAAATTGAAAGAGAAAAACTAGCTATTTTGCACAATCAAAGACAAGAAAGAAGATTGGCAAGAGTGAAGAACACCGCTTGCCTGACCCGAGATGATGCTGCGACGGCTGCTCCTCTCTTTTCTTGCCTTGCTTTAGCCCTTGCTCCCTTGAGTTTCTTTTGGAATGAGGAAGAAGATGAAGAAGAAGGTGAAATGAGGAGGAGAAACTCTGTTTCGGCATTATTTCCTCCATAACAGAGCTGGACTGTTAGATGCAGAACCAAGGAAATAAACGGTACAAAAAAACTGGAAAAAGTCGATTTTCGGGCCGGTCACGCCCTGTGTCACGCCCGTGACGCAGGGCGTGTACCTTAAGCGGCGCAGAAAGTCGGCAAATCCAAGTTTATCCACACGGTACACGACCGGGTACACGACAGTGACGGGTCGGTCACGCCCGTGACCTAGGGCGTGTAGCCCGTGTCTCGACACCTCGTTGACACAAAGTGTCGACACTCGACACAGCTTGACACGCCCTGTGACACGCCCGTGTCACAGGCCGTGTCCCCTCTCTCGACACCCGACACTCGACACTCGACACTCGACACTCGACATTGCGGGACACGCCCAGGTCACGCCCTGGGTCATGCCCCGACACGCCCGTGTCGGGGGGCGTGTCACGCACAAAAAATGACCATTTTTCCCTGTTTTGAAAAGTGATTCTGTGTCGTCCTAGACCATTTTTTCCTTAAGAACTTTTTACCCTTTTTCATTTCCTGTACCAACAACTCATTTTGAGCAACATTACCCGGGCGCGAAAAAGTGCAAGCATTCCCTAAGAGGCCTCACCGAGTCTCCAATTTGTACTCCGGTTTGCTGGGGAATCGTGCAACTCGGCTACCAAAACAGCCACTCGCAAGCCCGCGGGAAAAACCATGCTCGAACAACGGTCAAAGCCAACGTAACGCCCATCATGCATACGCAATCAAAAATCCGGGGTGTTAAAGCCTTGAAAGTTATACTTTGCTCTTCTATGGATGGTGGAGGTGTCCTTTGCTCTGCTGCCTCCCTTGACTTGATCAGTTATTCATAAGACTTTAACTTGCCCAATAGAGATTCTGTAGATATCTCATTTAGGATTCTGGCCTCCTTGATGGTCCAGATCCTTGAATTCCATGAGCTTGGGAAGCACATCAGGATCTTGTCATTCACCTCTGTGAGGGTGATGTCCTTGTCAAAGGTTGTTAGCTCATTGATGATTGAGCTTAACCTATTATATATATCAGCTACTGATTCAGCTTCTTCTTTCTTGAAGTTCTCATATAAGGTTATGAGGTTGGATCTCCTATCCTTTTTCTCATCAGCTGAACCAACCACCATTTGATTTAATGAATCCTAGATGGCTTTGGCTGAGGTGCATTCAGCTACCTTCTGAAAAATATCATCTGACATAGTCTGTGCCAATATATTCATAACCTTGGCATCAGCTATCTTTGCCTTCTTCTGGGCTTCATTCCACTCAGGTGGTGGAACTGCCGTAGTGCTTGTAGATGTTGTAGAAGTTGAAGCTTGAGGGGGACCTGTCAAAATAGAGTTGTATATATCCTCATCAATAGAATTCATGCATAATTTAATTCTTGCCTTCTAGATGGCAAACCTGTTTAGGTTGCAAACTGGAGGTCTGGGGCTTGCATAGTCCTTGTTTTCTGCCATAGCGGTGTATATAAATCTAATATGGAAATAAAAATAAAATTTAGATCTAACAAAGGATCTTTGATTCAAGGGTTAGCTTGTACAACCAAAGGAACCTACTCTGATACCAATTGAAAGTGAGCAGTTAGATCAGGAATACTCTAGAGGGAGGGGTGGGTGAATAGAGTATTTAGAGTTTTATAAAATTCTCTACTGGATAATGCAGATTAGTCTAAGTGCAGTAGTAAATAAATCAAAATATAAAAGCACAGAAACTAACTACCACAGCCACAGCAAGAAAACAAAAGAAAGAGGGCAACCAGAGGACACAAGAAATTTATAGTGGTTCCCTAACCTGGGTACATCCACTCTTCTACCACCCTGGTAGGAATCCAATCAGGTTTTTGATCAGGTGCCTGTCACCAATGAGCTTTTGATTAGGTGCTCAAAAACCAACTCTCAAGTCTTTTGATGAGGTGACTTGTAACCAGGAATCACTTTTGAAGGGAGTTGACAACCCTTTACACAGTCGGGGTGAGAGAGTTGATTATGTCTTCTCTGTCAACAATCAGAGAGAAGATTTGTGGATTTTTGATGGTAGCAAATGGCTCCCCCTGATATATTGAATGGTTCAGGGAAATATGGAAGCCTTGCTGCAGGGTGATAGGCCTTCAAGCTTTTAGCCTTTATCTGCAGGATCTTCTTGACAGATTTGATAGTTGTTGTCCTTGGAAGCCCTGGAGTGTTGAAGTAAGAAGACTCTTGATTTTGTATGATTATTCTTCTTCTTCTGAGAGCAGATCTTCTTTTTGTATCAGAGCTTTTGTGAAAGGAGCAGAGAAGTTGTTGAATATAGACTGACTGAAAAATCTCTGTGTCTGTGTATGTCGTGTCTCTGTGATTGCTCTGGTACTTTGATTGTTCTTTCTTGCTGTCAGGAAAGAGAGAAAAATCTCTTTTATATTTCCTGAGGGAATTTCCTTTCGAAATTTGAATCCTTCTGCGACAATCAATGCTGGCGGTCCTTGAACATAAACTGCATTGATTTCTTTCCCCAACTGTCCCTTGGAAAAATGGAAAACAATAGTTCTGATGAAAGCCTTGATTAATGTACCGTCCAACGGTAATATTCAGAGAATATTTTATCATTAATCATTCAGAAATTATTGCCATAGACTAAGGACAAAAAAAATAAATGCTAAGTCTGGAATAGTCGAACTGATGACAGAATTTGTCAAGCTGATAACTGTGTTCGTCGACTGGAGTTCAGTAACTATTCTGGACTTAGAGTATTCACAATTGTATCTGAAATGAAAGTTAAAGTCTCCAGAATTCGTCTACCTAAGATTTGATTTCGTCGAGCTGAGTTTCTGGAGTTGTCAAAAATTCTGTGTATCGACACAATTACTCCTCGTGTCGACACAGGTGGTGTCGACTGATATCCTGTGTGTTGACACATGTCTTCTGTGTAGTGTCGACACAACCTTTCCAAAGTGTCGACTGATGATCCGTGTGTTGACACAAGTGCTTCTAGTGTCGACTCAGTTTGTGTCAACATATACTCTGAGTGTCGACACAAGTCTTCTGGTTCTAAGTTGTTGAAGTAGATAATCCAGAATTCGTCGGGCAGAGAAATAAGTTCGGCAACCTGAGACTAGAGAACATAGTCTTGACAGAATGCTGTAGTAGTACAAAGATTCGTCGACCAAAGAATAAAGTTCGTCGACCAAAGTCTGATTCTAAGGACTTGGGATATCTTGATCTTTCCTGAACTTGAAGTGTTGTTGTAATCCAAGTTTTCGTCGATCAGAGAATGTAGTTCGTCGACCTCAGCTCAGAGAATTAACTCTGAGATCGTCGAACTGAGAACGACAATCGTCGACCTTAGTTCGACGAATGTCGAACTCACTTTACAGAGTCTTGAAATATTCTAAGTCTTGAGTCTATGGCAGTCTTGTTGATAGCTGGTCCATGTGATGTTGACTCTAAGGACTTGGCCTACACTCTAGGACACAACTATGACCCCGGCTATACATTGTGGGTCATATGATCCTAACTTAGTGAACCTAGCCCAAATCTTACTAGGCATCCAACAGAGATAGTAAAATCCTCATCCCACTTCGGCGCAACCACAGCAACCGAATCACCAATAAATACAGCCTGATCAGCCGACTCACACAAAAATGACGTAGCACCATCATTCAAAAATTGCGGAGGGGCGAAGCTGCTCTCAAAATCAAGCACTGAATGAGCAGTCCCCATCGCCAAATCATTTGCTGACACCTCCCCATCGACCGGAACAATCTCTGCATCCCATACAGGAGCGTCCATGGATTCCTAATCTTCTTTTTACTGGCTACCACAAGAGTGATCTTGATCACTCAAGGGAAGCTCGTTAAAAGGGACCGAGGGACCCATGAAGGTTATGTATGCAACGAGAGATTCTTCGATAATCTCAACGGTCAAAGAACGAGCCAGATGAGTGATGTCAGTGTATGGGATAGACAACACCAAGGTAGGCCTGTCCACAATAGTCTTCCGCGAACTGGAGGTTGTTGCCCACACACCCTCAGAGGGAGAAGGTTCACATAAGGGAGGGCAATCCTTTACCATGTGGCCTACACCTTGACTTAGCAAACACCTAATACAATGCTCGACATTCATAACAGCTATGGTGTTGATATATCGGCGCAAAGTGTCATAGAGATGGCACTCAGCTGCGGAATACATCACGAACAAAAATATTTACCGAAAGGGTGCCACACACTAGAATAAAAATAGCACGGATCTGCTTTCGAAACCAAAAATCAGAATAGGGCAAAAATAAATAAGCAAATAAAAAAAATAAAAATTTTAACAACTAAAATAAAGTAGGAATATGAAATATACAAATGGAAAAGTGCTTCAATCTACTATCTCCCACTCCAAAAACTCTCACAACTGCGTTACCCAGCAACGGCGCCAAAAACTTGATGCATTGGACGACAAGTGTACCGGTCACACAAGTAATATAAAATGGGTGAATTTCCCCAAGTATCGATCTCTTCATGGAACACAGTAAGGTGGAGTTAATTTCGAGGAGGACTTGAGATTGAAGTCCTTAGGTCAGAGTTAACGAAGGGGGTTTTTGATAGTTATGGAAAAAGAAAATAAAACACTAACAACTACTCCTATGAAACGCCGCTATGCGATGCTTCGCCAGAAAGGATGGAAGACTGCACCGGCCGCTATGCACCGAATCGCTAGGCGAATGGATGAGTAGGCTTACAGATCAAGTGATTAGAATGGAGGAATGAGGGTCGAGAGCACCTCTTCGCTATGCATGCCACTACCAATTGCTAGTGCGGCAAAACTGGATGTGGAGGCGGATGGAAAATATAGGCATGACGAAAATATAAAATCACATAGACATGATTGTATACAAACATTTTACAAAATAAGCATACTTCATCATATACAAAGAGATTAAGCTACATTATCAATAACAAGAGAAGAAAAGTGTGCGAAATCAACCGGATCCGAAGTTTTGCTGAGGATTCATGGAATGAATCGTCGGGTTGTCAATCTGCGTCCAAGTTCGGTCCTCAACTACGTCTGGGGTAGAGGAGGTTGTCACTCACTCCCAATGGACCCGTCCTTTTTGTGTCACGAGCCTGTGGAGGATGGCATAAACTTCTCCTATCTTGATGCAGAAAGCTATATCTAACTCTTCTTGAAGCTCAGGATGAAGGACGAGGCCGAGAGGGAGATTCGGCTTGAATATGGCTTTGAAAGCTTGTCTGAAGCACCTCCCTAAGGTGGAAGATGAATGGAAATGGTTCAACCCTTCCTTGGAGTAGAAAATGGCGGGGGAGAAAATCCGTCCACAATGGAGGAAATTTTGCGCTTTAAATAGAAGCAGGTCAGAAAAATAAGCAGACACGGTTTGGCGTACGATCGTGCGCTAAGCGTGCGTTATTTACTTCCAGGCCAAGCTTGTGGAAGATGAAGCGTTGACCCATGCATTTTACTCGTGAACGGGCGCTTTCGCCCGTGCTTAAAGGAAATCGCATGGGTAAACACAGAGCGCAGGAAAATCAGACAATACAGGGGAACCTTGCGTTTTACTCATGCACGGGCGCTCCTGCCCATGCATGAAGGAAACGCATGATTAACCACAAAATGGAACAAACAAACAAGCTACTGGAAACCATGCGTTTCCTTCGTGCATGGTTACGATGAAACCGTGCGTCGACCGTGCGTGAAGATCGTCGGGCTCAGCTCGATGAAATTCGTCGAGCTCCACTTGATGTTTCTTCTCCACAAACAAAACGCACGATTGTAAAGAACCATGTGCTAAGAAAACGCACGACCGTGCGTTTTCCTCAAACTTGTATTCCAGCCTTGGGGAAAACGCATCACCTACATAAAAATAAATAAAACAAAAGAGAACCCTCCAGCAATGCAGAAATATAATAAAAGCAACTGGAAAGAGCCCCTGGGGAGCACCACATGCTTAACCCCAACAACAGAATGCGCAATTGCACACCCATGGGCCAAAACAATGCACTTAGCGTGAAAAGTTGTATAAATGAAATATCAACGATAACATACTAAAAGTGAAGTGCAAGTGCGTGAAAACTAGCCCAAATGAGTCTGAAAAATCCTATTTAAACCGGACTCATCACTGCCTCCCAAGAGCGCTCTTTGTTTAAAACGTCATTGAGCTCGACGTAATTGGTTAGCAAAATGGAAAATAAAAAGAGAAATGTAATGGAAACTTGCGTGATATGCGTTGTGGCGCAAGTGGCAAAACATTTTTAAGAAAATAAAAATATTGTTTTGTAATGTTTTATTTTTTAAATAAAGCAAAAATGAAAAATATTTAGAAAAAGAAAATTTGTTAGTGAAAGAAAAGAGAAGGGGGAAAGGAAGGAGAACTAGAAACTAAATTAGAAGGAAAAATAAAAGAAGAAAAAGAAGAGAAATTTTCGCAAGGAGGGGGAAGAGAAGAAAAAGAAAAAGGCGGCGACGGTTGATCATAAGGAAATTTTTGGATAGAAAGATCTGGTTGCTCCATATGGATATCAATCATTTCCGTAGATTGGGAGCAAAACGGGATATCCGAAAAATCAATCTCCGCGGAAGATCGAACACAGGAATGTTCGCTTTCCATGGAAAATTGGAAAAAAATCGGGATATTGGGGAAAATCTTATTCTCGTGAGGTTATAAGCAAAATGGAAATTCTGAATAATAGCCTTCCGCGAGTGATTGAAGGCACGACAGAAAGTCTGAAGATTCATCATTCGAAAGATATGTAGGAGGAGGAGGAAGAAAAGAAAGAATTGCGGCCTGAGAAGTTAAATTGTCAGAAATTATTCTGTATTGAGCATTGATGCTTGCATTAAATGCTGCATAATCAAAAGTGTTTTCATTTTTGCTAAAATCACAAACAGGAGGCACGCAAACTTGCGGAGAAAAAGCGGAGAAATCTTGAGATGGAATGGGTTGACGATCACCATGTCCCCAAGAATGATCAAGGTGTTGCCACTCTGATTAGTTCAATGCAGGGCTAGGATCAAATTATCCATTCATGAAATCTCCGAAAAAATTAAAATCAGAAAAATTTGGAGGAAAAGGGTAGGAAGGTGTTTGAAAATCACAGTACGCCCATGAAAAGAAATTTGTGGATGTATCAATTTGACCAAATTGGTCCAATCCGGAAGTAATAAAATCATGGGTGGATGATGGATATCCAACCCAACACTCCTCATAAGAGTGACCGAACTGTCCACAAGAAAATAAAAACTATCCGTAAAAAAATAAAATCAACCGCGAAAGTGGGGTAATAGATAAAAGAGAGAGAAAAAAAAATGATAAAAACAATAGCTATCATTTTTTTTAAAATATCAAAACTATCCTTGACAACGGCGCCAAAAACTTGATACTCAGAATATCGCAAAAGTGGAGAAGAGGGGTTAGAGAAAAGAGAGGTGGATTGTGGAAGTTGATAATATTTTCCGATTCTATATCCGATAATGGCAAGTGTACCTTATCGTTTATAGTATAGGATACTAATGATTAAAATCAAGGTCATATTTTCCTTGGGGCGTAATAACTACTTCTACTTCGAGGAGATCGCTATTATTTTATCAAAATGATTTTTTCGATTAATTTAATAAACTAAAAACAGGAACTAAATTTCTAAGCTAAAAAGAAAACTAAAAAGAAATATTGCACTAAAAAGAGAACTAATTGCAGTCAAAAAGAGAGCTACTAAAAGTGATTACAACGAGGGGTAAAACAATGATAAAGAAAAGCACTCGATCGAGAATCACCTCGGCTAAAGTTGATCAAAAACATGTGATAATAAACTCTAACTTAATAAGGCAAAGGACCTTGACCGTGGAGGTTCCAAAAGCATGAACATGCTTCCCTCGAAGTCGTGCCCACCTGAGTTTAGGAAGGTTCGACCGAACTCTTGTCCAAATCGGAGGCCTAAAGCTTGCTTTACGTTGTGAACACCGCTATTGGATTTCACTCCAATCCAGGAGATTTAACATCTGCCTCTCTCGAGGGGTGCATACAACTCTCTTTACTCTTGAGTGTTCACATTAAACTACAAGCCTCTCGGCTAGCTAAGAGTGAAAACAAATATGAAAATTATATATTGATGATATAACACCAAACAAGATTAATCTAGAGTAAATCAAAGTCTCAACCCTAAAATTAAAAAGTAAAATTAAGGCATCATAACTAAATCAACTCGAATCTCAGATCATCAAGATCGAGTATAAGGAGGATTAGTTAATCATGTAGAGGTGAAGGAAGAGAGTTGGGTAGAAGAACATTAAGAGAACAAAGATAAAAAAGCAAAGATAAAAACATGAATACGCCAGCGGCGGCAAAGAAGTGCGCTGGAGTGGTTCGGCGGAAAGGGGGGTATCAGGTTTTTTCTGTTAATGAACATACATTTTTTTTGATTTGGCTAATTGCAGGCCTATCTATGTAGATTCAATGGCCAAATATGATTTCCTGGAGATCGGACGGTCCAGATGAGATTCATGGTGTGCTTGAAGATAGCACTATTGTTTTATGTAATAAAGATATATATATATATATATATATATATCTTTATTATATACTACAATATGCATATTTGTATCACACCATGAAACGCATCTGAACCGTCCGATCTGCAGGAAATCAAAGCTGACCGTTGGATGCATCAAGGGTGGCCTGCAATTATCCAAATCCTAAAAAAAGCTACTGTTCATCTGGCTTGAAATCCCGCATCCCCCCTCCCCCCTCCCGCATCCCGCCCCCTCACCCCGCCGCCGGCGGCGGAGCCGCCGGCGGCCTGCCCGGCGCACACCGGCGGGGTCGCCGCCCTTCGGCGAACCCGTCGGGGGTTGTCCGGCGGTGGCCCTGCCCGCTCGCCGCCGGACAACCCCCGGCGGGTTCGCCGGAGGGCGGCGACCCCGCCGGTGGGCGCTGGGCAGGCCGCCGGCGGCTCCGCCGGCGGCGGCGGGGTGAGGGGCGGGATGCGGGAGTAGGTTTTTTTTTTTAATAATTAATTTAATAATTAATATATTTTTATCATTAATTTAATTATTAAAATGATTTTAAATACTTTTAAGCCCGCCGGGGGCTGGCGAACCCCGCGGGGGGGGGGGGGGGGGGGGGCGAACCACGTCGGGGGGTCAAGCGGGCGAAGCCCGCTTGATTGCGGGCGAAGCCCGCAGCGACGCATCGAGAACGGGCGGAGCCCGTTCGAAGATGCTAGTATATATATATATATATATATATATATATATATATATATCGATTTTTAAATTGCATTTATATTGCGCATACCTCAATCTTGATCGTCGAGTCTTCAGATCCAATATAGACAGTTTGAAATATTTCCCCAATTAGATTTCTCCGAAATTAGCGAATTGGACTTGTAAAAGAAGATTTCTCGCTTCGTTGAAATTGATCTCGAGACAATTCTGCCACTTTGACTGTCTTCATAGTTCCTTGATTACCTTGCCCAACTCCATTTTGAAAAGCGAGAAATTGGTCTCGTCGAGCGACTATATATGTATATATATATATATATATATATATATATATATATATATATATATATATATATATATATATATATATATATATATATATATACAAGAAGTCGTACACGGGGGACCCTGTGCGGGCAACATTCGTCGTGGGTGTGACATTCGTCATGGATGAGACATTCGTCGTGGTGGAGACATTCATCGTGGTGGCGACATTCGTCGTGGTGGCGACATTCGTCGTGGTGGCGACATTCGTCGTGGGCGCGACATTCGTCGTGGGCGCGACATTCGTCGTGGGGGAGACATTTGTCGTGGGGGCGACATTCGTCGTGGGGGCGACATTCGTCGTGGGGGCGACATTCATCGTGGGGGCGACATTCGTCGTGGGGGCGACATTCGTCGTGGGGGCGACATTCGTCGTGGGGGCGACATTCGTCGTGGGGCAACATTCATCGTGGGGATGACATTCGTCGTGGTGCAATATTCATCGTGGAAACCTAAATCCCAACCAAAAGTACATGTAGGTCTTAGAAACCATACCACTCACACTTTCCTCTTCAAAGTTAGAAGCCACAACTATTCAACTAATGGTCTGAAAGAGCAAGAAACAAATGCGTGTAAAAGGGCATATCAAATAAAGAGTACCACATGATCAAAACATATAAATATTTATAGCAAAAATTCAAATAAAAAATTAATAGAAAAACCAACCTCAGGTTCTTCACTCGCTCCATAGTCCCAACCATGACTGATTTGGTGATAGGGCTCTGCTATTTCCGGCGGCTTGAAAGCATACCAAGGGAATCCACAGGGTCTCTTTCTTCTTTTGGGCGAAGGGATATGGAAGTTGATGCCAATGCAAGAACATAAGTAGAGTAGGAATGGAAGGGGAGCGTTTCGTGGGAGATTGACTCAATGCCTGAGAGAAGGTCGGGAAATGTAAGAGCGAGGGAGTTGTAGTGAGGAGAGCTATCTGTAGCGGGAGCTAGGAGACGAAATGATGCGGTATAGTAGAAGATGGCTGTTATGCATAAAATTTAAAAACACTCCCTCCAAAGGTTGATATAATACTTTTAGATTAACAATATTCTCAAGGAAGAAAACTTACACAACCACAATAATATGAGAACATAGAAATCTGAAACCACGAAACAATCCAAATCACATATGGGCATTTAATCCAGGTTCAATGAATACATGATATTTACATATGAAGCATTTAATCTAACTACAAAAATATCATTAATTAGGACTAAAGTGCAGCTTTGCATAACAAACACAAATGATGAAACATCCCATTAGAACTCCTCCAATCAATCTTATATTTCATTAAAACGTTTAAAATGTATCATTGGGTCTGCCCATGTGAAGAAAAATTTATAGGACTGATATCTGCTGAGATTGTCTTTCAGAACCCTCTATAACAGCAACCAAAGAATACAGTTAGCTATTTCACATTAGAACTCTTCCAAATGAGATTGTTTTCACATTTGAATTGTTAAAGAAGTACAGTTAGCTATTTCACATCATTCAAATAAAATAAGGTTATCATGAACTAAATTTAACTTTAATAACTAAATACTTGAATGCACAATCTAAACTATGGACTGCAACTAAATTTTCTGTTTAGGATAGGTAATAAACATATCATGGTAAACAATATGCAACAATTTTGCAGGAGAATACTCCAATCATGAAAACTTCTCGAATCAAGACTGTTAAAATCTTCTATTATGTTCACCAGATGTTGATGATGGATACTCTTAAAATTTGTACTGATAAGATCTCGATTTAACATAAGTATAGCACATTTCATTTTGTTGATGTATAAGATATTCCCAAATATAGGTAGCGTCACCACAGAGAATCAGGCTTGCGACGGCGACGGGCTTGAGACGGGCTTGCGACGGGAGGAGGAGACGTGGTGACGGGAAGAGGAGATGCTGCCCTAGCTGCGCGAACAGTGCAAGATGCGGCGGTGTAGGAGGAGACGCAGCAGGGGAGAGGCGGTGAGATGAACTTGGTTAGGATCAGATACAGAAATAGGGCTATCGTGAAATCGAGGGGGGCGAATAATGCATGAACCTTAAATTAAAGCCCTAATGCGGACAAAAGTCTAAAATACCCCCAATTAACCCACCAAAACCTATTTTATGAGGGCATTTTTGGATTTAAATGTTACACCATGCCCTCATTAGGCCCTCCCTTATAGTATATATATATATATATATATTGATTTTTAAATTGCATCTAGATTGCGCGTACCTCAATCTTGATCGTCGAGTCTTCTGATCCAATATAAACAGTTTGAACTATTGCCCTAATTAGATTTCTCCAAAATTAGCGAATTTGACTTGTAAAAGAAGAATTCTTGCTTCGTTGAAATTGATGTCGAGACAATTCTGCCACTTTGACCGTCTTCATAGTTCCTTGATCAGCTTGCCCAGCTCCATTTTGAAAAGCGAGAACTTGGTCTTGTCGAGCGTCTATGTCCTTATTCTCCATGTGCTCCCAGATGAAGTGGAAGTGCACCTCGATATTCTTTGTCCGGCTGATGTAATGACTCGGGTTTAGGCCCAAAGGGCCACCCAACGGCGTCCCCAGGCCCACCACGGCGACCAAGGCGAGGCCCATCGGGTGGTACAGCCGGAATCTACAAGGCCTGCATGTCGTAGACCCCAAAGCTTCTCGCACCTGTTTATTGGCCGTGCGATTTGTTGCCACAGTGTTTCGAACCCGACACTTTGATAAGGATCCTTTAATACCAATCCTCATGACCACCTGAGCTGCAGCTCAGGTGGTGATGAGGATTGGTATTAAACGCTCCTTATCAAGGTCTCGGGTTCGAAACCCCGTGGAAACAACGCGTGTGGCTGATGCGGGTTAAAACTCCAAAAATTATTAAGAGCCCGCGGTGCCTCAGGCGGTTTATTTGGAAAAAGCGGATGTGGGTTTTATTTAGAAAGACGGGGCGCGCAGATTTATTATTTGGATATAATACATGTGAAATTGAGTTTTAACGAAAGGAAGCAAGTGCACGTATCATGTGTAGTACAGGATATTCCGGTGTGAAATATCTAGGTCGTATTGTTCTCAGGGTCGGGTTGATTATTTCTACTCTTCCCTAGACGGGACTATTATTTTACCGATATTTAACTTGTCATGTTATTTTTAAATATATAAACAAAAGGCATTAAAAATTAAAGCGTTAAAAAAGATGGAGCCGATGAAGAGCTTAGCGAAATCGCATCGAATAAAAACTGAACTAAAAAAACTTTTAATAAAAAAAGATCCTAAATCTCAAATTAATTAAGGCGGAGACTTGGTCGTGGAGGTTCCACTAAAATGAGCTCACCTATCTCTAGGACTATTGCTCACCTGAACATTAAGACTATTCGACCGGGCTCTCGTCCGACGAATGATTCCTCTTAATGCCCGCATTATGCTAAAAACACCGCTATTGGGTGGGGAAACCAATCCGGTAGAGTTTGCATGCCTCCTCTCTCGAGGGTTAGTGTGGAACTACATTTACCAAGGGGTGATCAGTCCATAAGCACGGCCTCTCGGCTAGCTAGCGTATGGACTACGGAAATAGAGTCCACATATCTATTTTGTGGTTCTACGCTTCGTAAACACGAGACAAACCTTAAGTAATTTAATTAATTAGAAAAACAGGACATTTAATTATTTAAAGCTATTTTATCTGTCCAAATGCTCTTCGATACTGAGGGCTAAGAGCAGTTAGCCACTCATCGTAATGGGGAAGGCTAGCAATGAAAGCAATAAAATGAAAGTAGGAAAAGGAAAGCAGTAAAGGAAACTTGAAAATGAAAGCAGAAAATTGCAAGTCCCACTCAAATGAGTGGGCGGGAAATGAAAGCAGTAAAAGACAAGTCCTACTCAAATGAGTAGGATTGAAATGAAAGCGAGTCCTACTCAAATGAGTAGGAGAAATTAAATGCATGCACTCTACTGAAATGAAAACTCCCACACACATATAATCGGGGGCATGTCGGGGAGGTCGATCTGGGCACGGGTTGCGTCAAAAAGTCACCGCGCTATCTTGTCGGGCCAGGTGGAGGAGTCACGCCCTAGGTCACGGGCGTGTTGCTGGGCGTGTCGGGTTGGTTGACAAACGTCGAACGTGATTTCATCGAGCTTGCGTGACACGGGCCACGGTCACGGGGCATGTCCAATGACACGGGCGTGTCTTTAGGTGTGTCACACTTTTTTCTACATTTGGTTAATTTCCACGGGAAATTGAAGTATCACAACTTGGTCATAGGGGTGACTCAAAGTACACGGGAGTGTACTCGCAATTGTTTGGCATTTTCTGCAAAATTTTTAGGAAATCAAAATAAACTTAAGTTATAAAGATTTACAAAAAAAGAAGCAATTTAATAAAGAAAAATAAACAAAAATAACAAAAAGAAACAAAAATGACTTATTTATTGTACGTAAAAATACGTATATTTACAACTCATCAAATACCCTCATACTTAAGATTTTGCTATTGCAGAGCAAAAGTTGGAGATGAAATTATAAGAAATTAAAAAAATTCTAAGTTTAGCTATCGCTTGAATTAATTGAAAGGAAAATCAAAATTGTTATCCGGGGTATAAGAGTTAAATCCTAAATTATGACAAAAATTTAAATAAAGGAAGAGTTTCAGCTAAAAACGTATGATATAATCAAACAGATAGTAAAAACCTTTATTTGTTAGGCCAACAAAAATAGATTGAATTATGAAACTATAACTTATAAGAATTAGAGGAAATAATATAATTTACAAATTATGCTCTCGAAAAGATTTTAAATTAAATCTAGAATCATTTGAAATTGGCAGAGGGGGATGTCGTGATATATGAAGAAGGCTTGAAATTTTTCGAGGCGAGGGTATATTTTTTCGCTCGAACCTCTAATGAATTGTTTGGTTTGAATGGGGATGTTAGGAAAACGAAATCTTATTTTCCATAACATATAAAAATTTTTAACAACTTCATAATAACCCAATGTATATGTATAGAAGTAATGAATTTTATCCTCTTACTCAATAACATATAATCTTTTCAAATATTAGATGTCTATGTTTACGGAACGAAATTTTATTCTCATTGACATAGGTAGGACCTCTTAAAGATCAAAATCATATCAACTAAGACATGGAAAAAAAGATGATAGGTTTTCATAAAGAGAACTAGGTTTAATAAAAAATCTTTTTGAGAGCAACCTTTATAAATTAAACGTTCCTATATTTCTAAAAAAAAGCTTGGAGTAAACATAATTAAAATTTAAGGTCATTATTTTCTAACAAAATAAATGTACAACTATTTAGATAAGTTGAAGTGGCGCTAAAAATAGGTCTCTAAAAAGATAAGCATTAGAAATTCTTTAAACCTTAACCCCAGATATCTAAATCTATCAATCTCCAATTAATAAATAAATAGTAAGAAAAGAATTAATAAAATTTGATTATAAATTAACTCGCAACTAAATTTTTGGAGTGCGAAAAGGGTTAAAAATGAGATATTCGATTTATTCTGTTTGATAATAAACAAAACATTTTTTTGGATTTTTTAGAGTTTTTATCTTTTTTTTGAATTTTTTAGAGTTATTCTCTTTTTTGGTATTTTGAATTTTCTAAGTTTTTTGAGTTTTTAGTTTTAAGTTTTTAACAAGTTATTTATGAGAAAGAGATGAGAAAGAAGTGTTATTTACGAAGAAGATAGTGGGAAAAGAGAATGATTTTTTACAAAGAAGAAGAGGGGAAAAGAGAAAGATGGTTTTAACAAAAAAATTACAAAACAACACTTTATTTTTAAATTTATTTGTTTATAAGTTTTTTTATAATTTTTGTGTTTTATGAAATTTTTTTGGAATTTTTTTTATAAAAAAACAAGGAAATTTTTTTTTGAAGGTTTTCATTTTTGCAATTTTTTGTATTTTTGATGAGTTTTTTTTTATTATTGTAGAATATAAAAGTGCAGAAATAGAAAAATAAGAAAACACCCCCATACTTAAACCTAACATTATCACCAATGTTGCAATTTAAGTATGCGGAACGATAATAGACAAAATGAAATATGTACAAAAATAAAAAGGGTGGGTAGAAGCTTCCCTAAGACGAGGTCGGGGAGGTCCATTTGGAACCCTGCATTATTAATAAAAAAGAGCAGAAAGATAACATAAAATATAAACTCGGCCAAAAGGTTGCGGTTGGTAGGGGGCAAGTGGAGGTGACTCGGAAGCTAACGTCATAACTTATGAGCATGTACAGAAAGGCATTCCCCTAACACGCACAAGAGTGTGACGTACGCCGAAGTGCAAAATATAAATATATAATTTTTAATAATAGAAAAATTTTATTTATACGAGAATTTTTGGTTTTTAGGAGAGTTTTTTTTGCTATAGGTATATACATATAAAAATAACAAATTATTATATATATATATATATTGGTGTTTTTACGTATGTGTTTTTTGTTTTTTTGTTTTTTGGGGTTTTTTTGGGTTTTTTTGGGTTTTGTTGTTTTTTAGTTTTTTAGGTTTTTGAGTTTTTTAGTTTTTATATTTTTGGTTGTTTTTTTTAATGTTTTATAGATTTTTTTGATTTTCATGGTTATGAGTTTTATAGTTTTTTTAGTTTTTAGGATTTTTAGTTTTTTGTTTGTTTTTTTGATATATATATATATATATATATATATATATATATATATATATATATATTAGTAGTTTTATTAGTATTATTATTTTTATTCGTATTGTATTGGCCAAGTTTATTTATATATATAGGTAAAAGTAATAGTTCTCCAGAGTTCAAAATAACGACCCGAAAGTTCTCCGGCAACGGTGCCAAAAACTTGTTTGATATTTTGCATCTAGTCCCCGGCAACGGCGGCAAAAACTTGATGCGGGTTAAAAGTCCAAAAATTATTAAGGACACGCGGCGCCCCGGGCGGTTTATTTAGACAGAGCAGATGACAGTTCTATTTAGGAAGACGGGACGCGCGGATTTATTATTTTGATATAAAATAGTGAAATCGAGTTTTAACGAAAGGAGGCAAGTGCACCTATCGTGTGTAGTACAGGATATTCCGATGAGGAATATCGAGGTCGTATTATTCTCGGGGTCGGGTTGATTATTTCCACTCTTCCCTAGAGAGGACTATTATTTTACCAATATTTAACTTGTTAGGTTATTTTTAAATATATAAAAAAGCATTAAAAATAAAAGCGTTAAAAAGATGGAGCCGATGAAGAGCTTAGCGCAACCGCATCGAATAAAAATTTAACAAAAAAAAAACTTTTAATAAAAAGTGATCCTAAATTTCAAATTAATTTAGGCAGAGACTTGGACATGGAGGTTCCACTAAAATAAGCTCACCTATCTCTAGGACTATCACTCAACTGAACATTAAAACTATTCGACCGGGCTCTCATCCGACGAAGGATTCCTCTTAATGCCCGCATTACGCTAAGAACCCCGCAATTGGGTGGGGAACCCAATCCGGCAGAGTTTGCGCGCCTCCTCTTTTGATGGTTAGTACGAAACTCCATTTACCAAGGGGTGATCGTTCCATACGCACGGCATCTCGGCTAGCTAGCATATGGACTACGAAAATAGAGCCCACACATTGATTATGTGGTTCTACGCTTTGTAAACCCGACGCAATCCTTAAGTAATTTAATTAATTAGAAAAATAGGATCTTTAATTATTTAAAGCTATTTTATCTGTCCCAATGTACTTCGATACTAAGGGCTAAGAGCGGTTAGACACTCATCGGAATGGGGAATGTTAGCGATGAAAGCAATAAAATGAAAGCAGAAAAATGAAAGCAGGAAAATGAAAGCAGTAAAGGAAAGCTGAAAATGAAAGCAGAAAATTGCAAGTCCCACTCAAATGAGTGGGCGGGAAATGAAAGCAGTAAAAGATAAGTCCTACTCAAATGAGTAGGACTAAAATGAAAGCGAGTCCTACTCAAACGAGTAGGAGAAAATAAATGCACCCACACACGCACTCTACTGAAATGAAAACTCCCACACACAAATCCTACTCAAATGAGTAGGCGGAAAATTAAAGCGAGTCCTATTCAAATGAGTAGGAAAAAATAAATGCACGCACCAACGCACTCGACAGAAATGAAATACGCACACACACAATAGAAAATTAAAAACTAACACACTCACTCTACTTGAAATGAAATACACATCCACATAACAGAACTGAAAATACACCACACACTCTACTTGAATAGAAAACGCACGCACTCTACAGGAATGAAAATGCATGCACACACTCTACAGGACTGAAATAAAGCAGTAAAATCTATCTCATACACGCATGCACACGTACACAAAAGACAAAAAATAAAGTTACTGAAAAATTAAAATAATTGCATTTCTACTGCTAGAATGTGGTAGAAATGCATAAAAAGCAGAAATAAAAATTAAACGAGCAAAAAGGTTTGAAAATGAATGCAAAATGAAAGTGCTTGAAAAATTAAAATAAATACATTTCTACCGCTAGAATGCGGTAGAAATGAATAAAATGAAGACAAAAAAAAATTAAAAGAGCGGAAGTTTAAAACAAAAATTGAAATGCTCAAAAAATTAAAACGACTATATATGCATTCCTATAACTCCGTAAAAGTTCGTAAAAAGTGGAAATAAAGTAAAAATAACGAATGGTTTTTCATCCTAAACAAGAAAATCTAAGTTAGAGAAAATGAAAATCACATTGAAAATGATTTTACAGATTTATAGGAATGCGTAAAAAACTATAAAAATCCAAAATCTAACAAAACTAAGTAAAAAATAATAAGGATGAAAGCATGAAATTTAATCCCATGTACACACACACCCATTTTAAAAGACGAAAAACAAAGGTAAAACAAAGAAAAATAAGATTGCATAAGGAAGAGGGCACATATATGAAATCCAAATCCATATAAAGGGAGAAAATCTACAATTTTATTAATCTAAAAAAAGATTACAAAGCTAAAACAAAAATAAAGGAGTGGGGGAGAATTTCCCTTACATAGCCTTGGGATTCATCTAACAGCCCTAAGTCTTAAGCAAAATGGCTCCAAAAAATGGGAACAGGGGTTCAACAAGCAGCTGGGTATTTATAGGAAAAAATTTCAAAGTACACGCCCTCTGACACGGCTGTGTCGGGGGGCGTGTCACTACTGTACAAGATTTGATCCGACAATTTTACTGCAAATTTGACTTCGCGGCGGTCCACATGGCGGTCAAGCCCTCGGTCATGGGCGTGTGTGGGGGCATGTCGGGGAGGTTGATCTGGGCACAGGTTGCGTCGAAAAGTTGTCGCGCTGTCTTGTCGGGCCAGGTGGAGGAGTCACGCCCAAGGTCACGGGCGTGTTGCTGGGCGTGTCAGGTTTGTCGACGAACATCGAGTGCGATTTCGTCGAGCTTGCGTGGTACGGGCCACGGTCACGTGGCGTGTCAAATGACACGGGTGTATCATTGGGCGTGTCATGCTTTTTTCTTCATTTGGTTGATTTCCATGGGAAATTGAAGTATCACGCCCTAGTCACGGGCATGACCCAAAGTACACGGGTCTGTACTTGCAATTTTTTGCCAATTTTTGCAAAATTTTTAGGAAATCAAAATAAACTGAAGTTAGAAATATATACAAGAAAAAGCAATTTATTAAAGAAAAATAAACAAAAAAAACAAAAAAAAAACTAAAATGACTTATTTTATATACGTAAAAATACGTATATTTATAACTCATCAGCGGCCGATAAACAGGCGCGAGATGCTTTGGGGTGTACGTCCTGAAAATGTTGTAGATTCTGGCTGTACCACCCAGTGGGCCTTGCCTTGGTCGCCTTGCTGGGCCGGGCGACGCCGTGGGGCGGCCCTTTGGGCCTAAACCCGGGTCGTTACAAAAAAAGTGCACTTTGTTTGTAACGACCTGGGTTTAGGCACAAAGGGCCATCCCACGACGTCGCCCGGCCCACCACGGCGACCAAGGAAAGGCCCACCATGTGGTACAACCGGAATCTACAAGGCCTTCAGGCCATACACCCCAATGCATTTCATGCCTATTTATCGGCTGCACGTATTGTTACTACAGTGTTTCGAACACGAAACCTTGATAAGGAGCCTTTAATACCAATCCTCATCACCACCTGAGCTACAGCTCAGTTGGTGATGTGTACTGTGGAGGGTTCCTTATCAAGGAAGTGTTGGGTTCGAAACCTGGCATTCTCAAAAACCCGCCGTGTTGAGAAATAGGCCGGAAATTTGTTTGGATGGCATGGACTCCAGTCCTGTAGCGGGGGTCAGCGGCGAGACAAGCTGCACGGTTACGCCATGGGCCTCTAAGCTCTCAACACGACGGGTTTTTGAGAATGCCAGGTTTCGAACCCAACACCTCTTTGATACGGCACCTTCCACATTCCTCATCAGCAACTGAGCTACAACTCGGTTGGTGATGAGGAGTGGTATTAAAGGCTCCTTATCAAGATCTCGGGTTCGAAACCCTGTGGTAACAATGCCAGCGACCGATAAACAGGCGCGAGATACTTTCGGGTGTATGGCCTGCAGGCCTTTAGATTCCGGCTACACCACCCTGTGGTCCTTGACTTAGTCGTCGTGGTGGGCCGGGCGACGCCGTGGGGCGGCCCTTTGGGCCTAAACCCGGGTCGTTACAAAAAAGTGTAATTTTTTGTAACGACCCGGCTTTAGGCCCAAAGGGCCGCCCCACGGCATCGCCCGGCCGACTACGCCGATGAAGGCAAGGCCCACCGGGTGGTACAGCTGGAATCTACAAGGCCTGTAGGTCGTACACCCCAAAGAATCTCGCACCTGTTTATCGGTCGCACACATTGTTTCCACGGGGTTTCGAACCCGAGGCCTTGATTAGTAGCCTTTAATACCACTCCTCATCACCAACTGTGTTGTAACTTATTTGGTGATGAGGAGTGGTATTAAAGGCTAATAATCAAGGCCTCAGGTTCGAAACCCTGTGGCAATAATGCGTGCGGCCGATAAATAGGCGCGAGATTCTTTACGGTGTACGATCTGCAGGCCTTGTAGATTCTGGGTGTACCACCCGGTGGGTCTTGCTTTGGTCGCTGTGGTGGGTCGGGTGACTCTGTGGGGCGGCCCTTTGGGGCTAAACCTGGGTCGTTACAGCTGTGGGGACTGGATTGTTTGCAACTGCAATGGAGCTGGAGGAGTCACAAAACATCGGATTTTCACTGAACTTCAAGTTATAATCTTCGAGCTGATTCCTTATCCATAGAAGCTGTGCCCAACAGCTACCATCAGAGATATACTCTGATTCGACAGTAGATGTTGCCATACAATTTTGCTTCTTATTGCTCCAGGAAATGAGCCGTCTTCCGAGGAATTGGCATGTCTCGGAACTGCTTTTCCTATCGTCCCTACTACCTGCAAAATCAGCTTCTGAAAATCCAATTAGCTCGACGTCATTACTTCTTTGGTACCATAAGCCAAGATTTTGTGTACCCTTGAGGTATCTTAAAATTTGCTTCACAGCTACATAATGAGATTCCTTAGTGTTCACCTGATATCTAGCGCAGACACATGTCGAGAAAATTATATCTGGCCTACCGGCAGTCAGGTAGAGCAAGGATCCAATTATTCTTCTGTACTTGGTTTTATGAAAAGGTTTCTCTTTCTCATCCTTGTGCAGAGACACAGTTGAACCCATTGGAGTCCGCATGGAGGATGCGCTTTCCATTCCGAATTTCTTAAGAAGCTCCTTAGGCAACTTTGTTTGAGAGATGAAAATTCCATCTTCAGATTGCTTCACCTTGAGTCCGATGAAATACTTCAACTCACCCATACTGCTCATTTCTAACTTCCCTTGCATAAGTTTGGAAAACTTCTTGCAAATATTGTCTTCTGTAGAGCCAAAAATAATGTCATCGACATAGATTTGCACTCGCAGAATCTTGCCTTTAACTTTCCTAAGAAATAATGTCTTGTCTATCTTTCTCCTTGTGAACTTGTTCTCAAGAAGAAAGCTAGACAACATCTCGTACCAAGCTCGGTGAGATTGCTTTAAATCATATAATGCTTTATTTAAAAAGTATACGTAATCAGGGAAAAATGAGTTGACAAAACCTGGGGGTTGTGCTATGTATACTTCCTCTTTCAGATTCCTGTTGAGGAATGCTCACTTCACGTATTTTTGTTAGACGGTGAAGCCTTTGAGGGCAGCATACAAAAGAAGCAACTTGATCGCCTTGAGCCGAGCCACTAGAGCAAATGTTTCGTCGAAGTCGATTCGCTCTTCTTGTTTTTATTCTTGTGCTACAAGCTGGGCTTTATTCTTGATAATTACTACGTGTTCTTCTAGCTTGTTTCTGAAAATCCACTTGGTGCTAATCACTTTCTGTCCCTTTGGTCTGTGTACCAGCTCCTAGACTTTGCATCGCTCAAAATGGTTGAGCTCCTCTTGCATCACCATGATCCAAGATGGATCATTGTTTGCTTCATCGAACTTGTTTGGTTCAACCTGAGACAGAAAACTCAGATGCAAAATTACATTAGTTGTACCTTGTCTGGTTCTCACACCATCTCATGGCTCTATAATGATCTGATCATCAGGGTGATCTCGTAGGTATCTGAACCCTAGGTTCCTTGCTCTTCCTCCAGCGGGCTCTACAACATCCATTGTCTCCTCTGTAGGTTGAGGCAATTCTTCCTCTATGGGTTCCTCATCCACCAAGCCTTGATCGACGAGCATAGCAAAGCTTGGATCTTCTTCCTTGACAGCATCATCCAAGCTAATATCCTTCAACCCGATACCTACATCTGCACAAATAAAACTAGACGAGTTGCTTTGGAACAGGCTAGTCTCATCAAATACAACGTTTATAGACTCTTCTTCAACCAGAGTTTTCTTGTTGAAAATCTTATATGCCTTACAATGGCTAATATATCCTACAAAAATACTTTCAAAATATTTTTCACTAAAAATTAATTCAGTAATGCTTGCCATTATTAAATACGAAGCATTTGCTTCCAAAGATTTTAAATTAAGACACAGTCGGTTTTCTGCACTTCAATAGCTCATATGGGGGTCTTACGATGGCTTTTGTTGATGAGTGCCCAGATTTGCACGTGCCAAGCCGTGTTGACTGCTTCAGCCCAGAAGTACTTCAGAAGAGAAGCGTCGCTCAACATGGAAGTACACGCTTCAATTAGGGTTCGGTTCCTTCTCTCAGTCACTCCATTTTGCTGTGGATTCGCGGGGAGGAAAACTTATGAAAGATATCTTGACATTCACAAAACTTTGTTATGGTACCAGTCTCAAACTCTGTTTTGTGGTCACTTCTGATTTTAACCACCGAGCAGTCCAATTCGTTCTGAATTTGCCCGACAAAATTAGTGAAAGATTCGAAGGTGTCTAACTTGTGTTTCAAAAAGAACACCCAAGTGAAATGCGAGTAGTCATCAACAATTACTTACATATAGACCTTATCTCCTATGATGTGAATCGGCATAGGACCAAATAAGTCTATGTGAAGCATGTATAAGCTTCGAGAAGTATCTTTCTCAGCAATACCCTTGAAGGTAGCCTGTGTCTGCTTACCCATTTGACATGAGTGACATGGACTCTCTTTAAGGCACTTAATGTTGGGGACATCACACACTAAGTTGTGAGAAAATAACATATTTATGGTTTTAAAATTAATATATGCTAATCTCTTGTGTCATTGGTCATAGAGAGACACACAACTTTTTGCCATAAAACACACTGGGTATGAAAGTATGGGTTAGATATGAGATACTCTAGAGCCGGGGGGGGGGGGGGGGTGAATAGAGTATATTTGAAAACTTAAAATCTATAATAGCGTTTTGCTGTAAATTAAAGGGTTAGAATTGGGAAGCTATTTGATACCAAAAACTATGCATTAATTTAAAGAGCAATCCTAAGGTAACCTAAACTACCACAGGTACTGCAAATGTCAAACAAACTAGAATTAACACAACAAACCTAAGTAACACAGCCACAATAAGAACAAAAAAAAAGTGCAACCAGACAACACAAGAATTTTATAGTGGTTCCCCAACCTGGGTACATCCACTCTTCTACCACCCTGGTAGGAATCCACTCAGGTTTTTGATCTTGTGATTGCCACCAATAAGCTTCTGATCAGGTGCTCAATAACCAACCCAAGTCTTTTTGTCAGGAGACTTGCAACCAAGAATAACTTTTGAAGGGAGTTAAAGAACCCTTTTTACAGTAGGGGGTGAGAGAGTGATGGTGTCTTCTCTTTCTCAAATACAACTGAGAAGACTTAGTGGATTTATGATGTTAGCAAAAGCTCCCCCTGAGATATTGAACTCAAGAATATTTGATCCTTGCTGCACGGTGAGTAGGTCTTCAATATTTCATCCCTGACCAGATGGTATCCAGGAACTTCTTTGACAGATAGAATATTTGTTGTCCTCTGAAGAATCCTGAGACGAAGAAGAAGAAGACTCTTGATTTTTGATTGATGTTCTTCTTCTTCTTCATCTTGCTGTTCTTTCTCTGGTCTAGGGCTTCTGATTTCTCTACTGTGTTGTTGCCTTGTGTGTCTTGTTCTCTGTATTCAGCCGAGAAGTAAGAAGAAGATCCTATTAACTATTCTGTCTATGGAAGAAGGAAGAAAAATCTTTTTATATTTTCCATGAAATCTTCCATCTGAATTTTGAATTTCTTCCTTCATTCAATGCTGACGGCCTGGAGAATATTTGCATTGATTGATTTCCCCAAATGTCCCATTGAAAAAAGGCAAGCAATAATCCTAATGAAGTCCATAATCAATGCTGCGTCTAACGGTAATATTCAGAGAGTATTTAGCATTGATTATACAAGAATTACTCCAATAAAATAAGGATAGAGGGAGGAAAATATCCAAGTCTGGAACTTCACAGAAATCGTTGAGCAGAAAATAGAATTTGTCGACCTGGGTCCTGAGTTCGTCGAGCCAAGAAATTATGTTTGTCGACCAGATAATCTTTGTTCGTCGAGCTGAGATCCAAGATCGTCGAACTTAGAGTAGTTAACTGCTTTCTCTGGAACCATGCTAATTCTGTGCATCAAGATCGTTGATATAAGAATATAACTTCGTTGACTGGAGTTCAGTGAAATGTTTCTTGTACTTAAGAATGTTGAAGTAATGTGTCCAGAAATCATCGACCTGAGAACTAGTTTTGTCGAGCTGAGAACTTCTAACTGCTACTTGATAAAGCTTGCCAAGAATTTGGTCTAACTTCATCGAGCTGAGAAGATGAATTCGTCGACTGGAGTATGATTCTGGACTTAGAATATTTAGATGTTTCTGGAATAAAATGTTGAAGCAGAATACCCAGAAATCGTCTAGCTGAGAACTAAGTTCTTCGACTGGAGTTCAGAGAAAGGAATTTTGGACTTGGAATGTTGAAATATAGTGTCCATAAATCATCGACTTGAGTAACAAGTTCGTCGAGCTCTGCTCAGAGAATTGTCTCTGAGTTTGTCGAGCTGAGCAAGACCTTCGTCGACCTGAGTTCGATGAACGTCGAACTCATTTTCTTAGTCTTTGAAATTTCTCTAAGTCTTGAGTCTTTTGTAGTCTGTTGATGGCTGATTCATGCAGTGTTGACTCTAAGGACATGGCCTAGACTCTTGGACACAACCATGACCCTGGCTATACATGTTGGGTCAATCATCCTAATTTAGTGAACCTAACCCAAGTCCAACTAGGGATCTAACAATCTCCCCCTATTTGGGTATGGTCACTAATTACAGACTCACATTAATACTAAAGCAAGAAAAATATATCTGGCAGGAATTTTAACATATGCAGCAGATATATATATACACAGAGAGCTTTATATAAAGAATATATACATGCAGTTTTAAAATAATACAGAGATTAAGAATAGTTCAAAATGTTCATTTCTTCTTATTGGGCTCCTTTGGCTTATCCTCCTTAGCTTTGTCACCTGGCTGAGTAAACTTAATTTCCCTGTTAGGATCAGCTGCTTGAGCTTTTGTCATTGTCATGTCAACAGCTCCAATGATATTAAGGGAGGTAGCCCTTGGCACAACAGCTTCAGGATGTAGTTTCATATAATCATCAACATTAAAGAATTTATTAGCCTTAACAAACATGTTAAGTTCTTCCTTCCTATATTTGGACATGGTTGAGTATTGAGAGGTATCCTTCCCTTCAGCTTTTTCTTTATTAATCATGGATAGGCCAACCAGTTCCTGGAACCTGTTCTTCCTTGCAGTTGTAGCTGTCTCTGGATCTTCAAAGGGTACAAGAGGGGAGGCAGGTCTCTTTGAGCTTTCAGCTTTCTGATGTTCTGTAATTTGCTGTTGTTGATGTTGAGGTTGCTGTTGTTGTTGTTGATGTTGCTATTGTCTGCCTGATGAATACTTCCTCTGCTTGCTGCTTCCTGAAGAAGAGGAGGACCTACCCTGAAGTCTCTGATAGGTTTGAAACTGGGTAGTCCTCTGAGTTGAAGAACTTGAAGCACCAGTAGTAGGTGGAGGAGGAGGAGGAGGATCCTTTCTGAATCTCTGAGGAGGAGGTGAGCATCTCCTACTTTTCTTCCTTTCTTTTTTCTGGTTCTTGGACAGCCAAATCCATGTTGGCATGCCCTTGTAAGGTGTGATCTTCTGAAGTATATAATAAGGTGTCTCATTTGCTGGATTTGGTTTTGAGGCAGGAGGTGGAGGAGCTTTCCTCTTCTTAGAGACTTTCTTTTTCTTAAGCTCATCATCAGAGTCCTCTTCATCATCATCCTCATCATCAGAGTCTTGAGGAGCATCATATAAAGTATCAATAGCTTTTAGTACAGATTTATCAATGAGCTTATCAGACTGAGTAGGACCTGGAAAAGGAGCTGGAGGAGGAGCTAGAGCTGGAGGAGGAGAGCTGTGCATATCAGTGATTTCAACAACTGATTTATTTTCTTCTTCTATTTCAGCCATGATCAATTCATCAAGATCAGGCATTGGTGAGTCATCCATTATGAAAGTAGGAGCAGAAATATCTTTTGGAGGAGATGAAATAATGATGGGATCAGCTCTGGGTGGAGATGGTAGGACAGGAGCCTCTGGAATTACAAAACTAGCCTTGAGTTGTGTGGCAACTTTGGGGCTTATTGGTGAGGTGTAGGGGACTATAGCCATGGATGGCTTAATTGCTCAACAAGTTTAAGAGATCAACTGTGGGATTTATAATAAAATCACCAGCAGTGTTTATTTCCTCTGGAACCTGCTCATCTAGTTCCATATCAGACTCAATAAAATTAATTAAATCAAATAAATCTTTATCAGCATCTGCATCTGCTTCTGCTACTTCTTTTTTTTGATGTTTATACTGCTGCTGCTATTGATTCTGCTGCTCCTGCTGTTGCTTCTACCGCTACTGTTATTACTGCTGCATGTGCTACTGTTTCTGCTACTACTTCTTCATTGAGTATCTTCCCCTGCCTGGTTTTGGTGTATACTGGTGCCAGGCCCCTAACTGAAGAGGGAGGAGCAGAAAGAGCTGATATCTTATCAGCAAGGGAGGAAATGGATGAAGCAAGAGGTGAAATAGCCTATGCTATAATTGTTTTGAGGAGGGGATTAAGAAGTACAATGAGAGATGGAATAATGGAGGGGACCACTAGCAGAGAGGCAGAGGGTGTTTCAGTAAAAACAGAAGGGGGAATGGTAATTGGTGGTGGAGGAGGAGGTAAGGAATCATGCATTTGTGCATCTGGAGGAGAAGGAGTATGGAGGGGGATGTGAGCAGATTGAAGGATGGGATGTTGTGTAGATGGTGGGGTAAGGGAGATGAAGGTGGTGATGGAGTTAGTGTACCATGGGGAGAGGAAGGGGAAGTATGAAAGTGAATATGAGTGTGGGATGGAATTTGTGTATCATGTTGGGAGGAGGGTTAGGTATGAAGGGGAACATGAGTTGGAGATGTATGAATTAGGGATAATGGAGGTGTGGGAGTATGAACTGTGGGTGGAGTGGTGGAGGGGAGTTGGTGTAGCATCTGAGGATGGCTTTGAGAAGCTGGAGGAGGTGGAGGTGGAGGAGGGATATCTTCAGCAGTGTGGGGAGTGGCAAAACTAGCCCTGGTACTCTCAAAAGGCCTGGTGGAAGAGGAAGAAGCCTTGGAGGACTTGGTGATGCTCCTCTCCTACCTGGCAAAGAGGGCACATGTGAGCCTCTTGGAAGCATTGATGAATATGGTCGGGGAGACAAGGGATTCATCAGTCTTTTCTTTGAGGAAGAATCCCAAAATTCTTCCAAAACAAACCTCCTTTTTATTGTTCTTCTTCTTAATCAGCTCAAATAGAATCTGAGCCCAGCTCACCTGCTTCTTGTTCACCACAACACACATTACATGGAATTGATGCCTGGTTATGTAATCATGGGCAGTGTGCTTGCCCAGCAACACTTTCCCCACAATATCTGCTAGAAATTTGTAATCATCAAGAGGTGTTTATTCAGCAGTTTGTTTGGGGTTTCTCCAGAATAATCCATCATACTCAGCATCTCATCAAATTCTTCATTTTCAATCTCTAATTCTTCTGTACCATTATTTAATCCAAAAAGTTCAGTCAGAATGGAGGGGGTGAGAGAAACTGCATTACCCGATATTGTCCCTGTCAGTGTGTTCTCATCGTTGGTGGAAGAAGTGTAGACCCACTCATTGATCTCAGCGCTGGCGATTTTGATTCTGGTGGTCATCAAAGTCTTCAACTGCTAATCTTCCAGCAGTTTTAGAATGTCCAGGAATATTGGGTCTGAGTGTTGGAAGAATTCAAAATCGACATCAAATCCAGTGTCGAATTTCATCGCTGCGAGACTGCCTGCTGGAATCGCCATTTGTTCACCTGCATGAGAAAAATGAAGATCAAGTGCAAGGGAACTGAAAGCGCGCGACGGAGGTCGAAGAAAACCTAGATATAAGATTTTCCAGAATATGAATCGACAAACTCCATTCCACGAAAATATAAAATAATTCTTCGATCTGAGGTCGATGAAATAATTTGTAGTTAAAAAATTCGTCGAGCTCAGTCAGAAGATTTGAAAACATTTCGTCGAGCTCTGTTCGATGAAATTTTTTTGAAGAAAATTCATCGATCTCCGTTTGACGAAAATAACTTCACTCACAAAGAGTACGTCGATCTTCGTTCGACGAATATCTCAAGAACTTTTCCCAGTTCGTCGAACTCAGTTCGACGAACTTTGAAAAATTCGTCAAGTGGAGACAGAAATTAAATTAAAGCTTCTTCATTGATCATTCCAAGCTGATTTATAAAGAGTATGTGATTTCTTTCATCCAGAGGTTTGGTGAAAATATCAGCTCTATGTAAATCAGTGTAGATATAGACAAGATTAACTTTATTTTTGTCTACACACTCTCTAATGAAATGATGTCTAATGTCTATATGCTTAGTCCTATTGTGATGGACTGGATTTTGTGCTATGGATATAGCACTTGTGTTATCACAAAAGAGAGTTGAATTATTTAAGTTGAAACCATACTCTAGAAGTTGGTTTTGAATCCACAACATCTGAGAACAGCAACTACCAGCTGCAATGTATTCTTCTTCGGTAGTTGATGTGGACACAGATGTTTGTTTCTTACAGAACCAAGACACTAATCTCATACCAAGGAACTGGAAAGTCCCTGAGGTACTTTTCCTGTCAACAGTGCATCCAGTAAACTCAGCATCTGAATATGCAGTTAAATCAAATTCTAACTCAGTAGGATACCAAAGGCCTAGACTAGGACAACTCTTTATATATCTCAAAATTCTTTTTAGAAAAACTAGGTGAGATTCTTTAGGGTTCACCTGTAACCTAGCACAAAGACATGTGGCAAACATTATGTCTGGTCTGCTTGCTATAAGGTATAGGAGGGATCCAACAATGCCCCTATATAACTTCTGATCAACAGATTTCCCACGTTCAACAGTGTCTATTCAGCATTAGTGGACATAATTGTTTTCTTTGCTGAGGCATCAGCTATCCCAAACTTCTTAATAAGCTCTTTAGCATATTTAGCCTAGGAGATGAAGATGCCATCAGGTAGCTGCTTCACTTGGAGACCAAGGAAGTAGGAGAGCTCACCCATGCTACTCATTTCAAACTTTGAATGTATGAGGTCTGAGAAACTCTTGCATATTTTGGAATCTGTAGACCAAAATATAATGTCATCTACATATATTTATACTGAACAATATTTGATCCTTATGGTGCCTAGTGAACAATGTTTTATCTACAATGCCTCTAGTGAATTTATACTCTATCAAAAAGCTAGATAAGGTCTCATACCAAGCTCTTGGAGCTTGCTTTAGACCATAGAGGGTTTTATGCAATCTAAATATATAAGAAGGATGTGTTGGAGAGATAAAACCTGTAGGTTGTTCAACATAAACCTCTTCTTTTAGTACTCCATTTAGAAAGATACTTTTCACATCCATCTCGTAGACTTTAAACTTCTTGTAGGCAGTATAAGCAAGAAAAATTCTGATTGCCTCTAACCTTGCTACTAGTGCAATGGTTTGATCATAGTCTAGCCCTTCCTCTTGCCTATATCCTTGAGCAACAAGCCTAGCCTTATTCCTCATAATTACACCATGAGAATCTAGTTTGTTTCTATATACCCATTTGGTTGCAATGACTGGATAGTCTTTTTGTCTGGGAACCAAATCCCAAACTCAGCATCTCTCAAATTGGTTGAGTTCCTCTTGCATTGCAGAGATCCAGTGGGGATCTTGCTCAACATCTTTTATGGATTGGGGATCAACTTGAGATAGGAAACAAGCATGCATCATATCTTGGTTGAGTTGATGCCTTGTATGTGCACCTACTGATATGTCTCCAATCACTTGAGATTTAGGGTGATCCCTTAGTGTAATAAGATCAGTGGGTGGAGTTGGTTCAGCAATAACATTTGGAATTAATTCCTCTTATGGAATTATGTTTGCTGTTGAATGAGGTTCAACTTATTCCAAAGGTTCTTGTTTACTATCTTCATCAACTTGTGGAGAAGGATGTGTTGGAACCTCTTGTGTGAGGCTTACTCCATCCAAATTCTCACACAAGTGAGATACCTGCAAAGGGTTACTGGTAGAAATTTCTTTCTCCTTGTAAGATATGTTAGTTTCATCAAAGGTAACATGAATTGATTCTTCAATTTTTAAAGATGATTTATTAAATACCCTATAAGCTTTGCTTACTTGGGAATATCCTAGAAAGATTCACTCTTCAGCCTTAGCTTCAAACTTTCTAATATATTTCTTGTTATTATTATGTATGTAACATATACACCCAAATACTTTAAAATAAGTGATTTTAGGTTTCTTCCCTTTAAATAATTCATACGGAGTCCTATTCTTAAGTTTATGTATCAAACTTCTGTTTAGTATATAATTTGCTGTGCTTACAGCCTCTACCGAAAAGGATAGTGACATATAAACATCTGCAAGTAATGTGCTTGCAGCTTCAATCAAGGTTCTATTCTTCCTTTCAGCTACCCCATTTTGTTGGGGAGTTCTAGGAGCTGAGAAGCAGTGCCTGATACCTTCGTTCTCATAGAACTCATGCATAAGAAGAGACTCAAACTCTGTACCATGATCACATCTGATCAATGCAATATGAGTAGAGTACTCAATCTGTATGGTCTTGAGAAAATCTGTAAGAACTTTAAAGGTATCTGACTTAGATATCAGAAAGAACACCCAAGTCAATCTTGAGAAGTCATTTATAATGACTACAATATAGGATTTCCCTCCTAGGCTTTATACATCAATGGGTCCAAAGGGATCCATGTGTAGCAAATACAAGATCTTAGGTGAATCACTTTTATTAACTCACTTAAAGCTAGATTTAGTTTGCTTGCCTAGTTGACAAGCCCTGCAGAGGACTTCCCTCTTGTAGGGACCAGAAGACAAACCTCTCACAAGGTTGTCTTTAGATAGCCTAGCAATACTTTTCATGTTAACATGTCCTAGCCTTTTATACCATAATTCATTTTGATTGCAAACAATATTAAGCAGACAAATATTTGAATTGGCAGAAAGAAAGTCTACTATGTATATGTTACCTTGTCTATTTCCAATTAAAACATTTTGTTTTTCTTTATTAGGAATAATACATGATGTAGAGTTAAAGTGTACTAGATAACCTTCATCACATAATTGGCTGATAGAGATGAGGTTATGCTTGAGTCCACTTACATATGCCACTTTTTTGAAAGTGATTGCTCCAATCTTTACTTCTCTAAAGCCTTCTAACTGGCCCCAATTTGAATCACCAAAGATAACTTTTGTTCCTAGCTTGGACTTGTAATTGCTTAAGTTGTCCTTGCTACGAGTCATGTGTTTGGAGCATCCATTATCCAGATACCATAGTTGATTATCTACTGGATAGCTCTTGACCTGTAGAGGAAATAATTAATTGTTCTTGACCTAGGTTACCTTGGGTCCTTTGTTCTGCTGATAGGAAAAACTTGAAATCACAAAAAATTCAGGTTGTGATTTATATCATAATGGGTGATATCTTCTAGGTGGATTATCCAATCAGCAAGTAGGTTAAATAGTTTCCTAGATTTATTAGATTTGCTGTTATAGTTATGACTTTTATCAAGTCTTTCTGGGTTCGATGAAATGTTGTGAGTTTGTCGACCAGAGTTCGATGAAATGGGATGAGATCGTCGACCTCTGCTCAGAGAATGAACATAGTCATTTTTTGTGCCCTGAGTTCATCGACCTCTGCTTGACGAACCATACACAGTTCGTCGATCGCAGTAAGACGGATGATTATTATGTAGTTTTGCATTCAGCCTTCGTCGACTTGAGTTCGACGAACTAGCCACATTTCGTTGATCTGAGTTCGACGAAATCTGCTGAACTTTGTTTTTTATCTATGGTTTTCTGATTTCTGTTATTGTGATTTTTTAAATTAGTTACTTCTTCTGTGGTTTAGTTATTGTTCATTACTTCTTTACCCTTATCTGTAACAAATCTGATGGGGGTTGATAATATGATCTTTTTGAGAATAGAGGGCAAACTTGATGATGCACCCAAGCCTAGTTTGCCATTCAGTCTGACATTGACTGTGCTTGTGATGTCCATTAGCTTAAGGCTTCTCCCATTGAGAGATTCATCAAGTTGTTTGGCCTCACATAGCTCTGTTTTTAAGGAGTTAATTTGTTCATTAGCTAGATTTAGTTCATCTTTTAACCTAGTGTTTTCAGAAATTATATTTTCTTGATTAGCTAGTCTTTCCCTAAGTGTTTTGATTTCCTTTTCAGAGTTTATTAAATCAATATAAATGGTTTTAAATTAAAATTTAAGCATCAGAATTATAGTCAAAAGATAAAAGTACCTGATCAACTTCTGTTTCTGAAGCTTCTTCATTGTCAGATTCTTCTTCTTCTGATTGTCTTCTGGATGCATCAATGGCCATGAGACAGACTTCTTTGGCCCTTACCTCTTCTTCTTCTTCTTCACTAGAACTGGAGGATGCGGATTCATCTTCAGTTTCACTCCAGGATTCAGCTACAAAGCCCTTCTCCATCTTTTTATATTTGTTGGAGGAAATCCTGCTGCTTTGCTGTCTTCTTGAATCCTTCTCTCTTCTTCTTTCTTTCTTTTGATTCTCTGAACACTCTGAGATGAAGTGTCCAGGTTTCCTGCAGGCAAAGCAAACCACTTCTTTAGTAGGGGTTTTGTCATACCTTGGCTTCTCATCCTTCCTGGATGATTTCTTCCTGAAGTCTTTCCTTGCCATTTTATAAAATCTTTTGGCAAGAAGACTCATTAGCACTTCATTTATTGTCGAAGATTCTATCTCTTCAGCAGCCTTGAATGTAAGGTTGTGCTCTTTCCTTGCCGGTGCAGGAGTCCTTTGTTCAGCTGTTTCTCTGGACTTAATGAGCTGCTTATAGGACTTGAGCTTTACCAAAAGAGATTCAGTGGAAATCTCATTTAAGCTTCTGGCCTCCTTGATTGGCCAGATCCTTGAATCCCATGAGTTTGGGAAGCACATAAGGATTTTGTCATTCACCACAGTGAGGGTGATGTCCTTATCTAGGGTCTTCAGCTCATTAATGATTGAGCTCAGCCTATTGTACATATCTACAACAGATTCTGCTTCTTCCTTCTTGAAGTTCTGCTATTGGGATATGAGATTTGATCTTCTGCCATTCCTTTCATCAGCAGTTCCAGCCACCATTTGATTGAGGGATTCCTAGATAGCCTTAGCTGAAGTGCATTCAGCCACTTTCTGGAAAATGTCATCAGACATTGTTTGGGCCAGAATGTTCATGGCTTTAGCATCAGCAACTCTGGCTTTCTTCTGAGCTTCAATCCACTCAAGTGGTGGAACTGCATGAGTACTTGATGTTGTTGTAGATGTAGAGGCAGATGCTTGAGGAGGACCTGTCCAAATGGAGTTATAGATGTCTACATCAATAGAATTCATATATAACTTTATTCTTGCCTTCTAGATGGCAAACATATTTAGGATGCACACTTGAGGTCTGGTGCTTGCATAGTCTTTGTTATGTGCCATGCTGTGAAGATAAACTTAATAGAAGTAAAAGTCAGATCTAACTCAGGATCTTTTGGTTCAAGGGTTAGCTTGTACAATCAAAGGAACCTTGCTTTGATACCAATTGAAAGTAAGGGTTAGATCTGAGATACTCTAGAGGGGGGGGGGGGAGGGGGGTGAATAGAGTATATTTGAAAACCAAAAATATATAACAGCTTTTTGCTGTAAATTAAAGGGTTAGAATTGGGAAGCTATTTGATACCAAAAACTATGCAGTAATTTATAGAGCAATCCTAAGGTAACCTAAACTACCACAGGTACTGCAAATGTCAAACTAACTAGAATTAACACAGAAAACCAAAGTAACACTGCCATAGCAAGAACAAAAGAAAAATTGCAACCAGACAACACAAGAATTTTATAGTGGTACCCCAACCTGGGTACATCCACTCTTCTACCACCCTGGTAGGAATTCACTCAGGTTTTTGATCAGGTGACTACCACCAATGAGCTTTTGATCAGGTGCTCAAAAACCAACCCAAGTATTTTGGTCAGGAGACTTGCAACCAAGAATAACTTTTGAAGGGAGTTAAAGAACCCTTTTTATAGAGGGGGATGAGAGAGTGATGGTGTATTCTATTTCTCAAATACAACTAAGAAGACTTAGTGGATTTATGATGTTAGCAAAAGCTCCCCCTGAGATATTGAACTCAGGAAGATTTGATCCTTGCTGCAGGGTGAGTAGGTCTTCAACATTTTAGCCTTGAGCAGATGGTATCCAGGAACTTCTTTGACAGATAGAATATTTGTTGTCCTCTGAAGAATCCTGAGATGAATAAGGAAGAAGACTCTTGATTTTTGATTGATGTTCTTCTTCTTCTTCAGCTTGCTGTTCTTTCTCTGTTCTATGGCTTATGATTTCTATACTGTGTTGTTGCCCTGTGTGTCTTATTCTCTGTGTTCAGCCGAGAAGGAAGAAGAAGATCCTATTAACTGTTCTGTTTATGGAAGAAGGAAGAAAAATCTTTTTATATTTTCCATGAAATCTTCCATCTGAATTTTGAATTCCTTCCTTCATTCAATGCTGACAACCTGGAGAATATTTGCATTGATTGATTTCCCCAACTGTCCCATTGAAAAACGTTAAGCAATAATCTTGATGAAGTCCATAATCAATGCTGCATCTAACGGTAATATTCAGAGAATATTTAGCATTGATTATACAGAAATTACTGCATTAAAATAAGGACAGAGGGAGGAAAATATCCAAGTCTGGAACTTAATAGAAATTGTTGAGTAGAAAACATAATTCGTTGACCTGGGTCCAGAGTTCGTCGAGCCAAGAAATTATGTTCGTCGACCAGATAATCTTTGTTCGTCGAGCTGATATCCAAAATCCTCGACCTGAGAGTAGTTAACTGCTTTCTCTAGAACCAAGATAATTATGTGCATCAAGATCGTTGAGCAGAGAATATAACTTCGTTGACTGGAGTTCAGTGAAATGTTTCTTGTACTCAAGAATGTTGAAGTAAGATGTCCAGAAATCATCGACCTGAGAACTAGTTTCGTCGAGCTGAGAACTTCTAACTGCTACTTGATAAAGCTTGCCAAGAATGTGGTCTAAGTTCATCGAGCTGAGAAGATGAATTTGTCGACTGGAGTATGATTCTGGACTTAGAATATTTAGATGTTTCTGGAATAAAATGTTGAAGCAGAATACCCAGAAATCATCGTGCTGAGACCTAAGTTCGTCGACTGGAGTTCAGAGAAAGGAATTCTGGACTTGGAATGTTGAAATATAGTGTCCATAAATCATCAACTTGAGTAACAAGTTCGTCGATCTCAGCTCAGCGGATTGTCTCCAAGTTCATCGAGCTGAGCAAGAATTTCGTCGACCTGAGTTCGACGAACGTCGAACTCATTACCTAATTCTTTGAAATTTCTCTAAGTCTTGAGTCTTTTGTAGTCTGTTGATGGCTGATTCATGCAGTGTTGACTCTAAGGACAAGGCCTGGACTCTAGGACATAACCATGACCCTTGCTATATATGTTGGGTCAATCATCCTAATTTAGTGAACCTAGTCTAAATCCAACTAGGGATCCAACATGGTAGAAGTGTCTAAACAAAGGAAATTTAAACAGAAAAAATTTCTGCTCCGAGTGCATATTAAGACCGTCTCCAAATTTGCAGACGATTTTATCAAACATTTGTCCTTGTAGAACTCAACGATGTAGCCTTTGTCATATAGTTGACTTATGCTTATGAGGTTATGGTGTAATCCCTCAACATAAGCAACGTCTGTGAAAGATACAACGCTGTTGGATATCATACCATAACCTTTTGCATTTTCCCTTCCTTAACCTCCAAAAATGACTTTATGTCCATCTTTGACTAGGGTGTAATCACGCAAAAGGCTCTTGTCCCGGTCATGTGACGAGAGCATCTATTGTCCAAGTACCAGATTGGTGTTCTGTTGGCCTTTGCACCTACATGCAAAAATAAATCAGTTTACCTTAGGAACCCAAACATATTTGGGTCCTTGGTTCCTAGTCAGCTTACTCCCCCTAGGAACATTAGCATTGTGAGTGGTCGATCTCGCATAGCTAACTCTAGGAGTTTGAAGATTAGCAGGGTTATACCAACAATCTGCGCCAAAATGACCAATTTTGCCGCAGCACCATCAATCGAATTTGTTGTACCTCCTTTTGTACTCCTGCTTTACACTTTGAACATGATGTCTAGCATGGGTAAAATTCTTATAGGTAGAGGCCTCATTATTGTAGCATACACGTGGTTTCTACATCTCCTTTTCATTAGGTACAACAGATTTGGATTTCGGTGCCTTCTCGTAGTTATGGCCATGTACATATGGAACATAACTATTCATTTGAATCTCTTCATAAGCTGCTTTGAACACGCTAGCACCAAAGTCACAGGGACAGGTCCATCCCTGGTATCTGGTGTTGAGCTCTATATAAGTAGGCCTTGCGTGATGACAATAAGAGGACTCAACGTCAAACTTGTTCGTCGGAAAGATTACTTTCCTGAATGAGGGTTGAACCATGGGTTCCTTCCCCTTTTCTTTGGCGCTAGCCTTCTTGGCAGCCTTACCCTTACCACTGGCATGGTAAGGGTAATTGAGTTCCAATTTCAAGGAGTGGACTTCATCTATGAGGGGAAGTAATTGTGCAATTTCTTCCTTCAGATTTTCTTCCACTGCCTTGAGGTAGGCAATCACTTTAACTTGCTTTCGGACTACCTTTCGGCATTTTTTGAAAGCCTTTAGCAAGTGCTCGTGCCGAGCTATCAACTCTGATTCATTCTCATTAGAGGAGTAATCTTCATGATAATTCGAGGAAGTTTCCGATTCGGAAAGAATGGTATGCGAGTTTACCTTCCCATGGTACTAGAAGTCTCCCGCTTCCTCGTCATATTGAGCCATAAGCCCGAAGTACGCTTCTTCATTTTTGAAGCAAGACTCACTATAGTCACTATCGCTAAGAGTCTTAGACTTTTTGAAGACAAAACTCTTTTCTTCTTTCTTCTGTCCTTTAAAAGATCTCTTTTCATCCTTCCTGGAGCCTCCTTCTTCTTGTAAGGGTACTCCGCGATCATGCGACCTGATTTTTTATAACAGTAGCAAACAACATCAGAGGAAACCTATTTGTTCGGTTTGGATTTTTATCTGTCCTCTTTATTGTAGCTTCTATTCGTTCGATCACCGTCACGACGTGATATTCTATAGTCTGAAGAGGATGACTTATTCTTCATTTGTCTCGTCTTGCTCAAGAACTTCTTGAACTGCTTGGAGAGGAGAGAGAATTCTCCATCCGACAGCTCGGAGCCAGACGTGCTAGGCTCAGAGTCTTCCGGGGTGTCTGGAGCTCTTGTCATTATAGGTGACACAACATTAGACTTTTTGGAACCTTCTTGCCTTTAGGGTTGTAGACATCTCTTTGCTTGAAGATCGATTGGCTTGCTCCTTAATTCTGGTGTTCATTTGGAGTTTGTAGGAGAGCAATTTATCGAACAAATTCTGTGTGTTGACTCTGCCAACTTTCTAAATTCTCTGATGGTGACAACCTTTGTGTCCCAGTCCTTATTGAGGAATCTAAGGAACTTGTCATTCAGTTCACCATAAGTGAAGACGCGGCCATAGTTCCTAAGACTGTTCACAATCTTGAAAAACTTTTCAAAGCTATCAGCAATGGAGTCATCGACACATTTCTTGAATGATTCGTACTCCTGGTTCAGCAACGATCTACGATAATATCTCACCTCTTCTGTAACTTCCATCAGGACAACAAGACAGTCCCACATCTCTTTAGAAGACTTGCAGTGTAATAAGTTCTGGAGCATGGAATCGTTCACTACACTTGTAATTATATTCTTCGCCTTCTTGTAAAGGGAGACTAAGGCAATCTCTTCTTTCGTAAGATCCATCATCTTCTTTGGAATCATGACTACATGATTTATCATTGATGGCTGTGTCGCGATGTGAGGTCCTTCTTCCACTATCTGAAAGATCCTTGGATCACCAAATTCCATGAAGAACCACACATACTCTTTCCACATGGGAAAGCTTACCGTGGTACACAACGGTAGCTTCATAATCGATATATCTTTGCTTCGATCCATGGTGAATGTGCAGAATATCTGCATGCTAGATCAGGGACCTTGATCAAGGTGTTAACCTTATTTGACCAACCTCCCTCTGATACCACTTGAAAGTATCTAGCGTTGACCTAAATCACCTAGAGTGGGTAAATAGGTGAAGTTTGCATCTTTTAGCGGAATTAAAATAATTGAAAATATCAAGCTCATAAACGTAGATATTTTATAGTGGTTCTCCGAGTTGGGTACGTCCACTATCCCGGCTCTCTTATGTCCCATGAAGGGCAGATTCGGCTACTTCACCAAACTCAGATTTCGTCAAATCTTACACCTCATTTTCGCAACTCCTACACCTCAGGGACAAAGTTCCTACCACTCAGAGAACAAATTGTCCTACATCTCGATTTGCAAACCAGATCTACACACTTGATCCATTAACAGATCTACTCTCTCCATCCACAAACGGATCAACAAAAACTCGGAGAAAACTCTCCCACACAATGTAAAGTAAAATTACAACAACAACACAGAACTACAAGTCTTTCTCTGATGTTCTTGGATGGGATGATCTTGAATCTTGGAGAAATCAAAAAACTTGATATCGGTGGATCTTGAAACATGGATCTTGAATCTTCAACTGACTTGGACTGGAGTATAATGAATCTTGAAGGAAGAATCGATCCAGTCGAAGATGTCGTAAAAGAAGATTATTGCTTGATGTCGCAGCCAATCAGAATATTTTCTCGAAGGAAGTATCGAGCGGCCCACAAAAATCCTTTTCGGGAAGATTTGGAAATTTGAAATTGCATTTAGGTTTTTGGGATCCTTATTGATTTTAAAATAGTCTTAGGTATACATAGGGAGATTCAAAATCAAACGGATATAAAAATATTCCCAAAATAGAAACATATAAGCGGACGGTACATGGCCGTCGGTTTCGAACTAGGAAGAAAAATCGGAAAAACAATAAGGAAAATTCAGCGAGATTCGTCGATCATCAGGTATGAAACTCGCCAAATAGTTGAACGAATTTCATCGAAACAGAAGTTCAATTCATCGAACGGAGTTCGTCAAACAGAAGATCAATTAGTCCAACGGAGTTCATCGAATAGAAAGAAGATTCGATTTATATCGAATTATTCGGCGAGTATCACTTGGGATACTCGTCGAGTTCGGCGAGTATCACTAGTAATACTCTTTGAATTTTCCATGGACAAATTTTCGAAATCTGGAGAATTTTTCCTCAGTAAATACGACGAATTCGGTGGGTATCGGGGAGCATACATGATGAATTTGGCTATTGTCAAGGGGATACTCGTCGAATTCGACATGTATGACTCACCATACTAGCCGAAATTTACTTGGGTAAAATTCTTCATTTCTGACTTCTTGTCTTTGGCCTTCCTTGATCCTTCTCCTATACTTGGTATAGAAGTACAACCAATAGAGAGATTACACGTGAATCGACACGGTGGCCTACATAATGAGGGATTACATTGTGTAGTCCTGTGTTTACTGACCCACTATAACCTAACATTAGTGTGTACTTGGCATTGTGAACCTGCAAGTACAAAACTAAAAAGAAATATCAAATACAATCTCAATTAATCTTAGCTTGACATGACCCTTCTTCAAATCAGTGTTATTGCGGATATAATACCCAACACTTGGCATAGAGCTTATTTCTTCTCAGGGTGTGCAACACCAGCCGTAAATGGATTGCAGGGTCTTCTTCGGACTGAGAGTATAATAATTTGTTGTCAATAAAGACGATTACAAATAAATCCAAGTACTCTCGAAACTTTCGGTGCCCTAGGTACAAGAATATCGATGTCACATTTGTTAGCTAAAACGACATTACAGTGAACTCGTAGTGACCATATTGTATACCAAACACTGTCTTGGGAATAATAAATTGCCAAATCTTCAACTAATAATAGCCAGACTTCAAGTCTAGCTTCGAGTAAACAGTTGATCCTACTAGCTGATCGAGCAAGTCATCAATCCGTGCAATTGGATACTTGTTCTTTTCCATCAGTTTGTTCAACTCTCGATAGTTAATGCATAGGCGCAAGCTTCCGTTCTTCTTTTTTACAAATAGAACCGGAGCGCTCCAAGGTGACATACTTGGGTGTGTAAAGCCTTGCTCCAGGAACTCTTGCAATTGAAACATTTAGTTCCACCATCTCCATTGGTGCAACACGATATGGAGAGCGGGCCACAGGTTTCGGAACTAGAACCAACTCAATAGCGAATTCCATCTACCGCTGGGGCGGTAACCTAGGAATATCCTTAGGAAACATATACACGTACTCCGATACAATATGAACATCACTCACACTGGGCTTTGCTCAACAGCCTCCAACAGCGTGAAGAACAACTCCGCGCCCTTTCAAACTTCCTTGACTACTTGGACAGCAGACAACAATGTCTTGCTTGATCCTCTCATACCTGTGAATTTAGTATGTCGTTCGGTGTTCTGCCCCAGTGTGATTTCCAAAGAGTTGCAATCTATATAGGCAGGATGCTCCGAGAGCCAGTCCATACCAAAGATTACACCAAACTCAGATATCGGGAGCACATATGCTTCCTATCCAAAATCCCGACTTCCTATCTGCACCTCATATAACGCCCCAAAACTTGTTTATGAATTGGTCAATAGGTTTATAATACCCTTAACGTAGCCCTATGAAAGTTGGGAATGAATGGGTAGTTTTTTTAAGTGCTTTGGAGACATCATGGTTTCACACTGCTTGTGACACGGGTGTGTCCAGAGTCGTGTCCTTTTATGGATTTGGGTGAGTAATGTCGAGTGTTGAACACGGCCTAGGACACGTGTATGTCCAGCGTTGACACGGGAATGTCCAGGGCGGACACGGGCATGTCCAAAGCCGTGTCCTGCTCTGTGTTCGCCGGGCTGTGTCATTTGTAGCTCACGGCATGTGATACGAGCGTATCCGTGGTTGACACGGGAATGTTCAGGGTTGACATGGGTGTGGTAGGGGCTGTGTACTGTGCGAGCTCGACTGTTTCAGCATTATTTGGGGAACACAGCTGGTGACACGGGCGTGTCCAGTGTTGACACGGGCGTGTCCAGTGTTGACACGGGTATGTCTAGGGTTGACACGGGCATGTTAGGGGCCATGTCCTGTTCTGAGATAGACGATTTCTTTTACGATTGAGAGACATGGCCTGTGACATGCCCGTGTCACACGCCATTTACGGACCCAGGAAGATGATTTTAAAGTCAAATTAGGGCCTTTCATTTCATTTAAGTGGGACTCGACGGCCCAGAATCCTCCCTGGTGGTAGAAGGTCTAGAAATGAGGGTTTAAACCTCATTTCCTTTGGACCTTTCTCTTTCTAAGAGGTAGAGAGAGGGGAGAGCAAAGGGATAAGAAGAAGGAGAATCCCGCCATTGTTGGAGCTTTAGACCTTCGAATCGCGAGCCGAGCCTAGATCCACGGAGCCGAGTCCATTGCGGTGGTTTTCATCCGTCGAGTTTTCCATGGCGCCAAAGCGAACCTCTAGCGTTACGATTCTCTACTTGGACATGTGATGTACTCTTCGTTTTTGCATAGTGTTGGATCCCTAGTTGGATTTGTGCTAGGTTCACTAAATAGGATGATTGTCCCACCTTGTATAGCCAGGGTCATGTTGGTATCCTAGATTTTAGGCTAAGTCCTTAGATTCAACCTTACATGGACCAGACAATAGAATACAGTAGAAGACTCAAGACTTAGAAGGAAATCACGTTCAGAAAGTGAGTTCGACGTTTTTCGAACTTAGCTCGACGATAATCGTGCTTCGCTCGACTAACTCAGAGTAAATTCTCTGAGTTGAGCTCGACGATATTCGAGCTCAGGTCGACGAACTCTGGAAGTTCAACTTCAAGACATTTTGTCTAGAATACTTTCTCTGAACTCAGGTCGACGAAGTCCAATTATCAGCTCGACGAAGTGTGACCACAAAATTGGCAAGTTATTTACAAAAATCAGTTAGTTGAGCTCTGGTCGATGATTTTGGATCTCAGGTCGACGAACTTGGTTCTCAGGTCGACGAACAAACTTTTTATGGTCAACGAACTTTGATCTCAGATCGACGAAATCTATTCTCTGGTCGACAATTTCTGTGAAGTTCCAGACTTAGTATTTCCCTCCATTTCTGTCCTTATTCCCTAATTATTTAGCAATATTTTTCTGAGTAATTAATGCATATATTCTCTGAATATAGCCGTTAGTGGCAGCATTGATTGTTGTCTTCATCAGGTTAAATACTTGCATAATTAACCGGGACAGTTGGGGAAATTCATTAATGCAAACAATCTCTCCAGTCGTATTTCATTCTCCAGGCAGTCAACATTCAACGCAATGGAATTCAAAATTCAAAGGATAATTCGACTGAAGATATAAAAGAGTTTTTCCTTTAAAGTCTTGACATAGAGACACACAGATACAGAAAAGATCTACAGCAAAATATTCTGAACCTTCTCTGTACAACAAACATTTTTGTTTTATCCTTGACCTTGTTGAAGAAGAAGAAGAACAACAAATACAGATCAAGAGTCTTCTTCTACTTCCACTCCAGGATTCTTCAAGGACAACAAACCTTTATCAGTCAGAAGTTCCGGGAACATTTTCAAGTCAAGGCTGAAGACTGAAGACCTACACCCTGTGCAAGGCTCCAAGTGATATTGAAAGGAGTTCTTGACAACGGCAAATCCACAAGTCTTCTTTGTTCAATAGTGAAAGAGAAGACATCATCAATCTCTCTCCCCCCTCTGCATAAAGGGTTTATTAAATCCCTTCAAAAATTTATTTGGTTTTTCAGCACCTGATCAAAAGCTTATTGGTGACAGTCACCTGATCAAAACCTACTAGTGGATTCCTACTAGGGTGGTAAAAAGGTGGATGTACCCAGGTTGGGGAACCACTATAAAATTTCTTGTGTTGTCTGGTTGCCCCTTTTATTATTTTCTTGTTGTGGCTGTGATTGAGTAGTTGTGCTGTGATATATCTATAAGCTGTGTTAGATTAGTTTAGATTAGATTATCTCTTCTCTATTAATAATGGTATCACATTTATTTTCATTACTCTGATAATGTTTTAAAACAACAAAAATATTTTAGATTACTCTATTCACCCCCCCCCCCCCTCTAGAGTAAATCAGGTGTAACCCCATCTTTCAATTGATATTATAGCAGTTTCCTTTGGTTGTACAAGCTAACTATTGAACCAAAAGATCCTTTGTTAGATCTGATCTCTATTTCTCTTACGGTTATTTAGATTGTCTCACAGCATGACACATAACAAGGATTATGAAAGCACCAGACCTCTAGTTTTAATTTGAACAAGTTTGCAATTTGGAAGGCAAGAATTAGGTTGTACATGAATTCTATTGATGAGGACATCTATGATGAGTTGAAAAAATATGTATTTTTATGTACAATAAATAAGTCGTTTTAGTTTTTTTCGTTATTTTTACTTAATTTTGTTCAATAAATTATTCCTTTTTGTAATTATTATACTAACTTAACTTTATTTTGGTTTCCTGAAATTTTCAGGAAAATTGTCAAAAAGGCAAGTACACATCCGTGTACTTTGGGTCACGCCCGTGACCAGGACATGATACTTCAATTTCCCGTGGAAATCAACAAAATGATGAAAAAAATGTGACACACCCAATGACACGCCCGTGTCATTGGACACGCCCCGTGATCGAGGCCCGTGTCACTCCCGCTCGATGACATTGCGCATGACATTCGTCGACCAACCCGATATGCCCGGCGACATGCCCGTGACCAAGGGCGTGACTCCACTTGGCCAGAGAAGACATCACGATGACCTTTCCATGCAACCCGCACCCAGATCGACCTCCCCGACATGTCCGGCTACACGCCCATGGCATAGGGCGTGACCTCCACGTTTTCAGCTGCAAAGTCAAAGCAGCAGTCAAATCATCGATCACCTCATAAATAATGCTGACACGACCCCCTACACGCCCGTGTATGAGGGCGTGTACTTCAATTTTTTTTCCTATAAATACTTCTGTTCTGAATGAGCTGTTGTTCCGTTTTTTTGAACCATTTGGAAGGGGAGGTGCTGCATAGATGGATTTCCAAGCCATGCAATGGGATTTTCTCACTCGCTCTCTCTTTTATTTTTAACTTTGTAATCATCTTTTATTATTAATGCAACTGTAGTTTTTTTTGTTCCCCCATTACATAGTTTTGGACATCATCTACGTGCCAACCCTAAGCAATCTTATTTTTATTTTGTTTTATCCTTTGTTTTCATTCTTTTTATTATGTGTGTGTGTGTGTCTATTAGTTTAGTTTTAATAGTTTTCATAGTTATCATAGTTTAGTTTTTTTGTACTTCATTCTTATGAGTTTATAAAGATGCCTTAAAAATGGTTTTGGTTTTTCTTTAACTTAGTTTTTTTATTAGGATGCAAAACTTTTCGTTCTTTTTCTGCTTAATTTTCACTTTTTAAGCTCTTTTATAAAATTATAATATTGAAAAAGTTATCGTTTTAATTTTCAAACACCTTTATTTTGCTTTATTTTCAAAAACCATTTTGCTCCTTTAATTTTTCTGTCCTCTTTTTATGCATTTCTACCGCATTCTAGCGGTAGAAATGTATTCGTTTTAATTTTTCAAGCATTCTCATTTTCATTTTTATTTGCAAAACTTTCTTCCCCTTTAATTTTTATTTTGTCTTTTTATGCATTTCTACCGCATTTTAGCGGTAAAAATGTAGTTATTTTATTTTTTCGAGCACTTTATTTTTTTGTCTTTTTTGTACGTGTGCGTGGGTGTATGAGATAGATTTTAACGCTTGTTTTCATTTTCTGTAGAGTGCGTGCATTTATGTCCTGTGTGAGTGTGTTTTCAATTATGTCGTGTGTGTGCGTTTTACTTTCTATAAAGTGTGTGCATTTATTTTCTCCTACTCGTTTGAGTAGGACCAACTTTAATTTCCAGCCCTACTCATTTGAGTAGGACTTGTACATTTGTATTTTAATTTCTTTAGTGTGCGTGCGTTTTAATTTTTGCAGTGTTTGTGTGTATTTTATTTAATGTTGAGTGAGTGTGTGTGTTTTACTTTCTGTATAGTGCGTGTGTTTTACTTTCTGTCGAGTGGGTGTGTGTGTTCATTTATTTTCTCCTACACGTTTGAGTAGGACCTGGTTTAATTTTTCACCTACTCATTTGAGTGGGACTTGTGCGTGTGAGTTTTTAATTTCAGTAGAGTGCGTGTGTGTGTGTTTTCTTTTTCAGTAGAGTGTGTGTGTGGGTGCATTTATTTTCTCCTACTCGTTTGAGTAGGACTCGCTTTATTTTCCTGCCCACTCGTTTGAGTCGGGACTTGTCATTTACTGCTTTGTTTTTCTACTTTCTTTACAGCTTTCCTTAACTACTTTACTTTTACAGCTTTAATTTTTTGCTTTATTTTATCACTTTTCCCGCAAGCCGGTCCCGTTCCGATGAGTGGCTAACCACTCTTAGCCCTCAGTATCGAAGAGCATTGGGACATATAAAATATCTTTAAATAATTAAGGTCATGTTTTTCACATTAATTAAATTAAGGTTTGTCTCAGGTTTACGAACCGTAGAACCACATAATCGATGTGTGGGCTCTATTTCCATAGTGCATACGCTAGCTAGACAAGATGCCGTGTGTATGGACCGATCACCCCTTGGTAAAGAGATTTTCACACTAACACTCGAGAGAGGAGGCGTGCAAACTCTACCGAATTGGGTTCCCCACCCAATAACTGGGTTCTTAGCGTAATGAGGGCATTAAGAGGAATCCTTCGTCAGACAAGAGCCCGGTCGAATAGTCATAATGTTCAGGTGAGCGATCCTAGAGTTAGGTGAGCTCATTTTAGTGGAACCTCCACGGCCAAGTCTCCGCCTTAATTAATTTAAAATTTAATGGTCCCCTCCAGGGAACAGTAAAATAATGGTCCCCTCTAGGGATGAGTAGAAATAATAAACCAGACCCTGAAAACAATACAAACTCGATATTCCACACCGGAATATCCTGTACTACACACGATAGGTGCACTTGCCTCCTTTCGTTAAAACTCGATTTCACTGTTTTATATCCTACTAATAAATCTGCGCACCTCGTTTTCTAAATAAAACCAAATCCGCTTTTCTAAATAAACCGCCTGGGGCGCCGCGGGCTCTTAATAATTTTTGGTGTTTTACCCTGCATCAAGTTTTTGGCGCCGTTGCCCGGGACTTGTAGCAAATTTTTGATCAAGTTTTTGGCGTCGTTGAAGGGGACTTGATGCAAAATATAAATCAAGTTTTTGGCGACATTGTAGGGGACTTGATGCAAAATATCAATCAAGTTTTTGGCACCTTTGTTGGGGACTTGATGCAAAATATCAATCAAGTTTTTGCGCCGTTGCCGGGGACTTTTTCGATTCGTTATTTTGAACTCTAGAGATCTATTAATTTTACCTATTTTTATATATATATCACAAAAATTAAAAAATGGCCTTTTATTTCATTTAAGTGGGATCCGACGGCCCGGAATGATTCTTCATTTTGGATCTTATGTCGACCAACTTGGTTCTCAGGTCGACGAACAAACTTTCTATGATCGACGAACATGATTTCTTAGCTCGACGTACTTTGATCTCAGTTCGACGAAATCTGTTCTCTGGTCGACGACTTCTGTGAAGTTCCAGACTTAGTATTTCCCTCCATTTCTGTCCTTATTCCATAATTATTTAGCAATATTTTTCTGAGTAATTAATGTAAATATTCTCTGAATATAGCCGTTAGTGGCAGTATTGTGTTAAGCCCGGAATCCGTGACTTGTTCGCGCAGCTTTCCAAACCGGGCGGCCTGGTTGTTCTAACCGCCAACTCTCCCGATTCGGACGGTCACCAGAGGGCGGCCTGGCCGGTTTGCCGCACCTCAGATGAACTCGTCTGGTCATTACTGATGACGGGCGGTCTCCATTTCAGGCCGCCGCCAGTGCCGGCCCTGCTCAACGATAAGGCCCAGGACCCAGGCCATCAGCTCGCTAGGAGGAATCCGCTAGGCCGCGCGGCTGCCCTCCTTTCTGGTTTTCTACTCATTTGCTTCCCCTCACCTCTGGCCGGTTCTCCTGTACCCCGGGCAGCCGGTAACTTTATCCCTGCCCGCTTGGGCTGGCCCCCGAGCCTATAAATACGGGGAGGGTGCACTCCCCAAGACATGCTGACTTGTATCCAGGAGCTCGCCTGTTAAGAGCTGCGGTCTCAAGTCTAGTGTTTTGCGGCTTGCAGTCCGGCCGGCTTCCTCTTTTTATCCTTTATGTAACTGTTTCTCACCTTAAATAAAGAAAAGCCCGTCGCAGGAGTGGCATTTAAGCCGCGGCGGTCAAACTCTGCTGTTGCCGCTGCCAGCGGCCTCTTTTTCTGTCCTTTAGCTACGACCGCTAGTAACCGACTAGTCGACAGTCTCCTCCTTTCCTTTCCTTCCCCCGGTGCTCAAACCGTTAGCTGAGGGTGCCCGACTCCCTGTCCGTTTTCGTGCATCAACAGTTAACACGCGGCCTTCAGATCTCTATTAGTCGATGAAATCAGCGTTCTCGTTGGTCAGACCGCTCTAGCTTATAGAGCTCGGCGGCCTGTCGAGCAAGCCGCGACTTCGCCGGCTAAGGCTTTCAGCCCTCCTCCAGCACTGAAGAACCTGTCGTTCTACCCGCTCGCTTTTCTGTCGATCTTCTTATCGGCTTGTTGCGCCGTCTAGCCACCAGTCCAAGCTGCGACTAGTCAGCGGTCTCTGAGAAACGTTTGGTTATGTTCTTCCTTTCAAGATGAATCCTACAAAGGGACAGAAGGAATCTAATTTCATGACAATTACTATGGATCTCTCAGAAGTGCAGGATTGTAAATATTTTAATAATGAGTCCCTTGGCCATGATAATAACTTTTCTGTGAATTGTGTTGAGCATGCACCAAAATCTGTTCCAAATGAACCTCCTTATAAGGAAGAAGAAGAGGCCCCTTCTCCATTCATTGATCGTATTCGGTGGGATACTATCTCCGATGATTTCAGAGTACCGCGTCTCCCGGAGTATTCCGGATGTGATGATCCGTTTTCTCATTTGCAAGCCTTTGAATCAGCTATTTCACTAAGAAACGTGTCCAATGGAATAAAATGCAAACTCCTTGTTATATCTTTTGGCGATATTGCAAGGGAATGGTTCTATAGTCTGCCACCTCGATCGATAACCAGTTTTATAGATCTTCGAAGTCAATTTATTTCAAGGTTCACTATTTACAAGAAGCGGAGAAGAGACGTTGGAGCTCTCTTCCGAATCAAGCAAGGAATGGACGAGTCTAATCCAAATTTTGTTGACCGTTTCCAAAGGGAAGTTCTGGATGTTTGTAGCGTCCATCAAGATTATTACTTACATGCTTTCATAAACGGACTTCGAGAAGGCCCTTTGAAATTTAAGCTCACCACAAAGTACCCCAAAACTTATGGAGATCTTATTGATATCGTTAATAAGTTCATAATAGGCGAAGAAGCAAATAAAGGTTATATCTTGTTTCTGAATCAGATGGCTAAACAATCTCAAGGGACTTCTGGTGATCAGCAATTCATTTCTTCTCAAAATGTTTCACAAGTCAAATATTGCAAATCTCCTCCTCTTCCTCAGGATAGAACTACATTGTCTCTTCAGCAGAACGGATTATCCGAGTTTGTGAATGTACATCCAGTCACATCTTCGCGTCCGAAAACTCCAAAGCGTAAAAAAGGTGCAGATAGATATGTTAAATTCAAAATTCTTATGGAAGATCTTCTGATAATACTTCAAGGAATGCCTGAGTTCAAAAAGCATCAGCGTTTGAAATCTAAAATCAAATATCGGCATGAGGAGCTTTTTTGCAATTATCATAAAGATGTTGGTCATCTAGCAGAAGGTTGCATAGCTCTCCGGGAGTTAGCTAATCAACTTGCAAGAGCTAGAAAGTTGCAAGACTATGTCATTCAGTAATTTTCTAAGGCATTCTTCCATGGCTTACTCGATAGTTCAAGCAGTGATTTCTTTTTCTCTATATGATAAAAATGCTTATGATCAGAATAATATATAAAGTCCCCTTGTCAATTGGTATTAATGGGGAATAGTCATGCTTCGAACATATATCCTTTTGCCACATCCGTAACATCAAACAAGCATTACCTTTCATTTAAAGCTTATTTCTTAGCTTTACTTAGAATGCTAACATGCATACATATAGGGGCAAAAGGCCCTTTGAATTCTTAAGCCCTCCACATCCCGCTTGACAACAGTCGCAGATGTGTAGTGGAAATTCCGCTTGACATCAGTCACAGACATTACGTACTTGTCCCGCTTGACCTTCGTCCCAGACATTGCGTACTTGTCCCGCTTGACATTGGTCGCGGATATTAAGAATATTAATTCCGCTTATGTGTTCCTTGTGAGGAAAGTACTACAGCACGCACCTGCCCACATCGACACATAAGCGCATAGCTCCATCTATTCTTGCAGGACAACACGAGCCTATCCGCTATCTCGCGGCTTTATTAAGCGGCCTGTGCCAATTTATATCATTCAATACACACGCCGCGCGGTTACTGATTCCGGCTTAAATTATTTGGTTACATGTGCCAATTGTCGGTTTGTTATTCATATGGACAGGAAGTCGGCCGACCTGTTTCTGGCAGTTAATTCTTGACCTTAGTCCGCCGACTTATATGGTATTAATTATACTAGTTGATCAACGACCTGTCATCACAAAATTATTCTGCTTCCATGTGCCTATTGTCGGCATGTATTATCAGAAGCCGCAGAATATTTCTCTATTCTTGTCTCTTTCATTAAAAGGGCAATTTGTATCAGAGTTTGCCCTGGCCGCAATCTTATACTTCAATGTCATGGTTTTTTGGCGACTAAGAAGGGTGGCCGTGTGGCTTATTCCCAGCGGATAACCTTGATTACTTCATTAAATCAAATGGCGGTTTAAACTGTTAGCCGCGCGGCTTATTGTGGATGTGCATTCCGAAATAAGACGGAAGGATATCTATCTCTCTTGCGGGTAACTTCATTGAAGTCGCAGTTTGGCGTCATACCGGTTTATATGTTAACTGTCTATTAAATCGGAAGTTATACTGAGACCTTTCAGCCTTGAACAAGTAAGAAAAATGAGATGTAAAGTAAGAGACACGTCAAAAGTGAAATTTTCCTTCATTCCTTTTCCTATTTCATTGAATGTTACAAAATGTTAATTGCGCGGTTTACAAAAAATAATACCGCCGATTTCCCAAAAAGATCAAAATGCAAGTAAAGAATTAAAAAGGTCCTAATCGGAAAAGCAGGAGATATTCACCACATCCTCAGAGATACAGAAAGGATCCTCCTCCTCATCCTCCTCCACCTGCTGCTGGTGCTTCAAGTTCTTCAACTCAGAGGACTACCCAGTTTCAAACCTATCAGAAACATCGGGTTAGGTCCTCCTCTTCAGGAAGCAGGCAGCAGAAGCATTATTCTTCAGGCAGATAACAACAACAACAAAAGAATCAACAACATCAACAACAACAATTCACTGAACATCAAAAGGTTGAAAGCCCCAAGAGACCTGCTTCCCCTCCTGTACCATTTGAAGATCCTGAGATAGCTACAATTGCTATGATGGCCATGTTCCAGGAATTGGTTGGCCTATCAATGATCAACAAAGCAAGAGCTGAAGGGAACGATCCATCTGAATATACTACAATGTCCAAGTACAGAAAGGAAGAGCTTAACAAGTTTGCTAAGACTAACAAATTCTTTAATGTTGATAATTATATGAAACTACATCCTAAAGCTGTAGTGCCAAGGGCCACTTCCCTAAATATCATTGGAGCTGCTGACGTGACAATGACAAAAGCTCAAGCAGCTGATCCTAACAGCGAAATCAAGTTTACACAGCCAGGAGAAAAAGCTAAAGAGAAGCACAAGGAACAAAGGAAGAAGAAATAAATTATGAACTATTTTCAGTCTTTTTGTTACTCTAAAAACTGATTATTTATGCCTTGATACAAAGCTTTCTATGTATATATATATATTTACTACATATGTTAAAATTCCTACAAGATATATCTTTTCTTGCTTTGTTATTAATGTGAGTCTGTAATTAGTGACATCACCCAAATAGCGGGAGATTGTTGGATCCCTAGTTGGATTTGGCCTAGGTTCACAAAACTAGGATGTTTGACCCAACATGTATAGCCAGGGTCATGTTTGTGTCCTAGAGTTTAGCCCATGTCCTTGGAATCAATACGGCATGGACTAGCCATCAACAGACTGCAAAAAGACTCAAGACTTAGAGATTTCAAAGACTCAGGAAAATGAGTTTGACGTTTGTCGTACTCAGGTCGACGAAAGTCGTGCTCTGCTCGACGAAAGTCGTGCTCTGCTCGACGAAATCAGAGACAATTCTCTGAGCTGAGCTCAATGAACTTGGTACTCAGGTCGACGATTTATAAACACTATATTTCAACATTACAAGTCCAGAATTTCGCTCAACTCCAGTCGACGAACTTAGTTCTCAGTTCGACGATTGCTGGGTATTCTACTTCAACATCTTATTCTAGAAACATTTAAGTATTCTAAGTCCAGAATAATATTCCAGTCGATGAACTCACCTTCTCAGCTCGATGAACTAAGACCACAGTCTTGGCAAGATTTATCAAGTAGCAGTTAGAAGCTCTAAGCTCGACGAAACAAGTTCTCAGGTCGACGAACCCAGTTCTGAGGTTGACGATTTCTGGACACGTTGCTTCAACATTCTTAAGTCCAAGAAACATGGAATTCTGAACTCCAGTCGACGAAGCTATACTCTCAGCTCGACGATCTTGATGCGTAGAATTGACAAGGGTCTAGAGAAAGCAGTTATCTGTTCTTAGGTCGACGATCTTGGATCTCAGCTCGACGAACAACTATTATCTAGTCGACGAACTTGACTTCTCAGCTCGATGAACTCTTGATCCAGGTCGACAAATTCTGTTCTCTGCTCAATGATTTCAGTGAAGTTCCAGACTTAGATATTTTCCTCCCTCTATGCTTAATTTATTGCAATAATTCCTGAGTAATCAATGCTAAATATTCTCTGAATATTACCGTTAGACGCAGCAATTATTATGGATTACATCCGGATTATTGCTTGCCATTTTTCCATGGGATAGTTGGGGAAATCAATCAATGCAAATATTCTCCAGGCCGTCAGCATTAAATGAAGGAAGAAATTCAAAATTCAGAAGAAAGATTTCACAGGAAATATAAAAAGAATTTTTCTTCTTCCTTCCAAAAGAGAACACATAAAACAACAACAAGGGTTTTCTTCCTTCTTCTCAGGAGAACACAAATAGCACAATAGAGTAACATCAATCATGTAGTAGTAGAGAACAAGAATCCCTAGCACTTGACCAGAGAAAGAACAACAATATGAAGTAGAAGAAGAACAAGCATTTAAATCAAGAGTCTTCTTCTGTCTTCATCCCAAGATTCTTCAAAGGACAAAAATTACTATATCAGTCAAGAGGCACCTGGATACCTGCTAGTCAAGGCTGAAACATTGAAGGCCTACTCACCCTAAAGCAAAGCACCATCCTTCCTGAACAAATCTATATCTCAAGGGGAGCTTTGTCAAAATCAAGATCCACTAAAGTCTTCTCAGTTGTATTTGAGAAAGAGAAGACATAATCACTCTTCATCCCCCACTGTATAAATGGTTCTTAACTCCCTTCAAAAGTTATTCCTGGTTACAAGTCACCTGATCAAAAGACTTGAGGATTGGTTTTTGAGCACATGATCAAAAGCTCATTGGTGGCAGTTGTTAACCCCTCAGTCCGCAACATCCTGCAAGATTCCAGAACCCCCCTTTCAACACTCGCGGACTCGATTGGGCAGTCCGCCCAGTTTGGCAGAGGTACCAATTGGCCACCAAGGATGGTCCCCCAGCAGCGGACTCAAGGATCTATTCGCTCAGTCCGCCATGACTTGAGATCCCTGGATTCTCTACAACGGCGGACGCAATGTCTCGTCCTCCCAGGCCGCCGTCCTCCAGCGGGATCGCGCCTAGCAGCAGACGGGAGCTCCAGCCCGTGAGCCCAGTCCGCCCCTTTAGTGCGGACTGGCATGTTCTTTCTTTTGTCTTCCCGTCACCGCTGCCCGGTTCTCCTGTACCCCGGGCAGCCGGTTATTTTTAGCCTTGCCCGCTTGGGCAGGCCCCCTATCCTATAAATAGGGGGAGGTGGTGCACCCAGGGCACACTGGACTCGGACCCAGGAGCCTACTTGTTAAAGGCTGCGGACTCGAATCTTGTGCCTTGCGGACTCCTCCTCGCTCTGCTCTTGTCAACCTTTTCCTTTCACTTGTAACCAAATCTTTCTTCAATCAAGGGAAAGCCCGTCGCAAGAGAGGCATTCAGGCCGCGACGGGCGAAGTCTGTTGTTGTCGTGGCTCACAGCCCTACTGTTCTTCCTGCCCTCATCCGCTTAGTAGATCACTACTCGCAGTCTCTCTATTCCCCGGTGTTCGAACCGTTAGCTGGTGGTGCTCAACCCCCCCCCCCCCCCTTTGTGTTTTCGTGCATCAACAGTTAACACGCGACCTTCAGATTCGAGTAGTGTTTTGAATTCAGAGGACGGAAATGTCAGACCGCAGAGCCCACTCTTCAGACCGCTCCAGTTCTTCAGAGGACTCTCTTTGGGATGCGATTGAGCAAGCACGCCTTGAGGCCGAGCAGTCCCGCCGGCAGACTGACCAGCGTCGCGACGCAATCAGCCAAGCCCTGCTCGCGCTAGCCCAGCGGCTTGCTCCTCAGGCCGCAGCGGAACCAGCGGACTCGCCAGTACGCCAGACTCCAGCTCGCCGAACTCCGGTTCGGCAGTCGCCAACCACTCCTCGGAACCCTACTCAGTCCGCCGCCCCTCTGCGCCCTCAGGAGGAGCAGTTTGCTTTCAGAAATATCTTCAGAGAAGCTGTCAGGGGCACTCCTGCCCGCCAGCTTCATTTTGCTGACCACCAGTCCGCCGAGCTCGCGGACTCCCCGGCTTCAGTCCGCCACTTCTACCCCGCAGAGTTCGAGACCCCGTCTCCCTTCGTTGATCGAATCCGATGGGAGTCGGCTCCGAGCAACTTCAGGGAGCCTCGCATCCCATTCTACTCAGGAGGAACTGATCCAGTCTCTCACCTCCAAGCATTTGAGGGGTAGTTGCTTTAATATGCCTCTCAGATGCAATCAAGTGTAAACTCCTGGTTACCACTCTCGAAGGACAGGCGAGAGAGTGGTTCTATGAGCTGCCTTCGGGCACAATCTCTTCTTTCGCAGAGCTTCGCAACCAGTTATTGTTGAGGTTTGCCACCTCAAGGAAGAGGAAGAATGGGCCAGCTGCCCTATTTGAAATCAAACAAAGGGATAATGAATCAGTGGCGCGATTCGTTGATCGCTTTCGGAGAGAGATCCAAGGGGTAAGGAATGTGAACCCCGATTATTACAAGGTCGACTTGATCCATGGCCTAAGGGAAGGCCCCCTGAAGGTTAAAGCAACAACCATGGCACCTGAAACTTATCAAGAGTTGATCGCCATTGTCAACCGTTTCATTGAAGGAGAAAACGCCAATCCAACCTATGTCTCATCCCTGACAGCTAAGGCTAAAGGAAGGGATGCCTCCGCTTCTTCCTCTCGTGGCAAGCACCCTCGCCCAGACTTCCAGCCTCCGTCTCAAAGAGGCAGGAACTTCCGCAACAAGAATCCTTTCCTTGGCCATCAACAGTTTCATGAGCAGAGACTGCCGTTGGCCGCCACTCCCGCCGTTCCATTGCAAGCTCTTCCCATCCTCCAACAAGCGGCCTTGCCTGATCCGGGCCAATCTGATGCAAGCCCCATGGAGGACATTGCAGATCTGGACCTTGACGAAGTCATCCAGATCTTGCAAAGGAGATCAGAAGAAAAGAGGCAAGAGCCTCAGAAAATGTGGAAGCCAAGGAATAATGCACAATATTGCCAGTTCCACAAAGAAAAGGTCCAGTTGATCGAGGACTGCAAGGCCCTTCGCGTGCTGATAGAGAAGCTACTTGCCGAGGGCAAGATTGACTTAGCCAAGAAGGATTCCCATTCTTCTTCGAAGCCATCCACCTCAAAGGGCAAAGAAGTAGCTGAGGCATACCAGGAATGTGTGGATATAGAGGACGAGGGCCATCTGGGGCCGATCAACGTCCCGGTGGAGTGCTTCGATGCAGATGATGAAGGGGTTCTGGGACGCCTCTTCTTTATCCATGGTGGAGCAGGGACCGAGTCTACTCGGAAATCGTCAATTTCAAGGGTCACCCGGGCAGAGGTGGCCTCTTCTTCTTCCGTTGCTCCTCTAAGTGAGGTTGTCACCTTTGGTCCAGCAGATCTACCCCAAATAGCCAACCCGTTTGATGATGCTGTAGTGATCAAGGCTGTGGTTGGGGACTTTACAGTTGATAGAATTCTTGTTGACACAGGCAGCTCGGTCAACCTCCTGTTCAAGTCTACTTTTGAGGCCCTGAGGACTGGAAAGCCTCTGCTTTCCACTGAGGGGCCACTCTATGGTTTCTTAGGAGAGAGAAAAGAGGTGGAAGGCAGTGTCATCCTGCCCGTGAAGCTTGGAGGGGCAACTAAGCAAGTACAATTCATAGTGGTTGACGCCCCAGCAGCTACCATGCCATCTTCGGCAGGCCCCTGTTAAACAAGTACCAAGCGGTGGTTTCCACTTACCACCTCGCCATCAACTTCTTTGCAGATGGAAGGATGTGCCGGGTCAGGAGTGACCCAAGGAGAGCAAGGGAGTGCTACATCCTCACTGTCAACAGGGTTGAAGCCAGCCCTTCCCTTGCTCCAACAGCAGCTGTAGAAGCCTCTCCCAGTTCAGAAGCTGCTGCTGATGAAGGTGCTCACCTGGAACCTGCCCAGGTGACGCAAGGAGTCCCCATTGCTGAGGGGGAGGAGAGGAAGCTCTCCATCAACTCGGAGTTACCTAAAGATCAAAAGGCCGAGCTGATTTCCTGCTTGCTGAATAACCTGGATGTCTTCACCTGGTCAGCAGAAGACATGCCAGGAGTGGATTCTGATGTTGCATGCCACCACTTGAATGTTGATCCCGGCGGCAAGCCTATACAACAAAAGAAGAGGGACATAGCTACAAAGCTTGCGGAGCCAATAAGGGAGGAGGTTGCAAAGCTCCTCAAGGCTAATTTTGTTAAAGAAGTTCAATATCCCACCTGGATATCAAACGTTGTAATGGTTAAAAAGCCAGGGGGAAAATGGCGAATGTGTGTAGATTTTACCAAACTTAATAAAGCATGTCCTAAAGATTGCTACCCCTTGCCTCGGATAGATTCTTTAGTTGATTCCGTGGTAGGGTACTCTTATATGAGTTTTTTAGATGCGTTTTCTGGTTATCACCAGATAAGAATGCATAAGCCTGACGTTCCTCACACGTCGTTCATTACTAATGATGGTTGCTATTGCTACCTTGTGATTCCCTTTGGGCTTAAAAACGCCGGTGCAACCTACCAACGGATGATGGACCGTGTGTTTAACCATCAGAAGGGGAGGAACCTGGAAGTGTATGTAGATGATCTCTTGATTAAGAGTAAGTCATTTTCGCTGCACTTGCTAGATCTAGCAGAGACGTTCGCTACTCTGCGTAGGTACAAAATGAAGCTTAACCCTTTGAAATGCACTTTTGGGGCGAGTATGGGGAAGTTCCTTGGTCATCTCCTTACTCCGGAAGGACATGCCCCCAATCCTGATAAGGTGAAAGCCATTCTTGAAATGCCTACCCCTCGTTCGCCTAAGGAAGTTCAGCAGTTAGGGGGAAGGCTGACAGGTCTTGCAAGATTTCTCTCTTGAGTTGGAGATAGGAGTGCTCCCTTCTTTAAAACCCTCCGACGAGCATCCAAGTTTGAGTGGACAGAAGAATGCTCCCAAGCTTTTGAGCAGTTGAAGATGCAAGTGACCTCAGCACCCCTGCTTCAGAGTCCCCGGCCAGGAGAGATTCTTTTCTTGTACCTAGGGGCTGGACCTGAGGCCATCAGCTCCGTTCTTCTTCGGGAAGAGATCAGGAAGCAATTCCCAATTTACTATGTCAGCCATATCCTAAAAAGTGCCGAGACACGGTATCCGATTTTGCAGAAGTTAGCCTTGGCGCTAGTCATGTCAGCTCGCAGGCTCCGTCCGTACTTTCAAGCACATTCAATTCAAGTCGTCACCGATCAGCCTTTGAAGGGTGTGTTGGAAAAACCAGAGCATTCTGGCAGGCTAGCTAAGTGGGCAATAGAGTTGAGTGAATTTGAAATCTCTTATGTGCCCAAGACAGCCATTAAAGCTCAAGTCGTAGCAGATTTCTTAATCGACATGCCAGAGTCCAGTTCTGATCGAGCAGAAAGGTCACCTTTGGCTTGGACCGTCTACGTTGATGGTGCTTCAAGCAGAAGTTCTTCTGGAGCAGGAGTGGTTCTCATTAATCCAAACGACATCAAACTGGAGCAGGCTATCAAATTTTACTTTCCAGTAACCAATAACCAGGCCGAATACGAATCTTTGCTAGCAGGCTTGAGGCTTGCAAGAGAACTGGGAATCGATCACATTCATATCAAAACCGATTCTCTGGTAATGGCGTCACAAGTCCTCGGTAACTTCGAAACAAGAGAGCCGATCTTGAAGAAATATCTAGCTCTTGTGAAGATAGAAGTCGGCAGGTTCAAGAGCTTTACCATCGAGCACATCCCCAGAACAGAAAATGAGGAGGCAGATTTTCTTTCCAAGTATGGGATGCCTTCAGGAGGAACTACTTCCGACATCTTCCGCCCGGCAGTGGTGGAAGGAGATTTGATGCAAGTGGATCAACGTGCCTCCTGGATGGACCCATTCATTCTCTATCTGTCAACGGGAGATTATCATCATTCAGTCAAAGATAAGAAAAAGTTCAGAATAAAGGCAGCTCACTACTTCTTAGTGGCAGGAGTCCTCTACAGAAAAAACTTCCTCTCTACCATGGCCCGGTGTGTTTCAGAAGAAGAAGCTCCCCTTGTTTTGCAAGAAGTTCATTCAGGAGAGTGTGGAAGCCACTCGGGAGCAAGAACCCTGGAAAGGCGGATCCTACGACAGGGTTATTTCTGGCCCACTATGAAGAGAGACACTGAGGTCTATGCAAGAAAGTGCGTTCAATGCCAGAAGTTTTCTCCACTTCAACTCCAAGCAGCTCAGTCCCTCAGATCGATTGCAACTCCTTGGCCCTTTGCGGTTTGGGGGATGGATCTCATTGGTCCTTTCCCCTTGGCAAGCGGGCAACGGCGTTTCATCATCGTAGTGATTGACTACTTCAGCAAGTGGATCAAGGCCAAGGCATTGGCAAAGACAACTACTCAGGTCGTCAAAAACTTCATTTGGGGAGAGATTGTCTGTCGGCATGGGATACCTATGACAATAATCACTGATAATGGGCCACAATTCAACAACTCATAGATGATAGATTTTTGCAGGCAGATCAGAACAAAGCTGTGGTTTGCATCAGTTCATCATCCCAGAAGCAATGGCCAAGTAGAAGCAGCCAACAAGCAGATCCTCAATTTGCTCAAAAAGAAAGTGCAGAATCTCAAGGGCAGCTGGGCTAATCAGCTTCCATCAGTCCTCTGGTACCTTAGGACAACGCCATCATCCGCAACTGGGGAGACTCCATTCAAACTTTCTCATGGCTCAGATGCACTCATTCCAGTTGAGTTTGAAGTCCCATCACCCAGAGTTCTGCTAGCAAGAGAAGGCGTTGAGGACTGGCTTGAGTTGAATAATGAAGAGATGAGGTTCAGCTTGGAACACATCGAGGCAATCAGAGAAGAAGTAGCCATAAGGCAGGAGGAGGTCAAAAGGAGGATGGCCCGCTACTTTGACCAGAACGTAAGGATCAAACACTTCCAAGTGGGAGATCTAGTTGTAAAGAAGATTGATGCTGCTGCAAGAGCTGGTTTAGTTGGAAAGCTTAATCCAAATTGGGCCAGCCCTTTTGTTATCAAAGAAGCGTTAAAGAGCGGCGCTTACCGCTTGCAGACATACGAAGGATAGGATATGCCACACACGTAGAGCGGGGATGATCTCAAACGGTTCTATTCTCGAAACTCCTTTTTTCTACTTTGTATATCCTCTTCAAGAGTTATTATGAATAGAAACTGCTTGCTAACGCTTCTTCAAGTGTTTTGTCTATGTAATCATAACAGATGAAACGCTAAGAAAGATTTCAAAAACGGTTCTGCGCTTGAACTCTCTTTTCTTTCTTATGTTTGCTTTGCAAATACATTTTATTAATCAAAGGATCCATACTGACACTTTTTTCTAGTGTTTTCTCTCTTTCCCAAAGACCTATAACGGTTCCCTGATACCAGGAGACATCGCCGAGTTCAGCAAGACCTCCCCTAGAGCTGTTGTCATTAGCATAACACCACGAACACCACGTGTTGCGAGGAGATTTCGCACCGTGTAGTGGGAGCTTGCAGGCTCTAGTGCGGTAGGATTCTGAACTTCGGATCCCGGCTAGTACCTGACCCCACCTCTGCATTATGGAGGGCAGGGTGGGAGTAAAGCTCTACCATGCCGCATTAGGGATATCATTACAACTTCGATGATCGCGTGAGGAAAGTATGCCGTTCCGGCTCACCTGCCCGCGGGTCATCTTATCTTGTAACCCTCGAACACTCCATGGTAACCTCGAGCAGTGCCAGCAGGAGACCCACAACTTAGACTGTACTCCAGGCAAGAGGGCAGGGAACCGTTCCGCCAAGTGAGCATCTTGCTCTTCGCAGGGAATCATGAGCGGACTGGTTTTCTTTATCCGCTCAGTCCGCTTGTTTGGGTTGATTTTATAGCTTGTAGCCCGGTGAGGAAAGTATGCCGCTCCGGCTCACCTGCCCACCTGGTCGCAAGCTATAGATCATTTCTTCTATTATGTGCGGACTGGTTTTCTGTATCCGCTCAGTCCGCCAATTTCTTTGGGTTCATTTTAAAGCCTGTGTCCTGGTGAGGAAAGCAATGTCATGTGCACCTGCCCACCTAGTCGCAAGCTATAGGCCATTTCTTCTGTTTAGTGCGGACTGGTTTTCCCTATCCGCACAGTCCGCCGGTTTTATTTGGGTTGATCATATAGCCTGTGGCCTGGCAAGGAAAGCAATGCCATGTGCACCTGCCCACCTGGTCGCAAGCTGTAGGTCATTTCTATCTTGGGCAGACTGGTTTTCTGTATCCGCTCAGTCCGACGGTTTCCATGAGACCGCAAACTATAGGTTATTTCTGTTGGCATATATACGAACTGCGAAATTATATCAGCTAAGTCCGCCGAATGGTTTTCATATATTATCATTTGATAAGTTAATAAAGAGAATTGCGGACTGCTACTAGGACTCAATGAAGTCCACCTTACATTGTTATCAGCTGGCTATTTTCGTCCTCATTTTTAAGGCGGACATTGAATGGATTGATAAGTTGAATTTTCTAATCAGCAAGACTTGTTATAGATGATCTTAGTATCGCGCGGACTACAATTGAAACTCAACGGAGTCCGCCTGACAATTTCTTCTCATTCCAACGACGGGCAATAATTGTCTCTAATCAGCAAGTTAAAAAGCTCAGATTTATCAGCATGTCATGCAGACTGCTAAGTGTCGGTGCGGTGAGCGTGGAAAAAGAAAGAACATCGCAGGAAGCACACATGCAAAAATATCCTTTCTATTTCATCAATAATTTATATACATCTCTATCTATTCGGCGGACTACAGTCTCGAGTCCGCCCCCCCTTTTACAAAATCAAAAAGATAAAAATACATCAATCTGTTGTCTTTTGTTTCTTTTCTGGAGGTGCAGGGCTTTCGCCAACAATGTAGACTTCTAGAGAGTAGCCCCCCTAGCCTCTTCTGCTACTATCTGAGCATGTGCTTGAGGCGGACTCGCTACGCGAGATCCTTGCTGCAGAGGAGGATGCAGAGGTGCTTGACTCGGCGGACTGATCTCCAACTCGCCAGCTTGAGCCGGTTCCATCCGCCGTCTCCACGGCACCTTGCCCTTCACCTTGTTCTTCTTCTTCTTCTTCTTCTTCTTCTTCCTCTACTTCCTCGCCTTCTTCCTCAATGATGTCCTTGCCCTTTTTAGCCCGCTCCATCGCCGCGACCTGCGGTGCCAACTCAGGGAAGAGCTCCAAGAAAGGGATGCCATCCACTCCCCCCTTAGTAAAGCCGTCGCGGATAAGTCGCTCAATGGCGACCTCGACGGTTTCTTTCACGAAAGGGAGCATGACGGACTGGAAGCTGTTGTTTTCTAAGTCATAGGCGACCTGCGCAAAACAAAAGCAAACATCAGACAGATCGCGGCGGATAGCAAATTAAGGCCGCTGCGAATTCAACTCACCCCGAGCTCTTCTCTTTGTTGAGCAACCCTTTTTCCCAACCGCGCATTCCTCTGCTTTAGCGCCTTATTATCTTTTTGAAGCTGTTCATTCTGCCTTAATAGGTCTCTGGCCCGGGTGGCTATATAGTGGTTCGTCACCACGCTGTTCGCAGCGGCCTGAGAGGCTAGCAGAGGGAGGTCAGTGGCGGGCACCTTCTTAAGGTCGCTCAAGTTGTGCTTTCCGTAGAGCGCGGAGATCGCAATATGGGCGTGGAGAGTTATCCGCGGGCTCTTCCACGAAGGGAGCGCGGTGGATAGGCGGACGTGTTTGTTCTTGCTATGCTAGAGGACCATAGGGTTCCCCCTAAGATCCTTCTGGCTGATGCCAAAGCCACTCATGGTGAAGCTTTCAGAAGAAGAGTAATCCGCCGCGGGATCCCCTTCCTCCTTCCTCTTCCTTGCGACTGCTTCCTTCTTCTCCTTTTGTGTAGGAACAAAGCCGCTAGGCGTCTGCGGCAAGTTTGCGGGTACCGCCAAGGTCGCTGCAAAAACAGATGGGGTAAACGCCAAGGTCGCTGCGGATACAAAGTTTGAGTTCGAAAGCTTCTTACTCTCTTCGGGCATAACGTCCGCTAAGCTCGCCAGTAGCGGTATGTAATGCTCGATGTCAAGCCTGGCATTGGCCAAGAACTCGACAATGGCAGATTCCAAGTCATCCAGTTGCACGCTTTTGAAGGCGGAGTCCGCGCGCACCTGCGGATAGGTGTGCGCGAACACTAGGTCGCCCTCAAAGATCAGGAACCTAGAGGTCCAGTTGTGGATCTTGTTGGGAAGGCCCACAACCTTCGTCCCCCTGCAGTAGAAATATATCACCCCCTTGTAGGGGCGGCCTCCAGAAGCGGTTATGGAGCGGACAGAGAATATCTTACGGAAGACATTCATCGAAAAAGTGATCTTTTCAGATCGCAAATAGGATATGAAGCTGCAGATCGCAGCGAGTGTGTTCGGCGCAAGCTGGCCAGGCACCATTCCATAGTGCTCAAAGATGTCGGCGAGTTCCCATAGAAGCGGAAACTTGAATCCGCTATCAAAGTGGTCCACTGGGATGGCGATCTGGGTTGCGGTTGAGAAGTTTAGCCTTTCTTAATGGGCGGGAAGGCGGACAAGGATATTCGAATTCGCCATCTTCTTCTCGACAAAGGCCCCCAGGTCGGCCTCTGTCAATGTGCACTTCTGGTGGTCGGCGGAGTGGAAGGCGACAACAACATCAGTACGCGCGGACACCATTTTGCAGGCCGCAGGGTTCCTTTTACTTCAGCTGTTTCTTGCATAAAAGTAAGCGGAATGCCCTATTTATAGCTAAAGGGTCTGACAGCTTTTTGACCAGGCCACACAGCTCGCAGCTTCAATCCGCACAGTCCGCAAAAAATTAAAGCACAGCCAAACAATAATGCGGATACAAGCACAGATTCACATGCCAAGGAAAATTCAAAGCAAAAAGTTGTCGCCGACACAATTTTTTGTCCCCCCAGATCGCGCTTTTTCCTCCTGGCAGGTCACAAGGAGCGGATACAATTTCAATCCGCTTAGTTTGCAGTATTTCCCACCTGCAGGTTAAATAACGAGAAGCGAACACAACATTAGTCCGCACAATTCGCCACAGATCACGCCAAGGATTAAGATACATAATTTGCGTATATATAATCTGAGTCCGCACAGATCGCAACAGAGTTCAATCTACAACACAAGCGTTGTTTGAAACACAATTATACAAACAATTATACAATTAAACAAATAAAAGCTCGTGGCATCACGGACTCAGCGGTCCCTAGTCTCGGTCCGCGCTGGCCTTTCCGCCCTATCTCTGCATAAGTGAGCTGCTTGGTCGCTTATCTGAAGAATCTCGCTATACACGCGGCAAAGGTGATGATGAATAACATTTATGGTCCGGTGCATATGGGCAGCTTCCCAATCTACCCGACTGAGGGGCACCATTGGCTCCGCCGCCGGCCTCGGCTCCTCACCCGCAGCCTGTTGGACACCGCCTGCCGGTGCGGCGATCTCTGGAGCAGCGCGATCTGACAATCGCGGCCTCTGCCCAGCAACCTCAGCAGCCCGCTTCCCCTTTTCTTCGAGCACTGACGCCAAGTGCTTGCCCTTATAGAATCGGACATCATCCACGAGCCTCTTGTTCTCCCTTTTAGACCTCTCCAGCGCCCTCGAGATGCTGGCGATCTGGTCTTTTAGGGCTTTCTCGCGCTCTGCGGATGCTTTCTCACGCGCCGCGAACGCCCTCTCGTGCTCCTCTGACTTCTTTAACTCTGCTTTAACACATTGCATTTCAGCTTGGAATTTCTTCTCTAACTCTTTAATAATGTTCAGGCTGGGCGGCTCATCCCCCGCGGATTCCACATGCAAGATCTCATCGGCACCAGTATTCGGTGTAACCACGATCTCGCCACTCTCGATGGAGCCCGGCGGCGACTTTCTACCTGCAACAAACAAAGTCAACTCCACATTTAAAGGCAGTTCGCGGCAGACTCAAAGGAAGGATAAAAGATCACATTTGGATATAGCCGCAGCGAGTTGCCGACTATCGAAAAAGACAGGCTGCCTTGCCCGCTCCGGGTCAAAAACGCTTAACCGCTTCTTCCATTCGCGATGAACCTTTGCTCTTTTCTCAGCAGCCAAACTTTTTGAAACCACAATATCGTCCGTCTCGGTGATGATTTTGATTGGTCTTGACGTCCGCGGCGGCGACCTGTAAAGCTACTGATGCTTAAAATACTTAGGCGCCGGTTGAAGTTTACCTGACCGCAGTAGCTCCGCAGCAGTCCGCAGGTCCTCAGTGCTCTTGTCTGCCACGACCTGCTTCGAGGCCGCCCCCACAGCAGCTACTTGAGCAGCAATCTGCTTCTTCTGCTCCTCTATCTTCTGCTTCAGCCTCTCCCTCTCTTCTTCCTCCGCAGCGGACAAGGAAGGGAGTTCGTCACCTTTATTCCCAGTGGCCTCCGCCTCAGATTGCTGCAGTACAATCAGCAGGGATTCGTTGATTAGATCTACTTCATTGACGTCTATCGAATCTAATATCTCATCAGTGGTTAGACTGACCGTGGAGATGGAATTATCTCCCTGGATTTGGGCCTCCGGTGTAACCAGATCGCTGTCAGGAACTTCTTTGTCGCGCGGTCTATGTTGTAAGTCCGCATCCCCGGTCCGCTTGGAGACATTCTTCTCCTTCATCGCGCGCAGTTTCTTCTCAACCCGCTCGGCAACGGTCAACCCGTACCTCTTCCTCTTCTTTCTTTTAGCACTCTTCTCGGCGGAGTCCGCGGCGGCCCCTCCTAAGTCGTTCTGAATCTCGCGGACAGTCACAGGATCCACAGCTATCAGTGCCTGTGAAGGCGCATTCTTGCCAGCGTCTTCTCCCTCAGTCCGCCTATCTTCTTCATCCAAGTTAACAATGGGTACCTGGGCATTGGGAGAAGATATGTCGGCCTCAATATGTTCACCAACGGTGTCCGCCGAGGTTGCAGGTTTCTGGGAAGGGACAGAGTCCGACAGAGTCACCATTTTTTCACTTCTCAGTGGTTCAGCATCAAGTACTGTGGCAGCCTCGTGAGCAGATGTATCGGCGCGGCGGACTGCTTTCTCTGCAGGCTTTTGGCTGTGGGAACTCTCTCCTGTAGGGCAGACAGGATCCTTTCTTGTCGACCTCTTTATTATCTTCTTGGTCTTCATAGGCGTTGTCAGTGCTAAGTCGCCTTTTGCAGTGAGACTAGAGAAGAAAGCTCCGAGCCTTGCCATGCCGGACTGGAAAGTGGAGACCGCAAGTGGTGAATAGCGCCCCATGTCGATCGGGATTTTCAGCAGTTCCAGGCCATCTAGCGATATTTATAGCACTGGAGGCATTTACGAGGCTTGCGGACTCGGCGGTTAAGAGAACATTTTCGAAGTTTTCTAGAAACTTAAAAATGTGCGGGGATTATGTTAACCCCTCAGTCCGCAACATCCTACAAGATGCCAGAACCCCCCTTTCAACACTCGGGGACTCGATTGGGCAGTCCGCCCAGTCCGGCAGAGGTACCAATCGGCCACCAAGGATTGTCCCCCAGCAGCGGACTCAAGGATCTATTCGCTCAGTCCGCCACGACTTGAGATCCCTGGATTCTATACAATGGCAGACGCAATGTCTCGTCCACATAGGCCGTCGTCCTCTAGCGGGATTGAGCCTAGCAGCAGACGGGAGCTCCAGCCCGCGAGCCCACTCCGCCCCTTTAGTGCGGACTGGCGTGTTCTTTCTTTTGGCTTCCCGTCACCGCTGCCCAGTTCTCCTGTACCCCGGGCAGCCGGTTATTTTTAGCCCTGCCCGTTTGGGCAGGCCCCCTATCCTATAAATAGGGGGGAGGTGGTGCACCCAGGGCACGCTGGACTCGGACCCAGGAGCCTACTTATTAAAGGCTGCGGACTCAAATCTTGTGCCTGGCGGACTCCTCCTCGCTCTGCTCTTGTCAACCTTTTCCTTTCACTTGTAACCAAATCTTTCTTCAGTCAAGGTAAAGCCCGTCGCAAGAGAGGCATTCAGGCTGCGACGGGCGAAGTCCTTTGTTGTCATGGCTCACGGCCCTGCTGTTCTTTCTGCCCTCATCCGCTTAGTAGATCACTACTCGCAGTCTCTCTATTCCCCGGTGTTCGAACCGTTAGCTGGTGTTGCTCGACCCCCCCCCCCCTCCTTTGCGTTTTCGTGCATCAACAACAGTCACTTGATCAAAAACCTGTATGGATTTCTACCAGGATGGTAGAAGAGTGGATGTACCCAGGTTGGGGAACCACTATAAAATTCTTGTGTTGTCTGGTTGCACCTTTTTCTATTGTTCTTGTTGTGGCTGTGTGGCTTAGTTTTGTTGTGTTTGTGGTATTTAATTTAATTTCTACAGCACTAGTGATAGATTGAATTATCTTAGGACTTATTTGTTAATTAGCAAAAAGTTTTATAAATCCTAATACTCTATTCACCCCCCCCCACTATAGAGTATTTCAGATCTAACCCTTACTTTCAGGTTCAGAATATTTTGCTGTAGTTCTTTTCTGTATATGTGTTTCTCTATGTCAAGACTTTAAAGTAAAAACTGTTTTATATCTTCAGTTGAATTATCCTTTGAATTTTGAATTCCATTACATGAATCCTGACTGCCTGGAGAATGAAAAATGGCTCGAGAGAATATTTGCATTAACGAATTTCCCAAATTGCCCCGGTTAATTAAGCAAGTATTTAACCTGATGAAGACCATAATCAATGTTTTGCTGCACGAAAACGGACAGGGTGTCGGGCACCCTCAGCTAACGGTTCGAGCACCGGGGGAAGGAAAGGAAAGGAGGAGACTGTTGACTAGTCAGTTACTAGCGGTCGTAGCTAAAGGACAGAAAAAGAGGCCGCTGGCAGCGACAATAGCAGAGTTCACTCGCCGCGGCTTAAATGTCACTCCTGCGACGGGCTTTTCTTTATTTGAGGTGAGAAACAGTTATATGAAGGAGAAAAAGAGGAATTCGGCTGGACAGCAAGCCGCAAAACACTAGACTTGAGACCGCAGCTCTTAACAGGCGAGCTCCTTGATACAAGTCAGCGTGTGTAAAGAGTGCCTTTCTGAATGGAGTACTAAAAGAAGAAGTCTATGTTGAACAACCTCCAGGTTTTGTTTCTCCAACTAATCACTCTTATGTATTTAGACTACATAAAGCCCTTTATGGTCTAAAGCAAGCTCCAAGAGCTTGGTATGAGACCATAGCTAGCTTTCTGATAGAACATGATTTCACTAGAGGCATAGTAGATAAAATACTATTCATCATAAGGATAAAATCTTGTTAGTACAAATCTATGTGGATGACATCATATTTGGATCTACTGACTCTAAACTATGCAAGTGATTTTCTGACCTCATGCATTCTAAGTTTGAGATGAGTAGCATGGGTGAGCTCTTCTACTTCCTTGGTCTCCAAGTGACGCTGCTACCTGATGACATCTTCATCTTCGAAGCTAAGTATGCTAAAGAGCTCTTAAGAAGTTTGGGATCGCTGATGCCTCAGCAAAGAAAACACCTATGGCTACTAATACTGTAATAGATTCTAATCCATATGGGAAACCAGTTGACCAGAAGTTATATTGGAGCATTGTTGGATCCCTACTATATCTTACAGCTAGCATACCTGATATCATGTTTGCCACATGCCTTTGTTCTAGGTTCCAAGTGAACCCTAAAGAATCTCACCTAATTTTTCTAAAAAGAATTTTGAGATATATAAAGAGTTGTCCCAGTCTAGGCATATGGTATCTTATAGAGTCAGAATTTCATTTAATTGGATATTCAGATGTTGACTTTGTTGGATGCAGGGTTGACAGGAAAAGTACCTCAGGAACTTGCCAGTTCCTTGGTATGAGATTACTCTCTTGGTTTTGTAAGAAGCAGTCATCCGTGTCTACATCAACATCTGAAGCAGAATACATAGCTGCTGGAAGTTGTTGTTCCCAGATATTGTGGATTCAAAACTAACTCCTAGACTATGGTTTCAACTTAAATAATTCAACTCTACTATGTGATAACACAAGTGCTATATCTATAACACAGAATCCAGTCCATCACAGTAGGATTAAGCATATAGACATTAGACATCATTTCATTAGAGAGTGTGTAGACAAAAACAAAATTAAACTTGTCTATATCTATACTGATTTACAAAGAGTCGATATTTTCACCAAACCCTTGGATGAAAGAAATCACTTATTCTTTATAAATCAGCTTGAAATGATCAATGGAGAAGCTTTAGTTTAATTTCTGTCTGCACTCGATGAATTTGCCAAAGTTCGTCGAATGGAGCTCGACGAACTCGGGAAGTTCTTGAGATATTCGTCGAATGGAGCTCGACGAACTCTCTATGAGTGAAGTCATTTTCGTCGAATGGAGATCGACGAATCTACTTCAGAAAGCTTTCATCGAACGGAGCTCGACGAAATGTCTTCAAATCTTTAGACTGAGCTCGACGAATTATTTAACTGCAAATTACTTCGCCGACCTCAGATCGAAGAATTATTTTATTTTTTGTGGAATGGAGTTTGACGATTCATATTCGGATTCCTATCAGGGTGGTAAAAGAGTGGATGTACCCAGGTTAGGGAACCACTATAAAATTTTTGTGTTGTCTGTGTTGCTTTTTTCTTTTGTTCTTGCTGTGGCTGTGCTAATTAGGTTTGCTGTGTCTGTGATATTTTACATTTGCTATGCCTGTGTTAGATCAGATTACTTTAGGACTAAGTTTTATTCACAGCAAAAAGTTTAAAAACCTAAAGATACTCTATTCACCGCCCCCCTAGAGTATACCAGATCTAACCCCTAACTTTCAAAGAGAACTTGTGAACACCAGCTAATCTTTAAAAAAACAGATGTCAAAAACAGGTGAGAACTCATGAACACCTGCTAATCTATGTAAAAGAGAAGTCAAAAGTAGGTAAATAAACATATAACATGAGTATCTAAGGTGAACTCATGTATATTTGCTAATCTCTACAAAAGTGAAGTCAAAATGAGGTAAATTTAAAATATAATGCGTGTACCTGAAGAGAACTCGTGAACACCAGCAAATCTCTGCGAAAGAAAAGTCAAAAAGAAGTAAATAAACATATAATATGAATACTTAAGGTAAACTTGCGAACATCTGCTAATATCTACAAAAGAGAATTCAAAAGCATATAAATTTAAAATATAACATGAGTACCTGATAAGAACTCACAAACACGTGCTAATCTCTATAAAACAGAAGTTAAAAGCAGGTAAATAAACATATAACGCTAGTATTTGAGGTGAAATCGCGAACATCTACTAATCCCGGCAAAAGACATGTCATAAGTAGGTAAATTTGGAATATAACCTATGTAACCTGAAGAGAACTCACAAACACCTTCTAATCTCTACAAAATAGAATTCAAAAGAATTTAAATAAACATATAGTGTGAGTACCTGAGGTAAACTCATGAACATCGGCTAATCTCCATAAAAGAGAAGTCAAAAGCAGTTTAATTTAAATATAATGGGAGTACCTAAAGAGAACTCGCGAACTCGTGCTAATCTATGCAAAAGAGAAGTCAAAGTAGGTAAATAAACATATAATGCGAGTACCTGAGGTGAACTCGTGAGCAACTGCTAATCTTTTCAAAAGAGAAGTCAAGAGCATGTAAATTTAAAATATAGCACAAGTAATTAAGGAGAACTCGCGGACACCTGCTAATCTATATAATAAAGAAGTAAAACCTATATAAATTTATAATATATCCCAAGACCTGAAGAGAACTCACAAACATGTGCTAATATCTTCAAAAGAGAAGTCAAAGGCTGGTAAATTTAAAATATAACGAGAGTAACTAAGGAGAACTCGCAGACAACTTCTAATCTATACAAAAAAGAAGTAAAAAGAAGGTAAATTTTAAAAAACTATGCGGGTACCCAAAGAGAACTCCCGAACACCTGCTAATCTCTACAGAAGAGAAGTCAAAAGTAGGTAAATTTAAAATATAACGTGAGTACCGAAAAAAACTTGTGAACACCTGCTAATGTCTGCAAAAGATAAGACAAAAGCAGGTAAAATAAAATTATAGCACGAGTACCTGAAAAAAACTCCCGAACACTTGCTAATCTCTATTAAAGAGAAGTCAAAAGTAGGTAAATAAACATATAATGTGAGTACCTGAGGTGAACTCGTGAACATTTACAATTCGATTCAAAATAGTAGTCAAAACCAGGACAATTAAATATATAATGCGAGTACTTGATGAGAACTCGTTAACACCTGCTTATCCCTACAAAAGAGAATTCCAAAGCAGGTACATAAACATATAATGCGAGTCCCAGATATGAACTCATGAATATTTTCAAATCTCTGGAAAAAAGAAGTCAAAAGAAGGTAAATTTAAAATATAATGTGAGTAGTTGAAGAGATCTCGTAACAACAGCTAATCTCTGCAAAAAATTGAAAAGTAGGTAAATAGACAATTAACACGAGTGCATGAGGTGAACTTGTGAACATTTGCTAATCTCTACAAAAGAGAAGTCAAAAGTATTGATTTTTAAAATATAACATGAGTATCTGAAGAGAACTCGCGAACACATGCTAATCTCTGCAAAATAGAATTCAAAAGTAGCTAAATAAAAATATAATGTGAGTACCTGAGGTGAACTCACAAACACCAGCTAATCTCTACAAAAGCGAAGTCAAAAGCAGGTATATTTAAAATATAATCTGAGTAACTAAGGAAAAATCACGGACACCAACTAATTTATATTTAAGAGAAGTAAAAAGCACGCAAATTTAAAATATAACGCGAGTACCTGAGGTGAACTCGTGAACACCTGCTAATACTTCAAAAGAGAAGTAAAAAGTAGGTAAATAAGCATATAATGCGAGTACCTGAGGTGAACTCGTGAACATCTGGTAATATCTGCAAAAGCAAAGTCAAACATAATTTAATTTATAATATAACGCAAGCACCTGATGAAAACAAGCAAATACGTGCTAATTTCTATAAAAGAGACTTCAAATGTAGGTAAATAAACATATACGTGAGTACCTTAGCTGAACAAATGAGGACCTGCCAATCTCTACAAAATAGAAATCAAAAGTAGGTAAATTTAAAATATTATACATGTAATTAAGGAGAACTCAAGGACACCTGCAAATCTCTACAAAAGAGAAGTAAATAAACATATAATGTGAGTACTTGAGGTGAACTCGTGAACACCTGCTAATCTCTACAAAAGAGAAGTCAAAAACAGGTAAATTAAAAATATTACACGTGTAACTAAGGAGAACACATGGACACCTGCTAATCTCTACAAAAGATAAGTCAAAAGCAGGTAAATTTAAAAGATTATACGAGTAACTAAGGAGAACTCAGAGACACCGCTAATCTCTACAAAAAAGAAGTAAAAACCAGGAAAATTTAAAATAAAATAGGGCACCTGAAGAGAACTCGCGAACACCTGCTAATCTCTTTAAAAGAGAAGTCAAAAGCAGGTCAATTTTAAATATAACGTGAGTAACTAAGGAAAACTCGTGGACACCTTCTAATATATACAAAAAAGAAGTAAAAAGATGTTACATTTAAAATATAAAGCGAGTAACCAAATAGAACTCGTGAATACCTGCTAATCTCTGTAAAAGATGTAAAAATAAGGTAAATAAACATATAACACGAGTATCTATTGAGAACTCGCGAACTCCTGTTCATCTCTGAAAAAGTGAAGTAAAAAATAAGTAAATTTAAAATAAAGCCCGAATACCAGGAGAGATCTCGCGAACACCAGCTAATCTCTATAAAAGAGAAGTCAAAAGCAGGTAAATAAACATCTAATGCGAGTATTTGAGGTGAACTCAAGAACATCTACTAATCAATGCAAAATAGAAGTCAAATGCAGGTAAATTAAAAATATAATGCGAGTTTCTAAAGTGAACGCGGTAACACGTGCTAATCTTTGCAAAAGAGAACCCAAAAGTATCTAAATAAACATATAATGCGAGTACTAGAGGTGAATTCGCGAACACCTTCTAATCTCTGCAAAACAGAAGTAAAAGAATGTAAATTTAAAATATAACAATAGTAAGTAAGGAGAACTGAAGGAAACATGCTAATTTCTAAAAAAGTGAAGTAAAAAGCTGGTAAATTTAAAATATAATGCGAGTACCTAAAGAGAACACACAAACAATAGTTAATCTCTACAAAAGAAAATTCAAAAGCAGGTAAATGAATGTTAACCCCTCAGTCTGCAACACCTACAAGATGCCAAGACCCCCTTTTCATTATCCGGGGACTCACTTAGGCAGTCCGCCCTATCCGGCAAAGCGGCAGCAATCGACCACCAAGAATGATCCCCAGCGGCGGACTCAACGCTCTGTTCGCCAGTCCGCCATTCCTTCAGAGCTCTGGCTTGACCTCTCTTTGGCAGACGTAGTTCTCCGTCCGCCCAGGCCGCCGTCCTCCAGCAGGATCGCGCCTAGCAGTAGCAGATGGAAGCTCCAGCCCGCGAGCCCAGTCCGCCCCTTCTACACGGACTGGCGTGTTCTTTATTTTTGCTTCCCGTCACTGCTTCCCGGTTCTTCTATACCCCGGGCAGTCAGTTATTTTAGCCCTGCCCGTTTGGGCAGGCCCCCATCCTATAAATAGGGGGGAGGTGGTGCACCTAAGGCACGCTGACTCGTGCCCAGGAGCCTAATTGTTGAAGGCTGCGGACTCGAATCTTGTGCCTTGCGGACTCCTCCTTGCTCTGCTCTTGTCTTCCTTTTTCCTTCACTTGTAACCAAACCTTTCTTCAATCAAGGAAAAGCCCGTCGCAAGAGAGGCATTCAGGCCGCGACGGGCGAAGTCTGTTGTTTTCGTGGCACACGGCCCTGCTGTTCTTCCTGCTCTCGTCCGCTTAGTAGATTGCTACTCGCAGTCTCTCCTTTCCCTTCTTTTCCCTTGTGCTCGAACCGTTAGCTGGTGGTGCTCGACCCCCTTTGCGTTTTCGTGCATCAACATTTAACACGCGACCTTAAGATTCGACTGTCATTTCGAATTCAGTGGACATAAATGTCAGACCGCAGAGCCCGCTCTTCAGACCGCTCCAGTTCTTCGGAGGACACTCTCTGGGATGCAATCGATCAAGCTCGCTTTGAGGCCGAGCAGTCCCGCAGGCAGACTGACCAGCGTCTCGGCACGATCAGCCAAGCCCTTCTTGCGCTAACCCAGCGGCTTGCTCCTCAGGGCGCAGCAGAACCAGCGGACTCGCCAGTCCGCCAGACTCCAGCTCGCTGAACTCCGCTTCGGCAGTCGCCATTCACTCCTCGGAATCCTTTCCAGTCTGCCACCCCTCTGCGCCCTCAGGAGGGGCAGTTTGCTTTCAGGAATTTCTTCAGAGAAGCTGCCAGGGGCACTCCTGCCCGCCAGCTTCATTTTGCTGACCGCCAGTCCGCCGAGCCCGCGGACTCCCCAGCTTTAGTCCGCCCCTTCTACCCTGCTAAGTTCGAGACTCCGTCTCCCTTCATTGATCGAATCCGATTGGAGTCAGCTCCGAACAACTTCAGGGAGCGTCGCCTTCCCTTCTATTCAGGGGAGACTGATCCAATCTCTCACCTCCAAGCGTTTGAAGGGTCAGTTGCTTTGAGATGCCTCTCTGACGCCATCAAGTGTAAACTCCTGGTAACCACTCTCGAAGGACAGGCGAGAGAGTGGTTCTATGAGCTGCCTTCGGGCACAATCTCTTCTTTCGCTGAGCTTCGTAGCGAGTTGTTGTTGAGGTTTGCTACCTCAAGAAAGAGGAAGGATGGAGCAGCCGCTCTCTTTGAAATCAAACAAAGGGACAACGAATCAGTGGCGCGATTCGTTGATCGCTTTCAAAAGTTGATCCAAGGGGTAAGGAATGTGAACCCCGATTATTACAAGGTTGCCTTGATCCATGGCCTCCGGGAAGGCCCCTTGAAGTTTAAAGCAACAACCAAGGCTCCTAAGACTTAACAAGAGCTGATCAACATGGTGAACCGCTTCATAGAAGGCGAGAACGCCAATCCTACTTATGTTTCATCCCTGACAGCTAAGGCTGAAGGAAGGGATGCCTCCGCTTCTTCTTCTCATAGCAAGCCCCCTCGCCCAGACTTCCAGCCTCCTTCTCAAAGAGGCCGGAATTTCCGCCATAAGAAACCTTTCCTTAGCCATCAACAGTTTCAAGAGCAGAGACTGCCGTTGGCCGCCACTCTCGCCATTCCGGTGCAAGCACTTCCTATCCTCCATCAAGCAGCCTTGCCTACTCCAAGCCGATGTGATACAAACCCCAAGGAGGAAATTGCAGATCTGGACCTTGACGAAGTCATCCAGATCTTGCAAAAGAGATCGGAAGAAAAAAAGCAAGAGCCTCAGAGAGTGTGGAGGTCAAGGAACAATGCGCACTACTGCCAGTTCCACAAAGAGAAGGGCCACTTGACCGAGGATTGCAAGGCCCTTCGCATGCTGATAGAGAAGCTGCTTGCCGAGGGCAAGATTACCTGAGCAAGAAGGACTCTTCTTTTTCGAATCCATCCACCTCCAAAGGCAAAAGGTAGCTGAAGCATATCAAGAATGCGTGGAGGTCGGGGACGAAGGCCGTCTGGGGCCGATCAACGTCCCGGTTGAGTGCTTTGACGCTTATGATGAAGGGGTTCTGGGACGCCTCTTCTTTATCCATGGTGGAGCAGGAACCAAGTCTACTCGGAAATCTTCAATCTCAAGGGTCACTCGAGCAGAGGTGGCCTCTTCCTCTTCTGTTACTCCTCCAAGTGAGATAGTCACCTTTAGCCCAGCTGATCTACCCCAAACAGCCAATCCGTTCGACGATGCAGTAGTGATCAAGGCTGTGATTGGGGTTTTTACAGTTGATAGGATTCTAGTTGACACCGGAAGCTCAGTCAACTTGCTGTTCAAGTCTACTTTTGAGGCCCTGAAAACTGGAAAGCCTCTGCTTTCCACCGAAGGGCCGCTCTATGGCTTCTCAGGGGAGAGAAAATAAGTTGAGGGTAGCGTCAACCTGCCCGTGAAGCTTGGAGGGGCAACTAAGCAAGTGCAATTCATAGTGGTTGACGCTCCTAGTAGCTACCATGCCATCTTTGGTAGGCCTCTATTGAACAAGTATCAAGCGGTGGTCTCCACTTACAACCTTGCAATCAAGTTCTTCGTAGATGGACGGATGTGCCGGGTTAGGAGTGACCAAAGGAGAGCAAGGGAGTGCTACGTTTGCACTGTCAACATGGTTGATGCCAGCCCTTCCCTTGCTCCAACAGCAGCTGCGGAAGCCTCTCCAAATTCAGAAGCTGCTGCTGATAGTGTAGCTCACCTGGAACCTACCCAGGTGACGCAAGGAGTCCCCATTACTGAGGGGGAGGAGAGAATGCTCTCCATCCATTCGGAGCTGCCTGAAGATCAAAAGGTCGAGCTGATCTCCTGCCTGTTGAGAAACTTGGATGTCTTTGCCTGGTCAGCAGAAGACATGCCAGGAGTGGATCCAGATGTTGCATGCCACCACCTAAATGTTGATCCCAGTTGCAAGCCTGTGCAACAAAAGAAGAGGGATATAGCACAAAGCTTGCTGAGCCAATAAGAGAGGAGGTCGCAAAGCTCCTCAAGGCTAATTTCATTAGAGAAATTCAATACCCAACCTGGATTTCTAATGTTGTAATGGTTAAAAAACCAAGAGGGAAATGGCGCATGTGTGTAGATTTTACCAAACTTAATAAAGCATGCCCCGAAGATTGTTACCCCTTGCCTCAGATATATTCTTTAGTTGATTCCGCGGTAGGATACTCTTGCATGAGTTTTTTAGATGCATTTTCTGGTTATCACCAGATAAGAATGCATAAACCTGACGTTCCTCATACGTTGTTCATTACTAATGATGGTTGCTACTGCTATCTTGTGATGCCCTTTGGGCTTAAAAATGCTGGTGCGACTTATCAACGCATGATGGATCGTGTGTTTAAGCATCAGAAGGCGAGAAACTTAGAAGTGTATGTAGACGACGTCTTGATCAAAAGTAAGTCGTTTTCGCTGCACTTGCAAGATCTAGCAGAGACGTTCGCTACTCTGCGTAGATATAAAATGAAACTCAATCCGTTGAAATGCACCTTTGGGGCAAGTAAGGGGAAGTTCCTTGGTCATCTCCTTACTCTAGAAGGACTTGCCCCCAATCCGGATTAAGTGAAAGCCATTCTTGATATGCCTACCCCTCGTTCACCTAAGGAAGTTCAACAGTTAGGGGGGAGGCTAGCAGGTCTTGCGAGGTTCCTCTCTCGGGTTGGAGATAGAAGTGCTCCATTCTTTAAAACTCTTCGAGGAGCATCTAAATTTGAGTGGACAGAAGAATGTTCCCAGGCATTTGAGCAGCTGAAGAAGCAATTGACCTCAACACCTCTACTTTAGAGTCCCCGGCCAGAAGAGTTACTTTTCTTATACCTATGGGTTGGCCTTGAGGCTGTTAGCTCCGTTCTTCTTCGGGAAGAAAGCAGGAATGTAACGCCCCGGATTTCTATTATGTACGCATGATGGGCGTTACGTTGGCTTTGATTGTAGTTGAGCATGGTTTTTCCCGCGGGCATGCGAGTGGCTGTTTTGGTTGCCGAGTTGCACGATTCCCCAGCAAACCGTAGTCCAAATAAGGGACTCGGTGAGGCCTCTTAGGGAATGCCTGCACGTTTTCGCGCCCGGGGAATGTTGCTCAAAATAAGTTGCTGGTTTAGGAAACAAAAAAAAAACAAAAAGGGTAAAAAGTGCTTAAGGCAAAAGTGGTCTAGGACGTCCCAGGAACATTTTTCACAAAAGGGGAAAATGGTCGTTTTTGTGCTACACGCCCCCTGTCACGGGCGTGACCCAGGCCGTGACCTGGGCGTGACCTCCTGGACTCGACGAATTTTTCTTGCGTCGAGTTGAGCTCGACGAATGGGGTACACGCCCCCTGACACGGGCGTGTCACGGGCCGTGTCCCGCTTCGTCGAGTGTCGAGTGTCGATCGGCGAGTATCGAGCGTCGAGTATCGAGTGTCGAGTCGTCGAGAGAGGGGACACGGCCTGTGACACGGGCGTGTCACAGGGCGTGTCAGGCTGGGTCGAGTGTCGACACTTTTCTGTCGACGAGGTGTCGAGACACGGGTTACACGCCCTAGGTCACGGGCGTGACCGACCCGTCACGGGCGTGACCGACCCGTCACGGGCGTGTACCCCGGCCGTGTACCGTCTGGATAAGCGTGGAATTGCCGCCTTTCGGCGCCGCTTATGGTACACGCCCTGTGTCACGGGCGTGACACAGGGCGTGACCGGCCCGAAAATCGACTTTTTCCATTTTTTTTGTGCCGTTCATTTCCTTGATCCTGCATCGAACGGTTCAGCTCGGTTCTGGAGGATATAAGCCGAAACAGAACCCATTAAGCTTCATCTTCTTCCTCTTCATCTTCTTCCTCTTCATCTTCATTCTCCAAGAGAAAGCAAGGGAGCAAGGGAGCAAGCAAGGCCAGGAAAAAGAGCAGCAGCCGTCGCGGCATCGCCTCGGTTCAGGCAAGCGGTGTCCTCCACCCTTGCCAATCTTCGTACTTGATTCAATTCTCTATTTTTTTTCCTAGCTTTAGATCTTATGTTGAATTCTTATGATCAATCCTCTTGTTGCATTCGTATGACCTTGCTAATTATGACCTTGCTAATTATGTGTGACCTTGCTAATTTCCAACTTATGATCACTCCAAAATTTTGACCTTGCTACTTTTCACATTATGATCAATCCAAATGATGATCTTGCTCATGTCCTATGCTAAATTACCTATGGTAATTCCATATAACATTAGCTAATTCCCTAGGTTAAATTCCCTATGTTTAGGTTTGTGATTCATGTAATTATCAATTTGCCTATGCTAACTTAATTCAGGTAGCTAATTTGTTCTATACATGTACCCATCTTGAGGTGATTTTTCCTTGATTAAAACAACATATGCTTGTGTTCCAAATATGTGGTCTATGTACTCATGTTAATCAAATCCTATCATGTAGTTCTATTTTGATACAAAGCATGTGATTTATGTATTTCTCACACTCTACGTTGGCAATTGGGAGTCATGTGTGAGGACGATGAAAGGCAACGTGTTACCTTGGGTTATGGGGTGTTTTGCGAGGCGAATTCGTGAAGCATGGCGGGAGCGTTTGTGTGAGGATTTTGCAAGGGGTGGTGTGGTTTCAGCCTGTGGCCACCGGGTTTTGTTTTTGTGGTTAGAGAGACCACTTTGGCCCCGATTTGGGCTGGTTTTGTTTGGTGCGTTCCACTTTAGGGCCGCCACCGATAAGACCCTTGTGAAATTGAACTTAACCGCTGCTTATGCTTCACTTGTCTAGTAGGTTCTTGTTCTATGAATGATGGAATAGGCATGTGTTTTGCCCTTTTGTTTCTGCGGTTTGAGCAGGACTTGAAGAACTAGCACGCACTTGGTGCGGTTGATCCTTTGGCATGACATTGTTTTTCTACATGTACGCACTTGTTTTGTGCACTCTTTTGACTTAAGCATTGCTATGGGGTCGGTAAGCCCCTTCTTGATCCATTATGAAATTTATATTCTCTTTTGTATGGTTTGGTTGATTGCTGAGGTATTCTTTCTTGAATGCCTCAGGTGCAGGTTGTAGCCGGCTGAGCGGCTAGGTTGGTTGGAGGCGTTTCTTGGGAGCTAACCGAGCATTCAAAGCGAGGTAGTTCTTCTTTTGTTTTACAGACATATATATGCCCCAATGGGTTCGTGTCAGCTTGTTGGCGCCCATTTGGTGGATTTTCTTTTATGTAAATATGAACTACTGCTAATGTAACTCCTTTGGATGGAATGTACTTGCTTTTGGGATGGTTTTCTGGTAGGTTGCATTAGGTATTTTGACGCTAAACCAAAACTATTATTGTATCTCATGCATACATGACTTGATAAATTCAGACTTATTTTCAAATAACGTAAACAAAGAGGATTTCTTATAATGATATCACTATAGGCTGCATATAGGAGCTCATTATAACTAAACAAAGTATTTCCGCCGCGCACAACTACAGTTTTACTATGTAAGGCCGAGGGATACGACCATTGAATCCAAACATTTTCCTGCATATAACTGTTGAATTTCAACTTGTAAAGTAAGAGTCAAGGGTTGCCTGAACGTGTGCAGTTATCCCCTGCACGACGTGGCATCATAACCCGTAGTTCCTCTTACTCTGATACGAAGTACTCGTTGAGGAAATGCGGGTTGTGACAGTTGGTATCAGAGCCAGGTTTGCTTGACATTTGGTCGGGCAAACTTTCCTTTTTGTTTTGTGCGTGTAAGCATCATTTCATACACACACCGAGGTGCCATCAGTATGTCTTGGCCGAAGCACGTACACTACACTCATGGCATGAACAGAAGTATACGGGGCATATTATGTAGTATGGGATGCATAATATGTGGTTGTATATGGATCCACCATAGGGGCAACATGTGAGGGTTATGTAGTATGGGATGCATAACCTCACCACATGGATGCGACTAGCACGTTTTCTTTTCTTCGTTGCATGCAATGCTATGTAGTATGGGATGCATAGCATTGTGATGCGTACGACCGCTCATGGCATGCATTAAGGCCTTTTCTAGAATGCATAGCACAGCACGCATAACATAACATTGCATGAGCACAACGTGCCAAGCTAAGACTTACATGATGACACCTGTACACTCATGGTTTTGGGTCAAATCAAGTCATGCATCCAACGGTTAGGCACAAATTAGTGGGATGACGGTGAGTCATCCTTAGGTTAGGCATACCATCATTCTCAAACTCCCAAAGCAAGTTAGCAGTTGATGTTCATATTTTTATATGTATGGTCTGTACATAGCCGTTGTGTGTTTTGTTGGGTTTGAGATTGACAAGAGTGAAACGTGTTTCTAGGATGTCGAAGCGTCCAGTGACAAGACAAACTCCCCAATCCGAGGGTGAATCTTCGGGAGCGCAGAATAATGCGCTGATAGATAGTCTTCGCCAAAGTAATGAGGCTTTGACGAGGCATGTGCAGGAGGTGCAGTCCCAGCTTCAAGCTATGTCATCTACTATGTCTGGGCTTGCACCAAGAGGACAAGAGATGGTTAGAGGCCCCACTAGTTCGACTCCTTCAGTGGCAGTGATACCCCCAGTTGTGGTTCCTCCTGCGATGACGTTTATCTCGCAGTTTCAACGACTTGGACCACCGACGTATGACGGCAAAGCAGACTTCATAATCTTGGATGACTGGGTGATCACGTTAGAAGAAATGTTTGTGTATGCTGGTGTGACTGAGGACCAAAAGGTGATGCTTGCTGCCTATCAACTTAAGGGATTGGCGAAAGGTTGGTGGTTACGAGAAAAGGAAGGCCTAGGGGCGGGCTGCTCGTGGGAAGTGTTCAAAGAAATGGTACGACGCAAGTTCCTACCGGCAGTGGAAAGGGACCGCCTGATGAATGACTTTTTATACTTGAAGCAGAGGAAACTCATAGTGAGTGAGTATGAAATTGAGTTTAGCAAGCTCAGTCGGTTTGCCCCGAGCTTGGTGATGACGGAAGCTGATCGAGTCAAGCGGTTTTTGGGCGGACTCCGCAGCGACGTACAGCAGTTCGCAAGTTCTTATGGAGCGACGAGTTACACTGCTGTGGTTGAGGCTGCGTTGAAGGTGGAAGCGATCGAAACTGCAAAACAAAGAGGACAACTGATGAGGAAGGATAAGAGGAAGCTGGTGGGAGGGAAAAGCTCCCAAGACGCAGATGTAAGGAAGAGAAACAAGGAGACATGTAGCTTCTGTGGCCGAGCTGGTCACCCCTTTGAGACATGTTTCAAGCGGTTGGGGATGCAAAAGAAGGAGCAGGTGCACGCCATTCAGGGTGCGCCAACCAGAGACTTGGAGTGTGCATTTTGTGGGAGAAGAGGTCATGATGTGAGCCGCTGCTGGGCCAAAGACAAGGTATGCTTCCAGTGTGGCAGACCAGGACATCTTCGCGCAAGGTGCCCACAGGTTCAAGCTGTGTTGCAACCCGCACCACTCCAGGCTTTGCCTCCGCCTCCGCGCTTGGACAAAGGCAAAGGGAAGTTGAATGTGGTCTCTGCAGAGGAAGCGCATACATCACCTCAGGTTATTTCAGGTTCGATTCCGTCCTCTGGTTCTCGTTTTGTGTATACCTAGTATGTGTAGTTCTTAGCGTAGCATATATACCTTATAGGAAAATTTAAGGTCAAGAACCGTTGGGCGCGTGTTCTCTTTGATTCTGGCGCGACCCATTCATTTGTAGCGCGAACCTTTCTGGATCGATATCATTTGACACCAGAGCGAGTGGGGAATGCGTTTTTGGTGAAATTTCCTTCCGGCGCTTCTGTGGTGGCTGACTGGGGTCTTCTTGATTGTCCCATTTTGTTGGGAGATTTTATAGCAAGGGTTGATTGCAAGGTAATCGATTTGGAAGATTTCGACGTCATTCTGGGTATGGACTGGTTAGCCCGCTATGACGCCGTCATCCAGTGCAGAGGGAAGCGCTTGGATTTTGTCAAGGACGATGGTCAGCCAGGAAGTGTGTATGGTGATTCTTGCCAGGATTCCCCAGGGCTTTCGGCGGTATGTGTTCGGACGTTATTTGTTTCCGACTGTTTTGCTTGTCTTGTCTCAGCTGTGGGGACGAGTGCTGTTTTGCCGCGTTTGGAAGAAATTCCTGTTGTGCGTGACTTCCCAGATGTTTTTCCTACTGACCTTCCTGGTCTTCCCCCTGATCGTGATGTCGAGTTTGTTATTGATTTGGAGCCGGGTACGCGACCGATCGCGAAAGCGCCGTACAGGATGGCCCCGCGTGAGCTAGCAGAGTTGCGTACATAGTTGGATGACTTATTGGCAAAAGGGTTTATTCGGCCGAGTTCATCACCTTGGGGTGCACCGGTGTTATTTGTGAAGAAGAAAGATGGATCGATGCGCCTTTGCATCGATTACCGGGAATTGAACAAGGTGACGATTAAAAACAAGTACCCACTGCCAAGAATCGATGATTTATTTGATCAACTGCGTGGCAGTTCTGTATTTTCGAAGATTGATCTCCGCTCGGGCTATCATCAGCTCAAGGTCCGAGAATCTGATATTCCGCAAACTGCGTTTCGATCAAGGCATGGCCACTTTGAATTCCTTGTGATGTCGTTTGGATTGACTAATGCACCATCAGCTTTCATGGATCTGATGAACAGAGTGTTCAAGGACTATTTGGATAAATTTGTGGTGGTGTTTATTGATGATGTTCTTATCTACTCCCGCAGTGCTGAGGAACATGAACAGCATCTGCGATTAGTATTGGCCACTTTACGAGATCAGCGGTTATTCGCCAAGCTAAGCAAATGCGAGTTTTGGTTGCCGCAAGTTGCTTTTCTGGGTCATGTTATTAAGCACCATGGTATTTCAGTGGATCCCGAAAAGATTTCTGCGGTCATGGAATGGAGAAGACCGGAAACACCCAAGGAGATTCGAAGCTTCTTGGGCTTAGCCGGCTATTATCGCAGATTTGTCGAAGGTTTTGCGACGTTGGCCGCACCTTTGACTCGATTAACCCAAAATAACGTGGCATTTGAATGGAATGACAAGTGTGAGACCTCCTTCCTGGAACTCAAACGTCGATTATGTACCGCTCCTGTGTTGGTCTTGCCGACGGAAGAAAAAGAGTATGAAGTGTTTGTGGATGCGTCGCACGTTGGACTTGGCTGTGTGTTAATGCAAGACAAGAAGGTGATTGCGTATGGGTCTCGGCAGTTGAAAAGTCATGAAAAGAATTACCCAACGCATGATTTGGAGTTCGCAGCGGTGATCTTTGCCTTAAAGTTGTGGAGACACTTGCTATATGGTGCACAGTGTAAAATCTTTACAGATCATAAGAGTTTGAAGTATGTCTTCACGCAAAAAGAACTTAATTTGCGCCAACGACGATGGCTTGAATATGTCGCGGATTATAATGTGGACATTCAATATCATCCGGGGAAAGCGAATGTTGTCGCCGATGCTTTGAGTCGGAAGACTGGGAAATTATTTCATCTTTCTGTTGATCGTCTCGTAGAGGAATTTTTATTGATGGAGATTTCCGTGGGAAAATATGATCCGCAAAGTCATTCGGCAATAGAAGAACCGTCATGGCTGATGCTTACAAGACAACATCAAAAAGACGATCCAGATCTTTTACATTTATTCCTTCGGACTGAAAAGGGTGAATTACCGGATTTTGCGATTGATGGTACATGCACGTTAAAGTATCGTGGGCGCTTTTGTATTCCTGCAGTTGGGGAGATTCGTGAGATGGTGTGTAAGGAAGCACACGGCGCAAGTATGGCCTACCATCCAGGCTCAACAAAAATGTACCGTGATTTGAAACAAAGTGTCTGGTGGTATGGAATGAAAAGAGATATAGCGCAGTTTGTATCGGAATGTCATACCTGCAAGCGGGTGAAAGCTGATCATGGGAGACCTGGTGGCAAGTTGACACCATTGGAGATTCCAACCTGGAAGTGGGAAAGCATCTCAATGGATTTTATTACAGGTTTACCAAGATCTCCCCGAGGACATGACTCCGTGTGGGTGATCGTGGATAGATTGACCAAGTGTGCTCATTTCATACCCTTTAAGGTCAACTACCCGATGAAGACAATAGCGGAGCTCTATGTGAACGAAATCATCCGACTGCATGGTGTGCCGGTGAATATCATTTCAGACCGAGATTCCCGCTTTACCTCTCGTTTTTGGCGCAGTGTACAAGAGGGTTTGGGGACAGATTTGCGATACTCCACAGCTTATCATCCTCAGACGAATGGCCAAACCGAGAGAGTAAATCAAATTGTAGAAGACATGATTCGATGTTACATTCTGGAGTATGGCGGAGCATGGGATGAACGTTTGCGGCTTATGGAGTTCGCGTATAATAATAGCTATCAAGAAAGCTTGCAAATGGCTCCGTTCGAAGCGTTATATGGGCGACGATGTCGAACCCCACTCTTTTGGACTGAGGTTGGCGAGCGGCCTTTGTTGGGGCCAGAGGCGCTCGAGGATATGGAAGTTGCAGTACGAGGTATTCGGGAGAAGCTCCGAGTCGCCCAAGAGCGATATGAAAAGTATGCCAACCGGCGAAGGTCGGAATTAGAGTTTGTGGTGGGGGATTTTGTTTTCTTGAAAGTCTCCCCAATGGTTCGGATTAAAAGATTTGGAAAAGAGCGCAAGTTAGACCCAAGATTTGTGGGTCCCTTCAAGATTCTTGCGCGAGTTGGTGCATCTGCCTACAAACTGGAATTACCTGTGAACTTTCCTGGTGTTCACAATGTGTTTCATGTGAGCCAACTGCGCAAGTGTCTGCGGAATGACACGCAAGTGTTGGACGTGGTGCCGCCATTAGCGCCAAACCTTTCTTATGTGGAGATGCCCATCCGGATATTGGACTCCCAAGATCGTGTGTTGCGGAAAAAGAAGATTCCTATGGTAAAGGTGTTATGGAAAAATCAGGATGTGGAAAGCGCGACGTGGGAGCTCGAGTCAACGATGAGGGCGGCTCACCCTCATTTGTTCCCGTAAGCTGGTATGTGATTTAGTGTTTGATTGGATTCATGTTTTGGTTTGCTTGTGTGTTGGGTTTTGTGAAAAGTTTCGAGGCGAAACTTTTTGTTAGGGGGAGTGATTGTAACGCCCCGGATTTCTATTACGTACGCATGATGGGCGTTACGTTGGCTTTGATTGTAGTTGAGCATGGTTTTTCCCGCGGGCATGCGAGTGGCTGTTTTGGTTGCCGAGTTGCACGATTCCCCGGCAAACCGTAGTCTAAATAAGGGACTCGGTGAGGCCTCTTAGGGAATGCCTGCACGTTTTCGCGCCCGGGGAATGTTGCTCAAAATAAGTTGCTGGTTTAGGAAACAAAAAAAAAACAAAAAGGGTAAAAAGTGCTTAAGGCAAAAGTGGTCTAGGACGTCCCAGGAACATTTTTCACAAAAGGGGAAAATGGTCGTTTTTGTGCTACACGCCCCCTGTCACGGGCGTGACCCAGGCCGTGACCTGGGCGTGACCTCCTGGACTCGACGAATTTTTCTTGCGTCGAGTTGAGCTCGACGAATGGGGTACACGCCCCCTGACACGGGCGTGTCACGGGCCGTGTCCCGCTTCGTCGAGTGTCGAGTGTCGATCGGCGAGTATCGAGCGTCGAGTATCGAGTGTCGAGTCGTCGAGAGAGGGGACAAGGCCTGTGACACGGGCGTGTCACAGGGCGTGTCAGGCTGGGTCGAGTGTCGACACTTTTCTGTCGACGAGGTGTCGAGACACGGGTTACACGCCCTAGGTCACGGGCGTGACCGACCCGTCACGGGCGTGACCGACCCGTCATGGGCGTGTACCCCGGCCGTGTACCGTCTGGATAAGCGTGGAATTGCCGCCTTTCGGCGCCGCTTATGGTACACGCCCTGTGTCACGGTCGTGACACAGGGCGTGACCGGCCCGAAAATCGACTTTTTCCATTTTTTTTGTGCCGTTCATTTCCTTGATCCTGCATCGAACGGTTCAGCTCGGTTCTGGAGGATATAAGCCGAAACAGAACCCATTAAGCTTCATCTTCTTCCTCTTCATCTTCTTCCTCTTCATCTTCATTCTCCAAGAGAAAGCAAGGGAGCAAGGGAGCAAGCAAGGCCAGGAAAAAGAGAAGCAGCCGTCGCGGCATCGCCTCGGTTCAGGCAAGCGGTGTCCTCCACCCTTGCCAATCTTCGTACTTGATTCAATTCTCTATTTTTTTTTCCTAGCTTTAGATCTTATGTTGAATTCTTATGATCAATCCTCTTGTTGCATTCGTATGACCTTGCTAATTATGACCTTGCTAATTATGTGTGACCTTGCTAATTTCCAACTTATGATCACTCCAAAATTATGACCTTGCTACTTTTCACATTATGATCAATCCAAATGATGACCTTGCTCATGTCCTATGCTAAATTACCTATGGTAATTCCATATAACATTAGCTAATTCCCTAGGTTAAATTCCCTATGTTTAGGTTTGTGATTCATGTAATTATCAATTTGCCTATGCTAACTTAATTCAGGTAGCTAATTTGTTCTATACATGTACCCATCTTGAGGTGATTTTTCCTTGATTAAAACAACATATGCTTGTGTTCCAAATATGTGGTCTATGTACTCATGTTAATCAAATCCTATCATGTAGTTCTATTTTGATACAAAGCATGTGATTTATGTATTTCTCACACTCTACGTTGGCAATTGAGAGTCATGTGTGAGGACGATGAAAGGCAACGTGTTACCTTGGGTTATGGGGTGTTTTGCGAGGCGAATTCGTGAAGCATGGCGGGAGCGTTTGTGTGAGGATTTTGCAAGGGGTGGTGTGGTTTCAGCCTGTGGCCACCGGGTTTTGTTTTTGTGGTTAGAGAGACCACTTTGGCCCCGATTTGGGCTGGTTTTGTTTGGTGCGTTCCACTTTAGGGCCGCCACCGATAAGACCCTTGTGAAATTGAACTTAACCGCTGCTTATGCTTCACTTGTCTAGTAGGTTCTTGTTCTATGAATGATGGAATAGGCATGTGTTTTGCCCTTTTGTTTCTGCGGTTTGAGCAGGACTTGAAGAACTAGCACGCACTTGGTGCGGTTGATCCTTTGGCATGACATTGTTTTTCTACATGTACGCACTTGTTTTGTGCACTCTTTTGACTTAAGCATTGCTATGGGGTCGGTAAGCCCCTTCTTGATCCATTATGAAATTTATATTCTCTTTTGTATGGTTTGGTTGATTGCTGAGGTATTCTTTCTTGAATGCCTCAGGTGCAGGTTGTAGCCGGCTGAGCGGCTAGGTTGGTTGGAGGCGTTTCTTGGGAGCTAACCGAGCATTCAAAGCGAGGTAGTTCTTCTTTTGTTGTACAGACATATATATGCCCCAATGGGTTAGTGTCAGCTTGTTGGCGCCCATTTGGTGGATTTTCTTTTATGTAAATATGAACTACTGCTAATGTAACTCCTTTGGATGGAATGTACTTGCTTTTGGGATGGTTTTCTGGTAGGTTGCATTAGGTATTTTGACGCTAAACCAAAACTATTATTGTATCTCATGCATACATGACTTGATAAATTCAGACTTATTTTCAAATAACGTAAACAAAGAGGATTTCTTATAATGATATCACTATAGGCTGCATATAGGAGCTCATTATAACTAAACAAAGTATTTCCGCCGCGCACAACTACAGTTTTACTATGTAAGGCCGAGGGATACGACCATTGAATCCAAACGTTTTCCTGCATATAACTGTTGAATTTCAACTTGTAAAGTAAGAGTCAAGGGTTGCCTGAACGTGTGCAGTTATCCCCTGCACGACGTGGCATCATAACCCGTAGTTCCTCTTGCTCTGATACGAAGTACTCGTTGAGGACATGCGGGTTGTGACAAGGAAACAGTTCCCAATCTACTATGTCAGCCATATTCTGAAGAGTGCCAAGACACAATACCCGATTTTGGAGAAGTTAGCCTTGGCACTAGTCATGTCAGCTCGCAGACTCCGTCCATATTTCCAAGCGCACTCGATTCAAGTCGTTACCGATCAACCTTTGAAAAGTGTGCTGGAGAAACCGGAGCATTCTGGCAGATTAGCCAAATGGACAATAGAGTTGAGTGAATTTGAAATCTCTTATGTGCCCAAGACAGCCATCAAAGCTCAAGTTCTACAGACTTCCTAATTGACATGCCAGAGTCCAGTTTTGATCAAGCAGAAAGGTCACCTTTGGCTTGGACCATCTATGTTGATGGTGCCTCAGACAGAAGTTCTTCTGGAGCAGGAGTGGTTCTCATTAATCCAAACGGCGTCATACTGGAGCAGGCCATCAAGTTCTACTTTCCAGTAACCAATAACCAGGCCGAGTATGAAGCTTTGCTAGCAGGCTTAAGACTTGCAAGGGAACTCGGAATCGATCATGTTCATATCAAAACCGATTCTCTTGTAATGGCGTCACAAGTCCTTGGCAACTTTGAAATAAGAGAGGCGATCTTCAAGAAGTATTTGACTCTTGTGAAGATAGAGATCGGCAAATTCAAGAGCTTTATCATTGAGCACATCTCTAGAACCAAAAATGAGGATGCATATGTTCTTGCTAAGTACGGATTTCCATCAGGAGGAACAACTTCCGAGCTCTTTCGCCCGACAGTGGAGGAAGGAGAATTGATGCAAGTGGATCAACATCTCTCCTGGATGGACCCATTCATTCTCTATCTGTCAACAGAAGATTTTCACCATTCAATAAAAGATAAGAAAAAGTTCAGAATAAAAGCAGCTCACTACTACTTAGTGGCGGGAATCCTTTACAGAAGAACATTCCTCTCTACCATGGCCCAGTGTGTTTCAGAAGAAGAAGCCTGCCTTGTTCTGCAAGAAGTTCATTCAGGAGAGTGTGGAAGTCACTCGGGAGCAAGAACTCTAGAATGACGGATCCTGCGGCAGGGATATTTCTGTCCCACTTTGAAGAGAGACTCTGAGGCTTACGCTAGAGAGTGTGTTCAATGCTAGAAGTTTGCTCCACTTCAACACCAGGCAGCTCAGTCACTAAGATCGATTGTAACTCCTTGGCCCTTCGCAGTTTGGGGAATGGATCTCATTGGTCCTTTTCCCATGGCAAGCGGACAACGGCGTTTCATCATCCTGATGATCGACTACTTCAGCAAGTGGATTGAAGCCAAGGCATTGGCAAAGACAACAACTCAAGTCATCAAGAATTTCATTTGAGGAGAGAATGTCTGCCGACATGGAATACCTATGGCTATAATCACTGACAATGGGAGACAATTCAACAACTCAGAGATGATAGATTTTTGCAAGCAGATCGGAACAGAACTGCGATTTGCATCAGTTCATCATCCAAGGAGCAATGGTTAATTTGAAGCAGCCAACATGCAGATCCTTAATTTACTCAACAAGAAAGTACAGAATCTCAAGGGCAGCTGGGCTGATCGGCTTCCATCAGTCCTCTGGTCCCTTAGGACAACACCTTCATCCGCAACTGGGGAGACTCCGTTTAAACTTTCTCATGGCTCAGATGCACTCATTCCAGTTGAGTTTGAAGTCCCGTCACCTAGAGTTCTACTTGCAAGACAAGGCATTGAGGACTGGCTTGAGTTGAATAATGAAGAGATGAGATTCAGCCTGGAACACATCAAGGCAATCAGAGACCAAGCAGCCATAAGGCAGGAGAAGTTCAAAAGAAGGATGGCCCGTTACTTTGATCAGAACGTAAGGATCAAACACTTTCAAGTGGGAGATCTAGTTCTTAAGAAAGTTGACGCTGCTGCAAGAGCTGGTTCAGTTGGAAAACTTAATCAAAATTGGGTCGGCCCCTTCATTATCAAAGAAGCGTTAAAGAGCAGCGCTTACCCTTGCAGACATATGAAGGAGAGGATATGCCACATACATGGAGTGTGGATGATCTCAAACGGTTCTATTCCTGAACCTCCTCTTTTTTATTTTGTGTATCCTCTTCAAGAATCATTATGAATAGAAACTGCTTGCTAACGCTTCTTCAAGTGTTTTGTCTATTTAAGCATAACAGATGGCATGCTAAGAAAGATTTCAAAAATGGTTCCGCCCTTGAACTCTCTTTTCTTTCTTATGCTTGCTTTGCAAATGCATTTTATTAATCAAAGGATTCATACTGACACTTTTTCCTTGTGTTCTCTCTCTTTCTCTCCCAAAGATCAATAATGGTTCCCTGATACCAGGAGACATCGCCGAGTTCAGCAAGACCTCCCCTAGAGCTGATGTCATTAGCGTAACACCACGAAGACCACGTCTTGCGAGGAGATTTCACACCGTGTAGTGGGAGCTTGCAGGCTCTAGTGCGGTAGGATTCTAGACTTCAGATCCCGGCTAGTACCTGACCCCACCTCTGCATTATGGAGGGACAGGATGGGAGTAAAGCTCTACCATGCCGCATTAGGGATATCGTTACAACTTCGATGATCGTGTGAGGAGAGTATGCCGCTCCGGCTCACCTGCCCACAGGTCATCTTAGTTTGTAACCCTCGAACACTCCATGGTACCCTCAAGCAGTGCCTGCAGGAGACCCACAACTTAGACTGTACTCCAGGCAAGAGGGCAGGGGACTATTTCGTCAAGTCTGCATCTTGCTCTTCGCATGGAATATTCCTAGTGCGGACTGGTTTTCTTTATCCGCACAGTCCGCCAGTTTTCTTTGGATTGATTTTATGGCTTGTGGTCTGGTGAGGAAAGCAATGCCACGTGCACCTGCCCACCTGGTCGCAAGCTATATGTCATTTCTTATGCTTAGTGCGGACTGGTTTTCTTTATCCGTGCAGTCCGCCAGATTTTCCTCGGATTGATTTTATGTCTTGTGGCCTGGTGAGGAAAGCAATGCCACGCGTACCTGCCCACTTGGTCGCAAGCTATAAATCATTTCTTCTGTTTTGTGCGGACTGGTTTTCTTTATCCGCTCAGTCCGTCGGTTTCCTTGGGTTGATTTTATAGCTTGTGACCTGGTGAGGAAAGCAATGCCTACCGCACCTGCCCACCTAGTCGCAAGCTATAGATCATTTCTATTACCATATGCGCGAACTGTGAAATTATATCAGCCCAGTCCGCCGAATGGCTTCCCATATATTATCATTAAGTTTGAAAGATTAATAAAGAGAATTGCGGACTACTATTGGAACTCAACAGAGTCCGCCTTATATTTTCATCGTGTTCATTCTTATGACGGACAATGACCGGATTGATAAATGGAATTTCCTAATCAGCAAGTCCAAGAACTCATTATGGATGATCTTTGAATCTCGTGGACTGCAGTTGGAACTCAACGAAGTCCGCCTGATATTTTCGTCTTCGTTCTTACGGCGGATAATGGTCGTCTAATCAGCAAGTCAAAAAGCTCACAGTATGATCTATCTGCGTATCACGCGGACTGTTAAATCAAATCGACCTTAATTACATTAAACACAGAAAATGAAGAACATTGCAGGAAGCATACTGATACCAGAATATCCTTTCTATTTCATCAAAAAAAATTTTACATCTTTTTATCTATTCGGCAGACTGCAATCTTGAGTCTGCCCCATTTACAAAATCAAAAAAGCAAAAATACATAAATCCTCAGCAGTCTTCTATTTCTTTTCAACAGGAGGTGCATGGCTTAGGCCATCGAAATCGACTTCCGGAGAATAGCCCTCCGAGCCGCAAAAACCACTATCTGTTCCAGTGTTTGAGGCGGACTTGCCATGCGAGCTCATGTCAGCAGAGGAGGATGCAGAGGTGCTGGACTCGGCGGACATGCCTCGCTGGCTTGAGCCAGTGTCGTCCGCTGTTTCCATGACGCCTTGTCCTTCGCCTTGCTCTGCGCCTTCTTCTTCTTCTTCTTCTTCTTCGCCTTCCTCTTCCCCGATGATATCTTTACCCTTTGCAGCCCGCTCCATTCTTGCGACCTGCGGTGCCAACTCTGGGAAGAGCTCCAAGAAGGGAACGCCATCCACTCCTTCCTTTGCAAAGTCGCCGCGGACAAATCGCTCGATGACGACCTCGACGGTTTCCTTTACAAAGGGGAGCATGGCGGCCTGGAAGCCGTTGTTCTCCAAGTCGTAGGCGACCTGCACAAAAGAAAGGAGCAAACATCAGGTTGCGGCGGACTACAAATAGAGACCGCTGCAAATTCAACTCACCCCGACCTCTTCCTTTTGCTGAGCGACTTTCTTCCCTAGTCGCGCATTTCTCTCCTTTAGCATCTTATTATCTTGTTGAAGTTGCTCATTCTGCCTGAGTAGGTCTCTTGCCAAGGAGGCGACAAAGTGGTTCATCACCACACTGTTCACACTAGCCTGGGAGGCTAGCAAAGGGAGATCGGCAGCGGCCACCTTCTTTAGATCGCTCAAGTTGCATTTTCCGTAGAGTGCGGAAATCGCAACATGGGCATGACGAGTTATTCTCAGACTCTTCCACGAGGGGAGCGCGGTAGACAAGCGAACATGTTTATCCTTGTTATGTCAGTGGATCATCGGGTTCCTCCTAAGATCCTTCTGGCTGTTTCCGAAGCCGCGCATTTTGAAACTTTCAGAGGAAGAGTAATCAGCCGCGGGATCCCCTTCTTCTTTTCACTTCCTTGCAACTTCTTGTTTTTTCTCTCTTTGTGTAGGAACAAACCCGGTTGGAGTCTGAGGCAGATTTGCGGGTACCGCTAAGGTCGCTGCAAGAGCAGAGGAGTTAAACACCAAGGTCGCTGCGGATACAAAACTAGAGTTCGCAAAAAACTTACTTTCTTCGGGCAAAACGTCTGCCAAGCTCGCAAGTAGTGGAATGTAATGCTCAATGTCAAGCCTGGCATCAGCAAGGAATTCGACGATGGCGGACTCCATGGCGTCAAGCGGGACGCTCTTGAAGGCGGAGTCCGCGCGCACTTGCGGATAGGTGTGCGCGAACCCTATGTCGCCTTCAAATATCAAGAACCTGGAGGTCCTGTTGTGGATCATGTTTGGAAGGCGCACAACCTTCATCCCTCTGCAGTAAAAGTATATCACCCCCTTGTAGGGGCGGCCTCCAGAAGCAGTTATAGAGCGGACGGAGAACAACTTGCGGAAGACGTTCATGGAGAAAGCAATCTTTTCAGACCGCAAGTAAGAGATGAAGCTGCAAATCGCAGCAAGAGTGTTGGGCGCGAGCTGGCCCGACGCCATTCCATAATGCTCGAAGATTTCGGCGAGCTCCCATAATAGCGGAAACTTGAATCCACTGTCAAAATGGTCAATAGGAATAGCGATCTGCGTCGCGGTTGAAAAATTCAGCCTTTCTTCGTGGGCTGGAAGGCGGACAATCAAGTTTGAATTCGCCATCTTTTTCTCAATAAAGGCCTCCAAATCGGCCTCAGTTAAAGTGCACTTTCGGTGGTCGGCGGCGTGGAAAGCCACTGTAGCATCAGTGCTGGCGGATAACATTTGGAAGGCCGCATGGTCTTCAGCTCCAATAGTTTTCCTGCATAGAAGAAGTGGCAGGGCCATATTTATAGTTATAGGGTCTGCTAGCTTTTTTTGCCAGACCGCGTAGCTCGCATTTTCAATCTGCATAGTCCGCAAAACTTCAATTTTTCGCAGCAAAAATTAAAAAATAACGCGGATGCAAACTCAAGTTCACATGCCAAGCAAAGTTCAAAGCGCAAATTAAGCCGGACACAGTTTCAGTCTGCTTAGTTCGCGATACTTCCCTCCTGCAGAAAAGTTAAAATATCAGAGGCGTACACAGTTTCAGTCCGCTTAGTTCGCAACATTTCCTGCCTGTAGAAGTTAAATTAGGTGAAGCGGACACAGCATTAGTCCGTACAGTTCGCCACAGATCACAACAAAAATAAGCAACAGAATGGGCGGATATATTATTCAGTCCACATAGATGGCAGCACAGCTCATTGCAATCCACGGCACAGAGCATTGTTTAAAAACACACATAATTATACAATTAAACAAATTGATAGTTCATGGCATCGCGGACTCAGCGGTCCCTAGTTTCGGTCCGCGCTGGCCTTTCCGTCCTGTCTTTGCACAAGTGCGCAGCTTGGTCGCTTATTTGAAGGACTTCGCTGTACATGCGACAGAGGTGGTCATGAATGACGTTTATAGTCCGGTGCATGTGGGCAGCCTCCCGGTCTACCCAGCTAAGGGGAACCATTGGCTCCACTGCCGGCCTCAACTCCTCATCCGCGATCTATTGGCCACCATCTGCCGGTGCTGCGGCCTCCGGAGCAACTTGATCTGGCAATCGCGGTCTGTGCTCAGCAACCTCGGCAGCCCGCTTCCCCTTTTCTTCTCGCACAGACGCCAAGTGTTTCCCCTTGTAGAAGCGGACATCGTCCGCGAGCCTCTTCTTCTCCCTATCGGACCTCTCCAGCGCCCTGGAGATGCTGGCGATCTGGTCTTTTAGGGCTTTCTCCCGCTCCGCGGATGCTTTCTCGCGCTCTTCCGCCTTTTTTAACTCTGCTTTGATATTCTGAATTTCAGCTTGAAATTTCTTTTCTAACTCTTTGATGATGTTCAGGCTGGGCAGCTCATCCCCTGGGGATTCCTCATGCGAGACCGCATCAACACCAGTATTCGGTGTAGCCACGATCTCGCCACTCTCAACGGATCCTGGCGGCGATTTTTTACCTGCAAGAAAGGTCAACTTCATCATTCAAAAACAGTCCGCGGCGGACTCAAAGAAAGGATAAAAGATCACATTTGGACATAGCAGCAGCGAGTTGCCGACTATCAAAGATGATAGGCCGCCTTGCCCGCTCCGGGTCGAAGGCGCTTAATCGCTTCTTCCATTCTCGGTGAACTTTAGCTCTTTTCTTAGCAGTAAAACTTTTTGAAACCACGATGTCTCCAGTTTCGGTGATGATCTTGATTAGTCTCGATATCCGCGGCGGCGACCTGTAAAGCCACTGACACTTAAAATACTTAGGCGCCGGTTGAAGATTACCTGTCCGCAATAGCTCTGCGGCAGTCCGCAGATCCTCCGCACTCTTGTCCGCCGCGACCTGCTTCGAGGCCGCCTCCACCACTGCTACATGAGTAGCGATTTGTTTCTTCTGCTCCTCTATCTTCTGCTTCAGTCTTTCCCTTTGCTCTTCCTCAGCAGCGGACAAAGAAGGGAGTTCGCTACCCTTATCCCCAATGACTTCCACCTCAGACTGCTGTAGTACAACCAGCAAGGATTCGTTGATTAGATCAAGTTGATCAACGTCAGTCGAATCTATTATCTCATCCGTGGATAAACTGACCATGGAGAGGTAGTTGTCTCCCTAGATTTGGGCCTCCGGTGTAATCAAGTCACTGTCAGGAACTTCCTTCTCGCGCGGTCTGTGCTGTAAATCCGTATCTCCAGTCCGCTTGGAGATATTCTTCTCTTTCATCGCGTGCAATTTCTTCTCAACCCGTTCGGCCACGGTCGACCCGTCCCTCTTCCACTTCTTTTTAGAAGGTCTCTTCTCGGTAGAGTCCGCGGCAGCCTCTCCTAAGTCGGGCTGGCTCTAGCAGACTGTCTCATGGTTCACAGCAATCAATTCCTTTGCAGGCGCGTCCTTGCCAACCTCTTCTCCCGAAGTCCGCCTATCCTCTTCATCAAGGTTCACGATGGGCACCTGGGCGTTGGGGGATTCTACTTCGGTCCCAGTGTGTTCGCCAGCGGTGTCCGCCGAATCCGTGGTTTTCTGGGAAGGTGATGCAGGGTATGTCCTAGAGATTCGTCACGGAGGCCTCGATAACGCTTACGACACGATCTACGCTCTCTATTCCACACGCTAACGAAAACGCAGCCACAACAATTATTTTATTTATCGCTCGCGCTAACAATACGGATCGCCGTTCTGCAAATAGATCGAATGTTGGCTATATGCCAAATTCTTTCCGGCTAAATGGGATAATCTTGATCCCGAACGAGCTTTTGGGTTGTACCAAAATAGATCCACCAAGAACAAAATGATTCGAAAGATGGTAGGATCTATCCCAACAAAAAGAAAGCGAGGATCGCCAATCCTCTTACGAATCTTTCGGAAATCCAAACGAAAAAAATACCGATCTATTATTTGATTAACCGCGAAGAAAAACATATCGGAAAATAACGCAGAAATTCGTCCACCACAAGAACTATCTAGAGAAAGAAATCTTTTGGTAGAAATTTTCGTTACCCCTCTCGGATTTGTAGATCCGTGATGTGTGGATCCACCAAGTTTGATCGCTCCTCCATTGAAAGTCCACGGGAAGCGCGCTACGGATGATGAACGTGTTAATCTCCTTCACTTCACGCCGTGGAGGAAACCCCTATCTTCTTCCTTGCAAACAACCTCTCATGCATGGGCCAAAGTATCCTTGGAGAGAGAGGATCTCGGGTGGCCGTGAGCAAGAGGGAGAGGAGAGTAGCCGAGCACTAGAGAGAAGGGGGCGGCCGAGAGCAAGAGGGAGAGAGGAGATGGCCTTGAGGCCGGCGGTTTGGAGGAAGGAAGAAAGAGGGGGGGCGGCGGCTAAGAGAAGAAGAGAGGGAAATTTTAGGGTTGGCAAATTCCAAATTTTGATTTCAATTAATTCTACCATCAAATGAAAAGTTCAAGGCCTTATATAGGCTTACATCTCAAAGCAAATAACAAGTGGCTAAAGGCACACCACATAAAAAAATACAGAAATTAAATAATGTTTTTTTTAAAAGAAGCCATCATGAAAAGGCTATTAGCACACCAAAGCTAAAATATCAAATATGAGTCTTGTTGCGAGGGCGAAGCTTGTAACCATGACCGCTACGACGTCGCACGTCCTTTGCCGGCACATCTTCAACATAGTCATTCCCAAGTTGGCCATCCTGGTGGCCGTCGTCATCACCGTCGCCATCACCGTCGCCATCAATCCTCCGCCGCTCAAAAGGACTCATCTCCGATGAGCGGGCTGAAATATAACGGCGTACGAGGTCCGCGTCAAGAAGATCCACCTGTGCAGCAGAGAGCCAAGAGTCGTCCGAAGCCGGACGACCACGCCAACGAACCAAAAACCTGTGAATGTCGCCGTCGGGAGTGGGAAACACATCATCCTGCAAAATCCTGTCAGGCAAGAAATCCGTCCGGGGAAACCTCGGAAAAACGTTAGGTGAAGCAGAAAAACAAGTTTCATCATCAATAGACGGCATACCTCCCGTAGATTTCGAAGGAGAAAGCGATCCAGAATTGAGCTCACCCCCCACCCCATTAGATTGTATAGTGGAATTATTAAACGGAGAGACAGACAGTTCAGGTGGTGGAGCAACAAAAAGCGTTAAATCAGAAATGTTAAACACAGGGGAGATTCCCCAATCAACGGGTAATTCTAACAAATAAGAATTTTCGCCTAATTTCTTCAAAATTCGAAAAGGCCCGGCTTTCTTGTTCGCTAATTTTTTTATGGTGCCCGAAGGCATCCGTTCAGGGATAAGATGGACCATAACCAAATCGCCAATGTTCAAGGAGACTGCTCGCCTATGTACGTTAACATTCGATTGATAGATAGAATATTGCTTAGCTAACGTCTTGCCAATATGCTCATGGAGAGTGTGAACGTGTGAAGCGAAGTCCTGTGCAAATTGACTTGACTTAAAAGAAGGCGGTAACGGAACCAAGTCAAGAGGCACTGGCGCCTTATAACCATGCACTATCTCATTCGGAGACAACCCAGTGGACCTGTTCTTAGAATTATTGTACGCTAGTTGAGCATGCGGAAGGATTAGGTCCCATGAACCGTGTGGGGTGAACCCATGTGCAACATGACTTGAGTTAACAGTAGAAAATAACGGGACTAAGTCTGGTGGCATGGGTGCTTTAAATTCATTAACGATTTCCGTGGAGTCCAACGCCATAGTTTTAAATTTAGATTTAAATTTTGATTTAAAAATTTCACAAAGAAATGCCTGCGGAAAACGCTCATCACCAACTATAGAGTTGGATGCTCCCGGAGTTGAAAGGTAGTGCGGGAGACACAACTCAACATACCCAACTACGTTCACTAACGTGTGCATGCACAGATCATCAAAAGGCGGAGGATAAATGCAAGCGACCGGGCTTGGCAAATAATTGTGTCTGGGGGACACCACATCAAAACATACCATCGCCATGGAATCACTAGCAGTCCAAAAAGAAGCCTTACTCAATGCCAAGCGGTCAGATGAACGGTCCATCCTAGGAACAATATAGTCAGATCTATGAAAAGTAGTGGAAAGACCGAACGCGACAACTAACAAATCGCTCACACACATCCGTCTGGGTAAGTCGAATGGGGAAGCTGGATAAATAAACATCTCCAAATATCTCGGGCTAGAAATGACAAGCTCGTTCCCTAACAAGTCATCTAATCGAGTCAAGTGAACCGGAGGAGGAGTCGACATGGGCGATTCCGGAGGAGGAACTAAATCATACTCACCGTCAAAACATGGATTTAACGTCCAAGAAAAATCCTCCGGGTGCAAGCCATCAAAATCAAAGGAAAAATCAAACACTAGATTCGTCCTTAACGAAAACTCAGCCGGATCGTCATCATCTAACTCACTATCAGATAAACATTCATCACGGGGTGACTCTACCAAATCAGCATACATGTCTTCCAACCCACTAGATAATTCGTCCAAATCAGAATAAGTATTGGTCTCAAAAGTAGGAAAGATCGTACTCGACAAAAGTCCTAATCCATTTTGGGCTTCTGGCGAAGGAGCTAACATCAAATAAATGTTTATCGGGTCCTCAGTACTATCGTCATCCACAAATAGCCTTCCCACACAGGGTAACTCTTCCAAAACGTCACATCCTTCGCTAACCAAATCTTCCCACGAAGTAGGTACATTGTCTAAATCATGATGGAGGGTTGGGCAAATCGAATACCGGGAAGAATCTAAATTACTATGACCCTCAAGCAACGATGATAATATCAATGAACTATCTCGCGGATGTGCACCACTAAGATTATCCCAAGATAAACATCCATCCCAAGAGGACTCTTCCAACACCGTTGAACCATCGACCAAACCGGGATCAATCATTATAATATTGTGATCCTCACTCGCACTGATCCGACTGGATTGACTTACCGGGGAAGCTAAAGAAAGGGGCACCTCGCTTTGATACCATTATTTGTTTTAATTTGAAGAGGGGGAGGAGTGCCAATTAGGAAATTGACGAAAACCTCCCTCTGATACCAAATTGATGCAGGGTATGTCCTAGAGATTCGTCACGGAGGCCTCAATAACGCTTACGACACGATCTACGCTCTCTATTCCACACGCTAACGAAAACGCAGCCACAATAATTATTTTATTTATCGCTCGCGCTAACAATACGGATCGCCGTTCTGCAAATAGATCGAATGTTGGCTATAGGCCAAATTCTTTCCGGCTAAATGGGATAATCTTGATCCCGAACGAGCTTTTGGGTTGTACCAAAATAGATCCACCAAGAACAAAATGATTCGAAAGATGGTAGGATCTATCCCAACAAAAAGAAAGCGAGGATCGCCAATCCTCTTACGAATCTTTCGGAAATCCCAACGAAAAAATACCGATCTATTATTTGATTAACCGCAAAGAAAAACAAATCGGAAAATAACGCAGAAATTCGTCCACCACAAGAACTATCTAGAGAAAGAAATCTCTTGGTAGAAATTTTCGTTACCCCTCTCGGATATGTAGATCCGTGATGCGTGGATCCACCAAGTTTGATCGCTCCTCCGTTGAAAGTCCACGGGAAGCGCGCTACGGATGATGAATGTGCTAATCTCCTTCACTTCACGCCGTGGAGGAAACCCCTATCTTCTTCCTTGCAAACAACCTCTCATGCATGGGCCAAAGTATCCTTGGAGAGAGAGGATCTCGGGTGGCCGTGAGCAAGAGGGAGAGGAGAGTAGCCGAGCACTAGAGAGAAGGGGGCGGCCGAGAGCAAGAGGGAGAGAGGAGATGGCCTTGAGGCCGGCGGTTTGGAGGAAGGAAGAAAGAGGGGGGGGGGGGGGGGGGGGCGGCCAAGAGAAGAAGAGAGGGAAATTTTAGGGTTGGCAAATTCCAAATTTTGATTTCAATTAATTCTACCATCAAATGAAAAGTTCAAGGCCTTATATAGGCTTACATCTCAAAGCAAATAACAAGTGGCTAAAGGCACACCACATAAAGAAAATACAGAAATTAAATAATGTTTTTTTTAAAAGAGCCATCATGAAAAGGCTATTAGCACACCAAAGCTAAAATATCAAATATGAGTCTTGTTGCGAGGGCGAAGCTTGTAACCATGACCGCTACGACGTCGCACGTCCTTTGTCAGCACATCTTCAACATAGTAATTCCCAAGTTGGCCGTCCTGGTGGCCGTCGTCATCACCGTCGCCATCACCGTTGCCATCAGAAGGGGCAGTGTCCGAAAGAATCAATAACGTTTCACTTCTTAATGGTTCAGCATCAAGAACTGCGGCATCCTCGAGCACAGATACATCAGCGCGGCGGACTGCCTTCTCAGCAGGCTTCTGGACATGGGAGCCCTCTCCGGTGGAGCGGAGAGGCTCCCCTCTCGTCGTTCTCTTTATTATCTTCTTAGCCTTCATTGGTGTTATTGGCTTCTCGACTTTTGCAGTAAGACTAGAGAAGAAATCTCCAAGCCTTGCTATGCCAGACTGCAAAGTGGAGACCGCAAAAGGTGAATAGCGCCCCATCTCGATCGGAATTTCCAACAGTTCCAGGTCCTCCATCGATATTTATAGCGCTGGCGGCATTAATGAGGCTTGCGGACTCGGCGGTTAAGAAAACATTTTCGAAGTTTTCCGGAAACTTAAAAATATGCGGGGATTATGTTAACCCCTCAGTCCGCAACACCTACATGATGCCAAGACCCCCTTTTCATTATCTGTGGACTCACTTAGGCAGTCCGCCCTGTCCGGCAAAGCAGCAGCAATCGGCCACCAAGGATGATCCCCAGCGGCGGACTCAACGCTCTGTTTGCCAGTCAATCATTCCTTCGGAGCTCTGGTTTGATCTCTCTTTGGCGGACGCAGTTCTCAGTCCGCCCAGGCCGCCGTCCTCCAGTAGGATCGCGCCTAGCAGTAGCAGATGGATGCTCCAGCCCGCGAGCCCAGTCCGCCCCTTCTGCGCGGACTGGCGTGTTCTTTCTTTTTGCTTCCCGTCACCGTTGTCCGGTTCTCCTGTACCCAGGGCAGTCGGTTATTTTAGCCCTGCCCGTTTGGGCAGGCCCCCATCCTATAAATAGGGGGGAGGTGGTGCACCCAAGGCACGCTGACTCGTGCCCAGGAGCCTACTTGTTGAAGGCTGCAGACTCGATCCTCGTGTCTTGCGGACTCATCCTTGCTCTGCTATTGTCTTCCTTGTTTCCTTCACTTGTAATCGAACCTTTCTTCAATCAAGGAAAAGCCCGTCGCAAGAGAGGCATTCAGGCCGCAACGGGCGAAGTCTGTTGTTGTCGTGGCTCACGTCCCTGCTGTTCTTCCTGCTCTCATCCGCTTTGTAGATTGCTACTTGCAGTCTCTCCTTTCCCTTCTTTTCCCTTGTGCTCGAATCGTTAGCTGGTGGTGCTCGACCCCCTTTGCATTTTCGTGCATCAATAATGAACATATAATGCGAATACCTTAGGAGAACTAGCGAACATCTGCTAATCTTTATAAAAGAGATGTCAAAAGCAGATAAATTTAAAATATAATACGAGTACCTAAAGAGAACTTGCGAACACGGGGTAATCTATGCAAAATATAAGTCAAAACAAGGTAAAAAAAACATATAACTAGAGTTCATGAGGAGAACCCGTGAACATTAGCTATTCTATTCAAAAGATAAGTTATAAGAAGGTAAATTTAAAATATAACGCGAGTACCTGAAGAGAACTCGCAAACACCTGCTAATCTCTACAAAAGAGAAGTGAAAGGAAGGTAAATAAACATATAATGCGAGTACCTGAGGTGAACTCATGAACATCTGCTAATATCTGCAAAAGAGAAGTCAAAATAGTTTAATTTATAATATAATGCAAGTACCTGAATAGAACGCGCGAACACGTGCTAATTTCTACAAAAGAGAAGTCAAAAGCAGGTAAATTTAAAAAATTATGCGAGTAACTAAGGAGAACTCGCGGTCACTTGCTAATCTCTACAAAAGAGAAGTAAAAACCAGGTAAATTTAAAATATAACAGAGTACCTGAAGAGAACTCACGAACACATGTTAATCTCATCAAAAGAGAAGTCAAAAGCAGGTAAATTTAAAATATAATGCGAGTACCTGAGGAAAACTCGTGGACACCTTCTAATCTCTACAAAAAAAAGAAGTAAAGAGATGGTAAATTTAAAGTATAATGTGAGTACCCGGAGTGATCTCATGAATACCTGCTAATCTCTACCAAATAGATGTAAAAAGAAGGCAAATAAACATATAATGCGAGTACATTTTGGGAACTCGCGAACACCTTCTAATCTCTACAAATGTGAAGTCAAAACAGGTAAATTTAAAATATAGCACGAGTAGCTGGAGGGATCTCGCAAACACCAACTAATGTCTACAAAAGAGAATTCAAAAGCAGGTAAATAAACATATAATGTGAGTACCTGAGGTGAACTCGTGAACATTTACTATTCTATTCAAAAAAGTAGTCAAAACCAGGTAAATTAAATATATTATGCGAGTACTTGACGCGAACTCATTAACACCTGCTTATCTATACAAAAAAGAATTCCAAAGCAGGTACATAAACATATAATGCGAGTCCCAGATATGAACTCACAAATATTTTCTAATCTCTGCAAAATAGAATTCAAAAGAAAGTAAATTTAAAATATAATGCGAGTACTTGAAAAGAACTCGTTACACAAGCTAATCTCTACAGAAAAAGTGAAAAGTGGTTAAATTTATATATAATGTGAGTTCATGAGGTGAAGTCGCAAACATTTGCTAATCTCTATATAAGATAAGTCAAACGTAGTGATTTTTAAAATATAATGCGAGTATCTGAAGAGAACTCGCGAACACATGTTAATCTCTGCAAAATAGAATTCAAAAGTAGGTAAATAAAAATATAATATGAGTACCTGAGATGAACTTGCAAACACCAGCTAATCTCTCCAAAAGCGAAGTCAAAAGCAGGTAAATTTAAAATATAATCCGAGTAACTAATGAGAAATCGAGGACACCTGCTAATTTCTACAAAAGAGAAGTAAAAACACGTAAATTTAAAATATAATGCGAGTACCTGAAGAGAACTCGCAAACACCTGCTAATCACTTCAAAAGAGATGTTAAAAGCAAGTAAATTTAAAATATAACTCGAGTAACTAAGGAGAGCTCACGGACACCTTCTAATCTCTACAAAAGAGAAGTAAAAAGTAGGTAAATTGAAAATATAATTTGAGTACCTGAAGAGAACTCACAGACACCTGCTAATCTCTACAAAAAAGAAGTCTAAAGATGGTAAATAAACATATAACATGAGTATCTGCTGAGAACTCACGAATACGTGCTAATCTCTGTAAATGTGAAGTCAGAAGCAGAAAAATAAACATATAACATGAGTATATAAGGTGTACTCGTGAATATTTGCTAATCTCTAGAAAAGATAAGTCAAAAGAAGTTAATTTAAAATATAATGCAAGTACTTGAAGAGATCTTGCGAACACCGCCTAATCTTTACAAAAGAGAAGTCACAAGCAGGTAAATAAACAAATAACACGAATAACTGAGGTGAACTCATGAACATCTGCTAATCTCTCCAAAAGAGAAGTCAAAAGCAGTTAAATTTAAAATATAACGCGAGTACCTCAAGTGAACCCGCGAACACGTGCTAATCTCTGCAAAAGAGAAGTAAAAAGTAGGTAAATAAAGATATAACGCGAGTACTTGAAGAGAACTCGCGAACTTATGCTTAGCTCTGCAAAAGACAAGTCATAAGCAGGTAAGTTTAAAATATAACGCAAGTAACTTGAAGAGAACTCACGAATACCTACTAATCTCTACAAAAGACAAGTAAAAAACAGGTAAATAAACATATAATGCGAGTACCTGAGATGAACTCACGAACATATGCTAATCTCTGCAAAAGAGAAGTCAAAAGCAGCTAAATTTTAAATATAATGCGAGTACCTTAAGAGAACTTTTGAAAACGTGCTATCTTTACAAAAGAGTAGTCAAAAGTAGGTAAATAAACATATAAAGCAAGTACCAGAGATGAATTCGTGAACACCTGCTAGTCTCTGCAAAATAGATGTCAAAAGAAGGTAAATTTAAAATATAACATGAGTAATTAAGGAGAACTCGCGGACACTTGCTAATCTCTAAAAAAGAGATGTAAAAAGCATGTAAATTTATAATATAACCCAAGTACCTGAAGAGAACTCGCAAACACTAGCTAATCTCTACAAAAGAAAAGTTTAAAGCATGTAAATAAATATATAACGCAAATACCTGAGGAGAACTCGCGAACATCTGCTAATCTATGTAAAAGAGAAGTCAGAAACTAGTAAATTTAAAATATAATACGAGTACCTAAAGAGAACTCGCAAACACGAGTTAATCTATGCAAAAGTGAAGTCAAAATTAGGTAAATAAACATATAACACGAGTAACTCAGGAGAACTCACGAACATCAACTAATCTCTTCAAAAGGTATGTCATAAGCAGGTAAATTTAAAATATAACACGAGTACATGAAGATAACTCGCGACACCTGCTAATTCTTCAAAAGAGAAGTGAAAAGTAGGTAAATAAGTATATATTTTGAGTGCCTGAGGTAAACTTGTGAACATCTGCTAATATCTACAAAAGAGAAGTCAAACATAGTTTAATTTATAATATAACGCAAGTACCTAAATAAAACACGTGAATACGTGCTAATTTCAAAAAAGATACTTCAAATGTATGTAAATAAACATATAATGGGAGTACCTGAGGTGAACTCGTGAACACCTACTAATCTCTTCAAAATAGAAGTCAAAAAACATGTAAATTTAAAATATTACACGAGTAACTAAGTAGAACTCACAGACATCTGCTAATCTCTATAAAAGAGAAGTAAAAAACCAAGTAAATTTAAAATAAAATGGAGTACCAGAAGAGAACTCGTGAACACCTACTAATCTTTTCAAAAGAGAAGTCAAAAGCAGGTCAATTTAAAATATAACGCGTGTAAGAAAGAAAAATTCGTGGAGACCTTCTATTCTCTACAAAAAAGAAGTAAAAAGATGGTACATTTAAAATATAACACGAGTACCCGAAGAGAACTCGTGAACTCCTGCTAATCTCTACAAAAGAGATTTAAAAAGTAGGTAAATAAACATATAACACGAGTATCTGTTGAGAACTCACGAACACCTGCTAATCTCTACAAAAGTGAAGACAAAAGCAGGTAAATTTAAAATACAGCGCGAGTAACTGAGGAGATCTCACAAACACCTGCTAATCTCTACAAAAGAGAAGTCAAAAACAGGTAAACAAACATATAATGCGAGTACCTGAGGTGAACTCAAGAACATCTACAAATCTTTGCAAAAGAGAAGTCAAAAGCGGGTAAATTAAATATATAATGTAAGTATCTAAAGTGAACTCGTGAACACATGCTAATCCTTGCAAAAGAGAAGTCAAAAGTATCTAAATAAACATATAATGCGAGTACTAGTGGTGAACTCGCGAACACGTGCTAATTTCTGCAAAACAGAAGTCAAAAGCAGGTAAATTTAAAATATAACACGAGTAAATAAGGAGAACTCACAGAAACTTGCTAATCTCTGCAAAAGAGAAGTAAAAAAGCAGGTAAATTTAAAATATAATGCAAGTACCTGAATAGAACTCGCAAACACTAGCTAATCTCTACAAATGAAAGGTCAAAAGCAGGTAAATAAACATATAATGCGAATACCTGAGGAGAACTCTTAAACATCTACTAATCATTGTAAAAGAGAAGTCAGAAGTTGGTAAATTTAAAATATAATTCCAGTACCTAAAGTGAACTCGCAAAAACATGCAAATATATGCAAAAAAGAAGTCAAAAGCAGGTAATAAACATATAGCACGAGTACCTGAGGAGAACTCGCGAACATCAACTAATCACTTCAAAAGTTAAGTCATAAGCATGTAAATTTAAAATATAATGTGAGTACCTGATGAGAACTCGCAAACATCTACTAATCTCAACTAAAGAGAACTGAAATTAGGTACAAAAGCATATAATGCGAGTACCTGAGGTGAACTCGTGAACATCTGCTAATATCTGCAAAAAAGAAGTCAAAATATTTTAATTTATAATATAACGAAAGTACCTGAAGAAAAAACACGAACCCGTGCTAATTTCTACAAAAGAGACTTCAAATGTAGATAAATAAACATATAATGTGAGTACCTGAGATGAAATCGTGAACACCTGCTAATCTCTACAAAAGAGAAGTCAAAAGCAGGTAAATTTAAAATATTACACGAGTAATTAAGGAGAACTCACAGACACTTGCTAATCTCTACTAAAGAGAAGTAAAAACCTATTAAATTTAAAATAAAATAGAGTGGCTGAAGAGAACTCGCGAATACCTGCTAATCTCTTCAAAAGAGAAGTCAAAAGTAGGTCAAGTTAAAATATAACACGAGTAACTAAGGAAAACTCATGGACACCTTCTAATCTCTTCAAAAAAAGAAGTAAAAAGATGGTACATATAAAATATAATGCGAGTACATGAATATAACTCGTGAACACCTGCTAATCTCTGCAAAAGAGATGTAAAAAGTAGGTAAATAAACATATAACGCGATTAACTATTGAGAACTCGTGAACACCTGTTAATCTCTATAAAAGTGAAGTCAAAAGCAGGTAAATTTAAGTACCAGAAGTGATCTCGCGAACACCTGCTAATCTCTACAAAAGAGAAGTCAAAAGTAGGTAAATAGACATATAATGCGAGTACCTGAGGTGAACTAAAGAACATCTACTAATCTATGCAAAAGAGAATTCAAAAGAGGGTAAATTAAAAATATAATGCGAGTATCTAAAGTGAACTTGCGAACATGTTCTAATCTTTGCAAAAGAGAAGTCAAAATTATTTAAATAAACATATAATGCGAGTACAAGAGGTGAACTCGCGAACACCTGCTAATCTCTACAAAACAGAAGTCAAAAGCAGGTAAATTTAAAAAATAATACGATTAATTTAGGAGAACTCACGGAAACTTGGTAATCTCTACAAAAGGGAAGTAAAAAGCAGGTAAATTTAAAATATAACATGAGTATTGATGAGTCCTGTTTATACAGGGTTTTGTGGACTCATCTGTGCGGGTTTTCCTGACTTTGCACTTCACTTTTTGATTGTTTTCATTGATATTTCGTTCCTACTGCGTTTCGCATTTAGTGCACTTTTCTAGCCCGTGGGTGCGCAATTGTGCATTCGATTGCTGGGGGTATGAACTTGCTACTCCCCAGGGCTTATTCTAGTAGTTTTTATTGCATTTTGTTGACTGCTGGAGGGTCCTCCTTTTTGAGTTTTTATTGTGTGCAGGTGGTGCATTTTCCCGAAGTCTGGAATGCAGTTTTGAGAAAAACGCACGGTCGTGCGTTTTCTTAGCACAAGGTCCTTTGTGATCGTGCGTTTTGTTTGTGTAGGAGAAACGTCGAGCTAAGCTCGATGAACTGAGCTCGACGATCTTAACGCACGGTTAACGCACGGTTTCTTCGGAACCGTGCGCGAAGGAAACACACGGTTTTCCTGTAGCCTTTTGTTTTTTCCCTATTCTGTGGTTTGTCGTGTGCCTTCTTCACACATGGGCGGAAGCACCCGTGCGCGCGTAAAACACAAGATTTCACCCGGTTGCCTGCTTTTTCTGCTCTTGTCGTTACCCATGAGAATTACTTCGCACACGGGCGGAATCGCCCGTGCGCGAAGGAAACGCATGGGTAAACGCTTCTTCTTCCTCTGGCATTTTCTGGATATTAATATCGCACGGTTCACGCACGGTGGTGCGCTTGACCGTGCGTGGCCATTTTTTTTTACTTTTACTATTTAAGCAGCAGATTTCTCCTGAACCAGGACAACTTCGTTTTCCCCCGCCATTTCTGCCCCTTTGAGCGGGAACTCGCCCCTAAAGCCATTGCTTTCTCTCTCCTCCCTGGAGGGTTGATCCGACCACCCTTTCTCCTCCAAAGAGCTTGTTAAAGCTTTGTCTCCGACCGCCATCGGCATTGCCGACCCCCAAGCTGCTGTTTGAGTTCCTATTTGCAGCACTTGTGAAGCATTTCGCTCCGATCCGAATCAAAAACTACAACACAAAGAAGCTGGGTGTGAAGAAGGAAGTGACAGACCTTCGGGATCCCAGATATCTTCCAAAGACCAAGCTAGGACGAGGCTCGGCAACCCTCGCTTACGGCCATGAATCTTTGAGAGTCTTCGAGTGCTTGGTTGTATTTCATCCCCTCTTTTCTTGGATTTACTTTAAACTGATCTTGTGCTAGTATGCTTGAGGTTTATTAACTATGTCTCGTTCAAGGTCTTATTATGGTTTTGTACGGTGATTTCTTGTTCATGATGTATGTTGATGAGTTTCCCCCTTGTTAGAGAAAGTCGTGTTTGAGCCGTTCTAGCGACTGCTAGAAGTGCGCGTTGCGACGGGGTGTTTTCGACGCTCGATAGTTTGTTTATCGCCGCTATAACTCTTTGGAGTAATTCACTCGGGCGACGCGGTGACGACGACTCGCACTAGTTTGATGCTGCTTAGTGTAGGAAAACCAAAATAAAACCCCTCGATTTTATTTAGCACTTTCATTCATTTCTCTGAAAGCGAAATCCATTCTCCCTACCTGCACTCCGTGTGAGATCGATACTTGGGGAAGCTACTCCTCCATTTTATTATTTGGCCGTGAACTATAAGAGCATCAAGTTTTTGGCACCGTTGTCGGGGAGTGCAACAGTTGCGTGGATTTTGTTTCTTTTGGGAAAAGTTTGTCAGTTTTTTGGTGTTTTTAGTGTTTTCTTTTTGTGAGTGTTTTATGACAGATCTGAACCCTGGTGGAAGACGCAAAAATTTGGGAGCTGATCCTGAGACTGCACGAGCAAGGAGAGCTCGCTTGCATGCTGCTTCAGCTGAGGGAAGGATGGATGACTTGGGACATTTGGGAAACGGCCATGGGGAACGAATTGTGGAGAACCAGGAGGTGGCCCAGCCTTGCATTAGGACAATGCAGGATTTTACTACCCCTTCTGTGGGGAGTGTTTATCCGGGGTTCGGGCCAACCATAGCCCATAATCATTTTTAGATCAATCTTGCGATTTTGAATATGATTAGGAACAATACTCAGTACTCGGGTCTGTAGAGCGAGGATCCTCAGCTACATTTGGCTGAGTTTTCTGAGATATACGGTACTTTCCGCTATGCGGGCATTGCGGATGAAGTTGTGAAACTAAAGTTGTTCCCTTTTTCACTGAGGGATAGGGCCATGGCGTGGCTGCATACGATCATGCCTGACACCGCTACCACCTGGAAATCTTTATCTTCTATATTTTTGGCTAAGTTTCATCCTGTTGATAAAATTGTTAATGCTCGCGGGGAAATAGCCACGTTCAGACAGCTGGATCAAGAAACTCTTTCTGAGGCATGGGAGAGATTTGACGTCCTACATCGTCGTTGTCCTCAACACGGCTGTGAGCCTTGGAATTTGGTGGAGATATTCTATTTCGCCATTGAGCCAAATTTTAGGTCAATGATTGATGCGGCGGCGGATGGCACGATCATGAACTTATCTCCTAAGGAAGTGTTGAGACTCCTTAAAGACACGACCTCCCACAACATGTACTGGACAGCAGGCAGGAATGCTCCTAGAGGGGCGAGAAATTTGTTCGATGTAAATGCGGTGGGGCTGCATGCTGAAACGAGCCAGCCTACCTTGGATGGGAAGATGATCTTTACCAAATCTACCACACCACCTTCCCCTGTGATAAGCATATTGTGTCAGGGTTGCGGTAACTCTGGCCACCATGCTTACGAGTGCCCTGCGGGTGAACTGTTTGTTGAACAGCAAGGTATGGCTTGTGAAGAAAATGTTAATTTTATAAATAATCAAAATCGTGTTGTGCCTTACAATAGTACTTATAACCCTAACGCGAGAAACCATCCCAATTTCTCGTGGAACCAAAATGCGCCTGGTAAAAGATGGCAGTGGGGCCAGCATCAATTCGATGCTCAGGCTTCTGGTAGCCAGCCGCAACCGTCTCAGCCGGTTTATAATCAGAATTTGCAAGGGCCATGAAAGAGCACGTTATAGGCGATGATGGAAAGGTTTGTTGAAATGGCCCAGTCGAATATGGCTACTCAGACTGCTTCCATGAGGAATTTGGAAACGCAATTTGTACAATTAGCCCATGTATTTTCTGAGCGCACCCGAGGCACACTTCCTAGCGACCCGGAGAAGAATCCCCGTGAGCAGGGTAAGAGTGTTGAGGATGTGGGGGAATGTAATGCCTGTGAAATGACTGTTAAATGTGAGATAAATGCCTTAGAAACTCTAGCGCTTTGTGATTTTGGTTCATCTTGCAACATTCTTGCTTTTCAAGATGTTGAAAAGATGAATTTCAATATCGAATTTGATGGAAGGAAATCCCTAATGCTAGATGATGGATCTGTGGTTGAGACCGATGGAGAGGTGAAGGGTGTAGAAGTTGTTTTGAATGTGGCGGCTGTCTTCACAGATTTCCAGGTGCTTGGAACCAGGGGTAACGCGTCAAAACCCATCCTTGGGGTCCCCTTCCTTAAATACAGTGAGGCGACGTTGCATTTTGATGCTACTGGCATCACTGTTGTGCCCAAGGTTATTGCACCTTTACAACCTTCGCCTCCTCAATCAATTTCTATTGACCTTGTAGAACTAGTGAACTTAACTATCGTGTCATCTAATGATGTTTATAGTCGTGCTAAGGCAGATTTTCAATCGATGGTACAAGAATAGGTTGAGGAAGAAGTTGAAACACAAATGACAACAAAAGGGAAAGAAGTGACACAGGCCCTTGATGTGATGCATGATGCTGCTGTGAAGATGGATGTGTTGTGCACACCGGATGTGGGCGAGCAGAAATTTGATTTAAAAACTGCAAGTTTTTTAGCCAATGTCTGTAAAACTATGAAATAGGTATCATGGGATGATCATTCACCCTTAGCGGGTGAAGAAAGGATGCCTCCGAATTTGGATGTTAATCTAGCTTCTAAAGAGTCGGGTGTGACTTTATCGCCCTGGTGCTCCTCTTCTGTGGAATTAAAACGAATGGAGTTGCTTTTGTGCAAAGCGCAAAGTTTTGCCCGCAGGCGCAGGATGGAGGAGGGTAGGGGCAAGGGAGACTTATCTTCCTTGGGCCCTAAAGCTTTCCCCTCTTCCTCATCTCGCGTGTCTGGGGGATCTATCACAAATCGTCGTTTAGCTGAAAAGTGTGGGATATCCGGGGCTGTTTCCTCTTGTCTTGTTACTGCAAGCATTTTATTTGCTTAATGCTGTGTGTGACTTTGAATTATCTTTCTCTGCATATTAAACTTTTGCTAAATGAATATTATATAAAACTGTTAATACAGGTATTTGGTCCACCTTAAAGACGATAAAGAAAAGGGCTTCTGGGAGACAACCCAATTTAGCTGCATTTAATTTGTTTGCTTAGCTTTTTGAGTGTGTAGGCCTATTATTTGCTTGGTCGGAGATGAGCTTCTTGCAGCTGTTTTTGTCTGGGCTGTGGGCTTATTGATCAAGTTTAAAGCCAATCCTCTGGTATGCTCATCTTCTGAGCATTGGATAACTTCTCCTCTTTTCTCATTTTAATTTTAACTGTAACATATTTTGCTGTGCTTCTTAGCTTAAGTATGGGGGAGAGCTTGTCGATGTTACCTTTGCACGTGCACTTCATTTGCATACCAGTAGCTGTTTTTAATTTATTTGTTTAGTTCATTGCATTGCACATCTTTGCACGCACATGAGCGTGCACTTAGCTTTTTGCATACGGTGAGTCAAACATGTTTCTTTCGTTAGATTTAGAAAAATTACCTTGCTAACATAGGATTGTGAGACGGGGTAAAATGTTGACCTTGTTGTGCTCCTAGTCGAGTGCTCCCATCTCGTGTAGAAATTAGAGTAGAATTAATTTTTCAGCATGCTTTTAGTTTTATATTTTTCTAATTGCGTAAATTCTTTTTATTCTACTCAAAAATTGCTGAATCTGGTGCGAATCCAACAGTAGCTTAGGGATGTGTGTAGAAATCTGTTAAATTCATATTGCTCAAGTCAGGAGGATGGATAGTCTTTCTCGTTGGTTAAGAACTTGCCCCAAGCTACCCTCGAAGCATTGGTGCATGGTTAGTTAAGCGTGAGCATGATGTAGGCCATCATTTTTGTCCAGGTTTAGCTTTGTACCCGTTCCTATAATTTTATTCTCGCTAGCCCCGTTGTGCCTACCCCTCCTTTGATTCAGCTCCACTTTTATTTCACCAAAGCCTAGTAGCCGACCCTAGTCGCACACCCAGGTCTAGCTTTTCTATTTTCTAATTTCTTGATGGGGTGTTGATGCGGTGTTGTTCTTGGTGAAATGTGTGGTTGTGCTCCCATGAATTTATTTGCCGGAATTGTGCATAAGAAAAAGAAAAAATATTAAGAAAAGTTATAAAAAGAAAATTTGAAAAAGAAAGAAATAGAGGATGGCAAAGCGTACCTGAAAATTTGATTTGAGTTAGTTTATTTTGTGGCGTAGGCGGTGCACACACCCGTATTTCAAAAATTAAATCTGGGGGTGTGGTGTGCCCGCGTGTTTTGTGGTTAGGGGATAGACTCTTTTGGTGCTAGCTCAGCTGGGTTTTGTGCGTAGCCTTCATTTTTTTCCTTGATTACCCCACCATAACCCAAGCCCCATTACCACCCGAAGTCCTACGGACTTGCGCTTAAGGCAAACTAGTGTCGTGGAGAGAGTGCGAATGGGCAAGCTTATGGTCATCGATATTGGTGGATTCCTTTGGAGGTTGTCCCAAATACAGATCTTTGGCAATACTCGTCTTAGCGGATAGTCTATTTTCACCCTACGCATTACCAGAGGATTCACCACGATTCTGTTTTTGAGTAGCCATAGAATTTTTGTTATGCATGCTGAAAAGTATAAATTATTTTGTATGCTTAGAAATTTTCTCTACTGTATTTTTATGCCCGCGAGCGTGCGACTTCGCATGGTACCCTGGATCATAATTACTGTGTTAGTTAGTTCTTTTTCTAGTCTGCAAGGATCTTCTTTGCTCGGGACGCCCAAATAGGTAAGTTTGGGGGTATGATGAGTCCCGTTTATATAGTGTTTTGCGGACTCATCTGGGCTTGTTTTCATGACTGTGCACTTCACTTTTTGGTTATTTTCATTGATATTTCGTTCCTACTGCGTTTTGTATTTAGAGAACTTTTCTAGCCCATGGGTGCGCAATTGCGCATTCAATTGCTGGGGGTATGCACTTGGTGCTCCCTAGGGCTTGTTCCAGTAGTTTTTATTACATTTTTTTGATTGCTGGAAGGTCCACCTTTTTGAGTTTTTATTGTGTGCAGGTGGTGTGTTTTCCCTAAGTCTGGAATGCAGTTTTGAGGAAAATGCACGGTCATGCGTTTTCTTAGCACAGGGTCCTTTGTGATCGTGTGTTTTGTTTGTGCAGGAGAAACGTCGAGCTAAGCTCAATGAACTGAGCTCGATGATCTTAATGCATGGTTAACGCACGGTTTCTTCGGAACCATGCGCGAAGGAAACATACGGTTTTCTTGTAGCATTTGGTTTTCCCTATAGTGTGGTTGGTCGTGCATCTTCTTCACGCATGGGCGGAAGCGCCCGTGCGCGCATAAAATGCACAATTTCACCCGGTTGCCTGCTTTTTCTGCTCGCTGTCGTTACCCGTGCGAATTACTTCGCGCATGGGCGGAACTGCCCGTGCGTGAAGGAAACACACATGTCAACGCTTCTTCTTCCTCAGGCATTTTCTGGATATTAATATCGCACGATTCACGCACGGTCGTGCGCCTGACCGTGCGTGACCATTTTATTTCTGACTTTTACTATTTAAGCCGTAGATTTCTCCTGGACCAGGACAGCTTCGTTTCCCCCCGCCATTTCCGCCACTTTGTGCGGGAACTCGCCCCTCCAGCCATCGTTTTCTCTCTCCTCCTTAGAGGGTTGATCCGGCAAGCCTTTCTCCGCCAAAGAGCTTGCTAAAGCTATGTCTCCGACTACCATCGCCATTACCGACCTCCAAGCTGCTGTTTGAGTTCTTAGTTGCAGTACTTGTGAAGCATTTCACTCTGATCTGAATCAACAACTACAAAATGAAGAAGCTGGGTGTGAAGAAGGAAGTGACAGCCCTTCGGGATCCCGGATATCTTCCAAAGATCGAGCTAGGACGAGGCTCGACAACCCTCACTTCCGGCCGTGAATCTTTGAGAGTCTTCGAGTTCTTGGTTGTATTTCATCCCCTCTTTTCTTGGATTTACTTTAAAATGATCTTGTGCTAGTATGCTTTTGGTTTATTAACTATGTTTCGTTCAAGGTCTTGTTACGGTTTTGTACGGTGATTTCTTGTTCGTGATGTATGTTGATAAGTTTTCTCCTTGTTAGAGAGAGTTGTGTTTGAGTCGTTCTAGCGACTGCTAGAAGCGCGCGTTACGAAGAGGTGTTTTCGACCCTCGATAGTTTATTCGTCTCCGCTATTACTCTTTGGAGTAATTCACCCTGGCGACGCGGTGACGGCGACCCGCACTAATTTGATGCTGCTTAGTGTTGGAAAACCAAAATCAAACCCCTCGATTTTATTTAGCACTTTCATTCATTTCTCTGAAAGCAAAATCCATGCACCCTACCTGCACACCATGTGAGATCGATACTTGGGGAAGTTACTTCTCCATTTTATTACTTGGCCGTGAACGGTAATATTACCGTCAGCGCATCAAGTACCTGAAGAGAACACGCAAACACTAGCTAATCTCTGCAAAAAAAATTCAAAAGCAGGTAAATAAACATATAATGCAAATACCTGAGGAGAACTTGCGAACAACTACTAATCTTTGTAAAAGTGAAGTCAGAAGTAGGTAAATTTAAAAAATAATGCGATTACCAAAATAGAACTCGCAAACACATGCTAATCTATGCAAAAATGAAGTCAAAAACAGATAAATAAACATATAACACGAGTACCAGAGGAGAACTCATGAACATCAACTAATCTCTTCAAAAGTTAAGTCATAAGCAGGTACATTTAAAATATAACATGAGTACCAGATGAGAACTTGCAAACACCTACTAATCTCTACAAAAGAGAAGTTAAAAGTAGGTAAATAAACATATAATGCCAGTACATGAGGTGAACTCATGAGCATTTGTTAATATCTGCAAAAGAGTAGTCAAAATAGCTTAATTTTTAATATAACGCAAGTACCTGAAGAAAACACGCGAACATGTGCTAATTTCTATAAAACAGACTTCAAATGTAGGTAAATAAACATATAATATGAGTACCTGAGGTGAACTCGTGAACACATGCTAATCTCTACCAAAGAGAAGTCAAAAGCAGGTAAATTTAAAATATTATATGAGTAACTAAGGAGAACTCACAGACAACTGCTAATCTCTACAAAAAAGAAGTAAAAACCAGGTAAATTTAAAATAAAACAGAGTACCTGAAGAGAACTCGCGAACACCTGCTAATCTATTCAAAAGAGAAGTCAAAATTAGGTCAATTTTAAATATAGCGCGAGTAACTGAGGAAAACTCGTGGACACCTTCTAATCTATACAAAAAATAAGTAAAAAGATGGTGCATTTAAAATATAACACGTGTAACCAAATAGAACTCATGAACACCTGCTAATCTCTACAAAATATGTAAAAAGTAGTTAAATAAACTTATAATGCGAGTATCTGTTGAGAACTCGCGAACACCTATTAATCTCTTCAAATATGAATTCAAAAAAGGTAAATTTAAAATATAGCCCGAGTACCTGAAGAAATCTCGCGAACACCTGCTAATCTCTACAAAAGAGAAGTCAAAAGCAGGTAAATAAACATATAATGCGAGTATTTGAGGTGAACTCAAGAACATCTAATAATCTATGCAAAGTAGAAGTCAAAATTAGGTAAATTAAAAATGTAATGAGAGTATCTAAAGTAAACGCTCGAACACGTGCTAATCATAGCAATAGAGAAGTCAAAGTATTTAAATAAACATATAATGCGAGTACCAGAGGTGAACTCGCGAACACCTGCTAATCTCTGCAAAGCAGAAGTAAAAGCAGGTAAATTTAAAATATAACAAGAGTAATTAAGGAGAACTCACGGAAACATGCTAATCTCTAAAAAAGAAAATTAAAAGCTGGTAAATTTAAAATATAACGCAAGTACCTGAAGAGAACTAGCAAACACTAGCTAATCTCTAAAAAAGAAAATTCAAAAGTAGGTAAATAAACATATAATATGAATACCTTCGGAGAACTAGCGAACATCTGCTAATCTTTATAAAAGAGAAGTCAAAAGCAGGTAAATTTAAAATATAATGTGAGTACAAAAAGAGAACTCACGAACACACGGTAATCTATAAAAAATAGGATTCAAAAGAAGGTAAATAAATATATAACTCGAGTACCTGAGTAGAACCCGTGAACATTAGCTATTCTATTCAAAAGTTAAGTCATAAGCAGGTAAATTTAAAATATAATACGAGTACCTGAATAGAACTAGCCAACACCTGCTAATCTCTACAAAAGAGAAGTTAAAAGTAGATAAATAAACATATAATGCGAGTACATGTGGTGAACTCATGAACAACTGCTAATATCTGCAAAAGAGAAGTCAAAATAGTTTATTTTATAATATAATGCAAGTACCTGAAGAGAACTCGCAAACACGTGCTAATTTCTACAAAAGAGAAGTCAAAAGCTGGTAAATTTAAAATATTATGCGACTAACTAAGGAGAACTAGCGGACACCTGCTAATCTCTACAAAAGAGAAGTAAAAAACAAGATAAATTTAAAATATAACAAAGTACCTGAAGAGAACTCACAAACACCTGCAAATCTCTTAAAAAGAGAAGTCAAAAGCAGGTAAATTTAAAATATAATGCGAGCAACAAAGGAAAACTCATGGACACCTTCTAATCTCTGCAAAAAAGAAGTAAAAAGATGGTAAATTTAATGTATAATGCGAGTACCAAAGAGATCTCATGAACACCAGCTAATCTCTACAAAATAAATGTAAAAAGCAAGCAAATAAACATATAATGCGAGTATCTTTTGATAACTCGCAAACACCTGCTAATATTTGCAAAAGTGAAGTCAAAACAGGTAAATTTAAAATATAGAGCGAGTACTTGGAGGTATCTTGTCACAACCCACATTTTCTCCGAATTTAAGAAGTATCAGAGTATGAGAAAACATGCGTCGTGATGCCACGTCGAGCAGAGGATAATTGTCGACGCTCAGACGAACACCATCTAACTAGACTATGAAAATCTCATAAGTTTAATGATTAATTTTAAGGGCCGTATCCCTCGGCTCGGTGGATCATCTAGTCCACAGTTTAAAAACTATACTTATACGAGGCGGAAAATACTTTATTTATATTTGACATCCTATGAGAGTGCATAAGTGACCACCGAGGTCAACTTATACTATGCAAGACTCTAGATTTATATTACATTATAAGTAGGAAAATGATCTTGTTTACGTTGCTTGGAAAGTAGTGTATGAGTTTTATAAAACATGCTGATCATGAGATTTACTTATTGTAGTGTTTTAGGTTTAAAAATAACTAGCAACCTAGCATAAAATTTCCCAAGAGGAAGTAGACTATCTCCAGAAAAGGTAGCAGTAAAATAAACATATCTAGTGTCATAAGGTAAAACTACCAGTGGGCGCAAACAAACTGACACGAACCCACTGGCAAGCATGTATGTCTGTAAGAAAAAAAACAGAAAAACTACCTCATAGAAAAACCAAGAGAAAGATCCCTACAACTCAAGGGATCACCAGCAACACCACAACAAATCTAGCCCCCTACCCGGCTACTAATCAGAACCTGAGGCATTCAGAAAAGAAAAGAATACCTCAGCAAGTAAAATAAGAAAATCTGAATTAGGGCATAAATCAAAATGGGACAAAAGAGAATAAGTAAACATGAGAGTAAAAGCAAACACTGCCCAAAGTAAACAAAAGTACATCAAGTACCAGGTAACAACCACGAGCCCTGCACAATTCCTGTAGAGGCTACAAGGCAAAAGACAAGAAAACTTGCCACAATATGCTGCATTTAACCAGGAAGAAACACCTAACAATCCTAATTTGTGAGTTATTGGCAGTAGTAAACAAAGTGGACCTGAGTTGGTGACCAAAAATAGTTCCCCAAACCAAACAGTTCCAAAAGAAAATTCACTATGTCGGCATAAAATCACCACAAACCCAGCCCGTACCTGGGATAACTAGGGTGACGGCCACAGCAATACCCAGCACGTACCTGGGACTAAAAGTGGCGGCCACGGCTCACACACAAAACATCTCGCTCCTTTAGAGTGTCAAAACACCACTACCTGCCATAACCCATGATTCGGCCCTAAAAACAAGGAAGAACGAAAGGCTGACAAGACATTTCCCCCTAGGAGGTATACACTCGGGAAGAAAAGTAAGTGAAAAGAAATAAATCTTAGCCTACAGGAATCGTCGAACGCAGCTCGACGATTTTCGTCGAGCGCGGGAGAAACGTCGAACTCAGGAAAATCGTTGAACGCAGCTCGACGATTTTCGTCGAATCACAGGACACGAGAAATCGTCGAACTCAGTTCGACGATTTGCCTTTCGTCGATCACATGTCATGGGAAAAGTCGTCGAACGCCGTTCGACGATTTTCATTAACCGCAGGCCACAGGAAATCGTCGAACTCCGTTCGACCATTTTGCGTTAAATGCAGGCCATGGGAAAACATCGAATACACACCACGGCAAAATCGGCGAACTCCGTCCGACGATTTTCGTCGGACCCAGAACTAAGGCACATCGTCGAGCTCATCTCGACGATAATCGTCGAACCCAGATCGACGATTTCCGTCGAACTGGCTGCATTGAGTGCACCTCCAACTTTGTTTCTGTCCAATCTTCTTAGCCTAATTCAATCCTATTACTCGTAATTTAAGTAGGAAAACCCAATGCTACTAATTCTGTAACGCCCCCTATCCGTCACATAGCATATAGCAGTAGGTCCGGCCGGGGCCCGACGCCGTATGCCACAGACAGACCGGGTGGTTACTTATTGAAACCATCCAACTAATCTCAACGTCCTACACAGAGCATTCTAGCGGAAGCAGTTTATAAAAGTTGCATTAAAGAACCCAGCACTAAAGCATGAATGTCCACTAAACCAAATAGAAATGTAATACAAATACAACCGTTAGCCTTAAGGCCTTACAAAATGTTTCACTTGATATTACATGATTTACAAACCATGGCACGCAGGCCGGTCATATATGAATAAAACAGTAAACACTTCCAAATAGGCCTTATAGGGCCGGCTTCGCACTTGGGCTTTATCCCGCTATTGACCGCATGGTCAAGCAGCACCTGCAAGCAACATAAACACCGCACGGTGGCAAACAAAAAGGCAACGGTCAGGAATGCTGACCAAATTATAACAATCCCGCCCCTAACTCGGGGCGGCAATGCTCCTTCCCTGCAGTTTTATTAGCACAAGCGAGCAATATAATAGTATTCATTTCAACACAGGCGTAGGCTCACACGGCCACACACCCCGTGCACTCAGGGCACATTCTCGGTGAACCGGTCGATGTCACGTCTGTTAAATCCATGGACATTCCGGACGCACCACCGCCACTTTGACAGCCAAACATATGAGCAATTTGTCTTCCCGGCATGGGTCACGTCAATTTAAGCCATGGACCGCCGAAGACTCTCATCTATGCCAACGACAAGTGCCACGTAACCTTAGGTCTCTTTAACCCGAACGACATAGATATGGGTACGGTTCCATCTAACCCGTGCTCACGTCGCAACGACAATTTAGGCCATTTGCGCAGGTCAAACTTCTCCCGAGTCCCATTTTCGTCACATAATTTCACATAACTCGGTTATGTTCAAGTTGGCTCTCAGGCCTCGATGTTGGCAAGATCACGCATCTGCACAATTTTCCGGGTACACCTTAGGGTTAATCCCCAAGGCTCCCTGTTGCAATCTACCGTGTAGAAAACCCGAAAAACAACCAATAGCACGGAGTCTTCTCCGGCATTTATGCAATGCAACATCACCGATCTAGACCAATATGTCCGGGTAGGCTTCACACATCATGCCTATGTCCGTTCTCGCTTACGGACTCTAAACAACGGGGACTTCACATATCTACCCGAAGGAACGCCTCCAACTCACCGCAAACTCGCGAGAGCGGGCTTCCTATGCAAAGAAGGAGAGCTACTCATGCCCAAGATGAGATTCGTTACCCTAGCGTTCCTCTTTGGTGCCATTGAAAAGTAATCAGATGAAAAGCACCGCACTAGCTTTGCCTCCGTGGATCCGGAGTCGGCTCGCGATTCGGAGCTCCGAAGCTCCTCCAATGGCCGGATCTAGCTCCTTCTTCCTTCCTTGGCTCTCTACTTTCTCTAAGGTTTTAGAAAGCTAACCACTCATGAAAAGTGAGGGTTTCTAAGTCCAATCCCGGGTATATCCCTTCAGGAACAACCCCCAGCCGTTGGATCTCAAAATAACGAAACGAACGGCTTTGATTCGGGACTCAAATGCCCAATCTGGACCGAACACGGCCTGGCACACGCCTGTGTCTAGGGCTGTGTGCCTCATTCGCCGTCAAAATCGAATCACCTGGAACAACATACGGGTATTGAACACTCCCGTGTTCCACCTGACACGGCCGTGTGGCCGGCCGTGTACCCCCATCATTTTTCCCCGAAATCAACCCGAGCACTGCACGGGTTCGAGGACACGCCCATGTCCTTACCCGTGTCACCTTGACACGCCTGGGCTCCAGGCCGTGTACACGGTCTCAACACTCGACACTTCGTCGAGCGAAGATCGTCGACCTGCTGACACGGCCTTGGACACGCCCGTGTCCTAGGCCGTGTGTCTTGTCTCGACACAATATCGAGACCAAAGTGTCGACTCCTCGGGACGAGTATCGACACGGGTTGACACGCCCTGCGACACACCCGTGTCGTAGGATTTGTGCCATGTCTCGACACTTCGTCGAATGCAGAGTGTCGACTTCGCGGCTAAGTGTCGACACGGGTCGACACGCCCGTGTCGCAGGCTGTGTGCCCAGTCTCGACATAATGTCGAGACCAAAGTGTGGACTTCCCGACTTAGTGTCGACACAGGCTTGACACGCCCTGGGACATGCCCGTGTCCCAGGCCGTGTGCCTTCAGCCAGAACCCAAAACTGGCCCAAAACTTCCCCCGTCGCTCTTTTGAGTTTCGGGGCGTTACAACTCTCCCCCTCTTAAAAGAATTTTGTCCACGAAATTAGATAAAGGAACGACATGTACAAAACCAAAATTTGTACCTGAGCGGAACATCTCCGGATACTCGTCAAGCATAGTCTGCTCTCGCTCCCAAGAGAGCTCCTCACGACCGCAATTGTCCCATCGGACCTTGACCATCCCGATCTCTTTATTGCGTGGCCGCTTGACCTCCGAGTCCTCAATCCGCACGGGCTTTACTTTCGTCGTTAACCCACTATCAACCGGCGCTTGATCGACCGCGATCACTCGCGTAGGCTCTTGCACCGCCTTTTGTAACACCGAAATATGGAATACATCATGTAGACCACTAAGCTCCACTGAAAGCTTCAATTGATAGGCCACTTCACCAACTCGCTCCAGAACCTCAAACGGCCCAAGGTACCTCGGGTTTAGCTTTTTCAATCACCGCACCCGCGAGACACCCTTGAATGGCTTGATCTTTAAGTATACATAATCGCCCACAGTGAACTCCACGTTCCTGTGCTTGGCATTATAGTACTTTGCTTGCCGGTCCTGAGCGATAAGCAACCTCTCCTGAATGGTTCTCACCAAAGAAGTAGCATCCTCCACTTCGAATCGCTTATACAACTTGACTCACCCGTTTCCAGCTAGGACAACGGCGTGCTACAACTTCTATCATATAAAGATGGTCTTCCCATTGCTTTCTAAAATCCAAGAAACACGTGCGGAGCATGCTTTCCATAGTTCTATTGACCAACTCGGTCTGCCCATCCGTTTGCTGATGAAAGGCTGTGCTAAATTTTAACTTTGTCCCCAACATTTGATGCACAAGCCCCCCTACCATTGGATGTGAACCGCCCTTCTCGGTCACTCACGATGCTGCGGGGCACACCGTGAAGCCGTACTATATTATCCATATATAGTTTTGCTAACGTCTCCACCGGATCATCCTTCCTCTGCGGAATGAAATGCGACACCTTCGCTAACTGATCTACGACCACCCGAATGGCGTCGTGTCCCCTTTTTCGACCTTGGCAGACCGTGCACAAAGTCCATAGAGATGTCGTCGAATTTCCACTCCGGAATAGGCAGGGACTTAAGAAAACCTCCCGGCTTTTGGCACTCCGCCTTCGCCAAGGCGCATGTTTGGCACTTCTCTACGTAGAGCGCCACATCTTTCTTCAAACTAGGCCATCAAAACAGTTTCTTCACATCGCGGTACATCTTTGTGCTCCCCGGGTGAATCGAGTACTCGGTATGGTGTGCCTCGTACAACAATTCCACCCGCAAATGGATTGGGAATTTGACTCATCCAGAGCTTCTACCATGAACTGCTTCATATGGACATCCAAATCCAACGCCTGCCGAATCCGATCAGCCAGGTCATATTGGACTTCAGTCCAATTCAGTACTGCTTCAGCACTTGATTGCCTATCCACACAAACAATCTCCAACGCCTCCAACTCCCGCACCAACCCCTCATCATGCATCGATAGCCAATTGGCTTGAGCCGGGGCTCGGCGACTCAACGCGTCCACAATCGTATTGCCTTTACCAGGCACGTAGTGGATCTTGAATGTATAGTCTCCCAAGAACTCCATCAATCTATGCTACCGCATTTTCAGATCCTTCTAATTAATCAGATACTTCACGCTCTTGTGACCAGCGTAGAGATCCATTTTCACACCGTACAAAATTATGCCTCCACAGCTTCCAGGCAAAACTCACGGCCATTAACAACAAGTCATGGACCGGATAGTTCCTCTCGTGCACTTTTGGCTGTCTCGCGCCATAAGCTATTACACTTCCGTGTTGCAGTAGCACGCAACCCAAACCACTGCCCTAAGCATCACTATAAATCTCATAGCCTTCGGTTCCACTCGGCGAAGTCAGCACAGGCGCCGTGGTCAACCGACATTATAACTCCTCAAAAGCTCGCGCGCACTCCGGCGCCCAGAAGAACTTCTGCTCCTTCCTCGTCAAAGTAGTGAGGGGTAAAGCTATCCGCGAGAAGTTCTCTACTAAGCGCATGTATTAGCCGGCAAGCCCCAGAAAACTCCGGACTTCCGCTACCGTATAAAGCTCAAGCCACACCCGCATCGCAACAATCTTCGACGGATCCACTACAATACCTTCCTCACTCACTACAAGACCGAGGACGCCACTGAGGATGACCAAAACTCGCACTTCGAGAACTTGGCATACAGTTGACCAAAACACCTTAGCGTCTCCAAAACCAAAAGAAGATGCTTAAAGTGATCTTCCTTACTCTGCGAGTACACCAGAATATCGTCGACAAAGACGAACCCAAAATGGTCCAAGTACTCCCGGAAGGTCTGGTTCATCAGATCCACGAACACTGATGGCGCATTAGTCATCCCGAACGGCATGACCGTAAACTCGTAGCGCCCGTATCCCGTACTGAACGTTATCGTAGGGATATCACTCTCCCTTATCTAATTTAGAGTACGCCGTTGGCCCGACCAATTGATCACCAAGATCATCGATCCTTGGGATTGGGTACTTGTTATTTTCCGTCAACTTGTTGGGCTCCCGATAATTAATACATAGCCTCAAGCTTATGTCCTTTTTATTTAAGAGGGTCGGTGCGCTCCAAGGCGAAGGACTTGGATGCACCTACCCTTGCTCCAACAACTTTTAGAAGTTGCACCTTCAGCTCCGCCATTTCCTTAGGCGCTAGCCGATATGGAGAGCGTGACACAGGCTTTGCACCCGGTACTAGCTCAAACATGAAATCTATCTCCCGTCGAGGCGGGGCTCCATGAAGATCTCTAGGGAACACATCAGGGTACTCCTATACCACTGAAATATTAACCAACACGGGCTTCGACTTTGTAACCTCCACTAGTGTACAGAACAGCTCTACACCAGCACAAACCGCCTTCACCTCCTGAATAGCAGACACCAACGTGTTGCTCGACCTCTTCGAGCTCGTAAGGGTCGTCTCACGACTTGCTCCCAGCTTGACTGCCTTGCTACCGCAATCTATATAGGCTTACTTCTCCGATAGTCAGTCCATGCCAACTATAACGTCCACCAATGGAAGTAACGACGCTTGCAGATCGTACTCTTGATTCCCAATCCAAAACTAAGCGCAATAAATTCTACCCGCGCACAATGAGCACCATTGGACTATAACGCATCCAATTTGTCTCTTACCATCGAAGGAGGTACTCCGACGCACAATGTAATTCCTAATAAAGGAACGCGAAGCTCCCTAAACGAACGGTGATCTCGCAGATAAAGTAAGGTCATAACAAGGCTTAGCACCAGTAGTTCTAAGCTAACATGCATAAGAGCGACAAGTGTTTAAGGCAAAACTATCTTTAAACCATACCTGTCGTCACGACGGCGTGCTTCCTCCAGGGCTTTAGGCACTCACGAGCATAATGCCCCGGCTCCCCACATTTGAAACATGTGCCCGGGGTCTGACCCGTAGTCGCCCCAGAAGCACCAGAAGGAGCTGGACCCGAAGTCCTATGCTTCTTATACCATTTTCGATATACAGACTTTGAGGTGCTCGGCACTTTGAATGCCGTCTCCTTTGCATTTGTGTCCTTGACTGCTCCTGACATAGCTTTCTTGGCCTTCCTAGCACCGTTCCGACAGTCTCGGGCAAAGTGCCCTTCTTTCCACAAGTAAAACATGTGTAAGTAGCTTTGCTAGTCGATGTCATAGCCCCTTTCTCCAGCATTCTGCCGGATGCAGCTCTTATGGGGTTTGTATAGTTCGATACCATGGTCGCTGGCATCGGGAGGGTCTTCCTCAAATCTACCTCCAAAGATCTAGCTGATTCCACCAAGGCTCGGAATCCCAATAACTTTGGTCCTAGCAGTAGAACCCGTAACTCGGCACGCAGGCCATTATAAAATCTATCGACTGTAGTTTGCTTGTTATCCAACTCAAAGCATGGGTAGCAACTTATCATAAGAAATGCTTGCAAATATTCCTCAACTGTGTGCGCTCCCTGCACTAAATGCATATTCAGCTGCTGCTCCGATGGTCTACCAAAGGTCATCTGCTGCATCACGCCCACCGGCGTTGAAGCCGCAACAGGGGCGCAGGGTTGTACATTTCCTCCAAGCTGTGCACCCGTCATAGCGAACACCGCTTCTACGATCCTTCTAACGGTTTTATACGAAGGAGGAGTCTCAAATACCTCACCGGGTGCACTATGATCCTCAGAAATCGGACATTCTGGCGGTCCAGCACCGCTTCCGGTCACCTATAGTGGTACAAAACACCGTTAAGCGACCAAATAAAATTGCAAACAGCAATTATAGGAACACGCAGGTTCCTCAAACACGTGTATTTTCATTCCTAAGTGGACATTCATGGGTTCTTTTACCGTTATAACATGACGCACACAATGTGCCCACCACCCCTTAAAAAGAATTCGCCCACGAATTCATCGTAAGGGCGACCAAAACCAGTAGTCTGATACCAAATTGTAACGCCCCGTATCCGTCACATAACATATAGCAGTAGGTCCGGCCGGGGCCCGACGCCGTATGCCACAGACAGACTGGGTGGTTACTTATTGAAACCATCCAACCAATCTCAACGTCCTACACAGAGCATTCTAGTGGAAGCAGTTTATAAAAGTTGCATTAAAGAACCCAGCACTAAAGCATGAATGTCCACTAAACCAAATAGAAATGTAATACAAATACAACCGTTAGCCTTAAGGCCTTACAAAATATTTCACTTGATATTACATGATTTACAAACCACGGAACGCAGGCCGGTCATACATGAATAAAACAGTAAACACTTCCAAATAGGCCTTCGAGGGCCGGCTTCGCACTTGGGCTTTAGCCCGCTATTGACCGCATGGTCCAGCAGCACCTGCAAGCAACATAACCACCGCACGGTGGCAAACAAAAAGGCAACGGTCAGCAATGCTGACCAAATTATAACGATCCCGCACCTAACTCGGGGCGGCAATGCTCCTTCCCTGCAGTTTTATTAGCACAAGCGAGCAATATAATAGTATTAATTTCAACACAGGCGTAGGCTCACACGGCCACACACCCCGTGCACTCAGGGCACATTCTCGGTGAACCGGTCGATGTCACGTCAGTTAAAGCCATGGACATTCCGGACGCACCACCGCCACTTTGACGGCCAAACATATGAGCAATTTATCTTCTCGGCATGGGTCACGTCAATTTAAGCCATGGACCGCCGAAGACTCTCATCTATGTCAACGGCAAGTGCCACGTAACCTTAGGTCTCTTTAACCCGAACGACATAGATATGGGTACGGTTCCATCTAACCCGTGCTCACGTCGCAACGACAATTTAAGCCATTTGCGCAGGTCAAACTTCTCCCGAGTCCCATTTTCGTCACACAATTTCACATAACTCGGTTATGTTCAAGTTGGCTCTCAGGCCTCCATGTTAGCAAGATCACGCATCAGCCCAGTTTTCCGGGTGCACCTTAGGTTTAATCCCCAAGGCTCCCTGTTGCAATCTACCGTGTAGAAAACCCGAAAAACAACCAATAGCACGGAGTCTTCTCCGGCATTTATGCAATGCAACATCACCGATCCAGACCAATATGTCCGGGTAGGCTTCACACATCATGCCTATGTCCATTCTCGCTTACGGACTCTAAACAATTGGGGACTTCACATATCTACCCGAAGGAACGCCTCCAACTCACCGCAAACTCGCGAGAGCGGGCTTCCTATGCAAAGAAGGAGAGCTACTCATGCTCAAGATGAGAATCGTTACCCTAGCGTTCATCTTTGGCGCCATTGAAAAGTAATCGGATGAAAAGCACCGCACTAGCTTTGCCTCCGTGGATCCGGAGTCGGCTCGCGATTCGGAGCTCCGAAGCTCCTCCAATGGTCGGATCTAGCTCCTTCTTCCTTCCTTGGCTCTCTACTTTCTCTAAGGTTTTAGAAAGCTAACCACTCATGAAAGGTGAGGGTTTCTAAGTCCAATCCCGGGTATATCCCTTCAAGAACAACCCCCAGCTGTTGGATCTCAAAATAAGGAAACGAACGGCTTTGATTCGGGACTAAAATGCCCAATCTGGACCGAACACGGCCTGGCACACGCCCGTGTCCAGGGCCGTGTGCCTCATTCGCCGTCAAAATCGAATCACTTGGAACAACACACGGGTATTGAACACGCCCGTGTTCGAGCTGACATGCCCGTGTTCCACCTGACACGGCCGTGTGGCCGGTCGTGTACCCCCATCATTTTTCCCCGAAATCAACCCAAGCACTGCACGTGTTCTAAGACACGCCCGTGTCCTTACCTGTGTCACCTTGACATGCCTGGGCTCCAGGCCGTGTACACGGTCTCAACACTCGACACTTCGTCGAGCGAAGATCGTCGACCTGCTGACACGGCCTTGGACACGCCCGTGTCCTAGGCCGTGTGCCTTATCTCGACCCAATGTCGAGACCAAAGTGTCGACTCCCCGGGACGAGTGTCGACACGGGTTGACATGCCCTGCGACACGCCCGTTTCGCAGGTCGTGTGCCATGTCTCGACACTTCGTCGAATGCAGAGTGTCGACTTCACGGCTAAGTGTCGACACGGGTCGACACGCCCTGCGACACGCCCGTGTCGCAGGCCGTGTGCCCAGTCTCGACACAATGTCGAGACCAAAGTGTCGACTTCCCGGCTTAGTGTCGACACAGGCTTGACACGCCCTGGGACACGCCCGTGTCCCAGGTCGTGTGCCTTCAGCCAGAACCCAAAACTGGCCCAAAACGTCCCCCGTCGCTCTTTTGAGTTTCGGGGCGTTACAAATTCTACGGTTGAAAGGCTAGATACTACCCAAATAGAGGTTTAACAGGAACACTTTGATAAAAAGAAAACAAAACTACAGCAACACGGCCGGGAATTTGAGTTTCAGAACTTGAGAAAAAATTTAAAAAAAAGAACAAAAAGGAGCATTTCTGGTTTAAGTTCCACATGATTTTGACGGAAAACATAAAAAAATAAACAATCTCGGGAAAACATGGATGATTACAGCAAATTGACCATGAAAAGGAGAAGAAAAATTTGGCAAGGGTAGGAGCACCACTTGCCTCAAATACCAGTGATTTATCTTGCACAGCCCTTCCTCTCTCTCTTGGCGCCAACCGTAACAGCACCTAAACATGATTTCTATAGTTTTAAAGGCGGAGAAAGATCAAACTAGAAATTCTGAGACCCCTAGAAAACCACGAAAATTGAATCTCTTACCATAGGAAAGAAGGTCTAGGCGAGAGCACTATAAATCCTCTTTCGGAATCGAATTCTGTCCACTAACACTCCCAAAATCGGCATCTGAAGTGTTCATGCACGAAAACACAGAGGGGTTGAGCACCACCAGCTAACGGTTCGAACACCGGGGAATAGAGAGACTGCGAGTAGTGATCTACTAAGCGGATGAGGGCAGGAAGAACAGCAGGGCCGTGAACCACGACAACAACAGACTTCGCCCGTCGCGGCATGAATGCCTCTCTTGCGACGGGCTTTCCCTTGATTGAAGAAAGGCTTGGTTACAAGTGAAAGGAAAAGGTTGACAAGAGCAGAGCGAGGGGGAGTCCGCAAGGCACAAGATTCGAGTCCGCAGCTTGTAACAAGTACGCTTCTGGGTCCGAGTCAGCGTGCCTTGGGTGCACCACCTCCCCCCTATTTATAGGATTGGGGGCCTGCCCAAACGGGCAGGGCTAAAATAACCGGCTGCCCGGGGTACAGGAGAACCGGGCAGCGGTGATGGGAAGCAAAAAGAAAGAACACGCCAGTCCGCGCCGAAGGGGCGGACTGGGCTCGCGGACTGGAGCTTCCACTGCTGCTGGGCGAGATCCTGCTGGAGGGCAGCGGCCTGGGCGGACGAGACACTGCGTCCGCCGTTGTAGAGAATCCAGAGATCCCAAGTCATGGCGGACTGGGCGAACAGATCCTTGAGTCCACTGCTGGGGGACCATCCTTGGTGGCCGATTGGTACCTCTGCCGTACTGGAAGGAATGCCCAATTGAGTCCGCGAGTGTTGAAAGGGGGGGTTTGGCATCTTGTAGGATGTTGCGGACTGAGGGGTTAACATAATCCCCGCACATTTTAAAGTTTTCAGAAAACTTCGAAAATGTTTTCTTAACCGCCGAGTCCGCAAGCCTCGTAAATGCTGCCAGCGCTATAAATATCGCTGGAGGGCCTGGAACCATTGAAAATCCCGATCGACACGGGGCGCTATTCACCACTTGCGGTCTCCACTTTCCAGTCCGGCATGGCAAGGCTCGGAGCTTTCTTCTCTAGTCTCACTGCAAAAGGCGACTCAGCACTGACAACGCCTATGAAGACCAAGAAGATAATAAAGAGGTCAACAAGAAAGGATCCTGTCCGCCCTACAGGAGAGAGTTCCCTCAGCCAAAAGCCTGCGGAGAGAGCAGTCCGCCGCGCCGATACACCTGCTTGTGAGGATGCGACAATACTTGATGCTGAACCACTGAGAAGTGAAAAGATGGTGACTCTGTCGGACTCTGTCCCTTCCCCGAAAACTGCGACCTCGGCGGACACCGTTGGTGAACATATTGAGGCCGACATATCTTCTCCCAATGCCCAGGTGCCCATTGTTAACTTGGATGAAGAATATAGGCGGACTGAGGGAGAAGACGCTGGCAAGAATGCGCCTTCACAGGCATTGATAGTTGTGGATCCTGTGACTGTCCGCGAGAGTCAGCCCGACTTAGGAGGGGCCACCGCGGACTCCGCCGAGAAGAGTTCTAAAAGAAATAAGAGGAAGAGGGATGGGTTGACCATTGCCAAGCGGGTAGAGAAGAAACTGCGTGCGATGAAGGAGAAGAATGTCTCCAAGCGGACCGGAGATGCGGACTTACAACACAAACCGCGCGACAAAGAAGTTCCTGACAGCAATCTGGTTACACCGGAGGCCCAAATCCAGGGAGATAATTCCCTCTCCATGGTCAGTCTAACCACTGATGAGATATTAGATTCGATAGACGTCAATGAAGTAGATCTAATCAACGAATCCCTGCTGATTGTACTGCAGCAATCTGAGGCGGAGGCCACTGGGAATAAGTGTGACGAACTCCCTTCTTTGTCCGCTGCGGAGGAAGAAGAGAGAGAGAGGCTGAAGGAGAAAGATAGAGGAGCAGAAGAAGCAAATTGCTGCTCAAGTAGCCGCTGTGGGGGCGGCCTCGAAGTAGGTCGCGGCGGATAAAACCGCTGAGGATCTGTGGACTGCTGCGGAGCTACTGCGGTCAGGTAAACTTCAACCGACGCCTAAATACTTTAAGCGTTAGTGGCTTTACAGGTCGCCGCCGCGGACGTCAAGACCAATCAAAATCATCACCGAGACGGACGATATTGTGGTTTCAAAAAGTTTGGCTGCTGAGAAAAGAGCAAAGGTTCATCGCGAATGGAAGAAGCGGTTAGGCATTTTTGACCCGGAGCGGCAAGGTAGCCTGTCATTTTCGATAGTCGGCAACTCGCTGCGGCTATATCCAAATGTGATCTTTTATCCTTTCTTTGAGTCCGCCGCGAACTGCCTTTAAATGTGAAGTTGACTTTGTTTGTTGCAGGTAGAAAGTCGCCGCCGGGCTCCATCGAGAGTGGCGAGATCGTGGTCACACCGAATACTGGTGCCGACGCGCTCTCGCATGTGGAATCCGCGGGGGATGAGCCACCCAGCCTGAACATTATTAAAGAGTTAGAGAAGAAATTCCAAGCTGAAATGCAATGTGTTAAAGCAGAGTTAGAGAAGTCAGAGGAGCGCGAGAGGGCGTCCGCGGCGCATGAGAAAGCATCCGCATAGCGTGAGAAAGCCCTAAAAGACCAGATCGCCAGCATCTCGAGGGCGCTGGAGAGGTCTGAAAGGAAGAAGAAGAGGCTCGTGTATGATGTCTGATTCTACAAGGGCAAGCGCTTGGCGTCAGTGCGCGAAGAAAAGGGGAAGCAGGCTGCTGAAGTTGCTGAGCAGTGGCCGCGATTGTCAGATCGCGCTGCTCCAGAGATCGCCGCACCGACAGGCGGTGTCCAACAGGCTGCAGATGAGGAGCCGAGGCCGGCGGCAGAGCCAATGGTGCGCCTCAGTCGGGTAGACTGGGAAGCTGCCCATATGCACCAGACCATAATCGTTATTCATCATCACCTCTGCCGCGTGTATAGCGAGATTCTTCAGATAAGCGACCAAGCAGCTCACTTATGCAGATATAGGGCGGAAAGGCCAGCGCGGACCGAGACTAGGGACCGCTGAGTCCGTGACGCCCTGAGCTTTTATTTGGTTTAATTGTATAATTTTTTGTATAATTCTGCTTCAAACAACGCTTGTGTTGTAGACTGAACTCTGTTGCGATCTGTGCGGACTCAGATTATATATCCGCAAATTATGTAGCTTAATCCTTGGCGTGATCTGTGGCGAATTGTGCGGACTAATGTTGTGTCCGCTTCTCGTTATTTAAACTACAGGTGGGAAATACTCCGAACTAAGCGGATTGAAATTGTATCCGCTCCTTGTGACTTGCCGGGAGGAAAAAGCGCGATCTGGGCGGACAAAAAATTGTGTCGGCCACCACTTTTTGCTTTGAATTTTCCTTGGCATGTGAATTTGTGCTTGTATCCGCATTATTGTTTGGCTGTGCTTTAATTTTTTGCGGACTGTGCGAATTGAAACTGCGAGCTGTGCAGCCTGGTCAAAAAGCTGTCAGACCCTTTAGCTATAAATAGGGCCTTCCGCTCTCTTCTATGCAGGAAACAGCTGAAGTAAAAGGAACCCTGCGGCCTGCAAAATGGTGTCCGCGCGTACTGATGCTGCTGTCGCCTTCCACTCCGCCAACCACAGGAAATGCACATTGGCAGAGGCCGACCTAGAGGCCTTTGTCGAGAAGAAGATGGCAAACTCGAATATCCTTGTCCGCCTTCCCTCCCATCAAGAAAGGCTAAACTTCTCAACCGCAACTCAGATCGCCATCCCAGTGGACCACTTTGATAGCGGATTCAAGTTTCTGCTTCTATGGGAACTCGCCGCCATCTTTGAGCACTATGGAATGGTGCCTGGCCAGCTTGCACCGAATACACTCGCTGCGATCTGCAGCTTTATCTACTATTTGCGATCTGAAAAGGTCGCTTTTTCGATGAATGTCTTCCGCAAGATATTCTCTGTCTGCTCCATAACCGCTTCTGGAGGCCGCCCCTACAAGGGGGTGATATATTTCTACTGCAGGGGGATGAAGGTTGTGGGCCTTCCCAACAAGATCCACAACTGGACCTCTAGGTTCCTGATCTTTGAGGGCGACCTAGGGTTCGCACACACCTATCCGCATGTGCGCGCGGACTCTGCCTTCAAAAGCGTGCAACTGGATGACTTGGAATCCGCCATTGTCGAGTTCTTGGCCAACGCCAGGCTTGACATCGAGCATTACATTCCGCTACTGGCGAGCTTAGCGGATGTTATGCCCGAAGAGAGTAAGTAGCTTCCGAACTCAGCTTTTGCATCCGCCACGACCTTGGTGTGTAACCCATCTGTTTTTTGCAGCGACCTTGGCGGTACCCGCCAACTTGCCGCAGACGCCTAGCGGCTTTGTTCCTACACAGAAGGAGAAGAAAGAAGCAGTCGCAAGGAAGAGGAAGGAGGAAGGGGATCCCGCGGCGGATTACTCTTCCTCTGAAAGCTTCACCATGAGCGGCTTTGGCATTAGCCAGAAGGATCTTAGTGGGAACCCTATGGTCCACTGGCATAGCAAGAACAAACACGTCCGCCTGTCCACAGCGCTCCCTTCGTGGAAGAGTCCGCGGATAACTCGCCACGCCCATATTGCGATCTCCGCGCTCTACGGAAAGCACAACTTGAGCGACCTTAAGAAGGTGCCCGCCGCCGACCTCCCTCTGCTAGCCTCTCAGGCCGCTGCGAACAGCGTGGTCACGAACCACTATGTTGCCACCCTGGCCAGAGACCTGTTAAGGCAGAATGAACAGCTTCAAAAAGATAATAAGGCGCTAAAGGAGAGGAATGCGCAGTTGGGAAAAAGGGTTGCTCAGCAAAGAGAAGAGCTCGGGGTGAGTTGAATTCGCAGCGGCCTTAATTTGCTATCTGTCGCGATCTGTCTGACTTTTGCTTTTGTTTTGCGCAGGTCGCCTATGACTTAGAAAACAACAGCTTCCAGGTTGCGATGCTCCCTTTCGTAAAGGAGACCGTCGAGGTCGCCATTGAGCGACTTATCCGCGACGGCTTTAAAAAGGAGGGAGTGGATGGCATCCCTTTCTTGGAGCTCTTCCCTGAGTTGGCACCACAGGTCGCGGCGATGGAGAGGGCTAAAAAGGGCAAGAACATCATTGAGGAAGAAGGCGAAGAAGAAGAGGAAGAAGAAGAAGAAGAAGACGGAAGGCAGGGCGAAGGGCAAAGCGCCAAGGAAACAACGGACAATGCTGCCTCGAGCCAGCGAGTAGGGGAACTGTCCGCCGAGTCCGACACCTCTGCATCCTCCTCTGCTACCGGGAGCTCGCATAGCGGGTCCGCCTCAAGTACAGGATCAGATAGCAGCGGAAGCGGCTTGGGGGGCTACTCTCCAAAAGTCGACATTGTTGGCGAAAGCCCTGCACCTACAGAAAAAAAACAAAAGACTATAGATTGATTAATGTACTTTTATCTTTTTTGGTTTTTGTAAATGGGGCGGACGCAAGATCGCAGTCCGCCGAACATATAGAAAGATGTAAATAGTTTTTGATGAAATAGAAAGAAAGGATATTTTTGCATGTGTGCTTCCTGCAATGTTCTTTTTCCACGCTCACCGCACCGACACTTAGCAGTCTGCACGACACACTGATAAATCTGAGCTTTTTAACTTGCTGATTAGAGACAATTATTGTCCGTCATTGGAAAGAGAAGAAATTGTCAGGCGGACTCTGTTGAGTTCCAATTACAGTCCGAATGATACTAAGATCATTTATAACGAGTCTTGCTGATTAGAGAATTCAACTTATCAATCCATTCAATGTCCGCCTTAAAAAATGAAAACGAAAATAGCCAGCTGATAACAATGTCAGATGGACTTCATTGAGTTCTAGTAGCAGTCCGCAATTCCCTTTATTAACTTATCAAATGATAATATATGAAAACCATTCCGCGGACTTAGCTGATATAATTTCGCAGTTCGCATATATGCCAACAGATAATCTATAGCTTGCGGTCTCAAGGAAACCGTCGGACTGAGCGGATACAGAAAACCAGCCCGCCCAAGATAGAAATGACCTATAGCTTGCGACCAGGTGGGCAGGTGCACATGGCATTGCTTTCCTCACCAGGCCACAGGCTATACGATCAACCCAAAGAAGCTGGTGGACTGCGCGGATACAGAAAACCAGCCCGCCCAAGATAGAAATGACTAATAGCTTGCGACCAGGTGGGCAGGTGCACATGTCATTGCTTTCCTCACCAGGCCACAGGCTATACGATCAACCCAAAGAAGCTGGCGGACTACACGGATACATAAAACCAGTCCGCATATTATAGAAGAAATGATCTATAGCTTGCGACCAGGTGGGCAGGTGAGACGGAGCGGCATACTTTCCTCACCGGGCTACAAGCTATTAAATCAACCCAAACAGGCGGACTGAGCGGATAAGGAAAACCAGTCCGCACATAATTCCCTGCGAAGAGCAAGATGCTCATTTGGCGGAACGGTTCCCTGCCCTCTTGCCTGGAGTACAGTCTAAGCTGTGGGTCTCCTGCAGGCACTGCTCGAGGGTACCATGGAGTGTTCGAGGGTTACAAGCTAAGATGACCCGCGGGCAGGTGAGCCGGAACGGCATACTTTCCTCACGCGATCATCGAAGTTGTAACGATATCCCGAATGCGGCATGGTAGAGCTTTACTCCCACCCAGCCCTCCATAATGCAGACGGTGGGGTCAGGTACTTGTCGGGATCCGAAGTCCAGAATCCAACCGCACTAGAGCGTGCAAGCTCCCACTATACGGTGCGAAATCTCCTCGCAACACGTGGTCTTCGTGGTGTTACACTAATGACAACAGCTCTAGGGGAGGTCTAGCTGAACTCGGCAATGTCTCCTGGTATCAGGGAACCGTTATAGGTCTTTGGGAGAGAGAAAACACTAGAAAAAAGTGTCAGTATGGATCCTTTGATTAATAAAATGTATTTGCAAAGCAATCCTAAGAAAGAAAAGGGAGTTCAGGCGCAGAACCATTTTTGGAATCTTTATTAGCGTTTCATCTGTTATGATTACATGGACAAAACACTTGAAGAAGCGTTAGCAGGCAGTTTCTATTCATAATAACTCTTGAAAAGGATATACAAAGTAGAAAAAGGGAAGTTCAAGAATAGAACCGGTTGAGATCATCCCCACTCCATGTGTGTGGTATATCCTCTCCTTCGTATGTCTGCAAGCGGTAAGCGCCACTCTTTAACGCTTCTTTGATAACAAAAGGGTCGGCCCAATTTGGATTAAGCTTTCCGACTGAACCAGCTCTTGCAGAAGCATCAATCTTCTTTAGAACTAGATCTCCCACTTGAAAGTGTTTGATCCTTACGTTCTGATCAAAGTAGCGGGCCATCCTCCTTTTGACCTCCTCCTGCCTTATGGCTGCTTGATCTTTGATTGCCTCAATGTGTTCCAAGCTGAACCTCATCTCTTCATTATTCAACTCAAGCCAGTCCTCAATGCCTTCTCTTGCAAGTAGAACTCTGGGTGACGGGACTTCAAACTCAACTGGAATGAGTGCCTCTGAGCCATGAGAAACTTTGTATGGAGTCTCCCCAGTTGCGGATGATGGTGTTGTCTTAAGGGACCAGAGGACTGATGGAAGCTGATCAGCCCAGCTGCCCTTGAGATTCCGCACTTTCTTTTTGAGCAAACTGAGGATCTGCTTGTTGGCTGCTTCTACTTGGCCATTGCTTCTGGGATGATGAACTGATGCAAACCGCAGCTCTGTCCCGATCAGCCTGCAAAAATCTATCATCTCTGAGTTGTTGAATTGTGGCCCATTATCAGTGATTATTGCCATAGGTATCCCATGCCGACAGACAATCTCTCCCCAAATGAAGTTTTTGACGATCTGAGTAGTTGTCTTTGCCAATGCCTTGGCTTCGATCCACTTGCTGAAGTAGTCGATCATTACGATGATGAAACGTCGTTGCCTGCTTGCCAAGGGAAAAGGACCAATGAGATCCATCCCCCAAACCGCAAAGGGCCAAGGAGTTGCAATCGACCTGAGGGACTGAGCTGCTTGGAGTTGAAGTGGAGCGAACTTCTGACATTGAACGCACTTTCTTACATAGACCTCAGAGTCTTTCTTCATAGTGGGCCAGAAATATCCATGCCGCAGGATCCGTCTTTCCAGGGTTCTTCCTCCCGAGTGGCTTCGACACTCTCCTGAATGAACTTCTTGCAAAACAAGGGGAGCTTCTTCTTCTGAAACACACTGGGGCATGGTAGAGAGGAAGGTTTTTCTGTAGAGGACTCCTGCCACTAAGAAGTAGTGAGCTGCCTTTGGCTCCGTTTGGTTGGGCTATTGCTGATGGAAAGCTGCTGATGAACTGTTGCTGATAGAAAAAGTGCTGATTCTGGAAAACAGAGTTTTGTTAAAAAGTTGTTTGGATACAAAACGGAGTTTTGAGTCAATTTTTTTTTCTAATGCAAATTTCGGATCTGAATTTTCCTGTAATTTTCGTTCATCCTCAATTTTTTGAGAAGAAGAAGAAGAAGAAGAAGAACCGGCGTGCGGTTGCGGCGTACGGTTGCGTCTTGCGGAGCTCGCCACGGTTGCGGCGTGCGGAGCTCGAGCTGTAGGGTTGCGGGAGAATGCCATGGAGAAGAACCGGAGATTGCGGCATGCGGAGCGCGCCACGGTTGCGGCGTGCGGAGCTCGAGCTGTAGGGTTGCGGGAGAATGCCACGGTTGCGGCTGAACGCAACATTTTACAACGGATCGTGATCAATAGAAAACATCGGAATTTTAGAACCGGCGGTTCTTGAAACAGCAACGCCAAACATAACTTATGCATAAAATTGAGGTGCGGTTCAAACGCACCGGAGCCAAAAAGCCAAACCAAACGCTACCTTTATTCTGAACTTTTTCTTATCTTTGACTGAATGGTGGTATTTTCCCGTTGACAGATAGAGAATGAATGGGTCCATCCAGGAGGCACGTTGATCCACTTGCATCAAATCTCCTTCCACCACTGTCGGGCAGAAGGGCTCGGAAGTTGTTCCTCCTGAAGGCATCCCATACTTGGAAAGAAAATCTGCCTCCTCATTTTCTGTTCTAGGGATATGCTCGATGGTAAAGCTCTTGAACCTGTCGACTTCTATCTTCACAAGAGCTAGATATTTCTTCAAGATCGGCTCTCTTATTTCGAAGTTACCGAGGACTTGTGAAGCCATTACCAGAGAATCGGTTTTGATATGAACATGATCGATTCCTAGTTCCGTTGCAAGCCTCAAGCTTGCTAGCAAAGATTCACACTCGGCCTGATTATTGGTTACCGGAAAGTAAAATTTGATTGCCTGCTCCAGTTTGACTCCGTTTGGATTAATGAGAAGCACTCCTGCTCCAGAAGAACTTCTGCCTGAGGCACCATCAACGTAGATGGTCCAAGCCAAAGGTGACCTTTCTGCTCGATCAGAACTGGACTCAGGCATGTCGATTAAGAAATCTGCTAGGACTTGAGCTTTAATGGCTGTCTTGGGCACATAAGAGATTTCAAATTCACTCAACTCTATTGCCCACTTAGCTAGCCTGCCAGAATGCTCTGGTTTTTCCAACACACCCTTCAAAGGCTGATCGGTGATGACTTGAATTGAATGTGCTTGAAAGTACGGAAGGAGCCTGCGAGCTGACATGACTAGCGCCAAGGCTAACTTATCCAAAATCGGATACCGTGTCTCAGCACTCTTCAGGATATGGCTAACATAGTAAACTGGGAATTGCTTCCTGCTCTCTTCTCGAAGCAGAACGGAGCTGACGGCCTCAGGGCCAACCCCTAGGTACAAGAAAAGAATCTCTCCTGGCCGGGGACTCTGAAGAAGGGATGCTGAGGTCAGTTGCATCTTCAACTGCTCAAAAGCTTGGGAGCATTCTTCTGTCCACCCAAACTTGGATGCTCGTCGGAGGGTTTTAAAGAAGGGAGCACTCCTATCTCCAACCCGAGAGAGAAATCTTGCAAGACCTGCTAGCCTTCCCCCTAACTGCTGAACGTCCTTAGGCGAACGAGGGGTATGCATTTCAAGAATGGCTTTCACCTTATCAGGATTGGGGGCAAGTCCTTCCGGAGTAAGGAGATGACCAAGGAACTTCCCCTTACTCACCCCAAAAGTGCATTTCAAAGGGTTAAGCTTCATTTTGTATCTACGCAGAGTAGCGAACGTCTCTGCTAGATCTAGCAAGTGCAGCGAAAACGACTTACTCTTAATCAAGAGATCGTCTACATACACTTCTAGGTTCCTCCCCTTCTGATGGTTAAACACACGGTCCATCATCCGTTCGTAGGTTGCACCGGCATTTTAAGCCCAAAGGGCATCACAAGGTAGCAATAGCAACCATCATTAGTAATGAACGACGTGTGAGGAACGTCAGGCTTATGCATTCTTATCTGGTGATAACCAGAAAACGCATCTAAAAAACTCATATAAGAGTACCCTACCGCGGAATCAACTAAAGAATCTATCCGAGGCAAGGGGTAGCAATCTTTAGGGCATGCTTTATTAAGTTTGGTAAAATCTACACACATTCGCCATTTTCCCCCGGGGTTTTTAGCCATTACAACGTTTGATATCCAGGTGGGATATTGAATTTCTTAAACAAAATTAGCCTTGAGGAGTTTTGCAACATCCTCCCTTATTGGCTCTGCAAGCTTTGTAGCTATGTCCCTCTTCTTTTGTTGTATTGGCTTGCAGTCGGGATCAACATTCAAGTGGTGGCATGCAACATCAGGATCCACTCCTGGCATGTCTTCTGCTGACCAGGCGAAGACATCCAGGTTATTCAGCAAGCAGGAAATCAACTCGGCCTTTTGATCTTCAGGTAACTCCGAGTTGATGGAGAGCTTCCTCTCCTCCCCCTCAGCAATGGGGACTCCTTGCGTCACCTGGGCAGGTTCCAGGTGAGCACCTTCATCAGCAGCAGCTTCTGAACTGGGAGAGGCTTCTGCAGCTGCTGTTGGAGCAAGGTAAGGGCTGGCTTCAACCATGTTGACAGTGCGGACGTAGCACTCCCTTGCTCTCCTTGGGTCACTCCTGACCCGACACATCCTTCCATCTGTAAAGAACTTGATGGCGAGGTGGTAAGTAGAAACCACCGCTTGATACTTGTTTAATAGGGGCCTGCCGAAGATGGCATGGTAGCTGCTGGGGGCGTCAACCACTATGAATTGTACTTGCTTAGTTGCCCCTCCAAGCTTCACGGGCAGGATGACGCTTCCTTCCACCTCTTTTCTCTCTCCTGAGAAACCATAGAGTGGCCCCTCAGTGGAAAGTAGAGGCTTTCCAGTCCTCAGGGCCTCAAAAGTAGACTTGAACAGGAGGTTGACAGAGCTGCCTGTGTCAACAAGAATTCTATCAACTGTAAAGTCCCCAATCACAGCCTGAATTACAACTGCATCATCAAATGGATTGGCTGTTTTTGGTAGATCTGCTGGACCAAAGGTGACAACCTCACTTGGAGGAGCAATGGAAGAAGAAGAAGAGGCCACCTCTGCCCGGGTGACCCTTGAAATTGACGATTTCCGAGTAGACTCGGTCCCTGCTCCACCATGAATGAAGAAGAGGCGTCGCAGAACCCCTTCATCATTTGCGTCGAAGCACTCTACCGGGACGTTGATCGGCCCCAGATGGCCTTCGTCCTCTACATCCACACATTCCTGGTATGCCTCAGCTACTTCTTTGCCCTTTGAGGTGGATGACTTCGAAGAAGAAGGAGAATCCTTCTTGGCCAAGTCAATCTTGCCCTCGGCAAGCAGCATCTCTATCAGCATGTGATGGGCCTTGCAGTCCTCGGTCAAGTGGCCCTTTTCTTTGTGGAACTGGCAATATTGTGCATTATTCCTTGGCTTCCACATTTTCTGAGGAAATTGCCTCTTTTCTTCTGATCTCCTTTGCAAGATCTGGATGACTTCGTCAAGGTCCAGATCTGCAATGTCCTCCATGGGGCTTGCATCAGATTGGCCCGGAGCAGGCAAGGCTGCTTGTTGGAGGATGGGAAGAGCTTTCAATGGAACGGTGGGAGTGGCGGCCAACGACAGTCTCTGCTCATGAAACTGTTGATGGCCTTGGAAAGGTTTCTTGTTGCGGAAGTTCCTGCCTCTTTGAGACGGAGGCTGGAAGTCTGGGCGAGGGGACTTGCTACGAGAGGAAGAAGCGGAGGCATCCCTTTCTTCAGCCTTAGCTGTCAGGGATGAGACATAAGTTGGATTAGCATTTTCTCCTTTAATGAAACGGTTGACCATGGCGATCAACTCTTGATAAGTCTCAGGTGCCTTGGTTGTTGCTTTAAACTTCAGGGGGCCTTCCCGGAGGCCATGGATCAAGGCGACCTTGTAATAGTCGAGGTTCACATTCCTTACCCCTTGGATCTCTCTCTGAAAGCGATCAACGAATCGCGCCACTGATTCATTATCCCTTTGTTTGATTTCAAATAGGGCAGCTGGCCCATTCTTCCTCTTTCTCGAGGTAGCAAACCTCAGCAACAACTAGCTGCGAAGCTCTGCGAAAGAAGAGATTGTGCCCGAAGGCAGCTCATAGAACCACTCTCTCGCCTGTCCTTCGAGAGTGGTAACCAGGAGTTTACACTTGATAGCATCTGAGAGGCATCTCAAAGCAACTGCCCCCTCAAATGCTTGGAGGTGAGAGACTGGATCAGTCCCTCCTGAATAGAATGGGATGCGAGGCTCCCTGAAGTTGCTCGGAGCCGATTCCCATCGGATTCGGTCAATGAAGGGAGATGAGGTCTCGAACTCTGCGGGGTAGAAGGGGCGGACTGAAGCCGGGGAGTCCACGGGCTCGACGGACTGGCGGTCAGCAAAATGAAGCTGGCGGGCAGGAGTGCCCCTGGCAGCTTCTCTGAAGAGATTTCTAAAAGCAAACTGCTCCTCCTGAGGGCGCAGAGGGGCGGCGGACTGAGTAGGGTTATGAGGAGTGGCTGGCGACTGCTGAAGCGGAGTTCGGCGAGCTGGAGTATGGCGGACTGTCGAGTCTGCTGGATCTGCTGCGGCCTGAGGACCAAGCCGCTGGGCTAGCGCGAGCAGGGCTTGGCTGATTGCGTCGAGACGCTGGTCAGTCTGCCGGCGGGACTGCTCGGCCTCAAGGAGAGCTTGCACAATTGTGTCCCAAAGAGAGTCCTCTGAAGAACTGGAGCGGTCTGAAGAGCGGGCTCTGCGGTCTGACATTTCCATCCGCTGAATTCGAAACACTACTCGGATCTAAAGGTCGCGTGTTAACTATTGATGCACGGAAACACAGAGGGGTCGAGCACCACTAGCTAACGGTTCGAACACCGGGGAATAGAGAGACTGCGAGTAGTGATCTACTAAGTGGATGAGGTTAGGAAGAACAGCAGGGCCGTGAACCACGGCAACATCAGACTTCGCCCGTCGCGGCCTGAATGCCTCTCTTGCGACGGGCTTTCCCTTGATTGAAGAAAGGCTTGGTTACAAGTGAAAGGAAAAGGTTGACAAGAGCAGAGCGAGGGGGAGTCCGCAAGGCACAAGATTCGAGTCCACAGCCTGTAACAAGTAGGCTTCTGGGTCCGAGTCAGCGTGCCTTGGGTGCACCACCTCCCCCCTATTTATAGGATAGGGGGCCTGCCCAAACGGGCAGGGATAAAATAACCGGCTACCCAGGGTACAGGAGAACCGGGCAGCGGTGACTGGAAGCAAAAAGAAAGAACACGCCAGTCCGCACAGAAGGGGCAGACTGGGCTCGCGGACTGGAGCTTCCACTGCTACTGGGCGCGATCTTGCTGGAGGGCGATGGCATGGGCGGAGCAGACAGTGCGTCCGCCGTTGTATAGAATCCAAAGATCCCAAGTCATGGCGGACTGGGCGAATAGATCCTTGAGTCCGCTGCTGGGGGACCATCCTTGGTGGTCGATTGGTACCTCTACAGGACTGGACGAACTGCCCAATTGAGTCCTCGAGTGTTGAAAGGGGGGGGGTTGGCATCTTGTAGGATGTTGCGGACTGAGGGGTTAACATGAAGGGTAACAGGATTGGCATTTTTTCTTCCTCTCAACACTGCGACGGTTACTCTTTCAAGGAAGGAGACAGTGAATAGTCTCGATTTTGTCTGAGGATTTATATATGTGCATGGACGGGTCTAATCAACCTTAACCGCCACCTAAAAGCCACTGGTTCATGTCAGCTTTAATAATTAATCATTTACATCCAATAGTATAAACACACCAAAATGACCCGAAACCAAACCACCTCGGAATCCGACGAAATTCGCACCGTAGCTAAACACCCACGCTACAAACGCAACGGAGAAGTCGAAATCAACTTTCGACGATCAAAACTCAAGTTATCACTACCCGAAGCCAAAACACAAGCATCCTCCGAGAGGCCTCACCGGTCACCAAAACAGACCCGGCTTGTTAGGGGATCTTGCCAAAAAGGCTACCAAACACCCACACAAGGAAACTAAAGAGCTAAGACCACACTCTAACAAACGAGAATTAAATAATCGCAGAAAAAACAGGGGCATTACATATCTCTCGAACACCTGCTTATCTCTACAAAAGAGAAGTCAAAAGTAGGAAAATAAACATATAATGTGAGTACCTGAGGTGAACTCAATAACATCTACTATTCTATGCAAAAGAGAAGTCAAAAGCAAGTTAATTAAAAATATAATACGAGTATCTAAAGTGAACTCGTGAACACGTGCTAATCTTTGTAAAAGAGAAGTCAAAAGTATCTAAATAAACATATAATGTGAGTAACAGAGGTGAACTCACGAACACCTACTAATCTCTGCAAAACAGAATTCAAAAGCAATTAAATTTAAAATATTACACGAGTAAATATGAGAACTCATGAGAACTTGCTAATCTCTATAAATGAGAAGTAAAAAGTAGGTAAATTGAAAATATAACGTGAGTACCTGAAGAGAACTCGCAAACACTAACTAATCTTTACAAAAGAAAAGTCAAAAGTAGGTAAATAAACATATAACGCGAATACCTGAGGAGAACTCGCGAACATATCTTAATCTCTGTAAAATAGAAGTCAAAAGTAGGTGAATTTTAAATATAACATGAGTACCTAAAGAGAACTCGCGAACACGCGGTAATTTTTGCAATATAGAAGTCAAAAAGAAGGTAAATAAACATATAACACGAGTACCTGAGGAGAACTCGTGAACATTAGCTAATCTCTTCAAAAGATAAGTCATTAGCAGGTAAATTTAAAATATAACACGAGTACCTGAAGAGAACTAGCAAACACCTGCAAATTTGTACAAAGGAGAAGTGAAAAGTTGGTAAATAAACATATAATGTGAATAGATGAGGTGAACTGATAAAAAATTGCTAATATCTGCAAAAGAGAAGTCAAAATGTTTTAATTTATAATATAATGCAAGTACCTGAAGAGAACTCGCGAACACGTGCTAATTTATGTAAAATAGAAGTCAAAAGTATGTAAATAAACATATAATGCGATTCCATGAGGGGAACTCGCGAACACCTCCAAATCTCAACAAAAGAGAAGTCAAAAGCACGTAAATTTAAAATATTACGCGGGTAGCTAAGGAGAAATCGCGACACCGGCTAATATCTACAAAAGAGAAGTAAATACCATGTAAATTTAAAATATAACGGAGTACCTGAAGAGAACTCGCGAACACCTGCTAATCTCTTCAAAAGAGAATTCAAAAGCAGGTAAATGTAAAATATAACGCGAGTAACTAAGGCAAACTCATGGAAACCTTCTAATATCAACAAAAAAGAAGTAAAAAAGATGATAAATTTAAAGTATAACTTGAGTACCCGAAGAGATCTCATGAACACCTGCCAATCTCTACAAAATAGATGTAAAAAGCAGGCAAGTAAACATATAATGTGAGTATCTGTTGAGAACTTGCGAACATCTACTAATCTCTGCAAAAGTGCAGTCAAAAGTATGTAAATTTAAAATATAACGCGAGTACCTGAAGAGATCTCGCGAATACCTGCTAATCTCTACAAAAGAGAAGTCAAAAGCATGTAAATAAACATATAATGCGAGTACCTGAGGTGAACTCAAGAACATCTACTAATCAATGAAAAAGAGAAGTCAAAAGTAGGTAAATTAAAAATATAATGCGAGTATCTGAAGTGAATTCGCGAACACCCGCTAATCTCTGCAAAAGAGAAGTAAAAAGCAGATAAATAAACATATGACGTGAGTACCCAAGTAGAACTCACAAACACCTCCCAATCTCTTCAAAAGAGAAGTCAAAAGCTTGTAAATTAAAAATATAATGTGAGTATCTGAAGAAACCTAGCGAACACCAGCTAATCTCAGGAAAAGAAATGCCAAAAGTAGGTAAATAAACATATAACACGAGTACCTGAGGTGAACTCTGGAACATCTGCAAATATCTCCAAAAGAGAAGTCAAAGGTAGGAAAATTTAAAGTATAACCTAAGTAACTGAAGAGAACTCGCAAAAACGTGCTACTCTCTACAAAAGAGAAGTAAAAAGCAGAAAAATAAACATATAACTCGATTACCTAAGGAGAACTCACGAACATCTGCAATATCTGCACAAGATAAGACATAAGAAGATAAATTTAAAATATAATCCGAGTACCTGAAGAAAACTCGCGAACACGTGCTAATCTTGGCAAATGAGAAGTCAAGAGTTGGTTAATAAACATATAACGTGACTACCTGAGGACAACTCACGAACATCTACTAATCTCTGCAAAATATAAGTCATTATCATGTAAACTTAAAATATAACTCAAGTATCTGAAAATAACTCGCGTATGTCTGCTAATCTCTATAAAAGAGAAGTCAAAATTGGTAAACAAACATATAATGCGAGTATCGGAGGTGAACATACTAACATCTACTAATCTATGCAAAAGAATTGTCAAAATCAGGTAAATTTAGAATATAACATGAGTACCAGAATAGAACTCACGAACACCTGCTTATCTCAGCAAAAGAGAAGTCAAAAGTAGGTAAATAAATATATAACACGAGTACCCGAGGTGAACTCGCAAACACATGCTAAATTCTTCAAAAGTGAAGTCAAAAGCGTGTAAATTTAAAATATAATGTAAGTACCTTTAGAGGACTAGCCAACGCCAACTAATCTTTGTAAAAGAAATATCAAAAGCAAGTTAATAAACATATAATGCGAGTACCTGAGGTGAAGTCGCAAACATCTGCTAATCTCTGCAAAAGATAAGTCAAAAGTAGGTAAATTTAAAATATAACACGAGTACCTAAGATGAACTAGCGAACACTAGCTATTCTCTGCAAAAAAAAGTCAAAAGTAGGTAAATAAATATATAACGCGAGTACCTGAGGTGAACTCGCAAACATCTGCTAATCTCTACAAAAGAGAAGTCAAAATCAGGTTAATTTAAAATATAATTTGAGTACCTGAAGTGAACTCACGAACACATACTAATCTCTACCAAAGAAAAGTCAAAAGCGGGAAAATAAACATATGACATGAGTACCTATGGACAACTCATGAACATCTGCTAATCTCTTAAAAAATAAGTTATAAGCATATAAATTTAAAGTATAACACGAGTACCTGAAGAGAACTCACGAATACCTACTAATTTCTACAAAAAAGAAGTCAACGGCATGTAAATAAATATATAATGCGAGCACCTAAGGGAACATCTGCTAATCTATACAAAAGAGAAATCAAAGGCAGGTAAATTAAAATATAATGCGAGTTCCTGAGGAGAACTCGCGAACACCAGCTAATCTCTGCAAAAGAGATGTCAAAAGCAGGTAAATAAACCTATAACGCGAGTACCCAAGGAGAACTCGTGAACACCTACTAATCTATAGAAAAGAAAAGTCAAAGCAGGTAAATAAACCTATTGAAAGTCTTGTTTTCAAGTACAGATAAACACCTAGAGGAGGTGAATATGTTTTAGGTATATTTTTGATTTATTAAGACCTTAACTGATTTTGCTGTGCTTAGTGATTATGTTAGTTTGGTTTTCAAGACCAATCACAGATGACAGTTGATTTATAGTGAGTCCCCGGCCTTGGGTACGTCCACTATCACTCCCACCTCTCTAATAGTGTGTTAGATAAGGCATAACACCAAAACTCTCCCCCTAAGAGCATACAACACAGATCCCGCAAAACCTCTTAGTATTCTCTAAGACTATCACTCGGGCACTAAGCCCTACCTCAGGTCCAAAGGTTCATACAACTCAGGCCTAAGCTCTACAGTTATATCGAAAATTGGATGCTACACTCAGATCAGTGAATAATCCTACCTCAGCCTTTATAACACTGACCTACAACTCAGATTCACACAGGAATCTTACCTCTCAGCCTTTATAGATCAGTCTTACACTCAGATCCTAATGGATCCTACAAAAAAAACAATAGATGTGTTCATTTTGAAACCAGAGGAGTTCTCTGTGTAACACCCCCTATCCGTCGCAAATCATATAGCAGTAGGACCGGTCGGGGCCCGATGCCATATACCACAGACAGACCGGGTGGTTACTCAACGGAAACCATCCAACCAATCCAACGTCCTACACAGAGTCATTCTAGCAGAAGCAATTAAAAGTTGCATTAATAAAGAAACCAACACTAGCATGAATGTCCACTAACAAGCCACGGAGTGAACGTACAAATACACAAGTACAATGGCCTTAAGGCCTTACAATTATTTACTCAAATAGAAGTGCTTCACAAACCTCGGCACGCAGGCCGACCAGACATGAAAAAAAGAAAACACTAAGCATTAGGTCTTCGAGGGCCAGCACAGCAAATTGGGCTTTAGCCCGCTATTTACCGCTCGGCTACGCAGCACCAGCAAGCACAATCCACCGCAACGGTGGCAAACCAAAGAAACGGTCAGCAATGTTGACCAAATTATAACGATCCCGCCCCCAATTCGGGGCCGCGATGCTCCTTCCCTGCACTTTATAAGCATAAACCAAGCAGTATATATATATGCATTGCATCACAGGCATTGGCACGCACGGCCACATGCCCCATGCACTTAGGGGACATTCTCTTTGAACCGGTCATGTCACGTCAATTTAAGCCAAAGACACCCCGGCCTCACCACCGCCACTTTGACGGCCAAACTATGAGCATTTTGTCTTCCCGGCATGGGTCACGTCAATTTAAGCCATAGACTGCCGAAGACTCTCATCTATGCCAACGACTCACAACGAGCGACATAGAATGGGTACAGTTCCGTCTAACCCGTGCTCACATCGCAACAACAATTTAAGCCATATGTGCGGGTCAAACTTCTCCGGAGTCCCGTTTCCGTCACACACTTCACATAACCCGGTTATGTTCAAGGTGGCACCCAGGCCACCAAGTTGGCAGAATCACGAATCTGCCCAGTTCTCCGGGTGCACCTTGGAGATAATCCCCAAGGCTCCCTGTTGCAATCTACACCGTAGAAAACCCGAAAAACTAACATTCGCACGGAGTCTTCTCCGTCCATTTATGCAATGCAACATCACCGATCCAGACCAACTTCTCCGGCTAGGCTTCACACATCATGCCTATATACATTCTCGATTACAGACTCTACATGTACACAATGGGGACTATTCATGTCTACCCGAAGGAACGCCTCAAACTCACCGCAAACTCGCGAGAGCGGGCTTCCCTATGCAAAAGAAGGAGAGCTTCACATGCTCAAGTAAAGAATCGTTACCCTAGCGTTCTTTCTTGGCGCCATGGAAAAGTATGCGGATGAAAAGCACCGCCCTCTCCTTGCCTCCGTAGATCCGAAGTCGGTTCGGGATTTGAAGCTCCGAAGCTCCGCCGGTGACCGGATCTAGACTTCTTCTTCCTCGTTGCTCTCCCCTCTCTCTAAAACTTAGACAGAGAACCAGTGAACAGAAGACGAGGGTTTTGAAACCCTACACTAAGGTATATCCCAATAGGAATAACCTCCAGCCGTCGGAGCCCAACATAAAGAAACGTACGGCTACGATCCGGGTCTGACATGGAAAAACTGGGCCAAACACCGCACGGTTCACAAACCGGAGCAAGACACGTCCGCGACAAACTCAAACTGTGTCGGGACATTTAGTCGAGACCCTGCCAAGACCCCTATATCGACCCTCTATGTCGACACTCTATGTCGACACAGCAGGCCCTGTGTCGACACAGCAGGCCCTGTATAGACACAGCAGGGGCTGTGTCGACAATGCTGGCCCTGTGTAGATACAGCAGGCCTTGTGTCGACACAACAGGCTCTGTATCAACCACGCCACACCCCGCCAAGGACACGGCCTATGACACGCCCGTGTCCCAGGCCGTATGACCCCTGCCAAATTCAAAACTTGGCTCAAAATGCCTCCCGTCGCTCTTTTGAGTTTCAGAGCTTACAACTCTCCCCCTCTTAAAAGAATTTCGTCCCCAAAATTACATAAAGGAAAGATAAGCATAAAACTTAAACGGTACCTAAGCAAAATAACTTCGGGTACTCCTCAAGCATAGTCTGCTCTCGCTCCCAAGAGAGCTCCTCCCGACCGTAATTGTCCCAATGGAACTTGATCATCCTGATCTCTTTATTGCGTAGCCGCTTAACTTGCGAGTCCTCAATACGTACGGGCTTGACCTTCGTCGTCAACCCACTATCGACCAGCACTTGATCGACCACGATCACTTGCGTAGGCTCTTGCACCGCCTTCCGTAGCACTGATATATGGAATACATCATGTAGACCACTAAGCTCCACTAATAGCTTCAATCGATAATCCGCCCCCCAATACGCTCGAGAACCTCACATAGTCCAAGGTACCTTGGGCTTAGCTTCTTCAAGCGCCGCACCCGCGAGACACCCTTGAACGGCTTGATCTTCAAGTATACCCAGTCGCCAACAACGAACTCCACGTTCCTGTGCTTGGCATTATGGTACTTAGTCTGGCGGTCCTGAGCGATTAGCAACCTCTCCCGAATGGTTCTCACCAAAGAAGTAGCATCCTCCACTCTTGTCGCTGTACAACTTTGACTCACCCATTTCCAACCAAGACAACGGCGTGCGACATCTTCTACCATAAAGGGCCTCGAAGGGCGCCATTTGTATGCTTGCCTGGTAGCTATTTTTGTACGCGAACTCCACCAAGTATAGGTTGTCTTCCCACTGCTTTCCAAAGTCCAGAACACACATGCGAAGCATGTCATCCATTGTACTATTGACACTCTCGGTCTGCCCATCCATTTGCGGATGAAAGGCTGTGCTAAAACTCAGCTTTGTTCCCAACATCTACTGCACCAGCCTCCAATCATTGGACGTGAACCGCCCATCTCGGTCACTTACGATGTTGCGGGGCACACCATGAATCCGCACAATATTGTCTACATACAACTTTGCCAATTTCTCAACCGGGTCATCCTTCCTATGAGGAATGAAATTCGACACCTTCGTTACACGATCTACGACCACCCAAATGGCATCGTTCCCCTTTTGCGACCTTGGCAACCCGTGCACAAAGTCCATAGTAATGTTGTCAAACTTCCACTCCAAAATAGGCAAGGAGTTCAAGAATCCTCCAGGCTTTTGGCACTCCGCTTTTACCAAGGCGCAAGTTTGACACTTCGCCACATAGAGCGCCACATCCTTTTTCAGTCCTGGCCACCAGAACAATTTCTTAACATCGCGGTACATATTCGTGCTCCCCGAGTGAATTGAGTACTTGGTATGATGCACCTCATACAAACAATTCCACCTGCAAATTGCCCACGTTTGGGACGCACAGACGACCGTCCTTCCAAAGCAATCCATCCTCAAAGACGAATTGGGAATTTGACCCATCCAGAGCTTCAACCATGATCTGCTTCATGTGGCCATCCATATCCAAAGCCAGCCGAATCCGATCAGCCAGGTCATACTGGACTTCAATCCAATTCAATAATGCTTCAGCACTTGACTGCTTATCCACGCAAAAGATCTCCAACGCCTCCAAATCCCGAACCAACCGCTCGTCATGGAGCGACAGCCAATTGGCTTGAGCTGGGGCCCGGTGACTCAATGCATCCGCAACTGCATTGTCTTTACCAGGCACGTAGTGGATCTTGAATGTATAGTCCCCCAGGAACTCCATCCACCTACGCTGCCACATGTTCAGATCTTTCTGATCCAGCAAATATTTCAGGTTCTTGTGATCGGTGTAGATATCAATCTTCACACCGTACAAATAATGTCTCCATAGCTTCAAGGCAAAAATCACGACCGCTAACACCAAGTCGTGGACCGGATAATTCCTCTCGTGCACTGATGGGCTAAAACCCGAACAGGCAAGTGTACCTGTCGAATTGTAGTATCAAGGTCGTATTTAAACACGGGGTTGTCAAATACTGCTACTCACGCTTGAACTATTATCCTACCAAAAGAAAATGGGTTTTGAGAATTTTTAAACTAAAATGAAAGATAATTTTTTAGACGAAAAACTTTATAATAAAAAGCTAGCATTCGATCGAAGATTCACCATAAAATGAGATGAGAGGGATAAAAAGGCCTAGTTTTAAATTTGCAAATCATACTCGACCGTGACGGATCCGAAAATAAGACAAAATCTCGCTAGAGCATTAAGTCTCCTAACTTATAGACGTTTTGACCGAAATCTCTTTCAAGTCAAAAAGGCCTAAAGCCGCATTATCGAGGTGACCCGCACTATTGGATTTGACTCCAATCCGGAAGATTTACGTCATCCTATCTCTAGGGTTGCGTTCAACTCCTTCCTTCTTTGAGTGATCTTTCACATTCACGAGCCTCTCGGCTACTCAAATATGAGATCCCAAGCGTACTACCGTATACCGGAAATACGGAGTCGACAAAATAAAAATCAAAGAAGGATCGAGAAAAATTAACCAAAAATAAAACTATGAAACAAAAGAAAACCTCATCTCATTTCATGGATCCCCATGATCGAATGCTAACGGAAAATTAGCTACGCATAGTAAAAAGGGAAATCACAAGAATAAGAGAAAGAGAATAATTTTTCATTAAAAAGTTAAAAAGAGGTACATAATAATAAAGACAAGACAATACTATTCTACTAAAAGAAAGATTACAATAAGAAGGGAAATACAACAAGAAATGAAAACTTGCATTAGAACAAAATCTTAACTAACTTAAACAAAAACTTCTCTAACAAAAACTTTCTAACTCCTCAAGCTTCTCTCTTTTTTTCTCCTTTCAACATGAGGCATGGGCTTCCTTTTATAGGAGAGGAGGAAGGTTCTAGAAAAATGGGGATGAAGGGATAAAGGGGGGTGGCCGGCCATGTGTAGGGGAGAGTGTTCATGCATGGCATTAAATGAAGGAAGAGGGAGAAGATACATTCATGCATATACATTTAAAAGAAATGAAATAAATATAAGAGGGGGGACGGATGGGTTTAAATGAGAATGAGAGAAAAGGAAGGAGGGGTGAATGAGAAATAAATAAGAGGGAGAGAGTGTGGATTCATTGCATGTGATTTATGGAAATGAAATAAAATAAAGTAGAGAGGGGGAATGGATGTAGAATAATGAAGGGGGGGGGGAATAGGGAGCCGACCATGCATGAGTGGCACCATGTGGGCTGAAATTTTATTTGTGGGCTGCTGAATTTGAAGGAGGGTTGCACTTGGAGAGGGGCCGAGCTGCTACATGAAGAGGGCTGCACCATGTGGGCTTTGTTGTAGGCTCGGGTAGGGCTAGGATTGCATGTAGGGGCTGCTCTAAAAGTGGTCGGGCTGCTCCAAAGGGCTTGATCAAGTGAAAGGGTTGCACTAGCATGGGCTTTGAACCTACAAATAAAGCAAAACAAAACATTAGTTAATACAAATAAAACTAAACATAGCATATCATACTATTAATTAATTATATTCATAACAAAATACAAGTAAACATAAAACATAAAATATGTACTAAAACTATAGATTTTTCTATCAAAACATAACAAAATAAAATTGCAACATAACAAGCAAATAAAACTATAATAAAACTAGGAATTATAATATCCTAACACAAAAAGACTTTAAGAAGAAATAAAACAAAACATGCATAAAAATACTTGAAACATATAATTAAACTAGGAATTTTGCATACTAAACTATCCCAAAAACGATGACTAAAATAAGTCATCAAATTCCCCCATGCTAGAGTTTTTGCTTGCCCTCAAGCAAATAAAAATTAAAGAACTAGGAAAAAAACAAAGAAGATTTAGGTTGCATAATTAAGAAAAACAAAACATGAAAAATTAAACTATCCTAATTCCTATGTTAACAACTAGAGGGGTGAGAAGTGCACAATAGAAAACTTGAAAGTGGAGACCTAAAAATATCATTTGAACATAAAGAAAATTTACACATTTCTAAATCTTAAAACAAGGCATCCAAAATTAATGAAAATAAGAGAAACAGGAGTAGAAATTCTAAATAAACGGCGCATTAACGAACTGCTAGGTTGCTAGATAAAAATTAACCCTAAAACACCTCAAGGTAACCTCCAAAGAAATCCATCAATGATGGTGGCCATAGGCTTGTGCGCTCACACAATCTCCACTACGCGAGTTTACATTCTAAAGATCAATAGGACTTCTAATAGGCGTTAAAACTTGGCTTAGGTAAATGATTAGGAAATGAAAACAAGGATAAATAAGAGGGCTTAAACACTAAACCAAGGTTGAGCTCAAAAATAAACATAGAAACATGAAAAGAAATGATAAGCACTTCAAACAAACAAAAGGCCATAAAAATTTTTTACTTTAATAAATTGGCCGCAAATAAACTTCATTTTTCATTTCTTTTTCTTTCTTTTTGTTTTCTCTCTTTTATCAAAGTGTTTTTTTTATTTGATAACATTTTGATAATAACATTTTTTCATAAAAGAGAGCTCCAAAAATAGGCTTTAAAATTTTCTTTTCATTTCAAAGATAATACCCCCTCACAAAAATGATTTTAAGCTCAAAGATTTAGTGTGAAAATAGGAAAGGAATTTTGGCTTCGGAGCAAATAATGAAAAAAAGGTGGAGCTAAATCAAATAAACATGGAAAAGGCCCAAAATTGTTTTGCAATGGTAAATTTTTTTGGTGTGCAAGAAAAGCTCAAACGAGTCAAAGGGTGGCCTAAATCATTTCTAAAGTACGTAAAAACGACGCACATGCTTCGAGAGTAGCTAGGGACAAGTTCTAGACACCAAGAAAGACTACCCCACAAATGAAAAAGGAGCTAATATTACCTAGCAACCATTCATACGTAACTAACCGAATAAAAAGAAATAACTACAAATTGCTAACTTATAACTTAAAAAACGGATGCCTATATTTAAGAACAAGAAACTAGTAAAACTAGGCTATGTTAAACTGATAAATTTAGAAAACTGTTTCAAAGAAATCTAAATAAAACTAAGGAACCGCACGGGCCTACACATCACTAGAAGAAACATAAAAATAAAGATAGAAAATAATTTTATATTTTGTTTTTCAAATAGATTTTAGCCACTTTTTTTTGGATTTTTGAAATAGTTAAATAAAAATAATAAAAAAGCTTAATATAACTATACTAATTTTTTTGAATTTTGTTTTAAAGCATTTTTTTTCTAAAGGAAAGTAGAAAAAAGAAAGAATCTAAACCCTCCCCCATGCTTAAGTTTTGCATTGCTCTCAATGCAAAAAAAAACAAAAAAAGGAAGAAGAAAAGGGAGAGGGTGAAATAAAGTAAATACTTTAAAAGAAAACGACTTACCCGGATTCGTAAGGCCGAATGCTGATTTCGTTCCTCCATGCTTAAGCTAGACACCGGCTCAGGCCTAAGGAAGAGAAAAAAAATGATGGAGCCAAACGAACCGCTGGAGGTTTTATTCCTGAAAAACACAATAAGCAAACAAAAATAAAAAGAAATAACAAAAAGGATAGGCAAGGGGTGCCTCCCAAGAGCGCTCTTTGTTTAACGTCGGTTGAGCCCGACGTTATTGGTTAGCTAAATGGAAAATAAAAAGTGAAGTGCAGTGGTAACTCCCTATGTATGCGCTTAGGAGAGTAAATTAAAAAAAGGAAAAAGTGAAGAATCGCACCGACATGCGGTGAAATCTTTAAAGGAATGACGCCCAAAAAGGAACAGATGGAGTTATAGAAGAACTCCGCTGTAAATAAGAAGGGGTCGTCAACAGGAGAAGAGAAAAAAGAAGAAGAAATAGAAAGAGGAATAAAAGAAAGTGAAAAAAAGGTTTCATTAACGAAAATTTCACAAGGAGAAGGAGAATCTTGAGAAATGTTTGGAGGAGGGGGGGGGGGGGGTAGAAAGGACTAAAGAAGAAGTATCTAAAATAAAAAAAGAAGATTCGCTAAAAATAGAAAGATTTGGAACAGTTGAAGTTGAAATTAAAATGGAATCACAAACGTCTTCAGAAGAAGAAATAAGAGACGTCTCGTCATCCTCAACGGGTAAGAAGCATGCCGGAATATCCATAGAGGTGTCATCCAAAGGAGGAAGGAAACAATCCGGAATATCCAAATAGTTATCCTCCTCGAGAGGAAAAAAACACACTGGGATATCCGGTGACTCATTACATGAAGAATTTGGAGGAGACGGAGAAGAAGACGAAGAAAACGAAGCGGCCTCACGAGAAAAATAATCGATAATGGTCTTTAAATGCGAATTAATATTATCAATAGAAGTTTGCAATTCAAAATACCCATTATCGATTGAATTAAAATTTAGATGCGCGGCGCTTTGCGGGGCAAAATCATAAGAAAAATAAGACGGGTTCCCCATCTCCCAAGTAGGATAAAAATTGGAGTAAGGGTCAAATTGGCCACTTTTACCTGCTCCAGAAAAATTGAAATCAAAAGAGGGAGGGGTTCCCGAAAGACAATCAGAATAAAAGTGGTTGGGAGACCCGCAAAAATTACAAAAAACGCTAAAAGAAGATGATTCCATAAAAAACAGTTAGCAAAAAAAAGAGAAAATTTAATATTTTGATTTTTTTTTGTTTTGTTAAAAAAATGTTTTTGTTTTTTTTTTAAATTTTAGTAGAAATAATAAACTCGATGATTTCGTAATATTGCCAAAATAGTCCCCGGCAACGGCGCCAAAAACTTGATGGGCTAAAACCCGAACAGACAAGTGTACCTGTCGAATTGTAGTATCAAGGTCGTATTTAAACACGGGGTTGTCAAATACTGATACTCACGCTTGAACTATTATCCTACCGAAAGAAAATGGGTTTTGAGAATTTTTTAAACTAAAATGAAAGATAATTTTTTAGACGAAAAACTTTATAATAAAAGCTAGCATTCGATCAAAGATTCACCATAAAATGAGATGAGAGGGATAAAAAGGCCTAGTTTTAAATTTGCAAATTATACTCGACCGTGACGGATCCGAAAATAAGACAAAATCTCGTTATAGCATTAAGTCTCCTAACTTATAGATGTTTTGACCGAAATCTCTTTCAAGTCAAAAAGGCCTAAAGCCGCATTATCGAGGTGACCCGTACTATTGGATTTGACTCCAATCCGGAAGATTTACGTCATCCTATCTCTAGGGTTGTGTTCAACTCCTTCCTTCTTTGAGTGATCTTTCACATTCACGAGCCTCTCGGCTACTCAAATATGAGATCCCAAGCCTACTACCGTATACCGGAAATACGGAGTCGACAAAATAAAAATCAAAGAAGGATCGAGAAAAATTAACCAAAAATAAAACTATGAAACAAAAGAAAACCTCATCTCATTTCATGGATCCCCATGATCGAATGCTAACGGAAAATTAGCTACGCATAGTAAAAAGGGAAATCACAAGAATAAGAGAAAGAGAATAATTTCTCATTAAAAAGTTAAAAAGAGGTACATAATAATAAAGACAAGACAATACTATTCTACTAAAAGAAAGATTACAATAAGAAGAGAAATACAACAAGAAATGAAAACTTGCATTAGAACAAAATCTTAACTAACTTAAACAAAAACTTCTCTAACAAAAACTTTCTAACTCCTCAAGCTTCTCTCTTTTTTTCTCCTTTCAACATGAGGCATGGGCTTCCTTTTATAGGAGAGGAGGAAGGTTCTAGAAAAATGGGGATGAAGGGATAAAGGGGGGTGGCCGGCCATGTCTAGGGGAGAGTGTTCATGCATGGCATTAAATGAAGGAAGAGGGAGAAGATACATTCATGCATATACATTTAAAAGAAATGAAATAAATATAAGAGGGGGGATGGATGGGTTTAAATGAGAATGAGAGAAAAGGAAGGAGGGGTGAATGAGAAATAAATAAGGGGGAGAGAGTGTGGATTCATTGCATGTGATATATGGAAATGAAATAAAATAAAGTAGAGAGGGGGAATGGATGTAGAATAATGAAGGGGGGGGGGAAATAGGGAGCCGACCATGCATGAGTGGCACCATATGGGACGAAATTTTATTTGTGGGCTGCTGAATTTGAAGGAGGGTTGCACTTGGAGAGGGGCCGGGCTGCTACATGAAGAGGGCTGCACCATGTGGGCTTTGTTGTAGGCTCGGGTAGGGCTAGGATTGCATGTAGGGGCTGCTCTAAAGTGGCTGGGCTGCTCCAAAGGGCTTGATCAAGTGAAAGGGTTGCACTAGCATGGGCTTTGAACCTACAAATAAAGCAAAACAAAACATTAGTTAATACAAATAAAACTAAACATAGCATATCATACTATTAATTAATTATATTCATAACAAAATATAAGTAAACATAAAACATAAAACATGTACTAAAACTATAGATTTTTATATCAAAACATAACAAAATAAAATTGCAACATAACAAGCAAATAAAACTATAATAAAACTAGGAATTATAATATCCTAACACAAAAAGACTTTAAGAAGAAATAAAACAAAACATGCATAAAAATACTTGAAACATATAATTAAACTAGAAATTTTGCATACTAAACTATCCCAAAAACGATGACTAAAATAAGTCATCATGCACTTTCAGCTGTCTCGAGCCATACGCTATAACGCTTCCATGCTGCAGTAGCACACAACCCAAACCATTGCCCAAAGCATCGCTATAAATCTCAAAACCTTCGGTCCCACACGGAGAACTAAGAACTAGCGTCGTGGTCAACCGAAACTTTAACTCCTCAAAAGCTCACGCGCACTCCGGTGTCCAAACGAACTTCTGCTTTTTCCTCGTCAAAGTAGTGAGAGGTAACGCTATCCGCGAGAAGTTCTCCACGAAGCGCCTATAATAGCCGGCAAGCCCCAGAAAGCTCCGGACTTCCGCTACCGTAGAAAGCTCAGGTCACTCTCGTATCGCAACAATCTTCACCGGATCCACTGCAATACCCTCACCACTCACTATATGACCGAGGAATGCCACTGAGGACAACCAAAACTCGCATTTCGAGAACTTAGCGTACAATTGATTCCTCCTTAGCATCTCCAAAACCAAATGAAGATGCCTGAAGTGATCTTCCTCACTCTGCGAGTACACCAAATATTGTAGATGAAGACGATCACAAAATGGCCCAAGTACTCACTGAAGGTCCTGTTCATCAAATCCATGAACACCGACGGTGCATTGGTCATCCCAAACCGCATGACCGTAAACTCGTAATGCCCGTATCTCGTACTAAACGCTGTCTTAGGGATATCACTCTCCCTTACTCTCAGCTGATAATAACCGGACTTGAGGTCCAACTTCGAGTACATCGTCGACCTGACTAACTGATCAAATAGATCATCAATCCTTGGGATCGGGTACTTGTTCTTTTCCGTTAACTTGTTTAGCTCCCGATAATCGATACATTGCCTCAAGCTCCCATCCTTCTTCTTAACAAAGAGTACCGGTGCGCTCCAAGGCGACGAACTTGGACGCACAAACCCTTGCTCCAACAACTCTTGAAGTTGCACCTTCAGCTCCGCCATTTCCTTAGGCGCTAGCCGATACGGAGATCGTGACACAGGCTTCGCACCAGGCACTAGCTCAATCGTGAAATCTATCTCTCATTGAGGCGGGGCTAAAGGAAGATCGGCGGGGAACACATCAGGGTACTCAGCTACCACTGAAATACTATCCAACGTAGGTTTCGGCTTTGTAACCTCCAGTAATGTAAAGAACAGCTCTGCACCAGCACGAACCGCCTTCACCACCTGAAGAGCAGACATCAACGTCTTGCTCGACCCTTTCAAGCCCGTAAAAGTCGTCTCATGACCTGCTCATAACTTGACTTCCTTGCGACCGCAATCAATATAGGCTTGCTGCTCCGAGAGCCAGTCCATGCCAAATATAACGTCGAACTCCACCAGGGGCAGTAACGACGCTTGCAGATCGAACTCTTGATTCCCAATGCGAATCTTAACACCGTAGATTTTATCTGCGCGCATCGAACACCCATTTGCTAACAACACATCCAACTTGTCCTTCGCCATAGAAGAAGGTACTCCGATGCGCGATATGAATCCTTCGGACAAGGAGTGTGAAGCTCCCGTATTTAAGAGTGCTCTTGCCGGATTCTCACATATCAAAACAAATCCTAAACAAGCAGTGGTAAGGTAATACACGCATAACAAGTATTTAAAACAATTTGACTTGCTATAAATTTAAACCATACCTGTCACCACATCCGCATGTTTAATGGCCTCTTGTTGGCCAAGATTATAAACCCTTGGTTGAGCTGGAGCATAATGAGATGCGGTTGACTCCACCGCCTTGCCCTTCTCTTCATATGATGCTCCAGGCTTCCTTTCGGACTTTGGACGTCCACTCCAGTAGTTACGGGTAAAGTGCCCCGGCTTCCCCCAAGTAAAACATGCAGCCGGGGTCCGACCCGTAGTCGCCCCAAAAGCACCGGAAGAAGGAGCTGGACCCGAAGTCCTAGCCTATTTAAAGAACTTACGGTACCCAGACTTTGAGGTAGTCGGCACCTTGAACTCAGACTTCTTATCACCCAAGCTTTTCTTCGCTTGAACATTCTTCATGTCCTTCTCCAAGGACCGGGCCGATTTGACCAGGGTCAAGAAGCACTGTGTCATAGGCCCCAAGAGTAGTAGCCTCAAGTCATCTCTCAAACCTTCATCAAAACGGTTCGTCTTGCGCTTTCATCCGGGATGGTGGAGCTAGCGTATCGACCCAAACGAGTAAACTCATGTAGATACTCATCCACGGTACTCTCTCCTTGTACCAACCTCTGGAACTCATTCTCCAAAGCTATCCTCTGAGTCGAAGGGAGGTACCTAGCCAAGAACAGTCTCGAGAACACCTCCATTGAGACGTCTATAAGTTGCCTTCCTCTCAATATATACAGTTCCAAACCCTCCCACCACAGCCTAGCATCTCCATCCAACAGGAACATAGCTATAGTGGTAATCTGCCACTCATCCGTCTCAGTTGCTGTCAGAACTCTCTTCACTCGGGAGAGCCAATCTTCAGCTTACGATGGGGTTCCCAACCCCGAGAACACAGGATGATTAAAGCTGATAACATGTTTGAGCTGTCTCTCGGTTGCCCTCCTCTGCACCAACGGCTCCACTACTACCTGCTCCACTCTTCTCGGCTCAACCTCTGGAAGAGGTACCTGATCCATCGTATGATCGGACTGCTATATTTTCCTTGCTGGTTGCGCGTTGATCATGGCAAACACTGCTTCGGCAACCAATCGTATGGTTTCAGCCAATGGAGGTGTTGTAGGAGAATCATTTGGTGCACTACTAGCCTCAGAAACTCGGCATTCTGACGGCCAGCACCGCTTCTGGTCACCTATTGTTGTACAAAACACCGTTAGGCGACCATACAAAATTGCAAAAATCAATTATAGGAATGCGCAGGTTCCTCAAACACGTGTATTTTCATTCCTAAGTGGACATTCATGGGTTCTTTTGCTGTTATAACGATGACGCACACACATGTGCTCACCACCCCTTAAAAGAATTCGCCCATGAATTCATTTAAGTCTGACCGAAACCAGTAGTCTCATACCAAATTGTAACACCCCTATCCGTCGCATAGCATATAGCAGTAGGTCCGGCCGGGGCCCGACGCCATGTACCACAGACAGACCGGGTGGTTACTCAATGGAAACCATCCAACCGATCCAACGTCGTACACAGAGTCATTCTAAAGGAAGCAATTAAAAGTTGCATTAATAAATAACCCAATACTAGCATGAATGTCCACTAACAAGCCACTGAATGAACGTACAAATACACAAGTACAATGGCCTTAAGGCCTTACAATTGTATACTCAAATAGAAGTGTTTCCCAAACCTCGGCACGCGGGCCGGCCATACATGAATAAAAGAAAACACTAAGCATTAGGCCTTCGAGGGCCAGCACAGCAACTTGGTCTTTAGCCTGCTATTTATCGCTCGGCTTCGCAGCACCTGCAAGCACAATCCACTGCAACGGTGGCAAACCAAAGTAACGGTCAGCAATGCTGACCAAATTATAATGATCCCGCCCTCAATTCGGGGCGGCGATGCTCCTTCCCTGCACTTTATTAGCATAAACCAAGCAGTATATATATGCATTGCTTTACAGGCGTTGGCACGCACGACCACATGCCCCGTGCACTCAGGGCACATTCTCGGTGAACCGGTCAATGTCACGTCAATTTAAGCCATAGACACCCCGACCTCACCACTGCCACTTTTGCGGCCAAACTATGAGCATTTTGTCTTCCGGGCATGGGTCACGTCAATTTAAGCCATAGACCGTCGAAGACCCTCATCTATGCCAACGGCTCAGACCGAATGACATAGAACGGGTACGGTTCCGTCTAACTCGTGCACACATCGCAAAGACAATTTAAGCCATATGCGCGGGTCAAACTTCTCCCGAGTCCCATTTCCGTCACACACTTCACATAACCCTGTTATGTTCAAGGTGGCTCCCAGGACACCAAGTTGGCAGAATCATGCATCTGTCCAGTTCTCTGGGTGCACCTTGGAGTTAATCCCCAAGGCCCCCTGTTGCAATCTACCCCGTAGAAAACCCGAAAAATAAACATTCACACGGAGTCTTCTCCTACCATTTATGCAATGCAACATCATCGATCTAGACCAACTTGTCCGGTTAGGCTTCCCACATCATGCCTATATCCGTTCTCGATTACCCACAATACATGTACACAACGGGGACTATTCATGTTTACCCAAAGGAACGCCTCAAACTTACCGCAAACTCGCGAGAGCGGGCTTCCCTATGCAAAAGAAGGAGGGCTTCGCATGCCCAAGTAGAGAATCGTTACCCTAGCGTTCTTTCTTAGCGCCATGGAAAAGTATGCGGATGAAAAGCACCGCCCTATCCTTACCTCTGTAGATCCGAAGTCGGTTCGCAATTTGGAGCTCCAAAGCTCCGCCGGTGACCGGATCTAGACTTCTTCCTCGTTGCTCTCCCCTCTCTCTAGAACTTAGACAGAGAACCAGCGAATAGAAGATGAGGGTTTTGAAACCCTACACTCGGGTATATCCCAATAGGAATAACCTCCATCCATCGGATCCCAACATAAAGAAATGTACGGCGACGATCCGGGTCTGACATGGAAAACCTAGGCCGAACATCGCACGATTACAAACCGGAGCAGGAAACGTCCGCGACAAACACAAAATGTGTCGGGACATTTAGTCGATACCCTGCCAAGACACCTGTGTCGACACTCTATGTCGACACAGCACACCCTGTGTCGACACAGCAGGCCCTGTGTCGACACAGCAGGGGCTGTATCAACACAGTATGCCCTGTGTCGACACAGCAGGCCCTGTGTCGACATAGCAGGCCTTGTGTCGACACAGCAGGCCCTGTGTTGACACAGCAGGCTTTGTATGAACCACGCCACACCCCGCCAAGGACACGAGCAATGACACGCCCATGTCCCAGGCTGTATGACCCCTGCCAAATTCCAAACATGGCTCAAAATGCCTCCCGTCGCTCTTTTGAGTTTCGGGGCATTACACTCTCTGTCTGTCTTTCCTAGATAGAGATTATCTCAGTCATAGCCTCTTCTAAGCAATAAGAAAAACTGATCTTCATTACTGGATGACTTGAGCTAGAAGTTACTCAGAATCACTGTTCTGAACTTGTAGATGAAGATAACTGATTTGCCATATCTTGTTTTCTTCAATCAGCCAATTTGCTTGCAGATATATGAGAACTCTGCTCCTTCTCCTTTTTTAGAATGTGATTCCTAACTTACTGTCGCAGAAGAAAATTGATTCAGCTATCTCGATTCAGGTTCAGGTTCACTGACCTGGACTTCTTTAGGCTAGGCAAGAAGGCGAGGAGGAAGATGATGTTCAGTCACAAGAATATGTAAACAGAAAACCCTAATTGTTGTTGTCTACTCAACCAATCTTCCCTTTTTATTGTACGCTGAACAAAGACTCTTCTCTGTGGGCCCGACCTTAATTGCTAGAATATCACATTCCTTTTACACAAGAAGACAATCAGCTGTCCATCGGCGCCTTTAACGCTATTCTGCCGCTTCTCCACAACTATTTTGAACTCCGTTGACTTTGTTCACTTTTGCGAACGTCACCCCTTTGTGGACATAGACAAATTCTCATAATCTACTCAGGCATTGAGTGGTGTTGAGTGAATGTCCTTCACATAACGATTCTGGTCTTAGACATTTTGCAGCTTGCTTTGCATTGAGTGGTGTTGAGTGAATGGCCTTCACTAAATGCTTTTATACTTAACCTATCTTTCAACTGTTTCTGCATCATAGGCATTGAGATCGTTGTGTGTAGATTCATCACTCAACCCTTTTTGACTTATATTATTTTTTGCTACTTCAGCAACCTTGGAGTTGAGAGCATTGACTGTCGCTTCATCACACAATGCTTCTTGCCACATATTATTTTCTTCTTCTTCAACAACCTTGGCGTTGAGTGTAGCTTCATCACTAAATGCTTTTGTACTTGGCTGCAACTGCTCTACTGCATGGCATTGAGAGAGTTTAGATAACTCAACGCTTTTGTACTTGGCCGCAACAACTCCACTGCATGGCGTTATGAGCATTAAGATCACTCAACGCTTTTGTACTTGGCCGCAACTGCTCCACTGCATGGCATTGAGATCATTAAGATCACTCAATGCTTTTGTACTTGGCAGCAACAGCTCAAGCTTGACTCAACGCTTTCTGTCATCTGGTGTTGAGTAAACTGGCTTCACTCAATGCCTGTGGACTTAAACGAATTTTCCAGTCTATCTTCTATGGCGTTGACAAAATTAGTATGCCGTTGAGTGAACTGAATTCACTCAATGCTTTTGGACTTAGCTAATTTTGCTTTGACAAAAACTCTGCGGCTTCGACTTAGGCAACAGTACTCGATGAATTATATTGCATGGATTTGACAGAGTAGGCATCACTCAATGCCTGTGGACTTAGCTATTTTTCTGGCTTGCACTCCTTAGGCTTTGACAGACTCGGCTTTATGCATCGCTTTTTGTGTTATGGCGTTGGGTCAATTGACTTCACATAATGCCTTTGGACTTAACTGTATTTCTTTATCCATCTCCCTTCCTTAAGCCATTTGGTGTTGGGTGAGCTTGCTCCACTCAACGCCTATGGACTTGGGCAATTTCATGCCCATCCAGCTAACTCCTTTGTGTCCACCTGGCCTATCATTGTAACAAGGACTAACCTGCATGCATTAACTTGCAGCCATATCAAATACAACCTAGTGTTTATCATAGACTTGTTTGAATTCTTATAAATTCGGGATATTGTGATCAATGGACCCAACAATCTCCCCCTATTTGAAGATGTCAAAACCTCCCTTCAATTTCGTTGTCAATGACATATACACCATAATTGCAGCAATAAATACTATAACAAGATAGTTACAAGAAGGTTACCTACCACCATCCCCCCCCCCCCCCCCCCCCGCTGTTTAGAAGCTTCCCTGCTCCCCAAATCTTACTGCCACAATTGAGCTTCTTTATCAATCCTTTTGTCCTTGATACCACTTGATCAGCCCCTTCACTCCCACTTTTGACTTCTGTAGAATAGTTAGGGAGGTCTAGCTTCATTTGATCTTCTTCTCCCCGTAGTTGTATGTAGGAGATCAACTGTTATAGCTTCTAGCTTCCTCTCTTCACAAGGCTGAACCTGCTCCTGCAACTATTTTAATTGCTCCACCACAAAAGGAGCATCTTCTATCACCTTGATGGCCCGCGAACAGACTCTTATTGTGGTTGGTTCGATGAGTCGATCGCCGCGGGCTTGCTAAGGTAGGCAAGTGCACCTATCGCAATTAGTACTCGATATTCGGGAGAATACCGAAGTCGTATTGTTCTCGGGGTCGGGTTGATTATTCTTACTCCTCCAGGAGGACTATTATTTTACTGAAAGTAAGGCGGAGATTTTAATTAACTAAAGAAAAGAGAAGTGCGAAAATAATTTATAAAAATTCTATGAAGGGTTAACGCTCGACATCGAATCGGATTAAGACTTAAAAAACTTTTAATAATTATTGAACTTAGATTTCAAATTAATAAAAGGCAACTTGGCCGTGGAGGTTCCACGGATATGAGCTCACCTAGCTATAGGGATATCGCTCACCTGAACGCTAAGACTATTCGACCGAACGTTAGTCCGACGAAGGATTCCTCTTAACGCATGATGTACGCTGAGAACCTCGCTATTGGGTGGGGAACCCAATCCGGAAGAATTACGCTTGTCCTCTCTCGAGGGTATTCACGCAACTATCTGAAAGTGAGGGTTAGTTCTACAATACTCTAGAGGGGGGTGAATAGGGTATATTTAAAATTTATTAGGTCCCAAAACAAACAGTGCTATTACAGCTTTTGCTGTAAACTGAAAGGTGCAGTAATTAAGAAACTAAAAACCAAAAAGTAATAATCATAATCACAGACACAGAGCAAGAACAAAAAGAAAAAGATGTGCAACCAGACGACACAAGAAATTTATAGTGGTTCCCCCTCAACAGGGTACATCCACTCGTCTACCACCCTTGGTAGGAATCCACTCAGATTTTTGATCTGGTGCCTGACACCAATGGGTTTTGATCAGGTCCCCAAAAACTAACTCAAGTTTTTTGGTAAGGAGACTTGCAACCAGGAATCACTTTTGAAGGGAGATGACAACCCTTTGTACAGGAGGGAGTGAGAGAGTGATTTTGTCTTCTCTGTCAACAATCAGAGAGAAGACTTATGTGGAATGATGTTAGCAAAAGCTCCCCCTGAGATGTAGAATGATTCAAAAAATATCTGGAGCTTTGCTGTAGGGTGATAGGCCTTCAATCAGATTTCTTGACAAGCAGTGATGCAGGATCTTCTTGACTGATTTGATATCTGTTGTCCTTGGAGAAGTCCTGGAGAGAGTGTTGAAGAAGAAGACTCTTGATATATTATAGTTGTTCTTCTTCTTCTGAATATCACTGCCTATCTCTCTAAGCTTCAGAATGAGTTTTTGTGTGAAGCTTTTCTGGTGCTGTATGTGAAATCTTCCAGTCAGTCTATCTGTCTGTGTTTTTCTGACTGAGTATTTTCTTGTACACTGATTCTTGCCTCTTGCCTGTCGGTCCTATTTTCTTCTATGTCTATTCAAAAATTTGAATCCTCTGTAATTAATGCTGACGCCTTGAGAATAATCGGCATTAAAGTATTTCCCCAACTGTCCCGTGGAAAATCACCAAGTAATATTCCTGAAGAAGACTGTAATTAATGCTTCCTTTAACGGCTACATTCAGAGAATGTTTGTGTCATTAATCTGTCAGGAATTACTGCATTTGAGTGAGGATTAAATGCCGGAAATGTCTAAGTTTGGAATCGTCGAACGAATAATAGAATTCGTCGAGCTGAGTTACTAGTTCGTCGAACTGAGGTTTTGTATTCGTCGACCAAACAGCTTTTGTTCGTCGAGCTGAGTTCCATGTTCGTCTAGCGGATAACAGAACTTGCATGCTTCAAAACTTTGCCTTTTCTGTCTGAAGTTCGTCGAGCTAACAATTGCATTCGTCGACTGGAGTTCAGCAACAATTCTAGACTTAGTCAAATATTTTGGGTTGACTGATATTCTGTGTGTCGACATGAAAACTTTTGGTGTCGGCACAGGTTTTCTGGTGTCGACATAAATCTTCTGGTATCGACATAAGTTGGTGTCGACAGATTATTCTTGGTGTCGACAAAAATCTTTCAGTGTCGACATAGTTGGTGTCGACAGATTATTCTTGGTGTCGACACAAATCTTCCAGTGTCGACATAGTTGGTGTCGACACATGCCCTAAGTGTCGATACAAATCTTCTGGTTCCATAATTCGTTGACCAAAGAGCAGAGTTCGTCGACCTGAGAATTCGTCGGCCTGAGAAGTTGACTTCGTCGACCTGAGATCTTCTAACAGAAGGTTGTTGTGAACTCGAGGTCCAAATTCGTCGAGCTCAGAATCTTGTTCGTCGACCAAAGCCTGAAGTAGGATTAGAATAATCTGGAGTTACCCTGACTTTAGTTTGTTGAAGTATCCCAATTTTCGTCGAACAGAGGATGAAGATCGTCGAGCTCAGCGCGGAGAAATATCTCAAGATCGTCGAGCTGAGAACGCTTTTCATCGACCTGCGTTCGACGAACGTCGAACTCATTTTACTTAGTCTTGAAATCTTCTAAGTCTTGAGTCTCTGATGATCTTGTTGATAGCTGGCCCATCTGATATAGACTCTAGGACACAAATTTGACCCTGGTTATACATGTTGGGTCACATCCTAAATTAGTGAACCTAGCCCAAATCAACTAGGGATACAACAATCTCCCCCTATTTGGGTGAGGTCACTAATAAACTAAAAACATAAACATAAAAATAAACAAAGTAAGAAAAAGATATATCTGGCAGAGAATTACCAACACATGCAGCAGATATATATGTACATAATCTTTGTTTAAACAGTTAACACAGTTTGAAAGCAAATGCAGACAGAAAAGCAAAGAAATTAAAACGGAGTAAGGAATACTTCTTCTGCTTTTTCTCCATGGACTTATCCTCTTTAGGCTTTTCTCCTAGCTTGGTAAAGATAATTTCTCTCTTTGGATCCAAAGCATGTGCCTGTGTCATTGTCATGTCAGCTGCCCCAATAATCTTCAGTGATGAAGTTCTGGGGACAACTGCTTCAGGATGGAGCTTCATGTAATCATCAACATTAAACAGTGTGTTGGCTTTATCAAATCTTTTTAGTTCTTCCTTCCTGTATTTTGACATAGTTGTATATTCTGATATGTCTTTGTCTTCAGCTTTTGCTTTGTTAATCAAGGATAGAACAACAATTTCCTAGAACCTGGCCATTCTAGCAGTGTTTGCTGTCTCAGGATCCTCAAAAGGAACAGGAGGTGAATATGGTATTTTAGGACTGTTAGTTTTCTGTTCTGCAGAGAGAGTTGACTGTTGCTGCTGTTGATTTCCTGAAGAATGATGCCTTTGCTGACTGCTTCCAGAGGATCTCCCTTGATGTCTCGGATACGTTTGCATAGGAGCGGATCTTTGAGAGCTAGAGCCAGTGGCACCAGCTGCTGGAGGAGGTGAAGGAGGTGGATCTCTTCTGTATCTCTGAACTGGTGGAGGAGAATATTTCCTACTTCTTTTCCTCTCGTTTTGCTGATTTTTAGACAACCACATCCATGCTGGCATTCCTTTATAAGGAGTAATATTTTGAAGGATGTAGAATGGGGTATCATTCTTTGAGCTTGGTTTAGCAGCAGGAGGAGGAGGGGCTTTCCTTTTCTTTGACAGCATTTTCTTCTTCTTCTTAGCAGTTTCTTCATCTGAATCTTCTTCATCTGAATCTTCATCATCTTCACTTGTAGAGCCCTGAGGATTATCATATAGAGCATTCAATGCTTTCAAGGCTTTATCATAAGTGGCAGTCTTTTCTGGTGCAGGAGCAGAAGTTTCAAAAGCTGGAGCTTCAGCAGTAGTTGAAGAAGAGACTATACAGGAATCATAAGTAATTGGAACAGAGCTTTCAGCTGCTACCTTATTTTCTTCTTCAATATCAGCCAAGATCAACTCATCTAGATCTGGCATAGGGGAGTCATCCATCACAAAGATTGGTGCTGAGATAGCTTCTTGAGTGGATGGAATGACTGTAGAGGTTGGTGCAGAAACTGGAATTTCAAAACTGTCACATAGTTGCTTAGCAACTGCTTGACTGATAGGAGGAGTATAAGGTACAATAGCCAACTATGGCTTAGTAAATTCTCCTGGAAGATACCGCATATGTACAATGTCAAAAGTTTCCTGTAATTCTTATAAATTAACTGTGGGATTGAGGATAAAATCACCAACAATTGTGAGTCCTTCAGAATCTGACTCAAAATCCATGTCAGTATCAATAAAGTCAATTAAGTCTTTATCTGTATAATCTGTATATACTGCTGGAGTATCTGCTGGTGCTGGAGCTGAAGTGTCTGAAGCTGTAGCTGCTGCTTCATCATCAGGCATCTCCCCCTGCCTGGTTTCAGTCGGAACTGAGGCCAGGCACCTACCTGAGAAGGGGGCAGCAGTGAGGGCAGAGATTTGAGAAGATAAAGATTGAATGGTTATAGCAAGAGGTGTAATGGCCTCTGCTATTAGGGATTTCAGAAAAGGGGTGATGATGGTTATGATAGATGAGATGGTAGAGGGGTCCATTGAGAAAGTGGTAGATGGGGTTGCAGTTGGTGTGGAAGAGGTGGCAACCAGTGAGGGAATGGAGGGTGGAACATCAGGTATGTGAAGGTTTGATGGTGATAAGGATGGAGGGGTGGCATCTTGCATCTTGGTGTCTGTGGGGAGGATGTAAGATGGTATGGAAGATAAATGTGGGGGAAGTGGAGACTGTGGTGGTGAAGGAATGTTGGTGTCTTGAGGTGATTCAAGAGGTGTTGGTTGTGGATTTTCTTGAAGAGGGGTAGATGGAATGTCAGTGATGTCAAGTGGTGGAGATGGAGGTGGAGTAGGCACATGAGTATACTGTTGTGATTGGGGTGTTGAAGAATAATGGGAGAGGAAGTGAGTTGTTTTACTTGAAGGGGTGCTGGAAGAGATTGTGGAGTGGGATGAATCTCTTCAGCAGGTCTGGGAGTGGCTTTAATAGCCCTGGTGCCTTCAGAAGCTGGGGTGGAAGAGGTAGAAGCCTTAGTGGGCTGGGTGATTGTCCTCTCCCACCTGCCAAATAAGGCACTGGTGAGCCTTTTACTGGCATTAATGAATATGGTCTGGAGGACCAGTGATTCAGTAGCCTTTTCCTTGAGAAAGATCCCTAGGATCCTTCCAAAACATACTTCCTTTTTGGTATTCTACTTCTTAATCAAGTCAAACAAAAGTTGGGCCAGTCTATTTGCTTCTTGTTTATTACTGCACACATGACCAAGAACTGATGTCTTGTGATGTAGTCATGGGCAGTATGCTTGCCAAGCAAGACCTTACCAACAATATCTGCCAAGAACTTGTATGCTGCAGACAAATGTCTCTTCAACAATTTATGTGGGTTATCACCAGCATAACCCATCAGAATTTGAATCATATTAAACTCTTCTGAATCAATTTCTGAATCCTCTTCGCCATTTGTCATACCAAATATTACAATTAAAACGGCGGGGGTTAAGGAGACAGTGTTACCGGCGATTGATCCTGTCATAGTAATGTCTTCAGAAGTGGTTGAAGTATAGACCCATTCTCTGATTTCTGTTCCTACCAACATTATCCTGGGGATCATCAGGTTCTTTAGATTCTGTTCTTCCAGAAGTTCCAGAATATATAGGAAGATTGGATCTGAGTGCTGGAATGATTCAAAGTCGACATCAAAGCCAGTGTCAAACTTCATAGCAGCTAGAGCTCCTGCTGGAATCGCCATTTAGATCACCTGCAAGAAAGACAGAGAAAACGACGATCAAGTGCAAGGGAACAGAAAGTGCGGGATGGAGGTCGAAGAAAACCAAGATATAAGGTTTTCCTGAATATGAATCGACAAACTCCGTTCCACGAAATTGAAATTAATTCTTCGAACTTTGGTCGACGAAATGAGTTAATAATAAATAATTCATCGATCTCATTCAGAAGACTTGAAGACAATTCGTCGAACTCCGGTCGACGAATATCTTCTGAAGCAAGGTTCGTTGAGCTCCGGTCGACGAAAATTTTTCACACAGAGAATTCGGCGAACTCCGTCCGACGAATATCTCTCAAACCTTCCCCGGTTCGTTGAAGTCCGTTCGACGAACTGTGGAAAATTCGTCGATTGCAGACAGAACTTAAGCTAAGTCTTCTCCATTGATCATTCCCAGCTGATTTAGAAAGAAAGCATGATTTTTCTCATCAAGAGGTTTGGTGAATATGTCAGCTTTTTGTAAATCAGTGTAGATATAGACAAGCTTAATCTTATTTTTGTCTACACACTCCCTAATGAAATGATGTCTTATATCAATATGCTTTGTCCTACTATGGTGAACTGGATTTTGTGCTATGGCTATAGCACTAGTATTATCACAGAATAGTGTTGAATTATTAAAGTTGAACCCATAATCTAGGAGCTGATTCTGTATCCAGAGCATCTGTGAACAACAGCTGTCTGCTGCAATATATTCTGCTTCAGCAGTGGATGTTGACACTGATGTTTGCTTCTTACAGAACCAAGATACTAGTCTCATACCCAGGAACTGATAAGTTCCTGAAGTACTCTTTCTATCTACCCTGCATCCAGCAAAATCAGCATTAGAGTATCCAGTTAACTCAAATTCTAATTCAGCAGGAGACCATAGGTGTAACGTCATGAATCGCTCTAGGCCCCTCGTGTGTGTTTTTGAGTCAGGAGGGTTGACTCGAGTCCTGAGAAGTGCAGGGAATTGGACTGCACTTGTGGAGAAGTGGAGAAATCAGTGCAGAGAGACACGGGTAGTGACACGGGTAGTGACACGGGTAGTGACACGGGTAGTGACACGGGTAGAGACACGGGTAGTGACACGGGTAGCGACACGGGTAGCGACACAGCCGTGTCCCTACCCGTGTGCGTCGAGTTGAGCTCGATGAGGCATGTCGAGATCGGCGAGCCGTGTCGACATCATGTGACACGGGTAGCGACACGGGCGTGTCACTACCCGTGTGTGCCGAGTTACATTCGACAGGCTGTGTCGAAACTGACGAGCTGTGTCGACACCAGGTGACACGGGTAGTGACACAGGCATGTACCTACCCGTGTGTGTCGAGTTCCACTCGACGAAAGGTGTCGAGATCGACGAACTGCGCGTCAACTTCGACGAATGAACATGACACGGGTAGAGACACGGGCGTGTCCCTACCCGTGTGCTCCAATCGACGATTTTGATGGATCATCGAGATGCAACACGAGAAGGACACGGCCAAGGACACGGCCAGGAACACGGCCGTGTCAAATATTGAACCGACATGGAAACTGTCGATGCCGCTTCGCCAGGAAGGACACGGGTAAGGACACGGCCGTGTCCCTACCCGTGTCACATTTTATATATAAGGGAGAGATAAAACCCTAGCCATTTTATTGCTCATTTCATCTCCTAATTCCTGTGAGAACTCCTGGTGAGAGGAAAAACTGCTGGAGCAAGTTTTACCGGAGGAGATCCGCCATCGCCGTGAAAGAGAAGATGCCGCCAAGGAGAACTACGAGATCCATGGCCGGAAATGGTGGTACCGCTGGAGCCAATGTGAGTTTCCTACCCTCTCCCTTGGTGCTAGATCTATAGTTATTTTCCTAGGAGAGACATCGGCTCAAAAGAGTCTTGATGGAGAGAAGAAGTCTTCTAGGTTTGGCCATGCTAGGACTTGTGTTCTAGATTTTAGATCTCTTCAACCACTCTGTTCTTCTATGTGACGATGGAGGATGGTTTCGTGAAGAGTATTGGCCTCATGAGGTTGAATAAGGGTGGAGCAAATTCTGGAATGATTTGGGATGATCGCACTGAGGAGGAAGATGAACCGATGCCGTTCATGCCGCCTTAAGATGCGCGCAGAATCTGTATTCTGCGCGCAGCAAACTTCGTGGCCATTTTTAACTTTGACATGGCCATATATGGGCTTTCGGATAAACACGAAAGTTGAAGACATTGAAAATACCTTTCCAACGAATAGTTACACGACTTCTGGCGAAGTCTATAGCCACAGGAAAGTCTAAACGAAAATGATGTTCAATAAATCCTGTATGCAGAAACTGTGTTCTGTACGCAGCGGACTTCAAGTCCGATTTCAAATAGGTTAATTTCGAATCTGGGTTGAGGTCTGAATATGAGAGTTGTAGATCTCGGAAAGACCTTTCCATCGTGGGGTACACGTCTTCACCGGATTCCTGTAGCTTCGGGAATCTCCGGTCGAAGTTGCTATCCAGATTAAGCCTGCACCTAAATTCTGGGCTTAATGGAAAATGGATTTTGATTCGGTGGAATTAATAATGCAAGACACTTGGCTTGGATGAATGATTAATCATTTGTTGCAGATTTCATATTATGAAATTGAGAAACAATATTATTTAAACGAACTGAATTGGTAGGAATTGAAAGATTGATAATTGTGCACTTCATGTTTATATTATGACATTATTAATGAAAAGTGTGATAGATCTTTATATGCGCATCATGTTTATATTATATTGTCATCATTTGGAAAGTCATATAGATGAATAGATTATGATCATGGACATGTTTGATTAATGAAATGAGTATTGTAGTCCAATACTTAGAGAGCCGTCTCCCTACGGGTAGTATTGTGAAGGGATGTAAGTGCGGTGTTGACCGTCACTTGTTTTGGTTGTGTTGAGATAAGGTGTGGATGGATGGTTGGGCTGTGTCCTCGTGTTTACTTCCGAGGCCCCTTCCATGATATGTTGATGTGGTATTTTCATGTGGTGTGAGTCGACACGCGGTGTCGTAATCCTGGGTTAAGGATAGTGTGGCAGGTCTACGGGCTCGCCAGTCGTCGCACCGACGGGAGTTGGCAGTTAGACTTGGTCGGTTTGGGCTGTGTCCTCGGTGTTCACGTCCCGAGGCCCCTCCGGCCATGTGAACGGTTGGGCTGTGTCCTCGTGCTTTCTTCCGAGGCCCCTTGCAGGTCACACAAGGCCAGTTCGGGCTATGTTCTTGGTGCACATCTACCCAAGACCCCGCTGGGCCATAGTACGCATGGGCTCTGCTGTTGTGTTCTTAGCGTTGAGGCATACGGAGGCCTAGGTGAAGTAGTGTGATACCTGCCTAGTAGTAGAAGTGCCCGTTCTACTGTCCCCGCCTGGCCACGGCGGCTGATGCCTGAGAGGTTAGCTACCTGCTCGAAAAGTGGGAACTATAGTCTGTGTCGACATAGCAATTGCATGGGTGTGCATGGGTGAGTCATTGCATAGCATTCATAGCATTTCATAACATTGTACAACAAGTTTGTATTGGCACTCCTATACGATGAGTTACTTTATGTAACCCGATCCTTAACTTATAAGTTTGTATGGGCATTCTTATAAGTTAAGTTACTTTCCTGCTGTAGATTTCCTTACATCTGTTGTTATATGATGTTAGCTTGTAGAACTGCTAGATTATACATTATATTCATGTACCTTGCCACCTGCTTATACTCCTTTACTTGCGTACTTGTTATATACTATACTCTTGTTCCTTTTCTCCGCCCGGTGCCGAGGAGTCGCCGGGGGAGCGGATGTGAAACCACTTAGTCGTTTCGACTAACGGTTGCTATGTCTTCCTTTTTAGGAGGTCACACCGCAGGTAGAGCAGCCGCAGACTACGCAGCAGGACAGCGAGGCCAGGACGACAGGGCCTGATGTGACGGTGCCGTCGATACCGTCGGTTACTGATGTTAGTATTTTGATTACTCTGATGTAGCCCGTTTGGGCAATGATTACCTGTACTCTGATATTTTGTAGAAGCATGTTTAGCTTCTCATTGTTTCATGTTTTTGGACATTATATACTTAGTGTGGATTTTGACTTCTCTTGCTTATTTTTTTGGTTGGGTTGTCATTTATATTGATATGGTTATAGCCGGCGGAATAGGCGTCTTGTGGTACAGGTTAGCCCGTGTGCTAATGCTACCGCAAGGCGGCTGTTCCGGGCATAAGGCTCCCCCTTCGTGCCGTGTTTTGGAATCCGGGGAGGAGGGGTCTTACAAATGGTATCAATTTGCCACGATCCTCAACTAAGAAGTTCATTCAACAATGGTGCCACCCCCGTTTGGTTAGTCAGTTTGTGGACACACTGACTTAGCAGAAGCAGTGGTGTGCCCATATGTAATTCACATTAAGTTTGTCCAACTTTGACCTTAAGTTTAGCCAACCTGACCACAAATTTGTCGTGTATGTATAGGTTCCACTGCATGTTGAGCCGATGGGGGGGTACTCCTACCCCTCCCATACCCACTCAGTTCCAACAGTCTGAGTTGGGGCAGACGCTCACCGCCATTCTTGATGCTTTTAAGGCACAGCAGGCTCCGGTGCAACAACAGGCCCCGAGCTCCAACTGGCTGAGCACCTTCCGGGCTCTCTCCCCTCCCGTCTACCTTGGGACGGAGTCAGCCGTACGTACAGAGGAATGGCTAGACACGATACAGGAGTTGTTGGCTGGTATCCGTTGCCCGGCCAACATGGCAGTGACATTGGCAGTGTCCGTCTTGGACTTACATGCGAAGAGGTGGTGGAAGTCCCTCATGGGCTCTATCTTCCAAGGCCGGATCTACACAGAGATAAGTTGGAGTGAATTTTCGGGTGTTTTCTTGGAGCACTTTATCCCTACATCGGCCCGAGATGAGCTTGAGCAGAGGTTCCTTCTACTAAAGCAGGGATCAAAGTCGGTTACAGAATACCAGCGAGAATTCCAGCATCTCGCAAGGTTTGCGGATTCTTATGAGTTGGATGACAGAGGTTATGTCAAGCGCTTCTATAAAGGGCTGCGAGATCCCCTAAGGCAGTCCCTTTTGTTTATAGCGGATGGTAGCTTGGCGGAGATCATTGATATGGCGAAAAGTTTGGAGGCGGACCACCTGGGATGTAGTAAGAGGCCTGCGGAGGACGTGATGGAAGCCGGCCCAAGTAATAGAAGGAGGCGGGACTTCAGAGGAGGAAGAGGTTATCAAAGAGGTGGTGGGCGTGTCCACCGAAACTATAGGGTGGAGCATCCAGTTCCGCAGCCTCCTGCGTTGCCTCCACCCCCACAGCCTCAGCAATTTCAACAACTTGAAGGGCGTCGTGGTCTGGTGTGCTTCGAATGCAACCAGCCGGGCTACATCCAGCGTTTCTACCCGCAGCTATATGGGAACGCCCCTCCTGCTCTCCCTCCTGCTCTCCCTCCTGCTCTCCCTCCAGTAGCTCCACGAGGGCTGGGATATATGCGTGGTCGAGGACGAGGACTGCCAAGAGGAAACCCCGGAGCGGTCCGGGATCAGGTGTACACGCTTGACATGGCGCAGGAACGGAACCCCCAAGATGTGATTGCAGGTATGATTTAATTAATTTACATATTTGCATGGTCTAACTTGAATTGATTAGAACTTACTAGACACTAGCAATAAGTTTTGGTTGTTGGCACTTAGGCACCGTGATTATTGGCGGGAAGACGGCCTATGCACTGTTCGATACCGGTGCCTCACACTCCTTTCTGTCTGAGGATTTCATAAAAGACGTGGAGGGGGTACAGTACTTCACTGGCATAGCCCGACGTGTACGCCTTCCGGATGGCTCGGAGATGATCGCAACTGCCAAGTGCGAGTTGGAGTTATTTATTGATGGGAAGGCCTTTGATACGCCGGCCACGGTTCTGAGAATGCCAGAGTTTGACATCATTTTGGGCATGACATGGCTGGATTGGCACTTCGCGAGGATCGACTGCGCGGAGAAGCGGATCTATTTGAGACATGGAGACTCTGACGTCATCTTCCAATGTATTGGCTTCGCGCCTCGCATGATGTTATCTTCCGTCCAGGTTGTAAAAGCTCATAGGAAGGGGGACGAGGTCTTCATGATCTGGTTCGAGTTAAAGGACGAAGCGTTGGAATTAAAGGATGTACGGGTTGTGCGGGATTTTCCCGAGGTATTTCCTGAGAAGCTACCAGGATTACCTCCGCATAGAGAGGTTGACTTTCAGATCAATCTAGTACCAGGTGCCAAGCCTGTGTCCAAGGCTCCGTACAGAATGGCCTCGAAAGAACTCGCGGAGTTTATAGTTCAATTGCAAGAACTAGTGGATTCAGGGTTCGTTCGCCCCAGTTCATCACCATGGGGAGCCCCTGTGTTGTTCGTAAAGAAGAAGGATGGAACCCTGCGATTGTGCATAGATTATCGGGAACTCAATCGGTTGACGGTGTGGAACACTTATCCACTACCTCGGATCGATGAGTTGTTCGATCAACTAGTGGGAGCACATTGGTTTTCTAAATTGGATTTGCGCTCCGGATACTATCAGTTGAGGATACAAGAAGGGGACATCCAGAAAACGGCCTTCAGTTCGAGATATGGTTTGTATGAGTTCACAGTAATGCCGTTTGGGCTCACAAATGCCCCTTCGGCCTTCATGAGCTTGATGAACAAGGTGTTTGAACCGTATTTGGACATCTTCGTCATTGTTTTCATCGACGACATCTTGGTCTACTCAAAGACGGAGGAGGAGCATGTCGAGCACCTGACCTTGGTTTTGAAGAAATTGAAGGAGCACGCCTTGTATGCCAAGTTTAGCAAGTGTGAATTCTGGCTTAAGGAGGTTGCCTTCTTGGGGCATGTGATCAGTGGAGCAGGATTAGCGGTGGATCCAGCAAAGGTGCGAGCTGTGAAGGAGTGGTCGCCCTTGAAGTCGGCGGCCGATGTACGAAGCTTTCTTGGACTTGCTGGGTACTACCGCAAGTTCGTGAAAGGATTTTCCAAGATTGCCCTTCCTCTTACCTCCTTGACGAAGAAGGGTGTGTCATTTGAGTGGACACCTCAATGTGAAGCGGCGTTTCAAGAGTTGAAGGATAGGCTTACCTCCGCCCCCATCCTTGCACTTCCGTCGGGGAAGGAAGGATTCCAAGTTTACACGGACGCATCATATCAAGGGATGGGAGCGGTGTTGATGCAGCACGGGTACGTGATCGCTTATGCTTCAAGGCAGTTAAAGAAACATGAAATCAATTACCCAGTTCATGATTTGGAGTTGGGAGCAGTGGTGTTCGCTTTGAAGGTCTGGAGGCATTACCTATATGGCGTACACTGCGAGATCTTTTCCGATCACAAAACTTGAAGTATGTCCACACTCAGAAGGAGTTTAACCTGAGACAACGACGGTGGTTGGAATTTCTATGCGACTATGAGTTCACCATGAACTACCACCCCGGGAAAGTGAACTCGGTAGCCGATGCCTTGAGTAGAAAAGCACCAGGCTCTAGCCCAGAGTCTCGGTTGATGAGTATGGAGTTGGCTCGGATGATCGAGGAGATGGAAATTACTCTAGTATTCAAGGCTCCTTCGGCAGAGTATGCGGAGTATTTGGCCAACATGAGCATAGTTTGTGATATCCGAGACCGGATTCGGGTGGAGCAAGGAATGGATGCGGCCTTGGCCCCGGCAATCAAGGCAATTGAAGATGGGACCACCGATGAGTACACACTCAAAGACGGCCTTGTTTATTTTCGTGGCCGACTCTATATTCCCAAGGGCGGCAAAATTCGGGAGGATATCTTGAGAGAGGCACATTCCTCTCAATATTCAGTGCACCCGGGTATTGCTAAGATGTACGCCGGATTGCGAAAGACCATGTGTTGGCCGGGAATGAAGAAGGATGTTTGCTATTATGTTACACATTGCGAAGCTTGTCAAAGAGTGAAGGCTGAATGCAGGAGTCCCGGTGGTTTGTTGTAGTCGCTGCCAATCCCCGAATGGAAGTTCGAGGATATCTCCATGGACTTTGTTCATGGGTTACCTCGTTCCCGCTCCGGGAATGATTCAGTGTGGGTTATTGTTGATCGACTGACAAAGGTGGCCCAGTTCATTCCAATGAAGAAGGAAGCACACGTAGATGTTTTGGTATGCCTTTTTGTGGAGCAATTTGTACGATATCATGGCGTGCCCAAGACAATTGTTTCGGATCGGGATGGTCGGTTTACATCCAATGAGTGGAAGGCGGTACAGGCGTATTTGGGCTCGCGCCTAACCTTCAGTACTGCATTCCACCCACAGACGGACGGGCAGTCTGAAAGGACCATCAGGACACTGGAAGATTTATTGAGGTTATGTGTGCTATACAGAGGAGAGCCATGGGAAAGGCTCTTGCCACTAGTGGAATTCTCCTATAATAATAGTCATCAGGCGAGCATTGACAAGGCGCCCCATGAAGCCCTTTACGGAAAAAGGTGCAGGACTCCCTTGTCTTGGGTGCAAGATGAAGATCCGAAGGCATTGGGAAACGAATACATAGATGATACTGATGCGGCGGTCAGATTGATACGGGATCGCATGTTGGAGGCTCAAAGTCGATAGGCGAAATACTACAATAAAAAGCACCGGATGGTGGAGTTCCAAGTGGGCGAAAAAGTGTTTCTCAAGATTCGGCTGATGCATGGTGTGTCGCGGGTACATGGGGTGAAAAAGCTCAGCCCAAGGTATGTTGGGCCTTATACTATACTAGAAAGGATCGGCCCGTTGGCCTATCGGTTGGAGTTACCACCAGAACTAGAAAATCTCCACGACGTGTTCCCTGTGTCGTCGCTTCGAAAAGCACTGTTGCGGCCCGACCAGTATATTCCCACTACTGATGGTGCAGTGGCATCAGATAGGTCTGTGCGACTAGAGCCGGTTCGGATTGTTGACAGCGAGACAAGAACATTACGCCGCAAAAGTGTTCCCTTGGTGAAGGTGCTATGGTCGAATCATGGGAAAGAGGAGTACACGTGGGAGCCAATGGATTTGATGCAGCAACGCTACCCGGAGTTGTTTGCTCAAGGTAATCTTATTTAAAAGCATATGTTAAATTTCCTGTTATGCATTTCTCCCCTCAGTCTAAGCCTGATTTCGGGGACGAAATCTTTTATTTTTTTATAGGATTTGTAACGTCCCGAATCGCTCTAGGCCCCTCGTGTGTTTTTGAGTCAGGAGGGTTGACTCGAGTCCTGAGAAGTGCAGGGAATTGGACTGCACTTGTGGAGAAGTGGAGAAATCAGTGCAGAGAGACACGAGTAGTGACACGGGTAGTGACACGGGTAGTGACACGGGTAGAAATACGTGTAGTGACACGGGTAGCGACACGGGTAGCGACACGGTCGTATCCCTACCCGTGTGCGTCGAGTTGAGCTCGACGAGGCATGTCGAGATCGGCGAGCCGTGTCGACATCATGTGACACGGGTAGTGACACGGGCGTGTTACTACCCGTGTGTGCCGAGTTACACTCGACAGGCCGTGTCGAAACTGACGAGCTGTGTCGACACCAGGTGACTCGGGTAGTGACACGGGCGTGTCCATACCCGTGTGTGTCGAGTTCCACTCGACGAAAGGTGTCGAGATCGACGAACTGCGCGTCGACTTCGACGAATGAACATGACACGGGTAGAGACATGGGCGTGTCCCTACCCGTGTGCTCCAATCGACGATTTTGATGGATCGTCGAGATGCAACCCGAGAAGGACACGGCCAAGGACACGGCCAGGAACACGGCCGTGTCAAATATTGAACCGACATGGAAACTGTCGATGCCGCTTCGCCAGGCAGGACACGGGTAAGGACACGGCCGTGTCCCTACCCGTGTCACATTTTATATATAAGGGAGAGATAAAACCCTAGCCGTTTTATTGCTCATTTCATCACCTAATTCCTGTGAGAACTCCTGGTGAGAGGAAAAACTGCTGGAGCAAGTTTTACCGGAGGAGATCCGCCATCGCCGTGAAAGAGAAGATGCCGCCAAGGAGAACTAAGAGATCCATGGCCGGAAATGGTGGTACCGCTGGAGCTAATGTGAGTTTCCTACCCTCTCCCTTGGTGCTAGATCTATAGTTATTTTCCTAGGAGAGACATCGGCTCAAAAGAGTCTTGATGGAGAGAAGAAGTCTTCTAGGTTTGGCCATGCTAGGACTTGTGTTCTAGATTTTAGATCTCTTCAACCACTCTCTTCTTCTATGTGACGATGGAGGATGGTTTCGTGAAGAGTATTGGCCTCATGAGGTTGAATAAGGGTGGAGGAAATTCTGGAATGATTTGGGATGATCTCATTGAGGAGGAAGATGAACCGATGTCGTTCATGCCGCCTTAAGATGCGCGCAGAATCTGTATTCTGCGCACAGCGAACTTCGTGGCCATTTTTTGTGTGCCATGTCCATATCGGGGCTTTCGGATAAACACGAAAGTTGAAGACATTGAAAACACCTTTCCAACGAATGGTTACACGACTTCTGGCGAAGTCTATAGCCACGGGAAAGTCTAAACGAAAATGATGTTCAATAAATCATGTATGCAGAAACTGTGTTCTGTACGCAGCGGAAGTCAAGTCCGATTTCAAATAGGATAATATCGAATCTGGGTTGAGTTCTGAATACGAGAGTTGTAGAGCTCGGAAAGACCTTTCCATCGTGGGGTTACACGTCTTCACCGGATTCCTGTAGCTTCGGGAATCTCCGGTCGAAGTTGCTATCCAGATTCAGCCTGCACCTAAATTCTAGGCTTAATGGAAAATGGATTTTGATTCGGTGGAATTAATAATGCAAGACACTTGCCTTCGATGAATGATTAATCATTTGTTGCAGATTTCATATTATCAAATTGAGAAACAGTATTATTTAAACGAACTGAATTGGTAGTAATTGAAAGATTGATAATTGTGCACTTCATGTTTATATTATGACATTATCAATGAAAAGTGTGATAGATTTTTATATGCGTATCATGTTTATATTACATTGTCTTCATTTGGAAAGTCATATAGATGAATAGATTATGATCATGGACATGTTTGATTAATGAAATGAGTATTGTAGTCCAATACTTAGAGAGCCGTCTCCCTACGGGCAGTATTGTGAAGGGATGTAAGTGCGGTGTTGACCGTCACTTGTTTTGGTTGTGTTGAGATAAGGTGTGGATGGATGGTTGGGCTGTGTCCTCATGTTTACTTCTGAGGCCCCTTCCATGATATGTTGATGTGGTATTTGCATGTGGTGTGAGTCGACACGCGGTGTTGTAATCCTGGGTTAAGGATAGTGTGGCAGGTCTACGGGCTCGCCAGTCGTCACACCGACGGGAGTTGGCAGTTAGACTTGGTCGGTTTAGGCTGTGTCCTCGGTGTTCACGTCCCGAGGTCCCTCCGGCCATGTAAACGGTTGGGCTGTGTCCTCGTGCTTTCTTCCGAGGCCCCTTCCGGGTCACACAAGGCCAGTTCGGGCTGTGTTCTTGGTGCACATCTACCCAAGACCCCGCTGGGCCATAGTACACATGGGCTCCGCTGTTTTGTTCTTAGCGTTGAGGCGTACGGAGGCCTAGGTGAAGTAGTGTGATACCCACCTAGTAGTAGAAGTGCCCGTTCTACTGTCACCGCCTGGCCACGGCGGCTGATGCCTGAGAGGTTGGCTACCTGCTCGAAAAGTGGGAACTATAGTCTGTGTCGACATAGCAATTACATGGGTGTGCATGGGTGAGTCATTGCATAGCATTCATAGCATTTCATAACATTGTACAACAAGATCCTCATCGTATAAGTTTTTATGGGCACTCCTATACGATGAGTTACTTTATGTAACCCGATCCTTAACTTATAAGTTTGTATGGGCATTCTTATAAGTTAAGTTACTTTTCTGCTGTAGATTTCCTTACACCTGTTGTTATATGATGTTAGCTTGTAGAACTGCTAAATTATACATTATATTTATGTACCTTGCCACCTGCTTATACTCCTTTACTTGCGTACTTGTTATATTCTATACTCTTGTTCCTTTTCTCCGCCCGGTGCCGAGGAGTCGTCGGGGGAGCGGATGTGAAACCACTTAGTCGTTTCGACTAACGGTTGCTACGTCTTCCTTTTTAGGAGGTCACGCTGCAGGTAGAGCAGCCGCAGACTATGCACCAGGACAGCCAGGCCAGGACGACAGGGCCTGATGTGACGGTGCCGTCGATACCGTCGGTTACTGATGTTAGTATTTTGATTACTCTGATGTAGCCCGTTTGGGCAATGATTACCTGAACTCTGATATTTTGTAGAAGCATGTTTAGCTTCTCATTGTTTCATGTTTTTGGACATTATATACATAGTGTGGATTTTGACATCTCTTGCTTATTTTTTTGGTTGGGTTGGCATTTATATTGATATGGTTGTAGCCGGCGGAATAGGCGTCTTGTGGTACAGGTTAGCCCGTGTGCTAATGCTACCGCAAGGCGGCTGTTCCGGGCATAATACTCCTCCTTCGTGCCGTGTTTTGGAATCCGGGGAGGAGAGGTCTTACAATAGGCCTAGATCAGGACAACTCTTTATATATCTTAAAATCCTTTTTAAGAAAATTAGATGAGATTCTTTAGGGTTCACTTGGAACCTAGCACAAAGGCATTTAGCAAACGTAATATCTGGCCTACTTGCTGTGAGGTATAATAGGGACCCAACAATGCCCTTATAAAGTTTCTGATCTACAGTTTTTCCTGGTATATCAGAGTCCACAACAGCATTTGTTGCCATGGGAGTTTTCTTTGCTGAGGCATCAGCCATCCCAAACTTCTTTAGAAGTTCCTTAACATATTTTGCTTGTGAGATAAAGATGCCATTAGGGACTTGTTTCACTTGGAGACTAAGGAAATATGAAAGCTCTCTCATGCTACTTATTTTAAATTTAAAATGCATGAGGTCAGAAAACCTCTTACACAATTTTGAATCTGTAGAGCCAAATATGATGTCATCTACATAGATTTGTACTAACAAAATTTTGTCCTTATAATGTCTAGTGAATAGAGTTTTATCTACAGTTCCTCTTGTAAATTTATGCTCTAATAAAAAACTTGCCAATGTCTCATACCAAGCTCTTGGAGCCTTCTTTATACCATAAAGAGCCTTATTTAATCTAAAAACATAAGAGGGATAAGTTGGAGAAACAAAACCTGGAGGTTGTTCTACATAAACCTCTTCTTGTAGCACTCCATTTAAGAAGGCACTCTTCACATCGATTTGAAAGACTTTGAACTTTTTGAATGCTGCATAGGCAAGGAGAATCCTTATAGCTTCCAACCTTGCAACTGGTGCAAAGGTCTGATCATAGTCAATTCCTTCCTCTTGCCTGTATCCTTGAGCAACAAGTATAGTTTTGTTCCTCACAATGACTCCTTGGGCATCAAGATTATTCCTGAAAACCCATTTGGTTCCAATAACTGGATAGTTTTATGGTCTTGGAACCAAATCCCAAACTCTACATCTCTCAAATTGGTTTAGTTCCTCTTGCATTGCAAGGATCCAGTGGGGATCTTGCTCAGCATCATGAATGGTTAGAGGTTCAACCTGAAAGAGAAAACGGGCATGCATCAAGTCTTGGTTGAGTTGATGCCTTGTCTGTACACCTGCTGTAATTTCTCCAATTACTTGAGATCTGGGGTGATCCCTAAGTGTGACAAAATCAGTGGGTGGAGTTGGTTGTGCAACAACATTTTGAATAAATTCCTCTTGTGGAATTATATTTGTTGTTGGTTGAGGCTCATGTTCTTCAGCTTCATCTTCTTCACTATCTTGAATGACCTGTGGAGAGGGATGAGTGGGAACCTCTTGGGTGAGGTTTAGTCCATCTAATGTCTCACACAAGTGGGGTACCTGCAAGTTGCTAATGGTAGAAACTTCTTTCTCCTTGCAATACATGTTAGTCTCATCAAATGACACATGAATAGACTCTTCAACTTTTAAGGTTGATTTATTAAATACCCTATAAGCCTTGCTTACTTGGGAGTATCCTAGAAAAATTCTCACTTTAGCCTTAGCTTCAAACTTTCTAATGTATTTCTTGTTGTTATTGTGTATATAGCATGTACAACCAAATACTTTAAAATAGTTAATTTTAGGTTTCTTCCCTTTGAGCAATTCATAGGGAGTCCTATTCTTTAGTTTGTGAATTAAACTCCTATTCAGGACATAGTTTGCTGTGCTTACAGCCTCTGCCCAAAAGGTTAGTGGCATGTATGCATCAGCAAGTAATGTACCTGCAGCTTCAATGAGTGTTCTATTTTTCCTTTCAGCTACCCCATTTTGTTGGGGAGTTCTAGGAGCTGAGAAGCAATTCCTGATACCTTCCTTCTCACAGAACTCATGCATAAGAAGAGACTCAAACTCTGTGCCATGATCACTTCTGATCAATGCAACATGAGTGGAGAACTCAATCTGTATGGTCTTGAGAAAATCTGTAAGAACCTTAAATGTATCTGACTTTGTTCTCAGAAAGAATACCCATCTGAACCTAGAGAAGTCATCCACAATAACCAAGGTGTAGGATTTCCCTCCTAGGCTTTGTACTGCAATGAGTCCAAAAAGATCCAGGTGTAGCAAGTACAAGATCGTAGGTAAATTACTCTTATTAATTGATTTGAAGCTAGTTTTACTTTGCTTGCCTAGTTGACAAGCCCTGCAGAGACATTCCTTCTTGTAGGGAGCAGAAGGTAGACCTCTAACAAGGTTGTGCTTAGATAACCTAGCTATATTTTTCAGATTTACATGTCCTAATCTTTTGTGCCATAAATCATTCTGATTACTAGTTAAATTCAGTAAGCAGATATCAGTTGTGGCAGAAGAAAAATTTACTAGATAAATATTACTTTGTCTACTTCCAGTTAAAATAGTTTGGTTGTTTTTATCAATGATAGAGCAAGTAGAAGGGTTAAAGTATACCTGATAACCATCATCACATATTTGACTTATGGAGATGAGGTTATGCTTCAGTCTACTTACATATGTCACTTTTCTGAATGTGACAGCTCCTATTCTTACTTCTCCAACTCCTTCTGACTGACCACATCTTGAGTCACCAAAGATAATCTTTGGCCCCAATGTGGACTTGTAGTTGAATAGGATGTCCTTGCTGCCAGTCATATGCTTGGAGCAGCCACTGTCCAGGTACCAAGTTTCATTTACCCATGGACACTTCTTCACCTGCAATATACACAGTTAGTGATTTTTGACCCAGGTTACCTTGGGCCCTTTGTATGACTGATAAGAGAAACTGGAAATAACAGAAAATTCTGGCTGGGATATATATCCTAGGGGGTGGTATCTTCTAGGTGGAATGGTCTAGTCAGCTAGGGGATTAAATGATTTCCTAGAAGTATTTAAGTTTCTGTTAAAGTTATAGTTTGGGTTAAGTCTTCCTGGGTTCGACGAATTTATGTAAGTTCGTCGACCAGAGTTCAACGAAATGGGTTGAGATAGTCGATCTCTGCCCAGAGAATAAACATGTTCATTCTTTGCACCCCACGTTCGTCGATCTCTGCTCGACGAACCATACAAAGTTCGTCGATCGCAGTTAGATGAATAATAATAGCTATAGTTAGCGTTCAGAGTTCGTCGATCTGGGTTCGACGAACTAGCCCATTTTCGTCGATCTAAGGTCGACGAAAATTGCTGAACTTTATTTTTATTTGGTGTTTTCTGGTTTTCCATTTTGTCCTTAGTTTTAATTTGTTCAAGAATTTTATTTACCTTACTTACTTGATCAGTATTCTTCTTTCCTTTCTCAGAAATAAAATTGATGGGTTGTGATAGATGGTTTTTCTGAAGAACAGGTGGTTCACTAGATGATGCACATAATCCGAACCTACTTCCATTAAACCTAGCATTAGATGTGTTAGTGATTTCTGCTAGTTGTTTACTCCTTCCATTTAGTGATTCTTCTAGCTGTTTTGCCTTATTTAATTCATCTTTCAGAAGGGTGATTTGTTCACTAAACTTATCTATTTCATTTTTCAATTTGGTGTTTTCTAATACTAAGCTATCATAGTTAACTTGCTTATCTCTGAGAAGTTTGATTTCCTTCTCGGAGTTGATTAAATCTAAACACATGATTTTATAATCTGATTTGAAAGATTCTGAATTATAATCAAACAATGATAATACCTGATTAGCTTCTGATTCAGAAGCTTCGGTATTGTCTGACTCTCCTTCTTCTGAGTTGCTTCTTGAGGCATCAATTGCCATGAGGCAAACCTCTTTTTCTCTTTCTTCTTCTTCTTCATCTTCACTGGAGCTTGAAGATGTTGTCTCCTCTTCAGTCTCACTCCAAGTCTCAGCTACAAACCCCTTTTCCTTCTTCTTGTGTTTGCTGGAAGAGGGTTTGCTGGTGAACTGCTTTCTGGAATCCTTTTCCTTCTCTCTTCTCTTCTCTTTCTTCTGATTCTCTGGGCACTCAGAGAGGAAATGCCCAGGTTTTCTGCATTCATAACACACCACTTCCTTTGTTGGTGTCTTATCATACTTTGGCCTGTCATCCTTTCTTGCTGACTTCCTCCTGAAGTCCTTTTTAGCCATCTTGAAGAATCTCTTTACAAAGAGACTCATGAGCTCTTCATTTGATGCAGTGGATTCTGATTCTTCTGAGGTTTTGAATGCTATGTTCTGATCTCTTCTGGCTGCAGGAGGTGTTCTTTGTTCAGCAGCCTCCCTTGTCTTAATAACTGCTCATAAGATTTCAGTTTGCCCAATAGAGATTCAATTGATATCTCATTCAGGCATCTAGCCTCCTTGATAGGCCAGATTCTTGTGTCCCATGAGCTTGGGAAGCACATCAGAATTTTGTCATTCACTTCAGTGAGAGTGATGACCTTGTCTAGAGTTTTTAGCTCATTAATGATTGAGCTTATTCTATTATACATCTCTGAGACTGTTTCAGCTTCCTGCTTCTTAAAATTCTCATATTGGGATATGAGATTTGATCTCCTATCCTTCCTTTCATCAGTTGATCCATCAACCATTTGGTTCAGGGAATCCCAAATGGCTTTTGCTGATGTGCACTCAGCAACCTTCTGGAAAATATCATCAGACATTGTCTGTGACAATATATTCATGGCTTTCGCATCAGCCATCTTGGCTTTCCTATAAGTATCATTATAGTCTGGAGGAAGTACTGCAGTCATATTTGTGGAAGTGCTTGGAGAAGCTGCAGGTGGTTGAGGTACTCGTGTTAAGATGGAAGCAAAGATATCTTCATCAATAGAATTCATATACAACTTGATTCTTGCCTTCCAGATTCCAACTTTTGCAAGTTGCAAACTGGAGGTCTAGTGCTTGCATAATCTTTGTTCTGTGCCATGGCTGTGGTTCTACTTTAAAATGTGAACAAAGTGATATGTAGATCTAACACAGGATCTTTGGTTCAAGGATTAACTTATGCAACCAAAGGAACCTTCCTCTGATACCAATTGAAAGTGAGGGTTAGATCTACAATACTTTAGAGGGGGGGGGGGTGAATAGAGTATATTTAAAATTTATTAGGTCCCAAAACAAACAGTGTTGTTACAGCTTTTGCTGTAAACTGAAAGGTACAGTAATTAAGAAACTGAAAACCCAAAAGTAATAATCCTAATCACAGACACACAGCAAGAACAAAAAGAAAAAGATGAGAAACCAGATGACACAAGAAATTTATAGTGGTTCCCCCTCAACTGGGTACATCCACTCTTCTACCACCCTTGGTAGGAATCCACTCAGATTTTTGATCTGGTGCCTGACACCAATGGGTTTTGATCAGGTCCCCAAAAACTAACTCAAGTATTTTGGTAAGGAGACTTGCAACGAGGAATCACTTTTGAAGGGAGATGACAACACTTTGTACAGGAGGGGGTGAGAGAGTGATTTTGTCTTCTCTGTCAACAATCAGAGAGAAGACTTATGTGAAATGATGTTAGCAAAAGCTCCCCCTGAGATGTAGAATGATTCAGGAAATATCTGGAGCTTTGCTGTAGGGTGATAGGTCTTCAATCAGATTTCTTGACAAGCAGTGATGCAGGATCTTCTTGACTGATTTGATATATGTTGTCCTTGGAGAAGTCCTGGAGAGAGTGTTGAAGAAGAAGACTCTTGATATATTATAGTTGTTCTTCTTCTTCTGAATATCACTGCCTATCACTGCAAGCTTCAGAATGAGTTTTTGTGTGAAGCTTTTCTGGTGCTGTATTTGAAATCTTGCAGTCAGTATATCTGTCTGTGTTTTTCTGACTGAGTATTTTCTTGTACAATGATTCTTGCCTCTTGTCTGTCGATCTCATTTTCTTCTATATCTATTCAAAAATTTGAATCCTCTGTAATTAATGCTGACGCCTTGAGAATAATCGGCATTAAAGTATTTCCCCAACTGTCCCGTGGAAAATCAGCAAGTAATATTCCTGAAGAAGACCGTAATTAATGCTTCCTCTAACGGCTACATTCAGAGAATGTTTGAGTCATTAATCTATCAGGAATTATTGCATTTGAGTGAGGATTAAATGCCGGAAATGGCTAAGTCTAGAATCGTCGAACGAATAACAGAATTCGTCGAGCTGAGTTACTAGTTCGTCGAGCTGAGGTTTTGTATTCATCGACCAAACAGCTTCTGTTCGTCGAGCTGAGTTCCAAGTTCGTCGAGCGGATAACAGAACTTGCATGCTTCAGTACTTTGCCTTTTCTGTCTGAAGTTCGTCGAGCTAATAATTGCATTCGTCGACTGGAGTTCAGCAACAATTCTGGACTTAGTCAAATATTTTGTGTTGACTGATATTCTGTGTGTCGACATGAAAACTTCTGGTGTCGACACAGGTTTTATGGTGTCGACATAAATCTTCTAGTATCGACATAAGTTGGTGTCGATAGATTATTCTTGGTGTCGACACAAATCTTCCAGTGTCGACATAGTTGGTGTCGACAGATTATTATTTGTTTCGACACAAATTGAAAGATATGGTACCTAAACACCTAGAGGGGGGGGGGGGTGAATAGGTGACCTAATCCTTTTTAAACTTTAATGGCAGCCAACAGTTTTATCACAGAATACTAACTGTTTTATCACAGCAATAACTAAGCATACACAGCAAATATCATTCACAGCACAGCAGACACAGTGGTTTATAGTGGTTCCCCAAGATATGGGTACATCCACTTTCCCCCTTCGCCTATCTAGCAGTGTACTAGATTCGGCCAAACTCCTCCACTGTCTCAGAACCCAAATTGGTTCCTACACCTCAGACCCAAAGCCTTACAACTCAGCTTTATCCCAAAGCCTACACTCAGCCAATCAAGGCCTACACTCAGCCAACCAAGGCCTACACTCAGCCAACCAAGGCCTACACTCAGCCAACAAGGCCTACACTCAGAGATCTCAATCTCCTACACTCAGGCTCTCAAGCCCTACCCTCAGCCTTTATAATTATAGGCTTACAATTCACTCAGATCCAATGGATCCTACAAGATAAAAAATGTATTACAACTATTAACTCAACAACTCAGAAATAAAGAGGGGAGTTGAGAGTTTCTTGATGAGTTCTTGGAAGAACTCAGCTGGATTCAATCTGACTTAGCTTTCTTCAAAGCTTCTTGAGTAGAACTGAATAAGACTGAATCCTCCTGCAGTAGTTCCTTGACCTCTGCCACTTAAGATCCAGAATCTGAATCCTTCTTCTCAGCCTAGTTCCAGAGGCTGATTTCTTGGATGGAGCCCTCTCTCTCCAACTTCTTAGATCTGCACTTGGACTGCAAGATCTTCTTGTGTTGATACTTTGTGTACCACTTCAATGACTTGTTCAACAATAATCTGAACCAGTTGATCAACTCTTTCAACAACAGTTTCTGTAAACTGTAGGTGCCTATTTATAGGCCTTCTTCATGGTAACCGGCTGGTCCGGTCCATAACTGACTTCTGATATCTCTGACAGGTGCTGTAGACCGGCTGGAACGGCAGCTGTCAAGTCATCCAGTCATTTCTTGAAAATCTCTAACTGTCTGAAAGTGTCGAGACTTTCTGTCTTTAAGTGTCGACACTTATAGACCAAGTGTCGACACATGTTGTGTAAGTGTCGACACAAGTCTACAAGGTGTCGACACATCTTCTTGTATGTCTCGACACAGATTCTTCTTCATGTGTCGACACTGAAATTGAGTGTCGACACAAGTACTTGTTCTTCTATCTTTAGCTGAATTCTTCTATGTGTCGACACATCACCTTTGTGTCGACACAACTTCTTGTGTTGAATCTGTTAAGTGTCGACACTACTTCTTGGTGTCGACACATAGTCTTCTATGTTGATTCTTGCTGAGTGTCGACACAGCTCCTTGTGTCGACACACCTTCTTCTTGTTGAGACTTCAGCTGAGTGTCGACACATTCCTTTAGTGTCGACACTTGTACTTAGAATATTTTGTTGATAATTCTGTTCTTTGCTAAGTGTCGACACAGCTCCTTGTGTCGACACTTTCTTCAAGTGTAGAGTCTTCAGCTGTGTGTCGACACATTGTTCTGGGTGTCGACACATACTTCAAATGCTGACTCTTCTGTTGAGTGTCGACACATTGTGCTGGGTGTCGACACTTACTTCAAGTGCTGACTCTTCTGCTTAGTATCGACACATTGTGTTGAGTGTCGACACTTGTACTTAGTCTCTGCAGACTTTTGCTGAGTGTCGACACAGCTCTAAGTGTCGACACTTTCTGGTGTAGACTCAGCTTCACTGGGTGTCGACACAGCTCCTTGTGTCGACACTTCCTGTCTGCACTTTTCTTTACTAAGTGTCGACACAGCTCCAAGTGTCGACACTTACTGTCTGGTGTCGACTCTGCATCCCAGGTGTCGACACAATGACTCCAAGTGTCGACACTGCTTGTCTGGGTGTCGACACAAGCCTTCTTAAGTGTCGACACTTTCCCTCTGGGTGTCGACACATGGACTTAGAAACTTTTTGCTTCAGTCCAGTGATTACTTAACCTGCACAAGTAAACTCAACATACATCAAATACATTATGATGTATATCATTGAGTTGGGTGAGGCTTCTTCAAATCAGGTACATTTAACCAATGTACCCAACAATCTCCCCCTATTTGGAGAAGTCATAACCCTTAGTCAATGATATACACCATTCATAATAAAAATTACAAAATGATGTAAAGCAGGATAATGTATAACAGGGTAAACATAACATGTATTAAATCACACATGTATACACATACATCAACACAAAACAATTTAAGAAATAGACATATTCACAGAACAAACATGAATTATATTGATCATATATTGTTCTAACATTTGTCTTATACATTTCCAATAGTTCACAAAAATGTTTTACATTCAACAGATTACAAAATAATCTTCAAGTAAATTCTTAATCTAGTTCTGGTCAGGTTCCTTGATAACTATTCCCTTGCCAGCTTGAACTTGAGCTTTGACAGGGGCTTCAACAGTTTCAGCATCAGCATGCTTCTTTCCTTTCAAGTCCTTCTTCTTAAGCTCTTCAGCTTTGATCTTCTGCCTCTCAAAATAGTGATATGGCTTGGGGAAGTACTTGCTAGACTCCACTGCAGTAGGAGGTAGCTTTCCCATCTTTGCCTTCCTTCTGAATTGAACAATGGCTTCTTGTCTTATTTCATGTTTTCTCCATTCAGCTTCAGAGAACCACTTGTTCCTGTCATGAGTATGGTCTTTGGCAGCTTTCCAGGCAGTTAAAATTATATTTCGAGAGGTAGGGCTCCACTGTTCAAAATCTGGCCTTTGTTCTGCTTGTTCCCTAAACCTCTTTTTGGACAACCTTGTCTCTTCTTCTTTCTGTAATGCCTCTTGCATGGATTCAGATATAGGTTGAACAACCTTTTCAATGTGGACATTGTCCTTGCCCTCAAGTGGGCTATACATTGTGCTCACATCTGCTTGAATCATTTCAAAGTCTGGAGGTGGATAAATGACCTGAGCTACTTCTGGTTGCTCACCTCCAAAATAGGCAGGGTTAATGCCTGATTCAGCAACATCTTGGTCATCACACAGAGGAGGGTATCCAAGTGTAGCCCTGATTGAATTTGATATCCATTTTGCATGCTCAGAACTTGCCTTGACTAACACTCTCTCCCCCTTTATGACTTCTCTGGCCATGTGATCTCTGACATCATCCTTTTGAAATCTGATCTGACTGTCTAAGTACCTGATCCCATCTTTAAAGTAAGGTTTTAGCTTTTGAAGTTGTTCAGATATGACCTTCTGGGAGGCTTGGATAGCAGTCTTTACAGCAGTAATTTCCTCTTGAAAGACTTTATCAAATTTAGCTTTAGCAGCATCAGTAGATGTAGAATGTTCAGCAGCCTTATTCTTTAATTCAGTGATAATAGCATTGTGAGATTCAGTCAAATTGTCATTCATTCTTAATTGATTTCAAGAACATATCCTTGTTTCAATGCTATATCATCCACCTGTGCCTTGATCTTCTCTTGGTGTGTTGCCAAATACACCACTGCATTTCCACCCTTGTGGAAACAGTCTGTCATCTCCTTCTTGTTGAGATTCATCTCAAACCTTATAGATTTTATATCTTGGGCAAGATCAAACTGTAATGATCTGTGCCCTGCATCAACATAAGCCTCTATGGCTTTTCTTTGTTCATCCATTTTAATCTGCAGTGCAATCAGTAAAGCACTATAATCAACAGTTGGAGCTTGTTGAACTATAGGCTGTGGGGCTACAGTTTGCAGAGCCTTCTTGTAACTCTGGCTCCTTCTCTTGAATACATAGAGTTTCTTTTTCCTTGCCCTTGCAATCTCCTCATCTTCAGAGGCAGATGTGCTGGCAATATCAACCCTCTCCTTAGGGCTTGGAGGCTTGTCAGCTTGCACATCTTGTGCCTTCTCAGTTTCTTTCCTTATAGGCTCCTCCAGAACTTGCATTTGCTCCCCCTCAGCAGCAGCATTCTCTCCTTCAGCAGCATCAATTTCCTTGTCAAAATCTGCTTGATCCAAATTTAGGAACAAGTCTTCCATTGTGTATTCAGGGGGTGAAGAAGCTGGAGACATTCTTTGTTCTTCAACTACTGGAGCAGGAATCTCTTCTTGTACAGCAGATGTGTCCTCTCTAACAACATTTGGAACTTGACTAGGCAGCTGTGTTTGCTGAGGAACATCAGACAAATCAGCATCTTCTATAAGATATTCTAAAGTTTTTAGGTCAGTGAGTACCTCTTGAATGATGGTTGTGACTTGCTCACTGTCCAGTGTAGATGGTGCTTCTACAACTGGAGGCTCCCCCTGGCTTTGATCCCTGTGGATGGGGCTAGCTGGAGGCAGCTCCCCCTGGATCTCAGCATCAGCTGGAGGAGCAGAAGACTTCACTGCAGGCACTTCCTCATGATCATCAGGAGTGAAAACAACCTGTTCTTCACTCCCAGAACTGCTGGAGGACTCTTGTGCCACAGGAGCTATCTTCCTTTTCTTCTTAGGAGAAGTGACTTTCTCAGTAACTGTTTTCTCTGGTGTTGGCATTTCCTTGGACAACACCCTGTCCCATCTTGAAAAGATCCTTAGATCCATCTTCCTCATGTGATTTATCTTGCTGCTTGCAACAGTATTCATTACCTCTGGTATGGTACCAGCTAGGTAGAGACTGATGATTCTGCCCAGATTGGGCTTCTTCAAGCTCTCCTTGATCTTGTCAAAAACCACTATTGACCAGTCTATTTTCAGAGTGAATATGATCCTTGTCATGATTCCAAACATATAGGCAGACACTCTGTCATGCCCTCCAGGTTTGCTGAGCAAGACTTTTCCCACTATCTCAGACATGAACTTCCCTTGATTATTCATGCCTTTTCTATTGAAAACAGATCCTATCTTCATCTTTGGATCTAGTCCACACCAGGTAAGAGCTTCCCTGGTCTTTGAAGCAGTCACCTCTTCTTCATCTTGAGTTCTTGGCAATTGAAGAATCTTCCTCAGACTTTTTGGGGTTACCTTAACCTTTTCTCCATGAACTCTGGATTTGATTTTGTATCCAGATTCATCTACTGCAGCTCCATTCAGAAATTCAAGCACCTCCTTCTTCCATATTTTAGTTGGTTCAGAAACTAAGTACTCTAACCCTGAATCGGTGACTAGGGTTACTACGGCCCTGATTTCTTGATCAGCATCGTCGAACGCGCCGCGCACAAGCTCATAGCCTTCGTTAACGTTCTCCTCAAGCTTAGGTTCCATTAGGGTTTGTAGAATTTGTCTTTAGAAAAGAGAGGTGTCGACACAGTAGTTTTGGTCTCGAAACTTTGAAAGCGTGTCGACGAACAAAGACAGAACCCTATTTATACCTTTTTGATTTTGAAGATGAACAGGCGGGACAGCTAACTTAAAATGTGTCGACACTGGCAATAAGTGTCGACACTGACTTATAATGTCTCGACACATATGTGTCGACACAAGTTTAGTCAACAGATTTTATGTGTCGACACTTGGTTATGTGTCGACACAACATATCTCGACACATTGTCGAGACTTTACTTAGAAAATTCTGAGTAAATACTAAGTGTCGACACCACTTGGAATGTGTCGACACCTACTTGACATGTGTCGACACTAACATTCTGAAGTGTCGACACCACATTCCTAGATGTGTCGACACCTTTTTCCTGAAGTGTCGACACCACTATTCTGTGTCGACATAGACTTGTCTATGTGTCGACACCTTTTTACTTAGTCATTTTCAAATCTGTAAACTTACTCTAAGTTTATCATTCCTAGTTCAATTTTGAATCTATTGAACTTAGCTTCTTCTAGTGGCTTAGTAAACATATCAGCTACTTGTTCATCTGTTTTAACATATTCTAATAAAATATCTTCTCTTTCTACATGCTCCCTAAGAAAATGATATTTAATCTCAATATGTTTTGTCCTACTATGGGATACAGGGTTATTAGCTATTGAAATAACACTTGTAGAATCAGAGAAAAGTGGAGTTCTACTTACCTGAAATCCATAGTCCTCTAGCTGATGTTGAATCCACAGAAGTTGAGCACAGCAACTTCCTGCAGCCACATACTCTGACTCAGCTGTGGAGATAGCCACACTGGTTTGCTTCTTGCTACTCCATGAAATTAGTCTCCCACCTAGGAATTGACAGGTTCCAGTAGTGCTCTTTCTATCCTCTTTGCATCCTGCAAAGTCTGCATCTGAATAACCTGTTAGATCAAAATCTCCATTCCTAGGGTACCAGAGGCCTAGATAGGGAGTGCCCTTTAGATATCTCAATATTCTTTTGACTGCAGTCAAATGAGACTCTTTAGGGCAGACTTGATACCTTGCACAAACACATGTAGCATACATGATGTCTGGTCTACTAGCAGTCAAGTATAATAGGGAGCCAACTATCCCTCTATACAAGGTTTCATCTACAGGTTTCCCTGCATCATCCTTGCTAAGAGACATACTTGACCCCATAGGAGTCTTCATGGTACTGGATGAATCCATACCATACTTCCTTATGAGTTCTAGGGTGAATTTTGACTGACAAATGGACAAACCACTCTCAGTCTGTTTAACTTGGAGACCCAAGAAAAACTTCAGCTCTCTCATACTACTCATCTCAAACTGACCTTGCATAAGTTTTGCAAACTTTTTGCAAAGGCTGCTTTCAGTAGACCCAAATATAATGTCATCTACATATATTTGGACTAGTATGACTTTGCTTCTAGATTCCCTAAGGAATAGAGTCTTATCTATTTTCCCCCTTGAGAACTTGTTCTCAATGAGGAAACTAGATAGGGTTTCATACCAAGCCTTAGGGGCTTGCTTTAACCCAAATAAAGCATTCCTAAGTCTATAGACATAATGAGGTAGAGTTAGATCAACAAAACCTGCAGGCTGTTCCACATAAACTTCTTCTTTAAGATTACCATTTAGGAATGCTGACTTGACATCCATTTGGTACACCTTGAATCCTTGATAGGTTGCATAGGCCAAGAACATTCTTATGGCTTCCAGTCTGGCTACTGGAGCAAAGGTTTGATCAAAGTCAATATCTTCTTCTTGCCTATATCCTTTAGCAACCAGTTTAGCCTTATTCTTAATGATGACCCCTTGTTCATCCATCTTATTCCTGTAGATCCACTTAGTTCCTATTATATTGTGGTCTTTAGGTTTAGGAACAAGTTCCCAAACCTTGCACCTCTTGAACTGGTTAAGCTCTTCTTGCATTGCTTCAGTCCATTGTGGATCTTGTATTGCTTCTTCAAACTTCTTAGGTTCAACTTGTGACAGGAAGCTGGAGTTGATTGCTGCATTCATGTTTCTACTCCTGGTTTGAACTCCTTGTCTTGGATCTCCAATAATCAGCTCTACTAGATGATCTCTAAGATGCCTGTGAGCTGGAGGCATCCTAACTTCTGGTTGAATCACTTCAGCATCTGCATCATGCTGTATACCTTGGATTTCTTCAGCAATTGGCACATGTAGTTCTCCCCCTGGACAGTAGCTACTCTCCTCTCCTTGCTGTCTTGCAGCAGGCACTTCTTCTATAGTAAGCTTGTCCATTTTCTTTGTCAAATCTGTGGGGCTGCATACACTGCTAGACAACTCATTATTAATAAGTTTAGTCTCATCAAAAACTACATGCACTGATTCTTCTACAACTTGTGTAGTCAAGTTGTAGACTCTTTAAGCCTTACTATTATTGCTGTACCCAACAAAAATTCCCTCTTGGGACTTGGCAGCAAACTTAGTTAAGTAAGACTTCCCATTGTTAAGTATGAAGCATTTGCAACCAAAGATCCTGAAGTAGGATAGGTTTGGTTTCCTGCCTTTCACAGCTTCATAGGGGGTCTTGTTTAGCCCTTTAGTGATGGTATCCCTATTTATAACATGGCATGCAGTGTTAACTGCTTCAGCCCAGAAATACTCTGGCAGTGATGTATCACTTAATAGGGTCCTACCAGCCTCTATCAAGGTCCTATTCTTCCTCTCAGCAATGCCATTTTGCTGAGGTGTTCTAGGTGAAGAGAATTCTTGAAATATCCCAAAGTCTTCACATAGTTTTGTCATGCTTTCAGACTGAAACTCAGTACCATGGTCACTTCTAATCTTGACCACTGTACTATTTAGTTCATTCTGAATCTGCTTGACAAAGCTATAGAAGACACCGGGTGTTTCAGATTTCTGTCTTAAGAAGAACACCCAGGAAAACCTTGAGTCGTCATCTACAACTACAAGGGTATAGACCTTCCTACCTAAGCTGTGAACTGGCATTGGACCAAAGAGATCCAAATGCAAGAGGTACAAACACCTTACAGCATCTTTGTTTTCTATGCTTTTAAAGGTAGATTTAGTCTGCTTGCCCTTTTGACAAGCTGAGCAAATACCATCTTTGACACACTTAACTTGAGGACCATTCCTCACTAACTCTTTGCTAAAGAGTTTGCTAATAGTCTTGTAGTTAAGATGGGCTAGCCTCTTGTGCCATTTGACACAATGAGTGACTGTCTCATCAGCTACAAGACAAACTGGAGAACCATTGTTCTCAATCATAATGTCTAGGCAGTAGACATTCCTCTTCCTATAACCTGTCAAAATGATCTCTTGATCACTTGACCTCTTGATATGACAACCATTTTTAACAAATGAGATGTCATACCCTACATCACTTAATTGACTTATACTTATTAGGTTGTGTTTCAACCCTTTAACATAAGCCACTTGAGTAATGGTAACTAAGTTTGTAGAAATGTTACCAAATCCTTTGATAATTCCTTTTTCAGAACCACCAAAGGTTACTTTTGGACCATCTTTTACTGGAATGTAGTCCTTTAGTAATCTTCTAGTTCCAGTCATATGTCTGGAACATCCACTGTCCAAGTACCATGTTCGGGTTATGGCCACTTGGACTCACCTGCAAAACAGATTAATGAACCTTATAACCCAAAGAAGTCTTGGGTCCTTGGTACATGTTAGTCTGCAATCTGACAAAACTACCTACTGGCTTTCCACCAGGTAGCTTGATACTCACCTTGGCACTGACATTGTGCCAACAGTCCACTGCAAAATGGCCAATCTTGCCACAACACCAACATTCAAACTTGTTGTACCTTTGCTTAGGTACTGCCTTGGCTGTCTTGTCTACAGCAGGCTTGTTGAAAGTTGGGGCTTTGCCCTTGGACTTAGACTTGGACTGCTCAGTCCTTGCAGGTCTAATAAAGCACAGTCCAACCTTGCCTTTATGATGAACAAATTCATCAATTAAAGGTAGCACTGACTTAGGTTTAGAAAACCTAACAACAAGCTCTCTCTCTTTCTGAAGATTGCTCTCCAGACTCTTGATTTGATCATTCTTAAAAGTGATAGTACCCATTTGAATCACTGTTATGTGCTTCAACCTGGCTATCTCATTCAGTTTTTGATCAAAAGACTTCTCAAAATCTGTTGCTGCAGCTTTAAGAATAGCAATTTCCTTTGCCTGACTTTTGGCTAGGGTCTTGCTTTTCTTGTAAGCTTACAACAGTACCTTATATTCATCTATAAGCTGATGAATATCATCCTCAGACTCAGATACATTCTCATCACTTGATGAAGAAGAATCTGAATCTGAACTTGAATAAGAAACTGAACTTGAACTTGAACCTTGTACCTTACTGGGTCCTGGCTGCTCCAGGATTTTGGCACTCTCTGTCAAAGCCATTAGCCCTTGGCATTGACTGTCTTCTTGTTCATAGATAGACTCCATTAACTGCATGAATTCTTCCTCTTCTTCTTCAGCAAACAGCCCTATGTAGGCTTCAGCCTCAGACTCAGTTTCTGAAGAAGAAATGTCTGATAGAGTCTTCTCCTTCTTGGCAACAAAAGACTTCTCTTTCTTGCCTTTGAAGTGAGCCTTTTTCCTGTCACCAGATTCCTTTCTCTTCTCTGGACAATCTGCAATAACATGGCCCTGTCTATTGCAGCAATAGCACACTATCTTAGATCCAGTTGACTTGCTTGACTTTGTCCTTTTCTTGTCATTCTTTGAAGACCTCTTTTTCTGATAAGAGTCTTCCATTCCTTGTGATGTAGAAGGCCTTGACCTCCACTGTTTCTTTTTCAAAAACTTCTGAAAGTGTCTAGTGAAAGCAGCAAAGTCTTCATCACTTTCACTGCTTTCTGACTTGGTGCTGACTGTTTCATCTGACTCTGATTCAACAATCTTTGGAGGTGGAGTTGGTGATTTTTTCCTGCACTTCCTGGGGACATCTGCCTTGAAAGCAACTGATCTTTCCTTGTGCTCAGTCCTTGTTGATTTCTCCTCCTCTTTTCTCACTGTCAACTGCATCTCATATGACAATAACTTGCCAAACAGTGTAGGAGGAGGAATTTCCCCCAACTTAGCCATTTCTCTAATGGCACAGATCTTGGTGTCCCAATCTTTGGTTAGGGACCTTAAGAACTTGTCATTTAGTTCATAGTTACTGAACTCTCTTCCATAAGACATGAGTTCATTAACTATTCTGTAGAACTTTTTGTAGCACTCAGTTATGCTATCACCTTTACCTTGTCTAAAACTCTCATACTCCTGATTTAGCAAGGATTTTCTATCTTGTCTAACTTCTTCAGATCCTTCCATATACACTATAAGAGTGTCCCACATCTCCTTGGCTGTCTTACAATGTATAAGATTCTGAAAAGTTACATCATCAATGGCACTCACTATTATGTTTTGTGCCCTCTTGTCCATGGTAGCTAGGACAATCTCATCCTTAGTCATCTCAGAGAAATCCTTTGGGGTTCTCTGATTTGCATCTAGAACTGAAATCTTCATGGGCACATAAGGCCCTTCTTTTACTGTGATGTAGATTCTATGGTCTGAGGCCTCCATAAATAGCCTTACCCTTTCCTTCCAGATCCCAAAGATCTCTTTTCTGCATATAGGTAATTTCATGGAACCCAATTCCTTGTGATTCTCAGAAGAACACATGTTTCTTGATTTTCTTGAATTTCTTGACACTGTGTTACCTTACACTGAATCTACCAAATAGGATCTCCTCAGACTGTTAGTCCTTGTTTTGAGGAACCTGGCTCTGATACCACTTGAAAGATATGGTACATAAACACCTAGAGGGGGGGGGGTGAATAGGTGACCTAATCCTTTTTAAACTTTAATGGCAGCCAACAGTTTTATCACAGAATACTAACTATTTTATCACAGCAATAACTAAGCATACACAGCAAATATCATTCACAGCACAGCAGACACAGTGGTTTATAGTGGTTCCCCAAGATATGGGTACATCCACTTTCCCCCTTCGCCTATCTAGCAGTGTACTAGATTCGGCCAAACTCCTCCACTGTCTCAGAACCCAAATTGGTTCCTACACCTCAGGCCCAAAGCCTTACAACTCAGCTTTATCCCAAAGCCTACACTCAGCCAATCAAGGCCTACACTCAGCCAACCAAGGCCTACACTCAGCCAACCAAGGCCTACACTCAGCCAACAAGGCCTACACTCAGAGATCTCAATCTCCTACACTCAGGCTCTCAAGCCCTACCCTCAGCCTTTATAATTATAGGCTTACAATTCACTCAGATCCAATGGATCCTACAAGATAAAAAATGTATTACAACTATTAACTCAACAACTCAGAAATAAAGAGGGGAGTTGAGAGTTTCTTGATGAGTTCTTGGAAGAACTCAGCTGGATTCAATCTGACTTAGCTTTCTTCAAAGCTTCTTGAGTAGAACTGAATAAGACTGAATCCTCCTGCAGTAGTTCCTTGACCTCTGCCACTTAAGATGCAGAATGAATCTGAATCCTTCTTCTCAGCCTAGTTCCAGAGGCTGATTTCTTGGATGGAGCCCTCTCTCTCCAACTTCTTAGATCTGCACTTGGACTGCAAGATCTTTTTGTGTTGATACTTTGTGTACCACTTCAATGACTTGTTCAACAATAATCTGAACCAGTTGATCAACTCTTTCAACAACAATTTTTGTAAACTGTAGGTGCCTATTTATAGGCCTTCTTCATGGTAACCGGCTGGTCCGGTCCATAACTGACTTCTGATATCTCTGACAGGTGCTGTAGACCGGCTGGAATGGCAGCTGTCAAGTCATCCAGTCATTTCTTGAAAATCTCTAACTATCTGAAAGTGTCGAGACTTTCTGTCTTTAAGTGTCGACACTTATAGACCAAGTGTCGACACATTTTGTGTAAGTGTCGACACAAGTCTACAAGGTGTCGACACATCTTCTTGTATATCTCGACACAGATTCTTCTTCATGTGTCGACACTGAAATTGAGTGTCGACACAAGTACTTGTTCTTCTATCTTTAGCTGAATTCTTCTAAGTGTCGACACATCATCTTTGTGTCGACACAACTTCTTGTGTTGAATCTGTTAAGTGTCGACACTACTTCTTGATGTCGACACATAGTCTTCTATGTTGATTCTTGCTGAGTGTCGACACAGCTCCTTGTGTCGACACACCTTCTTCTTGTTGAGACTTCAGCTGAGTGTCGACACATTCCTTTAGTGTCGACACTTGTACTTAGAATATTTTGTTGATAATTCTGTTCTTTGCTAAGTGTCGACACAGCTCCTTGTGTCGACACTTTCTTCAAGTGTAGAGTCTTCAGCTGTGTGTCGACACATTGTTCTGGGTGTCGACACATACTTCAAATGCTGACTCTTCTGTTGAGTGTCGACACATTGTGCTGGGTGTCGACACTTACTTCAAGTGCTGACTCTTCTGCTTAGTGTCGACACATTGTGTTGAGTGTCGACACTTGTACTTAGTCTCTGCAGACTTTTGCTGAGTGTCGACACAACTCCAAGTGTCGACACTTTCTGGTGTAGACTCAGCTTCACTGGGTGTCGATACAGCTCCTTGTGTCGACACTTCCTGTCTGCACTTTTCTTTACTGAGTGTCGACACAGCTCCAAGTGTCGACACTTACTGTCTGGTGTCGACTCTGCATCCCAGGTGTCGACACAATGACTCCAAGTGTCGACACTGCTTGTCTGGGTGTCGACACAAGCCTTCTTAAGTGTCGACACTTTCCCTCTGGGTGTCGATACATGGACTTAGAAACTTTTTGCTTCAGTCCAGTGATTACTTAACCTGCACAAGTAAACTCAACATACATCAAATACATTATGATGTATATCATTGAGTTGGGTGAGGCTTCTTCAAATCAGGTACATTTAACCAATGTACCCAACACAAATCTTCCAGTATCGACATAGTTGGTGTCGACACATGACCTAAGTGTCGACACAAATCTTCTGGTTCCAGAATTCGTCGACCAAAGAGCAGAGTTCGTCGACCTGAGAATTCGTCGACCTGAGAAGTCGAATTCGTCGACCTGAGATCTTCTAACAGAAGGTTGTTGTGAACTCGAGGTCCAAATTCGTCGAGCTCAGAATCTTGTTCGTCGACCAAATCCTGAAGTGGGACTTAAAATAATCTGGAGTTACCCTGACTTTAGTTTGATGAAGTATCCCAATTTTCATCGAACAGAGAATGAAGATCGTCGAGCTCAGCTCAGAGAAATATCTCAAGATCATCAACCTGAGAACGCCTTTCATCGACCTGCATTCGATGAACGTCGAACTCATTTTACTTAGTCTTGAAATCTTCTAAGTCTTGAGTCTCTGATGATCTTGTTGATAGCTGGTCCATCTGATATTGACTCTAAGGACTTGGCCTAGACTCTAGGACACAAATTTGACCCTGGCTATAAATGTTGGGTCACATCCTAAGTTAGTGAGTCTAGCCCAAATCAACTAGGGATCCAACACTATCTTTAGTCTGGGGTGATCTGTCCATACGCACGACCTCTCGGCTAGCTAGCGTATGGATAACGGAAATAGGGCCCACACATCGATTTGTGGTCCTACGCGTCGTTAACTCGGGGTAAACCTTAAGTCCTAAAATTAAAGTGAAAATTAAGAACTTTAATTATTTCAAATCATTTTTTAATGTCCCAATGCTCTTCGATGCCGAGGCTAATAGCGATTAGCCACACATCGGTATGGGGACGGCTTTATAATTTGATAAGGCGCGAGTTCGTAATTAAACGGTAAATGATTATAAGAAGAAGACATGAAAATAACAAACATTTAGAAAACAAAAAAGTTAGCTAAAAAGAGAACTCACACACACTTCAAATTATAAATAAACAAAAAAACTAAGTTACAAAAAGGATAATTACAAACCCTACTCAAACGAGTAGGCAGGAAATAAGGGCGCGCGATTTAACACTTGACGAGTAGGCGGAAAAGAAAAAAAGGAAAATTGCAAGTTCTACTCAAACGAGTAGGCGGGAAATAAAAGCACGTCATTTAACTCTTAACGAGTGGGCGGAAATAAATGCTCACACACACACACTCTACACGAATTAAAAAAAAAGAAATAAAACTATCTCCTACACACAACGCACTCTACATAATTTGAAGAATGCGATAAAAGAAAGCATGAAAATTTATTTCTTACACACACACACTCTACATAATTTGAAGAAAGCAATAAAAAAAGCATGAAAAATTATGCTCATACACTCACACACACATCATGAAAATTAAAAAGAACAAAATGAAAACCAAACTCATACACTCACACACACAAACTAAAAACAAAATGAAAGTTACCTAAAAATTAAAACAACTACTTTTTATACTTAGGTTTTACCAAAAACACATAAAAAGAACAAATAAAAATTAAAAGAATAAAAAGTTTTTCAAAACTAAGCAAAAACCAAAGTTCTTTAAAAATTAAAATTACAAGTTTTTCATTCTTATGAGTTCATAAAAGTGATAAAAAAATGTGAAATAAAATTTAAAAGAACAAAAAGGTTTTACAATCCTAACAAAACTAAGTAAAAAAAAGAACAAAATCACTTTTAAAATCTCTTTTACAAATACATAAGAATGAAAACAATAAGCTTTAAGAAAAGGACATGGTGAAAAAGAGAAAAACTTAGCATACCACATTTAATTTGGAAATAAAAATTTACTACAAAAACTAACATAAAGACTAGTTAAAAACATTAATAATGAACATGTTACACTCATATACACACACACACACTTTTCATAAAAGAGATGAACAAAGATGAACAAAGATATAAAATGAGGAAGAAAGTGAGCACACAAGTTCATTCCAAAGATATTTAAGAAGAGAAAAAACAAACATATTTTATTGATGAAAATTAACTATTACAAAGCTAATACAAAGCTAATACAAAAATAAAGCGAAAGGAGGAGAAAGTTCTCCTTACATGGCAAAGGAATCCACGGATGCACCCCACAAAACACACAAAATTTGGCTCAAAAAAGTGAACCCTTGGCCCTTACAGAAATTGGCAATTTATAGGAAAAAAAATCAAAGTACACGCCCTCCGACACGGGCGTGTCGGGGGGGCGTGTCAGTACTGTTTGCGATGTGATCCGGCAATTTGACGGCATAGTTGACTTCGGGAATCATACGAGGATGTCACCCCCCAGGTCAGGAGCGTGACACGGGGCGTGGGGGGGGGGGGGGTAGATCCGGCGCGGGTTGTGTAAAAAGTTGCCGACAGTGTCTTGTCAGCCAGGTGGCGGAGTACACGTGTCGGTCACGCCCGTTTCTCTGTCTACACGGGACGTGTCGGGTTTCTCGACGATTGTCGAGAGCGGAACGTCGAGCTAGGAGCCTTGATCGTCGATCGGGAATGACACTGGCGTGTCGGGTTGGCTGATACGGGCGTGTACCGTTGTTCGACGAACGTCGAGTGCAAATCATCGAGCTTGAGTGTCACGACCACGGTCACGGGGCTTGTCAAATGACATGGGCGGGACCCCGGGCTTGACTAACTTTTCTCTTCAAAAACAGCGGCTTTCCACGGGTTTGATGTGTCACGCCTTTGTCACGTGCGTGACCCAAAGTACACGGGCGGGACATGTAAAAATTTTGAATTTTTCCTGAAAATTTCAAAAATCAAAATTATTGTTATATTAGGTAAATATTTACAAAAGGAAGCAATTATTAAATAAAACTAACTAAAAAAACAAAACAAACCTAAAATATCATAATAAAAACATATAAAAAATGCATATAATTATAACTTATCACACATCTTCCTGATAGACATTTTGGTGCCCCCAATCTTTATACAACTAAAGATCTTCTCAACCTTAAAATTATGTAGATGATTTAAATAATGCAAAAGTTTTGGCCAAAAGATTTCTTGATGTAATCAAATAGAAAGAAAAAATTGTACTGGTTAGATAAACAAAAATAGTTTGGAATTATATGAACTTTAGCTTATAGGAGTTTTACTGGAAATAATGCAATTTATAAATTATGCTCTCAAAAAGATTTTTGAATTAATTCTAGAATCGTGAAATTGGCTAAGGGGGTTGACGTTGGTATATGAAGAGGGTTTGGATATTGAGGTGAGTTAATTTTTTCTCGAACCTCCATTTTTCTTTTGGATTATTAGGAAAATGAAATCTTATTTTCCTAATATCATTTTTTTTAACTTCATATTAAAATTGACCCAATGTATATGTGTGAGAGTAATGAATTTTATCCTCTTACTCCGTAACATATAATCTTTTTAAATTATTGGGTGCCTATGTTTACGGAATGAAATCTTATTCTCATTGACATAGGATCTTTTAAGGGTTCAAAATTTTTATTTTTTTATCATGTTAAGTTAGTCATGATAAATGAGTGGAGAAAAGAAAACTAGAATTTTAATTAAATTTTTTTTTGAGAGCAAACTTAATAAATTGTACGTTCCAATTTTTCAGAAAGCTAAAAGTAAACATAATTGAATTCTACAGTCGTTATTTTCTAACATAATACACGTGCTCCTATCAATTAAAAAATAGAAGTAGTGCCTAAAACGAGCTCGCTATTTTTAACAAAGCATAATGAATTTTTTAAAACTTAACACCGGCTATTTAAATATTTCAATCGATAATTAACAAACAAATAGCAAACAAAAAATTAATAAAATTCACATATAAATAAACTCAAAACAGAAATTTTGGATAGCAAGAACATTAAGAATGATATATTTAATTTATTTGTTTCAAAACAATTTTTTTGGATTTTTAGAGTTTTTATCATCATTTCATCATTTTTTTTAATTTATTATCTTTTTTTGAAGTCTTTGTTTTGTTTTACTCAATTTTTTTGAAATTTTGATTTATTATCTTTTTTTGTGTTTTGTGTTTATGTCTTTAATATATACATACTAAAGAATGGAAAATGCAAAACAATTTTTTTTTTTTTGAATTTTTAAGTTTTGCGAAATTTTTTTTGTAATTTTTAAGAAAATTTTCATTCTATTTACAAAAAGTGGGAGAAAAAGAGAATTTTTTTACAAGAAAAAGGAAGGGGGAGAGAGAGAAGAGTATTTACAAAAATAATATTTACAAAATGAAACTAAATTTTTTTGTTATTTTTGTTTTATAATTTTTTTGGGATTTTTGTTTTTTTTAATTTTTTTTGGAAGTTTTTTATTTTTGTTTTCAAGGATATTTACAAAAATATTTACAAAATGAAACTAAAATTTATTTTTAGGATTTTAGTTTTTTATAATTTTTTTTGGAATTTTTGTAATAAAAAGAACGGAAAAGAAAAAATTTTGGATTTTTCATTTTAAAGTTTTTTGTTTGTTTTTTTCATTTTGAAATGCAGAAAAGTAGAAGTGCAGAAAGTAAAGCACGAAAATACCCTCATACTTAAGTCCAACATTGTCCCCAATGTTGTAACGTAAGTATGCAGAACAAACATGAAATGCAATTAGTACAAAGAAATTAAAGAGAGGGGGGGGTAGAAGTTTCCCTGAAACGCGTTTGGGGAGGCCGATCAGAAACCCTGCGTTTATTAGAAAAAGCAGCAAACATAATAAGAAAAGAGCAAAAAATATAAGCGAGGGGTGGCTCCCAAGAGAGTTTTGTTTATAGTCGTGTAGCTTGACTATTTTGGCGGGTTTATAATGTGGAGGAAAGTTATGGTTTCCTTAAAACCGATCACTGGATCGCTCGCTATATAAGACTTTAACCGATGACCGGGTACTTTAAACGAACCTTTTTTCGGGTGGGAAACGAGTACGGTCCCATATGGGAAAACTTCTTCAACTAGGAAGGGACCGGACCATCTAGATTTTAGTTTACTCGGAAAAAGCCTAAGATGTGAATTGTAAAGAAGGACAAGATCGCCCGGAGAAAAACATTTTGGGGACTTGATTTTTCGATCGTGATATAACTTACAATGCTCCTTATAAAACTTATTGCTCTTGTGAGCGTTTGCACGCCATTCATCGAGCTCGTTTAGTTGCAGTTTCCTATTCTGAGCGGCTAAGCTGGCGTCGAGGTTTAAGAGTTTTAAAGGCAAAGAGCGCGATGCTCTAGTTCTACGGGTAAATGGCACGCTTTGCCATAGACTAACAGGAACGACGTACAACCAATTGCGGTTTTGTATGTCGTCCGATACGCCCACAACGCATCGTCGAGTTTAACGGACCAATCTTTCCTATTTAGTGAAACAGTTGTATCTAATATTTGCTTAATCTCTTGATTAACTACCTCTACTTGGCCACTAGTTTGCGGGTTGTAGGGGGTGGCAAATTTATGCGTGACTTCGTATTTAGCTAACGTCTTAGCCAGAAGAGCGTTACAGAAATGCATTCCCCTATCACTAACAATTGCGCCAGGCGTTCCGAAGCGAGAAAATAGTTTTTTAAGAAATGTAACGACGACTCGGTCATCATTGGCGGGGAGAGCTTTCGCTTCCGCCCACCTTGATACGTAGTCGACCGCCACTAAAATATACATATTTTTGAAAGAGGGAGGTAGGGGGCCAACACAATCTATGCCCCATAAATCGAAGAATTCGCATTCTAAAAACATGTTTTGGGGCATCTCGTCACGACAAGAGATGTTACCCGACCACTGACAACTATCGCATGCGCGAACAAATGTGTGCACGTCTTTGAAGAGAGTGGGACAAAAGTAACCCGCCACTAGCGCCTTCCGAGCGGTCTGGTTGGCTTGATAATGCCCACCGGCTGGACCCTCATGGCAGTGCTTAAGAATTTGCAAGCACTCCACACCCGCAACGCATCTTTGGATCGCTTGGTCCGCGCAGATACGAAAAAGAAATGAGTTCTCCCAAAAGAAAATTTTCAAGTCAGAAAAGAATTTCTTCTTCTGATGACTTGAAAACTCTTTAGGAAGCACCCGCGCTACTAGGTAATTTTCAAAATCTGCAAACCAAGGCGAAGACGACGAAGAATTATGACCGGCAAGGAGGCTTTCCTCGGGGAATCTGTCATTTATTTCAGATTCGACGAGCACTTCCGCACCCGGATTTTCTAAGCTGGAGAGGTGGTCTGCCGCAAGATTTTTCGCGCCCCTCTTAACTCAGATCTCCAAATCAAACTCTTGTAGGAGGAGAATCCATCGAAGAAGGCGGGGCTTCGCATCATTTTTAGATAATAAATATTTAAGAGCGGAGTGATCGGTAAATACGATAACTTTAGATAGCGTAACTTATCAAAAGCGAAGACGACGGCTAAGAGTTCCTTTTTCATTGTCGTGTAATTTACTTGTGCGGAAGTGAGCGTCTTACTAGCGTAATAAATTGGATGAAAATGGTTTTCTGCACGTTGGCCAAGAACGGCACTTAAGGCAATATCACTAGCGTCACACATAATTTCGAACGGAAGAGACTAATTAGGGGCCACTAAAATTGGTGAGGTGATAAGTTTTTGTTTTATTAAATTAAAGGCATACTCGCATTCGCTACTAAAGACGAAACGGGATTCCTTTTCCAAGAGATGAGTTAGTGGCTTTGTTATTTTTGAAAAATCTTGAATAAAACGTAGGTAAAGGCCCGCATGGCCTAAGAAACTCCTAATAGATTTTACGTTTGTTGGTTGCGGAAGTTTTTCTATGATTTCTATCTTGGCCTTATCCACCTCTATCCACTTAGACGAAATCATATGGCCGAGGACCAAACCTCCTCGAACCATAAAATTGCATTTTTCCTAATTTAAAACAAGGTTTGTGTCCTCGCACCGTTGAAGGACACGATCTAGATTGTGAAGGCAATCGGGAAAAGAGCGTCCTAAAACAGAAAATTCATCCATAAAGACTACTTCTACTAGCTCGCAATAGGTCGCTACCATACATCTTTGGAATGTAGCCGGCGCATTGCAGAGTCCAAATGGCATTCTTCGGTATGTGAAGGTGCCAAACGGACAAGTAAAAGTTGTTTCCTCTTGATCATCGGGGGAAATGGGGATTTGGAAAAACCCCGATAAACCATCAAGAAAACAATAATATGGATGACCGGATAAACGCTCTAAAATCTGGTCCAGAAACGGTAGTGGGAAATGGTCCTTGCAGGTGACATCATTAAGTTTTCTATAATCGATGCACACTCGCCAACCCGTAACAGTACGAGTTGGGATGAGCTCGCTATGCTCATTCGCCACTACGGTTAGACCTCCCTTCTTGGGCACGACATGCACGGGACTAACCCATGCACTGTCCGAAATAAGGTAGATAATCCACGCATCTAATAACTTAATAATCTCGGCTTTAACGATGTCTTTCATGTTTGGGTTAAGACGACGCTGCGGCTGAATCGTTTTGCGGCAATTATCGTTAAGAAATATCTTATGGGTGCAGAAGGAGGGGTTAATCCCCTTTAAGTCAGATATTTGCCACGCAATTGCGTGGCGATGTTTAAGTAAAACTTCCAATAAATCGAAAGTCTCTGAATCACTCAAGTCCGAAGAAATAATAATGGGAAGCGTATCGCCTTTTCCCAAAAAAACATATTTGAGTGATGTGGATAAGGGTTTGAGGTCTAGGATGGGCGGTTCTTCTAGGGAGGTTTTAATTCCTATATCTTTCTTACCAATTGGTTCGAAAGGCAAGTCTATAGAGGTATCCTCATCGCATTGAAAATTTTCGAGAGCATAAATATCGTCATTTAAAAATACGGACTCGAAAATGGGAGAAGAACGATCTCCAAAAAAGGTATCTAAAGAATAGCAGAAATCGTCGCTCGATGACAAATTATCCATCGAGGGATTAATAGAGAAAGTAACTTGATCATCGCCTACTCGGAGGAGAAGACTACCATTACTAACATCTAATATTGCGCGGGAGGTGGCGAGAAAAGGGCGACCGAGTATTATTGGTACCTCGACGTCCTCATCGATGTCTAAGATGACAAAGTCTACCAGAAAGGTAAACTTATCAACTCGGACAAGGACATCCTCAACTACCCCGACAGGGAACTTAGTCGAGCGATCCGCTAATTGGATGCGCATATTCGTAGGACTAGGAGTACCCAAGCCTAAACGTTGAAAGAGCGAGAACGGCATCAGATTAATGCTAGCTCCTAAATCAGCTAAGGCGTATTTTACTAATATATCGCCAAAAAGGCACGGGATGGAAAACCGTCCCGGGTCGTTTTGTTTTGTGGGCAATTTATTTGTTAAGGCCGCCGAGTAGACAGCTTTGAGAGATACATGTGAAATATCTTCTAATTTACGTTTATTATAAAGTAATTCTTTTAAAAATCTCGCATATTTGGGCATTTGCGAGATAGCCTCGCAAAAAGGAACATTAATATGAATTTTTTTTAATAATAAAATAAATTTTTCATATTGCGTGTCCTTATGCTCGTTATCTAATTTATTGGGATACGGTAATGCCTTGTTTAAAATAATTTTTTCGTTTAAATTCGGTAAAGGTAACGCAGACGAAGAAGAGGGAAGAGGGGTTGTAGGTGAAATATGTACCTGTGGATCGATCCGTTTTAGATCGATCACCTCCTTTCCGCTACGGAGGGTTATAGCATTGGCGTTCTCCCGCGGATTGGGCTCCGTGTTTCCCGGCAGTGCCCCAAGAGCGCGCTCAAACATCATCCTCGCCAGCTGTCAAACCTGTTGTTCAAGTGTTTTAAGCGATCCGGTGATGTTACGGATGTTTGATTCGTTGGACGCTATATATTTAGAAAAAGTTTCCTCCATCGGGGAGGGTTTTGGAAGAGGAGGAGGCAGAAATCCGGGCGCGCAAGAAATAGGGGGACGCTGAGCATTGTTCGGGTTGCTCCGAGAGAAATTTGGGTGATTCCTCCAACCCGGATTATAGTTATTACTATAAGGGTTGTTGTTGGGGTTGAAGGAAGGACGACCCGAATTTCCCATGAAATCCACGAACTCTTCAGCCACGCAGACATTAGGGAGAATAAAACAATGCGGAGTGGAGGAGGCAGCAGTCATCTCCGCCACCTACTTTGTTAACCTTTCAACTTGAAGGGTTAAAAGAGCAGTGGCATCCACTTCAAAAAGGCCAGCCGCTGGTTTTGGGCGTCCCTGCGAGACGTTCCATTGATAGGCGTTCATAGCCATCTCTTCGAATAAAGCCTGGGCGGCCTCGGGGGTTTTGTTATTCATGGTACCCCGGCTGTCGCGTCAATCATTTGACGCGTCTAAAAGTTAAGGCCGTTATAAAAAAATTGTACCTGCAACCACGTTGGCAGCGCGTGGTGTGGGCACCGGTGGAGGAATTCCTTAAACTGTTCCCAAGTCTCATATAGAGACTCGGGTTCATTTTGTACAAACGAAGAAATGTTCGCCCGCAACTTTGCAGTTTTTGCGGGCTGAAAGTACTTCGTTAGGAACCGCTCCGTCAACTCAGCCTACGTGGTGATACATCCTCATGGGAGGGAATTCAACCACGCCTTGGCTTTGGACTTAAGGGAAAAAGTAAATAAGTGCAAGCGAATGACGTCATCAGTGACGCCATTTATTTTGAAGGTGTCGCATATTTCCAAAAAGTTGGACACGTGGACATTCGGGTCCTCATCCGGCAGTCCATCGAACTGCACGGCATTTTGGACCATTTGAAAGACACTTGATTTTATTTCAAATTATTATTCTCCACCGTAGGGCGAACAATACTAGACCCAGTATCGTCCAAATTCGGCTGGGCGTAATAAGACATTGTTCGCTCGGCGGCCGCGTTCGGATTAGGGACGACCATTACTACGACAAAGGGTTCGCCGATAGATTCTTCGGGGTCTAAAGAAGGAATTCAACGTTGAGATCGAATACGCGTAAGGGAGCGTTCGATCTCAGGGTCGAAGTCAAAATCTTCAAACTCGGAGGGTTGTCTACGGGTCATACACCCTAAAAAAACGAAAGAAACTCTATTTTTTGTTTTTGTTTTGTTTTAATTTTTTTTTTTGGAAAATAAGTAAAATTAAGACTCCGGAATTCAGAATAACAACTCAAAAAATAACCCCGGCAACGACGCCAAAAACTTGATTGCCCGTGAACATACTCTTATTATGGTTGGTTCGATGAGTCGATCACCGCGGGCTTGCTAAGGTAGGCAAGTGCACCTATTGCAAGTAGTACTCGATATTTGGGAGAATACCGCGGTCGTATTTTTCTCGGGTTCGGGTTGATTATTCTTACTCCTCCAGGAGGAGTATTATCTTACTGAAAGTAAGGCGAAGATTTTAATTAACTAAATAAAAGAGAAGTGCGAAAACGATTTATAAAAATTCGATAAAGGGTTAACGCTCGGCATCGAATCAGATTAAGACTAAAATAACTTTTAATAATTATTGAACTTAGATTTCAAATTAATAAAAGGAAACTTGGCCGTGGAGGTTCCACAGATATGAGCTCACCTAACTATAGGGATATCTCTCACCTGAACGCTAAGACTATTCGACCGAATGTTAGTCCGACGAAGGATTCCTCTTAACGCCCCCTGTACGATGAGAACCCCGCTATTGGGTGGGGAACCCAATCCGGAAGAATTACGCTTGTCCTCTCTCGAGGGTATGCACGCAACTCTCTTTACCCAGGGGTGATCTGTCCATACGCACGGACTCTCGGCTAGCTAGCGTACGGATAACGGAAATAGGGCCCACACATCGATTTGTGATCCTACGCGTCGTTAACCCGGGGTAAACCTTAAGTCCTAAAATTAAAGTGAAAATTAAGAACTTTAATTATTTTAAATCATTTTTTAATGTCTCAATGCTCTTCGATGCCGAGGCTTTATAATTTGATGAGGCGCGAGTTCGTAATTAAACGCTAAATGATTATAAGAAGAAGACATAAAAATAACAAACATTTAGAAAACAAAAAAGTTAGCTAAAAAAGAGAACTCACACACACTTCAAATTATAAATAAACAAAAAAAACTAAGTTACAAAAAAGGAAAATTACAAGTCCTACTCAAACGAGTAGGCGGGAAATAAGGGCGCGCCATTTAACTCTTAACGAGTAGGCGGAAAAAAAAGGAAAATTGCAAGTCATACTCAAACGAGTAGGCGGGAAATAAAAGCACGTCATTTAACTCTTAACGAGTGTGCAGAAATAAATGCGCGCACACACACACACTCTACACAAATTAAAAGAAAGCAATAAAACTATCTCCTACACACAACGCACTCTACATAATTTGAAGGAAGCGATAAAAGAAAGCATGAAAATTTATCTCCTACACACACACTCTCTACATAATTTGAAGAAAGCAATAAAAGAAAGCATGAAAAATTATGCTCATACACTCACACACACATCATGAAAATTAAAAAGAACAAAATGAAAACCTAACTCATACACTCACACACACAAACTAAAAACAAAATGATAGTTACCTAAAAATTAAAACAACTACTTTTTTATACTTAGGTTTTACCAAAAACACATAAAAACAAATAAAAATTAAAAGAACAAAAAGTTTTTCAAAACTAAGCAAAAACCAAAGTTCTTTAAAAATTAAAATTACAAGTTTTTTATTCTTATGAGTTCATATAAGTGATAAAAAAATGTGAAATAAAATTTAAAAGAACAAAAAGGTTTTACAATCCTAACAAAACTAAGTTAAAAAAAAGAACAAAATCACTTTTAAAATCTCTTTTACAAATACATAAGAATGAAAACAATAAGCTCTAAGAAAAGGACATGGTGAAAAAGAGAAAAGCTTAGCATACCACATTTAATTTGGAAATAAAAATCTACTACAAAAATTAACTTGAAGACTAGTTAAAAACATGAATAATGAACGTGTTACACTCATATACACACACACACACTTTTCATAAAAGAGATGAACAAAGATGAACAAGGAGATAAAATGATGAACAAAGTGTGCACACAAGTTCATTCCAAAGTCATTGAAGAAGAGAAAAACAAACATATTTTATTGAGGAAAATGAACTATTACAAAGCTAATACAAAGCTAATACAAAAATAAAGAGAAAGGAGGAAAAAGCTCTCTTTACATGGCAAAGGAATCCACGGATACACCCCATAAAACACACAAAATTTGGCTCAAAAAAGTGAACCCTTGGCCCTTACAGAAATGGGCAATTTATAGGAAAAAAATCAAAGTACACGACCTCCGACACGGGCGTGTCGGGGGGTGGGGGGGGGGGGGGGTGGGCGTGTCAGTACTGTTTACGATGTGATCTGGCGATTTGACGGCATAGATGACTTCAGGCTTCATACGAGGATGTCATGCCACAGGTTACGGGCGTGACGCGGGGCGTGTGGGGGAGGTAGATCCGGTGCGGGTTGCGTAAAAAGTCACCGGAAGCGTCTTGTCGGCCAGGTGGCGGAGTACACGTGTCGGTCACGCTCGTCTCTTTGTCTACACGGGGCGTGTCGGGTTGCTCAACGATCGTCGAGAGCGGAACGTCGAGCTGGGAGCCTTGATCGTCGATCGGGAATGACGCGGGCGTGTCGGGTTGGATGACACGGGCGTGTACCGTTGTTCGACGAGCGTCGAGTGCAAATCGTCGAGCTTGAGTGTCACAGCCACGGTCACGGGGCGTGTCAAATGATACGGGCGTGAGCCCGGGCATGAGTAACTTTTCTCTTCAAAAACAGCGGCTTTCCATGGGTTTGACATGTCATGCCTTGGTCACGGGCGTGACCCAAAGTACACGGGCGTGACATGTCAAAATTTGGACTTTTTCCTGAAAATTTCAGAAATCAAAATTAGGGTTATGTTTGGTAAATATTTACAAAAAGGAGCAATTATTAAATAAAACTAACTAAAAAAACAAAACAAAACTAAAATATCATAATACAAACATATAAAAAATGCGTATAATTATAACTTATCACACATCTTCCTGATAGACATTTTGGTGTCCCCAATCTTTATACAACTAAAGATCTTCTCAGTCTATAAGAAAAAGTGCAAACCTGCTACCAAAAATATTATATGGAGTAATTGAAGCTAAACTAAGTTCAACATACCCAATTCAATTTTGAATGTGTTGAACTTTGCTTCATCTACTGGCTTTGTGAATATGTCAGCCACTTGCTTATCACCGGGGACATACTTGAGTCTGATGTCTTGCTTTTCCACATGTTCTCTAATGAAGTGATACCTAATTTCTATGTGCTTAGTACTGCTATGTGAGATAGGATTCCTAGTAATAGAAATGGCACTAGTAGAATCAAAAGAAAGAGGAGTTCTACATATCTCAATGTTATAATCCTGAAACTGATTCCAAATCCACAACAGCTTTATGTTGAAATGTACTGTGATTCTGTAGTTGAGATTACCACACTTATTTGCTTCATGTTTCTCCATGACAACAGTCTTCCACTTAAGAGCTGATAGGTACCTGAAGTACTTGTCATATCTTCTTTGCAGCTTGCAAAATCTGCATCTGAATAGCCTATTAGGTCAAAATCTCTATTCCTAGGGTACCATATGACAAGATCTGTTGTGCCCTTAAGATACCTAAAAATTCTCTTTGAAGCAGAGTAATGAGATTCTTTAGGACATGTCTGATACCTATCATAGACACATGCATGATGTCAGGCCTACTAGTAGTCAGGTATAGTAGGTAGCAAAATATCCCTCTATACAAAGACTCATCGACAGGTTTCCATACCTCATCTTTGCTTAGAGGTATACTTGACCCCATCAGAGTTCTCATGGTAGAGGCATTCTCCATGCCATATTTCTTAATCAACTCCCGGGTAAAAATGGACTGGGATATAGACAAGCAATCATCAGTCTATCGTACTTAGAGTCTTAAGAAGAACTTGAGCCACCCGTACAGCTCATCTCAAACTTCCATTGTATAAGTTTAGCAAACTTCCTGCAAAGGTTGTAATCAGTAGACCAAAAAAATATATCATCTAATTAAATTTTGACGAGGATGATCTTGCCCTTAGATTTCCTTAGGAATAGGGTCTTGTCTATTTTACCCATTGAAAATTTAATCTCAATGAAGAAACTAGACCAATTCTCATATCATGCTCTAGGGGCTTGCTTCAACCCATATAGAGCTTTCCTAAGCCTATAAACAAAATTAGGAGAGTTAGGGTAAAGATAACCTTGTGGATAATGCACATATAATTCCTCCTTTAAGTCCCCATTCAGGAAGGCTGACTTCATGTCAATCTAGTAGACTTTGAATCCTTGATAGGAAGTCTATGCAAGGAAGAGTCTTATTGCTTCCAATCTGACTACTGGGCAATTGTCTGGTCAAAATCTATCCATTCGTCTTGTCTGTATCCTTTAGCCAACAGTATAGCCTTGTTCATGATAATAATGCCAGTCTAATCCAACTTGTTCATGTAGATCGACTTGATCCCTATGACATTTTGTCCTTGTGGTCTAGGAACCAACTTCCACACCTTACAACTCTTAAATTTGTCCAATTCGTCCTGCATTGCTCCAATCCAGAACTGGTCTTTGATTGCCTCTTCAAACTTCTTGGGCTCTACTTGATATAGAAAACTTGAGTAGAGAGCTATGTTGATACGTTTGCTTCTGGTCTGGACTCCATGGCTTGCATTACCAATGATTTGGTGGGCAGGATGGTCTCTCAGATGTCTAACATCTGGAGGCAATCTAGCCTCAGCATTCTGATCTTCATTGTCTTCATCTGGCTTGTCTTCAACCACTTCAAGTATGTATTTCCCTTCTCTAGGAATGATCAGTCCATCAGTTTTATCTTTGACAGTGGGAGTAGCTTCCTTGATGGTTAGCTTGTCCATCATCAGCTCTGTACATGTAATACTAAAATAGGAGCTAGGTAGCTCACTATTAATCATGTTGGATTCATCAAAGACAACATGCATGGACTCTTTTACAACTTGACTAGTTAAGTTATAGATTCTATATGCCTTATTATGAATGTTGTACCCAACAAAGATCCCTTCATGGGACTTGGCATCAAACTTAGTTAGATGGGATTTTCCATTGTTAATCACATAGCACTTACAACCAAAGATCCTCAAATAGCTCAGGTTTGGTTTTCTTCCCTTCAAGATCTCATAGGAAGATCTTCTTGTGGCTTTTGGTGATAGAAACCCTTTTAAGAACAAAACATGCTTTGTTAATTGCCTTTGCCCAGAAGTATTCTAGGAGAGATGAGTCACTTAACAAGGTTCTACCAGCCTCTATGAGACTCTTATTTTTCCTCTCAGCAATCCCATTTTACTGGGCTATTATAGGTGAGGAGAATTGTTGATTAATACCTTGCCCTTCACAGAACCTTGTCTTGCAATCAGACTGAAATTCAGTCTCATGGTCACTACTTATTTTAAACATGATACTTTTAAATTCATTTTGAATTTGCTTGATAAATGTCTGGAAGACATCAGGGGTTTGAGATTTTTTCCTTAGAAAGAATATTTAGGCAAATCTGGAAAAGTCATCAATAACCACAAGGTTGTAGACTTTCCTTCCTAAACTTTGAACTGGCATAGGACCAAATAGATCCATATGTAGGAGGTATAAGCACCTCACAGAGTCTTTGGTGCCAATGCCCTTGAAGGGGGTCTTGGTATGTTTTCCATTTTGGCATGAAGAGTAGATACCTTCCTTAATGCACTTTAACTTAGGACCATTTCTAACTTACTCCCTACTAAAGAGCTTGCCTATGGTTCTATAATTTAGATGGGCTAGCCTCTTGTGCAACTGGACATAGGAAGAGGCTTTCTCATCTGAAACTAGGCATATAGAGGAGTCCTTACTTAAATATATGAAATCTAAACAATACACAATTCCACTCATAGTGCTTGTTAAGAAGACATATTGGTCACTTAACGTCCTAATGTGGCTCTCATCCATGTGGAATACTATGTCATAGCCAAGATCAGAGAATTAACTAATGCTTATCAGGTTGTGTTGCAACCCTTCCATATAGGATACTTCTATGATGGTGACTAATCCATTAGAGATCTTATCATAACCTCTAATCACTGCTTTTTTTGAGCCACCAAAGATAACCTTTGGGCCATTCTTTACTGGATAATATTCCTTTAGCATGCTCCTTATTCCAGTCATGTGCCTAGAACATCCACTGTCCAAGTACAATATTGGGGTATGGGAACTTGGACTAACATGTAAGACATAATTCAGTTAAAAGTAGGACCACAAACTTACTGTGTCCTAGGTGCATGTTAGTCTGATAATGACTACCTACAGCTTTTTTGACAGATAAGCTAACATTTGCTCTTTGCAAACTCTAATTGTGCGAGAAATCAATAGCATAGTGGACCACTTTGCCACTACACCAGCACTTAAAAATATTGTACCTTCTTTTTTGAGTTGGTCTAGTGGTTGTGTTGAAAGCATCTCTTGGTCTAGAAGGTGCAGCAGTAGTCCTGTTCTTTTGTTTCCCAGCCCCAGTTTGACTAGATGTGGCTCTGGCAGTAGAGGTGCTTGGGATATCTTGAACCATACCAGCAGCAGCCTTCTTTTCAGAGAGCACGCTCTTGATGGCCTTAGAGATGCCCATGTCTGGTCTACTGACAGACTTGCCCTTAGTATTAGAGTTGGTTGGAATATTTTGAGTATAGTCTGCAGCTTTATGTAACATCTCCATTCGTCAAATGAAATATAATAGAGGGTCCGGCTGGGGCCCCACACCATATTCCACAAACAGGCAGTAGGATTACAGGTTAATATCAAAGACTACTCGAATCTTAACTCACAGTATTCTACCAGAAGCTTTAGGGTTGCATGAACTCATACCAATTGAATGTCTACTATATATAATCAAACCAATTATATATATACCAGGAATGTCACTTAATAATACATAAAATTAATGGCCTTAAGGCCTTACAGTTACATTTCACAAGTGTGGTTTACAAACATCGGCGCACAGGCGGCACATGAAAATAGTAAAATTTCCTTGCTCGGCCTTCGAGGGCCAGCACAGCTGCAAGGACTTCAACCCGCTATTTCCAGCTTTGTTCTCGAGCACCTGCACAGTGACAATCAACCACGAGGATGGCAAACAATGCAACGGTCAGCATTCAGCTGACAAATTTATAATGACCCTACCCCTTTCCCGGAGCAGTGTTATTCCTTCCATGCAGGCATAGTACTTTTACAAGAAGATATATAACAACAGTGTGCACTCACACACAATTCAATATATCACAAGCGTCAGCCTCATCTGTCGATGCTCCGTGCACTCTGGGAACCATTTCGGTGTGTCAGTTTCCCAGACCACACCACCATTCAGAGGTCCAAGATATGACTGTCAACTTTGAGCATTACTAGTCTTTACGGCGCGCAGGCATAAGACTATCATTATGCTCTCCAACGAGACCAATAACATAGGTCTTTGAGTCATTCGTACATAACTCTGGAATGGTTCAGCCTTTGCATGTTGTTCAAATCACCCGTTCAGAAGCAAAGATAGACGTGGGTCAGCTTCACCTTGCCCGTTCGGCACATTGGGCTTAAGAGCTCATAGCTCACACAAACCACACTATTTGCAAGATACTGGATTTACGATAAAAAGGTATCTGGGAGCTATCGCTGTCGATATCACTGTAGCCATGCATTAACCATGTAGTAACCTGTAGTGCCAGAAATACTGGACTTTCACAGAGCACAACATAAATAGCTCACTAAGTGCTATCACCGTTGGGAATGCTCATTGTCGCTTGGTGATATCCAACAGTTCTTAAAACCGTGGAATTTCGTGGGTATTTTTCTAGATTGCAACCATAGTACTTCCTACAGACCTCCCAGACCCCGTGAACTACTCGTTTATACTCGGAGTCAACTCTGGCATGCAAAGGAAAATATCACTAATCCAGACCAACCTATTAAGATGGGATTCATACAGCATGCCTATTCCATACTGCACATTTTTAGATCTATATGCAAGACTCACCGGGGATTTCACAAATCGACCCAAAGGAATTCCCTCGATTATCTACCTTTTGGTGGGGGATTCCATGCATATGCCAAAAGAAGGACTTCACTTGAGCAAGAAGGAAGATCGTTACCCTTGTAGTTTTCTTCGGAGCCATTGTGAAGATTTTTTACCCCGACGAAAAGGAGCACCTTACTTCCCTCTTTGCGGATCTAGCCTCGGCTCTGACTTCTGATTAATGAATCTCCTACAGCACTCTCACAAAGATCAGCCCAACTCTTCCTTAGATTCTTTTTTTCAAGAGCTTTGAATGAAAGGAAGAGAGTGAGTGAGAAGAAGAGAATGCCTTCTTATTTCTCGACTCGTCTGGTAAGTGGTCTTAGGATTAGTCCCAGCCACAGGCTTATTCCATCATGAGAAATGAGTGGCTGCAAAATCAACTGAAAAGTCAAAGTAGTCATTATCACCGCGCTATATCGATGTCGCTTGAGGAGATCGACTTCATCCTCTTGACTCCAGTCAACCACCACTCTTTGGCCGCTTAACAGTCATCTGGCACGTGTCCATGTCATGTGGCACTATCGCCTGGCGATATCCAATATCGCCACGTGACATTAATCCAATAGCTCACTAAACACTTTCAGGCGTTGAGTGTGTTGAACTCATTCAACGTTATGGAGTTGAGTGAATTGAGCTAACTCAACGCTTTCCCATTATCACCAAGGTGAAACAAATTGTCGCCCAACATTATCGAAGCTAGTAGCTCACTCAATGCTTGAAGGCATCAAGTGCATCGAGCTCACTCAACGCTTTAAGTCATTGAGTGCATTGAGAGCTGGGATATCGCCGCACGATACCCACTAACGTCATGCTATAATCTCTTACTCAACAATTCGTTGAAAGGCGTCGAGTGTGCTTAGCAAACTCAAATCTTTATGGCATCGAGACTAGTCGCTATCACCCCGACGATACCCACTATTGTCCTGCGATAGCGACCAAAAGTTCTGCTGTCTAATTTGGGGTGTTACAACCCTCCCCTCCTTACAAAAATTTTGTCCTGAAATTTTATACATCTATGAGGGAAAAATACAGAAACTTGTTTGTTATAACATTCAAAATCCTAAGTTACAACATCACTATACAAACAACTCGGGATAATCCTCACATATGGTTTGCTCACAATCCCATGTTAGCTCTTCATCGCCATAGGTTTCCCACCAAACTTTGACCATCCCGATTATTTTGTTTTGCAGTTGCTCGACCTCTGTATCCTCGATGCAAATGGGCCGAACTTTCGTAGTTAGCCGACTATCAATCGGTACTTGATCATCTCCAATCACATGAGCTGGATGTTTCACAGATTTTCGTAGCTCTGATATGTGAAACACATCAAGCAAAACATTTAGCTCTGCAGATAGATCTAACTGATATACAGATTCTCCAACTCGCTCAAACACTTCAAACGGACCAAGATATCGCGGACTTAACTTTTTCAAGCTCCAGATCCTGGCTACACCTTTGAAGGGCTTGATCTTCATGTACACCCACTCACCAATCGAAAACTCCATTTTTTGTGCTTGGCATTGTAGTACTTTGCTTGGCTATCTTGGTCTATCAGTAGCGGCTCTCGTATAGTACGGCCGGTCGAATTTACATCTTCAACCTCTTTACGCAGCTTTGACTCGCCTATTTATGCCCAAGCTAACGATGCACGACACTTCCTACCGTATAATACTTCAAAGGGCGTCATTTATATGCTAGCTCGATAGATGTTGCTGCAGGCAAACTAAATCATATAGAGGTGATCTTCCCACCTCTTCTCTAGATCATATGGAGCATATCCTCCATTGTTCCGTTGGTCCTTTCAGTCTGACCATCCGGTTGTGGATGGAAGGTCGTACTGAATTTTAAATTGTTACCCAATAGTTTGTGGATTAGACTCCAATCACCTGAAGTAAAATGTCGGTCTCGGTCACTGACGATACTACGCGGAACTGATGCGTTTGACGGAGAGTGTATCAGTCGCACAAGTAATATAAAATGGGTGAATTTCCCCAAGTATCGAACTCTTCAAGGAACACAGTAAGGGGGGAGTTAATTTCGAGGAGGACTTGGGATTGAAGTCCTTAGGTCGGAGTTAACTACGAGGGTTTTTGATGGTTGCGGAAACAAAAAATAAAACACTAATAACTACTTCTATGCAACGCCATTATGCGATGCTTCGCTAGGCGGGATGGATGACTACACGGGCCGCTATGCACCGAATCGCTGGGCGGATGGACGAGTAGGCTTGTGGATGAGGTGATGAGAATGGTTAAATTGAGGGTCGAGAGCACCTCTTCGCAATACACACCACTAGGAATTGCTAGTGCGGCATGTAACACCCCCAAATCCCAATTTGGGTTAAGGTTGGGTGACACGGCCTGGGATACGGGCATGTCCCAGGGCGTGTCATGCACAGGTCAAGCAGTTGGTTGCGTGGTCATGAAATTCAGTCGACGAAATTTTGGAGGGAACACACGGCCTGTGACACGAGCGTGTCACTGGGTGTGTACTTTGCGCATTTTAGCCAGGAGTGCAGGTGTTGATGGACATGGTTGTGTCTTGGGGTACACGGCCTGGGACACGGGCGTGTCCCATGTTCATGTACCGCTCGGGTGAGTTGATGTTTTGCTATGTGTTTTACACGGTTGCCTGACACGGGCGGGTCGTCCATGATATGGGCGTGTAGGGTGTGACACGGCCGTGTCACACGGCCGTGTACTGCTCTGATTTGAGTCAGTTGTGTGCCTCTTAAGGGACACGACCTGTGACACGGGCGTGTCATAGGGCGTTTCAGGTCTTGTTCATCCTTTTTCTGGGCAAATCAGGTCCGTTCATTTTCCTTATCCTGGATCCACCGGCCCAGGCCCTTCCCTGCTGAGATAAGGCCGAGAATGAGGGGGGGGGGGAGAAGCCTATTCAAGCCATTCTTCTTCTTCTCATTCTCAAAGAGAGAAAGAGAAAGTGAGAGCAAGGGAGCAAGGAAGGGAAAGGGGAAACCAGCTGCTGGAGGAGCTGTGGAGTGCGGAAGCAGGATCTGAGTTTGGATTCGTGAAGGCAAAGCCGAGGCGATGATTTCCATCCGGCTAGTTCATGGATCCAAAATGATCTTCAATGGTAATGATCTCCTTCTTGGACATCGAAGTCCTTTCTTTATGCATATGCATGGAATCCTCCATCAAGAGGTGGACATCGTAAGTGATTCCTTGGTTGAGTCTGCATCTAGAGTCGGAAGTGTGAAGTACGGCATAGGCATGCTGTGTGAAGCCCATCTAGATAATTAGTCTGGATTGGTGATGATTATGGGTAAACCTGAGAAGACTCCATGTATTTGATAACCGTGTATGCTTTGTAACTATGGATATTTTGTATGGATGTATGGGTGTATGGATCTTGGATGCTTTGCTTAAGCTCCTTGTGGTGTGAGAGCTGTGAGTGCTAATTGGTCTGGGAGAGCGAAAAGCTGCAGCTAATCAGGAGGGAAGGCCGACCCGCGTCTAGTGGTGAGCTACTGGTGGTTTGAGCACGGGAAAGGCTAACCTGGCCCTGATTGTTTTGGGAGGCGATTGGTGGCAATGTTTGGGAGGACGCAAGGCAGACCCTACTTGTTGCACCACAATTGTGGGTCGATCTATTAATGTGTTTGCTGTGAGATTATCACCTCTGAGTGGTTTGGGCGGAATGCTCCCAGTCTGCGGGTTGGGGTGACTAGGATCGGCCAGCCAACAAGTTAATAATTCTCTGATCGGTGGTGTTGCCGCGGAGTCCGGTACACCGTAAGGTGCCCTGATTTCACAGAGCGTCTGGTTGAGACCGACGTTTGTGATTTTGTTGTGTCTGAGCGCACTTGTTGTGATTGATAGATTTTATGCTTGCAATGCATACATGGAATGAACCACTGCACCGGGTAAGGGGCAGAGTCATTGTAATTGGTCAGCTAATGCTGACCGTTACTTTGTTTATTGATCTTGGGGTGGATGTCTCATTGCAGGTGTTGATGGGTGAATTGCAATGAGAGGACTAAAGGCTTGCTGCTAAAAGGCCCTTGAACGCCGTGTGAAGAATGTTTGGATTTCAAGGGTGGCCGGCCTGCGTGCCGATGTATGAAATTGTATATATTTATAAAGAGTAACTTGTAAGGCCTTCAGGCCGTGAGCTTGTGTGTGTTGTAGACATTCCTAGTTTCTATATATAAATGTGGTGTTTATATATTTTGTGGACATTCGCTGTGACGAGTTCATATAACTTAAAATGATGTGCTAGAATGATTTGAGTTAGGATACGAGTTGAATGATATTTTGATTTCCACACGTAATTCTGTCGTTTGTCTGTGAAATATGGCGTGGGGGCCCCGACCAGACCCACCGTTATATTCCATGTGACGGATGGAGGCATTGCAAATTGGTATCAAAGCAAGGTTTGAGATTTATGGGAGGGGAGAACATAATTGAACTCAAGAATGTCCACTAGGAATGTTATACATGTACGAGTGGAGCGTCGCCATGTAATCAATGTATATTTGCATTGAGGCAATGGGTGCTAAATGATGTTTTGTATAATGATAGGTGACAAGGAGTGGTGCGGGACAGTCTGAGCCCCAGCGGTCCGACGAGAGTGCAACACTAGTTGAATTGCCTACACCTCCCTCGGCGGAGACCATACGTGTGGTGACTAAGACGGTGCTCGCAGTGTTACAAGCACAGCTACTGGGCAGGCAAGGCCTGCAAGGGTGGCAGTACGGCCTGGTGCAAGGCAAGAGCGTGCTGAAGCTGTCGTAGAAGGGCAAGCAGCGGATGAGCAGTTGATTTGATTTATGGAGTTTCATCCACCTATGTTTGGTGGGGCGACTTCCCCAACGCAGGCGGAAGATTGGCTTGCAAGAGTAAAAAGAATCTTGGTAGCAATCCGAACTGAGGAGGCACAGAAGGTGACGTTAGCCACGTTTCTGTTGGAAGGAGATGCACGGCTTTGGTGGGACAAAGTGGAAGTGCATCACTTGACAGGGCGAGGAATGGAAGAAATTTTGATTGACGAATTATCACAGTTATTTCTGGCCAAATATGTGCCAGTCTCGTAGCGGATTGCCATGGAGAATGAGTTTCTACGTCTGGTGCAGGGTGAGAGTGCTATTGATACTTACCTGCATGAGTTCACCAGACTGGGGCGCTATACGGGGTCTACTTTCGCCGAGGATACACGGAAGACGAATCGCTTTTACGAGGGACTGCGGGATGAGTTGAGGTTAGCACTCCCGAGTTCGGTGAACCAAGGATTCCAAGCGTTGGACGATACAGCCCGTGCGCTGGAGAAAGATTTAAAATGGGTACAAGAGAAGAAGAGTCTGGCAGTAGAGAAGCCGGAATTTAAAATTCTGCAGTCGGAACAGTCGGAGTTTAGGAAACGAGATAAGAAAAAGTTTAGGCCTGCTGAACCAACTACGTCTAATGTTTCTTCGGGAGCAACCTATGGACAAGGACGTGTGGATACACGTACATGTTTTCGATGTGTCAGGCAAGGACATTTAGCCAACAATTGTTGGAGTGACGCTCTAAGGGCTGAGAAATAGGTAGGTGCGTCGTATGAAGAGAAGGGTAAAGCAGTGGCCGAGTCATCTGCATCCCGGACACAACCTCGGCTGCATAATTTGGAAGTGCAAGAGCCGCAAAGCTCAATTGGTGAAGTTCAGCCTCGTGTGTTTAATTTGGAACTCCAAGAGGCTTTGAAACATTATTTGTAAAATAATGTAGGTGAGCGGAAGTAATCATCAAATCATTACCCGTACTACTTGGGCGTTGTAACTACTGACAAGAATAACGTGATGGTTGTGTACATATATGTTATACGTCGTGTTAAACGACGAGATGTTGGTGTACAATTTGGGTTATTTTAGTGATCGATCAATCTTGGTGTATATTGAAAATGTGGATGGATGTGCACATGTGAAGGATATGTAGATGTGTGTGTTCTGACTGTGATGTTTGCTTTGTGCGATGCCTTGGGGCGAGCCACGCTGTGACCTCTGAGCTTGAACCCGGCTCGCTTTCTTCGGGTAATCGGTTGCCTATGGTGCAACGAGGAGTGATTATGTTGCTGGTTGTCGTTGAGCTAAATTTCGGGACGAAATTTTTTTGAATGAGGGGAGGATTGTAAGACCCCCAAATCCCAATTTGGTTTAAGATTGGGTGACACGGACTGGGACACGGGCGTATCCCAGGGCGTGTTGTGCTCAGGTCAAGCAGTTGGGTGCGTGGTCGAAGAAATTCAGTCGACGAAGTTTTGGAGGGAACACGCGGCCTGTTACACGGGAGTGTCACAGTGGGTGTCCTTTGCGGGTTTTAGCCATGAGTGTAGGTGTTGATGGACACAGGTGTATCATGGGGTACATGGCCTGGGACACGGGAGTGTCCTAGGGCCGTGTCCCGCACGGCTGAGTTGATGTTATGCTATGTGTGGTACACATCTGCCTGACACGGGCGTGTCTGTAACGACCTAGGGAGGACCCCTAGCGTCATTCGGCCCACCAGTAGCCCATGGAGGACCCATGGCACCACGGTGGTACAGCCGGAATCTACAAGGCCTACAGGCCGTACACACCAAAGCATCTCCGGCCTGTTTATCAGCACGGTGCATTATTGCCACGGGGTCTCCCATTCTTGAATTATCTCATGAGGGGTTTTCAGTCCTAACCTCTATTTCGGCCATTTTCGTTCAGATTTCAACTCCTAACATTATCTTTTGCCCCGATCTGTGACGTGAGGTGATTCCAAGAATTTTTCTGGTAAAATCGAGGCAAGTGGTGTTCTTACCCTCTCTCTTGCTCCCTCCTTCTTTATTTTGCCAGATTTTCGTTGGGTTGTCATGTTATTTTTTTTGTTGAAACTTATCTATAAAATTCATTAGAACTCGTCTATAAATTTCTAGTCAAATCATTGAACCCTTACCCCTAATTCTCGTACTATAGATTTGGTAGTCAAATTTGGTTGTCTTGCCACCTTACTTATCGAGTCATGTAGATCGTTGTGACGCCTTGTGCGTCTCATTGTATTATTTATGCTACACTTGGCTTGACCCTTGAAATATCCTTATGCAGTCCATATTGTTGTTGACCGTGAGACCGTGATGGATAAAAATGAACTCTGCTTATATAATTATGTAACTAAAGAAACACAGATGGACTATACGCGTTGGGGTTTCTCCCTCGGCATAGTGCCATATGCTTGAGTCTATGCGCTTTGTGGACTTTCATCCCCGGCACATTACCTTTGCTTGGTCTGTGCGCGTTGGGGTTCTCCCTCGGCATGGTGCTTGTTGGATGGGTTTGTGCGCGTTGTGGACCTTTTTCCCCGGCACAGTACTCTTTATTTTTGAGCTGATCAGTCTCATTTTTATTAATGAATAACATGAATATTAATGAAAGATGAAAGTTTGAACTTCTGTTGTTGGTGCTTTGTGCTGTCCTGATGATGTGATTAGCCATTTTTGCTCAGCTAATTTTACTGTTGCTTACTTTTACTCTGTTACTGACCCTTTTGTTGCAGTCGCATCATGATTTACTTTACTTTGAGGTTTGTGTAGTTTGTCTTTACTGTTTACACCATTTGTATCTTGCTTTTGAGGTATTCTCCCTTTGAATGCCTCAAGACCAGAGCTGTAGAAGGTTTAGCTGACCGTGTCGTGCTTCTGGTGTTGCTGGTTGTTGCGGCCTTTTGCTTCCACCTCTGAGCTTGAGGTAGTTGACTTTGTTTTGACTTGTCAGATTTTACTATGAGTTCGTGTCAGTTGTTGACGCCAATAGACTTTGACTTTTTTTGTGATAGACTACTTGCTACTTTTACCGATGTTACTTTTTACCTGTTTGTACTTGCTCTCTAGGAAGGATTTATGTTAGGATGCATTTAGTTATTTTAAAATATACAAAACTGCATTCTGAAGTATCGGCATGGCATGACTTTCAATTACTAAATCTACTACTTTTAAGCATTATAAAAGTTCTTTATATATATTAAATGTAGAAGTCACATCATCATTTTTAAGATACTGGACTTTCACACTCATATAGGTTAGCAAATGAATCAACTCAGTATTTTCCGCCGCGTAAAACCTATAAATTTTCTCACCTATGGACTAGTGATCCACCCGACCGAGGGACACGGTCATTAACTCTAATAACTTTTATGCATTGTTTTTAACTTAATTTCATAAATCTTTTACATGAAGTAAATGTGAGGACGGGTTGCCTGAGCGTCTGCATTTGTCCCCTGCATGGCGTGGCATCACGACGCGTATTTTCTCTACTTTGACGTATTTATGAATACGGAGAAAATGCGGGTTGTGACAGTGTCGGCCCTGACACATGCATGTAGTGTGTGACACGGGCATGTCACACGACCGTGTACTGCTCTGGCTTGAGTCGGTTGTGTGCCGCTTAAGGGACACATCCTGTGACAAGGGCGTGTCACAGGGCGTGTCAGGTCGTGTTCAGCCTATTTGTGGGTAAATCAGGGCCGTTCGTTTTCCTAATCCTGGATCCAAGGGCCCTAGGTCTTCCAGGCTGAGATAAGGTCGAGAATGAGGGGGGGGGAGAAGCTTATTCAAGCCATTCTTCTTCTTCTTCTTCTCATTCTCAAAGAGAGAGAGAAATGGAGAGCAAGGGAGCAAGGAAGGGAAAGTGGAAACCATCTGCTGGAGGAGCTGCAGAGTGCGGAAGCAAGATCTGAGTTTGGATTCGTGAAGGCAAAGCCGAGGCGGTGATTTCCATCCGGCTAGTTCATGACTCCAAAACGATCTTCAAGGGTAACGATCTCCTTCTTGGACATCGAAGTCCTTTTTTTATGCATATGTATGGAATCCTCCACTAAGAGGTGGACATTGTAAATGATTTCTTGGTTGAGTCTGCATCTAGAGCCGGAAGTGTGAAGTACGGCATAGGCATGCTGTGTGAAGCCCATCTGGACAATTAGTCTGGATTGGTGATGATTATGGATAAACCGGAGAAGACTCCTTGTATTTTTTAACTGTGTATGCTTTGTAACTATGGATGTTTTGTATGGTTGTATGGGTGTGTGGATCATGGATGCTTTGCTTACGCTCGTTGTGGTGTGGGTGCTGTGAGCGCTAATTGCTCTGGGAGAGCGAAGAGTTGCGGCTAATCAGGAGGGAAGGCCGACCCGCGTCTAGTGGTGTGCTACTGGCGATTTGAGCACGGGAAAGGCTAACCTGCCCCTGGATGTTTTGGGAGGTCGATTGGTGGCAATGTTTGGGAGGATGAGAGACAAACCCAACTTGCTGCACCACAGTTGTGGGTTGATCTATTAATGCTCAGGTTTGTTGTAAGATTATCACCTTTGAGTGATTTTGGCGGAATGCTCCCAGACTGCGGGTTGGGGTGACTTGGACCGGCCAGCAACCAAGTTAATAATTCTCTGATCGGTGGTGTTGCCACGGAGTCCGCTACACCGTAAGGTGCCCTGAGTGCACGGAGCGTCTGGTTGAGACCGGCATTTGTGATTTTTTTGTGCCTAAGCGCACTTGTTGTGATTGATAGATTTTATGCTTGCAATACATATAGGGACGGAACCACTGCCCCGGGTAAGGGGTAGGGTCGTTATAACTGGTCAGCTAATGCTGACCGTTACTTTGTTTACCACTCTTGGGGTGGATGTCTCATTGCATGTGTTGATGGGTGAATTGCATTGAGCGGACTAAAGGGTTGCTGCTAAAAGGCCCTCGAAGGCCGTGCGACGAATGTTTGGATTTCATGTGTGGCGGGCCTGCGTTCGGATGTATGAAATTGTATATATTTGTAAAGAGTAACATGTAACCTTCAGGCCGTGAGCGTGTGTGTGTTGTAGACATTCCTGGTTTCTATATATAAATGTGGTGTTTATATATTTGGTGGACATTCACTGTAACGAGTTCATATAACTTAAAATGCTGCGCTAGAATGTTTTGAGTTAGGATACGAGTTGAATGAGATTTTGATTTCCACGCGTAATTCCGCCGTTTGTCTGTGAAATATGGTGTGGGGCCCCGACCCGACCCACTGTTATATTCCATGTGACGGATGGAGGCATTACACGGCAAGATCGGATGTGGTGAAGGATGGAAAATAAAGGCGCACCTCAAGCAAATAACATAAATATAAAATCACATAGACATGATTGTATACCACCATTTTACAAGCTAAACATACTTCATCAAATACAAGAGATTAAGCTACACTATCAACAACAAGAGAAGAAAATTGTGCGAAATCGACCGGATCCGAAGTCTTGCGGAGTATTCACGGAAGGAATCGTCGGGTTATCAATATGCGTCCTAGCTCGGCCCTCAACTTTGTCCGGGGTAGAGGAGGCTGTCACTCACTCCCAATGGACCTGTCTTCTTTGTGTCACGAGCCGGTGGAGGATGGCACAAACTTCTCCTAACTTGATGGAGAAAGTTAGATCAAACTCTCCTTGAAGCTCAAGGATGAAGGAGGAGGCCGAGAGGAAGCTCCGTCTTGAATATGACATTGAAAGATTGCCCGGAGCACCTCCCTAAGGTGGAAGATGAAGGGAAATGGCGGAAACCTTCCTCGGAGGCGGAAAACGGCGGAGAAGAAAAACTCTTTTCAATGGAGAAAAATCTGCGCTTTAAATAGAAGCAAGTCAGAAAAGTAAGCACACACGGTTTGGCACACGACCGTGCGCTAACCGTGCGTTATTAACTTCCTCACCAAGCATGCGGATGAAGAAGCGTTGACCCGTGAGTTTTAATTCGCTCACGAGTGATTCTGCGTGTGCGTGAAAGAAATCGCACGGGTAAACACAGATCGCAGGAATCAAAGAACAAACAGCGGAACCGTGCATTTTACTCGCGCACGGGCACTTCCGCCAGTGCGTCAACAAATCGCACGATTAACCACAGAATGCAATAACAAGAAGCTATAGGAAAACCGTGCGCTTCCTTCGTGCACGGTTCTGAAGAAATCGTGCATTAACTGTTAAGTTCGTCGAGCTCAGTTTGTCGAGCTCAGCTCAACGTTTCTCCTGCCCAAACAAAACGCATGATCACAAAGAACCGTGTCCTGATAAAATGCACGACCATGCATTTTCCTCAAACCTGCATTCCAGCTGTGGGGAAAACGCACCACCTGCTCTGTAAAACAAAAACATGGAGCACCAGCATCCAACAACAATACACAGCATAAAATAAACAAAAAGAACTTTGGGGAGCACCATGTGCTTACCCCTAACAAAAGAATTCGCAATTGCACACCTAAGGGCTAAAATAATGCACTTAGCGTGAAAAACGGTATAAATGAAATATCGACGATAATATACTAAAAATGAAGTGCAAGTGCGTGAAAACTAGCCCAGATGAGTCCGAAAAACCCTATATAAATCAGACACATCACACCCTCAGACTTACCTGTTTGCGCGTCCCGAGCAAACAAAATCTGTACAGATAAGGAAAATAAACTAGCTAACAAAGAAATTGAGTTACGGAGTACCATGCGAAGTCGCATGCTCACGGACGTAAAAATATAATAGAGGAAATTTCTAAGTATGCAAAATAGTCTATACTTTTCACAATGCGTATAAAAATTTTATTACTACCCAAAAATGGAATCACGGTGAATCTTCCGATCACACATAGGGAGATAGTAGACTAATCGCTAGACGAGCATTGCCAAAGATCGGGGCTCGGGATAACCTCCAAAGGAATCCACCAATGTCGGGGACCATATGCTTGCCCGTTTGCACTCTCTCCACCGCACTGGTTAGGTTCACACACGAATCAGCAGGACTTTAGGTGAAGAGATGGGGCTTGGGTTTCAGTGAGGTAAACCAAGATAAATAATAAGGCTATGCACCAAACCCATATGAGCTAGCATAAAATGAATCTATTCGATAACCAAAATACACGCGGGTACACCACACCAGTAGACTTAATTTTTTAAAATATGGGTGCGTGCACCGCCTATTCCAAATACAATCTCATCACAAATAGGATTATCAATTATACTTTTTCTTTTCACTTTCCTTTTTCACAATTTATTTTTATATATTTTTTTTGAATCTTTTTTTTTATTTCAGCAATTTCAGCAAATAAAACTTTGAAGCACAACCACATATTCAGAAAGAATATCACCACATCAACACCCCAACATGGAAATGTAAAACACTAAAGCTCGACTTGGGAGTGTGACTAGGATAGGCTTTGAGGCTTTGGTGAAATATTAACAGAGCTGAATCAAAAGAACGGGTAGGCACAACGGGGCTAGCGAGGATAAGACGTTAGGAACGATACAAAGCTCAACCGGGCCAAAATGATGGCCTACATCATGCGCATGCGATTGAACTAACCTATACCGATGCTTCAAGAATAGCTTGGGGCAAGTTCTTGGCCAACGAGAAAGACTATCCATCCTCCTAACCCGAGCAATACGAATATAACGACCGTCTACACACATCCCTAAGCTACCATCAGATTCACACAAGATTCACCAATTTTTGAGTAGAATAAAAAGTCTTTACGCAAATAGCAAAATATAAGACTATAAGCATACAGAAAAATTAATTCTACACCAATTTCTACACACAGTGAGAGCACTTGACTAGGAGCACAGCAAGGTCAACATTTTGCTCCGTCTCATAATCCTATGCAGCACACAAATTTTCCCAAATCATACAAAGGAAATGAGTTTAACTCGCAGCACGCTAACAGCTAAGCATGCGCTCATGTGGGTGCAGTGATGTGCGATGCAATGAACTAATCAAAATAAAAGAATAAAGGCTTCTAGTATGCACATGAAATATGTGCGTGCAAAAGCTAACACATACTGGCTCTCCCCCAGACTTAAACTAAGCTACACAGTATATGATATAGAAATTTAAATCAAATAGAGACAAGCGAAGAGGTTGCCTAATGCTCAGGCAGTGGGCATACCAGAAATCGCTTGAAAAACACAGAAGCAGCTCTGCCATACGAAGAATCACAACCCCGCCAATACGAATATGCCATGAATACTTGCAGGGGTGAGATCCGCAAAAACAAAAGAAAAATATACAAAATCCAAATAAATACTAAAACTAAAATAGACATGAAAATAAAAATACAGGAAATGAAAGATAAGTACCGGGGTTATTATCGTCCCAGCACGACTTATTCGGCTAAGAAAAAGGTTCTAGCTAATAGGCCTATGGAAAGAAAAGTGCACAGGCAACTGTTCCATTATCCATTGCGGTAACGGTTACCTATACGGAGATAAAATAGTTACCCCTGTACCTAAATAATAATACCTGCCCAACACAGGTAGAGGAAATAGAAAATAAGAGGAGGAGGAGCGCGGGTCCTCTATCATCTTATCACAAAATGAATCTTTGCCTAGCAAGGTATCGTCAACCACAGATGTGTAGGGAGCGAAGGTAACAACATGAGCACAAGGCACATCGTCATCCCAACATACCCATGGAGATTCAACCTGCACAGGCTCAGATAGAGAAGGGGGATCAAGTAATAAAAGAGAAGAAGAACTAAAATAATCATAATAAGGGACAGTGATCCCGGTATCACTCTCAGCAAGATCCAAGTAGCGATCATCGTCAGTATCATACGAGTCATACCGTGTGGAATTCGAGAACTCGAGGTCCGCGGTGGTAAGAGGGAATGCCTCATCCAATAAGCAGGTGCAAACCTACGCATCAGAAAGAGGGTATTCCTCACCACATCGGGGTGAGTAAAAGTGCTCCAAAGATCCACATTCTCTGTCGGAGATAGAAGAATACTCATCCCACCTCGGCGCAACCTCAGGCACCGAATCATCTAAAAATACAGCATCATCAGCCGACTCATAAGAAAAATGAGTAGCAAACTCAGGCAAAAATTGCGGAGGAGCGGAACTGCTCTCAAAATCAGGCATAGAATGTGCAGGCCCCATCGCAAAATCAGTCGCAGACGCCATCCCATCGACATGAATAATCTCTGTCATCACTCAAGGGAAGCTCGTAAAAAAGGAGCGAGGGACCCATGAAGGATCTGTATGCAGCGAGAGATTCTTCCATAATCTCAATGGGTAAAGAACGAGCAAGGTGCGCTATGTCAGTATATGGGCCAAGCAACAACCTGGTAGGCCTATACACAACAGTCTTCCGCGAACGGGGGGCTGTTGCGCACACGCCCTCAGAGGGGGAAGGCTTGCACAAGTGAGGCCTTTACCTTGACATAACAAACATCTAATGCAATGCTCTGCTTTCATATCAGCTATGGCATCGATGCATCATCGCAAAGCGTCATAAAGACAGCACTCGGCAACAGAATACATCGCGAACAAAAATAATTGCCGAAAATAAGTGGTACACAGCTAGAATAAAAATAGCACGGATCTGTTATCTAATCACAAAATCAGAAGAGGGCAAAAAGAAACAAGCAACAAATTTAAAAACTAAAGCAAAGAAGAAACATGAAATATACAAATGGAAAAGGGGTTTGATCTACTATCTCCCTCTCCAAAAACTCACACGACTATGCTCCCCGGCAACGGTGCCAAAAACTTGATGCGTTGGACGGCCAGTGTATCGGTCGCACAAGTAATATAAAATGTGTGAATTTACCCAAGTATCGATCTCTTCAAGGAACACAGTAAGGGGGGAGTTAATTTCGAGGAGGACTTGAGATTGATGTCCTTATGTCGGAGTTAACTACGGGGTTTTTGATGGTTGCGAAAACAGAAAATAAAACACTAACAACTACTCCTATGCAACGCCGCTATGCGATGCATCGCCAAGCGGTATGGAAGACTACACGGGCCGCTATGCACCGAATCGCTGGGCGGATGGATGAGTAGGCTTGTGGATGAGGTGGTGAGAACAGCGGAATTGAGGGTCGAGAGCACCTCTTCGCAACGCACTCCACTAGCAATTTCTAGTGCGGCAAGACCTGATGGGGTGGAGGATGGAAAATAAAGGCGCACCTCAAGCAAATAACATAAATATAAAATCACATAGATATGATTGTATACCAATGTTTTACGAGCTAAACATACTTCATCAAATACAAGAGATTATGCTACACTATCAACAACAAGAGAAGAAAAGTGTGTGAAATCGACCAGATCCGAAGTCTTGCGGAGGATTCATGGAAGGAATTGTCGGGTTCTCAATCTGCGTCCTAGCTCGGTCCTCAACTGCGTCCGGGGTAGATGAGGCTGTCACTCACTCCCAATGGACCCGTCTTCTTCGTGTCACAATCCGATGGAGGATGGCACAATCTTCTCCTAACTTGGTGGAGAAAGTTAGATCAAACTCTCCTTGAAGCTAAGGATGAAGGAGGAAACTGAGAGGAAGCCCCGTCTTGAATATGGCGTTGAAAGCTTGCCCGGAGCACCTCCCTAAGGTGGAAGATGAAGGGAAATGGCAGAACCCTTCCTCGGAGGCGGAAAAAGGCGAAGAAGAAAAACTCTTTTCAATGGAGGAAAATTCGTGCTTTAAATAGAAGCAAGTCAGAAAATTAGGCAGATATGGTTTGTCGCACGACCATTCGCTAACCGTGCGTTATTAACTTCCTGTCCAAGCTGGCGGATGAAGAAACGTTGAACCGTGCGTTTTACTTCGCACACGGGTGATTCCGCCCATGCATGAAGGAAATCGCATGGGTAAACACAGAGCGCAGGAAACCAAGAACAAATAGTGGAACCGTGCGTTTTAGTCGCGCACTGGCACTTCCTCCCATGCGTGAACAAATCACATGATTAACCACAAAATGCAATAACAAGAAGCTACAGGAAAACCATGCGTTTCCTTTATGCATGGTTCCGAAGAAACCGTGCGTTAAGATCGTCGAGCTCAGTTCGTCAAGCACAGCTCGATGTTTCTCTTGCACAAACAAAACGCACGATCACAAAGAACTGTGTGCTAAGAAAACACACGACCGTGCGTTTTCCTCAAACCTGTATTCCAGCCTTGGGGAAAATGTACCACCTACTTAGTAAAACCAAAACGTGGAGCACCAGCATCCAGCAACAATACACAACATAAAATAAACAAAAAGAACCATGGGCAGCACCATGTGCATACCCTCAACAAAAGAATTCGCAATTGCACACCCAAGGGCTATGCACTTAGCGTGAAAACGGTATAAATGAAATATCAACGATAACATACTGAAAGTGAACTGCGAGTGCGTGAAAACAAGCCCAATTGAGTCCGAAAAACCCTATATAAATCGGACTCATCAGGCACACCGTGCAATTGTAAGATATTATCCATATGCAACATAGTCAAATTTTCCACTGAATCGTCCTTCCTATAAGGCACGAAGTGCGACACTTTGGTTAACTAGTCCAAGATTAACCACGCGACATCGTTTCCGCTCCGAGATATCGGCAGTCCATGAAAAAAATCCATAGAAATATCTTTGAACTTCCATACTGGGATTTGTAACGACTTTAGGAAACCTATAGGTTCTGACATTCAACTTTTATCAAGGCGCAAGTTGGACATTTGGCCACGTAATGGGCTATATCTTTCTTCAAACCTGGCCACCAGAATATCTTCTTTAAGTCCTTGTGTATTTTCGTGCTCCTTGGGTGAATTGAGTACCTTGTAAAATGTTCTTCGTAAATTAATTCCTCACAAAGTTTACCCACGTCCGGGATCCGCAAACGACCATCTTTCCGTAAAAGGCCGTCATCTAAGGAGAATTGGGCGTTTGACCCATCCACTGTATAGCGTTGTACACTCTCGTCGAGTTCTGTTGCTCCTTGAACCCTGTCCGTAAGGTCATACTGTACCTCTGTCCAGTTCAGGCACTCATTTGCAGTAGCATTCTTGTTGACATAAGAAATCTCAAGGACCTCCAACACCTGGATCAGACGCTCATCATGTATCTGCAACCAACTTGCCCTTACCAGAGTCCTACGACTCAAGGCATCTGTGATCACATTTCCCTTCCTGTGAGTATAATGAATTTGGAAGGTGTAGTCCCTGAGGAACTCCATCCACTTCCGCTGTCGCATATTTAGATACTTCTAATATAAAAGATACTTAAGACCCTTATGGTCCGTAAATATGTCCACTTTCACGCCATATAAGTAATGACGCCACAGCTTAAGTGCCAATATCACCGCCGCCAACTCCAAGTCGTGGACGGGATAGTTCCGCTCATGCTATTTAAAATGTCGTAAGCCATAAGCATTCACCTTTCCAAACTAAAGAAGAATGCAGCGTAGGACGCTCGCTAATGCATCACTATAAATTTCAAAGCCGTCTGAACCACATGACGATGTCAAGATTGGTGTCACGGTCAAGCGACTCTTCAACTCCTCAAAAGCTCTCACGCACTCGGGATTCCAAACGAACATCTGATCCCTCCTCATCATTGTGGTAAGAGGCAAGGCGATCCACGAGTGGTTTTTTACGAAATATCTGTAGTGGCTCGCCAGTCCAAGGAAACTCCGGGCTTCTACTATAGTAGACGACACCAGCCACTCCCGTATCACAACTATCTTTGCGGGATCCACCACAATACCTTCTCCACTAACTACATGGCCAAGAAAGGACACTGACGACAACCATAACCCACACTTTGAGAACTTGTCGTAGAGCTTGTTTCTTCTCATGGTGTGCTGAAAGTGTGAGTTAGATATGATAAAATCTAGAGGGGGGGTGAATAGAGTATGGTGCTTGCTAAAAACTTTTACAACAGTTGTTGTATTCTAATGTGAACAGGGAAGCAAATAATAAAAAGTAAGTCTAATCACAGAAACTATCTAATCACAGAGCAACCTAGTCACAAACTACAAAAGAAACTAATCACAGTCCACAGCCAGAAACAAAAGAAACACAAGCAGCCAAAAGACACAAGGAGCTATAGTGGTTCCCCAATCAACCTGGGTACATCCACTCTTCTACCACCCTAGGTAGAAATCCAATGCAGGATGAGTTGATCAGGTGTCCTGGGCACCAATGAGCTTTTGATAAGGTGCTCAAAAACCAAACCAGACTTTTTGATCAGGTATCTTGCCACCAATGAGCTTTTGATAAGGTGCTCAAAAACCAAACACAAACTTTTGAAGGGAGTTTGAAAAACCCTTTATAGCATAGAGAGAGAGGGATAAGAAGATCTTCTCTGTCAACAGTTAGAGAGAAGATTGTGGATGTTGTCAAAGCTCCCCCTGAGATCTTGAGTTGTTCAGGAAGTGAAGCTTTGCAGTAGGGTGATAGGCCTTCAGAAAATTGATCTCCAGCAAATGATGATTTCAGCAACAGCTGAAATGTGAGGTGTCTGGAGTCTTGAATGATGATGGCCTTGAACACTTGAATCAAAAAAGATCTGAAGATTTCAGTTTATTGATCTCCTTTTGGTGTTGGTGTTCTTGCATGAATTCTTGAGACTAAGAATGTCTGCAACTCTTTCTCTTTCTCTTGTGTAATTGATGTTGATGTTGTAAGAGTTGTTGCAGAAGAAGTTTTGCAGAGAATGAATATTGCAGAGTATGTGTCTCTCCTTGTTCTTCTTTTTTTTCTCAGAGTTCTCTACTGGATTGATATTACAAAAGTTTAAAAAATATCTTTTATTTCTTGTCTGAATACAAATTGTCCATTGTCAAGATAGCCGTTGGCCTATCATTAAATGACTTCCTTAATTGCTTTTGTCTTCTGGAGGAAAGTCCAATAAAACATTCCATGATAATCCCTTGAAACTTGCTCCAGAATAAATGAAAACGGCTACAAGATCTCTGAATTAAATGCTGACAGTAATTCCACAGCTGTCCAAATTTGAATCTTGAAAATCGTTGAACTCTTCATAAAATCGTCGAACTGAGCTCCACTATCGTCGAGCTGAGCTCAGAGATTTGGACTTTGACAGAAACAGAGATCGTCGATCTGAGCTCAACTATCGTCGAACTGAGCTCAGAGATAGCGGAACAAACTGGAGTCAAGATCGTCGAACTGAGCTCGAAGATCGTCGAATGGAGTTCGACGACTTGTTAAAGTTGAGCTCAGCGATCATCGAATGGAGTTCGATGATCCGTCGAAGGGAGCTCAACGATCGTCGATTGGAGTTCGACGATTTGTCGTACTGAGCTCGACGAAATGACTTGGTTTCCAAACTGAAAATCTTGGTCTTGAGGGCAGCTTCCAAACATAAGTACTAACCCTTAGACTCAATTCTACTTGACCTTTAGATCTATACAAAGAGGTCAAAACAAGTTCCTAAGAGACATAGTGATCCTGACCCAAATTAGTAATAGGGTGTTCCAACAATCTCCCCCTATTTGGGTTAGGATTACTATTTACAGACATTTGAGGAAATAAAAGCAACAATATAACAACAATACAGAAATGCAACAAACAAAGCATTGCAGAATCACAGATATATCTCAGATAGATCAAAAAACAGAATATATTGTCACCTTACAGAATTACTCCTTTTCCTTGATCAAAAAACATAATATATTGTCACCTTTGTCATACTTTCTCTTCTTTTTCATAGCCTTTAATTGATTCTTGGAGTATTGCATCCAATGTTCTGTTATAGGGCAGTCATGCAGAATGTAATATGGAATATCATTAGTATCTTTTACTTTAGCTAGAGGAACCCTTTTCATTGCCTTGCTTCGTGCTTTTTTTTCCTTGCTATAGTAGCTGAGGAATCATCAGAATCAGTCCTATATTCATCACTTTCAGAGCTCTGATCATCATAAAGTGCATCAATCCTTTTAAGATAGTCTTTTTGAAGTTGTGATTGAGCATATGAAACAGTAGTGACAGCAGTTGTAGCAGCAGCAGCAGTAACTGGGGCAGCAGCAGATTCAGAGATAACAGTTTCAGATACAATAGCTTCAGCATCAGCAATAACTTCAGCAATAACAGTAGGCTCAAGGTCAAGTGCCTCTGTCTGCATATCCTCAGATATTAAATCATCAGCAGTATCAGAACTATCAGATACAACAAAGTAGCCGAACCATCAATAACAGTAGTAGGGGCAGCAGTAACAGAACCAGCAGGGGCAGCAGCATAAACTGAATTTACAAAGGAATGAATTACACTGGTGTCACAGCTGGAAAAGGGCACAATGGCCTTGGAGAGATCTTTAGGTTGCTGGACTGCAGTGCTCTCTGGGAGACATCTAAAATATATTGAATCAAAATCTGATAATAAAGATCTGAGATCCATTGAAAAAACAGCAACTTGTGGTGTTGAGGCTGGAGATTGAGTTGAATTAACAACAGCTTGAGCTGAGGAAATGGCAGCAGCAGGCAATCTTACATCTTCATGAGGCATCTCCCCCTGCCTAGATTCAGAGATAACTGGATCAAGGCACCCAAAGGAAGGGATTGCCAAAGGAATGAGAGAAGATAGCCTGACAGATAGGTCTACAACTGACTTTAGGAGTGGAGCCAAGGAGGTCTCCAACAGAAGTGATAGCCTGGGAGCTATCAGCTCATAAAGTCTGTCTGCTAAGGCTGGAATATCTACATGCTCAGTAGGGACTTGAGTAGAGGTAGAGAATGAAGGTGGAGCAGCTGGAGATGTTGGTGGAGAGCTGGTGTATGGGGGAAAGGAAGGTTGAGGTGTGGGGATTGTTGAAATGGAAGATAGTGGAATTGAAATAGAAGATGTGAAGGAGGGTTGAGCAATGATGTCTTGGAGTAACTGTTGGTAAGATGTGGATGAAGATGGTAGTTCAGGTGGGGATGAGGGTGAATCATCCATAAAGGAATCATCTAGAAGAGTAAAAGATGGAAGTTGAGATGACGTGTCAAGATCTGGTTCAGGGTATTGATGTAATGGGTGGAATAGTTCTTCTATTGGAGGTGGAGTTGGTGAAACTGAAGTTGGAGATGGGGTTGAAATTATGATGGTGGATGAAAATTGAATGGTTGAGGTGACTGGTGGAGATGAAATAAGAGGTGGAGGAGGAGGAGAAGCAGCAGGCAAGTCTTCTGCAGGGGAAGAGACTTGAGGGGAAGAGACTGTAACAGTCCTTGTGCCTGAAGTTGCAGCTACAGAGGGCCTGCTGGGCTTCACAATCTATCTGTCCCACTTGCCAAAGAGGGCACAGGAGAGCCTCTTGGAGGCATTGATATGCATTCCATTTGATACTAGCAGAGCAGGGCATCTGTTTTGAAGAAATAGCCCTAGTATCCTTCCATAATTCACAAAGTTCTTATTTATCTTCTTCTTATTCAGATCAAAGAAAATCTCTCCCCAGTTTAATTGTTTCTTATCCACTGAGCACCCATCAAGCATAGCTGATACCTGAAGATGGTATCATGGGCTGAATGCTTGGCCAAAAGAACTTTTCCCACAACATCAGCTAAAAACCTGTACTCAACAGCCAAATTCTTTTTCAGCAACTTGCTAGGGTTTGTATCTGTATGACCCATTCTATCAAGCATAGTAGAGAATTCTTCTCCAGACATTTCAACAGAATCTCTTCCAGAATTCAATCCAAAAATCTCTGTCAGAATAGTAGGTGTCAGAGGTACCTGGGTTCTAGAAATTGAGCAAACAACTATATTTTGATCCTGGTTGTTGGCAGTATATACCCACTCCTTGATTTCATCAGTAGCCAATTTGATTCTGGTGGACAAGATGGCAACAAGCTTTTGTTCCTTGAACAGTTCTAGAATATCTTGAAAACTCTGATCACTGGTATTGAAAGAATCCATATCAATATCGAATCTTGCATCAAATTTCATGGCGGCCAGAACAGAGACGGAGACGGCCATTGCTTCCTGCAAAAAATAAACAACCAAACGACCAAGTGTAGAGAGGTTTGGAGGGAAAGAGAAAATTTGCAGAGAGATTGAAAGCGCAAAAGGAGAACGATGGCCGAAAAATGAATTTTATATTAGGGTTCGACGCAGAAAAGGAATGATCATTGAACTCAGTTCGACGATCGGGGCTTCTAAAGGAATCTGAAAGGTGTTCAATATCGTCGATATCCGTTCGATGATATTGTAGTGCGTCAAGCTCCGTTCGACGATAGTTCAGAAAACAAAATCATCGAGCTTCGTTCGACGATCGCTGACCTGGAGAGATAGTTGAACACTATCTGAGAAGCGTTGAACTCTGGTCGACGATTTCGGAAAGCGTCGATCTCCGTTCGACGATCGGGGGGAAAATCGTCGAGCGCAGTTCAGAGACCAGAAACACTCTAGACACTAGAAAAATTGAGAAGTTTGCCTAGTCTTGGTCATTTTTAGAGTTTTAAAATCTTGGACATTATTTTAAACTTCCTCCATCTAATATTCCTAACTGATTTAGGAAGAAGGTGTGTTTCTTTTCATCCAAGGGTTTGGTGAAAATATCTCCCCTTTGCAAATCAGTTGGGATATATTGAAGTTCAATTTTATTCTTCTCAACATTATCCCTTAAAAAGTGATGTCTAATCTCTATGTGTTTTGTCCTACTATGGAGGACTGGATTTTGAGCTATAGAAATAGCACTTGTATTATCACAAAAGATTTTTGACGTCTCTAAGTTGTAACCATAGTCTAGGAGTTGGTTTTGAATCCACAATATTTGTGAACAATAACTACCTGCAGCCATATATTCAGCTTCAGCAGTTGAAGTTGACAAAGATGTTTGTTTCTTGCAAAACCAAGAGACAAGTCTGTCACCAAGAAACTGACAAGTTCCACTGGTGCTTTTCCTGTCAATTCTGCATCTAGCATAATCAGCATCAGAGAATCCAGTTAAATCCAATGCTGAGTCTTTTGGATACCAGAGACCTATATTTGGATAACTTTTAACATACTTGAGAATCCTTTTTACTAATGTTAGGTGTGACTCTCTAGGGCTCACTTGGAATCTAGCACATATGCATGTAGCAAACATTATGTCAGGTCTACTAGCTGTAAGGTACAATAAAGAGCCAATCATTGCTCTATATGTTGTCTGATCAACAGGTTTCCCATGTTCATCAGCATCCAATACAGCATTAGTAGGCATATGGTCCGGGATGTGTCATTTGAATTTCTTCATGGGCAGCCTTAAGGGCCCTCACATGGCTATATCTTCCACCTTGGCTAGGGCCACATTGGTCCATACCAGTGGATCTGCCATTCTCTCAATGATCATAACAGCTTTCATGGTCATACCTGTTAGAAGGCAACAAGACTTTCTGAAAAACAAATTTGAGGCAATGAGGCTAGAGGCACTACTGGTACATTCCCCTTTCCCTTTCCTTTTGGATTGGGAAGTCTGGCAGGTCCCTTAAATCCTAACTCATTCTTACCCACTTGGGTAAGGTGGGTGTCAATTAAGAGAAGCACAGTGTTTGGCTTAGAAAACTTGGTCACCAACAATTTCTCATTTAGGAGATCATCTTCAAGTTTCTGGATAAGTTTCTAATTTGAGATTCTTACCACAGACTATATATCAATGATCTCCTTGAGCTTGGATGATTGTGCAGCAATATCACTGAGAGCTTTTTCTTGCCCGTCACACTTGCTCCAAAGACTAAGAAGCTCTTTTGCCTATCTCTTGGCAAGGATCTTTCACCTATTGAATGCTACAAGAAGTTCGCCATACTTGTCAATTATAGAGTTGACATCATCCTCAGAATCTGAATCCCCTTCATCTCTTGATGATTGAGCTTCAGAATCTGAGATAGCCTCATGACTTCAAATAGAAGGCAGAGATTTAGAATTTACCTGAGCTTGTCTAGGCTGATCCTGGCGGCTCTCTTCATCAGTTATTGACAACAATCCATGGCATTGAACATCTTATTCTTCATCTTTATCAAACTCTGAGTCACTATCTGAATGTGACCGAGGGGCCCTGATAACTACCTGAGCAGCAGGGTATTCATCAGGTTCTCCTTCAGCAACAACCATTAGTTAAATTTAAGCTTCTTCTTCTTCACTGTCTGACCCAGAGGAAGAGTCAGACCAGGTCTTTTCCTTCTTGGCCACATGGGAATTCTCCTTCTTCTTCCCCTTGTGATGCTTCTTCACTCCTCCTTTTCTCTTCACTGGGCAGTCATCAACTATATGCTCAGGTTTGCTGCAGCAGAAACAAATAACATTAAAAGATGTTTGTTTGTTAGAGTTAGGAGCATTCCGTTCTTGCTTAGAGGATTTCCTTCTATGCTGTAAGGAAGAGGAAGGCCTGTTGTTCTTCTAATGCCCCTTCTTCATGAATTTCTGAAATTGCCTGAAGAAGGCAGCAAGTTCCTCATCAGACATATGGCTATCTAAACTGCTGGTCTTTGATCTCTCAGAATCTGACTCAGTAATTATCCTAAGTGAAGAGTTCTTCATTCTGCTCCTGGTTGGGGTATCAGCTATGAAGGCCACAAAATTCTCCTTGGTATGTGTCTTACTGCTCTTCTCTTATTCCTTTCTTATAGCAAGCTACATCTCATATGACAGCAGGTTTTCGAATAGGGTTGGAGTAGGGGTGTCAGCTAACTTGCCCATTTCCCTAATGGCACAAATCTTTATGTCCCAATCCTTTGCGAGGGACCTAAGAAATTTTTCATTCATCTCATAGGTGCTGAAGACCCTTCCATATGTTCTTAGTTCATTTACTGTTCTGAAAAATCTCTCAAAGCTCTCAGCAATGCCCTCAGACTTTCTTTATCTGAAGGCCTCACATGCCTGATTGAGCATGGATTTTCTATCATCTCTCACCTCCCTTGAACCCTCCATGAACACAACTAGGTGTCCCACATCTCCTTGGAGGTCTTGCAGTGCACTAGATTCTGGAATGATGAATCATCTATTGCACTGACAGTGATGTTTTGAACTCTTTGATCCATGGAGGCAAGTAGGAGCTCATATTTGTTCATTTCATCGTATGATTTAGGTGTCTGGATGTTGGCATCCAGAACTAAGGTCTTCATAGGGATGAATGCTCCCACTTTAACTGTTATGTATATCCTGGGATTAGCAGCTTCCATGAATAGTCTAACCCTTTCCTTACAGAGGCCAAAGCCTCCCTTTCTGCAGATTGGTAGTTTCATGGCCCGCAGTTCCTTGTAGTTTACACCAGACCCCATTCTAATATATTATAGCTAACCTTGGAGTTATACTCTGATTGTTAGATCCTTTGTTAATAACCTCTCTCTGACACCACTTGAAAGTTATTTACTTAAGATTAGCTAATCACCTAGAGGGGGGCGGGGTGAATAGGTCTTTGAAAATTTCTTAGTCTTTTTGATGTTTTCTTTTAAAGTGATCTAAAGCTTGTCCTTAGAACCTGCAATATAAAACAAAAACAAGCAACACAGCCAAGCATACAGTTGTTTATAGTGGTTCCCCAATTGGGTACATCCACTTTCCCTCCCACCAATCCCACTATCTTGTACGACAGGGCACAAACTCCTCCAAAATGCTCCTCAGAGCTTACAGCTCAGGCCCTCGGCCTTACACTCAAGTTCTCTTCAGAACCCTACCTCAGAACCACAAAGGTTCCTACCTCAAAGCCCTGCAGTGCTCCTACAGCTTAGTGGTCCTCAGAACACCTACCTCATCCTTATATCTAAGGCCTACAGATCAGGATTTTCAGCCCTACAACTTCAGGCACAAGGCCCTACAATCAGAGTGCTGCAACACTCCTACCACTCAGTACCCTTCCAGGTGTTGAAATCAAAAACTCGACCTCTTGTGGAGTTCACCCTTCATGAAGGGGTGATAGTGCACCTACATCTCTCCTGCAAGCAAACAGCAAAAAGAAATGGAAACTGACCCAATGGCTCAGCATGGAGGTCCCACCATAGACCCGAAAGATCTTAGAGAGCTTCCTCGCCTTAGCCAAAGTCCGAGCTAAGGATACCTCTGAAAGCGCAAGAAAATCTGAATACTGTCAAGACTCCTCTCTAAGGTGCCCCTTGGGTCTTATTTATATTTTTCTGAAGACGACCTACAAATAGCCAACCTTCGTTGTTTTGAACAGCTATATGCGGCCCAACTAGGTCTGTTAACAGTATAATTTTGTTGTTCTATCAAGCTATTCACACCCCTGGCAAGGATACCCAAGTAATTTTGCCTCTGGGCCCCACTGGGCAGGTCCTAAGAATTTGGAGGCTAGCTCGCCACGACTCTCCACCTCATTTTGGCGGATGCGACCTAGCACCTGCAGATCGCCTTCCCTCCTTGGGCGAGCGCGAGTCTGGCCGCTGCAGCCCACCGATCCTTGCTCTGAGGCTGGCTAGCGGCCAGGTCGCCTAAAGGAGAGCTGGCTGGCCGGTATGACATTATCACAATAGAAGTTCCAGAGGAGCTTGCCGATCTTGGTTCGATGAATTCATATTCCAACTCCCGGGGTTTAGTTCGAAGAATGTCGAGCTCCATTCGACAAACGTGGAGCTCCGCTCGATGAAAGTCGATCTCAACTCAATCTCAGTTCGACGAAAACCCACCCCGATTCGACGAACACCGGGAGGACGCGGCTGGGTTGGCCAGCTCGTGCAACTCGCGCGGCTAGCTTTTGCGGGAGCGGGCTAACCATTATGAGCTCCCCAATATGATGTTCTGGAGCGAGCAAGTCACCTTGGTCTGCTCATCTTGCCTAGTGGATCCACTCGGCGAACACGGGGTTGTACACAATCCCCGCTCTTTTTGAGCTTGTCCAAGCGCGGAAAAAATCATCCAACCCACGTGTTCGTTGAGTGCTTTGCTAAGATGGAAGGAATCATTTGGTGGGTCCCACCTTCACACTATAAATATACCATCGGGCCTTTTGAAAAGTCCATCCATCTTTGAGTTTTTTTTGTTAGCCATAGCTGAATGATGCATATGTCTGAGGAGATGCGAGCTCGCCTTGCGGATGCGAGGGAAAAGACTAGGGATGAAGCTCTTGAGGCTGCTCCATGGCTGGCATGGGGATCGCCCGACCCCTTCTTCAGGCCGGTAAAATGGAAAATCATCAGGCGGTCTTCGGCAAACGGCCTCCTGGGCTCCATCTCGTCGGCAGGCACTGAGGTGGCCCATGAGGTATGCGCACCTCTTACCTAATTCGTTGTTTTGCTTCTGACTTCTCTTTCCGCAGGTGCCGCCTCATGAGGATGGAGGCGGTGGAGGGGAAGGGGATCATTCCCTCCCGATGTCAACCGAGTGGTTCTCCAACCCCTCGGGCGTGGGGCACCCCCATTCGGAGACTTCCCGGTCGCCAATTCCACCTGGTTTGGGAAAATCCTTCGCAGTTCTTGAGGGAGGACTCTTCTAGGGCTGGCCGGTCTCTTATCGGCCACCAGCTATTGCGGGTGACGTGCCGACTACCGGTGAGCTCATACTCGAGCCTGTGTGTTACTGCACTCTATTTTTGACCTACCCCTTCACAGGTTATAACGTGATTTCGTCCTCTGATGCCGAGATGAGAGAGGGATATTCGCCTCCCCCGGATACAGATCACATTTACAAGTATCTGGGCGATTCGGCGGACGCGGCGAGGATTAATAAACAGGTGACGCAGCTGTTCTAGAAGCACACGCTACAACTGCTGGAGGTCTTCAACAGGGTTGACAAGGACAAGGCCAAAATGGAGGAGCGGCTTGTAGTCCTAGAGGGAGAGAGGCCCCTGGCTGACGGGGATGGGGTTACTTCTCCCGGGTTACACATAGCGCGGGCCGTGGAGCGGCTCAGGTAGTGCCACAGAGCAAGCCTTCCAGACCTAGCAGGAGCTGGTGGCCGTTTGCAAGTACTATTATCCTCGCGTGCCCCATTGATCCGGGACACGGAGGCGGGGGGAGGTGGAAGTGGATCCAGTACTGATCCTCCTGCCCCCTCCCCACGGTCGATCACCGGACTAGGATGCATCCGTATCTCAGACCAGATCGCTTAGGAGGGTCTTCCATTCTCGAACTTTTTAATATCTATAATGATTTGAGACTTCTCTCGCCCGCCGCTCGGCTTAATTCTTGCAGCACGTTACTCTTATTGTGTTGCTACCTCATATTCTGAGTGAAAGCAGATGAAGCCCTCTTGCTCGCCCACCGCTTCTTTAAGCGGGCGCGAGATCGCTGAATCGGCACTCCCTAACCGTCTGTATAACCTTGGCTGGAGCGAGCCGTGAGCTCGCATGTTGCGAACCTGTACGACTCGCCTACTGTCTCATGCGGGTGTGAGTCGCAGCCTGCCTGCCTCTCGTGCATGTGAGGGTGGGCGCAACCCGCTGTCGAATGGTGTTAGTGGCGCGGTTGCGAGCCAGGAAGTCGAAACGTCAGGGGACATTTTGATATCTGCACTTTTCCCGCCAGCAGAATGTTTTCCCGCCATTTTTCTTTCTATAAATAGGCCCTGCCGGCCCTTTCTCACCAACCGCATTTAAGATTTCCTGCTCTTTCTTGCTTGCTACGACCCTCGACTGGCTCGTTTCCTGCGAGAACATCCTCACCTCGCATAGCAAGATCTCTGTGGGATAGGCGGTGGCAGCGGCAATGCGGATGGGCGCGGTAAGTGGGTTTGGAATTTTTACGAACACGACTTTCTTCTTGCCACCATTTCTGAACGCGAATTCTTCGATGCCATTGGTGACTACGTTCCGCCAGGTTTCATGGTGAGGAGACATGTAGAGGGGGAAAAGATAAACGACCTCTCTAGAGGGGAGCTCACCATCCCCTTGGCGCACTTCGAGGCGGGCCTTCGACTTCAACTATGGCCGGAGGTTCGCCAGATATTGAAATACTTTGGGGTCATCGCAGGCCAGATGACCTTGAATTCCATAGCTGTCATGGTCGGATTCGCCTGCTTCCTGCGGGAAGAGCGGGTTGAATTCAGCCTCGCGGTCGTCTGCAAGCTATTCTATTTCTGTGCAAACAAGGGCGGGACCACATATTTCTCCAGCGGCCACGTCAATGTGTCGGAGACCATCAATAAGAGCCATAATTGGCTCAAGAAATTCGTGTTTGTAAAGGGGGACGTTGGCAACATCCCCTTCTCGCCGGTATAGCTTAGCGAGTCGAGGTACCGCTCCCAAGCCTGGAGGCCATGAAGTGGAGCTGTGCGGGTTCTTCGCCATGAAGAACTTTGAGGTCGCCTTCCTGCACTGGAATCTGGACAATCTCGCCTCTGTCTCGCTCGAGGGAGGTAAGCTACTCACATTTCTCCTTTCTTCTTCGATAATAGTTTTTACTTTAACGTTCCTCTCGCAGGCGAGCGGGACATCCCTTTGCATCCTCCTTACGAGAGCGCGCGGCTCGCTTCCAGCGAGCTTGCCCGCACCGAAGTTTCAGCCGCCCACATAGTGAGACCCTGACATCTGGCGCCCAGAAGCGGCCCAGCCGCGAACAACCTCCACTGTCGCCTCCAAAAAAGGCCAACTCCACGGGCGATGCGCCTACCGCGAACAAAAGAAAAGGGAAGGCCCCGGCGGCAAAGCCAACCAAGGACAATGCCCCCGCGACAGCTTTGGCCAGAGGCGCCCATAGTGAGGAAGCTGGCACCTCCAGGCCGCAAGAAGAGACATGGTCCACCGTGAAGCCGGTGCCAAGAGGGCACCACAACTTCGGCTACGACGAAATGTGCCTAGATGAGCTCAGTGTCCCCTTCCTATTGTGTAACAAGGAGTCGAACCGGGGATTTATCTCCACCCTACTGCCGAGTTTGCTGGAGGAAGAAACCATAAGTGGGGAGTCCTATAACTTCTCATTCAGCCTCTACTCATGGGAGGATGCTGCCATCTACGATGATGAGGCCACGCGGGTGCTGATCCACTATAGTGCGTGGGCTAAGCTCCGCAGCCTGGTGCTAGCCCACATTGTCAGCCTGCAGTGCACCCAAATAGAGAAGAATGCCCCCTTGCTTAAGAGGCTGGTGGATGAGCAGGACGAGGCTCTCCGCCTCCCCTGGAGGAGGCAGAGCGTTAGAGAGAGAGGGTGGACGCCGCCGATGCTGCCGTCGTTGTCTTGGAGAAAGAAAAATAAGCTCTACAGGCACGGGTGCGAGAGCTGGAGGTCGCAGCGACTCTCCTGTCGCCGTCCAGCAGCGGCTGCAAGCTTGCGCATTATACCGAGTACGAGCTGGAGGAAATGATGCAGCAGAATGCAGCCTGCGAGGCAAAGTACGCCCTCCAGACTCTACGGCGGGCCGATCTTATCAAGAGCGAGGGCGTGGGCCTTTCTGCGAGTGACGTGGTACCGTCGTTTTCTTGTCGGTACCTAATCTGGGAGACAAGTCCTATCAGCCTCTCTAGGGCTTGTCTCCTGAGAACTCGCCTCGCCGAATTCTCGCGCCTCGCCTCATATATGTGCTTCTTTTGTTACAATGTAAACACGGGCTGAGTCTCGATCATGTATTTTTCATCATCAACGAATTGTTCTCTAATCGCCTCTCGCATATATGTATGTTACTCCTGCTTGTAATGCTTCTATGCAATGTGGATTTTTCTTCTTTTTCGTACTCGCGACTTATTCTGATTCTCCCGCTCGCAGTTCCTCATTCCGTGTCTTGTTAGTGAGATCGCACGCCCCCCTATGACTTAGATTTAGAAGCATACAATGCTTAGTAAGCCGACCCGCGAGTGGCGACACGCCTTCTTAGTCTAGATCCTCCATGCAGCTTGCTCGCTAGAAGAGTCGAGCGGACTCGACTCGCACCCAGGCCCCCAAGATCCATGCAAGCTGACCCTCATGTGAAGCAGCCTAGGTTCTCGCCCGCTTGGTCGTTATCTTGGGTGCTAGGCAATTACGTTGGACCCATTTCATTAACTTTGAGACTTCTTCCTCGGTCATTCGGAAGCCTGGTCCCCCAACTTCTAACATCGCTTAGTTCATGAAGACCTATCCTACCAGCCAATGGGGAGCCTGAGTAGACTCCTACGAGTGACTTCTAGTCCTACCAGCTAGGTGAGAGCCTGACAGTAAGATTTGCTCGGAGTACGGGTTGACACACGTGCGTGACATCCAGCCCTGCCAACTAGATGAGAGCCTGGCAGCGGGATCTTCTCGGGTCTGAGTAGACGCCATCGAGTGACATCTAACTCTGCCAGCTTGGTGAGAACCTGGAAGCGGGATCTGCTTGGGGTCTGAGTTGACATGCATGAGTGACATCTAGCCCTGCTAGCTAGGTGAGAGCTCGGCAGTGGGATCTGCTCTGGGTCTAGGTTGACACACATGAGTGACATCTAGCCCTGTCATCTAAGTGAGAGCCTGGTAGCGGGATCTGCTCGGGGTCTGAGTAGACATCATCGAGTGACATCCAGCCTGCTAGCTAGGTGAGAGCCTGGCATCAGGATCTACTCGGGGTCTGTGTAGATGACATCAAGTGACATCTAGACCTGCCAGCTAGGTGAGAGCATGGCAACGGGATCTGCTCGGGGTCTGGGTAGATGTCATCGAGTGACATCCAGTCCTGCTAGTTAGGTGATAGCCTGGTAGCAGGATCTACTAGGGGTCTTGGTAGACGACATCGAGTGACATCCAGCCCTGCCAGCTAGGTGAGAGCCTGACAGTAGGCTCTACTCGGGATCCGGGTAGACGCCATCGAGTGACATCCATCCCTGCCAGCTAAGTGACAGCCTCGTAGCGGGGTCTGCTCGGGGTCTGAGTAGACGGCATCGTGTGACATCCAACCCTGCCATCTAGGTGAGAGCCTGGCAGCTGGATCTGCTCGGTGTCTGCTGAGTGGAATCTCAGCATACTTTTGTGAATCATTGCAAGAGACTCGGTATACGAAGAAGCTTCATTAAGAAAAAAAGGCACCACTTACATGTTTTACGGATAAAAGTGCTTCAAGTCATCACCACTCCAGGTGAGACTCAGGACCTTGCCCTCCACATTCTGGAGGATATACCCTCCTGATTTCAAGGCCTATTTTATAATGTATGGACCCTCCCAGTTGGCGTTGAGCTTCCCCACGGCTATTGGTCTCCCCACTGCATCCACCTTCTTCAAGACCAAGTCTCCTTTTGTAAATTGCTTGATTCTAACATACTTGTCAAAGTACTTTGCCATCCTCCTCTTCATCTGTTCCTGTCGGATGGCGGAGAGGTCACGCAGCTCCTCTACCATGTCAAGGGAGATCCAGAACTCCTCCCCATTTTCAGCCAGCCATTCCTCTCTGCCTTCTTGCGCCGTGACAATACGAGGCGTCTGGACTTCAAATTCTACTCGGAGTACCGCCTTATATCCATGGGAGAGCTTGAAGGGGGTCTCCCCTGTGGTTGTGTTCGGGGTGGTCCTCTGGGACCAGAGGACTGAGGGAAGCTGCTCCACCCAGCTCCCTTTCAGGTATTCAACCTTCTTCTTCAGGCGGTTCACAAAGAAAGAGAGGGTTAGACCTGATTTACTCACCGGGGGGGGGGGGGGGGGTGGTGAATAGAGTAATTAAATATCTTTTTGCTATTTAAGTAATAATCAGAGTAATGAAAAACAATATATATCAATATTAACAGTAAGAAAAAAAAAGCAATCAAAGTTGATCTAATCTAACACCGCACATATAATCTAATCTATCACAGTCACAACAAGAACAAAAAGAAAAGGGCAACAAGACAACACAAGAACTTTTATAGTGGTTCCCCAACCTGGGTATATCCACTCTTCTACCACCCTAGTACTAATCCACTAACAGGTTTTGATCAGGTGACTGCCACCAATGAGCTTTTGATCAGGTGCTCAAAAACCAACTCAAGTCTTTTGATCAGGAGACCTGCAACCAAAATAAACTTTTGAAGGGAGTTAATGAACCTTTTTTAAAGTAGGGGGAGAGAGATTGATGGTGTCTTCTCTTTCTCTTTTCAACAGAGAAGACAAGTGGATTTTTGATGTTGTCAAAAATTGCTCTCAATAACACTTGGAGTCTTTCACAGAGTGTAGATCTTCAGCCTTGACTTGAAAGAGATCTAGGAACTTTTGACTGATAGAAATTTGATGTCCTTGAAAGCTCCAGGAATGAAGTTTGAAGAAGACTCTTGATTTGTAATGATTGTTCTTCTTCTTCGTCGTCAATGTCAAGGAGAAAACAATTTGTTTTCTGTACAGAGAAGGTTCAGGATATTAATGATGTTGATCTCTTCTCTGTGTATCTCTTTCTCTATTTTGTAAGTTCTATCTGTTCTGGACTTTTTCTTCTTGTCTATTGTCGACTGAAATGAAAATCTCTTTTATATTTCTCTGTCTCATTCTCCTTTGAATTTTAAAATATTTTTGCATTGAATGCTGACGGCCTGGAGAATGGAAATGCGGCTGGAGAGAATATTAGCATTAATGGATTTCCCCAACTATCCCACTAAAACGGCAAGTAATATTCCTGATGAAGACCATAATCAATGCTCCCACTAACAGCTATATTCATAGAATGTAAGCATTGAATATTCAGGAATTACTGGAAGAGAATAAGGACAAAATGAGGGAAAATTCCTAGTCTAGAACTGCACAGAAGTCGTCGAGCAGAGAATAGATTTCGTCGACCTGAGTCTAAAGATCGTCGACCAGAGAAATCTTGTTCGTCGACTTTGGAATCCTTGTTTGTCGACCTGAGAACCAAGTTCGTTGACCTGAGTTCAGCTAACTGCTTTCTGAGAAAACTTCCCAATTATGTGCTCTAAGTTCGTCGACCTGATAACATAACTTCGTCGACCTGAGTTCAGAGAAAGTATTCTGGACTTAATGTCTTGAAGACGATCTCCCAGAATTCATCGACCTGAGCTCGAATATCGTCGAGCTCAACTCAGAGAATTTACTCTGAGTTCATCGAGCGAAGCACGACTTTCGTCGAGATGTGTTCGACGAACGTCAAACTCACTTTCCTAAACTTGATTTTCTTCTAAGTCTAGAGTATTATGTTGTCTTTAGTTGGCTGGTCCATATGTGGTTGTTTCTAAGGACTTAGCCTAAACTATAGGACAAAGACATGACCCTGCCTATACATGTTGGGTCAATTATCCTAGTTAGTGAACCTAGCCCAAATCAAACTACGGATCCAACAATCTCCCCATATATGGGTGAGGTCACTAATACAAATGAAAATAAAAACATTCACAAAGCAAAAGAAATATATCTGGCAGAAATATTTAAAACACGCAGCTGATATTTACAATGTAGCTTTGTGTTAGTAAATAAATAAAGAGTTTAAGACACACAGAAACTCAACAGCATATTCTCATTTCTTTTTATTCATTTTCTCTTTTTGCTTATCCTCCTTTTCTTTGTCAGCTGGCTGAGTAAACTTGATCTCTCTATTTGGATTTGCTGCTTCCTTCTTGGACATGGTCATATCAGCACCTCCAATGATATTAAGAGATGTGGCTCTAGGTACAACAGCCTCTGGGTGTAGATTTATATAGGAATCTACATTAAAGAATTTGTTAGCTTTTGCATACCTGTTCAATTCGTCTTTCCAATATTTAAACATAGTAGAGTCACTACAACATTTTTGGTCTTTAGCAACATTTTAAAATTGTTGCCTAAAACCTCAAAGCGTTGCCAAACATTGAAAATTGTTGCCATAGGGGTGTATGCCTATGCCCGTGTTACCAAGGACCTAAGGCAACGGTTTTCACATGTTTAGGCAACATTACTTGGAACTATTGTCTATATCCCCAGTAAAGGCAAAAGTTTTTACATGGACCTATTGCAACATTTTCAAAATGATTAGAGTCACATTTAATAAATGTTGCCAAAACTATTTAATTAATAAAAAAATATAAATTTTTAAAAAAACATGAAAATAAATTAAAACTTCAAAACCAAATAGATTATGGCTCCGTTTGGAGGGACTTATATTCACCGGTCAAGCGGTTATGACCGCATGAACTGGACCTTAATTACAGTCCAATTCATGCGGTCGTAACCGCTTGACCGGTGAAAATAAGTCCTCCCAAATGGAGCCGATATCATGAGACATTTTTTATAACGCATAAATATATAACAATTTTGCACATGTTTTATCATTAAATTAACAAGTCATTAGTAGCCTCATAATTTACCAAAATACATCAAAATATTTAAATATTACAGTACACAAACAAAATTATATAAATCAACTTAAACATCAAATGATCTTCATGATATGGGGTCATCGATCATATTGCAACTCCTCATTTGTCTTCCCGGCCATCATCAAGAACTTTCTGCACACAAATCTATTGCTATACAGTTTATAAAACATTGCAAGATAATTTATGTCTGAAAAATTATTTGAGAGAGAGAAGCTATATCACACACACATACACCATACACCATACACCACAACAAACACATACATACATACAACAACACACACACCTACAACACAACAACAACACACAGACACACACACATACAACACACACATTCCAAACACACATACAACACACACAAACACACACATGCAACACACACAAACACACGAACAAACATACAACATAATAGCAACAAACACAAAAACACACCTACAAGGCTACAACACACATACACCACAAACACACAAACACACAAACACACACACACACACACACACAACACACACAACACACAAGATTAACACACACATACAACACACACACACACACATACATACACATACAACACACACACAATAACAACACAGATACAAACCAACAACACGCACATACAAAAAATACATGCAATGCACACAAACACACACACACACACACACACACACACACATACAACACAACAACAACAAACACACATATATATACAACACACACAAACACACACAAACACATACAAAAAAACAAACACACACACACACACACACACACACACACACACACACGCATACAACAACACACACACCTATAACACACACACACATACAACACAACAACAACACACACACACACACATACAACATACATATTCCAAACACAAATACAACACACACATACTATACAACACACATACAACACACACACACACACACAACACAATAACAACAAACACAAAAACACACCTAAAACACACATACAACACTAACACACTAACACACCCACACAACACACACACAATACTAACACACACATACAACATACACCACACCACACCACACACACACACACACACACATACAACACACATACAACACAACAACACACATAAACACCTACAACACACACGTACAACATACATGAAGAATGGAATCTCATCCCTCAATATTTCAGAATTTAAGCACATGGAAAATGGAATCAAACGGGTTAGGTACCGGACACAAGATATGTAGGAGAAGGGGTATACGTCAGCGATAGGGAGAACGGTAGCACAAGATATACAAAGGAAGAATGTGCAAGAACCCTGCGCTAGTTATCCCACGGAGAAATTCCGACGGATTTCATCGTCGGTTCGGTGCAATCAGACTGTCGGCGTCGACGGGGAAGAAGCTAGGTCGGTGCAATCGAACTGCGTCGTCGATGGGGAAGATGATTTTGCATGCCGACGTCAATGGGGAAGAAGATGCACGCGGTGCAGCAGCCGCGCCCGGGGAAGAATCCTATCATCGTCGGGGAAGAGAAGCTTGGAGTTAGTTATCGGGGGAAAAAATATTTCTGAAAAATGGAGTGCGGGCCGTACGGCTGAAGTGATGAGCCGTGAAAAAGAATGTGGGTAGGTTAATTAATTAATGTCGAGTCACTATTTTTGATTCGAACGAAAAACGGGCAGATATTCTCACACCCGGAAAAGAGAAGCTTGGAGTGCGGCCCGTGCGGCTGAAGTGATGAGCCGTGAAAAATATTGTGGGTAGCTTAATTAGGTTAATTAATTAATGCGGAGTCACTATTTTTGATTCGAACGAAAAACTGGCAGATATCCTCACAACTGGGAAACCCAAAATTGATTTTGTTTCGGGGGCGGATATGTCGGAGGGATTCACACTTCGATTCCTCTAAGCTCACGTGGGGAAAACCGGTGTGATTAACAAGAGAACTGGAAGTGTTCCACAACTTGAACAAATTTAAATCCCGATATAAGTTAATTAAAATCCCGACTAGGTACATAGAAAACTAACAACGATGACCCTTTTTAAAATGTCTCAATAAATGTGGAGTCTTGATTTTTAACAAAATTTAAAAATCTAACAAGGTCGCTATATAGAAAATGTCGCTATATAGAAAACTGGCAACGACGATTTTTAACAAAACCTCAAAAATGTGGCCGATGTTCATATTTTGGTTAATCATAAAGTATTCTCTAGGCAACACTTTTAAAATATTGCAAATTAATTTTTAAGAAGACAACATATCATAATTGTTGTCTAAAGTGAATCTTCAAGGGCAACATTTCAAAAATGTTCCATATAAGGGAATAGAGAACAGTTTTTTGAATGTTGCACAGAAAGTGTTGCCTAAACATGTAAATCTATTGCAACACTTCTAAATTGTTTTCTAACAAAGTTTAGGCAATATTTTTATAACTGTTGCAAAGTCAGGTGTTTCTAAAGACCAAAAATGTTATAGTGAGTACTGAGATGGATCCTTTCCTTCAGCTCCAACCAGTTCCTGGAACCTGGCCATTCTAGCAGTAGTCTCTGTCTCTGGATCCATAAAGGGAATAGGAGGAGACTCTGGCCTTTTTGGACTGACAACTTTTGTTGGTTCAGCAACTTGGTGTAGCTGTTGCTGAGGATATTGTTGGTTTTGCTGATATTGATGTTGTTGCCTACTAGAAAGGTACCTCTGCTGGCTGCTTCCTTGAGAAGATGAGGATCTACCATGTTGTCTTTGGTATGTTTAAGTATATGAGGTAGACCTATGAGATGAGCTACCTGAAGCACCCGTAATAGGTCGAGGAGGAGGAGGACCTTTCTTGTATCTCTGAGGTGGAGGAGAACATCTTCTGCTCTTCTTCCTTCCCTTTTGTTCATTTCTGGATAACCACATCCAAGATGGCATTCCATGATAGAGAGTAATGTTCTGTAAGATATAGTAAGGAGTGTCATGAGTTGGATTTGGCTTAGGAGCAGACACTAAAGGAGCCTTCCTTTTCTTAGACACTTTCTTTTTAGCAGAAGGACTACCATCAAAATCATCATTATCATCTTCATCATCCTCAGAGAAGCCTTGAGGTTCATCATATAAGGCATTAATAGCCTTTAGAATATCTTTGTCAATTTTCAGATCTTTGTCAACTTTATTTTCAGCCTGAGGTTGTGCTTGAGATACTGGAGCTGGAGCTGGAGCAACTGCTTGAGGTTCTGGAATAACTGTTTCAGCAGTGCTTTCAGCAACTGTTTTATTTTCCTCTTCAAAATCTGCCATAATTATTTCATCTAGATCTGGAATTGGACTGTCATCCATTTTGTAGGTGGGAGGTGAAATGGCTTTAGGGGAAGCAATTTTCTTGGGAACTGATAATAGAAGAGGCTCTGTAACTGCAAGACTAGCCTTAAGTTGCTTGCCAACTATGGGGCTGATTGGTGCAGTGTATGGTACAATGGCCAAATAATGTTGATAAGAATAGCTGGGTACATTATTTCTATAAATAGGATTGAATAAATCCAATAAATAATTCAAAGTAACTGTGGGATTTAGCATATAATCACCAACAGTTTCAATTTCAGCCAAAATAGGCTCATCCATATTTGTATTTGAGTCAGTTAAATCTATTATATCAGATAGAGTGGCTGCTTCTTCTAAATAGTCTGTCATAAAAGAATCTGTATCTGCTACTGCTGCTTGTACTGCTGTTGTTGCTTATACTGTTGTTGCTGCTTTTGTCATCACTGGAGCTTATTCATCATGGAGCATCTCCCCCAGACTGGCTGTAGAGGGCCCTGGATCCAGTCCCCAAGAAGAAGGGATAGGGGATAGAGCAATAACTTCAGTAGAGAGAGTATGGATGGAGGTAGTGAGGGGAGCAAGGGTATCATCTAGGAGTTTCTGTAGAGTGGGAGAGATGAAGGCTAACAGATTCTTAACAATATCAGAGAAGGTAGATAGAGGGATTTTGGAGCAGTGGTGGAGTAGGGATGTGATGACCACAATTTGAACAAATAGAAAATGCAATGGACTTATCTATGTGTGTAGTCAAGTATAGTGGATGGAAGGTCAGTTTAGATGAGTAGAGGGAAGGGGATAGAGGGAGTTGCAGTGGTAGAAGTGGGAACTGTTGTTGTGGGGGAGGAGATGAGTTCCTGATTTGGAGAGGGTGGACGAAACAAGAGATTGAAAATGTGGGAGGAGATAAATGTGTCAGGGTTTGTAGCAGTTAAATGAGGGGGAAGTGGAGATTGATGTGGAGATTGTAAAGGAGATTGATGTGGTGATTGTGAATGAGATTGATGTGGGGATGGTTGTGGTGATTTATGTAGTGATGAATGTACTTGGGGAAAAGATGGAGGTGGAGATGGTGGTGGTGAAGAATGTGTAGGAGATTGAGAGGGAGTTGGAATGTGAACTTATTATTGTTGTTGTTATTGTGGTAGAGGTTGTGTAGAAGAAGGAATGGTAGAGGTGGAAGGAACTTCTGAAGGTGGAGGAGCGCCTATGACTGCCCTTGTGCTCTTAGAAGATCTTATAGATGAAGAAGCCTTGGTTGGCTTGGTTATCTTCCTCTCCCATCTGCCAAAGAGGCTAGAGGTAAGCCTCTTGGAGGCATTGATGAACATTGGTGGGGAAACCAGATGCTCAGAAGCCTTCTCCTGCAGAAAAATCCCCAAAATCCGGCCAAAGCAGACTTCTTTCTTATTATTTTTCTTTTTGATTAAATTAAACAACAGCTTGCCCAAATTTGCTGCTTTATTCTCTACCAGAGCACTCATCACTATGAATTGGTGTCTGGTTATGTAGTCGTGTGCTGTGTGTTTCCCAAGCAGCACCTTTCTGACTACGTCATCCAAAAACTTGTACTCAGGAGACAAGTTCTTCTTTAGCTGTTTGTTAGGGTTGTCGCCAGAATGACCCATCTTGGTTAACATGTTATCATACTCCTTATAGTCCATTTATATTTCATCAGTACCATTCGATAGAACAAAGATTTCAGTTACTATATCAGGAGAGAGGCAGACTTGATTACCAGAGATTATGCCTATCATGTTATCTTCTGTTGTGGAGGAAGTAAAAACCCATTCCTTAATTTCAGGCATTACAATCTTTATTCTAACTGTCATGAACTTTTTCAGGTGTTGATCTTCAAACAGCTTCAGGATCTCTACAAAGATTGCATCAGAAAACTAGAAGGAGTCGAAATCTATGTCAAAGCCCATATCAAATTTCATGGTGGACAGAGCATTCGCTGGAATCGCCATGGATGCACCTGTAAGAGAGAAACAAAGATCAAGTGCAAAGGAACTGAAAGTTCGGGACGGAGGTCAAAGAAAACCTAGATATAAGGTTTTCAGAATATGAACTGGTAAACTCTGTTCGACGAAAAATAGAAATTCTTCGATCTAAGGTCGACGAAATATTTTAAAGTCAAAAGAATTCGTCGATCTCTGTCAGAATATGTGAAAACATGTCGTCGAGCTCCTTTCGACGAATTTTTTTTGAAGCAAATTCGTCGATCTCCGGTCGATGAAAATAACTTCACTTATAGAGAATTTGTCGATCTCCGTTCGACGAGGTTCTCTAGAACCTTTCTCTGTTCGTCGATCTCCGTTTGACGAACTTTGAAAAATTCATCGACCATAAACAGAAATCAAATTAAAGCTTCTCCATTTATCATACCAAGCTGATTTATGAAGAACAGATGGTTCCTCTCATCCAAAGGTTTGGTGAAGATATCTACTCTTGGTAAATCAGTGTAGATATAGACAAGATTAATTTTATTTTTGTCTACACACTCTCTAATGAAATGGTGCCTAATGTCTATATGTTTAGTCCTACTGTGATGGACTGGATTTTGTGTTATGGATATAGCACTTGTGCTGTCACAAAGTATAATTGAATTATTTAAGTTGAACCCATAGTCTAGTAGTTGGTTCTGAATCCACATCATCTGGGAAGAACAACTGCCAGCTACTATATATTCTGCTTCAGTAGTTGAAGTGGATACAGATGACTGCTTCCTTCTAAACAAAGAGACGAATCTCATACCAAGGAATTGGCATGTTCCAGAGGTACTTTTTCTGTCTACTCTGCATCCAACAAAGTCAGCCTCTGAGTATCCAGTTAACTCAAACTCTAACTCAGTGGGATACCAAAGTCCTAGACTAGGACAACTCTTTATATATCTCAAAATCCTTTTTAAGAAAATTAGGTGAGATTCTTTATGGTTCACTTGGAACCTAGTACAAAGATATGTAGTAAATATTTTGTCAGGTCTACTTGCTGTAAGGCATAGTAGGGACCCAACAATGCCCCTATATAATTTCTGATCAACAGGTTCCCATGATCATCAGAATCTATTACAGCATTAGTGGCCATGGGTGTTTTCTTTGCTGAGGAATCAACCATCCCAAACTTTTTGAGAAGCTCCTTAGCATACTTAGCCTGGGATATGAAGGGTCCATCAGGTAGCTGCTTCACTTGGAGACCAAGGAAGTAGGAGAGCTCACCCATGCTACTCATTTCAAACTTTGAATGCATGAGCTCAGAAAACCTTTTGCATAGTTTGGAATCAGTAGACCCAAATATAATATCATCTACATAAATTTGTACTAATAATATTTGATCCTTATGGTGCCTCGTGAATAATATCCTATCTACAATGCCTCTAGAAAATTTATGCTCTATCAAGAAGCTAGCTAAGGTCTCATACCAAGCTCTTGGAGCATGCTTTAAACCATAGAGAGCTTTATGCAATCTAAAGACATATGAGGGATAGTTGGAGAGATGAAACCTGGAGGTTGTTAAACATAAATCTCTTCTATAAGTTCTTCATTCAGAAAGGCACTCTTTACATCAATTTGATAGACTTTAAATTTTTTGTAGACAGCATAAGCAAGGAAAATCCTAATTGCTTCCAGCCTTGCAACAGGTGCAAAAGTTTGGTCATAATCAATCCCTTCTTCTTGCCTATAACCTTGAGCAACAAGTCAGGATTTATTCCTTATGAGGACACCATGGGCATCCAGCTTGTTTGTATATACCCACTTAGTTCCAATGACTGGTAGTCTTTGGGTCTTGTAACGAAGTCCTAAACACTACATCTCTCAAATTGATTGAGCTCCACTTACATTGCAATAATCTAGTGTGGATCTTGCTCTGCATCTTTAATGGATTGGGGCTCAATTTGAGATATGAAGCAGGCATGCATCAAATCTTGGTTGAGTTGATGCCTTGTCAGCACACCAACTGACATGTATTCAATCACTTGAGATATGGGGTGATCTCTAAGTGTGACAAAGTCAGTGGGTGGAGTTGGTTGTTCAACAGCCTGGGGAATAAATTCCTCCTGTGGAATTAAGTTAGCTATTATTGGTTCATCACTGATTACAATGTCTTCTTCTTCACTTTCTTCAGCAGCTTGTGGAGAAGGATGGCTAACTACCTCATTGGTGAGGATCAGTTCATTAAGATTCTCACACAAATTATGTTCCTGCAAAGATTCATGGGTAGAAGAAGTCTTCTCCTTGAAAAGCATATTAGTCTCATTAAAAGAAACATGGATAAATTCTTCAATTTTTAAGGTAGATTTGTTATACAACCTATAAGCCTTGCTTACTTGGGAATATCCAAGAAAAATTCCCATATCAGCCTTGACTTCAAACTTTCTAATGTGTTTCTTATTATTGTTGTGTATATAACATAAACATCCAAAACTTTTAAAGTAGTCCACTTTAGATTTCTTCCCTTTTAGTAGCTCATAAGGAGTCTTATTCTTAAGCTTGTGTATAAGACTTCTATTCAGTACATAATTTGTTGTGCTTACAGCCTCTGCCCAAAAGGATAGGGGCAAATAAGTATCTACAAGTATTGTGCCTACTGATTCAATTAGTGTTCTATTCTTCCTTTCAGTAAACCCATTTTGTTGAGGTGTTCTAGAAGCTAAGAAGTAATGTCTGATACCTTCCTTCCTACAGAACTCTTGCATAAGAAGAGACTCAAACTCAGTACCATGATAACTTCTGATCAATGCAACTGGAGTAGAGTACTCAATCTGTATGTTCTTGAGAAAATCTATAAGAACCTTAAAGTTATCAGACTTTGATCTCAGAAAGAAAACCCAAGTGAATCTAGAGAAGTCATCTACAATCACTAAAGTATAAGATTTCCCTCCTAGACTTTGTACTACTATAGGGCCAAAAAGGTCCATATGTAGTAAGTAAAATATCCTAGGTGAGTCACTTTTGTTTAATGATTTAAAACTACTTTTATTTTACTTGCCTAATTGATAAGCCCTGCAAAGGCTTTCCTTCTTATAGGGTTAAGAAGGTAACCTTCTGACAAGATTGTCCATAGATAATTTGGCAATGTTTTTCAAGTTAACATGACCTAATCTCCTTTGCCAAAGGTCATTGTTGTTACTAGTTAAATTAAATAGGCAAATTTCAGATTTTGTTGATTGGAAGTTTACTAAATAAATGTTTCCTACTCTAGTGTCAGTCAATACTACATGATTTTCTAAAGAAGTAATAATACATGAGGTTTTAGTAAATGATACCTGATACCTTTCATCACATAATTGGCTTATTGAGATAAGGTTATGCTTTAGTCCACTTACATATGCAACATTCCTGAAGGTGACAGCTTCAACATTGACTTGTCCACAGCCTTCAGTCTGGCCACAATTGGAGTCACCAAATGTTACTTTTGGTCCTAACTTTGCCTTATAATGTGTTAAGTTGGCCTTATTTCCAGTCATGTGCTTAGAACAGCCACTGTCTAGATACCACTACTGCTCTATGGTAGAACGGTCTTTTACCTGTAATGAAACAGATTAGCCATTCCTGACCCAGTTTACCTTGGGTCCTTCATTCATTACATAACTGAAACTGGAAATAATTGAACATTCAGGTTGGCTTTTATATCCTAAAGGGTGATATTTCCTAGGTATAATTATCCACTGGTTAAATTGATTATTAAATGTTCTTTGTTGGTTATAAGTTTTAAAGGAATTAAAATTTTTGTTAAACTAATTTGCGTTCGATGAATTCTGGGGAGTTCGCCTACCTGAGTTCGACGAATTGGGATGAGTTCGTCGAACTCCACTCAGAGAATGATAAAAGTCATTTTCTGAGCCCCAAAATCGTCGATCTCCGGTGGACAAACCATACTGGTTTTGTCGATCGTAGTTAAACGAACAATTATTATATAAATCTGCGTTCGGAGTTCGTCGAATGGAGTTCGATGAACTATACATATTTCTTCGATCGGAGTTTGACGAAATCTGCTAAACATTGTTTTTATTTGGATTTTTCTTAGTTTGTTTTCATTTCTTATTCTTTGGTTTTGATTTAATTTGTTTAACATTATTATTATTATCCAACTTTTCGTTTCCCTTTTCTGATACAAATTTTATGGGTGTAGTTAATATATTTTTCTGAATAAGTGAGGGTTGTCTTAATGATGCACCTAAGCCGAGCTTGCCATTAAGTCTGGCATTAACTGTGCTTATGATGTCCATCAACTTGATATTTCTCCCATTTAGGGATTCTTCAAGTTTCCTAGCCTCAGCTAATTCAAATTTTAGTGAGATTATTTGTTCAATTGCTAGAGCTAAATCATCCTATAATTTAAAATTTTTAGATATACACTTTTCATGATCAGTTAGTTTTTCTCTAAGCAATTTGATTTCTTTTTCAGAATTTATTAAATCTATACACATGGTTTTAAATTCAATTTTAAAATTATCAGAACTATAATCAAATGTTGATAGTACCTGATCAGCTTCTGATTCTGAAGCTTCTGCATTATCAAATTCTTCTTCAACATCTGAAGGGCTGTAGGATGCATTGATAGCCATGAGGCAGACTTCCCTTGCCTTTGCCTCTTCTTCCCCTTCACTAAAGATGGAAGATGTGGATTCATCTTCTGTGTCACTCCATGTTTCAACAACAAAGCCCTTCTCCTTCTTTCTGTGTTTGCTGGAGGAAGGCTTGCTGTATTGTTTGCTTCTGGAGTCATTTTCTCTTCTCCTCTCCTTCATCTGATTCTCAGGACATTCAAAGATGAAGTGTCCTTGTTTCCAGCATCCAAAGCACATTATTTCTTTAGTAGGAGTTTTATCATACCTGGGCTTGACATCATTCCTGGATGACTTTCTCCTGAAGTCCTTTCTTGCCATTTTGTAGAATCTCTTGGCAAAGAGACTCATCAGTTATTCATTGACTGTTGAAGATTCAGTCTCTTCTGCAGCTTTGAATGCTATATTCTGCTCCTTTCTTGCTGCTTGAGGAGTCCTTTGTTATGCAGCTTCCCTGGATTTGATCAGCTACTCATAGGATGAGCTTTCCAAGGAGAGATTCTGTGGAAATCTTAGTCAAGCTTCTGGCCTCCTTGATTGGCCAGATCCTTGAATCCCATGAGCTTGCGAAGCAAATTAGGATCTTGTCATTTACCTGTGTGAGAGAGATGTATTTATCCAAAGTCTTCAACTCACTGATGATGGAGCTTAATCTGTTCTACATGTCACTAACAGATTCATCTTCATCTTTCTTGAAATTCTCATACTGTTATATGAGAGTTGATCTTCTATCCTTTCTCTCATCTAGTGAGCCAACAACCATCTGGTTGAGAGAATCCCAGATGTCTTTTGCAGAGGTGCACTCAGCCACCTTTTGAAAGATGTCATCTGACATGGTTTGAGCTAATATGTTCATGGCTTTGGTATCTGTAATTTTTGCTTTCTTCTGTGCATTAGTCCGCTCAGGTGGTGGAACTGCATGAGTGCTGGAAGTTGATGTCGATGTTGAAGCAGTTGGTTGAGGAGGACCTGTCAAAATGGAATTTTAAATGTCCTCATCAATAGAGTTCATATAGAGCTTGATTCTTGCCTTCCAGATTGCAAATTTATTTAAATTGCAAACTGGAGGTCTGGTGCTTGCATAGTCCTTATTTTGTGCCATGCTGTGAAAATAATCTTAAGTTAAATAAAGGATCACTTCTAAGACAGGATCTTTTGGTTCAAGGGTTAGCTTGTACAACCAAAGAAAACTGCTTTGATACCAATTGAAAGAGAGGGTTAAACCTGATTTACTCTAGGGAGGTGAATAGAGTAATTAAAAATCCTTTTGCTATTTATGTAATAATCAGAGTAGTGAAAAACAATAGATATCAATATTAACAGTAAGCAAGAGAAAGAAAGCAATCAAAGTTGATCTAATCTAACGCAGCACATATAATCTAATCTATCACAGCCACAGCAAGAATAAAAAGAATAGGGCAACCAGACAACACAAGAACTTTTATAGTGGTTTCCCAACCTGTGTACATCCACTCTTCTACCACCCTTGTAGAAATCCACTAACAGGTTTTGATCAGGTGACTGCCACCAATGAGCTTTTGATCAGGTGCTCAAAAACCAACTCAAGTCTTTTGATCAGGAGACTTGCAACCAAAATAAACTTTTGAATGGAGTTAATGAACCCTTTTTATAGTGGAGGGAGAGAGATTGATGGTGTCTTCTCTTTCTCTTTTCAACAGAGAAGACTATTGGATTTTTGATGTTGTCAAGAACTCCTCCCAATAACACTTGGAGACTTGCACAGGGTGTAGGTCTTCAGTCTTCAGCCTTGACTTGAAAGAGATCCAGGAACTTCTGACTGATAGAAGTTTGATGTCCTTGAAAGCTCCTTGAATGAAGGTTGAAGAAGACTTTTGATTTGTAATGATAGCTCTTCTTCTTCTTCAGCAATGTCAAGGAGAAAACAATTTGTTTTCTGTACAGAGCAGGTTCACGACATTGTTGATGTTGATCTCTTCTCTGTGCATCTCTTTCTCTATTTTATAAGTTCTATCTATTCTGGACTTGTTCTTCTTGTCTGTTGTCGACTGCAAAGAAAATCTTTTTTATATTTCTCTGTCTCATTCTCCTTTGAATTTTGAAATCCTTTTGCATAGAATGTTGACTGCCTGGACAATGGAAATGCGCTGTAGAAAATATTAGCATTTATGGATTTCCCCAACTGTCCCACTAAAAACGGCAAGTAATATTCCTGACGAAGACCATAATCAATGCTGCCACTAACGACTATATTCAGAGAATGTAAGCATTGATTATTCAGGAATTACTGCAAGAGAATAAGGACAAAATGAGGGAAAATTCCAAGTCTGGAACTGCATAGAATTCGTCGAGCAGAGTACAGATTTCGTCGACCTGAGACCAAAGATCGTCGACAAGAGAAATCTTGTTCGTCGACCTGGGAATCCTTGTTCGTCGACCTGAGAACCAAGTTCGTTGACCTGAGTTCAGCTAACTGCTTTCTGAGAAAACTTCCCAATTCTGTGCTCTAAGTTCATCGAGCTGATAACTTAACTTCGTTGACCTGAGTTCAGAGAAAGTATTCTGGACTTAATGTGTTGAAGATGATCTCCCATAATTCGTCGACCTGAGCTCGAATATCGTCGAGCTCAACTCAGAGAATTTACTTTGAGTTCGTCGAGCGAAGCACGACTTTTGTTAAGCTGAGTTCGACGAACGTCGAACTCACTTTCTTGAACTTTATTTTATTCTAAGTCTGGAGTCTTCTACTGTCTTCTGTTTTTGGTCCATGTGTGGTTGTCTCTAAGGACTTAGCCTAAACTTTAGGACACAGACATGACACTGGCTATACATATTGGGTCAATTATCCTAGTTAGTGAACCTAGACCAAATCAAACTAGGGATCCAACACACAATAATCTTGTTTGCAGCCTCCACCTGACCGTTGCTCCTGGGGTGGTGGACTGAGGCAAATCTGAGGTCAATTCCAAGCTGCTAGCTGAAGCTGATGAATTTCGCGCTAGCGAACTGCGGCCCATTGTCCGTGACAATGACCTGGGGTAGACCATTTTGGCAGATGATCTCCCCCAAACAAAATTTTTGATTACTTGGGAGGTCACCTTAGCCAGCACCTTCACCTCTAGTTACTTGGAAAAATAATCTATCATCACCAACAATAACCTCCTCTATCGGTTGGACTGGTGGAACGATCCAACCAAATCCATTCCCCAAATTGCAAAGGGCCAGGTGGCCATGATATACTTGAGGCACTGAGCCGATTGTATTTGGAGGGGGGCAAACTATTACGGTCCAGGCCCATCACCATGGGACCCAGCTGGAACTGCCGTCCGACCACAGTCCAGACCCGGGCCCACTGCTGGTAGTCAGCCTTTCACATTCAAGCCTGCAAGCCATGCACCCCAACACCTCTCTGGCCTGTTTATCAGCACGGGGGGTGGTTGCCACTGGGGATCGAACCTAGGACCTTGATAAGACAGCTTTACGCCACTCCCTCATCACCAACTGAGCTGCATCTCAGTATATTTTGTTGGAGTGGCGTAAAGCTCTCTTATCAAGGTCCCGGTTTTGAGCCCCAGTGGCAATAACCCGATGTGCTGATAAACAGGCCGGAGAGGGTTTGGGGTGCATGGCTTGCAGGCTTGAATGTGAAAGGTTGACTACCAGCAGTGGGCCCGGGTCTGGACTCTGTTAGGCCGACGGTTCCAGCTGGGTCCCATGTTGATGGGCCTGGACCGTTATAAAAAGTACACTTTTTATAATGGTCCAGGCCCATCAATATGGGACACTGCTGGAACCGCCGGCCTACCATAGTCCAGACATGGGCCCACTGCTGGTAGTCAGGCTTTCACATTCAAGCCTGCAGTCCATACAACGTAACCCCCTCTCCGGCCTGTTTATCGGTACGGCGGGTTGTTGCCACTGGGGATCGAACCCAGGACCTTGATAAGAGAGCTTTACACCACTCCCTCATCACCAACTCAGCTGCAACTCATTTGCTGATGAGGGACTGGCGTAAAGCTCTCTTATCAAGGTCCTGGGTTCGATCCCTAGTGGCAACAACTAGCCGTGCTGATAAACAGGCCGGAGAGGGGTTGGGGTGCATGGCCTGCAGGCTTGAATGTGAAAGGCTGGCTACCAGCAGTGGGCTCGGGTCTGGACTCCGGTAGGCCGGAGGTTCCACCTGGGTCCCATGTTGATGTGCCTGGACCGTTATAGCCTCTTCACCTCTTCCTGAACCAGGACGGATCCCTGTGCCTCTACTGCGACCCGGAGATACAAATACAGATCTTCCCATTCCTTCAGCCCTTGGAGCAGCTGATCCTGGTTCAACTGCCTCTTTAGGGCCTGGAATGCCTCCTTGTATTCCTTTGTCCAATCGAACTTTTGGCCACCCTCAACGTCTTGAAAAAGGGAGAGCATTTCTCCCCGTCACGGGAGAGGAAACTGCTCAATCCTGCTAGCTTTCCTGTCGACCGCTGCACCTCATTATCATTTTGAGGCGATCCTAGCTCCATGATGGCTTTAATATTGTCGGGATTCGGCTCGACCCCCGCGGGGGTGAGGAGGTATCCCAAGAACTTTCCCCCGCTGGCCCCGAAAATGCACCTCAGGGGCTTCAGCCGCATCTTGTATTTGCGGACAGTTGCGAAGGTTTCCTCCAGGTCCCGGAGTTGAGAGTCCACGTATCGACTCTTGATCATGAGGTCATCTACGTACACCTCCAAGTTCCTCCTCTTCTGTTCCTAGAAGACCCTATCCATCATATTCTCGTATGTCGCCCATGCATTCTTCAGCTCAAAGGGCATCATTTTGTAGCAGTAGTTCCCATCCCTTGTGATGAACGAGACATCTCTGATGTCCTGGGGGTGCATCCTAATCTGGTGATAACCGGAAAAATGCATCTAAGAAGCTCATTACAGGAAAACAATGGCTGAGTCAACCAGCGTGTCGATCCGAGACAGGTATAACATTCCTTTGGGCATAATTAATTAAGTAAAGAAGAATCAACACACATACGCCACCAGCCGTCTCCTTTTTTAACCATCACTACATTGGAGACCCAGCCGGGGTATTGTATTTCGGATACAAAGCCAGCCTTGAGGATTTTGTCCACCTCCTCCCTGATGGGCTCGGCCAGCTTGTTCGTCGTGGACGTCTTATTCTGCTGGATTGGGCAAGCTCCCGGGACCAGGTTGAGGCGATGACAGTCCACGTCCACCTCAAAAACCGGCATCTTCGTTGTGCACCATGTGAAGACCTCCACATTCTTCTGGATGCATGTCGGCATCCTGCCCTGAGCCTTCGGGGTCACATCCACGCAAATGCGAATCTTCTCCATCCTCACTCCAAGGGTGAGAACCTCCATCTCTACCACCACTTCCACAGCCTCCAGCATGGACTGCTCCTCCCATTCTCCGACTTCCCTCTCCTCTGGGACAATAACTTCCTCAGCTTCTTCCTCTTCCCCCACGACCATCACCTCAATAAACTCCTCCTGGTCTACTCCTTCCACCTCCACCTCGGTGCAACTCTCCACCTCCATCTCCTCTCCTCCTGCCTTATATCTTGCCTCCTCCATTCTCCGCTCCATATCCTCGGCCACTTCCTGCCAGGAGATAGAGTTCATGACGGTGACGTAGCAATACATCGCCACTTTGGGGTCACTCCGAACCCGGACAGGATCCCCTCGGCGTTGAACTTCAGGTATTGGTGGAAGGACAAGGGGACGCAACAGAAGGTTCAACTGAGGGGCCGCCGAAAGATGGCATTGTAGCTACTAGGGGCATCCACAATGACAAACTTGTAGTTCCGGGACTGCCCCCAGGGTAATGTGGAGGCCCACTCCTCCTACCTCCTTCCTCTCCCCTAAAAATCCAAATAGGGGGCCATCTGAAGCCAGCACCCTCTTCACGTCCACCTTCATTACGTCAAATGCCTTTTTGAAGATGACATTGAAGGAGCTCTCATTGTCAATGAGGATCCTAGAGATGGTGAAATTCTCGAAGGCCGTCTGGATGACCAGCACATCGCAGAAGGGATCCTCATGATCCGGCATATCCTTCCTTGAGAAGGTAATCTTCTCTTCTTGGGGGTTCTAGGATATAGAGCCAATACTCCTATGGTACATGGTGTGGAGGCTTGCCTTTCAGGAAGCCTCAATCCCCACCCCCCATGGATCATTCTGATCCCTCCCCAGGTTTCAACGTCCGCCCGGTCTTCACATCGATCCTCCTCCGCCCGAGGCAGGACCTCCTCAATCCTCACCTCCTGGCGACCCAGCTGCTGATACTGCTCCCTGTTTCCTCTCATCCCGAGGTACTTTGAGAACGTGGCCATGGCGTGCCCTTCCTCTTGGTGGAAGTCGCAGTAGGGCAACTCCACCCTAACTTCTCTGCTCTTTCTCTGTGCTACTCTCCTCCTCTCCCCCATGGTTATAGCCATAGCCTAATTTTGATCAGGTAGGGGAGGTATTTGTGCTACTATTTAGCCAAAGGTCGAGCTAAGGCTACCTCAGAAAGCACCAAAAGATCTGAATACTGATAAGGCTCCTCTCTTAGGTCCTCCTTGGGTCTTATTTATAGTTTTCTGAAGACAGGCCTACAAATAGCCAACCTCCGCTATTTTGAACAGCTATGTGCAGTCCAACTATGTCTGCTAACAGCGTAACTCCGTTGTTCTATCAAGCTATCCACACCCCTGGCAAGTGTACCTAGGTAATTTTTCCTCTGGGGCCGACTGGGTAGGTCCCAAGGATCTGGAGGCTAGCTCGCCACGACTCTCCACCTCGCTGGGGCAGACGTGACCTGGCTCCCGCAGCTCACCTTCCCTCCTTGGGCGAGCGCGAGTCAGGCCTCCACAGCCCACCGATCCACGCTCTGAGGCGAGCTGGCCTCCAGGTCGCCAAAAGGAAAGCGGGCTGGTCGGTATGAGACTGTCACAATAGAAGTTCTAGAGGAGCTCGCCAATCTTGGTTCGACGAATTTGGATTCCAACTACCGGGGTTTAGCTCGAATAATGTCGAGCTCAATTCGACGAACGTCGAGCTCCGCTTGACCAACGTCGATCTCAACTCAAGCTCAGTTCGGCGAAAACCCGACTCGGTTCGACGTACCCCTGGCAGACACGGGCTGGGTTGGCCATCTCGTGCAGCACGCGCGCCTAGCTTTGGCAAGAGCGGGCTAATGATTCTGAGCTCGCCGGTATGATGTTCTGTCGCGAGAAGGTCACCTTGGTCCGCTTGTCTTGACTGGTGGACCCACTCGGCGAACACGGGGTTGTACACTACGTACTTACCTCAGTGTCCTTCTAGGCACCTACAACTCAGCCTCCTCCATGGCCTACAACTCAGTGACACACTTGTCACCTACATCTTAGTGACTCAACAATCACCTACCTCAGCCTTATCCCTAAGGCCTACTACTCAGGCTAGGTGGTCAGCCGTACTCTCAGATCCACACTTGGATCCTACTTCAGTACCCCTCCAGGGCACATACCTCAGTGACCAATTAGTCACTGATAACTCAGGCCAAAAGGTTGTACAACTATGATTCAGACAACCTGAATTCTATTGGAATTTAAACAAGAATTTGTGATAAATTTAAAACTCTGACTCAGACATAAATCTCTAAGTCTACCTTGCTGGAATGAGAATATATCAGTCCAGCCCTCTTGCTGTAGAAGGAATGAGTCTTTTTCTACAGCTAACTGCTTCTTTGCTGCACTGGTGAACAACTATCTGCTGTTGAAGGCTGACAAAACTTTACACAGAAATCTCCTTGCTATTTGGATGAATCAGCTGCCTTGTTCTGCAAAGAACAAACTTGCTGAACTGGAAGAAGATTTAACTATCTTTCTCTGCCTGATGGCTTGCACAGCTTGACATGGCTTTTAAGCTTGTCAGAGAAGATGAAGTCCAGCCGCCTCAATTTTTCCGTATTTTCTTCGTGTGTTCTTCGTAACCCTAATCTCATTTTCTTTCTTCTTTTTATATCTATTGATTTGAATCAATGACACAATTTGACCGTGGCCCCAGCCAAGGATGGTGAGCGCCACCTCTCTCAGAAATGGACAAATAGTAGCTTCTGGTGCTAATGCAGCTTTCCCGCAATGGCATCATCTATTTTGACTTTGTTCACTTCTGGTGACGTCAGCAGTGGTCATCCGGTGCTATTGTAGCTTTCCCGCAACGACATGAAAAACTTTGACTTGTTGAGTTTTGGTGACGTCAGTAGTGGTCATCACCATCTGGACTTAGAAAAATTCCAGAACTTCATTAGGCATTAAGTGATATTAAGTCACTCAATGTCATCTAACTTGCCTCTTCATTACAAGCATTGAGTGAACCTACCTCACTCAATGCTTCTGTACTTCGAGAATTTTACCTCGCTTTATCTCAACGGTTCCATCTCAACTGTCTCAGCAGTTTCTTCTTCACACAAGAGACTATCTCCTGTCTTTGGGGTTTCTTCTCAACTGTCTCAGCAGTTTCTTCTACACAGCTGATACTATCTCCTGTCTCAGTAGTTTTCTTCTCAACTGTCTCACTGGTTCCTTCTTCATTAAAATAATTAAGTGAACCTGCTTCACTCAATGCTTCTGTACTTGGAGAATTCCTACATGTTTTATCTCAGTGGTTATACTGAGACAGTCATCTCAGCTGTCTCAGGTATCTCAGTGGTCTCATTGCTGATGCTGAGACATTCTTCTCAGCTATCTTAGTTGTCTCAGCGGTCTCAACACTTTTGCTGATACATTCATCTCAGTTGTCTCAGCTGTCTCCGCGGTCTCAAAGCTTTTACCTTAGTCAAATTACCTTACTTCCAACATACTCTTTTTGTTCTCCTATCTAATCATGGACACCCTGTGAAAGTGAGGGTTAGGTCTACAATACTCTAGAGGGGGGGGGGGTGAATAGAGTATATTTAAAATTTGTTAGGTCCCTATAAAGGTGTTGTTACAGCTTTTACTGTAAACTGAAAAGGTGCAGTAATTAGGAAACTGGAAAACAGAAAATAGTAAACCTAATCACAGCCACACAGCAAGAACAAAAAGAAAAAGATAGGCAACCAGACAACACAAGAAATTTATAGTGGTTCCCCAAATCTGGGTAGTCCACTCTTCTACCACCCTGGTAGGAATCCACTCAGGTTTTTGATCAGGTGCCTGACACCAATGGGTTTTGATCAGGTCTCCAAAAACAAACTCAATTCTTTTGGTTAGGAGACTTGCAACCAGGAATCACTTTTGAAGGGAGATGACAACTCTTTATACAAGAGGGGGTGAGAGAGTGATTTTATCTTCTCTTTCTCAATAAACTGAGAAGACTTAAGTGGATTGATGTTTAGCAAAAGCTCCCCCTGAATTATTGAATGGTTCAGGAAGATTTGGAAGCCTTGTTGTAGGGTGATAGGTTTTCAATCAGAGTTCTTGGCAGCAGTGATGCAGGAGCTTCTTGACTGATTTGATATTTGTTGTCCTTGGAAGTCCTGGAGAGAATATGGAAGAAGAAGACTCTTGATATTGTATGATTGTTCTTCTTCTTTTGAATCAAGATCACTGTCTGTCACTTGTATGTCTTGTATGCCTCAGTAATTTTTCGTCTGTGTGAAGCCTTTTCTGAATGAAATGATTTTTCTACTGTTCTCTGAAAAACAGTCTGTCTATCTCTGTGTGTGTCTCTGTATGACTGAGTATCGATCTTGTAAACTTCTTTGTCTTTCTTAAAAATTTGAATCCTCTGTAATTAATGCTGACGGCCTGAGAATAATAAGCATTGATGTATTTCCCCAACTGTCTTGTGGAAAATCAGCAATTAATAATCCTGAGGAAGACCGTGATTAATGCTCCCTCTAATGGATACATTCAGAGAATGTTAGAGCATTAATCTCTCAGGAATTATCGCATTTGAGTGAGGACCGAATGTCGGAAATGGCTAAGTCTGGAATCGTCGAACAGTTGGCAGAATTTGTCAAACTGAATTACCAATTCGTCGAGCTGAGATATTGAATTCATCGACCATATGGCTTTTGTTTTTCGAGCTGAGTTCCAAGATCGTCGAGCTGATGACAGAACTTGCATGCTTCAGAACCATTGCCTTTTCTCTCTGAAGTTCGTCGAGCTAAGTTTGTGACTTCGTCGACTGGAGTTCAGCCACTATTCTGGACTTAGAATAATTCATGAATATAATTGTTGAAGTAAAGGATCCAGAATTCGTCGACCAAAGAACAAGGTTCGTCGACCTGAGAATTTCTAACTGAAAGTTGTTGTGAACTCGAGGTCCAAGTTCGTCGAGCTCAGAATCTAGTTCGTCGACCAAAATATGAAGTTGGACTTAGAATAATCTGGAGTTATCCTGACTTTAGTTTGTTGAAGTATCCCAGTTTTCGTCGACCAGAGAATGAAGATCATCGAGCTCAGCTCAGAGAAATATCTTAAGATCGTCGAGCTGAGAACATCTTTTGTCGACCTGAGTTCGACGAACGTCAAACTCATTTTACTTAGTCTTGAAATCTTTTAAGTCTTGAGTCTCTGATGGTCTTGTTGATAGCTGGTCCATCTGATGTTGACTCTAAGGACTTGGCCTAGACTCTAGGACACAACTATGACCCTGGCTATACATGTTGGGTCACATAATCCTAAGTTAGTGAACCTAGCCCAAATCAACTAGGGATCCAACAATCTCCTCCTATTTGGGTGAGGTCACTAATAGACTCAAAGAAGAAACATAAAAATAAACAAAGCAGGGAAAAAGGTATATCTGGCAGAGATTTACTAACACATGCATCAGATATATTTGTACATGAGCTTTGTTTTAAACAGACAAATCAGTTTTTAAGGCTAATGTAGAGAAAAGAAGAAAAAAATTGAGCAATGTATAGATTACTTCTACTTTTCCATATCTATGGGCTTCTCTTCTTTGGTCTTTTCACCTGGCTTTATAAAGATAATTTCTCTTTTTGGATCCAAAGCTTGTGCCTGTGTCATTGTCATGTCAGCTGCCCCAATAATCTTTAGAGATGTAGTTCTAGGGAGAACTGCTTCAGGATGTAGCTTCATGTAATCATCAACATTGAACAATTTATTTGCTTTATCAAATCTTTTGAGTTCTTCCTTTCTGTATTTGGACATAGTTGAATATCCTGATATATCTTTGCCTTCAGCTTTTGCTTTATTAATCAAAGAAAGACCAATAATTTCCTGGAATCTAGCCATTCTAGCAGTGTTTGTTGTTTCAGGATCCTCAAAAGGAACATGAGGTGAAAATGGTCTTTCAGGACTATTAGTCTTCTGGTCTGCAGAGATACTTTGTTGTTGCTGCTGATGTTGTTGATGTTGTTGATGTTGCTGTTGTATTTCAGAGGTGTAGTGCCTTTGCTGACTATTTCCAGAAGGTCTCCCTTGGTGTCTCTGATAGGTTTGTATGGGGGCAGACCTCTGAGAGCTAGAGCTAGTGGCACCAGCTGATGGAGGAGCTGGAGGAGGTGGATCTCTTCTGTACTGATGAATTGGTGGTGGAGAATATTTTCTGCTTCTTTTCTTCTCCCTTTGCTGATTTCTAGACAACCACATCTATGCTGGCATTCCTTTGTAAGGAGTAATATTTTGGAGGATATAGTATGGAGTGTCATTCTTTGGGTTTGGCTTAGCAGCAGGAGGAGGAGGGGCTTTCCTTTTCTTTGACAACAGTTTCTTCTTTTTCTTAGCAGCTTCTTCATCTGAATCTTCTTCATCATCATCATCATCATCATCTGAATCCTGAGGATTATCATATAAAGCTTCTATATCTCTTAAGATGTCCTCAGATACAATAACTTTTTCAGTCGGAATATGAACTGAGCTTTCAGCTGCTTTTGTTTCTTCTGCAATGTCAGCCAAGATCAAATCATCTAGATCTGGCATAGGGGAGTCATCCATTACAAAGGTTGGTGCAGAGAGAGCTATTGGAGGGGATGGAATGACTGTCAAGGTTGGTGCAGATACTGGAATTACAAAGCTATCACATAGTTTATTAGCAACTTCTGGACTGACAGAAGAGGTATAAGGAATAATAGCCAAGTGTGGCTTAGTAAATTCTTCTGGAAGATAATGCATATGTATAGTGTCAAAAGTTTTCAGCAATTCTTCTAAGTGAACTGTGGGATTTAGGATAAAGTCACCAACAGTTTTGAATCCTTCAGAAGCTGACTCATCACAATCCATATCAGTATCAATGAAATCAATTAACTCTTTACTTATACAATTTGTATATTCTGCTGTGAAGACTGGAGTATCTGCTGGTGCTGGAGCTGAAGACTCTGAAGCTGTAGCTGCTGCTTCATCATTAGTGAAAGAAATAGTACCTAATCACCTAGAGGGGGGTGAATAGGTGAACTTTAACTTTTTAACTTTAAAGGCAGAAACACTGAATAATAAGACCTGTATTTGCAATTCTCTACAGCAATTTAGCACAGATAATACAGCAATCACAGAATGAATCACACACAGAGTACACACAAATTTTTATAGTGGTTCCCTAAGGTCTGGGTACATCCACTTTCCCCCTTCGCCTATCTAGTAGTGTACTAGATTCGGCCTAACTTCTCCACTACTTCTCAGATCCTCAGATCTTACAACTCAGAACCACAAATAGGTTCCTACAGCTCAGAGTGTCCCCACTCTTACAACTCAGGCACTAAGCCTTACTACTCAGTCTTCCCCAAGACCTACACTCAGGGTAAACAGCCCTACCTCAGCCTTCAATAAAGGCCTACACTTAGAGAATAAAATCTCCTACACTCAGGCACAATAGCCCTACCTCAGCCTTTATAAAATAGGCTTACAGCTCAGATCCCTTAGGATCCTACAGAAAATAAAGTTTACAATGTATATAACCACAACTCTGAAAGAGAGAGATGAGTTGACTGGCTTCTTGATGAGTTCCTGAAAGAACTTTGCAGAGATCAACCTCACTTGGCTTTCTTCAAAGCTTCTCTAATTAGAACACAGTAGGGTTGAGTCTTCTCTGAAGATGATCTTCTATCAACTTCTGTCTTGAGAATCAGATCTCAATCTGAAACTTACTTTTCAGCCTGGTTCAACAGCTGTTCTTCTTAGAAGGAGCTCTCTCTCTCTCCAACTTCTTAGATCTTCTGTAGAAGGTCTTCTTTGTGTTGTTAGATCTCTTGATTGATTGTTGTCAATCTGTAATCCCTCTCTTTTTGTCGAAGGAGAAAGGTCTTTAAATAGTCTTCCTCCAAGGTAACCGGCTGATCCGATTTCTAACAACTTTCTGACGGCTCTGACAGTTGCAGTTTGACCGGTTGAAATGGCAGCTGTCAAGTCATCTAGTCACTTATTGAAATCTCTGTCACTGTCTGAAAGTGTCGAGACAGATAGTCTTTATGTGTCGACACAAATAGACTAAGTGTCGACACAAGTAGACTAAGTGTCGACACTAGCCTTCATGGTGTCGACACAACTCCTTGTGTTGTTGTAACAGCTTCTCGACACTGCTTCTTCAGAATGTGTCGACACTGATCCTATGTGTCGACACAAGCCTTCTGTTGAATGTGTCGACACTGGTTGGGTGTGTCGACACAAATACTTCTTCAATACTTAGTTGATTTCTGCTGTGTGTCGACACAACTCCTTTGTGTCGACACATCTTCTTGTGTTGAGACTTTGCTAAGTGTCGACACATCTCCTTTGTGTCGACACATACTTCATGTGTTGAAACTTTGCTGAGTGTCAACACATCTCCTTGTGTTGACACATTCTTCATGTGTTGAAACTTTGCTGAGTGTCGACACATCTCCTTTGTGTCGACACTTGTACTTAAACTTTGTTGAAGTTCGCTGCGTGTCGACATTGTCTCCTGGTGTCGACACTTTTGATGTCGACAAAGTTTCTCTGGGTGTCGACACTGCTTCTAAGTGTCGACACTGATTATGTAGACAATTCTTCACTATGTGTCTACACTGCCTGTATGTGTCGACACTTTTCTTCTGGTGTCGACTCTGCCTTCCTGGTGTCGACACAATTACTCCAAGTGTCGACACAGCTTCTCTAGGTGTCTACACAAGCCTTCTTAAGTGTCGACACTTTTCTTCTAGGTATCGACATATGGACTTAGAATCTTTTATGCTTTCCCTGCAATTACTTAACCTGCACACATAAACTCAAAGCACATCAAATACATCTTGATGTATATCATTGAGTAGGGTGAGGCTTCTTCAAATTAGGTATATATATTCCAATGTACCCAACAATCTCCCCCTATTTGGAGAAGTCATAACCCTTAGTCAATGATATACACCATACATAACAAATTTTCAGTATGATGTAAAACAGTATTATATGACAGGGTAAATACTTAAACATGTATGAACAGAACATGTATAAACAATTATCTCAGAACAATAATGTAACAGATTGACCATATAACATTGTTCTTACAACTCCAAACATTTTCATTAATCAAAAGTTTACATAGAGTTAAATGCAAATGATTACAGATTGTAAACTTAAGAAATTTCTATCATATGCCTGCTCTGGTTCCTTGATAATAATGCCCTTTCCAGATTGAATCTTTGCTTGAACAGGAGCTTCATTGTCATCAACAGGCTTCTTCCCTTTAAGATCTTTCTTTTTCTGTTCTTCAGCCCTTATCTTCTGTCTTTCAAAATAGTGATAAGGCTTAGGGAAATACTTGCTAGGCTCCTGTGCATTAGGAGGTAACTTCCCTAACTTAGCCTTCCTTCTGTATTGAACAATGGCCTCTTGGCTAGCTTCATGTTTCTTCCATTCCTGGTCAGAATACCATTTGCCTCTCTCTAGGAAATTATCCTTAGCAGCCTTCCAAGCAGTTAATATGATATTCCTAGAGGTTGGGCTCCATTGCTCAAAATCTGGCCTTAATTCAGCTTGCTCTCTGAACCTTTTCTTAAATAATTGGTCCTCTTGTTCTTTTAGAACTGCCTCTTGTTCTTTTAAGATTGCCTCTAACACAGGTTGTACTACTTTCTCAAGAATAACATTATGATTACCCTCAGGAGTACTATACATAGACTATACCTCCTGATGTATCATGTCAAAATCAGCAGGAGGGTATATCACTTGAGCTACTTCAGCTTGCTCTCCTCCAAAATAAGTAGGATTAATTCCAGATTCTGCCACATTATCATCATCACATAAAGGTGGATATCCAAGGGTAGCTCTGATGGAGTTGTAAATCCATTTTGCATGATCAGAGCATGCCTTGACTAAAACCCTCTCCCCCTTTATAACTTCTCTCTCTATGTGATCCCTAAGATCATCTTTCTGGAATCGGATTTGAGCATTCAAATAGTTAACTCCATCTTTATAAAAAGGTTTTAACCTTTGGAGTTTGTCAGTAATTACCTTTTGAGATTCTTCAATGGCAGTTTTAACAGCAGTGAGGCTCTCTTGTAGTTGCTTATCAAATTCAGCCTTGGCAGCAGTCTTTACTGTAGTTTGAGCAGCAGCTAGATTCTTCATTTCAGTGACTATCACATTGTGTGGTTCTGTTAAATTGTCACTCATTCTTATCTGGTTTTCCAGGACATAGCCTTGTTTGACTGCCAGATCATCAATCTGTTTCTTGAGATTCTCTTGATGTGTAGCCAGATAGACCACTGCATTGCCTCCTTTATGGAAACAATCAGTCATTTCCTTCTTGTGTTGATTCACTTCAAATCTGATAGATTTGATGTCTTATGCAAGATCAAATTGCAGGGATTTATGCCCTTCATCCATATATTTTTCTAAAGCTTTTCTTTGCTCATCCATCTTGATTTGTAATGCCACCATCAGAGAACTATAATCAGTAGTTAGGGCAGGCTGTGGAGCAATTGTCTGTAGTGCTTTCTTGTAGTTCTGGCTTCTTCTCTTGAAGACCTGGAACTTCCTTTTCTTGGCTCTAGCAGCCTCTTCATCCTCTGAAGCAGAAGTACTGACAATGTCTACTCTATCCTTAGGACTAGGATGTAAATCCTTCTCAGTCCTTGGTAGCTCCTCAGCAATTCTTTGCTCCTCAGTCTCTTGTCTAGCAGTCTCCTCTACATACTCCACATGCTCCCCCTCAAAGTCTACCTATTCCCCCTCAACAGCTGCTTTCTCCCCCTCAAGGTCTGTCTGTACAAGATCAGGGAACAGCTCTTCTAATGTAAACTCATGTTGAGGTAGTACAGGAGAATCTATGATCTCAGGAGCAACTGATACTTCTTTATCAGCAATTGATGTGTCCTCCATGACCACATCTTGAGGTTGACTATGTATCTGTGTTTGCTGATTAACATCAGGTAATGAGTCAGTCAAAACTTCATCCTCAATACTGAAATCTAATTGATTAACTTTTGTGATTAACTCTAGAATGGTTTTGGTAGCCCTTTCACTCTCTAATTGAGTGGGCTCATCCACATGTAGAGGCTCCCCCTGGAGTGGATCCAGGTGAATAGGGCTAGTTGATGTTAACTCCCCCTGCCTCTGAGCATCTTCTTGTCTTGCTGGTGACTGTCCAGCATTGTCATCTCCTCCATCATCAGAACTGAAAACCACTTGTTCTTCAGAGCTACTTGAGGATTCTTGAGCCACAATGGCTGTCTTCTTCTTCTTCTTTTGAGGTGTTTCCTTTTCTGGAGTTGGCAGTTCCTTTGTCAGTACTCTATCCCACCTTGAGAAAATTCTTACATCCATTCGCCTCATATGGTTTATCTTTGAACCTGCAGCTTGGTTCATCACTTCAGGAATACTTCCAGCTAAGTATAGACTCAGAATTCTACCCAGATTGGGTTTCTTCAGACTCTCTTTTATCTTATCAAACATTACTGCAGACCAATCAGTATTAAGTTTGAAAATTATCCTTGTCATCAGACTGAACATATGAGCTGAAATTCTATCATGTCCACCAGGCTTGCTTAATATTACCTTGCCAACTATCTCAGATAAAAACTTGCCCTGAATGTTCATTCCTTTCCTGTTGAACACTGATCCAATCTTCAGGTTTGAATCAAGTCCACACCATATTAGTGCCTCCCATGTCTTTGAAGCAGATACATTTTCCTCTTCTTTTGTTCTAGGGAGATGTAGAACTTTTCTTAGTGTCTTATGGGATACCTTTACCTTTGCCCCATGAACTTTGGACTTAATCTTGAGTCCAGATTCATCAAGAGTTGCTGCACTCAAGAATTCGAGGACTTCCTTCTTCCAGATCTTTATTGGTTCTGATACAAGGTACTCTAATCCAGTCTCGGCAATTAGGGTTACCACACCTTGGATTTCGGGTTCCGCGTCATCAAAGGCATGTCGCACGAGCTCATATCCTTCATTAATTTCTCTTCTAGCTTGGGCGCCATTAGGGTTTGAAGAAATTTTGAATTTAGAGAAGGGAGATGTCGACACACAAGTTTGGTCTCGAAACTAAGGTGAGCGTGTCGACAAACAATGGGGAAAACCTATTTATACATTTCTAGAATTGAAGGTGAAAAGGCGTGTTAACATACTTGAAATGTGTCGACACTGTTGAAAAGTGTCGACACTTACTTCTAATGTCTCGACAACAATGTGTCGACACAAATATGTCGACAGAATATTTATGTCGACACTTATATATCTCAGCTCGACACTTAGTCGAGAATCTACAAGACTAATTCTGTGTAAATCCTAAGTGTCGACACCACCTTGGATGTGTCGACACCTACACTGCATGTGTCGATACTAATTCTCTGAAGTGTCGACACAGACTTCCTAGATGTGTCGACATCATTTCTCTGAAATGTCGACACCACTTCTATGTGTCGACACAGACAACTCTGTGTGTCGACACAATTTTACTTAGCCAATTTTTGGAAACTATTCTAAGTTTATCATTCCAAATTCAATTTTAAACTTATTGAATTTGGTTTCATCTAAGGGCTTAGTAAACATATCAGCTAACTGATTATCTGTCTTAACATACTCTAGGGAAATGTCTTCTTTTTCAACATGTTCTCTTAGAAAATGGTATGTAATTTCTATGTGCTTAGTCCTACTATGGGAGACAGGATTATTTGCAATAGAAATGGCACTAGTAGAATCACAAAATAAAGGTGTCCTACTTACTTGAATACCATAATCTTCTAGCTGATGTTGAATCCATAGAAGTTGAGCACAGCAACTTCCTGTAGCCATATACTCTGATTCTGCTGTGGAGATAGCCACACAGGTTTGCTTCTTGCTACTCCATGACACCAGCCTTCCACCTAGAAATTGACAGGTTCCTGTAGTACTCTTCCTATCTTCCTTGCAGCCTGCAAAATCTGCATCTAAATAACCTGTCAGTTCAAAATCTCCATTCATAGGGTACCAAAGGCCTAGATAAGATGTGCCCTTTAGATATCTCAAAATTCTTTTGACTGCTGTCAAATGAGATTCTTTAGGGCAAGCTTGGTACCTAGCACATACACATGTAGCATACATGATATCTGGTCTACTAGCAGTCAAATACAGTAGGGAGCCAACTATCCCTCTATACAAAGTCTCATCTACAGGTTTCCCTGCATCATCTTTGCTTAGAGACATGCTTGACCCCATAGGAGTTTTCATGGTACTGGATGATTTCATACCATACTTCCTTATCAACTCTAGGGTGAACTTAGACTGGCATATGGATAATCCACCTTCAGTCTGTCTAACTTGGAGACCCAAGAAGAACTTAAGTTCCCCCATACTGCTCATTTCCAATTGTCCTTGCATTAGTTTTGCAAACTTCCTGCAATGACTACTTTCTGTAGACCCAAATCTTTTGTCATCTACATATATTTGGACTAAGATGATCTTGCCTCTGGATTCCCTAAGGAATAGAGTCTTGTCTATTTTCCCCCTTGAGAATTTATTTTCAATGAGGAAACTAGACAGGGTTTCATACCAAGCCCTAGGGGCTTGTTTTAACCCATACAAAGCCTTCTAAGTATATATACATAATCAGGTTTAAGAGAGTCAACAAAACCTGATGGCTGCTCAACATAGACTTCTTCCTTCAGATTTCCATTCAGAAAAGCTGACTTAACATCCATTTGATATACCTTAAATCCTTGAAATGTTGCATAGGCAAGGAACATCCTTATTGCTTCCAGTCTTGCTACTAGAGCAAAGGTTTGATCAAAATCAATACCTTCTTCCTACCTATATCCCTTTGTAACAAGTCTGGCTTTATTCTTTATAATAATTCCATTCTCATCCAACTTAATCCTAAAAATCCACTTAGTTTCAATAATGTTGTGGTCCTTGGGTTTAGGAACTAGCTCCCAGACCTTGCATCTTTTGAACTGGTTCAGCTCCTCTTGCATGGCCTCAATCCAATGAGGGTCTAGGATTGCTTATTCAAACTTTTTTGGCTCAACTTGGGATAGGAAACTTGAGTAAAGAACTGTACTTAGATTCCTGCTCCTTGTTTGCACCCCTTGTCTGGGATCTCCAATTATTTGATTGGCTGGATGATCCTTTAAATGCCTATTTGCTGGAGGCAGCCTGTCTTCAGATTGTACACCTTCATTCTCTTCATTTAGCTGCACTTCTTGGTCTTCTTCGGCTTCGGGAGTATCTTGTACTCCCCCTGGATAGCAGCCACCATCTTCCACTTGCTGACTTGCAGTAGAACCTTCTGCAATAGTAAGCTTGTCCATCTTCTCAGTTACACCTGTGGAGCTGCAAACACTTCTTGGCAATTCATTGTTAATGAGTCTAGCTTCATCAAAAACTACATGAACAGACTCTCCTACAACTTGAGTAATCAAGTTGTAGACCCTATAAGCCTTACTATTGTTGATGTACCCAACAAAGATCCCCTCTTGGGATTTGGCAGCAAACTTGGTTAGATAAGACTTACCATTGTTAAGGATATAACACTTGCAACCAAAGATCCTGAAATAGGATAAATTTGGTTTTCTTCCCTTCACAATCTCATAGGGGGTCTTCTTGTGGCTCTTGGTGATAGTAGCCATGTTGATCACATGACAAGCAGTGTTAACTGCCTCAGCCCAGAAATATTCTGGGAGAGATGTGTCACTCAACAGGGTTCTACCAGCCTCTATCAAGGTTCTATTTTTCCTTTCAGCAATACCATTTTGCTGATGTGTTCTTGGTGAGGAAAATTCCTGAAAAATTCCAAACTCTTCACACAGTTTTGTCATACTTTCAGACTGAAATTTAGTACCATGGTCACTTCTGATTTTAACCACTGTACTGTCCAATTCATTCTGAATTTGTTTAACAAAACTATACAAGATACTTTGAGTTTCAGATTTTTGCCTTAGGAAGAACACCTAGGAATACCTTGAGTAGTCATCAACTACCACAAATGTGTAGACCTTCCTACCTAGGTTGTGAACTGGCATAGGACAAAAAAGATTCATATGTAAGAGGTATAGACACCTCACAGTATCTTTGTTCTACAGCCTATGAAAGGTGGATTTGGTCTGCTTGCCTTTTTGACAAGCTGAGCATATCCCATCCTTTATACCCTTAACCTACGAACCATTCCTCACTAACTCTTTGCTAAAGAGTTGACCAATTATCTTATAGTTAAGATGAGACAGCCTCTTGTGCCATTTAATACAATGTGAGACTTTCTCATCAGCTACAAGACAAATAGGAGAAACAATGTTCTCACACATAATGTCTATACAATAGACATTTCTCTTCCTATATCCTATCAGAATGATCTTTTGATCACTTGACCTTCTGATATGACAACCATCCTTGACAAATGAGATGTCATATCCTAAATCACTCAGCTGACTTATGCTAATGAGGTTATGTTTCAAACCCTTTACATAAGCCACTAGAGTAATTGTAATCAGGTTACTAGAAATGTTACCAAAGCCTTTGATGACCCCTTTTTCTAAACCACCAAAGGTAACTTTAGGCCCATCTTTGATAAATGTATAATCCTTCAGCAACCCCCTAGTTCCAGTCATGTGCCTAGAACATCTACTGTCCAAGTAGCATATAGGGGCATGGCCACTTGGACTCACCTGCAAAACAGATTACTTAACCTTAGAACCCAAATAATTCTTGGGTCCTTAGTGCAGGTTAGTTTGACTTTTAACAAAACTACATGTAGCTCTTCTAGCAGGTAGTTTGCTACTCTCCTTGACACTTGAATTGTGCCAACAGTCTATGGTAAAGTTGCCTATCTTGCCACAACACCAGCACTCAAACCTGTTGTACCTTTGTTTTGGTACAACCCTGGCTGAAGTATCTACAGCAGGCTTTTTGTTAAGTGCTGGGGCTTTGCCCTTAGACTTGGACCTAGCAGTCCAGGCAGGTTTTGTAAATCCTAATCTAGCCTTACCCTTATGAGGTACAAACTCATCTATTAAGGGTAAAATATATTTGGGTTTAGAAAAGCTATCCACAATATCCTTCTCCTCTGAAGTCTAACATCCAGATTCCTAATTTGATCATTCTTAAATGTAATAGTTCCCATCAGAATAACTGTAATGTTCTTCAGTCTGGCTATTTCATTCAGTTTCTGATCAAACAACTTGTCTGAATCAGCAGCAGCCAATTTAAGACTAGCAATCTCCGTTTCCTGATTTTTGGCCAAGGTTTTGCTTTTCTTTAAGGCCTGCAACAAGTCCCTATATTCATCAATTAACTGATGAATATCACTTTCAGATTCAGACCCACCCACATCACTTGATGCAGATGTATCTGATTCTGACTCAGTACAAGAAATTGAACTTGAAGAACAACTTTGTACCTTACTTGGTCCAGGCTGATCCTGGATTTTGTCTCCTCCATATAAGGCCATCAGCCCTTTGCACTGAATGTCCCCATGCTCATAAATTGAATTCATTAACTGCATGAACTCATCTTCCTCCTCTTCAGCAAACAATCCAATATAAGCTTCAGCTTCTGAATCTGTTTCTGAAGATGACTGATCAGTCAAACTCTTATCCTTCTTAGCAACAAAGGACCTTTCCTTTTTGCCCTTAAACTGAGTCTTCTTCTTGTCAGTTGACTCTTTCCTCTTTTCTGGACATTCAGCTACTATATGTCCTTGTCTATTGCAACAATAGCATACTATCTTTGAGGATGTAGTTTTACTTGACTTGGACTTTCTTTTGTCATTCCTTGATGACTTCCTGTTCTGATAGTAGTAATCTTTTGTCTGTGAAGTGGATGGCTTAGACCTCCACTGCTTCTTCTTCAGAAACTTTTGAAAATGTCTTGTAAAAGCAGCAAAGTCTTCATCACTTTCACTGCTATCTGAATTCTTGCTTTCTGACTCATATTTCTCAGCCTCAGCAACTTTTTGACGTAGAGATGGAGACTTGCTTTTATATTTCCTAGTGGCTTCAGTCTTGAATGCCACAGCTCTTTCCTTGTGCTCCACTCTTGTAGTCTTCTCTTCCTCCTTTCTAACCATTAACTGCATCTCATAAGATAACAGTTTTCCAAACAAAGTTGGAGGAGGTATATCAGCTAATTTGGCCATTTCCCTAATGTCAGAAATCTTGGTATCCCAGTCCTTAGTCAGGGATCTTAAAAACTTGTCATTCAGCTCATAGTTGCTGAATTCTCTTCCATAGGACATCAACTCATTAACTATCCTATAGAATTTCTTGTAGCATTCAGTAATGCTATCAGACTTACCTTGTCTGAAGCTTTCATACTCCTGATTTAACAAGAACTTCCTGTCCTGTCTTACTTCTTCAGACCCTTCCATGTAAACTATTAAAGTGTCCCACATTTCTTTAGAAGTTTTACAGTGAATTAAATTCTGAAATGTGGCATCATCAATTGCACTAACAATAATATTCTGGGCTCTCTTGTCCATAGTGGCCAGAATAATCTCATCTTTAGTAATTTATGGATAGTCTTTGGGAGTTCTCTGATTTGCATCCAGAACAGATACTTTCATTGACACATATGACCCTTTTTTGACTGTAATGTATATTCTTGGGTCAGAGGCTTCCATAAAAAGTCTAACTCTCTCTTTCCATATGCCAAAAATCTCTTTTCTGCAGATTGTCAATTTCATGGATCCTAGCTCTTTGTGATTCTCAGTAGAACCCATTTTCTTGATTCTTGATTACTCTGATTCTGCCTACAGGATCTTACTCAAACTGTTATGTCCTTTTTGAGCAACCTCCCTCTGATACCACTTGAAAGAAATAGTACCTAATCACCTAGAGGGGGGGTGAATAGGTGAACTTTAACTTTTTAACTTTAAAGGCAGAAACACTGAATAATAAGACCTGTATTTGCAATTCTCTACAGCAATTCAGCACAGATAATACAACTATCACAGAATGAATCACACACAGAGTACACACAGATTTTTATAGTGGTTCCCCAAGGTCTGGGTACATCCACTTTCCCCCTTCGCCTATCTAGTAGTGTACTAGATTCGGCCTAACTTCTCCACTACTTCTCAGATCCTCAGATCTTACAACTCAGAACCACAAACAGGTTCCTACAGCTCAGAGTGTCCCCACTCTTACAACTCAGGCACTAAGCCTTACAACTCAGTCTTCACCAAGACCTACACTCAGGCTAAACAGCCCTACCTCAGCCTTCAATCAAGGCCTACACTCAGAGAATAAAATCTCGTACACTCAGGCACAATAACCCTACCTCAGCCTTTATAAAATAGGCTTACAGCTCAGATCCCTTAGGATCCTACAGAAAATAAAGTTTACAATGTATATAACCACAACTCTGAAAGAGAGAGATGAGTTGACTGGCTTCTTGATGAGTTCTTGAAAGAACTTTGCAGAGATCAACCTCCCTTGGCTTTCATCAAAGCTTCTTGAATTAGAACACAGTAGGGTTGAGTCTCCTCTGAAGATGATCTTCTATCAACTTCTGTCTTGAGAATCAGATCTCAATATGAAACTTACTTTTCAGCCTGGTTCAACAGCTATTCTTCTTAGAAGGAGGTCTCTCTCTCTCTCTCCAACTTCTTAGATCTTCTATAGAAGGACTTCTTTGTGTTGTTATATCTCTTGATTGATTGTTGTCAATCTGTAATCCCTCTCTTTCTGTCGAAGGAGAAAGGTCTTTAAATAGTCTTCCTCGAAGGTAACCGGTTGATCCGATTTCTAACAACTTTCTGACGGCTCTGACAGTTGCAGTTTGACCGGTTGAAATGGCAGCTGTCAAGTCATCCAGTCACTTCTTGAAATCTCTGTCACTGTCTGAAAGTGTCGAGACAGATAGTCTTTATGTGTCGACACAAATAGACTAAGTGTCGACACAAGTAGACTAAGTGTCGACACTAGCCTTCATGGTGTCGACACAACTCCTTGTGTTGTTGTAACAGCTTCTCGACACTGCTTCTTCAGAATGTGTCGACACTGATCCTGTGTGTCGACACAAGCCTTCTGTTGAATGTGTCGACACTAGTTGGGTGTGTCGACACAAATACTTCTTCAATACTTAGTTGATTTCTGTTGTGTGTCGACACAACTCCTTTGTGTCGACACATCTTCTTGTGTTGAGACTTTGCTAAGTGTCGACACATCTCCTTTGTGTCGACACATACTTCATATGTTGAAACTTTGCTGAGTGTCGACACATCTCCTTATGTCGACACATTCTTCATGTGTTGAAACTTTGCTGAGTGTCGACACATCTCCTTTGTGTCGATACTTGTACTTAAACTTTGTTGAAGTTCGTTGCGTGTCGACATAGCCTCCTGGTGTCGACACTTTTGATGTCGACAAAGTTTCTCTGGGTGTCGACACTGCTTGTAAGTGTCAGCACTGATTATGTAGATAATTATTCACTGTGTGTCGACACTGCCTGTATGTGTCGACACTTTTCTTCTGGTGTCGACTCTGCCTTCCTGGTGTCGACACAATTACTCCAAGTGTCGACACAGCTTCTCTAGCTGTCGACACAAGCCTTCTTAAATGTCGACACTTTTCTTCTAGGTGTCGACACATGGACTTAGACTCTTTTATACTATCCCTGCAATTACTTAACCTGCACACATAAACTCAAAACACATCAAATACATCTTGATGTATATCATTGAGTAGGGTGAGGCTTCTTCAAATCAGGTACATATATTCCAATGTACCCAACAATCAGGCATCTCCCCCTGCTTGGTTTCAGTGGGAAATTAGGCCAGGCCCCTGATTGAGGAGGGGGAAGCAGTGAGAGTAGATATTTGGGCAGATAAAGAGGTAATGGTAGTAGCAAAAGGTGTAATGGCCTCTGCTATAAGTGATTTAAGAAGGGGAGTGATGATGGTGATGATAGATGAGATGGTAGAGGGGTCCAATGAGAAAGTGGTAGATGGTGTTGCAGTTGGTGTGGAAGAGGTGGCAACTAGTGATGGAATAGAGGGTGGAACATCAGGTATGTGAAGGTTAGATGTTGATGGGGATGGAAGGGTGGTATCTTTTATCATGGTGTCTGATGTTAGGATGTAAGATGGTATGGAAGATAGATGTGAGGGAAGTGGAGACTGTGGTAGTGTAGAAATGTATGTGTCATGAGGCAATTCAGGAGGTGTGGGTGGTTGATTTGCCTGAAAGGAGGAAGAGGGAATGTCAGTGATGGTGATTGGTAAAGATGGAGTGACTGATGATTTTGTTGTTGTTGGAAGGGTGGATGGAAGAGAAGATGTGGAAGGAATGTTCTCTTCAGCAGGTTGGAGAGTGGCTTTGACAGCCCTTGTGCCTTTAGAAGCTTTGGTGGAAGAGGTGGAAGCCAGAGAGGGCTTAGTGATGGTCCTCTCCCATCTGCCAAATAAGACACATGTCAGCCTCTTACTGGCATTTATGAATATGGTCTGGGAGACCAGGGATTCAACAGCCTTTTCCTATAGGAAGATTCCTAGAATTCTTAAAAAAAAGACTTCCTTCTTAGTGTTCTTCTTCTTTATCAAATCAAACATAAGTTGTGCCCAGTTTATTGGCTTCTTGTTGATGATTGCACACATAACCAGAAACTGTTGTTTGGTGATATAATCGTGTGCAGTGTGTTTTCCAAGTAGCACTTTGCTAACCAAGTCTGCTAAAAATTTATAGTGAGCAGATAAGTGTTTCTTCAATAGTTTGTCGGGATTGTCTCCAGCATACTCCATGAGGTTTAGCATCATATCTGATTCCTCTATTGCAATATCGAGGTCCTCTTCTCCATTTCTTAGTCCAAAGATTTCAGTTAAGATTGCGGGGGTTAAAGAGATGGAGTTACCCGCGATAGTGCCCGTCATGATGTTCTCTTCTATGGACGACAGTGTGTATACCCATTCCCTGATTTCCATGCTGTGCAGTTTGATCCTTCTCGTCATCAGGGTTTTTAGTTCCTATTCCTCAAGAAGTTCCAGGATATATAGAAAGATTGGATCGAAATGTTGAAACGAATCGAAATCCACATCAAATCCTGTATCAAACTTCATTCCTGTGAGATTGCTTGCCAGAGTCACCATTGAATCACCTGCAAGAAAAACACAGAAACGGCGATCAAGTGCAAGGGAACAGAAAGCGCGGGATGGAGGTCGAATAAAACCTAGATATAAAATTTTCCAGAATATGAATCGACAAACTCCGTTCCACGAAAATAAAATTGATTCTTCGAACTGAGGTCGACGAAATAGTTTAGAGTTAAATAATTTGTCGAGCTCATCAAAAGAATTGAAAACTGTTCGTCGAACTTAGGTCGACGAATATCTTCTAAAGCAAAGTTCGTCGAGCACTGGTCGACGAAAATTGTTTCACTCACAGAGAGTTTGTCGATCTCCGTTCGACGAGTATCTCTCAAACTTTCCCTGGTTCGTCGAACTCCATTCGACGAACTCTATAAAATTCGTCGAATGCAGACAGAACTTAAACTAAGTCTTCTCCATTGATCATTCCCAGCTGATTTAGAAATAAAGAATGATTTTTCTCATCCAGAGGTTTGGTGAATATATCAGCTTTTCGTAAATCAGTGTAGATATACACAAGCTTAATCTTATTTTTGTCTACACACTCCCTAATGAAATGATGTCTTATGTCAATATGTTTTGTCCTACTATGGTGAACTGGATTTTGTGTTATGGCTATAGCACTAGTATTATCACAGAATATGGTTGAATTATTTAAGTTGAACCCATAATCTAGAAGCTGATTCTGTATCCAGAGCATCTGTGAACAACAGCTGCCTGCTGCAATATATTCTGCTTCAGCAGTTGAAGTTGACACTGATGTTTGCTTTTTACAGAACCATGATACTAATCTCATACCCAGGAACTGACAAGTTCCTGAAGTACTTTCTCTATCAACCCTACATCCAGCAAAATCAGCATCAGAGTATCCAGTTAACTCAAATTCTAATTCAGTTGGATATCATAGGCCTAGATTAGGATAACTCTTTATATATCTTAAAATCCTTTTTAAGAAAATTAGATGGGATTCTTTAGGGTTCACTTAGAACCTAGCACAAAGGCATGTAGCAAACATAATATCTGGCCTACTTGTTGTGAGGTATAATAGGGACCCAACAATGCCCCTATAAAGTTTCTGATCTACAGGTTTTCCTGGTATATCAGAGTCCACAACAACATTGATGGCCATGGGAGTTTTCTTAGCAGAGGCATCATCCATCCCAAACTTCATTAGAAGTTCTTTAGCATATTTTGCTTGAGAGATGAAGATGCCACCAGGGAGCTATTTCACTTGGAGACTAAGGAAATATGAAAGCTCTCCCATGCAACTCATTTCAAATTTAGAATGCATGAGGTCAGAAAACCTTTGCACAATTTTGAATCTGTAGAGCCAAATATAATGTCATATACATAGATTTGCACTAATAAGATTTGGTCCTTATGATGTCTAGTGAAAAAGGTTTTATCTACAGTTCCTCTTGTAAATTTATGATCTAATAAGAAACTTGCTAAGGTCTCATACCAAGCTCTTGGAGCTTGCTTTAGACCATAAAGAGCCTTATTTAATCTAAAAACATAAGAGGGATAAGTTGGAGAAACAAAACCTGGAGGTTGTTCTACATAAACCTCTTCTTGTAACACTCCATTTAAGAAAGCACTTTTCACATCCATTTGGAAAACTTTGAACCTTTTGAATGCTGCATAGGCAAGGAAGATCCTTATAGCTTCCAACCTTGCAGCAGGTGCAAAGGTCTGATCATAGTCAATTCCTTCCTCTTGCCTATATCCTTGAACAACAAGCCTAGCCTTGTTCCTCACAATAACTCCTTGGGCATCAAGCTTATTCCTGAAAACCCATTTGGTTCCAATAACTGGGTAGTTTTGTGGTCTTGGAACCAAATCTCAAACTCTACATCTCTCAAATTGGTTTAGTTCCTCTTGCATTGCAAGGATCCAGTGGGCATCTTGCTCAGCATCATGAATGGTTAGAGGTTCAACCTAAGAGAGAAAGCAGGCATGCAACAAGTCTTGGTTGAGTTGATGCCTTATCTGTACACCTGCTGATATGTCTCCAATTACTTGAGATCTGGGGTGATCCCTAAGTGTGACAAAATCAGTGGGTGGAGTTGGTTGTGCAACAGCATTTTGAATAAATTCCTCTTGTGGAATTATATTTACTATTGGTTGAGGCTCATGTTCTTCAGCTTCATCTTCTTCACTATCTTCAATGACTTGTGGAGAGGGATGAGTGGGAACCTCTTGGTTGAGGTTTAGTCCATCCAATGTCTTACACAGTGTGGTACCTGCAAGTTGCTAATGGTGGAAACTTCTTTCTCCTTGCAGTACATGTTAGTTTCATCAAAAGAAACATGAATTGACTCTTCTACTTTTAATGTTGACTTATTAAATACCCTATAGGCCTTGCTTACTTGGGATTATCCTAGAAAAACTCCCACATCAGACTTAGCTTCAAACTTTCTAATATATTTCTTATTGTTATTATATATATAACATGTACAACCAAAAACTTTAAAATAGTTTATTTTAGGTTTCTTCCCTTTGAGCAATTCATAGGGAGTCTTGTTCTTCAGTTTGTGAATTAAACTCCTATTCAGGACATAGTTTGCAGTGCTTACAGCCTCCGCCCAAAAGGTTAGTGACATGTATGCATCAACAAGCAATGTACCTGCAGCTTCAATGAGTGTCCTATTTTTCCTTTCAGCTACCCCATTTTGTTGGGGAGTTCTAGGAGCTGAGAAGCAATGTCTGATACCTTCCTTCTCATAGAACTCATGCATAAGAAGAGACTCAAATTATGTGACATGATCACTTCTGATCAATGCAACATGAGTAGAGAACTCAATCTGTATGGTCCTCAGAAAATCTGTAAGAACCTTGAATGTATCTGACTTTGTTCTCAGAAAGAATACCCAACTAAACCTGGAGAAGTCATCCACTATAACTAAAGTGTAGGATTTCCCTCCTAGGCTTTGTATAGCAATGGGTCCAAAAAGATCCAAGTGTAGCAAGTACAAGATCCTAGGTGAATCACTCTTATTAATTGATTTGAAACTTGTTTTAGTTTGCTTGCCTAATTGACAAGCCCTGTAGAGACCTTCCTTCTTGTAGGGAGCAGAAGGTAGACCTTTAACAAGGTTGTGCTTAGATAACCTAGTAATGTTTTTCAGATTTACATGTCCTAGTCTTTTGTGCAATAAGTCATTCTGATTACTAGTTAAATTCAGTAAACCGATATCAGTTGTGGCAGAAAGAAAATTTACTAAGTAAATGTTTCCTTGTCTACTTCCAGTTAAAACAATTTGATTATTTTTATCAATGATAGAGCAAGTAGATGGGTTAAAGTATACCTGATAACCATCATCACATAATTGACTTATGGAGATGAGGTTATGCTTCAGTCCACTTACATATGTCACCTTTCTGAATGTGACAACCCCTATTCTCACTTCTCCAACTCCTTCTGACTGACCACATTTTGAGTCACCAAAGATAACCTTTGGCCCCAGCTTGGACTTATAATTGAATAGAATGTCCTTGCTGCCATTCATATGCTTGGAGCAGCCACTGTCCAAGTACCAAGTTTGATTTTTCCCTGGACAATTTTTCACCTGCAATGCAAACAGTTAATCATTTTTGACCCAGGTTACCTTGGGCCCTTTGTATGGCTGATAAGAGAAACTAGAAATAACAGAAAATTCTGGTTGGGATTTATATCCTAGGGGGTGATGTCTCCTAGGTGGAATGGTCCAGTCAGCCAATGGATTAAATTGTTTCCTAGAAGTATTTATGTTTCTGTTGAAATTATAGTTTTGACTAAGTCTTCCTGGGTTCGACAAATTTATGTAAGTTCGTCGATCAGAGTTCGACGAATTGGGTTGAGATCATTGATCTCTGCCCAGAGAATGAACATGTTCATTCTCTGTGCCCCACGTTCGTCGAGCTCTACTCGACGAACCATACAAAGTTCGTCGATTGCAGTTAGATGAATAATGTTTACTATAGTTGGCGTTCAGAGTTCGTCGATCTGGGTTCGACGAACTGGCCCCTTTTCGTCGATCTGAGGTCGACGAAAATTGCTGAACTTTGTTTTTATTGGGTGTTTTGTATTTTTCAATTTTGTCCTTAATTTTAATTTGTTCAAGAATTTTATTTACCTTATATACTTGATCAGTTTTCTTCTTTCCTTTCTCAAAAATAAAATTTATGGGTTGTGACAGGTGGTTTTTCCTAATAATAGGTGGTTCACTATATGATGCACCTAATCCTAACTTACTTCCATTAAATCTAGTATTAGATATGTTGGTGATTGCTGCTAGTTGCTTGCTTCTTCCATTTAGTGATTCTTCTAGCTGTTTTGCTTTACTTAATTCATCTTTCAAAAGAGTGATTTGTTCACTAAACATGTCTATTTCATTTTTTAATTTAGTGTTTTCTAATACTAAGCTATCATAGTTAAGTTGTTTATCTCTGAGAAGTTTGATTTCCTTCTCAGAGTTGATTAAATCTAAACACATGATTTTAAAATCTGATTTAAAAGATTCTAAACTGTAATCAAACCATGATAATACCTGATCAGCTTCTGATTCATAAGCTTCCTCATTTTCTGAATCTCCTTCTTCTGAGTTGCTTCTTGAGGCATCAATTGCCATGAGGCAAACCTCCTTTTCTCTTTCTTCTTCCTCATCTTCACTGGAGCTTGAGGATGATGACTCTTCTTCAGTCTCAGTCCAGGTCTCAGCCACAAACCCCTTTTCCTTCCTCTTGTGTTTGCTGGAGGAGGGTTTGCTGGTGTACTGTCTCCAGGAATCCTTTTCCTTTTCTCTTCTCTTCTCTTTCTTCTGGTTCTCTGGACACTCAGAGAGAAAGTTCCCAGGCTTCCTGCATCCATAGCACACCACTTCCTTTATTGGTGTCTTATCATACTTTGGCCTGTCATCTTTTCTTGATGACTTTCTTCTGAAGTCCTTTCTAGCCATCTTGAAAAATCTCTTAGCCAAGAGACTTACAAGTTCTTCATTTGATGTTGAAGATTCTGATTCTTCTGAGGCTTTGAAGGCTATGCTCTGTTCTCTTCTAGCTGCTGGAGGTGTTCTTTGCTCAGCAGCCTCCCTTGTCTTTATCAACTGCTCATAAGACTTTAGTTTAACCAATAGAGATTCAGTTGAAATCTCATATAGGCATCTGGCCTCCTTGATGGGCCAAATTCTTGTGTCCCATGAGCTTGGGAAGCACATCAGAATTTTGTCATTCACTTCAGTGAGAGTGATGACCTTTTCCAGAGTTTTTATCTCATTAATAATTGAGCTTAATCTATTATACATCTCTGAAACTGTCTCAGCTTCCTGTTTCTTGAAATTCTCATATTGGGATATGAGATTTGATCTCCGATCCTTCCTTTCATCAGCTGATCCATCAACCATTTGGTTTAGGGAATCCCAAATGGCTTTTGCTAATGTGCACTCAGCAACCTTCTGGAAATGTCATCAGACATTGTTTGTGCCAATATGTTCATGGCTTTTGTATCAGCCATCTTGGCTTTCCTGTAAGCATCATTATAATCTGGCGGAGGTACTGCAGTTATATTTGTAGAGCTACTTGGAGGAGCTGCAGGTGGTGGAGGTACTCCTGTTAAGATGGAAGCAAAGATATCTTCATCAATAGAATTCATATATAGCTTGATTCTTGCCTTCCAGATTCCAAACTTTTGCAAGTTGCAAACTAGAGGTCTGGTGCTTGCATAATCTTTATTCTGTGTCATGGCTGTGTTTCTACTTTAAAAGTTAAATGTGAATGAAGGTGATGTGTAGATCTAACAAGGGATCTTTTGGTTCAAGATTTAACTTGTGCAACCAAAGGAAACTTCTCTGATACTAATTGAAAGTGAGGGTTAGGTCTACAATACTCTAGAGGGGGGGTGAATAGAGTATATTTAAAATTTGTTAGGTCCCTATAAAGGTGATGTTACAGCTTTTGCTGTAAACTGAAAAGGTGCAGTAATTAGGAAACTGAAAAACAGAAAATAGTAAACCTAATCACAGCCACACAGCAAGAACAAAAAGAAAAAGATAGGCAACCAGACGACACAAGAAATTTATAGTGGTTCCCCAAATCTAGGTAGTCCACTCTTCTACCACCCTGGTAGGAATCCACTCAGCTTTTTGATCAGGTGCCTGACACTAATGGGTTTTGACCAGGTCCCCAAAAACCAACTCAAGTCTTTTTGTTAGGAGACTTGTAACCAGGAATCACTTTTGAAGGGAGATGACAACCCTTTATACAGGAGGTGGTGAGAGAGTGATTTTATCTTCTCTTTCTCAATAAACTGAGAAGACTTAAGTGGATTGATGTTTAGCAAAAGCTCCCCCTGAAATATTGAATGGTTCAGGAAGATTTGGAAGCTTTGATGTAGGGTCATAGGTCTTCAATCAGAGTTCTGACAGCAGTGATGCAGGAGCTTCTTGACTGATTTGATATTTGTTGTCCTTGGAAGTCTTGGAGAGAATATGAAAGGAGAAGACTCTTGATATTGTATGATTATTCTTTTTCTTCTGAATCAAGATCACTGCATGTCACTTGTATGTCTTGTATGCTTCAGTAATTTTTCGTCTGTGAGAAGCCTTTTCTGAATGAAATGATTTTTCTACTGTTCTCTGAAAAATAGTCTGTTTATCTCTGTGTGTGTCTCTGTATGACTGAGTATCGATCTTGTATACTTCTTTGACTTTCTTAAAAATTTGAATCCTTTGTAATTAATGCTGACGGCCTGAGAATAATCGGCATTGATGTATTTCCCCAACTATCTTGTGGAAAATCAACAATTAATAATCCTGAGGAAGACCGTGATTAATGCTCCCTCTAACGGATACATTCAGAGAATGTTAGAGCATTAATCTGTCAGGAATTATCGCATTTGAGTGAGGACCGAATGCCAGAAATGACTAAGTCTGGAAAGGTCGAACAGTTGGCAGAATTCGTCGAACTGAATTACCAATTCGTCCAACTGGGATATTGAATTCGTCGACCAGACGGCTTCTGTTCGTCGAGCTGAGTTCCAAGATCGTCGAGATGATGACAAAACTTGCATGCTTCAGAACCTTTGCCTTTTTTGTCTGAAGTTCGTCGAGCTGAGTTTGTGGCTTCGTCGACTTGAGTTCAGCCACTATTCTGGACTTCGAATAATTCATGAATATAGTTGTAGAAGTAAAGGATCCAAAATTCGTCGACCAAAGATCAAGGTTCGTCGAACTGAGAATTTCTAACTGAAAGTTGTTGTGAACTTGAGGTCCAAGTTCGTCGAGCTCATAATCTAGTTCGTCGACCAAAGTCTGAAGTTGGACTTAGAATAATCTGTAGTTATCCTGACTTTAGTTTGTTGAAGTATCCCAGTTTTCGTTGACCAGAGAATGAAGATAGTCGAGCTCAGCTCAGAGAAATATCTCAAGATCGTCGAGCTGAGAACGTCTTTCATCGACCTGAGTTCGACGAACGTCGAACTCATTTTACTTGGTCTTGAAATCTTCATAGTCTTGAGTCTCTGATGGTCTTGTTGATAGCTGGTCCATCTGATGTTGACTCTAAGGACTTGGCCTAGACTCTAGGACACAACTATGACCCTGGCTATACATGTTGGGTCACATCATCCTAAGTTATTGAACCTAGCCAAAATCAATTAGGGATCCAACACCCTGCATGCATGAACTTAAGCACACATCAAATATAACTATGTGTATATGTCATTAACCAGTTTAACTTCATACAAATCTGGGACATTGGGATCAATAAACCCAACATCATGCTATGAGTGTAGTATTAATGCTTCAGCCAAGACGTACTCATGACACATCAGTGTGTGTATGCAATGCAACTAGACGACTTACACTCAATTAGAGACGTTTGCTCGACTAATTGTCAAACAAAGCCCCCCTCTTATACCAACTATCACAACCCGCATTTTTCCGCATAAAAGGATATATCAGAGTAAGTAGAAAACACACGCCGTGATGGCACGTCAGCAGGGGATAACTGCAGATGTTTAGGCGAGTCCACAACTAAACACTTTTTAAAGATTTATTAATTATTTAAGGAAAATCTTGTTTAGTTTAAGCAGTTAGTCGTATCACTTGGCTTAGTGGATCAACTAGTCCACGATTAAAAATATAGTTATACGCTGCAGAAAATACTTTGATTAAATTGATTTTTAACATCATACATGAGTATAAACGTCCCCGAAGGATAACTTATGTTATGCAAGACTCTAGATTTATAATAAGTATAGGAAATGTCTTTACGCAAATTAAAAGTTGTGACTTCATTATAAGGTTTTATAAGTTAAAAATATCTAACATGCAACATAGCATAAAACCTTCCCAGAGAGCAAGTACAATCAGCCACAGAAAACAGGCAACTTAGTAGCTTAGCAAAGTACTCAGCTTTTCAAAAGAAAACCATAAGTGGGCGCCAACAACCTGACACAAACCCACTAGTGAGCATGTATTTATGTACTAAAGTAAGCAGCCCAAGAAAATACCTCACAAGTGTGAGGAAACCTCCTGCAACACTGCTGTCAACCTTCATTGCCGAAGAAACATCAAAACCTACCCAAATCCCAAGTTCAAACCTTAAGATAAACTAAAACAAGGCCTAAAACCATCCTAAGGACTAAACCCGCCGAAATTGGATAAAAACGGCAAAAATTCCATGTCCCAGCAAATCTGCAGAGTATACCTGACGAAACTCAAGCATATTCGACGAATTTCTCAACACTCGGCGAAAATTGCGAAATCTGGCAATATTTCTCGAACTCTAGACGATGCTCTACAAATGGACAACAATATTCGTCGAACTCCGTTTGACGCTCGACGAATGGACAGCGTGATTTGTCAAACTCCGTTCGACGAATGGATCGATGCTCGATGAATACTCCGCGATATTCATCGAACTCCATAGCTAACCTATGATTCACGCCGAAATTACTTAACCAAATTCGGCAATATTCGCCGAATTCTACTTAGAATACGTACCAATACTCGACGGACTCTATTACATTACACAATGATTTTTTACTTATCCTAATTTCTTCCTAATTTCTATAGTTTCGCAGAAATCCAAGATCAAGCCTAGAGGAACGTTTTCATGCTTCCTACTCTACTCCTAACCTCTAAGAGAGGAAAACAAAAAAGGGAGATCAAATAAAAATGATCCAGCAAGGGAAGTGATCCACTTGCCTCAAAACCTTGGAGAAACGTCGTTCACTCGCGCTGCTTCAGGATCGGCCGTAGAAATCCCTAATCAATGTTTCCTGAAACTTTCGGGGAGAAAGGAGGTCAAAATCTCAAAATCTAACTTAAAAAATCGGGGAAATGAGAAGATCTTACCACGATCGCGAAGCCTTCATCAAGAGCTTACCAAAGCTCCACTCAAACATCAAAACCGACCACTCAATCACCCGATCTTCCCGGCCAAAAGCTCCGCCCGCCGCACGCCTCCTTCTTTCGCGAAACGAAAACCGCCGTCGGGTAGGGAGGAGGATGAATAGTTTCCTTATGTTTTCATTATTATGTATATATATATATATATACCGACCCAAATTCACCGCTTAGGAGGTAAGGCCTACACATTAGTAATTATTGATGACTACTTGCATTTTACTTGGATGTTCTTTCTGAAACACAAGTCAGACACCTTCGAGACTTTCACCAATTTTGTCCGGAAAAATCAGAACGAATTGGACTGCTCGGTGGTAAAAATCAGAAGTTACCACAGAACAGAGTTTTAGTCTAGTGCCATGATAGAATTCTGTGAAAGTCAAAGTATCTTTCATGAGTTTTCCTCCCCGCGCACTCCACATCAAAATGGAGTTGCTGAGAGAAAGAATAGAACCCTAATTGAAGCATGCACAACTATGTTAAATGACACTTCACTTCTGGATTACTTCTGGGTTGAAGCAGTCAACACCGCTTGTCACGTGCAAAACATAGCACTTATCAACAAAGCCATTGTAAGACCCCCTATGAACTACTAAAGGATAGAAAACCGAATGTGTCCTACTTTAGAATCTTTGGAAGTAAATGATTCGTACTTAATAATGGGAAGTATTACAACACAAAGTTCAGTGAAAGATGTTTTGAAGGCATTTTTGTAGGATATAGTAGTCATAGTAAGGAATATAGGATTTTTAATAAGAAAACTTTGGCGTTAGAAGAGTCAATAAATATTGTATTTGATGAGACAAGCTTGCTCCAAAGCAGCTTGTCTAGTGCTATTTGTGCAGATGTAGGTACCAGGTTCAAATATCTAAGCTTGGATGAAGCAATCAAGGAAGAAGATCCAAGCTCAGTCAAGCTCGTCGATTTAGGCCAGGTGGATGAAGAACCCTTAGAGGAACAATTGCTACAACCTACAGAGGATGCACCAGATGTTACAGATCCTATTGGAGGGAGGGCAAGGAATCTAGGGTTTAGACACCTAAGAGATCATCCAGGTGATCAAATTTTATGAGAGCCAGGCAATGACATCAGAACTAGAAGTGGTACAGCTAATGATATCATGCATCTTAGTTTTTAATCTCAGGTAGTGCCGAAGAAGTTCGAAGAAGCAAATAAAGATGCCTCTTGGATCATGACAATGCAAGAGGAGCTCAACTAGTTTGAATGTCGCAAAGTCTCGAAGCTGGTACCTAGGACAAAGGGACAGAATGTGATCGACACCAAGTTGATATTGAGAAACAAGCTGGACGAACATGGAGTAATCATCAAGAATAAGGCCAGAGTTATAGTACAAGGATACAAACAAGAAGAGGGGAAGGACTTCGACCAGACCTTTGCACTAATGGCTTGGCTCAAGACAATCAGGTTATTTCTTCCGTATGCTGCCCTCAAAGGCTTCACTGTCTACCAAATCGACGTAAAGTCAACATTCCTCAACGGGAATCTGAAAGATGAAGTATACGTAGTGCAACCCCCAGGTTTTGTAAATTCTCAATTCCCTGATTAAATTTACTTTTTGAATAAAGCCTTATATGACTTAAAGCAAGATTTCAGAGCATGGTATGAGACGTTGTATATCTTACTTCTTGAGAACAAGTCCACAAGGGGAAAGATAGATGAGACATTAATTCTTTGGGATGTTAAAGGCAAGATTCTGCTAGTGCAAATCTATGTTGACGACATCATATTTTGCTCTATGGAAGACAACCTTTGCAAAACGTTTTCTAAACTTAAGCAAGTGAAGTTTGAAATGAGCAGTATGGGAGAGCTGAATTATTTCTTAGGAATTCATGTGAAGCTATCTGAAGATGGAATTTTCATCTCCTTGATGAAATTCAACATGGAGATTATTATGAAATTCAAATAGGAGAACTCAAACTCTATGAGAACTCCAATGGGTTCAACTGTGTCTCTGGACAAGGACGAGAAAGGGAAACATTTTTATGAAACCAAGTACACAGGCATAATTGGATCATTGCACTTCCTCACTACAAGTAGACCAGATATAATGTTCTAAATATGTGTCTGTACTAGATTCCAGGTGAACTCCAAGAAATCTTATTACATCGCTACAAAGTGAATTTTAAGAAATCTTAAAGGCACACCGAATCTTGGCTTTTGGTATCCGAGAAAAATGATGTCGAGCTAATCAGTTTTTCAGATTCCGATTTTGCAAGCAGCAGGGATGATAGGAAAAGAACTTCCGTGACATGCCAATTTCTCGGAAGACAGCTTATCACTTAGAGTAGTAAGAAGCAGAATTGTGTGGCAACTTCTACTATCGAGACAGAGTATATCTCTATAGGTAGTTATTGCGTACAGCTTCTATGGATCTGGAATCAACTAGAAGACAGTAATTTAAAGTTCTAAGAAAATCCAATGTATTGCGACTCATTCTGCGCTATAGCAGTGGCAAATAATCCAGTCTCCCACAGCCGGACATAGCACATTGAGGTGCGCTATCATTTCATCCGGGAGCATGTGGAGAATGAGGACATAGCCCTCAGCTATGTCCTGACAGACAAACAGGTTGCAGATATTTTTACAAAACTGTTGGACGAGGCTAATTTCTTGTTTTTCAAAATGGAACTAGGCATGCTGAAAATTGACTCCTAAAGAAGTCCAAGCAAGTAGAAGATCTCTCGGGAACTACATCAGAAAAGCTGAAATTTTCCAAAGTAAAATTCGGCGTATATCGGAGGAAAATTTCTCTGATTCGTCGGATATCAATATGATATTCGCTGAATTAAACTCTGCACTCGGTGTATCACGTCTAATTTAACTTGTGCGGAAATTTTCCTTCTAACTATATTGGATCCGAAGAACCGACGAAAAATAAGGTACGCGTCTTCTAGGTCGATTTCACAATGGATTAATTCAAATCTTATCCCGTCATGTGTTGCTATGTAGCCTGCTATTTAAAGGTATTCAAACCGCCGCTGCCACAGTCTTCTTTCCAGATTTATTATTTAACTGCACCAAGTCAAAAAGTGCGGTCAGTGCTGCAGTGATTTATAAGTATGACTTGATTATTATCGTCGCAGATTGATTTAATCAACATATTTTGGCGGACAGCGCGGCTACAAATTACTATTTGCATTCAGAATTCACACAACCATTACATGTAAGACCCCCCTCCCCAGAACACAAGATACGGCTGAGGGGTGTCTTATGCCCAAAACAGCCGCCTTGCGATAGCTTCAGCACACGGGCTAACCTGTACCACAAGAGGCATATCCTGCCAGCCAAACCAATATCATCCATGCAAACCCAACATAAAGAATATAAAATAGAACTCAAAATCTACACGAGTATAATGTCCAAAAAAGTACAAAATAAATAGAAGCAATGATGACTTCTATAATGTTAGTGTATATAAAATGCCCAATGGGCTACAACATTAGTGTCACAAAACTCACATCAGTCACAAAAGACAGCGATTGTATCGTCGTATCAAGCCTTGTCTCCCCGTCCTAGCTGCCCACTTGTATGACTGTCTGATGCTGCTCTATCTACATGATTTCCTCCTAAAATGGAAGACGTGGCAACCATTAGTCATAAAGACTAAGTGGCTATCACATCCGCTCACCCTGGTTGCTCTCAGGAACTGGGTGGTAGAATGATCAAGGGTATAATATATATATGTAAGCAGTGGTACAAGCAGGTGGAGAATCTATATATTGTGAGTAGTAGTAGCAGCAATATATAGCATTATTATCTTTATTCTATTCTAGAAGCTCTACTAAACCCATAGCGATCCATTAAGCACATAAATCTACAATAGAAAAGTAACTTAACTTAAAAAAATATTCATACGGATTTATTAGTTAAGGATCGACTTAACATTAAAGTAACAAATCATAAAAGAGTGCCCATACAAACTTATATGATAAGGATCTTTTATGGTGCAATGAAAAATTATGAATGCAAAATGTTGACTCACCCATGCTCATACACGCACACTACTATATCGACACAAACTATTAGTTCCCACTTTTCGAGCAGGTAGCTAACCTCTCAGGCGTCATCCGTCACGGAAAAACATTGATAGTATATTGGGTGTCTCCACTACTAGGCTGGTATCCACACTACCTGGCCTAGGTCGTTGTACACCTCAATGCTAAGAACACAATAGTGGGGCCCATGTGTACTATAGCTTAGAGGCATCTTGGGTAGATCTTCACCAAGAACACAGCCCAAATTGGCCTACCGCTTGGGCCTCAGGAATTAGCACTAAGGACATAGCCAATCCGTTCACTTGGCATGGAAGGAGCCCTAGAATGATTACCGAGGACCAAGCCCAACCGCCCAAGGTCTATCTATCAACTCCCGTTGGTGTGATGACTGTCGATCCCGTAGACCTGCCACACTATCCTTAACTCTGGATTATGACACAATGTGTAATCTCACACCTCTTGAAGTTTCACTTCATCATGGCACAGAAGGAGCCTATGGGAGTGTATCACCAGAGGACCATGCCCAACCGGCCAAAGCCTCATTTCATCATTAGCAATCCAATGCAGCCAAAGACACGCACTTACATCCTTTTTGAATTCTTGTGCCTCCAAGCACTTAAGGGTTCGTCATAAATAGAGGTGGCTAAGCCACCTCATACAACATACAATCCCACACTGCTACACACAGGGAGACACAATCGAAGAGGTGGACTATGAAAGTGCAACTAGATCTGATATACTCTAGAGGGGGGTGAATAGAGTATATGGTGCTTGAAAACTTTTTACAACAATTATTGCAATGTGAGTAAGCAGGGAAGCAATGAATAAATCTAATCACAGAACTAAACTAATCATAAGCTAATCACAGAACAATCACAGCCAGAAACAAAAATAAAGACAAGCAAAACCAGATGACACAAGGAAATATAGTGGTTCCCCTAAACTTGGGTACATCCACTCTTCTACGACCCTAGGTAGGAATCCACTGCAGGAAGAGTTGATCAGGTGTCCTGGGCACCAATGAGCTTTTGATAAGGTGCTCAAAAACCAAAGCAGATTTTTTGATCAGGTGTCTTGCCACCAATGAGCTTTTGACAAGGTGCTCAAAAACCAAGCTCAAACTTTTGAAGGGAGTTTGAGAAACCCTTTACAGAGATGGGGGTGAGAGAGTGATGGAAGTCTTCTCTTTCTCAGATCAGCTGAGAAGACTATGTGGATTTGATGGTGTCAAAGCTCCCCCTGAGTCCTTGAGATCTTCAGGAAAAGAAGCTTTGTTGTAGGGTGATAGGCCTTCAAAAGTTGATCTCCAGCAAAAGATGATTTCAGCAACAACTGAAATGTTTGGTGTCTGGAGTCTTGAAAGATGTTGGCCTTGAACACTTGAGACAAGAGAGATCTGAGGATTTGAGAAAGTTTGATCTCCTTGGATGTGTGTTCTTCAGAGAATTCTTTTGAGACAGAGAATATTTTGTTCTTGTTCTTGTTCTGAATTCTTAGTCCTCTTGTGATTCAAAAATCTTTCTTATCTTTTATTCTCTGATACTGAATAGAAAAACATCCTCTGTCAAGAATAGTCGTTGGCCTGCATTAATTGCATCCTTAATAGCAAAATGTCTTCTGGAGGAAAGTCCATAGAAATATTCCTAGAAAATCCCTTGAAACTTGGTACAGAAATGAATGAAAACGGCTAGAAAATCTTCTGAAATAAATGCAGAATAACTCCTTAACTGATTTGAATTTGAATCTTGAAACATCCTTGAAGTTATCTGAAAACGTCGAACTGAGCTCTACTATCGTCGAACTGAGCTCAGCGATATGAACTTATACTGTAACAAAATATCATCGATCTGAGCTCAAAGATCGTCGAACTGAGCTCAGAGATAGAGATCCAAAGCTGAGTCAAGATCGTCCAACTGAGCTCACTGATCGTCGAATGGAGTTCGACGATTTGATGAAGTTGAGCTCAGCGATCGTCGAATTGAGTTCGACGATCTGTGGAAGTTGAGCTAGACGATCGTCGATCGGAGTTCGACGAATCGTCGGGCTGAGCTCGACGATATGACTTAGTCTCAAACTGAAAATGTCTTGGTCTTGAGGGCAGCTTCCAAACTTAGACTTCTAACCCTTAGACTCAATTCTAATTGACCTTTTGAGCTATACAGGAGGTCAAACATTGGTTTCATAGAGACATAGTGATCCTGACCCAAATTAGTAATAGGGTGTTCCAACAATCTCCCCCTATTTGGGTTAGGATTACTATTTACAGAGTTTGGAAAAAAAAATAACATACAAGCAGCAATACAGAAAAACAAAAAAACTGGACAGCAGAACCACATATATATATATATATATATATATATATATATATATATATATATATATATATATATATCTATATATATATATATATATATATATCATCCCAGATAATAACCAGAAGTCAGAGAGATTGTCACCTTACATAATCATTTCTTTTCCTTGCCTTTAATGAGTTTAATTTCTCTTTTGGGGTTGAGGGCTTCCTTCTTTGATCTAGTATCATCTGCTGCACCTAAAGTGGTTTGCTGTTTGGCCCTGGGAACTACAGCTTCAGGATGCAGTTCCATGTACCTGTCAGAATCAAAAAATTTGCTTGACCCATATTTTTCCAACTCTTTCTTTCTCTATTCAGACATTGTAGATATGTTAGAGGAATCCCTTCCTTGCTCTTTAGCTTTCTTGATCTGATCTAGTGCAGCAAGTTCTTTCATTCTTGCAGTCTAAGCAGCTGGATTGTTCTCAGGGTCTTCAAAAGGTACTGGTGGCTCATATCTATTAGAAGGATTGTCCTGAGGAGGCCTGGATGAAACAGTTTCCTTCAACTTATAGGGAAAAGGACCAGAGGTGGTGTCAGATGAAATTTGTCCTTCCCTGGAATATGGTTGTTTCCTTGAGTATCCCTTAGAGTAAACCTGGACTTCTCTTTGATTGCCTCTGTATCCTCCTCTCCTGGATTGAGAACCCCTGGATTGACTTCCCCTATGGTAGGATCTAGCATGTGGCTGATAGGGGGCTTGACTTCTTGCAGGGGGTTGAGCAGCAGAACTTCCACCTGCACCTGCATCAGGAGGAGGTGGTGGAGGAGGATGAGAATGTTGGAATTGAGAAGTGCCCTTTTCATATTTTCTTTTCTTCTTCATTGCTTTCAGTTGATTCTTAGAGTACTGCATCCAGTGCTCAATGATGGGGCAATCATGAAGAATATAGTATGTTATATCATTGTAATCCTTGACCTTGGCAGGAGGTACTCTCTTCATGGCTTTGCTCCTTGCCTTTCTTTTCCTGGCAATGGTAGTAGAAGAATCATCAGAATCTGTTCTGAACTCATCACTTTCAAAACTCTGATCATCATACAGGGCATCAATCTTCCTCATCAAATTTTGCTTGAGCTGGATAGAAGTAGATGAGGCAGCAGAGGGTAAAGCAGTAACAGTAGTGACAACAGCAGATGCAGAAGTTGTTGCAGTTGAAGTAGAAACAGTAACAACAGCAGCAGATACTACAGGTTCTGGAGAAGTAACAACAGCAGCAGCAACAGATTCACTAACAGTAATATTAGTAGCAGAAATATCAGCAGAAAATTCAGAAGGCTCAAACTCATGTGCCTCTGTCATAAGGATCTCCTTAGAAATTGGGTCATCAGCAGTAACAGAAGTATCAGCAGCAGTATCAAAACTTTCAGCAGCAGGAGGGACAGCAACATCAGAAAGAACAGCAATGCTTTCATCAGAAGTAGCAGCAGCATAAACTGAGTGGACAAATGAGGTGATGATGCTGGGGTCACAACAAGAGAATGGCACAAAGGCCTTGGACAGATCCTCTGTGGGCTAGATAGCATTTGTCTCTGGCAGACATCTGAAATATATAGAGTCAAATGCTGAGAGCAAAGACCTGAGGTCTATTGCAAAGACTGCAGCAAGATCTTGAGACACAGCAGCAGGAGTAGTAGCAGATTCAAGAACTGAAGAAACAGCAGCAGACAGGCTCACTGAAACAGCAACAACAGCAACAGCAACAGCAGCAGGCAGACTCACTTCATAGGGCATCTCCCCCTGCCTAGATTCAGACATGGCTGGATCAAGGCACATTGTTGTAGGGGCTGCCTGAGGCAAAAGAGAGGAGATCCTGGCAGAGAGGGCTGCCACTGATAGGAGTAATGGAGCCAAGGAGGTCTCCAAAAGAAGAGATAGCCTGGGGGCTAGCAATTCATACAGCCTGTCAGCAAGGGCTGAAATGTCTACTTGCTCAGTAGTGACTGGAGCAGAGGTAGAGGATGGAGGAGTAGCTGTTGGTGAGGGTAGTGGAGAGCTGGAGTAGTGGGGCAGGGATGGTTGAGGTGTGGGTAAAGTGGATATGGAGGACAGAGGGATGGAGATAGATGGGGTGAATGTGGGTTGGTCAATGATTTGTTGCAGAAGATCTTGATAGGATGTTGAGGATGAGGGTAGCTCATGAGGAGAGGATGGTGAATCATCCATGAGGGAATCATCAATGAGGTGGAAGGATGGATTGGAGGGTGATGAAGTGGCAATGTCTGAGGAAGGGTAGGTGAATAATGGATGGAATTGGTCTTCTGGGAGTGGAAGAGTAGTGACTGGAGATGGTGTAGATGTTGGAGAGGGGCTGGAGATGATGATGGTGGATGGAGTTGGAATGGTAGATGGAATGGGAAGAGATGGAATTGGAGGAGGAGGAGGAGAGGCATCAGCAGGCAGGTCATCTACAGGGGCAGAGACCTGTGGGGAAGTGACTCTGAGAGTCCTGGTGCCTGAAGGAGTGCTGGAGGAGGGCCTGCTAGGCTTGATGATTTGTCTGTCCCATTTACCAAAAAGGACACAAGACAGTCTCTTGGATGCATTAATGTGGGTTCCAGAGGAGACCAGCAATGCAGGGCACCTATGCTGCATAAACACCCCTATAATTCTTCTAAAGTTCACAAAACTTTTGTTGATCTTCTTCTTAATGAGGTCAAAGAATACCTCTCCCCAATTCAGGTTCTTCCTGTCTACTAGGGCTCCCATTAGGCAGAGCTGATACCTGGAGATTGTATCATGAGCAGAGTGCTTATCCAGGAGGACTTTCCCAACTACATCAGCCAGGAATCTGTATTCCATAGAAAGATTCTTCTTTAATAGCTTGCTAGGGTTAGCCTCAGAATGACCCATTCTGGCAAGCAAGTCAGCAAATTCTTCTCCAGACAAATCAGCAGTATCTCCACTAGTTCTCAACTTAAAAACCTCTGTTAAAATTGCTGGAGTCAGAGGTACCTGTGTGCCAGAGATTGATCCAACAATTGTGTTGTTGTCCTGATTGTGTGCAGTGTAGACCCATTCCTTAATCTCATCAGAAGCAAGCTTAATCCTTGTAGTCATGATTGCAGTATGTTTCTGCTCTTTGAATAACTCTATGATGTCTTGAAAAACCTGGTCTGTTGTGCTGAAGGATTCCATGTCGATGTCGAAGCCAGCATCAAACTTCATGGCGTCGAGAACAGCAACAGACACAGCCATAGTTACCTGCAAAGATTCAACAAATAAAACGACCAAGTGCAGAAGTGTTTGGAGGAAAGAAAGTTCTTGCAGAGAAATCAAAAGCGCAAAGGAGAACGACGGCGAAAAATGAATTTTATATTAGGGTTCGACGCAGAAAAGGAAAGATCGTTGAACTCAGTTCGACGATCGAGGCTTCTAAAGGAATCTGAAGAGTCTTCAACATCGTCGATCTCCGTTCGACGATATTGGAGAGCGTCGAGCTCTGTTCGATGATCGTTTAGAGAACAAATCGTCGAGCGTCGTTCGACGATCGTTGACCGGAAGAGATAGTTCATACTATCTGAGAAACGCGGAACTCAGGTCGACGATTTCGGAAATCATCGATCTCCGTTCGACGATCTGGGGAAAATCGTCGAGCGCAGTTCAGAGATCAGAAAACTCTAGACACTAAAAAATCAAGATGTTTGCCTAATCTTGGTCAATTTTTAAGCTTTCAAAATCTGGGATATTATTTAAGGCTTCCTCCATCTAACATTTCTAACTGATTTAGGAAGAAGGTGTGTTTCTTTTCATCCAAGGGCTTGGTGAAAATATCTCCCCTTTGTAAATCAGTTGGGATATATTGTAGTTCAATTTTATTCTTTTCAACATTATCCCTTAAGAAATGATGTCTAATCTCTATGTGTTTTGTCCTACTATGGAGGACTGGATTTTGAGCTATAGAAATAGCACTTGTGTTATCACAAAAGATTTTAGACTTCTCTAAGTTGTAGCCATAGTCTAGGAGTTGGTTTTGAATCCAGAAGATTTGTGAACAACAACTGCCTGCAGCCATATATTCAGCTTCAGCAGTTGAAGTTGACACAGAAGTTTGTTTCTTACAAAACCAAGAGACAAGTCTGTCACCAAGGAACTGACAAGTTCCACTGGTGCTTTTCCTGTCAATTCTGCATCCAGCATAGTCAGCATCAGAAAATCCAGTTAAGTCAAATGCTGAGTCTTTTGGATACCAGAGACCTAGATTTGGACAACTTTTAACATACCTGAGAATCCTCTTTACTAGTGTTAGGTGTGACTCTCTAGGGCTTACTTGGAACCTAGCACATATACATGTAGCAAACATTATATCTGGTCTACTAGCTGTAAGGTACAGTAAAGAGCCAATCATTGCTCTATATGTTATCTGATCAATAGGTTTCCCATGTTCATCAGCATCCAATACAGCATTAGTAGGCATATGTGTTTTCATACAAGATGCTTCAGACATGCCAAATTTCTTAACCAATTCATTTGCATACTTGGTTTGAGAAATGAAGATGCCTTCAGCATGCTGTTTGACTTGCAATCCTAGGAAGAAGGATAGCTCACCCATGCTACTCATTTCAAATTTAGAATGCATTAGGTTGGAAAACCTTCTGCACAATTTGGAGTCAGTAGAACCAAAAATAATATCGTCCACATAAATCTGTACTAGTAGGGGGGTGAATTGAAAGTGCAGCAAGATCTGATATACTCTAGAGGGGGGTGAATAGAGTATATGGTCCTTGAAAACTTCTTACAACAATTGTTGCAATGTGAGTAAGCAGGGAAGCAATGAATAAATCTAATCACAGAACTAAACTAATCATAAGCTAATCACAGAACAATCACAGCCAGAAATAAAAATAAAGACAAGAAAAACCAGATGACACAAGGAAATATAGTGGTTCCCCTAAACTTGGGTACATCCACTCTTCTACCACCCTAGGTAGGAATCCACTGCAGGAAGAGTTGATCAGGTGTCCTGGGCACCAATGAGCTTTTGATAAGGTGCTCAAAAACCAAAGCAGATTTTTTGATCAGGTGTCTTGCCACCAATGAGCTTTTGACAAGGTGCTCAAAAACCAAGCTCAAACTTTTGAAGGGAGTTTGAGAAACCTTTTACAGAGATGGGGGGTGAGAGAGTGATGGAAGTCTTCTCTTTCTCAGATCAGCTGAGAAGACTATGTGGATTTGATGCTGTCAAAGCTCCCCCTGATTCCTTGAGATCTTCAGGAAAAGAAGCTTTGCTGTAGGGTGATAGGCATTCAAATGTTGATCTCCAGCAAAAGATGATTTCATCAACAACTGAAATGTTTGGTGTCTGGAGTCTTGAAAGATGTTGGCCTTGAACACTTGAGACAAGAGAGATCTGAGGATTTGAGAAAGTTTGATCTCCTTGGATGTGTGTTCTTCAGAGAATTCTTTTGAGACAGAGAATATTTTGTTCTTATTCTTGTTCTGAATTCTTAGTCCTCTTGTGATTCAAAAATCTTTCTTATCTTTTATTCTATGATACTGAATAAAAAAACATCCTCTGTCAAGAATAGTCGTTGGCCTGCATTAATTGCATCCTTAATAGCAAAATGTCTTCTGGAGGAAAGTCCATAGAAATATTCCTAGAAAATCCCTTGAAACTTGGTCCAGAAATGAATGAAAATGGCTAGAAAATCTTCTGAAATAAATGCAGAATAACTCCTTAACTGATTTGAATTTGAATCTTGAAACATCCTTGAAGTTATCTGAAAACGTCGAACTGAGCTCTACTATCGTCGAACTGAGCTCAGCGATATGAACTTATACTGTAACAAAATATCGTCGATCTGAGCTCAAAGATCGTCGAACTGAGCTCAGAGATAGAGATCCAAAGCTGAGTCAAGATCGTCGAACTGAGCTCACCAATCGTCGAATGGAGTTCGACGATTTGATGAAGTTGAGCTCAGCGATCGTCGAATGGAGTTCGACGATCTATTGAAGTTGAGCTAGACGATCGTCGATCGGAGTTCGACGAATTGTCGTGCTGAGCTCGACGATATGATTTAGTCTCAAACTGAAAAATTCTTGGTCTTGAGGGCAGCTTCCAAACTTAGACTTTTAACCCTTAGACTCAATTCTAATTGACCTTTTGAGCTATACAGGAGGTCAAACATTGGTTTCCTAGAGACATAGTGATCCTGACCCAAATTAGTAATAGGGTGCTCCAACAGACTATACAAAATATCCCTTCAAAAACTTGAGATCATGATTCAACATTTTTCATGGCCATGAGAATTACCGCATCTGATTTCTTCCTTATAATCAAGCACTCACAAACAATTATGCTTCCATATGTTTATCACTACAATATATTAACTCTTCACATATTCATCAAGCATGATATCATAACTATAGATTACACAAAATTTATTGGGCACCACACCCTCTTTCAAAAACTTATATCATTCATCGGATTATAATCGCTCGCATCCTTGAAGAATTTCACAAGTAGCGATTTGTACAACCCAATCTTATCAAGTCATTTGTTCACTAATTTTCCCAAACCATCTGTTTATTAAATTCCTCCAAACCATTTGTTTATCTCGGCTACATATAACTAGCCTCAACCAAATCTCAACATCATCTTGCTACGTTTCTCTTACATAATCCAAAACCGGTTATACACTAACCTGATAACATCCTGCACATAAGTCATTACCATGTAGCAATTTCGACTGGACATTCCCGAAGCTACACAGCTCCTATGAAAATGTATAACCATCAGTTGGAAAAGTATTTCCGATGAATACAACTTTTGTGTTCAGCCCAAGACCTAGATCCGGGGCATCATGCTCTAAAATGGCCTCGAAGTCCGATGCACGAAGAAAACTGATTTTGCATGTATCTTAAAGCAAAACGAACGACATCGGTTCGTCTTCTTCAATTTGACATTTGTTTGTAACCACATACAAAACTTCCTCCTCCCTTATTGAACCTCAAATGACCATCCTTCTTTACGAAAGCAAGTCCACCGTCTTCACAACAAAGAGAGGAGAGGTTGAAGATAACTAATCCCTAAGACAAGGTGCTAGCATTGTCTTTTCCTAGGAGATCTTCATCACGCACAAGTTAAACTCTTTTGAGTCGACATCTCTCCTATATCATAACAAAAGATCTAGCACCAAGGGAGAGGGTAGGAAGCTCACCTTATTTCTGACCATGGACCTTGTTATCCTACTTGGCTACATGATGACGTCATCTCTCGCCCATCCTCCTCAGAGAGAAAGTCCGTCCGTTCCTTGTCCTTCCAAGAAAAGCTCCACACCCTTTGTTCTCTCAGGAAAATCGGAGAGGAGAAGTGTCGGCCAAGTCTTGAACATACATATATAAAGGAAACAGCCAAGTAGATTTAGGGTTTTCCCGAACAGAGGGAGACTGTCGTATGGTAGCATGCTACCGCCACGTGATACCGTCGCAATTGACTTCCACTGCAAGCCACAGTCCAAACTACCCAAATAGGTGTCTCCACTTATACGATATTGTCATGCAGAACTATTACTACCGTCGCACGATATATTACCGAGCGCCTTGACAAATAATTTAGCGGGGCTATCGCCTATGGTATCGCTCATGCCAGGCGATAACTTTCGTAGGCATATGCCCATTAAATCAGGCGACTACTATAGTGCGGTATCCTGCTACCACTGCGCGATAGTACACAATGAGCATTGAGTCCACTCGATGATCTCTCAACGCCTCCGATTCATTGGGGTATTCATCCTATATACTCGACAGTACACTACAGTGCGGTATCCTGCTACCATGCAGTATCCCGCTACTGTCGAGCGGTAGTACTCGACGATTGTTGAGACCACTCGATGATCACTCAACACCTTCGACTCCATGGGGGTATTCGCCGTATATAATCAACGAAGTCTACCGCCATGCGGTACCTACTATCACTGTGTGGTAGTGTCCAAACACTCGTTATCGAGTAAGCACTTCCCCCAGCTAGAGTGCAGGCTTACCCACTAACACACCCCGAGCCCAAGTCCACTCTCCTGAGATGAAAATGCGCACGAGGGGTCTAGCTCGAATCAGGACGTTACATTACCAATGTTATACGCCTATGTTTATTATTATTCTATTCACCCTGTAGGCTTCTAATTCTTTCCGAGTATGTTTATTTAATTGGTTATCAAGAAACATTTCAATAATGCAACATTCGCCAGTGACAAGAAAGCAAGAGTAACCACTCGGATACATATATTTTTATCGTCTATCATATATCAAATAGAGACAGAATCTGAAATATCATTTCTATTATCAAAAAATATTATAAGTCCTATACCCACACAGTTTACAAAATATTCTTACTGTCGGGTCCTAAAAAACAAAAAACGTATGAAACTTTCTTTTTCTTCTTCTGTTGAGGCTCTGAATCGTCTGATGCAGACGAACTCAGAGAACAACTTGACTTTGTCGATCCTGAACTTATTGATTCTTCCTTGCTCGAGCTGATGCTTTGTACGGAATTTCTATCCGCAGCGGTCTCGACAGGTAGATTGTCTTTTTTGCCACAACTTCGACATCCTCTTACAAGATTTCATCTATTGCAGCCCTTGCCGCATCATCTCGCGCAGCCTCCACTTCATGGAAAGCAGGAAATAGATCATCAAAAGAAACATTTTCATGTTCAACTTTGAAAGCTTGATGCTCCCTGAGGATGTCAAGCATGTCCTCCCCACCTTACAGCAGGTGTGTGGTGATTTCATTGAGGGAGGCCCGGTTCTCCCGATCATAGGATTTCTACAAAGCAATTAAATAAGGCAAATTAACAGTTAAACTTAAACTATCCGCTGAAATCACCAAGTAAAATCTAACTGCATTAACCTCCTTTAACTTCTTATTTTCTTCCTTGAGCTTCTCGATTTCCTCCTCCAGCCACACAGTCTCAGTGAGCACTTCGCCAAGAGCCTCGGCCATGCAATGGTTGGTAACAATGCTCCTTTTGGGAACTTGTGTGGCTAGAGTCGGAAGCTTCTTTGTAGGGATTGACCGCAGGTCAACCAGAATCTTCTTATCGAATAGAGCCCAACCGACCGTGTGTGCATGTAACGCCCCGAAAATTGTATTTGAGTTGGTCGCGTAAAAAGGGGATTTTGGTGCCTGTATAGGGGTATACGGCCTAGGACACGGGCATGTCCAAGGCCGTGTCTGGCTGGTGTTTTGGACGTTTTCATCCCGAGAAGGACACGACTAGGAACACGGTCTAATGACACGGGCGTGTGCCTAACCGTGTCTGTACTTGTCTTCCCAAGAGTCCTGTCGGTTGGCGTGGCGGTTACTGGTGACACGGCCCCGGTACACGGGCGTGTCTTGACCCGTGCCCGTGTGCAAGCCAATTGAGCTCGACGAAAGGCACTCGATGATGGTCGAGTGAGCCTTTGCGCTCGACGATCGACGATATTTGCTCGATGATTGTATAGTGACATGGGCGTGTTCGTACTCGTGTCCCTACCCGTGTTAAGTTGGGTCATGTCCGTTGCCGTGGTAGTTGTATCTGACACGCCCCATGGTCACGGGTGTGTCGAGGACCCGACACGGGCGTGTCAGGTGAGACACGGGCGTTTCTTTGCCCGTGTGTATTTTCTTCATTTGACGATCGTGCCTCGATCAAGGCACACGGCCTGGAACACGGCCGTGTACGAGGCCGTGTTCGGCCCAAGTCTGGGGAATTTTGTGTAGATCTGAGCTGTTCATTTTCTTTAATTGAGATCCAATGGCCCAGGTGGTTTCCTGCTAAGTTAAGGCCGGGAATGGGGGAGTTAACTCTTCATTTTCTCCAAGCCATTCTCTTTCCAAGTAGTTAGAAAGAGGAGGAAGAAGGGGGAGGATTTCGGCTGCCGGCAGAGCATCGGAGCACCGTTTTGAGATCTGAGAGCCGATCCGTGGAGGAAAGGTCATTGCGAAGACTTCTATCCGTGTAGTTTTTCCATGACGCAAAAGAGAACTACAAGCGTAACGATTCTCTACTTGAGCATGTGAAGCTCTCTTCCTTTTGCATAGGGAAACCCTCTCCCGCGAGTGTGCGGTGAGTGCATGGTGTTCCTTGGGGTTGATGTGAATAGTCCCCCTTGTGTGTGAAGCCGGAATCGAAGTATGGGCATAGGCATTGTGTGTGAAGCCTACCCGGACGTGTATTGTATGGATCGGTGATGTTGCATTTGATATATTTTGCCGGAGAAGACTCCGTGCTTTGGGTTTTTCGGGTTTCTGCGTAGTAGATTATAACAGGGATCCTTGCGGATTAACTCCAAGGAGCACCCGGAAAACTGAGCGGAAACGTGTTCTGCTAACTTGGCGGTCAGGGAACCGGCCTTGAACATAACTGGGTTATGTGATTGTTTGGAAAAGTTTTGGGATCAGAGAGAAGCTTGGCTCGTGCGTACGTCTTAAAGTGACTACGTGGTGTGAGCAACGGGCTAGTGGAATTGGACCTAGGCTATGTGGTTCGGTGCGAGAGACCCGAAAAGGGGACTGACCGTTGGCATAGTCAGGAGCCTTAGACGGTGGTCAGAAAGGCTAAATGCTCACGTGGTTGCCATCTTTGGGATGGTGGTGAAGACGCTGAAGTGTGAGGATTCACCGTTAATGTGCCCTGAGTGCACGGGGTGTTTGGCCGTGCGAGCCTACACCTGTGGCGTAGTATAATGGCGCTTTATTGCTTTACTGGGCTAATGTTATGCAGGGAAAGAGCACCGCCGTCCCGCGTAAGGGGAGGGGTCGTTATAATTTGGTCGACTTTTGGCTGACCGTTGCTTTGTTTGCCACCGTGCGGTGGAATGTGCTTGCAGGTGCTGCAGAGCCGAGTACCAAATAACGGGCTGGAGCCCATGTTTCTGTGCTGGCCCTAGAAGGGCAAAGAGAATAGTTGTACTTTAATTTTGTCATGTGTGGCCGGCCTGCGAGCCGATGTATGGAAAACATTATTTAATTAAGTGAACGTCTGTAAGGCCATAAGGCCAAGTTTCTTTCAGTGTATTTTTATTTCATTCCAGTGGTAGTGATTGTGGACATTCATGTTATTTGGATACAAGTTTGGGTTCTTTCTACTTTTAAAAGCTTTCGCTAGAATGCTCTGTGTAGGACGAGTACTCTTAATTGGAATGTTTGGATATTCTTCTGTAACCCTTCCGAATGTCTGTGGTATATGGCGTCGGGTTCCAGCTGGACCTTCTGTTATATGCCATGCGACGGATGGGGTGTTACAATTTGGTATCAGTCTTCTGGTTACGGTCAGGCTTAAATGAATTCGTGGGCGAATTCTTTTAAGGGGTGTTGAGCACATGTGTGCGTCATCGTTATAACATCAAAAAGAACCCATGAATGTCCACTTAGGAATGAAAAATACACTTGTTTTGTGGAATCTGAGTGTTCCAATGATTGCTTTTAGCAATTTGTCTGTCGTCTAATTGTGTGTCTCTGCTACTATAGGCAGCTAGGAGCGGTGCTGGTCAATTAGAGCGTCCGCAATCAGCGGAAAGTAGTGCACCGAGGGACGTGCCTACAACACCTCCTTCAGCGGAAACCTTCAGGATGATGGCTGAATCCGTATTTGCGATGATTAATGCCCAATCTGCAGGGCAAATGCATCACGCACCTCCTACAAAAGAGCAAGAACCAGTTAGGGCGGTAGAGTCGAGAGTGGTGGAGCACGCAGCAGTTTATCCGGTAGAGCCGAGGAGAGCTACGAAGAAGCAGTTAAAGCATGCAATAGGCTTTAATCCTCCGAGGTTCGATGGGGTTGGAACGCCAGCTCAAGCTGAGGATTGTCTCTCTATGATAAAGAGGGTTTTGACAGCCATGTTAACATATGAGTGGCAGAATACCACCATAGCGACCTTCCTTTTGACTGGCGAAGCGTGGCTGTGGTGGGACGAGTTGGAGTTTCATCTCTTAGTGGGAAGGCAGCTTGCGGATGTGCCGATGGAGGAATTCTCTAGATTATTCTTGGCCAGACACCTACCCTCTGATCAGAAGTTGGAGATGGAGAATCAGTATCTTGGGTTGACTCAGGGAGCCAGAAGCGTGGACGAGTATCTCCATGAGTTCACACGGTTGGGTCGTTATGCTGGTGCTATGTTTATGGAAGAAGAACAGAAGACCAATCGGTTTTATGAGGGTCTACGCGGCGATCTACAGCTACTACTTGCTGGGCCTAAGGGGCGAGGCTTCCTAGCATTGGTCAATTCGGCCTGGTCATTGGAGAAGGTTGTGAAGAAAGTTCAAGAGAAGAAGGACTCAGGAGAAAAGAAGTCTGAGTTCAAGGTGCCAATTACCAAGTCAAGTTTCCGCATGTGGAATAAGAAACAGAGGACTTCGAACTCATCCCCTCCGTCTGGTGCGTCGGGGGCAACTACAAGTCGAGTTCCAGGAGCTTGCTACAACTACGGGAAGACGTGGCATTTTGCTCGTGAGTGTTGGAGCGGACGTGCAAGGTCCGAGAGGAAGCCTGGAGCGACTTATGAGGAGAAAGGGAAGGCGGTGGAGTCAACCGCGTCCCACCATGCTCCAGCCCAGCCTAGAGTTTACAACCTTGGCCTGCAAGAGGCCATAAAGCAAGCGGACGTGGTGACAGGTATGAGTTAAATTACAGTGGTTTAACTTTTATAGTTGTTACCTTCGTACTTGTTAGCTTACTTTCATTGGTGCTAGGCTTTGTGTTGATCTTTGAGTTTCCAACGAGAGCCCTGTTTGATACGGGAGCACCGCATTCCTTCGTGTCCGAAAAATTCATATTACGCATCGGGGTTATGTCCTCGATGGCAAAAGACAAATTGGATGTGTTGTTGCCCAATGGGTGCTCAATGCGCGCGGATAGTATCTACGTAGTGAAGATTCGGATTGGAGACCAGGAGTTTGATTTGCGAGCGTCGCTTTTGTCATAGCGGAGAACGACGTAATATTCGATATGGATTGGCTCTCGGAGCAGGGTGCATGCATTGATTGCAACCGTTAGGAAGTTAAGTTGGGTCTGAACACTGATCGGGAGACTACTTCTGCGGGCATGAAGGGGTCAGGTAAGATTATAATGTCAGCCCTTTAGGTGATTAAGGCGGTTCGGTCTGGGGCAGAGCTGTTTGTCACTCTTGTGCAGACTTCGATGCCTAAGCCAAGTCTTGATAATATTCCAGTTGTGTCCGAGTATCCTGATGTGTTCCCAGATGATCTCCCAGGAGCCCCTCCTCAGCGGGAGATTGATTTTACCATTGAGCTGCTACCGGGTGCCAAACCGGTGTCACGCTCTCCATATCAGATAGTGCCGCGAGAGATGGCGGAGTTGAAGGTGCAACTTCAAGAGTTGTTGGAGCAAGGGTATGTGCGTCCAAGTTCATCGCCTTGGAGCGCACCGGTTCTTTTCTTTAAGAAGAAGGATGGGAGCTTGCGACTCTGCATTGACTATCGGGAATTAAACAAGCTTACGGAGAAGAACAAATATCCGATCCCCAGGATTGATGATCTATTTGATCAGTTAGTTGGGTCAACGGTATATTCGAAGTTAGATCTGAAATCCGGTTACTACCAGTTGAGGATAAGGGAGAGAGACATCCCAAAGACAGTATTCAGTACGTAGTTTGGGCATTACGAGTTCACGGTCATGCCATTTGGTTTGACCAATGCGCCATCCGCATTTATGGATCTGATGAACAGGACGTTCAGAGAGTACCTAGATCGTTTCGTGATAGTATTTATCGATGATATCCTGGTGTACTCGCAGTGCGAGGAGGATCACTACAATCATCTACACATGGTGTTGGAGATGTTGAGGAGGAATCAGTTGTATGATAAATTCTCCAAGTGTGAATTCTGGTTATCCTCGATAGCGTTCCTTGGTCATGTTGTCAGTGGAGAATGGATAGTTGTGGATCCGGCGAAGATAGGGGCGATACGGGAGTGGCCTGCTTTGACTACAGTGGCAGAGGTCCGGAGTTTTCTGGGGCTTGCTGGCTACTACAGGCGCTTCGTAGAGAACTTCTCGCGGATAGTGCTACCACTCACGATGTTGACAAGGAAGGATCAGAAGTTTGTGTGGTTTCCGGAGTGCGAACAGGCTTTTGAGGAGTTGAAGAGGCGGTTGAACGCAGCGCCTAATTTATGTTCGCCAAGTGGAACCGAAGTGTTCAAGATCTATAGTGATGCTTCGGGCAGTGGTTTGGGCTGTGTTCTACTACAGTATGGGAGTGTGATAGCCTATGGTTCATGACAATTGAAGGCTCACGAGAGGAATTATCCGGTCCACGACTTAGAGTTAGCGGCCGTGATATTTTCTCTAAAGCTTTGGAGGCACTACCTGTACGGTGTGAAGGTCGATATTAACACCGATCATAAGAGCTTGAAGTACCTGATGGATCAAAAGGATCTGAACATGAGGCAACGGAGGTGGATGGAGTTCTTAGGGGACTACACCTTCAAGATACATTATGTTCCTGGGAAGGAAAATGCAGTGGCGGATGCGTTGAGTCGCAGGACTCCGGCGCAGGCCAACTGGTTATCGGTACATGATGAGAGATTGGTCCATGAGTTGGAGGCTTTGGAGATATCTTGCGTCGATAAGCAGTCTAGTGCTGAGGCGAAACTGTTTTGGACAGAGGTGCAGTGTGACCTAGCTGATAGAGTTCGGCGGATTTTGGTTCAGGACAACAGCATGAAGCGGATCTTGGATGAATCTTTGGATGAATCTTTCTTTGGATGGGTCAAATTCCCAATTTGCGGTTGAGGATGGGTTGCTAAGGAAGGACGGTCGCCTATGCGTTCCTTGTGCGAATAATCTTCGGGAGGAGTTGATGTATGAAGCTCATCATACCAAGTACTTAATCCACCCGGGAAGCACAAAGATGTATAGAGACATGAAGAAATTATTCTGGTGGCCAGGATTGAAGAAGGATGTAGCACTTTATGTGGCCAAGTGCCGAATTTGTGCATTGGTGAAGGCGAATGCCAGAAGCCCGGAGGTTTCTTGAAGTCCCTACCTATCCCGGAATGGAAATTTGACGACATATCTATGGATTTTATGCATGGTTTGCTGAAGTCGCAGAAGGGAAACGACGCCATTTGGGTGGTCGTAGATAGGTTGACAAAGGTGTCGCACTTTATTCCGGTCAGGAAGGAAGATCTGGTGGAAAAGTAAAGCCAAACTCTATGTGGAGAATATTGTACGATTGCATGGTGTGCCCCGCAGTATTGTTAGTAATCGAGATGGACACTTCACGTCGAATGACTGGAGGTTGGTGCATAGTCTGTTGGGTATTAAGCTAAAGTTCAACACAGCCTTTCATCCGCAGACGGATGGCCAAACTGAGAGGGTCAACCGGACGATGGAAGACATGCTGCGCATGTGCGTCCTAGATTTTGAAAGCAATGGAAAGATCACCTGTACATGGTGGAGTTTGCGTATAACAACAGCTTTCAGGCGAGTATTGGAATGACGCCTTTCGAGGCCTTGTACGGGAGAAAGTGTCGCACGTCGTTGTCTTGGTTGGATACGGACGAGTCGAAGCTTTACAAACGTCAAGCAGTGGAAGATGCCACTTCAGTGATACGGACAATTCAAGAACGGTTGAAGATCGCTCAGGACAGACAGTCAAAGTACTATAACGCCAACCATAGGAATGTGGAGTTCAATGTTGACGACTGGGTGTACTTAAAAATTAAGCCGTTCAAGGGTGTCTCGCGGGTTCGACGCTTGAAGAAGTTGAGTCCGAGATACCTTGGACCATTTGAAATCCTGGAGCGTGTTGGTGAGGCAGCGTATAGCTTGAAGCTGTCGGCAGAATTGAGTGGGCTACATGACGTGTTCCACGTGTCGGTGTTGCGTAAGGCGGTGCAAGAGACTTCGTAGATCATTGCGGACAATCAAGTACCGGTTGATTATGAATTAATGTCAAGGGTTAAGCCAGTATGTATTGAAGATGTTGCAGTCAAGCAACTCCGCAACAAGGAAGTCTGAATGGTTAAAGTCCGTTGGGATAATTGCGAACGTGAGGAGCTTTCATGGGAGTGAGAGCAAGCTATGTTGTAGGAATATCCCGAGTTATTCCTCTCAGGGAACTTCTAGTTGTGTACCTTTACTTAATTTTGGGACGAAATTCCTTAAGTGGGGGAGATTTGTAACGCCCCGAAAATTATATTTGAGTTGCTCGCGTAAAAAGGGGATTTTGGTGCCTGTATAGGGGTACACGGCCTAGGACACGGGCATGTCCAAGGCCGTGTCTGGCTGGTGTTTTGGCCGTTTTCATCCCGAGAAGGACACGGCTAGGAACACGGCCTAATGACACGGGCATGTCATTTGACACGGGAGTGTGCCTAACCGTGTCTGTACCCGTGTTCCCAAGAGTCGTGTCGATTGGCATGGCGGTTACTAGTGATACGGCCCCGGGACACAGGCGTGTCTTGATCCGTGCCTGTGTGTAAGCCGATTGAGTTCGATGAAAGGCACTTGACAATGGTCGAGTGACCCTCTGCGCTCGACGATCGACGATATTTGCTCGACGATTGTCGAGTGACACGAGCATGTTCGTACCCATGTCCCTACCCGTGTTTAGTTGGGTCGTGTCCGTTGTCGTGGAGGTTGTATGTGACACGCCCCATTGTCACGGGCGTGTCGAGGACCCGACACGGGCGTGTCAGGTGAGACACGGGCGTGTCTTTGCCCGTGTGTCTTTTCTTCATTCGACGATCGTGCCTCGATCAAGGCACACGGCCTGGAACACGGCCGTGTGCGAGGCCGTGTTTGGCCCAGGTCTGGGGAATTTTGTGCAGATCTGAGCCGTTCATTTTCTTTAATTGAGATCCAATGGCCCAGGTGGTTTCCTTCTCTGTTAAGGCCGGGAATGGGGGAGTTAACTCTTCATTTTCTCCAAGCCATTCTCTTTCCAAGGAGTTAGAAAGAGGAGGAAGACGGAGGAGGATTCCGGCCTCCGGCGGAGCATCGGAGCACCGTTTTGAGATCTGAGAGCGGATCCGTGGAGGAAAGGTCATTGCGAAGACTTCTATTAGTGTAGTTTTTCCATGGCGCAAATGCGTACTACAAGGGTAATGATTCTCTACTTGAGCATGTGAAGCTCTCTTCCTTTTGCATTAGGAAACCAGCTCCCGTGAGTGTGCGGTGAGTGTGTGGTGTTCCTTGGGGTTGATGTGAATAGTCCCCCTTGTGTTGCATATAGAGTCCGGAATCGAAGTACGGGCATAGGCATTGTGTGTGAAGCCTACCCGGACGTGTATTGTCTGGATCGGTGATGTTGCATTTGATATGTTTTGCCGGAGAAGACTCCGTGCTTTGGGTTTTTAGGGTTTCTACGCGGTAGATTGCAACAAGGATCCTTGGGGATTAACTCCAAGGCGCACCCGGAAAACTGAGCGAAAACGTGTTCTGCTAACTTGGCGGTCAGGGAACCAACCTTGAACATAACTTGGTTATGTTATTGTTTGGAAAAGTTTTGGTATCCGAGAGAAGCTTGGCTCGTGCGTACGTCTTAACGTGACTATGTGGTGTGAGCAACGGGCAAGTGGAATTGGACCTAGGCTATGTGGTTCGGTGCGAGAGACCCGAATAGGGGACTGTCCGTTGGCATAGTCGGGAGCCTTAGACGGTGGTCAGAAAGGCTAAATGCTCACGTGGTTGCCATCTTTGGGATGGTGGTGAAGATGCTGAAGTGTCAGGATTCACCGTTAATGTGCCCTGATTGCACGGGGTGTTTGGCCGTGCGAGCCTACACCTGTGGCATAGTATAATGGCGCTTTATTGCTTTACTGGGCTAATGTTATGCAGGGAAAGAGCACCGCCGTCCCGCGTAAGGGGCGGGGTCGTTATAATTTGGTCGGCTTTTGGCTAACCGTTGCTTTGTTTGCCACCGTGCGGTGGAATGTGCTTGCAGGTGCTGCGGAGCCGAGTACCAAATAGCGGGCTGGAGCCCATGTTGCTACGCTGGCCCTAGAAGGCCAAAGCGAATAGTTGTACTTCACTTTTGTCTTGTGTGGCTGGCCTGCAAGCCGATGTATGGAAAACTTTATTTAATTAAGTGAACCTCTGTAAGGCCATAAGGCCAAGTTTCTTTCAGTGTATTATTATTTCATTCCAGTGGTAGTGATTATGGACATTCATGTTATTTGGATACAAGTTTGGGTTCTTTCTAGTTTTAAATGCTTCCGTAGAATGCTCTGTGTAGGACGAGTAGTCTTAATTGGAATGTTTGGATATTCTTCGGTAACCCTTCCGACTGTCTGTGGTATATGGCGTCTGGTTTTAGCTGGACCTTCTGTTATATGCCATGCGATGGATGAGGGTGTTATAATTGGAACCTCCTGGGAAGTCCCCGTGCCTAGACGTCTACCCCTCAGGGTATCAAGGCAGTTCGGTCTGGGGTAGTGCTGTTTGTCACATTAGTGCAGACTTTGATGCCTAAGCCTAATTTGAACAGCATCCAATGTTGTGTCTGAGTATCCCGATGTGTTTCAAGAAGATCTCCCAGGAGCTCCGCCTCAGCGGGAGATAAACTATACTATAGAGCTGGTACCGGGTGCCAAACCGGTGTCACGCTCCCCCTATCGGATAGTGCCAAAAGAGATGGCGGAGTTGAAGGTGCAACTGCAAGAGTTGCTAGAGAAAGGTTATGTGCGTCCAAGATCGTTGCCTTGAAACGCACCAGTTCTCTTTGTTAAGAAGAAAGATGGGAGCTTGCGGCTTTGTATCGACTACCGGTAATTGAACAAGCTTACAGAAATGAATAAGTATCTGATCCCGAGAATAGACGATCTATTTGATCAGTTGGTTGGGTCAACGGTATATTCGAAGTTATATCTTAAGTCTGGTTACTACCAGTTGAGGATAAGGGAGAGCGACATCCCAAAGACAACATTCAGTACGCAGTTTGGGCATTACGAGTTCACGGTCATGCCGTTTGGATGGACCAATGCGCCATCCGTGTTTATGGATATGATGAACAGGACGTTCAGAGGGTACCTGGACCGTTTTGTGATAGTATTTATCGACGATATCCTGGTGTACTCGCAGTATGAAAAGGATCACTACAATCACCTGCACTTGGTGTTGGAGACATTGAGGAGAAACCAGTTGTATGCTAAGTTCTCAAAGTGTGAATTCTGGTTATCCTCGATAGCATTCCTTGGTCATGTTGTTAGTGGAGAAGGGATAGTTGTGGATCCGGTGAAGATAGTGGCGATACGGGAGAGGCCTGCTTTGACTACAGTGGCGGAGGTCCGGAGCTTTCTGGGGCTTGCTGGCTACTACAGGCGCTTCGTAGAGAACTTCTCGCGGATAGCGCTACCACTCACGACTTTGACTAGAAATAATCAGAAGTTTGTGTGGTCTTCGGAGTGCAAACAGGCTTTTGAAGAGTTGAAGAGGCGGTTGACCACAACACCTATTTTATGTTCCCCAAGTGGAACCGAGGGGTTTGAAATCTATAGTGATGCTTCGAGTAGTGGTTTGGGCTGTGTTCTGCTACTACATGGGAGAGTGATAGCCTATGGTTCACGATAATTGAAGGCTCACGAGAGAAATTATCCGGTCCATGACTTGGAGTTAGCAGCTGTGATATTTGCTTTAAAGTTGTGGAGGCACTATCTGTACGGTGTAAAAGTCGATATATACAATGATCATAAGAGATTGAAGTACCTGTTAGATCAAAAGGATCTGAACATGAGGCAGCGGAGGTGGATGAAGTTCCTAGGGGTCTACACCTTCAAGATACATTATGTGCCAGGGAAAGGTAATGTAGTGGCGGATGCGTTGAGTCGTAAGATTCCCACACAAGCCAACTGGTTATCGGTACAAGATGAGAGATTGGTCCGAGAGTTGGAGGCTCTGGAGATATCTTGCGTCGACAAGCAGTCTAGTACTGAGGTGAAACTGTTTTGGACCGAGGTGCAGTGTGACATAGCTGATAGAGTTCGGCGGGCTTTGATTCAGGATAACAGCATGAAGCAGATCTTGGATGAATCATTGGATGGGTCAAATTCCCAGTTTGCTGTTGAGGATGGGTTGCTAAGGAAGGACGGTCGCCTATGTGTCCCTAGTGCGGATAATCTTCGGGAGGAGTTGATGTACGAGGCTCATCATACCAAGTACTCGATCCACCCGGGAAGCACGTAGATGTATAGAAACATGAAGAAATTCTTTTGGTGGCCAGGATTGAAGAAAGATGTAGCACTCTATGTGGTCAAGTGCCAAACTTGTGCCTTGGTTAAGGCAGAGTGTCAGAAGCCCGGAGGTTTCCTAAAGTCCTTGTCTATCCCGGAATGGAAATTTGACGACATATCTATGGATTTGTGCATGGTTTGCCAAAGTCGCAGAAGGGAAACGACGCCATTTGGGTGGTCGTAGATAGGTTGACAAAGGTGTCACACTTCATCCCGATCAGGAAGGAAGATCCAGTGGAAAAGTTAGCCAAACTCTATGTGGAGAATATTGTACGATTGCATGGTGTGCCCCGCAGTATTGTTAGTGATCGAGATAGACGCTGCACGTCGAATGACTGGAGGTTGGTGCATAGTCTGTTGGGTACTAAGCTAAAGTTCAGTACAGGCTTTCACCCGCAGACAGATAGCTAGACCGAGAGGGTCAACCGGACGTTGGAGTACATGCTTCGCATGTGCGTCCTAGATTTTGGAAAGCAGTGGGAAGATCACCTGTACATGGTGGAGTTTGCGTACAACAACAGCTTTTAGGCAAGTATTGGAATGGCGCCTTTCGAAGCCTTGTACGGAAGAAAATGTCGCACGTCGTTGTCTTGGTTGGAGACGGGTGAGTCGAAGCTTTACAAACGTCAGGCGGTGGAAGATGCCACTTCAGTTATACAGACAATTCAGGAACGATTGAAGATCGCTCAGGACAGACAGTCAAAGTACTACAACGCCAAACATAGGAATGTGGAGTTCAATGTTGGCGACTGGGTGTACTTAAAAATTAAGTCGTTCAAGGGTGTCTCGCGGGTTCGACGCTTGAAGAAGTCGAGTCCGAGATATCTTGGACCATTTGAAATCCTGGAGCGTGTTGGCGAGGCGGCTTGTAGATTGAAGCTGTCGGCGGAATTGAGTGGGCTACATGACGTGTTCCACGTGTCGGTGTTGCATAAGGCGGTGCAAGAGCCTTCGCAGATCATTGCGGACAATCAAGTGCCGGTTGATTATGAATTAACGACAACGGTCAAGACAATACTTATTGAAGATGTTGTAGTCAAGCGACTCCGCAACAAGGAAGTCTGAATGGTTAAAGTCCGTGGGGATAATTGCGGACGTGAGGAGCTTTCATGGGAGCAAGAGAAAGCTATATTGGAGGAATATCCCGAGTTATTCCACTCAGGTAACTTCTAGTTTTGTGCCTTTACTTAATTTCGGAACGAAATTCCTTAAGTGGGGGAGATTTATAACGCCCCGAAAATTATATTTGAGTTGGTCGCGTAAAAAGGGGATTTTGGTGCCTGTATAGGGGTACACGGCCTAGGACACAGGCTTTTCCATGGCCGTGTCTGGCTGGTGTATTGGCCGTTTTCATCCCGAGAAGGACACGGCTAGGAACACGGCCTAATGACACGGGCGTGTCATTTGACACGGGCGTGTGCCTAACCGTGTCTGTACCCGTGTTCCCGAAAGCCGATTGAGTTCGACGTAAAGTGTTCGGGAGGAACACGCCAGGCGACACGGGCGTGTCGGGAGGGCGTGTCCTCCTACGTTCGACGATCGACGAAAGGCACTCGATGATTGTCGAGTGACCCTCTGCGTTCGACGATCGACGATTTTTGCTCTACGATTGTCGAGTGATACGGGCGTGTTCATACCCGTATCCCTACCCGTGTTCAGTTGGGTCGTGTCTGTTGCCGTGGCAGTTATATGTGACACGCCCCCTAGTCACGGGCGTGTCGAGGACCCGACACGGGCGTGTCAGGTGAGACACGGACGTGTCTTTGCCTGTGGGTCTTTTTTTCGTTCGACGATCGTGCCTCGATAAAGGCACACGGCATGGAACACGACCGTGTTCGAGGCCGTGTTCGGCCCAGGTCAGGGGATTTTTTGTGCAGATCTGAGCCGTTCATTTTCTTTAATTGAGATCCAATGGCCCAGATGATTTCCTGCTCTGTTAAGGCCGGGAATGGGGGAGTTAACTCTTCATTTTCTCCAAGCCATTCTCTTTCCAAGGAGTTAGAAAGAGGAGGAAGGAGGAGGAGGATTCCGGCCGCTGGCGGAGCATCGGAGCACCGTTTTGAGATCTGAGAGCGGATCCGTGGAGGAAAGGTCATTGCGAAGACTTCTATCCGTGTAGTTTTTTCCATTGAGCAAAAGTGGACTACAAGGGTAATGATTCTCCACTTGAGCATGTGAAGCGCTTCCTTTCTGCATAGGGAATCCCGCTCCCGCGAGTGTGCGGTGAGTGTGTGGTGTTCCTTGGGGTTGATGTGAATAGTCCCCCTTGTGTTGCATATAGATTCCGGAATCGAAGTACGGGATGGATCTGTGATGTTGCATTTGTTATGATTTGCCGGAGAAGACTCCGTGCTTTGGGTTTTCGGATTTCTACGCGGTAGAATGCTGCAGGGATCCTTGGGGATTAACTCCAAGGCGCACCAGGAAAACTGAGCTGAAACGTGTTCTGCTAACTTGGCCGTCAGGGAACCGGCCTTGAACATAACTGGGTTATGTGATTGTTTGGAAAATGTTAGGATCCGAGAGAAGCTTGGCTCGTGTGTACGTCTTAATGTGAACTATGCGGTTGAGCAGTGGGCAAGTGGAATTGGACCTGGGCTATGTGGTTCGGTGCGAGAGACCCAAAAAGGGGACTGGACGTTGGCATAGTCAGGAGCCTTAGACTAGACAGGGTCAGGAAGGCTAAAATGCTCATGTTGTTGCCATCCTGGGGGTGGTGGTGAAGACGCTGAAGTGTCAGGATTCACCGTTAATGTGCCCGGAGTGCACAGGGTGTTTGGCCGTGCCAGCCTACACCTGTGGCGAAGTATGTTTTTATATAATTATTTAGCTGGGCTAATGATACGCAGGGAAGGAGCACCACCGTCCCGAGAAAGGGACAGGGTCGTTATAATTTGGTCGGCTTTAGCTGACCGTTGCCTGTTTTCCACTGTGGGGTGGAATGTTGCTTGCAGGTGCTGCGGAGCCGAGTGCAAAATAGCGGGCTGGAGCCCATGTTGCCGTGCTGGCCCTCGAAGGCCGTAAAGTATATCTGTTTTTATTTTGTCATGTGTGGCCGGCCTGCGAGCCGATGTATGTAAGACACTATTTATTAAGTGAACTACAGTAAGGCCATAAGGCCATGTACCTTTTTAGTGTATTTGGGTTTCATTGCTGTTGTGTGGATGTGGACATTCATGATTATGGATTTAAGATTTGGGTTCTTTCAACTATTTAAAAGCTTCCGCTAGAATGCTCTGTGTAGGACCAGTAGTCTTAATTGGAATGTTTGAATATTCTTATGTAACCCTTCCGACTGTCTGTGGTATATGGCGTCGGGTTCCAGCTGAACCTTCTGTTATATGTCATGTGACGGATGGGGGTGTTACAATTTGTTACAATTTGGCATCAGACTTCTGGTTACGGCCATGCTTAAATGAATTCGTGGGCGAATTCTTTTAAGGGGTTGTGAGCACATGTGTGTGTCGTCGTTATAACATCAAAAAGAACCCATGAATGTCCACTTAGGAATGAAAAATACACTTGTTTTGTGGAATCTGAGTGTTCCAATGATTGCTTTTAGCAATTTGTCTGTCGTCTAATTGTGTGTCTTTGCTACTATAGGCATCTAGGAGAGGTGCTGGTCAATCAGAGCGTCCGCAATCGGTGGAAAGTAGTGCACCGAGGGACGTGCCTACAACACCTCCTTCAGCGGAAAACATCGGGATGGTGGCTGAAGCCGTATTTGTGATGATTAATGCCCAACCTGCATGGCAAATGCTTCATGCACCTCTTGCGAATGAGCAAGAAACGTTTAGGGCGGCAGAGCCGAGAGTGGTGGAGCGTGTAGCAGTTGTTCTGGTAGAGCCGAGGAGAGCTACGGAGAAGCAGTTAAAGTATGTAATGGGATTTAATCCTCTGAGGTTCGATGGGGTTGGAACGCCAGCTCAAGCTGAGGATTGGCTCTCTACGATAAACAGGGTCTTGATAGCCACGTTAACTGAGGAGTGGCAGAACCATAGCGACCTTCCTTTTGACTGGCGAAGCGAGGCTGTGGTGGGACGAGTTGGAGTTTCATCTCTTAGTGGGAAGGAAGCTTGCGGATGTGCCGACGGAGGAATTCTCTAGATTATTCTTGGCCAGATACCTACCCTTTGCTCAGAAGTTGGATATGGAGAATCAGTATCTTGGGTTGACTCAGGGAGACAGAAGCGTGGACGAGTATCTCCATGAGTTCACACGGTTGGGTCGTTATGCTGGTGCTACGTTTATGGAAGAAGAACGGAAGACCAACCGGTTTTATGAGGGTCTACGCGGCGATCTACAGCTACTACTTGTTGGGCCTAAGGCGCGGGGCTTCCTAGCCTTGGTCAATTCGGCCCGGTCATTGGAGAAGGTTGTGAAGAAAGTTCAAGAGAAGAAGGACCCAGGAGAAAAGAAGTCTGATTTCAAGGTGCCAAATACCTAGTCAAGTTTCCGCGGGTGGAACAAGAAACAGAGGACTTCGAACTCAGCCCCTCCGTCTGGTGCGTCGGGGGCAACTACAAGTCGAGTCCCAGGAGCTTGCTACAACTGCGGGAAGACGGGGCATTTTTCTCGTGAGTGTTGGAGCGGACGTGCAAGGTTCGAGAGGAAGCCTGGAGCGACTTATGAGGAGAAAGGGAAGGCGGTGGAGTCAACCGCGTCCCACCATGCTCCAGCCCAGCCTAGAGTTACAACCTTGGCATGCAAGAGGCCATAAAGCAAGCGGACGGGTGATAGAATTTGTGTTGATCTTTGAGTTTCCGGTGAGATCCCTGTTTGATACGGGAGCATCGCATTCCTTCTTGTCCGAAAAATTCATATCGCACATCGGGGTTCCGTCCTCGATGGCGAAAGACAAATTGGATGTGTTGTTGCCCAATGGGTGCTCAATGCGTGCGGATAGGATCTGCGTAGTGAAGATTCGGATTGGAGACCAGGAGTTTGATTTGCGAGCGTCGCTTTTGCCGTTAGCGGAGTACGACATAATATTCGGTATGGATTGGCTCTCGGAGCATGGTGCATGCATTGATTGCAACCGTAAGGAAGTTAAGTTGGGTCTGAACACTGATCGGGAGACTATTGATGAGTTGTAAATATACCTATTTTTATGTACATTACTTAAGTGATTTTCATTTATTTTTCTTATTTTTACTTGTTTTTATTCAATAAAATGCTCAAATTTTTGTAAATATTTTACTAACTTGTTTATTTTATTTTTCAGAAAAAAAATAGAAATCTGCAAAAAAATGCCAAGTCACGCCCGTGACTTATTGGTCACGCCCGTCACCAGGCTGTGATTTGTCAAACCCATGGAATCAGTGAATTTTAAAGAGAAATTTTCGGTCGACGATTTACGATCGACGATTTCAGCTCGACAAATTCCGATCGACGATTTCAGCTCGACTTTCCGTTCGACGATCTTCGACACCTCCGCAACACACCCAAAGTTACGCCCGTGACTTAGGGCATGACTCATCTTCCCGCTTGACGAAATTCTGCTCGACGAAAACTCGCGCTCGACGATATCAACTCGACAATCGTCGACTCTACGCCACTCCTAGCGTCACGCCCGTGACCTAGGGCGTGACACCTCTTCCCGCTCGACGCATTCTGCTCGACGATTTCCGCTCGACAAACTCGCGCTCGACGATTCTCCAGCAGCTCGACGATTTTTCAACTTGACACTTTCCGCTCGATGTTTGTCGAGTGTCGACACCAACCGACACGCCCAGAGTCACGCCGTGACCTGGGGCGTGACTTCCTCCACCTGGCCGACAAGACCCGCGCGACGACTTTTGACGCACCGCGCCCAGATCCACCTCCTCCACACGCCCAATGTCACGCCCGTGACCTGGGGCGTGACCACTGCGTGACCGACATGTGTCCAGCCCGAAGTCCACTTTTCCGTCAAATTGCCAGCCGCATTTTATACAGTGCTGACACGCCCCCCTACACGCCCGTGTCAGAGGGCGTGTCATATGAAATTTTTCTCTATAAATAGCTGTCTTCTGCTTGTAAGCTTGTTCCTTCTTTTGAACCATTTTGTATAGGAGTTATGCTGCTTGGATGAATTCCAAATTCTATGTAAGAGATATTTTCTCCCACTCTCCTTAGCTTTTATTTTTGTTCCTTTGTAACTCGTGTTTTAACTTAATAAAATCTGTTTTTTTTCATCTCTTATTCTGGGTTTGGAATGATTCTTAGCGACACTCTTATGCAATCTTATTCTTATTTCGTTTTAACTTTATTTTCATTCTTTAAAATCTGTGTGCGTGTGTGTATGAGGTTAGAGTTATAGTTTTATGTTTTCATAATTGTTACTAGCTTTGGTTAGTGTTAGAATTTTTCCGTACTCTTCATATCCATCCTTATAAAACTATAAAAATGGTTATAAAAATGGTTTTCGATTTTTTTTAGTTAGTTTGTTTTGTTATTTTGGTAAAACTTTTCGTTATCTTACCCTTTCTTCCACTTTTTAAGTGTTTTTATAGAGATATAATAATCGATTTATCGTTATTTTAATTTTTTAAGCACCTGTATTTTTTCTTTATTTTACAAAACTTTTTGCCCTTTTTATTTTTATTTCTTCTTTTTACGCATTTCTACCGCATTCTAGTGCTAGAAATGTATTTATTTCAATTTTTCGGGCATTTTCATTTTGCGTTTATTTGCAAACTTTTTTGCCCATTTATTTTTATTTCACCATTTTATGCATTTCTACCGCATTCTAGCGGTAGAAATGCAGTTGTTTTCATTTTTAGATAACTTAGTTTTTTTACATTTTTGTACGTGTGCGCATTTATTTCCGCCTACTCATTTAGAGTTAAATGGCGCTTTGCATTTTTTACTTTCTGTAGAGTGCGTGAGTTTGTAATTTTCATTTATTTTCGCCTACTCGCTAGGAGTTAAATGACAGGTCTTTATTTTCCCTACTCATTTGATTAGGATTTGTGTGCGTGTGTTTACTTTATATCGAGAGACTATGTGCGTGAGTTTTACTTTCTGTATTCGTTTTAATTTTTCGAGCATTTTCATTTTGCGTTTATTTGCAAACCTTTTTGCCCGGTTTATTTTTATTTCAGCTTTTTACGCATTTCTACCGCATTCTAGCTGTAGAAATGCAGTCGTTTTAATTTTTTGATAACTTAGTTTTTTTTCAATTTCTATTGTGTGCGCATTTATTTCCGCCTACTCGTTAAGAGTTAAATGCCGCAATGCTTTTATTTCATTTCAGTAGAGTGTGTGGAGTGTGTTTACTTTCCTGTAGTGTGCGTGCGTTTTCATTTATGTCGAGTGTGTGTGTGTGTTTACTTTATGTCGAGATAGTGTGTGCGTGAGTTTTACTTTCTGTAGAGTGCATGCGTGTGAGCATTTATTTAGTCATACTCGTTTGAGTAGGACCCGCTTTCTTTCTCCCGCCCACGCATTTGCGCTGGGACTCACATTTTACCGCTTTCATTTCAGTCCTACTCGTTTGAGTAGGACTTGCAATTTACCGCTTTCTTTCCTGCTTTCATTTTCTTGCTTTCTTAACTGCTTTCTTTATTGCTTTCTTTACTGCTTTTCCTCGCAAGTCGTCCCCATTCGGATGAGTGACTAACTGTTCTTAGCCCTCAGTATCGAAGAGCATTGGGACAAATAAAATAGCTTAAAATAACTAAAGGTCCTTGTTTTCTAATTAATTAAATTTCTTAAGTTTTGCCCGGGGTTAACGACGCGTAGGACCACATATCGATGTGTGCGCCCTATTTCCATTTTCCATACGCTAGCCGAGAGGCTGTGCGTATGGACAGATCACCCCTTGGTAAAGAGAGTTCCGCACTAAACCTCGAGAGAGGAGGCACGCAAACTCTACCGGATTGGGTTCCCCACCCAATAGCGGGGTTCTTAGCGTAATGCGGGCGTTAAGAGTAATCATTCGTCGGACTAACTTTTGGTCGAATAGTCTTAGCGTTCAGGAGAGCGATAGTCCTAGACATAAGTGAGCTCATTATAGTGGAACCTCCACGTCCAAGTCTCCGCCTTAATTAATTAGAAACTTAGGAACTCTTTTTATTAAAAGTATATTTTAGTTCAAATTCTTTTCGGTGCCATCGAGTTAAGCTCTTCATCGGCCCCACCTTCTTGCCTTCTTTTTATGCTTTCATTTTATGTTTTTTGTCTTTTTTATTATATATAAAATATCCCGACAAGATAATTATCTCTAAAATAATAGTCCCCTCCAGGGAAGAGTAGAAATAATCGAACCGACCACGAGAACAATACGACCTCGATATTCCACCCGGAATATCCTGTACTACTCACGATAGGTGCACTTGCCTCCTTTCGTTAAAACTCGATCTAACCCGTTTTATATCCAAATAAATAAATACGCGCGCCCCGTTTTCTAAATAAAACCACTTCTGCTTTACTTAAATAAAACCGCCGGGTCGCCGCGTGACCGTAATTATTTTTTGAGTTTTAACCAATCAAGTTTTTGGCGCCGTTGCTGAGGAGCTTTTCGAGTCGTTATTTTGAAACCTGGAAATTTATTAATTTTACCTATTTATATATATATACTAAAAATTACAAAAAGGGCCCACAAAAATTTTATTACTAATAATAATTAAAAATAATAATAATAATAATAATAATAATAATAATAATAATAACTAAAAAAAACTTACAAAATTATAAAACTAAAAAATATTTTTTGAAAAACCTATAAACCAAACAAAAATTCAAAAACCATAAAACTAAACAATCGAAACATCTCTAAAAAACTAAAAATTTGAAAAAAAAAATAACAAAAACAAAACATCTAAAAAAATGAAAAAAAACTTAAACAAATTTTCATTCTTTTTATGAAAAAACAAAAAACTAAAACACTAAAAAAACCTAAAAATCAAAAACTTAAAAATTAAATAAAATAAAAACTATTGAAAACCTTAAAACTCAAAACTTAACAAAAAAAACTTAAAAACTAAAAAACCCTCAAAACCATAAAAACTAAAAAACCTACCTTAAAAACAACTAAAAAATAAAAAACGTACAAAAAACACAAAAATAAAAGTGTATATATTTTGTCTAATTTATTTTATTTTAACTTGTTTTATTTTGTTTTGTTTCACTTCGGCGTGCTTCCATTCTTGTGCGCGATAGGGGTGCGCATTTCCATCACACTCACGTAGCTAAGGCCTTAGTTACCTTCGACTCCCCCACGCACATGCCCCCCTACCGCCCGCACACTTTTCGCCGAGTTTATATTTTTCCTTTTATTTTTTATCTCTGTTATATTTTTCCTACGTCTTCTCACAATAATGCAGGGTTTCAACCCGGGCCTCCCCGAACTCGTCTTAGGGAAGTTCCTACCCTCTCTTTTTATTTTTGCACATATTATATTTTGTATATTAATTGTTCTGCATACTTCGACTGCAACATTGGGGACAATATTGGGTTTAAGTATGAGGGTGTTTTCCTATTCTGCATTTTTTTTATTCTGTAGTCATCAAAAATACAAAAAAATTGCAAAACTTAAAATCTTAAAAAAAAATTCCTTGTTTTTTATAATAAAAAAACTCAAAAAATCATAAAACATAAAAAATAAAAAAAAAACTTACAAAACATCATGAAAAAATTCAAAAAAAAATTTCTTTTCCTTTGTAAATAGTTGTTGTAAAAATACATCTTTCTCTTTTCCCCCCTTTCTTCTTTAAAAGCTCGCTTTTTAGCATGCCCGCGATGTTCGACTCATCAAACCAACCACTCAAATAAGAGTCTGTTCGCGGGCCACCCTCGAGTTTTTACTTTGTATAATATTTAAAAACAAAAAAATTTCTCTCTTCCCCCCTATCTTCTTTGTAAATAATATTTCTTTCTCTCCACTTTCTTGTAAATAACTTATCTAAAAAAACAAAAAAATCAAAAAAAATTTGAAAATCCCAAAACCCTAAAAAGATAAAAATCAAAAATCCTAAAAAGATGATGAACAAAAATTCAAAAAAGACGATAATCAAAATTCAAAAAAATGATAAAAACTCTAAAAATTCCAAAACATATTTTGTTAAATTATGTAACATAATAAATCGAATATACCATTTCTTAACCCTTTTTGCTTTCCAAAAATCTAGTTTCGAGTTAATTTATATGCGAATTTTACTTATTCTTTGTTTACTGTTCGTTTATTAATTAAAGCTTGATAGATTTAAGTGTCTGGGGTTAAGATTTTAAAAAAAATTTTATGTCTTTTCCTTATAATAGAAAACTTGTTTTTCACCACCACTTCTAATTTTTATAAATAGAAGCTCGTCTTTTATGTTTGAAAATAACAACCATGGATTTCAATTATTGCTACTTCATGCTTTTAGAAACATAGGAACGTTCATTTTAAAAAGGATGCTCTCAAAACTTTTTTTATTAAAATCTAGTTTCCTTTTTGAAAAACATAAACCCCCTCCATTTTTTTTCATGTCTCTTTTGACATGATTACCCTTATTTCACCCCTTAAAAAATCATATGTCAATGGGAATAAGATTTCATTCCGCAAAAATAGGCACCCAATATTTAAAAAGATTATATGTTACGGAGTAATAGGATAAAATTCATTACTTCTACACATATACATTGGGTTAATTTTATTATGAAGTTGAGAAAGAAAAAAAATCATTATGTGTTAGGAAAATAAGATTTCATTTTCCTTAACATTCATCCAAAAAGAGAAAAAATATATGTAGAGGTTCGAGAAAAAATTGTCTCGCCTCTAATTCCAAGCTCTCTTCATAAACCACCAAACCACTTATCCTATTTCAATGATTCTAGAATTAATTCAAAATTTTTTGAGAGCATAATTTTTAAATTGCATTATTTCCTTTTAACTTTTTTAAGCTAAAGTTTTTTATATAATTTCAATCCATCTTTGTTAAACTAACAAAAATAAATTGTTGCTTTCTATTTTATTTTATCTAGAAGTCTTTTTGGAACTCTTCATCTATTTATAAAATTTTCATAATTTATGATTTAACTCTAGTACCCCGGATGTTTAATTTGATCTTACTTTTAATTAATTCAAGTGGTAGCTAAACTTAGGATTTATTTAAATCCTTATAAGTTCATCTCCAACTTTTGCTCTGGAAAAGCAAAAGTTTAAGTATGGGGATATTTGATGAATTGTAAATATACCTATATTTATGTACATTAAATTAGTCGTTTTAGTTTATTTTTGTTATTTTACTTTATTATTCTTTAATAAAATGTTTCTTTTTTGTAAAAATAGTTCTAACTTGTTTTATTTTTGTTTTCTGAAATTTGCAGGAAAAATCCAATAAAACTGCCCAAAACAGTAAGTACACGTCGTGTACTTACTGGTCACGCCCGTGTCAAGGGCGTGACAATCCAATTTCCCGTGATATCAGCTCGACGAATTCAAGCTCGACGATCGTCAACACGCCAGGCCACACGCCCGTGTCAATTTGACACGGGGCGTGACCCAAGCCCGTGTGCATCCCGCTCAATGATCATCGAACCCATTTTCCCGCTTGATGATTTTTCCGTTCGACGATTGTCGACACCAACCGACACGCCCAGCGTCAAGCCGTGACTTGGGGCGTGACCACTCCACCTGGCTGACAAAGACCCGCGCTCGACGATCTTCCTGCTCGATGATCGTCGACCTCGATCTTCCCGCTCGACGATCGTCGAACTCGATCTTCCCACTCGACGATGTTTCTGCTCGACGATTTGTCCTGCTCGACGATTTTTCCTGCTTGACGATCTAACCGCTCGACGATCGTCGAACTCCTCGACATTCGCGCTCGACGATTTTTCCTGTTTGACGATCTTCCCGCTCGACAATCATCGAACTCCTTGACATTCGCGCTCGACGATTTTCAACTCGACAAGACCCGGTGACAGCTCAAAGACCCGCGTCCAGATCTACCTCCCCAACACGCCCAGAGTCACGCTCGTGACCTGGGGCGTGACCAACGCGAGACCGACCCGTGTCCAGCCCGAAGTCCACATTCCCGTCAAATCGACGGCCGCATTTTGTACAGTGCTGACACGCCCCCCCTACACGCCCGTGTCATGGGGCGTGTCACCTGAAATTTTTGCCTATTTAAACCAGCTTGCTGGATGTAATCTCGTTCCCCTTTTGGATCCATTTTGTATAGGGTAAGAACTGCATAGATGATTCCAGGACCTATGTAAGGGATTTTCTCCCCCTCCTTTTTGGTTTTAGCTTTCTAATATCCTTTTTAGATTAATAAAATTTGTAGTTTTCTTCCCTTTCTATGAATTTGGACTTCATCTATGTGCCTTCTCTTTATGCAATCTTATCTTTTCATTTGTTTTTTGTTCCTTTTTTTGGGTGTGTGTGTGTATGAGCATAGTTCTTTACTTTTATGTTTTCATTATTTTGTTTACTTAGCTTAGTTTAGTGTTAGGATTTTTCTGCACTTTCATATCCATCCTTATAAAACTATAAAAATGATTTTTGATTTTTTTTACTTAGCCTTTTTGTTATTTTTGTAAAACTTTTCGTGCTTCTAACTTTTCTTTCACTTTTTAGGCATTTTTATAGCATTATAAGAATGAATAAGTTGTTATTTTGCTTTTTCAAACACTTGCATTTTCACTTTTATAGTCAAAACTTTTTGCTCCTTTTATTTTTTTCATTCTCTTTTTATGCATTTCTACCGTATTCTAGCGGTAGAAATGTATTCGTTTTAATTTTTCGAGCATTTTAATTTTGCGTTTATTTGCAAACCTTTTTGCCCGGTTTATTTTTATTTCAGCTTTTTACGCACTTCTACCGCATTCTAGCGGTAGAAATGCAGTCGTTTAAATTTTTTGATGACTTAGTTTTTTTTTTTAATTTCTGTTGTGTGCGCATTTATTTCCGCCTACTCGTTAAGAGTTAAATGGCGCAATGCTTTTATATGTCGAGTGTGTGTGTGTGTGTTTACTTTATGTTGAGAGAGTGTGTGCGTGAGTTTTTGAAAGAATTGGTTCCTAAACACTTAGAGGGAGGGGGGTGAATAGGTGCAATTCCTTTTAACACTAAGGCAGAATATTTATTCAGATAATCAAATTAATCTACCAGTTCTACAGCTACCACAATCACAGAATTCACAGAAATACACACAGTCACAGATTGCACACAGTTTTATAGTGGTTCCCCAAGGTCTGGGCACATCCACTTTCCCCCTTCCCTATCTAGCAGTGTGCTAGATTCGGCCTAACTTCTTCTCTTCACCTCAGATCTGCAGATCTTACAGCTCAGAATCCAAACAAGGCTCCTACAACTCAGAGTGAGTCCACACTCCTACAGCTCAGGCAATCTGCCCTACCTCAGCCTTCAACAAGGCCTATAACTCAGAGATAACAATCTCCTACAACTCAGGCTCACAGCCCTACCTCAGCCTTCAACAAGGCCTACCACTCAGAGAAAATAATCTCCTACAACTCAGCCTTTATAAAAACAGGCTTACAACTCAGATCCTATAAAGATCCTACAGAAAATAGATTTAAGTTTGTAATATACCACCACCCTAGTAGAGAGAGAAATGATGGATGGTTTCTTAATCAGTTCTTGGAAGAATCTGATGGCAGAGAACAACCACTCTTAGCTTTCTTCAAAGCTTCTTGAATCTGAACTAAGTAGGGTTGAACTCCTTTGAAGTTGATCTTCAATCAGCTTCTTTCTTGAAATTCAGATCTCAATCTGAATCTTTCTTGGCAGACTGGTTCAGAATCTGCACTTGAGAGACTTGTAGATATAAGTCCCTTTCTTCATTTCAATTGATGGAGTTATCTCTCTCCACCTTCTTCTTAGATCTTTTGACGAAAATCTTCTTCTGTTTTTATGTAACTGTATGTGTATACTCTTTCTGTATCCATATATTCTGTTGATGGAGAATGCCTTTATATAGACTTCCTCCATGGTAACCGGCTGATCCGGTTTCTAACAAACTTCTGACAGCTCTGATAGTTGCAGTAGACCGGTTGGTAATGGCAGATGTCAAGTCATCCAGTCACTTATTGAAACTCTGTCTCTGTCAGCAAAGTGTCGAGACTGAACTTCATCATGTGTCGACACAAGTAGACTAAGTGTCGACACAAGCCTTGGTGGTGTCGACACAGCTCCTTTGGTGTTGACACTGCTTCTCGACACAGCTTCTGTAGAATGTATCGATACTAGTTCTGTGGTGTCGACACAGTCACTTCTTTTCTTAACACAAATTGACTTTGTTGAAATTCTGTCATGTGTTGACACAAGTCCTGTGTGTCGACACAGTTGATGTCGACAAAGTCTTCTGTGTGTCGACACTGCCTCTGTGTGTCGACACAGTTGATGTCGACTAAGCTTTCTCTGTGTGTCGACACAGTTGATGTTGACTAAGCTTTCTTTGTGTGTCGATACTGCATCTGTGTGTCGACACAGTTGATGTCGACTAAGCTTTCTCTGTGTGTCGACACTGCCTCTGTGTGTCGATACAGTTTCTTCTGCTGTCGACACAGCCTTTGCAAGTGTCGACATAGCTTTTCTCCAGTGTCGACACAAGCCTTCATAAGTGTCGACACAGCTTCTTCTGGTGTCTACTCATGGACTTAGAAACTTTTTCCTGCATTCTTGCATTTTCTTAACCTGCACATATAAACTCAAAACAACATTAAATACACTTTGATGCATATCATTGAGTAAGGTGAGGCTTCTTCAAATCTGGTACACATTTTCCAATGTACCCAACAATCTCCCCCTATTTGGAGAAGTCATAACCCTTAGTCAATGATATACACCATTCATAACAAACACATATTATGATGTATAAAAATATTATATGACAGAGTAACTTATAAACAAAACATGTACAAAATAACATCATAGAAGAATGATGCAAACATAATGAACATCAATCATTGTTTTGTTTAAACTTGCAAAAGTTTCTTAACAATAGTTTACATAGGTTTTTTTTAACACTAAAGATTACAGTATTGTAAAATCTAGTAAATCTATCCTAAGGCTGCTCAGGCTCCTTGATGACTATTCCTTTGCCTGATTGGATCTTGGCTTGTACTGGAGCATCAGTATCTTCAGCTGGCTTCTTTCCCTTCAGATCCTTCTTCTTTTGTTCTTCAGCTCTTATTCTTTGCCTTTCAAAATAGTGAAAAGGCATTGAGAAATACTTGCTAGGCTCCTGAGCATTAGGAGGTAGCTTCCCATCCTTTGCCTTTCTTCTATATTGCAGAATAACTTCCTGTTTAGCTTAATGCTTTTACCATTCTTGCTTTGTGTACCATTTGCCCCTGTCATGGGTCTTGTCTTTTACAGCTTTCCAGACAGTCAATATAATATTCCTGGAAGTTGGACTCCACTGCTCAAAATCAGGCTTTAACTCAGCCTGTTCTCTGAATCTCTTCTTTGACAGTTGAGCTTCTTGCTCCATATTCACAGCTGCCTCTGACATTTCAACTTTCTCAATGATAACATTTTTATTACCCTCTGGAGGGCTGTACATTGACTGTACTTCTTGGTGAATCATATCAAAGTCTGCTGGAGGGTAAATGACCTGAGCAACTTCAGGTTGATCACCTCCAAAATAAGCAAGTTGTATACCTGACTCAGCTACATTATCATCATCACAGAGGGGTGGATATCCAATGGTGGCTCTGATGCTATTAGATATCCATTTAGCATGATCTGAGCCAGCTTTGACTAACACTCTCTCCCCCTTTATGACTTCTCTTGCAATATGATCCCTGAGGTCATCTTTTTGAAATCTTACCTGTTCATCTAGATAATTTACACCATCCTTATAAAATGGCTTTAACTTCAGTAGCTGAGCAGAAATAATCTTTTGAGATTGCTCAATAGCTGTTTGTACAGCAGCTAGGTCTTCCTGTAATTGCTTGTCAAAATCTGCCTTGGCTTTAGCCCTTGCCTCAGTCTGGGCAGTAGCAATATTCTTTAACTCTGTAACAATCACATTATGTGATTCAGTAAGATTATCATTCATTCGAAGTTGATTCTCTAGGACATAGCCTTGCTTAATAGCAATATCATCAACTTGAGTCTTGATTTTTTCTTGATGTGTTGCTAGGAAAAACACAGCATTGCCTCATTTATGAAAACAATCAGTCATTTCCTTCTTATTCTGATTTACTTCAAATCTTATAGATTTAATATCTTGAGCCAAGGAGAATTGCAGATCTTTATGGGTCTCATCCATATATTTCTCCATGGCTATCCTTTGTTCATCCAATTTTACTTGCAAGAATATCAACAAAGAACTATAATCAGTTACTGGGGCAGGTTGAGGAGTAGTTTGTAAAGCCCTTTTATAGTTTTGGCTCCTTCTTTTAAAAACCATGAGCTTCCTCTTTTTCGCTTGAATTTCTGCTTCATCTTCAGAAGCTGAGGTACAGGCAATATCAACTCTTTCCTTAGGACTGGAGGCAATTCCTGTGCAGTCCTAGGTAGCTCCCCCTGAGTCCCTTGCTCCTCCCCCTCAGGACTTACTTGCACCCCCTCAATGTTAATTGGCTCCCCCTCAATTTCTGCCTTCTCCCCCCTCAAATTAAGTTTCCTCCCCCTCAGTTCTTGCTTGTACTATATCAGGAAACAACTCTTCAAGGGTAAACTCTTGTTGAGTAGGGACTTGAGGCACCATCAACTCAGGAGCATCTGCAGCTGTAGATGTATCCTCCATGATAACATCTTGTGCTTGACTGTTTAGTTGTGTGTTCTGGTCAGCATCAATCAAGGACACAGTTAGTGTGTTAACCTTATTAATGAAAATTGGTTGATTAATTTCTTGGATTAGCTCAAGTATAGCCTGTGTAGCCATTTCACTTTCCAAGTGGGTTGGCTCTTCCTCAAGATGAGGCTCCCCCTGCACCTAAGCACTATCTGCAATTTCTTGTGCAGGAGATTCTTCAGGAATCTCTGGCCTCTCTTCATCAGGCATGTCCTTTGTTAAGACTCTGTCCCATCTGGAGATTATCCTAATATTCATCCTTCTCATATGGTTGATCTTTGAACCAGCAGTATGTTTCATTACTTCTGGAATTATTCCAGCCAAGTATAGACTTGTGATTCTTCCCAGATTTGGCTTCTTAATACTTTCCTTAATCTTTTCAAAGATTACTGCAGACCAATCTGTGTTCAGTCTGTAGATAATCCTGGTCATTAGGCTGAACATATAGGCTGAAATCCTATCATGCCCCCTGGCTTGCAGAGAATGACTTTTCCAACCACTTCTGAAAGGAATTTGCCTTGTAGATTCATCCCTTTTCTATACATTGCAGATCCAATCTTCAAGGTGGGATCCAATCCACACCATTGAAGTGCTTCCCTAGTCTTTGATGAGGGAACTTCTTCTTCTTCTTGTGTTCTTGGGAGTTAAAGAGTTTTCCTTAAGCTCTTCAAAGTAAGTTTAACCTTAGTTCCCCGAACTGTAGATTTGATCTTAAGTCCAGTAGAATCTAAAGTAGCTGCGCAATAGAAATCTAGTATTTCTTTCTTCCAAATCTTTGTAGGTTCAGATACCAGAAATTCCAACCCATTTTCTGCAATTAGGGTTACTACTGCTTTAATTTCGGGTTCCGCATTATCAAAGGGGTTGCGTACCAGCTCATAGCCTTCGTTGACATTATCTTCTATCTTTGGCGCCATTGGGGTTGAGTGAAAATTTGGATTGAGAAGAGAGAAATTGTTGACACAGGGTTTTGGTCTCGAAAAGATGGAGAGTATGTCGACAGAATATGTTGTTGACCTATTTATACCCTTCTAAATCATGAAGGTCAAAAGTCGCGTCAAAATTCTCTAAATTTGTCGACACAGTTGAAATGTGTCGACACAGACTTCTAATGTCTCGACATCAATTCGATTAGTCTTAGTCGAGTTCGACGATCTGAGGTCGACGAATCTGTGCTCGATGATATGTGTCGATTCTGCGCTCGACAAAATCTGCGTGTTTACTCTAAGTGTCGACACCACTTCTGGATGTGTCGACACTACTTCTCTGAAGTGTCGACACCAATTTTCTTGATGTGTCGACATCACTTCCCTGGAATGTCGACACCAACTACTATGTGTCGACACAGACAACTTTTTGTGTCGACACAATTTACTTAACCAAATTTGTTAAACTAATTTATGTTCAACATACCTAATTCAATTTTGAAATTATTGAATTTAGTTTCATCTAAAGGCTTTGTGAACATGTCTGCAATTTGTAAATCAGTGTTAACAAATTTTAAAAAGATATCTTCTTTCTCTACATGATCTCTAAGAAAATGATATCTTATTTCTATATGCTTTGTTCTACTATGAGAAATAGGATTATGAGTAATAGAAATAGCACTAGTAGAATCATATAATAAAGGATTTCTACTTACCTAAATATCATAATCTTCTAACTGATGTTGTATCCACAACAGCTGTGCACATCAACTTCCTACAGCAACATACTCAGACTCAGCTGTGGAAATTGACACACTAGTCTGCTTCTTACAGCTCCATGACACCAGTCTTCCTCCTAGAAATTGACAGGTGCCTGTCGTACTTTTCCTATCTACTTTGCAACCTGTAAAGTCTGCATCTGAATTGCCCATTAGTAAAAAATCTCTATTCCTAGGATACCAAAGGCCTAGATTAGGGGTGCCCTTAAGATATCTCAAAATCCTTTTGACAGCAGTAAGATGAGATTCTTTAGGGCAAGATTGATACCTAGTACAGACACATGTAGCATACATAATATCTGGTCTACTAACATTTAGATAAAGGAGGGAGACAACTATTCCTCTATACAAAGTTTCATCTACAGGTTTCCCTGCATCATCTTTGCTAAGAGATACACTTGTCCCCATAGGAGTTCTTATGGTAGTGGATGACTCCATACCATACTTCTTAATTAACTCCTGGGTGAACTTAGACTGGGATATGGACAAGCTATCATCAGTCTGTCTTACTTGGAGACCCAAGAAGAACTTAAGTTCTCCCATACTGCTCATTTCAAATTTCTCATGCATAAGTTTTGCAAACTTTCTACAAAGGTTACTTTCAGTAGAACCAAATATTATGTCATCAACATATATTTGGACTAGGATGATCTTTCCTTTGGATTCTCTAAGGAATGGAGTCTTGTCTATTTTCCCCCTTGAGAATTTGTTCTCAATGAGGAAATTATACAGGATTTCATACCAAGCCCTTGGAGCTTGTTTTAACCCATACAAAGCTTTCCTAAGTCTATAAACATAATTAGGTTTGAGTGGATCAATAAAACCTGAGGGTTGTTCTACATAGACCTCCTCTTTTAAGTCTCTATTTAAGAATGCAGACTTAACATCCATCTGGAACACTTTGAAGCCTTGATATGCTGCATAGGCTAGAAATGGCCTGATTGCTTCCAACCTTGCCACTAGAGCAAAAGTCTGATCAAAGTCAATTCCCTCTTCCTGCATGTATCCTTTGGCAACTAGTCTTGCCTTATTCTTCACTATGATCCTACTCTCATCAAGCTTGTTTCTATAAATCCACTTTGTCCCTATGACATTGTGGCCCTTTGGTTTTGGAACCAAATCCCAGACCTTGCACCTTCTAAATTGATTTAACTCCTCCTGCATAGCATCAATCCAGTGAGGGTATTGTATAGCTTCTTCAAATCTCTTGGGTTCCACTTGAGATAAGAAGCTAGAGCAAAGACCTATGTTTAAGTTCCTGCTCCTTGTTTGTACTCCTTATCTTGGATCACCAATGATCTGATGTGCAGGATTATCCTTCAACTGTCTAACTACTGGAGGTAATCTACAACAGTTTGACCTTCTACAATCTCTTCATTATGCTGCACCTCATGGTCTTCATTTTCCTCTTGAGTGTCTTGTACTCTCCCTGGACAGTAAATACCATTTTCCACATCTTGCTTTGCAGTTGGATTTTCTCTAATAGTAAGCTGGTCCATCTTCTGCTGTATACCTGGAGAGCTACAAGAACTACTTGGCAACTTACTGTTAATAAGTCTAATTTCATCAAAGATGACATGAACTGACTCTTCTACAACTTGAGTAGCCAAATTGTAGACCCTATGAGCCTTACTATTGTTGATGTACCCAACAAATATCCCATCTTGGGATTTGGCAGCAAACTTAGTTAGGTGAGATTTGTCATTGTTAAGCACATAGCACTTGCAACCAAAGATCCTGAAATATGATAAGTTTGGTTTTCTGCCCTTCATAACCTCATAGGGTGTCTTTTTGTGGCTTTTGGTGATGGAAGCCCTATTAAGCACATGACATGCAATGTTTACTACCTCAGCCCAGAAATTTTCTTGTGAGAGTAGTGTCACTCAATATTATTCTTCCAGCCTCAATCAATGTCTTATTCTTTCTTTCAGTAATGTCATTTTTCTGAGGTGTTCTAGGTGAGGAGAATTCCTGATGAATCCCAAATTCTTCACACAACCTTGTCATACATTCAGATTGGAATTCAGTTCCATGGTCACTTCTGATTTTGACCACTGAACTATCTAATTCATTCTGAATTTGCTTGACAAAACTGTAGAAGACATTTGGGGTTTCAGATTTCTGCCTCAGAAAGAATACCCATGAATATCTAGAATAGTTATCTACCACCACAAAAGTACAGACCTTCCTACCTAGAATATGAACTGGCATAGGTCCAAATAAATCCATATGCAAGAGGTATAAGCACCTCACTGAATCTTTGGTTTCTAGGCTATGAAAGGAGGATCTAGTCTGCTTGCCTTTTTGACAAGCTGAGCATATCCCATCCTTATAGCACTTAACTTGAGGACCATTCCTCACTAAATGTTTACTAAAGAGTTGGCTAATAGTCTTGTAAATCAGATAAGCTAGCCTCTTGTGCCATTTGACACAATGAGAGACTTTCTCATCAGCCACAAGACAGATAGGAGAATTCTTATTCTCACACACAAAATCTAGGCAATACACATTTCTTTTTCTATAGTCAGTCAATATGACTTTTTGATCACTTGACCTTTTGATAAGACACCCATTCTTGACAAATGAAATGTCATATCCTAGATCACTTAGCTGGCTTATGCTTATTAGGTTATGTTTCAAACCCTTTACATAGGCCACTTGGGTGATTGTAATTGAGTTGTTAGAAATGTTACCAAAACCTTTGATGACTCCTTCTTCAGAACCACCAAAGATTACTTTAGGCCCACTCAGCATTGGTGAGTAGTCCTTCAGCAATCCCCTTGTTCCAGTCATGTTCCTGGAACATCCACTGTCCAAGTACCATATAGGGGCATAACAACTTGGACTCACCTGCAACAAAGATTACTTAACCTTAGAACCCAAATAACCTTTGGGTCCTTGGTTCAAGTTAGTCTGAAACCTAACAAATCTGTGTGCAGCTCTTCTAATAGGCAGACTGCTATTCTCCTTGACACTGGTATTGTGCCAACAGTCTAAGGCATAATGGCCTATCTTGCCACAGTACCAGCACTCAAACTTATTATACCTCTTTTTAGGTATAATCTTAGTTGTATTGTTTGCAGCATGTCTTTTGTTTTATGTTGGGGCTTTGCCTTTCTTATTGGACTGTGCGGCCCATGCAGTTCTCTTAAAGTCTATTCTTGTCTTACCCTTTTGTGACACAAAGTCATCTATTAAGGGTGGGATATATTTTGGCTTAGAGAAACTAACCACAATCTCCTTCTCTTTCTGAAGTCTATTTTCCAGATTTTTAATCTGATCATTTTTGAATGTTATTATTCCCATTTGAATAACATTTATGTTCTTCAATTTAGCAATCTCATTCAACTTTTGATCCAACAGCTTCTCTGAATCAGATGCAGCCAACTTAAGAGCTGCAATTTCCTTAGCCTGATGTTTGGCCAGGTTTTTGCTTCTCTTGAGTGCCTGCAGCAAATCCCCATATTCATCTATTAACTGATGAATATCTCCTTCAGATTCAGACTCATCTTCATCTCTTGATGGAGATGCATCTGATTATGACCCAGTGAAGTAATCAGAATCTACAGATACACTTTTTACCAAACTGGGGCCAGGCTGATCCTGACACTGGTCTTCTTCAGACACTGCCATCAATCCTTTGCACTGATGGTCTTCTTGCTCATAGATAGCGTCCAGTAATTGTATGAACTCATCCTCTTCTTTTGTTGCAAACAAACCAATATATGCCTCAGCCTCAGATTTAGATTCTGAAGTTGATTGATCTGTCCAACTTTTCTCTTTCTCAGCAACCAAGGATTTCTCCTTCTTGCTCTTATGCTGAGACTTATTTTTGTTAGCTGACTCCTTCGTTTTGTTTGGACAGTCAGCCACAACATGTCCAGGTTTGTTGCAGCAATAACAAATAATCTTTGATGTATTTGTCTTGCCAGGCTTTGTCCCACTCCTATCCTTCCTTGATGATTTCCTCTTCTGATAATAGTCATCCTTGGACTGAGATGAAGATGGCTTTGATTTCCACTGCTTTTTCTTTAAGAACCTCTGGAACTGCCTTGTGAATGCTGCAAAGTCTTCATCAGAATTACTGCTATCTGTACTGTGGTTATCAGAATTTTCTGAAATCACTTCTGCAACTTTCTTAGGAGATGATGGAGACATTCTTCTATTCTTCCTTGTGGCTTCTACCTTGAAGGCCACTAACTTTTCTCTGTAGTCACCCTTTGTATTTTTCTCTTACTCCTTTATGGCTAACAGCTACATCTCATAAGACAACAATTTTCCAAATAGTGTTGGAGGTGAAATTTCTGCCAGTCTGGCCACTTCCCTTATGGCACAGATCTTTGTATCCCAATACAAGGTCAAAGACATAAGGAATTTGTCATTCAGTTCATATGTACTGAATATTCTTCCATAAGACATTAACTCATTTACAATCCTGTAGAACTTCTTATAACATTCAGTTATACTTTCTGACTTGGCCTGTCTGAAACTCTCATATTCTTGATTAAGCGTAGACTTTCTATCTTGCCTAACCTCTTCAGAACCCTCCATGTAGACAATCAATGTGTCCCACATCTCCTTGGAGGTTTTGCAGTGAATTAGATTCTGGAATGTTGAATCATCAATGTCACTCACTATAATATTATGTGCTCTTTTATCCATTGTAGCCAAGATGATCTCATCCTTAGTCATCTCTAAAAAATCCTTTGGAATTCTTTGATTGGAATCAAGAACAGAAATCTTCATTGGAACATATGGTCCTTCCTGAACTGTTATATAAATTATAGGATCAGATGCCTCCATAAATAATCTGACCCTCTCCTTCCATATTCCAAAAATTTCCTTCCTACAGATGGGCAACTTCATTGAACCAAGTTCTTTATGGTTTTCTCCTGAACCCATTTTCTTAAACTTATTCTGCCTCACAGATCTCACTCAGACTGTTAAGTCTATTTTTAAGGAACCTGGCTCTGATACCACTTGAAAGAATTGGTTCCTAAACACCTAGAGGGGGGGGGGGTGAATAGGTGCAATTCCTTTTAACACTAAGGCAGAATATTTATTCAGATAATCAAATTAATCTACCAGTTCTACAGCTACCACAATCACAGAATTCACAGAAATACACACAGTCACAAATTGCACATAGTTTTATAGTGGTTCCCCAAGGTCTGGGTACATCCACTTTCCCCCTTCACCTGTCTAGCAGTGTGCTAGATTCGGCCTAACTTCTTCTCTTCACCTTAGATCCGCAGATCTTATAGCTCAGAACCCAAACAAGGCTCCTACAACTCAGAGTGACTCCACACTCCTACAGCTCAGGCATTCTGCCCTACCTCAGCCTTCAACAAGGCCAACAACTCAGAGATAACAATCTCCTACAACTCAGGCTCACAGCCCTACCTCAGCCTTCAACAAGGTCTACCGGTCAGATAAAATAATCTCCTACAACTCAGCCTTTATAAAAACAGGCTTACAACTCAGATCCTATAAAGATTCTATAGAAAATAGATTTAAGTTTGTAGTATACCACCACCCTAGTAGAGAGAGAAAGGATGGATGGTTTCTTGATCAGTTCCTGGAAGAATCTGATGGCAGAGAACAACCACTCTTTGCTTTCTTCAAAGCTTCTTGAATCTGAACTCAGTAGGGTTGAACTCCTTTGAAGTTGATCTTTAATCAGCTTCTTTATTGAAAATCAGATCTCAATCTGTATCCTTCTTGGTAGAATGGTTCAGAATCTGCACTTGAGAGACTTGTTGATATAAGTCCCTTTCTTCACTTTAATAGATGGAGCTCTCTCTCTCCAACTTCTTCTTAGATCTTCTGACAAAAATCTTCTTCTATTTTTATATAACTGTATGTGTATACTCTTTCCTGTATCTGTATATTCTGTTGATGGAGAATGCCTTTATATAGACTTCCTCCATGGTAACCGGCTGATCCAGTTTCTAACAAACTTCTAACAGCTCTAACAGTTGCAGTAGACCGGTTGGTAATGGCAGATGTCAAGTCATCCAGTCACTTCTTCAAACTCTGTCTCTGTCAGCAAAGTGTCGAGACTGAACATCATCATGTGTCGACACAAGTAGACAAAGTGTCGACACAAGCCTTGGTGGTGTCGACACAGCTCCTTTGGTGTTGACACTACTTCTCGACACTGCTTCTGTAGAATGTGTCGACACTAGTTCTGTGGTGTCGACACACTCACTTCTTTCCTTCACACAAAATGTCTTTGTTGAAATTCTTCCATGTGTTGACACAAGTCCTGTGTGTCGACACAGTTGATGTCGACAAAGTCTTCTATGTGTCGACACTGCCTCTGTGTGTCGACACAGTTGATGTCGACTAAGCTTTCTCTGTGTGTCGACACTGCCTCTGTGTGTAAACACAGTTGATGTCGACTAAGCTTTCTCTGTGTGTCGACACTGCCTCTGTGTGTCGACACAGTTGATGTTGACTAAGCTTTCTCTGTGTGTCGACACTGCCTCTGTGTGTCGACACAGTTTCTTCTGGTGTCGACACAGCCTTTCCAAGTGTCGACACAATTAACTCCAAGTGTCGAGATAGCTTTTCTCCAGTGTCGACACAAGCCTTCATAAGTGTCGACACAGCTTCTTCTGGTGTCGACTCATGGACTTAGAAACTTTTTCCTGCATTCTTGCATTTTTTTTAACATGCACATATAAACTCAAAACAACATCAAATACACCTTGATGCATATTATTGAGTAAGGTGAGGCTTCTTCAAATCTGGTACACATTTTCCAATGTACCCAACAGTTTTACTTTCTGTAGAGTGCGTGCGTGTGAGCATTTATTTAGTCCTACTCGTTTGAGTAGGACCCGCTTTCTTTATCCCGCCCACACATTTGCGCCGGGACTCGCATTTCACCGCTTTCATTTCAGTCCTACTCGTTTGAGTAGGACTTGCAATTTACTGCTTTCTTTCCTGCTTTCATTTTCTTGCTTTCTTTACTGCTTTCTCTATTGCTTTCTTTACTGCTTTTCCTCGCAAGCCGTCCCCATTCCGATGAGTGGCTAACTTTTCTTAGCCCTCAGTCTCGAAGAGAATTGGGACAACTAAAATAGCTTAAAATAATTAAAGGTCCTTGTTTTCTAATTAATTAAATTTCTTAAGGTTTGCCCGGGGTTAACGACGCGTAGGACCACATATCGATGTGTGGGCCCTATTTCTGTTTTCCATACGCTAGCCGAGAGGCCGTGCATATGGACAGATCACCCCTTAGTAAAGAGAGTTCCGCACTAACCCTCGAGAGAGGAGGCGCGCAAACTCTACCGGATTGGGTTCCCCACCCAATAGCGGGGTTTTAGCTTAATGCGGGCGTTAAGAGGAATCCTTCGTCGGACTAACGTTCGGTCGACTAGTCTTAGCGTTCAGGTGAGCAATAGTCCTAGAGATAAGTGAGCTCATTCTAGGGAACCTCCACGGCCAAGTCTCTGCATTAATTAATTAGAAACTTAGGAGCTCTTTTTATTAAAAGTATATTTTAGTTCAAATTCCTTTTGGTGCCATCGAGCTAAGATCTTCATCGGCTCCACCTTCTTGCTTTCTTTTTATGCTTTCATTTTATATTTTCTGCTTTTTTATTATATATAAAATATCCCGACCAGATAATTATCGGTAAAATAATAGTCTCCTCCAGGGAAGAGTAGAAATAATTGAACCGACCCCGAGAACAATACGACCTCGATATTCCACCCGGAATATCCTGTACTACTCACGATAGGTGCACTTGCCTCCTTTTGTTAAAACTCGATCTAACCCGTTTTATATCCAAATAAATAAATACGCACGCCCCGTTTTCTAAATAAAACCACTTCTGCTTTACTTAAATAAAACTACCGGGCCGCCGCGTGACCGTAATTATTTTTGGAGTTTTAACCAATCAACTACTTTTGCAGGCATGAAGGGGTCGGGTAAGATTTTGATGTCAGCCCTTCAGGTGATTAAGGCGTTTCGGTCTGTGGCAGAGCTGTTTGTCACTCTAGTGCAAACTTCGACGCCTAAGCCAAGTATTGACAGTATTCCAGTTGTGTCTGAGTATCCTGATGTGTTCCCAGATGATCTCCCAGGAGCCCCTCCTCAGCGGGAGATTGATTTTACCATTGAGCTGGTACTGGGTGCCAAACCAGTATCACGCTCTCCATATCAGATAGCGTCGCGAGAGATGGCGGAGTTGAAGGTACAACTTCAAGAGTTGTTGGAGCAAGGGTATGTGCGTCCAAGTTCGTCGCCTTGGAGCGCACCGGTTCTTTTCGTTAAGAAGAAGGATGAGAGCTTGCGACTCTGCATTGACTATCGGGAATTGAACAAGCTTACGGAGAAGAACAAATATCCGATCCCCAGGATTGATGATCTTTGATCAGTTGGTTTGGTCAACGGTATATTCGAAGTTAGATCTGAAATTCGGTTACTACCAGTTGAGGACAAGGGAGAGAGACATCCCAAAGACAGCATTCAGTGCGCGGTTTGGGCATTACGAGTTCACGGTCATGTCGTTTGGTTTGACCAATGCACCATCCGTGTTTATGGATCTGATGAACATGACGTTCAGAGAGTACCTGGATCGTTTCGTGATGGTATTTATCGATGATATCCTGGTGTACTCACAGTGCGAGTAGGATCACTACAATCATCTATACATGGTGTTGGAGACGTTGAGGAGGAATCAGTTGTATGCTAAGTTCTCCAAGTGTGAATTCTGGTTATCCTCGATAGCGTTCCTTGGTCATGTTGTTAGTGGAGAAGGGATAGCTGTGGATCTGACGAAGATAGGGGCGATATGGGAGTGTCCTGCTTTGACTACAGTGGCAGAGGTCCGGAGTTTTCTAAGGGCTTGCTGGCTACTACAGGCGCTTTGTACAGAACTTCTCGCAAATAGCGCTACCACTCATGACGTTGACAAGGAAGGATCAGAAGTTTGTGTGGTCTCCGGAGTGCGAACATGCTTTTGAGGAGTTGAAGAGGCGGTTGACCACAACGCCTATTTTATATTCGCCAAGTGGAACCGAAGGGTTCAAGATCTAGTAGGACATAGCATCGTTATAAAATACCAGAGCAAGTTGCAGCATAAGCAAGTGTATTTTAAGTATGGTCTGAACTTGTTGTGTGGCCTAGTTGTAATCTAGGATTTATGATGAGTCGTTTGTTACTTTTTTAGAAATGCTGGCTAGACGTCCTGCGATGAGGTCGACTCCCCAGTAGGAGAGTGAGTCGTCTGGTGTACATAGAGATGTGGTGATCGAGAGTTTGCGTCAGAGTAACGAGGCTCTGTCGAGATAGTTAGTTGCGATGCAATCACAAATTCAGTCCATTTTGTCTGTCGCCCCTGCACAGCAACCTTTAGTGCAAGATCCTGTCATGGGTCAAGCCATACCCGTTACTCCTGCTCCTCTAGTGCCCCCAGTGACGTTACCACAAGAGATGAATTTTATTTCGCATTTCGCGTAATTGGGGACTCCCACATACGATGGGAGTGCCGACTTTATGGTTTTGGATGATTGGATCATCGCTATCGAGGAGATGTTCTCGTATTCGGGGATTGTAGAAGCCCAAAAGGTGATGATTGCGTCCTACCAGCTAAAAGTCCTGGCAAAGAGCTGGTGGATTCAGGAAAAAGAGAGTCTGAAGGAAGGATGCTCTTGGGAGTCCTTCAAGAAGATGCTTCTTAAGAAGTTTCTACCCTCGGTCGAGCAGGACCGCCTGATAAATAATTTCCTGCATCTGAAGCAGAAACAGCTCACGGTGAGCGAAAATGAGATTGAGTTTAGTAAGTTGAACAGATTTTCTCCTGATATGATAGCTTCAGAGGCGGGAAGAGTGAAGCGCTTTGTCGGAGGACTAAGAAGCGATGTCCAACAGTTAGCATGCGCTTACAGAGCGAAAAGTTACCCTGAGGTAGTGGAAGCTGCTCTAAAAGTTGAGGCGTTTGAAAAGGCCAAGAATGGAGGCACCGTGGCGAGAAAAGAGAAGAGGAAAGTCGATGAGGTTGGAAGATCTGGGGCATCTGGCCCTTCTTTGAAGAAGAAAAGTGTAGAAATATGTACCTTCTTTGGTCGGTCTGGCCACCCTTACGAAAGGTGTTTCAAAAGGACTTCCACTCTGAAGCAGCAGTAGGTGCTCGCCATCCAGGGTGCACCCAAGGGAGATTTGGTGTGCACGTTATGTACAAACAATGGACATGAAGCAGTAGGTCCGGCCGGGGCCCGACGCCGTATGCCACAGACAGACCGAGTGGTTACTTATGGAAACCATCCAACCAATCTCAACGTCCTACACAGAGCATTCTAGCGGAAGCAGTTTATAAAGGTTGTAACAAAGAACCCAGCATACAAGCATGAATGTCCACTAATACAGAATAGGAATGTTATACAAAATACCCAAAACAAGCCTTAAGGCCTTACAAAATGTTTCACTTGAATATTACATGTTTTACAAACCACGGCACGCAGGCCGGTCATACATGAATAAAATAGTAAACACTTCCATTTGGGCCTTCGAGGGCCGGCTTCGCAAAAAGGGCTTTAGCCCGCTATTGACCGCTTGGTCCAGCTGCACCTGCAAGCAACAAACCACCGCACGGTGGCAAAACAAGGCAACGGTCAGCAATGCTGACCAAATTATAACGATCCCGCCCCCAACTCGGGGCGGCGATGCTCCTTCCCTGCATTTCATTAGCATAAGCGAGCAATTTATAACAATAGCCATTTCATCACAGACGTTGGCTCGCACGGCCACACGCCCCGTGCACTCAGGGCACATTCTCGGTGAACTGGTCGATGTTACGTCAATTAAAGCCATTAACATTCCGGACTCACCACCGCCACTTAGACGACCAAACCTATGAGCAATTTGTCTTCCCGGCATGGGTCACGTCAATTTAAGCCATTGACCGCCGAAGACTCCCATCTATGCCAACGGCAAGTGCCACGTAACCTTAGGTCTCTTTAACCCGAATGACATAGATATGGGTACGGTTCCATCTAACCCGTGCTCACGTCGCAATGACAATTTAAGCCATTTGCGCAGGTCAAACTTCTCCCGAGTCCCATTACCATCACAAGTCACATAACCCAGTTATGTTCAAGTTGGCTCTCAGTCCACCAAGTTGGCAAGATCTCGTATCCGCCCAGTTTTCCGGGTGCACCTTTGGGTTAGTCCCCAAGGCTCCCTGCTGCAATCTACCGCGTAGAAAACCCGAAAAACAACCAATAGCACGGAGTCTTCTCCGGCCTTATGCAATGCAACATCACCGATCCAGACCAACATGTCCGGGTAGGCTTCACACATCATGCCTATGTCCGTTGTCGCATACGGATTCTAAACAACGGGGACTTCACATATCTACCCGAAGGAACGCCTCCAACTCTCCGCAAACTCGCGAGAGCGGGATTCCTATGCTAAGAAAGAGAGCTATTCATGCCCAAGATGAGGATCGTTACCCTTGAGTTCCTCTTTGGCGCCATTGAAAAGTAATCGGATGAAAACCACCGCACTAGCGTTGCCTCCGTGGATCCGGAGTCGGCTCGCGATTCGGAGCTCCGAAGCTCCTCCAATGGCGGATCTAGCTCCTTCTTCTTCCCTTAGCTCTCCTCTCTCTCCAAGGATTTAGAAAGAGAACACTTAAGAAAAGTGAGGGTTTTCCAAGTCCATTCACGGGTATATCCCTTCAGGAACATCCCCCAGCCGTTGGATCTCAAAACAAGGAAACGAACGGCTTTGATTCGGGGCTGAAATGCCCAATCTGGACCGAACACGGCCTGGCACATGCCCGTGTCCAGGGCCGTGTGCCGCATTCGCCGTCAAAATCGAATCACCTGGAACCTCACACGGGTATTGAACACGCCCGTGTTCGAGCTGACACGCCCGTGTTCCACCTGACACGGCCGTGTGACCGGCCGTGTACCCCCTGATTTTTCCCCAAAATCAACCCGAGCACTGCACGGGTTCGAGGACACGCCCGTGTCCTTGCCCGTGTCACCTTGACACGCCTGGGCCCCAGGCCGTGTACACGGTCTCGACATTTCATCGCATGAAGATCGACGACTTGATGACACGGCCTTGGACACGGCCGTGTCCGAGGCCGTGTGCCTTGTCTCGATGATCGTCGAGCAAATCTCGACGACTCCCCGGGACGATCGTCGACACGGGTCGACACGCCCTGCGACACGCCCGTGTCGCGGGCCGTATGCCCATTCTCGACGAATCGTCGAGTATATCTCGACGACTTCGCGGCTAAGTGTCGACACAGGTCGACACGCCCTGCGACACGCCCGTATCGCAGACCGTGTGCCCAGTCGCGGCGAATCGTCGAGAGAATCTCGACGACTTCGCGGCTAAGTGTCGACACACGCTTGACACACCCTGGGACATGCCCGTGTCCCAGGCCGTGTGCCTGCTGCCAGAACTCAAACTGGCCCAAAACGTCCCCCCTTTTTCTCCTTTGAGTTTCGGGGCGTTACATGTGGAATATCTCAAATCTGTACCCAACCCTTCTTGAAGACTCTTCCAAAAACGAGACGTGAACCTGGATTCTTGATCTGATATGATACTTACAGGTACTCCATGCAATCTGATAACCTCTTCCAGATACAGCTCGGCTATCTTCCTCATCGGATAATCGATCTTAAATGGTACGAAATGAGCGCTCTTCGTCAATCTATCTACGATTACCCAAACTGAATCATGCCCCTTAGGCGATCTCGGTAAGCCGGTTATGAAATCCATCGAGATACTCTCCCACTTCCACATCGGAATCTCCAAGGGAGTCAGTTTGCCACCAGGCCTCCCATGGTCGGCTTTCACATGCCTGCAAGTGAAACACTGCGAAACAAATCTGGCTATGTCCTTCTTCATCCCGTACCACCAGGCAATTTGTTTTAAATCATGATACATCTTGGTAGACCCTGGATGGTAGGCAACACTAGATCCGTGGGGGTCTCTGCACACCATGTCCCGGATATCTCCAACTGCGGGGATGCAAAACCTGCCACGGTACTTCAAGGTACCCGCATCATCTAAAGAGAAATCTGGTAATTCACCCTTCTCAGCTCGAAGATACAAATGCAGAAGATCGGGATCGTCCTTCTGATGCAGTCTCGTAAGCGTAATCCACGAAGGTTCTGCTACAGCTATGATACTCTGTGAATCACAGCTTCCCACAGAAATGTCCATCAACAGAAACTCTTCCACTAGACGCTCGGCGGAAAGATTAAAAATCTTACATGACTTCCGACTCAGGGCATCAGCCACCAAATTCGCGTTGCCTGGATGATACTGAATTTCAACATCATAGTCGGCCACGTACTCCAACCACCGCCGCTGGCGCAGATTCAATTCTTTCTGAGTAAAGACATACTTCAGACTCTTATGATCTGTGAAAATCTTGCACTGCGCGCCATAAAGCAAATGCCTCCACAATTTCAAAGCATAGATCACAGCTGCAAACTCCAGGTCATGCGTAGGGTAGTTCCTCTCGTGAGTCTTTAGCTGCCTCGACCCGTACGCAATCACCTTTCCGCCCTGCATCAAAACGCAGCCCAGACCGACATGCGACGCATCCACATATATATCATACTCACTACCCTCCGTAGGAAAAGACAAAATTGGAGCCAAACATAGCCTTCTTTTTAGTTCCTCAAAAGCCTTCTCACACTTGTCATCCCATATAAAGGCTACATTCTTCTGCGTCAACTTGGTCAACGGCACGGACAAGGTAGAAAAACCTTCTACAAATCTTCTATAATAACCAGCCAAACCCAAGAAGCTTCTGATCTCTTTGGGGGTAACAGGTCTCTCCCACTCTATAACAGCAGCAATCTTTTTTGGGTCCACCGTTATTCCCTCCTTATTAATCACGTGGCCTAGAAAAGAAACTTGAGGCAACCAAAATTCACATTTGCTCAACTTGGCGTATAGCTTATGGTCTCTCAAAGTCTCCAAGACCAGCCGCAAATGTTGATCATGCTCCTCTGCATCCTTAGAATACACCAAAACATCGTCTATAAAGACAATCACGAACTTATCTAGAAAATCCTTGAAAACTCTGTTCATCAAATCCATAAAAGCTGAGGGTGCATTAGTCAAACCGAATGACATAACCAAAAACTCGAAATGCCCATGACGAGAACGGAACGCCGTCCGCGGAACATCTGACTCCCGAATCCTCAACTGGTGATAGCCCGAACGAAGATATATCATGGAAAACACGGCACTACCACGCAATTGGTCGAACAAATCGTCGATTCGCGGCAAAGGGTACCTGTTCTTAATAGTAACCTTGTTCAGCTCTCTATAGTCAATGCATAACCTCATCGACCCATCCTTCCTTTTAATGAACAACACTGGTGCACCCCAAGGCGAAGAACTCGGCCTTATAAAGCCTTTTCCCAACAACTCGTCCAGCTGAACTCGCAACTCTTCCAGCTCTCGCGGGGCCATTCGGTACGGCGCCTTTACGATAGGACGCGTGCCTGGCTCCAAATCTATGGCAAACTCGACATCTCGATCGGGTAGAAGACCGGGAAGATCGTCAGGAAACACATCAGAGAAGTCACACACCACAGGAATCTCTTCCAAGCGGGGCACACTAACAATCGACCCTACCAGGGAAACCACACCGGCAAAACAGCTAGAAACAAGCAACTTCCGAGCACGCACCGCAGAAATGACTGGAGACTCCTGGAGGGAATACCCATAAACGCTCCCTAGCTGACCGTTATCTTTGACGAAGTCCAAGCGCTTACCCTTGCACTGGATCACAGCATCGTACCTTGACAACCAGTCCATGCCCAAATTAACGTCAAAGTCCTCCAGGTCAATCACCTTCAAATCTGCCTTGGCTAGAAAATCTCCCAACAAAATTGGACAATCGAGGATACCCAGGTCCGTAACCACAGAGTCACCGGAGGGGAACTTAACGCAGAAGGCACCACCAACACGATCTAGGCCCAAACTGAACCGCTCCACGAAGGCTCTAGCCACAAAAGAGTGGGTAGCGCCGGAATCGAAGAGAACGCGCGCCCAGCGGTTCTTTACCTTAAATCGCCCTACGAATTGCACACACATCTAAGACAACAAGCGCTAAAACGAAAAATACAACCATAAAGGGAACGTAACGAAACGACTGGGGAGGAGTCGAACCTGAGATAACCTGGGTCGAGGTCTGCGCTTCATCTGCCGAGAGCACATTCAGCTTTCCTTTTCCTTTATCCACTCGCTGAGGCGGTGGCAGAGCCTGGAGGGGAACTGGCTGCAGAATAGACTGGGTCTGAGGGCACCTTGTCTTGAGATGACCCTTCTGGCCGCACTGAAAACAGACATTATCTTTTAGCCAACAACGGGCAGCCTCATGCCCCTTCCTTCCACACAAGGCACACACCAAGTCTCCCCTGGAAGTACCCTGAATCGCGTGCACCTGTTCCTTCTTCTGCGCTCCCAATCTTTTGAAACACTTCTCAAAGGGGTGGCCTGGCCGGCCACAAAAGCTACAAATCTCTTTGACCTTCTTTCTTGCGACAACATCAGGTTCCTGAGGGCTCTTCCCTCCACCGGACTTCCGCTTATCCTTCCTTAACTGCTGGCCTCTATTCTTGGCATTCTCAATGGCCTCAACTCTCAAAGCAGCTTCAACCGCGCTGGCATAACTGACCGCTCCATAGGCATTCGCTAACTGCTGAATGTCACTTCTTAGTCCACCCAGAAATCGCTTAACTCGGTCTGCCTCAACACTCACCAGACCCGGAGCAAAACGACTCAACTTACTAAACTCAATCTCATACTCACTAACCGTGAGTTTCCACTGCTTTAAATGAAGAAAGTCATTCATTAGCCGGTCCCGTTCGACTGAAGGCAGAAACTTACTTAACAACATCACCTTAAATGACTCCCAAGTACAACCTGCCACTAAGCTCTCTTTCTCCCTCAGCCACCAGTTCTTTGCCAAGCCCTTGAGCTGGTAAGCAGCGAGCATCACTCTCTGATCGTCCGTAATCCCTGAGTACGAGAACATCTCCTCAATGGAAATCAGCCAATCATCCAGAATCATGAAATCTGCCTGCCCATCATAGGTAGGGGGTCTCAGCCGCTGAAACTGGGATATGAACGCCATCTCCGGGGGCACCACAACCAAAGGCACGGGAGGAGCAGGAGGGGTAGGAACAGCTACCCCCTCGGCGGGGTTCTGAGCACTCGGGGTCTGTCCCGCCACCACTGCTACAAGGGACTGAATCTGAGCCTGCATAGCCACTACCTGCCTCGATAACTCCTCATTACTCTGCCGCAAGCTTTCTACCAACGCATCGCTCTGCGCTCCAGACATCTCACCCTCGGATTGGGGGGTCGATCTCGTCACAGGACGTCTCGCCATCCTAAAATCGCACAAGCTTTAGACAAATCCTAGCCCATCAACTAGAACGAAACTACCCGGTATGGACAAACACACTTAAATATGAACTTCAACTGCAAAACTTGCTCTAGGAGTTGTTTTTACCATGATGATGTTATGCTTATCCTAAGATGGTTCACCACCATCATACTGACTCATGTGCCTAAACCATGAATGCATGCATTTGTATTCTTTTTTACTCAAAACCATGTGTGTACATATGTCATCTTGCAAATCTTTAGCTTGGCATGTTGTGCTTATGAAATTTTATGCTATGCATGATGTGCTATGCATTCTAAAAAGGCCTTAGTGCATGACATGGGCGGCGTACACATGAAAATGTTATGCATCCCATACTACATAACATTCCCATGTAACGAAAAAGAAAACGTGCTAGCCGCATTCATGTGGTGAGGTTATGCATCCCATACTACATAACCCTCACATGTTGCCTCCTATGGTGGATCCATATACAAACACATATTATGCATCCCATACTACATAATATGCCATGTATACTTCTTCATGCTCATGAGTGTAGTGTTCGTGCTTCGGCCAAGACGTGCTGATGACATATCGGTGTGTGAACGGTATGATGCTAAACACTAATGCAGACAAGGGAAAGGTTGCCCAACCGTTTGTCAAGTAACCTCCCTCTGATACCAACTGTCACAACCCGCATTTTCTCATCGGTAAAAATCGTATCAGAGTAAGAGAAAACACGCGCCGTGATGCCACGTCGTGCAGGGGATAACTGCACACGCTCAAGCAAAACTCCAGACGTTAGATTTTAAGGAAAATTGTTAATTAAGTATAAAAGAAAATCAGGTATGTTGAATGGCCGTATCCCTCGGCCCGGTGGATCAGCTAGTCCACTGTTAAAACTATATTTATACGCAGTAGAAAATACTTTGGTTCAATTAAATTGATGCCCTAAATGAGCATAAGTGTCCCCGGGGGACGACTTATGCGTGCACGACCCTAAGGTGAATATAGTAGGTATAAAAAGATAGTGTTTTACGCTGAGGAAAAATAGTGTCTTTGATTTAGAAACATGTTATGCACGGGGTACATATAATAATGCTTTTAGGTTTTAGAATATCTAACATGCCACCTAGCATAAATCCTTCCCAGAAGCAAGTAACCAACCACAAATAGGCAAAAACAGCAGTTTTAATTCATATTCAGCATCACAAGAAGCCACCAGTGGGCGCCAACAACCTGACACGAACCCACTGGCGAGTATGTATGTCTATATAGAAGAGTAAAGAACTACCTCTCAACAAACGGGGATCAGCAATCTCAGCTACCCTAGAGGCCACCAACAAGCCCCTCCAAGAGACCTAACCGCTGAACTGGCTACAACCTGGACCTGAGGCATTCAAGAAAGGAACACCTCAGCAAGGGAACAATCAAAAAAAGTAATTAGAGCAATAGATTAAGGAGTAAATAAGATGAGGGGTTTACCAACCCGGTAACAAACTGCTATAAGCAAAAGAAAAAGGAGAATGGCAGTAAGAAAAAAGTACTGTCTACAACACCGCAGAGCACACCAAGTGCGAGCATTAAAACCAACATGCCCTACCAAGAGAGCCTGCAACAGCATCAAGACATAAACAAATGCCAAAAGAAAGGAAAGCATAAACAGGAAAGGGACTAACAGTCCTAACACGTTGGTAAGTGGTAGTGGTCAAAACATGGGTCTGAATGCATAACCAAATCAGACCCAAAAAGAGCTAAGGGGTCATACAGTGGCAGCTTTAGGGTCCCACACACACCAACCCAAACCGGGGCAAAAAGGCGGTGGCCACAACTCTCCATATAAAACCACCCCTCCAGAGGCCACCAAAACTCCACCACCTGCCACGACCCAAGAGTCGGCATGCAGAAATCAGCCGAGCACCCAATGTTCCCCTCCTAGGGAAAAGTCCCACTAACAGTCCTAGGAAACACACGAACCCAAGGCAAAAACGTCGGGTCCAACCGACGCGGCCTTGCACGCCTAACCAAAACCAACACCGAGTCTCCCTGACCCCAAAACAAGGGCATCACCCAGTGTCGACACGATGTGTCGACACCACGACAAGCCGGTGTCGACACAAGGTGTCGACACTGCCGCTGCGGGTGTCGACACCACTGCGGCCGGTGTCGACACAAGGTGTCGACACTGCCGCTGCGGGTGTCGACACCAAGTGTCGACACCACTGCGGCCGGTGTCGACACAAGGTGTCGACACTGCCGCTGCGGGTGTCGACACCAAGTGTCGACACCACTGCGGCCGGTGTCGACACAAGGTTTCGACACTGCCGCTGCGGGTGTCGACACCAAGTGTCGACACCACTGCGGCCGGTGTCGACACAAGGTGTCGACACTGCCGCTGCGGGTGTCGACACCAAGTGTCGACACCACTGCGGCTGGTGTCGACACAAGGTGTCGACACTGCCGCTGTGGGTGTCGACACCAAGTGTCGACACCCTGACTGGCAGGTGTCGACACCAAGGTGTCGACACCCCGACTGGCCGGTGTCGACACCACGGTGTCAACACCCCGACTGGCTGGTGTCGACACTAAGGTGTCGACAACCTGACTGGCCGGTGTCGACACCAAGGTGTCGACACCCTGACTGGCCGGTGTCGACACCACGGTGTCGACACCCCGACTAGCTGGTGTCGACACCACGGTGTCGACACCCCGACTGGCTGGTGTCGACACCACGGTGTCGACACCCCGACTGGCTTCAGGCGCCAGAACCAGCACACAACCAGAAGCGAGGACGAGGATACTCTCTCTCTCTAGAGTACAACATCCACCGGCAATGGCAGCTACTCGTCCTAAACCGAACCAAAACTGTCCCTAATAGACACAATCCCTCGGAAAATTGACATTTGACTGGAACTATCTACACTATCCACAGTATGATCGGGAACAAACCCTAGCTTACACCTAAGATTTAAACAAGAAAGAGATAGAAATTAGCTCAAAAGAAAGACAAGAATCAGCTTTGGCAAGGATGAGGGGTCATCACTTGCCTCAATACCAGGAACTCGGTCGGCGGCCTCCCCCGCTCACGGATCTGGCCGCAGAGCAGCAAGCTGAGGAACAAAAATAAAGCAGATCCCGGCGAGGGTAGCCCCGATCCACTCTCGAAATCGGATTCCGACCGCTAAATCTCCAGGAATCGGCATCCGAAGGCTAGGGTAGGCCGTCGGTTCTCTACCTCACGCACAGGCAGTGGCTTCAATCAAGCAGAGACACAGGAAAAGGAGAAAAGGAACCCAGCTCTAGTTCTAACCCAAGACTATATATAACAGATTTAATAATAAACAATCAACATAATAATTACTATTTACACCCAATATCAAAACAACCTGAAACCCGAAACTTCTCGGAAAAAGACGAAATTTACGTCGCAGCTAAAAACCCATGCTACGAACGCAAATACGAAGTCAAAATTAGCATTCGACGAACAAAACCCGGGATAACACCTCCCGAAGCCAAAACACAAGCATTCCCTAAGAGGCCCAGCCGAGTCATCAAACAGACTCCGGCTAGCTGGGGAATCTTGCTAACAGGCTACAAACAGGCTACACAGGAACCCTAAGAGCTAAAACCACGCTCTACAACGGCAAAAAGCCGGAAATACGCCATCGTAACGCCAGCCAAAGATCAAACAAAACACAGAAAAAACGGGGGCGTTACAGGTATGGTTTAAATTTATAGCAAGTCAATTTTTAAATACTTGTTATGCTCGTGTACCTTACCACTGCTTGTTTAGGATTTGTTTTGATTTGTGATAATCCGGCGAGAGCACTCTTTGATATGGGAGCTTTGCACTCCTTTTTGTCCGAAGGATTCATATCGCACATCGGAGTACCTTCTTCGATGGCGAAGGACAAACAAGATGTGTTGTCGCTGAATGGGTATTTGATGTGCGCGGAGAGAATCTATGGCGTTAAGATTCGTATTGGGAGTCAGGAGTTCCATTTGCTAGCGTCGTTACTGTCGCTGGTGGAGTTCGACGTAATATTTGGCATGGACTGGCTCTCGAAACAGCAAGCTTATATTGATTGAGGTCGCAAGGAAGTCAAGTTGGGAATAGGTCGTGAGACGACTTTCACGGGCTTGAAAGGGTCGAGCAAGACTTTGATGTCTGCTCTTCAGGTCGTGAATGCGGTTCGTGCTAGTGCAGAGCTGTTCTTTATGCTAGTGGAGGTTGCAAAGCCTAAGCCTACGTTGGACCATATTTCAGTGGTATCCGAGTACCCTGCTGTATTCCCGGGGAACTTCCTGGAGCCCCGCCTCAACGGGAGATTGATTTCATGATTGAGCTAGTGCTAGGTGCGAAACCTGTGTCATGCTCTTCGTATCGGCTAGCGCCTAAGGAAATGGCGGAGCTGAAGGTTCAATTGTAAGAGTTGTTGGAGCAGGGGTATGTGCATCCAAGTTCGTCGCCTTGGAGCGCACTGGTCCTTTTTGTTAAGAATAAGGACGGAAGCTTGAGACTTTGTATTGATTATCAGGAGTTGAACAAGCTAACAGAGAAGAACAAGTACCCGATCCCGAGGATTGATGATCTGTTCGATCAGTTAGTCGGGTCGACGGTGTACTCAAAGTTGGATCTCAATTCCGGGTATTATCAGATGAGGATAAGGGAGAGTGATATTCCCAAAACATCTTTTAGTATGAGATATGGGCATTACGAGTTTACGGTCATGTCGTTTGGGCTGACGAATGCACCGTCGGTGTTCATGGAATTGATGAACAGGACTTTCAGGGAGTACCTAGACCACTTTGTGATCGTCTTCATTGACGACATATTGGTGTACTCAAAAAGTGAGGAGGATCACTTTAAGCATCTACATTTGGTATTAGAGACGCTGAGGAGGAATCAATTGTATGCCAAGTTCTCCAAATGCGAGTTTTGGTTGTCCTCACTAGCGTTCCTCAGTCACATAGTCAGTGAAGAGTGCATTGCGGTGGATCCAAAGAAGATTGTTGTGATACGAGAGTGGCCTTGCTTTCAACGGTAGAGGAAGTCCGGAGCTTTCTTGGGATTGTCCGCTATTACAGGCGCTTCGTGGAGAACTTCTTGCGGATAGCGTCGTTACCCCTCACTACTTTGACGAGGAAGGAGCAGAAGTTCATTTGGATGCCAGAGTGCGCACGACCTTTTGAGGAGTTGAAGAGTCGGTTGACCACGGCACCTGTGTTGGGTTCGCTGAGTGGGACCGAAGGTTTTGAGATCTATAGCGATGATTCGAGCAGTGGCTTGGGTTGTGTGATACTGCAGCACAGAAGTGTGATATCATATGGTGATAGTACTTTTGTAGTTAAATTTATTATTGTATTTTCTAGTCTTTAAAGCACAAATCATGTCTTGCAAGTGCTTATGTTGACCCCCTTTTGTAAGTATTATTATCACTAATGCATTTTCTGCTTTTTGCAGGTTTGCACGGCTCTCAGTAAAATTTTGCTGTGACAAGCCCCAAGGTCACGCCCTACCAGGGCATGTACCTTGGGCATGTAGCCTAGAGGAATGAAGCAACAGGTCCGAAAATGCAGTTCTTGGAAACTCAGTGAACACACCCTATATCATGCTCGTGTCATGCCCGACACGGGCGTGTTCAAGAGGCGTGTCCCCAGATCCTGATAAATCGCCGCAGCACACTATTTTTCCTGCTCCACCGTCACGCCGAATGTGTCACGCCCTACGAACACGCCCTGGTAGGGCGTGACATATAGGAATGTAACTCAACTACGACGCCTGTCACCTCCAGCAGTCAATTTCAGCCCAAAAAGTCACACTGAATATGTTACGCCCCAGGTACATGCCCGACCCGGGCGTGTCAGGGGGGCGTGGCCCAGGCCAAAAAAATTCTATAAATTGAGCCCTTCTCCTAGGCTTCAGGAGGCATCTTTGGAGTGAGAGGGGAGGTTCTGCCCCTTAGTTTTCTTGTATTCTTCTTGCAATTTTCCATGTTTCTCCTCTCTTTCCTCATTTCAAGCTTTGTAATCTAGCTTAGCTTACTCCTATTTTGTATTAGTTGTTGTAACTGCTTAGTAGCTAAAGGGCAAATGTTCGCATAGATTTTCATTTCAGCACCTGTAATCTTTTATTTTCAAGTTGTCGTTATCTTTCAGTGTAAATAAAAAGTTTGTCGTTTTCCTTGTTTTCTTAACGCATTTCTACTCATCTCTCTTTCTCCACTTCACCATGAGTATCTAATCCTCCTTGTACTCGATCTTGATGATCTGAGGTTCGAGTTGATTAAGTTATGATGCTTTAGTTTTCTTTTTCTTTGTAAGGCTTATACCTTGATTTACTCTTGATTTACCTTTGCTTGGAAATATATCATCGATATATATTTTCCCTCATTAGCTTTCATTCTTGGCTAGCCGAGAGGCCGGTAGGTTGAAGTGAGCACTCAAGAGTAAATGGAGTTGTACGCACCCCTCGAGAGGTAGACGTCCCAATCTCCTGGATTGTAGTAAAATCCAATAGTGGGGTTCACAGCATAAAGTGAGCTTTAGGTCTCCGATTTGGACGAGAGTTTGATCGGACCTTCCTAAACTCAGGTAGGCACGGCTTCGAGAGAAGCATGTTCATGCTTATGGAACCTCCACGATCAAGGTTTTCACTTTATAAAGTTAGGGTTTATTATCGCATTTCTTAATCAACTTTACCCGAGGTGATTCTCGATCGAGTGCTCTTTATCATCATCTTAACCCCTCATTGTAATTATTTTAATAGCTCTCTGTTTAACCGCAAGCTTTTCTCTTTTTAGCGTAATACTTCTCTTCTTAATCGCATTTTAGCATTCTCTTAAACCCAAAATCAATCTTCGATAAGATAATAATTTTCGTGTGAGTAAGATTATTCGATCGTTCCCGGATTTTAATACGACACTTGTGTCCCCTAGTTGCATTTCGATAGGTATACTTGCCTCGTTGGATTGCTAGTTCGGTTTATTTTCTCCTTGCGAATATAATCACACCATATGGCTCGAGACGGCTAAAAGTGCACGAGAGGAATTATCCGGTCCATGACTTGGAGTTAGCGGCCGTGATTTTGGCCATGAAGCTGTGGAGGCACTACTTGTATGGAGTGAAGGTCGATATCTATACCGACCATAAGAGCCTGAAATACTTGTTGGATCAGAAAGATCTAAACATACGACATAGTAGATGAATGGAGTTCTTGGGGGACTACACGTTCAAGATCCATTATGTTGAAGCCAAAATCTAACTTCAACAAGAGTTTGAAAAATAAGGGTGTAGCCAACACCTACTCGTCCCAAGCTCTGACCTCCGACTGGTCGTGAAGGACTAGAAACTGACATAGGGCCTCAGCAGGGAGGTCCCACTGCTTACCCGGAAGATGTCTGAGAGCTTCCCCTCCAAAGCCAAAAGCCGGGCTCGGAGCTCCTCAGAAAGTACAGAAAAAATGCCTCTTAAGTCCCGGAAAAGATATCTGTATGTGTGTTTATCTGTGTCTGAAGAACCCCTCTGGGTCTATTTAAGGTTTTCTGAGTTGGATCTGTAAATATCCATACTGGGATGACCTGAAAATACCAGAATACCCCTGGTTGGGTCTACCAACAGCCAAACTCCGCTGTTCTGGGGAGTTATAAGCTGACCAAAAGGGGCAGAAGGGTAAAATTACACGGGGTAGAAGAGTAAAAACCCCCTTGGCTATAGAAATATGTAAAAGGCCCTCTCTCTATATGATGAGTGGGAAAACACTATCGGCGAGATGAACCTGCCTCCCATCTCACCAACCTTATATGCCGTGAGTCCTTCTCGCGGCCAAAGGCCCTCTCGCGCCCCTAGGAGGGGCGTCTCGCCTACTGCAGGGACATCTTATCTTGTCAACTGCGAGTGGACCACATGGTCCCACTCTCCCATCAATTACACTGGCCATGCCTCGTCTATTTCGCACTTTTGAGGTCCTCTCGCGAGCCCGAGGTTGTACACAATTCCCGCTCTTTTCGAGATTTATTCTAAGCTCGGAAAGAACATCCAACCGAGGCTCGCAATCAATATGTATTTATTAACATATTTATGAGAGAATCTTCTGAGTCCCCCCATCAAAACATATAAATATGGGATTCCTATCCCGAATAGAGGCTGCCCCTATGCACACCTCCTCCTTCCTTGCAGCACTGTTTATCATGTCTCACAGCCAGAGCTTTCTCGAGCGCCTTGACAAAGTTCGCCGACAGAACAAGGCCGTCGTCGCCGCTTATACCTCAACCTTGGTTCGCCCCCTACCTTCTTTACCACCCTCTCCATCTCGACGGAAGGGGGAAAAAATGGGTGGCCCTTCCTCTGTCGAGGATCCGTCTCGCGCAGTCCGGGAGACCTGCCCCACTGCTCCTCCAGCATCTCCCAAAGAGAAAGAGGTGAGCTCTCGCTTCTATCTCTATTCTTCAATATTTGTATCTGCTTTCTTAATGGTTTCTCTTCAGGGAGCTCCCGCGACTATACATCTACTAGAAAGCCCGCGAGATGACTCCGCCGCCCATCATGAAGATTCCAAGTCGCAACCACCTTCCACTCCTCCAACTACTCCCAGCGAGAGGAGGAATGAACCTTCCTAGGTTGTCGGGACCTCCCGTCCCCTTGGTGAGGAATCTTCCCTCTCGCTTCTATGTCCCACTCGCTATTCCCACACACTCTTGTGGGAGGCTCTCTCACCCTATTCCTTCACTCCTTCCGCAAGAGCCCAGACCGACTCGCCTGCTGAGGAGCACCATTGGCAACCTTTCGTCCTGCCTCTTCCTCCTCTTGATGGGATTGAAGATTTTCTTGGCGACCCTGCGAACCCGGCGGAAATGAGGCGCAAGACTGCCGAGCTATTCCAAAAACAGGCGCGCATCATCCACTCGCTGGCGCTGGATAAGCAGGCGGCGGATAGGCGCATCGAATGGCTAGAGAGCGAGTGTGCTCGCCTATCTTCTGAGACTAGTGCCGAGTTAGATGTTGATGGAACCGACCCTGACACCATTATTAATGAGACTGACATGCAGCTCTCTCTCGCACGTCGTGGGCTTGAGTCCATTCGCGCCTTCCACTCGCGTAGTAGACCTCCCTGCACGGGAGCTTGCGGTGGCCGCTGGCAATGGCACCCGTACTGAAGGTCGTCAGTCTCGCCCTTTTTCTTCTATTTTCTCTGAATGATGTAATAATAACTAAATAATGCTGTTCATTGCCGTCTCGCCGGTATTTGTCGGAACTTGTTGAAGCCAAAATGATGGATGGTGTTTTTGATTTATTCATTACTACTGTTTTAACTTTATTTTTCTTTTAATTCCCTTATTTAATCACCTCGTGATTCTAACGGGTCGCGCCGATCGAGGATCAGGAGAGAGAGAGAGAGAGAGAGAGAGAGAGCCTACCGTCTACTGTTCCCCTTCCCCAGTACTTTTTTCCGCCTACCAATCATTTCATCATACTTGCTATAAATACACCCGGCCCTGGATCAAAAGGATACCCGCATTCTTCACTCATGCTGCACCAAAACTCTTGCCCCTCTGTTTCTTTCGTTTCGTCGAACCTTCTCGCCATTTACCCTCTCGATCATCTCGCCCATTCTTTCTTACTCTTCCTCTTTCTCTCCGTCTCACCGAAAGCCGTATCGCCAAAACCGTCTCGCAAACACCATCTCGCCAAGGATGGGAAAGAAGAGAATTGAGGAAGGCGAGGGGCACATCCGCTACGGGAAGCGGTTCACTGACCATGACTTCCCGCTCGGTAGGCTCCCTGAAGAAGATTACTGCGGATTCGTCCGCGAGTACCTGAGGGAAGGGATCGAGTTGCGTCCCACAAAAATCGGCGAGTGCATCAACACCTACTACCCTAGAGAGCTCGCTTTCCCCGTCTTGCACTTTGAGGCGGGCTTGAGGCTGCCTCTATGGCCTGAGGTAACACAAGTGTTTAAATACTTCGGCGTCGTCCCAGCGCAGTTCAACCTGAATGTTATTTCGGTGTTGATCGCCTTTGACTGCTATTTGCGCTGGGAGCGCATCGAGTTCTGCTTGACTGTCTTCCGCAAGCTCTTTATCTACCACGCCAACACTGATGGCGTCTCGTACTTCACCGGCCAAGGGCTCAAGGTGTACGAGTTGCCCAACAAAAATCACCACTGGCTCACGCAGTTCGTCTTCATCCGTGGCGACCGTGCTGACTTTGGTGGCATCCCGCTCGCGCCGGTGTCTCCTACAGAAAGTTTCTATGCCACTCCACAGGTCAGCGACCCAGAGAAGATGTTGTATGAATATTTCGTCGGCAAGAACTTCGAGGTCAACTTCTTGCCGCGTGGCCTTGATTCGCTTCCTCCAGTGCTCCTTGGTGAAGGTACTCTCGCTCTCTTGTCTCGCACTTCGCTCTTTCCTTCTCACCATCTTATCACTTTCTTGTTTTCCAGGGGAGCTAGTAGTCCCAATCCACCCTCCATATAAAAGCAACATCCACCCTTCCAAGGCCCTCGATCTTGCCAATGCAACAGCTGAGGTGGCGAGAGAGTCCCTGACTCCTACCCCTCTCAAGAGGGCTCCAGGAGACATGGCGCCCTCTCGCTCCAGCCCTCCAAAGAGAATGAAGAAGGTTGTGGTGGTCTCCAAGGGGAAGAAGATGATCCCGAAGGAGAAGGAGATATCGGGGTCTTTGAGCCCCATCTCTGTAGGGTCTCAATCGCCCTGCTCGCCTCCTCGACAGGACGTCTCGTCGACTCGCGAGACGGCACTTCCCAATTAGCCTGCTTCCGCCTCCAATCAACCAGCCGCTACCCCCTCTTGCAGAGGCACTTCCTTCAGCCGTCCCGCCCCCTCTTACCACATGAATTATAACTTGGGCTCCACGGTTTCCGATGCAGCTGGGGACCCTGTTCTGCTGTGGGGGAGGGACGCCAACCGCGTCTCCCTCTCCACCCTCCTTCCCCTTGGAAGGAGTAGGAGGAGCCCACCAATCATGCTTGCGCCATGGGGTACAACCTTTATGGTGGTCTTGACGCAGTCTCTCCTGAGAGCAAGTCTATTCGAGATATTGTCATGAAGTCCTCCCACGCCCAGATGCATGCCCTGGAGTTCTCGCACTGCGCTGCTCACCGTCTGATATATATTAACAAAAAATGGTCAGAGAGCGAGACGAGACTGGCGGCGGAGTGGGAGTGGTCAGAAGATCTCGCCAAGAGGTTGTTTGATGCCGAGAGCCTCCTCGCAAATGCTCAAAGCGGCGTGGTAAAGTGCTATCCTTATCCTTACTTTTTTCCTTTAGAAGCTGTCAACTATAACCTGACATCTCGCAGGATGCCAAGACGGCGGAGCGGCTGCACTCGCGATCAGCGGCCCTGGAGGAGGAGGTCAAGGACTTAAAAGCCCTGAATACTCGCCTCCAGGCCGACGCTGCGTCATCGTCTCGCCGCGAGCCCTTTCGGACACCTCCGCCGCACTATTATTTTGATGTGGTGGAGGAGCAATGCCGAGATGCTGGCATCAGGGCGACAGAGTTGGTCCTGAAGATGATGAAAGATCTGGGGGTCGTGAAGGATGACTCAGAATCGGTGACCGTCCGTGACCTGGTGCCCCAGCTCTATGGCGAGGAGAGCGAGGATTCTTCTTTCGGCGAGGAGAAATGAAGTGCCAACTCCAAAGATCCAGAATCCCTCTCTCCTCTTCCTTCTGCTGCTGCTTTTAAAACTTAAGACTAACCTTTTGTCCCCCATTTTGTGATACATAAAGGTGATCAAATGTATATGTTAATATTTTTTGTTGTTCTTTATTATGTGCAATGAATTACTAGTTTGCTTTGTCCTGCAAGACAGTGCTACCCATCCTTCTCATAGCCTTGCCCTTGCTCTTTATTTTGCTTGACTTTGCTTATTGCGAGACGACCCTCTGATACGCTTACGCACGCGAGGTGGTGTTGCGTCTTGTCTTGCAGTCATGCCGGAGAGTTCGCCCAGGTCGCGAGTCATCGCTTTCCTTACCTCTACGCGTAAGATCTGACTCGTATAATCTTCTCGCCTTGCCTTTAGGTATTCCCTGCTCGAGTGGCTCTTGGTGATGCAACCTGCCCTCCGATTATTAGAGTGAGCCTTTCGTCTCGGGGGAATGACCACTCGCCTAAGCGAGACCATCCTTGTGACTGCCAGCTGCGAGTGCCTCCACCCGCACTGCTCTAAGCCTTTGCCTATGTTCATTTTTCATTTCATAAGGTCATTTCATAAGGTAAAGCTGGGATGTTGTTTTAAGGAGTTTTTCCCAACCAATATGTCATCGAGTGAGTTTACTGCCTTGCTAGTTTGATGAGAGCTTGGGCGACGGGTCCACCGGGGAACGGGTCGAGCTCAAAGTGTTGTAGAATTCCCCAGAACCTAAAACCATTCCAAAGAACCAAGAATTAAAACTTGAAGAACCAGACCTCTCCCCCACAGGAGAGCCTTCGGACCTGCCAGCTAATGAGAGCCTACGCAGCGGGTCTACCTGGGGCCGAGCCGCGCTCGTGGTAGTGCAGAATCAAGAACCAAACCTCTCCCCCACATGCGAGCCTTCGGACCTGCCAGCTAGTAGCAGCCAGGCAGCGGGTCTACCTGGGGCCGAGCCGCGCTCGGGGTAGTGCAGAACCAAGGACCAAGACCTCTCCCCCACAGGCGAGCCTTCGGACCTACAAGCTAGTAGGAGACAGGCAGTGGGTCTACCCGGGGCCGAGCCACACTCGGGGTAGTGCAGAACCAAGGAACAAGACCTCTCCCCCACAGATGAGCTTTCAGACCTGCCAGCTAGTAGGAGACAAGCAGCGGGTCTACCTATGGCCGATTCGCGCTCGGGGTAGTGCAAAACCAAGGACCAAGACCTCTCCCCCATAGGCGAGCCTTCGGACCTACCAGCTAGTAGGAGCCAGGCAGTGGGTCTACCTGGGGCCGAGTCGTGCTCGGGGTAGTGCAGAAGCGATAATCCTCCTGTCGTTAGAACTTCATGATAGATAAAGACAAGAAGAATTTCAGATATTTATTATAATGAACTTGATTTGAATATACAATTTTTGCCCTCCCTTCTCGGGTAGAAGCACTTCAAGTCATCGCCACTCTAGGTGTGGCTCATGGTCCTACCGTCTACATCCTGGAGGTGGTAGGCTCCTGTTCTCAGGACCTTTTCAACAATATAAGGTCCTTCCCAATTTGGGTTGAGCTTGCCCACGGGAGCGGACCTCCCCGCAGCATCAACTTTCTTTAGCACCAGATCTCCTTCTGCGATTTGTTTGATCCTGATGTGCTTGTCGAAGTATCTCGCCATCCGTCACTTGAACTCTTCCTGCCTGATAGCTGCTACGTCGCGCAGCTCTTCCACCATGTCCAGTGAGAGGCATAGGACTCCTTCATTCTCTAGCCTCCAAGCTTCGTCTCCATCACCTGCCGCCATAACTCATGGGGATCGGACCTCAAATTCCACATGCAGAATCGCCTCACACCCATGGGAAAGTTTGAAGGGGGTCTCTCCAGTGGTCGTGTTCGGGGTTGTTCGGAAGGCCCACAACATTGAGGGGAGCTGCTCCACCCAGCTCCCCCTCAAGTTCTCCACCTTCTTCTTGAGAAGGTTCACGATAATTTTGTTAGCCACCTCCACCTGGCCGTTGCTCCAAGGGTAGTGGACGGAGGCAAACCTGCGGTAGATGCCCAGCCGGGTGCAGAAACTTATAAACTCCTCGCTTGCAAATTGAGGACCATTATCCGTGACAATGGCCTGAGGCAGCCCGTGCCTGCAGATGATCCCTCCCCAAATGAAGTTCCTGATGACTTGGGAGGTGACTTTGGCCAGCGCCTTAACCTCCAGCCACTTTGAGATGTAGTCGATCATAACCAGGAGGAACCTCCTTTGCCCACTAGCTGGAGGGAAAGGCCCAACCAAATCCATCCCCCAGATAGCAAATGGCCATGTTACTGTGATGCTTCGAAGCCTTTGAGCTGCCTGGAGTGGAGGGGGGCGTAGAGCTGGCATTTTTGGCACCTCCTCGCAAACTCTGTATCATCCTTCCATAGGTTGGGCCAGAAGTACCCCTGCCTGACCACCCTTGCTTCCAACATCCTACCTCCGGAATGGCTTCCACATTCCCCGTAGTGTACCTCCTCCACAATTTGTTGGGTCTCCCCTTCCATTACGCATCGTGATAGAAGACTTGAAACATTTTTTCGATGTAGACTCCCTTCATGCATGAAATAATGGGACGCCTTATGCCGAAAGTTCTTTGCCTCCTTGATCCCCTCAGGGAGGTTGCCTGTGACGAAGAAGTTTACGAAGGGATCCACCCATGAGGGTCTCTGATCCACTTCCATGAGCTCCCCTTCCTCGATCGCTGGATGGAACAGATCAGTCAAGGTTCCCCCTCCCCGAGGTCCAAATTTAGCCAGCCGATCGGCTGCTGTACTCTCTTCTCTTGGAACGTGGTGGATGGAAAATGTTTGGAACCCCCCGATGATCGCCCTCACCTTGGACAAGTACTTCATGAGGGTGGGTTCTCGAGCTTCGAACTCTCCTCGAATTTGTGATGCCACCACCAACGAGTCCGTGAATGCCTCCACATCCTGGATCTCAAGTTCCCTTGCCAAATGAAGGCTGACAATCACGGCCTCGTACTCTGCTTGGTTGTTAGTTGCAGGAAAGTGCAAGACCACTGCCTTCTCTATGGTGACCCCCTGAGGACTTGTCAACACCACCCCTGCTCTGAGGGAGTGCTTTCCCGAGGCCCCATCCACTGTCATCTTCCATGCCTCCTGCGGCCCCGACTCCTCGGCCCCTACCTCCACAACGTAGTCTCCCAAGAAGTAGGACACTACCTGCGCCTTGATGGTGTAACCCCCCCTATCCGTCACATAGCATATAGCAGTAGGTCCGGCCGGGGCCCGACGTCGTATGCCACAGACAGACCGGGTGGTTACTTATTGAAACCATCCAACCAATCTTAACGTCCTACACAGAGCATTCTAGCGGAAGCAGTTTATAAAAGTTGCATTACAGAACCCAGCACTAAAGCATGAATGTCCACTAAACCAAATAGGAATGTAATACAAATACAACTGTTAGCCTTAAGGCCTTACAAAATGTTTCACTTGATATTACATGATTTAAAAACCACGGCATGCAGGCCGGTCATACATGAATAAAACAATAAACACTTCCAAATAGGCCTTCGAGGGCCGGCTTTGCACTTGGGCTTTAGCCCGCTATTGACCAGCAGCACCTGCAAGAAACATAACCACCGCACGGTGGCAAACAAAAAGGGCAACGGTCAGCAATGCTGACCAAATTATAACGATCCCGCCCCTAACTCGGGGCGGCAATGCTCCTTCCCTGCAGTTTTATTAGCACAAGCGAGCAATATAATAGTATTCATTTCAACACAGGCGTAGGCTCACACGGCCACACACCCCGTGCACTCAGGGCACATTCTCGGTGAACCGGTCGATGTCACGTCAGTTAAAGCCATGGACATTCCGGACGCACCACCGCCACTTTGACGGCCAAACATATGAGCAATTTGTCTTCCCGGCATGGGTCACGTCAATTTAAGCCATGGACCGCCGAAGACTCTCATCTATGCCAACGGCAAGTGCCACGTAACCTTAGGTCTCTTTAACCCGAACGACATAGATATGGGTACGGTTCCATCTAACCCGTGCTCACGTCGCAATGACAATTTAAGCCATTTGCGCAGGTCAAACTTCTCTCGAGTCCCATTTTCGTCACATAATTTCATATAAATCGATTATGTTCAAGTTGGCTCTCAGGCCTCCATGTTGGCAAGATCACGCATCAGCCCAGTTTTCTGGGTGCACCTTAGGGTTAATCCCCAAGGCTCCCTGTTGCAATCTACCGTGTAGAAAACCCGAAAAACAACCAATAGCACGGAGTCTTCTCCGGAATTTATGCAATGCAACATCACCGATCCAGAACAATATGTCCGGGTAGGCTTCACACATCATGCCTATGTCCGTTCTCGCTTACGGACTCGAAACAACGGGGACTTCACATATCTACCCAAAGGAACGCCTCCAACTCACCGCAAACTCGCGAGAGCGGGCTTCCTATGCAAAGAAGGAGAGCTACTCATGCTCAAGATGAGAATCGTTACCCTAGCGTTCCTCTTTGGTGCCATTGAAAAGTAGTCGGATGAAAAGCACCGCACTAGCTTTGCCTCCGTGGATCCGGAGTCGGCTCGCGATTCGGAGCTCCGAAGCTCCTCCAATGGCCGGATCTAGCTCCTTCTTCCTTCCTTGGCTCTCTGCTTTCTCTAAGGTTTTAGAAAGCTAACCACTCATGAAAAGTGAGGGTTTCTAAGTCCAATCCCGGGTATATCTCTTCAGGAACAACCCCCAGTCGTTGGATCTCAAAATAAGGAAACGAACGGCTTTGATTCGGGACTGAAATGCCCAATCTGGACCAAACACGGCCTGGCACACGCCCGTGTCCAGAGCCGTGTGCCTCATTCGCCGTCAAAATCGAATCACCTGGAACAACACACGGGTATTGAACACGCCCGTGTTCGAGCTGACACGCCCGTGTTCCACCTGACACGGCCGTGTGGCCGGCCGTGTACCCCCATCATTTTTCCCCTAAATCAACCCGAGCACTGCACGGGTTCTAGGACACGCCCGTGTCCTTACCCGTGTCACCTTGACACGCCTGGGCTCCAGGCCGTGTACACGGTCTCGGCACTCGACACTTCATCAAGCGAAGATCGTCGACCTACTGACACGGCCTTGGACATGCCCGTGTCCTAGGCCGTGTGCTTGTCTCGACACAATGTCGGGACCAAAGTGTCGACTCCCCGGGACGAGTGTCGACACGAGTTGACACGCCCTGCGACATGCCCGTGTCGCAGGCCGTGTGCCATGTCTCGACACTTCGTCGAATGCAGAGTGTCGACTTCGCGGCTAAGTGTCGACACGGGTCGACACGCCCTGCGACACGCCCGTGTCGCAGGCTGTGTGCCCAGTCTCGACACAATGTCGAGACCAAAGTGTCGACTTCCCGGCCTAGTGTCGACACAGGCTTGACACGCCCGGGGACACGCCCGTGTCCCAGGCCGTGTGCCTGCAGCCAGAACCCAAAACTGGCCCAAAACGTCCCCCGTCGCTCTTTTGAGTTTCGGGGCGTTACAACTCTCCCCCTCTTAAAAGAATTTCGTCCACGAAATTAGATAAAGGAACGACATGTACAAAACCAAAATTTGTACCTGAGCGGAACATCTCCGGATACTCGTCAAGCATAGTCTGCTCTCGCTCCCAAGAGAGCTCCTCACGAACGCAATTGTCCCACCGGACCTTGACCATCCCGATCTCTTTATTGCGTGCCCACTTGACCTCCGAGTCCTCAATCCGCACGGGCTTTACTTTCGTTGTTAACCCACTATCAACCGGCGCTTGATCGACCGCGATCACTCGCGTAGGCTCTTGCACCACCTTTTGTAGCACCGAAATATGGAATACATCATGTAGACCACTAAGCTCCACTGAAAGCTTCAATTGATAGGCCGCTTCACCAACTCGCTCCAGAACCTCAAACGGCCCAAGGTACCTCGGGTTTAGCTTTTTCAATCACCGCACCCGCGAGACACCCTTGAATGGCTTGATCTTTAAGTATACATAATCGCCCACAGCGAACTCCACGTTCCTGTGCTTGGCATTATAATACTTTGCTTGCCGGTCCTGAGCGATAAGCAACCTCTCCCGAATGGTTCTCACCAAAGAAGTAGCATCCTCCACTTCGAATCGCTTATACAACTTGACTCACCCGTTTCTAGCTAGGACAACGACGTGCTACAACTTCTACCATATAAAGATGGTCTTCCCATTGCTTTCTAAAATCCAAGAAACACAGGCGGAGCATGCTTTCCATAGTTCTATTGACCATCTCGGTCTGCCCATCCGTTTGCTGATGGAAGGCTGTGCTAAATTTTAACTTTGTCCCCAACATTTACTGCACAAGCCCCCATACCATTGGACGTGAACCGCCCTTCTCGGTCACTCACGATGCTGCGGGGCACACCGTGAAGCCGTACTATATTATCCATATATAGTTTTGCTAACGTCTCCACCGGATCATCCTTCCTCTGCGGAATGAAATGCGACACCTTCGTTAACTGATCTACGACCACCCGAATGGCGTCGTGTCCCCTTTTTCGACCTTGGCAAACCGTGCACAAAGTCCATAGAGATGTCGTCGAATTTCCACTCCGGAATAGGCATGGACTTAAGAAAACCTCCCGGCTTTTGGCACTCCGCCTTCGCCAAGGCGCATGTTTGGCACTTCGCTACGTAGAGCGCCAAATCTTTCTTCAACTAGGCCATCAAAACAGTTTCTTCACATCGCGGTACATCTTTGTGCTCCCCGGGTGAATCGAGTACTCGGTATGGTGTGCCTCGTACAACAATTCCACCCGCAAATGGATTGAGAATTTGACTCATCCAAAGCTTCTACCATGAACTGCTTCATATGGACATCCAAATCCAACGCCTGCCGAATCCGATCAGCCAGGTCATATTGGACTTCAGTCCAATTCAGTACTGCTTCAGCACTTGATTGCCTATCCACACAAACATCTCCAACGCCTCCAACTCCTGCACCAACCGCTCATCATGCATCGATAGCCAATTGGCTTGAGCCGGGGCTCGGCGACTCAACGCGTCCGCAATCGTATTGCCTTTACCAGGCACGTAGTGGATCTTGAATGTATAGTCTCCCAAGAACTCCATCAATCTATGCTACCGCATTTTCAGATCCTTCTGATCAATCAAATACTTCACGCTCTTGTGACCGGCGTAGGGATCCATTTTCACACCGTACAAAATTATGCCTCCACAGCTTCAAGGCAAAACACACGGCCATTAACAACAAGTCATGGACCGGATAGTTCCTCTCGTGCACTTTTGGCTGTCTCGCGCCATAAGCTATTACACTTCCGTGTTGCAGTAGCACGCAACCCAAACCGCTGCCCTAAGCATCACTATAAATCTCATAGCCTTCGGTTCCACTCGGCGAAGTCAGCACAGACGCCGTGGTCAACCGACATTACAACTCCTCAAAAGCTCGCGCGCACTCCGGCGCCCAGAAGAACTTCTGCTCCTTCCTCGTCAAAGTAGTGAGGGGTAACGCTATCCGCGAGAAGTTCTCTACTAAGCGCCTGTATTAGCCGGCAAGCCCCAGAAAACTCCGGACTTCCGCTACCGTATAAAGGTCAGGCCACACCCGCATCGCAACAATCTTCAACGGATCCACTGCAATACCTTCCTCACGCACTACAAGACTGAGGACGCCACTGAGGATGACCAAAACTCACACTTCGAGAACTTGCATACAGTTGACCAAAACACCTTATCGTCTCCAAAACCAAAAGAAGATGCTTAAAGTGATCTTCCTTACTCTACGAGTACACCAGAATATCGTCGACGAAGACGAACCCAAAATGGTCCAAGTACTCCCGGAAGGTCCGGTTCATCAGATCCACGAACACTGATGGCGCATTAGTCAGCCCGAACGGCATGACCGTAAACTTGTAGCGCCCGTATCCTGTACTGAACGTTATCTTAGGGATATCACTCTCCCTTATCTAATTTAGAGTACGCCGTTGGCCCGACCAATTGATCACCAAGATCATCGATCCTTGGGATTGGGTACTTGTTATTTTCCGTCAACTTGTTGGGCTCCCGATAATTAATACATAGCCTCAAGCTTATGTCCTTCTTTTTATTTAAGAGGGTCGGTGCGCTCCAAGGCGAAGGACTTGGACGCACCTACCCTTGCTCCAACAACTTTTAGAAGTTGCACCTTCAGCTCCGCCATTTCCTTAGGCGCTAGCCGATATGGAGAGCGTGATACAGGCTTTGCACCCGGTACTAGCTCAAACATGAAATCTATCTCCCGTCGAGGCGGGGCTCCAGGAAGATCTCTAAGGAACACATCAAGGTACTCCGTTACCACTGAAATATTAACCAACACGGGCTTCGACTTTGTAACCTCCACTAGTGTACAGAACATCTCTACACCAGCACAAACCGCCTTCACCTCCTGAAGAGCAGACACCAACGTCTTGCTCGACCTCTTCGAGCTCGTAAGGGTCGTCTCATGACTTGCTCCCAGCTTGACTTCCTTGCTACCGCAATCTATATAGGCTTACTGCTCCGATAGTCAGTCCATGCCAACTATAATGTCCACTAACGGAAGTAACGACGCTTGCAGATCGTACTCCTGATTCCCAATCCAAAACTAAGCGCAATAAATTCTACCCGCGCACAATGAGCACCATTGGACTATAACGCATCCAATTTGTCTCTTACCATCGAAGGAGGTACTCCGACGCACAATGTAATTCCTAATAAAGGAACGCGAAGCTCCCTAAACGAACGGTGCTCTCGCAGATAAAGTAAGGTCATAACAAGGCTTAGCACCAGTAGTTCTAAGCTAACATGCACAAGTGCGACAAGTGTTTAAGGCAACACTATCTTTAAACCATACCTGTCATCACGACGGCGTGCTTTCTCCAGGGCTTTAGGCACTCACGAGCATAATGCCCCGGCTCCCCACATTTGAAATATGTGCCCGGGGTCTGACCCGTAGTCGCCCCAGAAGCACCAGAAGGAGCTGGACCCGAAGTCCTATGCTTCTTATACCATTTTCGATATACAGACTTTGAGGTGCTCGGCACTTTGAATGCTGTCTCCTTTGCATTTGAGTCCTTGACTGCTCCTGACATAGCTTTCTTGGCCTTCCTAGCACCGTTCCAACAGTCTCGGGCTGTAACACCCCCCTATCCGTCGCATAGCATATAACAGTAGGTCCGGCCGGGGCCCGACGCCATATGCCACAGACAGACCGGGTGGTTACTTATGGAAACCATCCAACCAATCTTAACGTCCTACACAGAGCATTCTAGCGGAAGCAGTTTATACAAGTTGCAAAACAAGAACCCAGCAACAAGCATGAATGTCCACTAACATGATAATAGGAATGTTATTACAAAATACTCAAAAGTCGGCCTTAAGGCCTTACAAAATGTTTCACTTGTCTTTTACATGATTTACAAACCTCGGCTCGCAGGCCGGCCATACATGAATAAAACATAAAACATTTCCACTTGGGCCTTCGAGGGCCAGCTTCGCAAAAAGGGCTTTAGCCCGCTATTGACCGCTTGGTCCAGCTGCACCTGCAAGCAAACAAACCACCGCACGGTGGCAAACAAGGCAACGGTCAGCAATGCTGACCAAATTATAACGATCCCGCCCCCAACTCGGGGCGGCGATGCTCCTTTCCTGCATTTCATTAGCATAAGCGAGCAATTATAACCATAGCCATTTCATCACAGGCGTTGGCTCGCACGGCCACACGCCCCGTGCACTCAGGGCACATTCTCGGTGAACCGGTCGATGTCACGTCAATTAAAGCCATTAACATTCCGGACTCACCACCGCCACTTAGACGGCCATTCCTATGAGCAATTCGTCTTCATGGTATTGGTCACGTCAATTTAAGCCATCGACCACCGAAGACCCCCATTTATGCCAACGGCGAGTGCCATGTAACTTTAGGTCTCTCAAACCCGAACGACATAAAGCGGGTACGGCTCCATCTAACCCGTGCTCACATCGCAACGGCAATTTAAGCCATTTGCGCGGGTCAAACTTTCACCGAGTCCCATTCTAACACAAGTCACATAACCCCGTTATGTTCAAGTTGGCTCTCAGGCCACCAAGTTGGCAAGACCTCGTGTCCGCCCAGTTTTCCGGGTGCACCTTTGGGTTAGTCCCCAAGGCTCCCTGCTGCAATCTACCGCGTAGAAAACCCGAAAAACACCCAATAGCACGGAGTCTTCTCCGGCCTTATGCAATGCAACATCACCGATCCGGACTAACATGTCCGGGTAGGCTTCAACCAAAATGCCTATGTCCGTTCTCGCATACGGACTCTAAACAACGGGGACTTCACATATCTACCCGAAGGAACGCCTCCAACTCTCCGCAAACTCGCGAGAGCGGGCTTCCTATGCAAAGAAAGAGAGCGACTCATGCTCAAGATGAGGATCGTTACCCTTGCGGTCCTCTTTGGCGCCATCGAAAAGTAATCGGATGGAAATCACCGCACTTGCGTTGCCTCCGTGGATCCGGAGTCGGCTTGCGATTCGGAGCTCCGAAGCTCCTCCAATGGCGGATCTAGCTCCTCTTCTTCTTGCCTTAGCTCTTCTTTCTCCAAGGGTTTGGAGAGAGAACAAGTGGAAAAAGTGAGGGTTTTCTAAGTCAAAACCCGGGTATATCCCTTCAGGAACAACCCCCAGCCGTTGGATCTTCAGTCAAAGAAATGAACGGCTTCGATTCGGGACTGAAATGCCCAATCTGGACCGAACACGGCCTGGCACACGCCCGTGTTCCAGGGCCGTGTGCCTCATTCGCCGTCAAAATCGAATCACCTGGAACCTCACACGGGTATCGAACACGCCCGTGTTCGAGCTGACATGCCCGTGTTCCACCTGACACGGCCGTGTAGCTGGCCGTGTACCCCATGATTTTCTCCCGTTTTCAACCCGAGCACTGCACGGGTTCTAGGACACGCCCGTGTCCTTGCCCGTGTCACCTTGACACGCCTGGGCTCCAGGCCGTGTACAAGGTCTCAGCACTACGCGGCTAAGTGTCGACACGGGTCGACACGCCCTGCGACACGCCCGTGTCGCAGGCCGTGTGCCATGTCTCGACACACTGTCGACACCAAAGTGTCGACTTCGCGGGACGAGTGTCGACACGGGTTGACACGCCCTGCGACACGCCCGTGTCGCAGGCCGTGTGCCGTGTCTCGACACAACGTCGAAGCACTGTGTCGACTTCACGGCTAAGTGTCGACACGGGTCGACACGCCCTGCGACACGCCCGTGTTGCAGGCCGTGTGCCCAGTCTCGACACAATGTCGAGACCAAAGTGTCGACTTCACGCCTTAGTGTCGACACAGGCTTGACACGCCCTGGGACACGCCCGTGTCCCAGGCCGTGTGCCTGCAGCCAAAACTCAAACTGGCCCAAATTATTCCCCTCTGCTCCTTTGAGTTTCGGGGCGTTACAACTCTACCCCTCTTAAAAGGATTTCGCCCACGAAATTACATAAAGGGAAAAACATGTACAAAACAAAATTTGTACCTGAGCGGAACAACTCCGGATAGGCGTCAAGCATCGTCTGCTCTCGCTCCCAAGAGAGCTCCTCACGACCGCAATTGTCCCACCGGACTTTGACCATCCTGATCTCTTTATTGCGTAGCCGCTTGACCTCCGAGTCCTCAATCCGCACGGGCTTGACTTTTGTCGTTAGCCCACTATCCACCGGCACTTGATCGACCGCGATCACTTGCGTAGGCTCTTGCACCGCCTTCCGAAGCACCGAAATATGGAATACATCATGTAAACCACTTAGCTCCACTGAAAGCTTCAGCCGATAGGCCGCTTCTCCTACTCGCTCCAGAACCTCGAACGGTCCAAGGTACCTCGGGCTTAGCTTTTTCAATCGCCGCACCCGCGAGACACCCTTGAACGGCTTGATCTTCAAGTATACATAATCGCCCACAGCGAACTCCACGTTCCTGTGCTTGGCATTATAGTACTTTGCTTGCCGGTCCTGAGCGATAAGCAACCTCTCCCGAATGGTTCTCACCAACGAAGTAGCATCCTCCACTTCCGATCGCTTATACAACTTCGACTCGCCCGTTTCTAACCAAGACAACGGCGTGCGACATCGTCTACCATAAAGGGCCTCGAAAGGCGCCATCTGAATACTTGCTTGGTAGCTGTTGTTGTATGCGAACTCCACCAAATAAAGGTGGTCCTCCCATTGCTTTCCAAAGTCCAAGACACACATGCGAAGCATGTCTTCCATCGTTCTATTGACCCTCTCGGTCTGCCCATCCGTTTGTGGATGGAAGGCTGTGCTAAACTTCAGCTTTGTTCCCAACATTTGCTGCACCAGCCTCCAATCATTGGACGTGAACCGCCCATCTCGGTCACTCACGATGCTACGGGGCACACCATGAAGCCGCACTATGTTATCCACATAAAGCTTTGCCAGCTTCTCCACCGGATCATCCTTCCTATGCGGAATAAAATGCGACACCTTTGTTAATCGATCGACCACCACCCAAATGGCGTCGTTCCCCTTCTGCGACCTTGGCAAACCATGCACAAAGTCCATAGAGATGTCGTCGAATTTCCACTCCGGAATAGGCAAGGACTTAAGAAATCCTCCCGGCTTTTGGCACTCCGCCTTTACCAAGGCGCAGGTTTGGCACTTCGCTACATATAGCGCCACATCCTTTTTCAAGCCCGGCCACCAAAACAGTTTCTTTACATCACGGTACATCTTCGTGCTCCCCGGGTGAATCGAGTACTTGGTATGGTGCGCCTCGTACAACAACTCCACCCGTAAACTGCCCACACTTGGGACGCACAAACGACCGTCTTTCCAAAGCAATCCGTCCTCCACGACGAATTGGGAATTTGACCCATTCAGAGCCTCTATCATGAACTGCTTCATATGAGCATCCATATCCAAAGCCTGCCGAATCCGATCAGCCAGGTCATATTGGACTTCAGTCCAATTCAGCACTGCTTCAGCACTAGATTGTCTATCCACACAAACAATCTCCAACGCCTCCAGCTCCTGCACCAACCGCTCATCATGCACTGATAGCCAATTCGCTTGAGCTGGGGCTCGGCGACTCAACGCGTCCGCAACCGCATTCCCTTTGCCAGGCACGTAGTGGATCTTGAAAGTATAGTCCCCCAGGAACTCCATCCACCTACGCTGCCGCATATTCAGATCTTTCTGATCAATCAAATACTTTAGACTCTTGTGATCGGTGTAGATATCAATCTTCACACCGTACAAATAGTGTCTCCACAGCTTCAAGGCAAAAATCACGGCCGCTAACTCCAAGTCATGGACCGGATAATTCCTCTCGTGCACTTTTAGCTGTCTCGAGCCATAAGCTATCACGCTGCCGTGCTGCAATAGCACGCAACCCAAACCGCTGCCCGAAGCATCGCTATATATCTCATAGCCTTCGGTTCCAACCGGCGAACTCAGCACAGGCGCCGTGGTCAACCGACACTTCAATTCCTCAAAAGCTCGCGCGCACTCCGGCGTCCAAACGAACTTATGCTCCTTCCTCGTCAAAGTAGTGAGAGGTAACGCTATCCGCGAGAAGTTCTCTACGAAGCGCCTATAATAGCCGGCAAGCCCCAAAAAGCTCCGGACTTCTGCTACCGTAGCAAGCTCAGGCCACTCCCGTATCGCAACAATCTTCGCCGGATCCACAGCAATACCCTCTCCACTCACTATATGCCCGAGGAACGCCACTGAGGATAGCCAAAACTCGCACTTCGAGAACTTGGCATACAACTGGTTTCTCCTGAGTGTCTCCAACACCAAATGGAGATGCTTGAAGTGATCCTCCTCACTTTGCGAGTACACCAAAATATCGTCGATGAAGACGATCACGAAATGGTCTAGGTACTCCCTGAACGTCCTGTTCATCAAATCCATAAATACTGACGGCGCATTAGTCAGCCCAAACGGCATGACCGTAAACTCATAATGCCCGTATCTCGTACTAAACGCTGTCTTCGGGATATCACTCTCCCTTATCCGCAGCTGATAGTACCCAGACTTGAGATCTAACTTCGAGTACACCGTCGACCCGACTAACTGATCAAAGAGATCATCAATCCGGGGGATCGGGTACTTGTTCTTCTCAGTCAGCTTGTTTAGCTCCCGATAATCAATACACAACCTCAAGCTTCCGTCCTTCTTCTTAACAAAGAGGACCGGTGCGCTCCAAGGCGAAGAACTCGGGCGCACATACCCTTGCTCCAACAACTCTTGTAGTTGAACTTTCAGCTCTGCCATTTCCTTAGGCGCTAGCCGATACGGAGATCGTGACACAGGCTTTGCACCTGACACTAGCTCGATAGTAAAATCTATCTCCCGTTGAGGCGGGGCTCCAGGAAGATCTGCGGGGAACACATCAGGGTATTCCGATACCACTGAAATACAATCCATCGCGGGCTTCGGCTTTGCAACCTCCACTAGTGTAAAGAACAGTTCTGCTCCGGCACGAACCGCCTTTACCACCTGAAGAGCAGACATCAACGTCTTGCTCGACCCCTTTAAGCCCGTAAAAGTCGTCTCACGACTTGTTCCCAGCTTTACTTCCTTGCTACCGCAATCTATATGGGCCTGCTGCTCCGAGAGCCAGTCCATTCCAAATATGACGTCGAACTCCACCAACGGAAGTAAGGACGCCCGCAGGTCAAACTCCTGCTCTCCAATACGAGTCTTAACCTCGCAGATTCTATCCGCTCGCATCGAACACCCATTTGGCAACAACACATCCAACTTATCCTTCGCCATCGAAGAAGGGACTCCGATGCGTAATATAAATCCTTCGGACAAGAAGGAGTGTGAAGCTCCCGTATCAAAGAGTGCTCGTGCCGGATTTTCACAAATCAACACAAATCCTAAACAAGTAGTGGTAAGGTAACATGTGCATAACAAGCATATAAAGGAATTGACTTGCTATAAATTAAACCGTACCTGTCACCACGTCAGCTTGTTTAATGGCCTCCTGTTGGCCAAGATTGTAAACCCTTGGTTGGGCCGGAGCATAATGGGATGCGGTCGACTCCACCGCCTTGCCCTTCTCTTCATAAGTAGCTCCAGGCCTCCTTTCGGACTTAGGACGTCCGCTCCAACAGTCACGGGCGAAATGCCCCGTCTTCCCACATGTAAAGCACGCACCCGGGGTCCGACTCGTAGTCGCCCCAGAAGCGCCAGAAGGAGCTGGACCCGAAGTCCTATGCTTCTTAAAAGTCCTCCGATAGCCTGACTTTGAAGTAGTCGGCACTCTGAACTCAGATTTCTTTTCACCCAAGCTTTTCTTCGCTTGTACACTCTTCATGTCCTTCTCCAAGGACCGGGCAGTATTGACCAAGGTTAAGAAACCCTGCGTCATTGGCCCCGACAGTAACAATCTCAGCTCATCCCTCAAGCCTTCATAAAAACGATTAGTCTTGCGCTCCTCATCCATGATGGTAGAGCTAGCATAACGACTCAACCGCGTAAACTCGTGGAGATATTCATCCACGCTCCTCTCACCCTGCACCAACTTCAGGAACTCATTCTCCATTGAAATCCTCTGAGTCGAAGGGAGGTATCTTGCCAAGAACAATTCCGAGAACTCTTCCATCGGAACGTCTATCAGTTGTCTACCTCTCAGATGATGCAGCTCCAAGCCTTCCCACCACATCCTCGCTTCACCGTCCAGCAGGAACGTAGCGATGGTGGTCATCTGCCACTCCTCCGTCTCCGTCGCTGTCATGACTCTCTTCACCCTAGAGAGCCAGTCTTCAGCCTGCGATGGGGTTCCCAACCCCGAGAATAACGGAGGGTTAAAGCTCATTACATGCTTCAACTGCCTCTCAGTCGCCCTCCTTGGCACTATTGGTTCTACAACCACTTGCTCCATCCTCCTCGGCTCCGCCTCTTGCAGAGGTACTTGCTCCATCACAGGAGCGGGCTGCTGCGCTTGCCTCCCAGGCTGCGCATTGATCACGGCCAACACCGCTTCAGCCACCAATCTTATATTTTCAGCCGACAAAGGTGTTGCGGGAGCAACTTCCGGTGCACTACTTGCCTCAGAAACTCGGCGTTCTGACGGCCCAATGCCACTTCGGGTCACCTATAGTGGTACAAAACACCGTTAAGCGACCAAATAAATTGCAAACAGCAATTATAGGAACACGCAGGTTCCTCAAACACGAGTATTTTCATTCCTAAGTGGACATTCATGGGTTCTTTTTACGGTTATAACGATGACGCACACAATGTGCTCACCACGCCTTAAAAAGAATTCGCCCACGAATTCAATTCAAGCCCAACCAAAACCAGTAGTCTGATACCAAATTGTAACACCCCCCTATCCGTCGCATAGCATATAACAGTAGGTCCGGCCGGGGCCCGACGCCATATGCCACAGACAGACCGGGTGGTTACTTATGGAAACCATCCAACCAATCTTAACGTCCTACACAGAGCATTCTAGCGGAAGCAGTTTATACAAGTTGCAAAACAAGAACCCAGCAACAAGCATGAATGTCCACTAACATGATAATAGGAATGTTATTACAAAATACTCAAAAGTCGGCCTTAAGGCCTTACAAAATGTTTCACTTGTCTTTTACATGATTTACAAACCTCGGCTCGCAGGCCGGCCATACATGAATAAAACATAAAACATTTCCACTTGGGCCTTCGAGGGCCAGCTTCGCAAAAAGGGCTTTAGCCCGCTATTGACCGCTTGGTCCAGCTGCACCTGCAAGCAAACAAACCACCGCACGGTGGCAAACAAGGCAACGGTCAGCAATGCTGACCAAATTATAACGATCCCGCCCCCAACTCGGGGCGGCGATGCTCCTTTCCTGCATTTCATTAGCATAAGCGAGCAATTATAACCATAGCCATTTCATCACAGGCGTTGGCTCGCACGGCCACACGCCCCGTGCACTCAGGGCACATTCTCGGTGAACCGGTCGATGTCACGTCAATTAAAGCCATTAACATTCCGGACTCACCACCGCCACTTAGACGGCCATTCCTATGAGCAATTCGTCTTCATGGTATTGGTCACGTCAATTTAAGCCATCGACCACCGAAGACCCCCATTTATGCCAACGGCGAGTGCCATGTAACTTTAGGTCTCTCAAACCCGAACGACATAAAGCGGGTACGGCTCCATCTAACCCGTGCTCACATCGCAACGGCAATTTAAGCCATTTGCGCGGGTCAAACTTTCACCGAGTCCCATTCTAACACAAGTCACATAACCCCGTTATGTTCAAGTTGGCTCTCAGGCCACCAAGTTGGCAAGACCTCGTGTCCGCCCAGTTTTCCGGGTGCACCTTTGGGTTAGTCCCCAAGGCTCCCTGCTGCAATCTACCGCGTAGAAAACCCGAAAAACACCCAATAGCACGGAGTCTTCTCCGGCCTTATGCAATGCAACATCACCGATCCGGACTAACATGTCCGGGTAGGCTTCAACCAAAATGCCTATGTCCGTTCTCGCATACGGACTCTAAACAACGGGGACTTCACATATCTACCCGAAGGAACGCCTCCAACTCTCCGCAAACTCGCGAGAGCGGGCTTCCTATGCAAAGAAAGAGAGCGACTCATGCTCAAGATGAGGATCGTTACCCTTGCGGTCCTCTTTGGCGCCATCGAAAAGTAATCGGATGGAAATCACCGCACTTGCGTTGCCTCCGTGGATCCGGAGTCGGCTTGCGATTCGGAGCTCCGAAGCTCCTCCAATGGCGGATCTAGCTCCTCTTCTTCTTGCCTTAGCTCTTCTTTCTCCAAGGGTTTGGAGAGAGAACAAGTGGAAAAAGTGAGGGTTTTCTAAGTCAAAACCCGGGTATATCCCTTCAGGAACAACCCCCAGCCGTTGGATCTTCAGTCAAAGAAATGAACGGCTTCGATTCGGGACTGAAATGCCCAATCTGGACCGAACACGGCCTGGCACACGCCCGTGTCCAGGGCCGTGTGCCTCATTCGCCGTCAAAATCGAATCACCTGGAACCTCACACGGGTATCGAACACGCCCGTGTTCGAGCTGACACGCCCGTGTTCCACCTGACACGGCCGTGTAGCTGGCCGTGTACCCCATGATTTTCTCCCGTTTTCAACCCGAGCACTGCACGGGTTCTAGGACACGCCCGTGTCCTTGCCCGTGTCACCTTGACACGCCTGGGCTCCAGGCCGTGTACAAGGTCTCAGCACTTCGCGGCTAAGTGTCGACACGGGTCGACACGCCCTGCGACACGCCCGTGTCGCAGGCCGTGTGCCATGTCTCGACACACTGTCGACACCAAAGTGTCGACTTCGCGGGACGAGTGTCGACACGGGTTGACACGCCCTGCGACACGCCCGTGTCGCAGGCCGTGTGCCGTGTCTCGACACAACGTCGAAGCACTGTGTCGACTTCACGGCTAAGTGTCGACACGGGTCGACACGCCCTGCGACACGCCCGTGTTGCAGGCCGTGTGCCCAGTCTCGACACAATGTCGAGACCAAAGTGTCGACTTCACGCCTTAGTGTCGACACAGGCTTGACACGCCCTGGGACACGCCCGTGTCCCAGGCCGTGTGCCTGCAGCCAAAACTCAAACTGGCCCAAATTATTCCCCTCTGCTCCTTTGAGTTTCGGGGCGTGCAAAGTGCCCTTTCTTTCCACAAGTAAAACATGTGTAAGTAGCTTTGCTAGTCGATGTCATAGCCCCTTTCTCCAGCATTCTGCCGGATGCAGCTCTTATGGGGTTTGTATAGTTCGATACCATGGTCGCTGGCATCGGGAGGGTCTTCCTCAAATCTGCCTCCAAAGATCTAGCTGATTCCACCAAGGCTCGGAATCCCAATAACTTTGGTCCTAACAGTAGAACCCGTAACTCGGCACGCAGGACATTATAAAATCTATCGACTGTAGTTTGCTCGTTATCCAACTCGAAGCATGGGTAGCGACTTATCATAAGAAATGCTTGCAAATATTCCTCAACTGTGTGCGCTCCCTGCACTAAATGCATATTCAGCTGCTGCTCTGATGGTCTACCAAAGGTCATCTGCTGCATCACGCCCACCGGCGTTGAAGCCGCAACAGGGGTGCAGGTTTGTACATTTCCTCCAAGCTGTGCACCCATCACAGCGAACACCGCTTCTACGATCCTTCTAACGGTTTCATACGAAGGAGGAGTCTCAAACACCTCACCGGGTGCACTATGCTCCTCAGAAACCGAACATTCTGGCGGTCCAGCACCGCTTCCGGTCACCTATAGTGGTACAAAACACCGTTAAGCGACCAAATAAAATTGCAAACAGCAATTATAGGAACACGCAAGTTCCTCAAACACGTGTATTTTCATTCCTAAGTGGACATTCATGGGTTCTTTTACCGTTATAACGATGACGCACACAATGTGCCCACCACCCCTTAAAAAGAATTCGCCCACGAATTCACCGTAAGTCCGACCAAAACCAGTAGTCTGATACTAAATTGTAACGCCCCCTATCCGTCACATAGCATATAGCAGTAGGTCCGGCTGGGGCCCGACGCCGTATGCCACTAACAGACCGGGTGGTTACTTATTGAAACCGTCCAACCAATCTCAACGTCCTACACAGAGCATTCTAGCGGAAGCAGTTTATAAAAGTTGCATTACAGAACCCAGCACTAAAGCATGAATGTCCGTTAAACAAAATAGGAATGTAATACAAATACAACCGTTAGCCTTAAGGCCTTACAAAATGTTTCACTTGATATTACATGATTTACAAACCACGGCACGCAGGCCGGTCATACATGAATAAAACAGTAAACACTTCCAAATAGGCCTTCGAGGGCCGGCTTCGCACTTGGGCTTTAGCCGCTATTGACCGCATGGTCCAGCAGCACCTGCAAGTAACATAACCACCACACGGTGGCAAACAAAAAGGGCAACGGTCAGCAATGCTGACCAAATTATAACGATCCCGCCCCTAACTCGGGGCGGCAATGCTCCTTCCTGCAGTTTTATTAGCACAAGCGAGCAATATAATAGTATTCATTTCAACACAGGCGTAGGCTCACACGGCCACACACCCCGTGCACTCAGGGCACATTCTCGGTGAACCGGTCGATGTCACGTCAGTTAAATCCATAGACATTCCGGACGCACCACCGCCACTTTGACGGCCAAACATATGAGCAATTTGTCTTCCCGGCATGGGTCACGTCAATTTAAGCCATGGACCGCCGAAGACTCTCATCTATGCCAACGGTAAGTGCCACGTAACCTTAGGTCTCTTTAAACAGAACGACATAGATTTGGGTACGGTTCCATCTAACCCGTGCTCACGTCGCAACGACAATTTAAGAAATTTTCGCAGGTCAAACTTCTCCCGAGTCCCATTTTCATCACACAATTTCACATAACTCGGTTATGTTCAAGTTGGATCTCAGGCCCCCATGTTGGCAAGATCACGCATCAGCCCAGTTTTCCGGGTGCACCTTAGGGTTAATCCCCAAGGCTCCCTGTTGTAATCTACAGTGTAGAAAACCCGAAAAACAACCAATAGCACGGAGTCTTCTCCGGCATTTATGCAATGCAACATCACCGATCCAGACCAATATGTCCGGGTAGGCTTCACACATCATGCCTATGTCCATTCTCGCTTACGGACTCTAAACAACGGGGACTTCACATATCTACCCGAAGGAACGCCTCCAACTCACCGCAAACTCGCGAGAGCGGGCTTCCTATGCAAAGAAGGAGAGCTACTCATGCTCAAGATGATAATCATTACCCTAGCGTTCCTCTTTGGCGCCATTTAAAAGTAATCGGATGAAAAGCACCGCACTAGCTTTGCCTCTGTGGACCCGGAGTCGACTCGCGATTCGGAGCTCTGAAGCTCCTCCAATGGCCGGATCTAGCTCCTTCTTCCTTCCTTGGCTCTCTACTTTCTCTAAGGTTTTAGAAATCTAACCACTGATGAAAAGTGAGGGTTTCTAAGTCCAATCCTGGGTATATCCCTTCAGGAACAACCCCCAGCCGTTGGATCTCAAAATAAGGAAACGAACGGCTTTGATTCGGGACTGAAATGCCCAATATGGACCGAACACGGCCTGGCACACGCCCGTGTCCAGGGCCGTGTGCCTCATTCGCCGTCAAAATCGAATCACCTGGAACAACACACGGGTATTGAACACGCCCGTGTTCGAGCTGACACGCCCGTGTTCCACCTGACACGGCCGTGTGGCCGGCCGTGTACCCCCATCATTTTTCCCCGAAATCAACCCGAGCACTGCACGGGTTCTAGGACACGCCCGTGTCCTTACTCGTGTCACCTTGACACGCCTGGGCTCCAGTCTGTGTACACGGTCTCGACACTCGACACTTCGTCGAGCGAAGATCGTCGACCTGTTGACACGGCCTTGGATACGCCCGTGTCCTAGGCCGTGTGCCTTGTCTCGACACAATGTCAAGACCAAAGTGTCGAATCCCCGGGACGAGTGTCAACACGGGTTGACACGCCCTGCGACACGGGCGTGTCGCAGGCCGTGTGCCATGTCTCGACACTTCGTCGAATGTAGAGTGTCGACTTCGCGGCTAAGTGTCGACACGGGTCGACACACCCTGCGACACGCCCGTATCGCAGGCCGTGTGCCCAGTCTCGACACAATGTCGAGACCAAAGTGTCGACTTCCCGGCTTAGTGTCGACACATGCTTGACACGCCCTGGGACACGCCCGTGTCCCAGGCCGTGTGCCTGCAGCCAGAACCCAAAACTGGCCCAAAACGTCCCCCGTCGCTCTTTTGAGTTTCAGGGCGTTACAGATGGAGAGCCTTGGTACGAACGAGATATCAAATTCACTCAACTTGATAGACCAGTTGGACAGTCTACCCTAGTGCTCCACTCCTTCAAAAATCTTACGGAGGGGATGGTCTGTCACAGCCCTGATCGAATGTGCTTGGAAATATGGTCGGAGCTTCCTGACTGAGATGATTAAGGCGTACGCCAGCTTTTCTAAGATTGGGTAGCGAAGCTCCGCCTTTTTTAGGATCCTGATAACGTAATAGATTGGCAGCTGCTTCCTCCCCTCCTCCCTAACTAGGACAGAACTCACTGCCTCTGCTCCCACTCCGAGATACAACGTCAGATCCTCCCCCTCCTTCGGTCTTTGAAGTAGAGGAGCCAGGAGAGCTGCCTCTTTAGCCCTTGGAAAGCTTCTTCACATTCAGCAGTCCACTCGAACCTTTGATTACCCCACAACACCTTGAAGAATGATGAGCACTTCTCTCCCGACCTAGAGAGGAATCTACTTAGGCCGGCCAGCTAGCCTGTCAAGCGCTGAACCTCCTTAGCATTGCGTGGAGACTCTAGCTCTAGGATGGCTTTCACCTTATCTAGGTTGGGTTCTACCCCCTCCAGGGTCAGAAGATGCCCTAGGAACTTCCCACGGCTTGCACCAAAAACACACTTCAAGGGGTTCAGCCTCATTTTGAACTTCCGCAAGGTGGCGAATGTCTCTTCCAGGTCCCGGAGGTGTGTGTCTACACCCTTGCTTTTAACCATAAGGTCATCAACATAGACCTCTAGGTTCCTCCCCCTTTGGCTCTGGAAGATCCGATCCATCATGCGTTAGTATGTATCCCCTGCGTTTTTCACCCAAAGGGCATCATTTTATAACTGAAGCATCCCTCCCTTGTGATGAAGGAGGCATACTTGACATCAAGAGGGTGCATTCAGATCTGATGGTAACCTGAAAATGCATCCAAAAAACTCATAATTGAAAAACCAACAACTGAATCAACCAGCGAGTCGATTCGAGGCAGGGGCAGCAATCTTTGGGGCACGATTTATTTAATAATGAAAAGTCGACACACATGCGCCTTCCCCCCCCCTTTTCACCATTACCACATTGGAGACCCAGCCTGGATACTGGATCTCCGAGATGAAGCTGGCCACTAGAAGCTTCTTGACCTCCTCGCGGATTGGCTCTTCCAGCTTGGTTATGATGGTCCTCATCTTCTGGCGTATGGGGCGCGTCTTGCGATCCAGGTTCAAGTGGTGACAGGCCACATCCGCATCGATGCCCGACATGTCAACCACACTCAAAGCGAAGATGTCGACATTGCTCTAGATGCAAGCTTGCACTCTCTCCTGGTCCTCGGGGCTTAGAACCCGCTGATCCTCACCTTCTGCACCTGGACGGTGCTGGTGAAGACTTCCATCTCCACCACTTCCTCTGCCGGCTCCAGCCGTGACTGCTCCCAACCGGCCCTTGCCTCCTCTTCCTGCCCCAACTCCTCTTCTCCTCCTGCTCCCTCAACTTCCATCGCCTCCTCAAGGCTCTCACGTTGCTGCTGCTCAATCTCCACGCCTCTCTGGGCTTCCCTCTCAGCCCTTTCTTCCACCTCCACCTGTCGACCCTCCTGCGGCTCTAACTCTTCGTCCCTCTAGATCTCCTGCACATCTCCTACCCGCTGCTCCTCCTCAATCTCCTCCCTCTGAATTCCTTTTTGGCTTCCTCTCTCGCCTCCTCTAGGCTCATCTCCTCCTCTTCGACTACCTATTCGTGCGCCGCCATTTTCTTCTCCAACTCCTCTGCCTCTACCATCTATGATATGGTGTTGATCTCCGTAACGTAGCACTGTCTTGCCACTTTAGGGTCCCCTCTGACCCGGACCTGCACCCCTCCATTGTTGAACTTGAGGCACTGATGATATGAGGAGGGGACGCAGCGAAAGGCAATGATGAGGGGGTGCCCAAAGATGACGCTATAGCTACTCGGGGCGTCCACGATCACGAACCTGCAGTTCTGTGACACGCCCCCAACTTCACGTGCAGCCCTACTCCCCCTTCCACTTCCTACCTCTCTCCCTAGAAACTGAACAACGGCCCATCCAAAGCTAGTACTCTCTTGCCCTTAACTTGCATCTCAACAAAGGCCTTTTTGAAGATCACATTTACGGAGCTCCCGTTGTACACTAGGATCTTGGAGACCGTGAAGTTTTCTACCGCCGTCTGGATCACCAAGGCATCGCAGAACGGGTCTTCAAAATCCGGCATATCCTCTGGAGAAAAGGTAATTTTTTTCTTTTGGGGGCGGAGCCTAGGAGGTTGAGGCTACCCCCCTTTGGTACATGGTCTGGAGGCTACCCTTACGAGCAGCCTCGATCCCAACTCCTCCGTGGATCACCCTGATCCCTCCCCGGGTTCCTAGATCCACCCGGTCCTCGCATTTGTCCTCCGTCTCCCCCTGCTACACTTCCACGATCCTCACCGGTGGCTCCTGCCTCCTCACTCCCATGGCTTCTCTCACTTCTAAGAACTTTAGGAAGGTGGTCGTTGCGTGACCCTCCTCCATATGGAAGTCACAAAAAGGCAACGCCACCCTGCCCCTTCTTCCTTCTCCCCCATCTCTCCTTCCAGCTCCTCCCCGAGCTCCTCTCCTTCCTCCTCTACCTCGACCAATCTCCATAGCCTATTGTTGATGCTGAAAGCGATCTCTCGGCCCCTGCCTCCATGTCGGCTGATCGTACCTCCTTGGATCACGGAAGTTGTCTCTTCCCTGATGTAACACCCCCTATCCGTCACATAGCATATAACAGTAGGTCTGGCCGGGGCCCGACGTCGTATGCCACAGACAGGCCGGGTGGTTACTCATGGAAACCATCCAACCAATCATAACGTCCTACACAGAGCATTCTAGCGGAAGCAGTTTATAAAATTTGCAATAAAGAACCCAGCATTAAAGCATGAATGTCCACTAATCCAAAATAGGAATATGATACAAATACCAACATAAGCCTTAAGGCCTTACAAAATGTTTCACTTGTTATTACTTGATTTACAAACCACGGCACGCAGGCCGGTCATACATGAATAAAACGGTAAACACTTCCATTAGGCCTTCGAGGGCCGGATTCGCACTTGGGCTTTAGCCCGCTATTGACCGCTTGGTCCAGCAGTACCTGCAAACAACAAACCACCGCACGGTGGCAAAACAAGGCAACGGTCAGCAATGCTAACCAAATTATAACGATCCCGCCCCCAACTCGGGGCGGCGATGCTCCTTCCCTACATTTCATTAGCATAAGCGAGCAATATATATAACCATTTCATCACAGACGTTGGCTCGCACGGCCACACGCCCCGTGCTCTCAGGGCACATTCTCGGTGAACCGGTCGATGTCACGTAAATTAAAGCCATAGACATTCCGGACTCACCGCCACCACTTTGACGGCCAAACCTATGAGCATTTTGTCTTCCTGGCCTGGGTCACGACAATTTAAGCCATTGACCGCCGAAGACCCTAATCTATGCCAACGGCAAGTGCCACATACCCTTAGGTCTCTTTAACCGAACGACATAGAACGGGTACGGTTCCATCTAACCCGTGCTCACATCACAATGACAATTTAAGCCATTTACGCGGGTCAAACTTCCACCGAGTCCCATTTCCATCACAATTCACATAACCCGGTTATGTTCAAGTTGGCTCTCAGGCCACCAAGTTGGCAAGATCTCGCATCCTCCCAGTTTTCCGGGTGCACCTTTAGGTTAATCCCCAAGGCTCCCTGCTGCAATCTACCGCGTAGAAAACCCGAAAAACACCCAATAGCACGGAGTCTTCTCCGGCATTTATGCAATACAACATCACCGATCCAGACCAACCTGTCCGGGTAGGCTTCACACATCATGCCTATGTCTGTTCTCGCTTACGGACTCTAAACAATGGGGACTTCACATATCTACCCGAAGGAACGCCTCCAACTCTCCGCAAACTCGCGAGAGCGGGCTTCCTATGCAAAGAAGGAGAGCTTCTCATGCTCAAGAAGAGAATCGTTACCCTAGCATTCCTCTTTGGCGCCATGGAAAAGTAAGCAGATGAAAAGCACCGCACTAGCTTTGCCTCCGTGGATCCGGAGTCGGCTCGTGATTTGGAGCTTCGAAGCTCCTCCAATGGCCGGATCTAGCTCCTTCTTCCTTCCTTGGCTCTCCTCTCTCTCTAAGCTTTTAGAAAGATAATAACTTATGAAAAGTGAGGGTTTCTAAGTCCTATCCCGGGTATATCCCTTCAGGAACAACCCCCAGCCGTTGGATCATCAATTAAAGAAATGAACGGCTTTGATTCGGGACTGAAATGCCCAATCTGGACCACACACGGGCTGGCACACGCCCGTGTCCAGGGCCGTGTGCCTCATTCTCCATCAAAATCGGCTCGCTTGGAACAACACACGGGCATCGAACACGCCCGTGTTCGACCTGACACGCCCGTGTTCCACCTGACACGGTCGTGTGGCCGGCCGTGTACCCCCATCATTTTTCTCTAAAAACAACCCGAGCACTGCACGGGTTCTAGGACACGCCCGTGTCCTTGCCCGTGTTACCTCAACACGCCTGGGCTCCAGGCCGTGTACACAGTCTCGACACTCGACACTTCGTCGAGCGAAGATCGTCGACCTGATGACACGGCCTTGGACACGCTCGTGTCCTAGGCCGTGTGTCTTGTCTCGACACAATGTCGAGATCAAAGTGTCGACTTCCCGGGACGAGTGTCGACACGGGTCGACACGCCCTGCGACACGCCCGTGTCGCAGGCCGTGTGCCATCTCTCGACACTTCGTCGAACGCAGAGTGTCGACTCCGCGGGCTAAGTGTCGACACGCCCTGCGACACGCCCATGTCGCAGGCCGTGTGCCCAGTCTCGACACAATGTCGAGATCAAAATGTCGACTTCCCGACTGAGTGTCGACACAAGCTTGACATGCCCTGGGACACGCCCGTGTCCCAGGCCGTGTGCCTGCAGCCAGAAACCAAAACTGGCCCAAAACGTCCCCGATCGCTCCTTTGAGTTTCGGGGCGTTACAACTCTCCCCCTCTTAAAAGAATTTCGTCCTCGAAATTATATAAAGGAAAGACATGTACAATACCAAAATTTGTACCTGAGCGGAACAACTCTGGATACTCGTCAAGCATAGTCTGCTCTCGCTCCCAAGAGAGCTCCTCACGACCGCAATTGTCCCACCGGACCTTGACCATCCTGATCTCTTTATTGCGTAGCCGCTTGACCTCCGAGTCCTCAATCCGCACGGGCTTGACCTTTGTCGTCAACCCACTATCCACCGGCACTTGATCAACCGCGATCACTTGCGAAGGCTCTTGCACCGCCTTCCGGAGCACCGAAATATGGAATACATCATGTAAACCACTAAGCTCCACTGAAAGCTTCAACCTATAGGCTGCTTCACCCACTCGCTCCAGAACCTCAAACGGCTCAAGGTACCTCGGGCTTAGCTTTTTCAATCGCCGCACCCGCGAGACACCCTTGAACGGCTTGATCTTTAAGTAAACATAGTCGCCCACAGCGAACTCCACGTTCCTGTGCTTGGCATTATAGTACTTCGCTTGCCGGTCCTGAGCGATAAGCAACCTCTCCCGAATGGTTCTCACCAAAGAAGTAGCATCCTCCACTTCCAATCGCTTATACAACTTTGACTCACCCATAGTCTAACCAAGACAACGGCGTGCGACATTTTCTATCATATAGGGTCTCGAATGGCTCCATCTGAATACTCGCTTGGTAGCTATTGTTGTACGCGAACTCCACCAAATAATGGTGGTCTTCCCATTGCTTTCTGAAATCCAAGACACACATGTGAAGCATGTCTTCCATGGTTCTATTGACCCTCTCGGTCTGCCCATCCGTTTGCGGATGAAAGGATATGCTAAATTTCAACTTTGATCCCAACATTTGTTGCACAAGCCTCCAATCATTGGACGTGAACCGCCCATCTCGGTCACTCACGATGCTGCGGGGCACACCATGAAGAAGTACTATGTTATCCACATAAAGCTTTGCCAATTTCTCCACCGGATCATCCTTCCTATGCGGAATAAAATGCGACACCTTCGTTTGCCGATCAACAACCACCCAAATGGCGTCGTTCCCCTTTTGCGAACTTGGCAAACCGTGCACAAAGTCCATAGAGATGTCGTCACCGGAATAGGAAAGGACTTAAGAAATCCTCCCAGCTTTTGGCACTCCGCCTTCACCAAGGCGCAGGTTTGGCACTTCGCTACTTATAGCGCCACATCCTTCTTCAAACCCGGCCACCAAAACAGTTTCTTCACATCACGGTCCATCTTCATGCTCCCCGGGTGAATCGAGTACTTGGTATGGTGTGCCTCGTACAACAACTCCACCCGCAAATTGCCCACACTTGGGACGCACAAACGACCGTCTTTCCAAAGTAATCCGTCCTCCACGACGAATTGGGAATTTGACCCATCGAGAGCCTCTACCATGAACTGCTCATATGAGCATCCATATCCAAAGTCTGCCGAATACAATCAGCCAGGTCATATTGGACTTCAGTCCAATTCAGAACTGCTTCAGCACTTGATTGTCTATCCACACAAACAATCTCCAACGCCTCCAACTCTCGCACCAACCGCTCATCATGCACCGATAGCCAATTGGCTTGAGCTGGGGCTCGATGACTCAACGCGTCCGCAACCGCATTCCCTTTACCAGGCACGTAGTGGATCTTGAATGTATAGTCCCCCAGGAACTCCATCCATCTACGCTGCCGCATATTCAGATCCTTCTGATCAATAAGATACTTCAGGCTCTTGTGATCGGTGTAGATATCAATCTTCACACCGTATAATAGTGCCTCCACAGCTTCAAGGCAAAGATCACGGCCGCTAACTCCAAGTCATGGACCGGATAGTTCCTTTCATGCACTTTTAGCTGTCTCGAGCCATAAGCTATTACACTTCCGTGTTGCTGTAGCACGCAACCCAAACCGCTGCCCGAAGCATCACTATAAATCTCATAGCCTTCGGTCCCACATGGCGAACTCAGCACAGGCGCCGTGGTCAACCGACACTTCAACTCCTCAAAAGCTCACGCGCACTCCGGCGTCCAAACGAACTTATGCTCCTTCCTCGTCAAAGTTGTGAGAGGTAAAGCTATCCGCGAGAAGTTCTCTACGAAGCGCCTATAATAGCCGGCAAGCCCCAAAAAGCTCCGGACTTCCGCTACCGTAGCAAGCTCAGGCCACTCCCGTATCGCAATAATCTTCGCCGGATCCACAGCAATACCCTCTCCACTCACTATATGCCCGAGGAACGCCACTGAGGATAGCCAAAACTCGCACTTCGAGAACTTGGCATACAACTAATTTCTCCTTAGCGTCTCCATAACCAAATGAAGATGCTTGAAGTGATCTTCCTCACTTTGCGAGTACACCAAAATATCGTCGATGAAGACGATCACGAAATGGTCCAGGTACTCCCTGAAAGTCCTGTTCATCACATCCATGAACACTGACGGCGCATTAGTCAGCCCAAACGGCATGACCGTAAACTCATAATGCTCGTATCTCGTACTAAACGCTGTCTTCGGGATATCACTCTCCCTTATTCGTAGATGATAGTACCCGTACTTGAGATCCAACTTTGAGTACACCGTCGACCCGACTAATTGATCAAAAAGATCATCAATCCGGGGGATCGGGTACTTGTTCTTCTTCGTCAACCTGTTGAGCTCTCGATTATCAATACACAGCCTCAAGCTTTCATCCTTCTTCTTAACAAAGAGGACCGGTGCGCTCCAAGGCGAAGAACTCGGGCGCACATACCCTTGATCCAACAACTCTTGTAGTTGAACTTTCAGCTCCGCCATTTCCTTAGGCGATAGCCGATAAGGAGATCGTGACACAGGATTTGCACCTAGCACTAGCTCGATCGTAAAATCTATCTCCCGCTGAGGCGGGGCTCCAGGAAGATCTGCGGGGAACACATCAGGGTATTCCGACACCACTGAAATACAATCCAACGCGGGCTTCGGCTTTGCAACCTCCACTAGTGTAAAGAACAGTTCTGCACCGACACGAACCGCCTTCACCACCTGAAGAGCAGACATCAACGTCTTGCTCGACCCCTTTAAGCCCGTAAAAGTCGTTTCACGACTTGCTCCCAGCTTGACTTCCTTGCTACCGCAATCTATATGGGCATGCTGCTCCGAGAGCCAGTCCATGTCAAATATGACGTCGAACTCCACCAACGGAAGTAAAGACGCCTGCAGGTCGAATTCCTGATCCTCAATACGAATCTTAACATCGCAGATCCTATTCGCTCGCATCGAACACCCATTGGGCAACAACACATCCAACTTATCCTTCGCCACCGAAGAAGGGACTCCGATGCGTGATATAAATCCTTCGGACAAGAAGGAGTGTGAAGCTCCCGTATCGAAGAGTGCTCGTGCCGGATTTTCATAAATTAATACAAATCCTAAACAAGCAGTGGTAAGGTAACATGTGCATAACAAGTATTTAATGAAATTGACTTGCTATAAATTAAACCGTACCTGTCACCACATCAGCTTGTTTGATGGCCTCCTGTTGGCCAAGATTATAGACGCTTGGTTGGGCCGGAGCATAGTGGGATGCGGTCGACTACACCGCCTTTCCCTTCTTTTCATAAGTAGCTGATAATACGTTTGCAGTCAATTTTATTAGGATATTTTCGGGGTTTTAAAGCCAATCATGTCTTGTCAAGTACTTGTTTTGATTCCCCTTTGTATATATTTTTGTCGCTAATGCATTTTTTTTGCTTTTTGCAGGTTTTCACGGCTTTCAGCCGAAGTTTGCTGTGACACGCCCCAAGGTCACGCCCTACCAGGGCGTGTACCTAGGGCGTGTACCCAGAGGAATGAAGCAATTGGTCCGAAACTGCATTCCATGGAAACTTAGTGTACACGCCCTCGGTCACGCCCGTGTCACACCCGACACGGGCGTGTACTAGAGGCGTGTCCCCAGGTTCCGAGGAATCGCCGCAGCGCGCTCGTTTTTCCCGCTCCACCGTCGCACCGAAAGTGTCACGCCCCAGGGTCACGCCTGACCCGGGCGTGACATATGGGCGTGTACTTCAGCAATTCCGCCCGTCACCTCCAGCATTCAATTTCAGCCCGAAGAAGTCACGCCGCAAAGAACACGCCCCAGGGTCACGCCCTACCAGGGCGTGACCTGTGGGCGTGTACCGCAACAACTCCGTCAGAATTCAATTCCTGCCCGAAAAAGTCGCGCCGAATGTGTCACGCCCCAGGGTCACGCCCGACCAGGGCGTGACAGGGGGGCGTGACCCGACCCGAAAAATTCTATAAATAGAGCCCAACTCCAGGGGTTTTAGGACAACTTTCACTTTGAGAGGGGAGGTTCTGTCCTTTGTTTTTCTGAACTTTTAAGCATGTATTTTCATTTCTAGTTCGTAGCTCTAGTTTTATGCTTTCCCTGTATTAGCTCCTAGCTTCTTTCTGTAGTATGATGCTAATGATAGTGTAGTTTCCTTTTCATGTTCTTGTAATCTCTGGTTTTCAAGCTGTAAGATCGCTGTTTCTCTAAATAAAAAGTGTTGTTTTCTTTTTCGTTCCTGCTCTGTTTTCAGTATTTTTCTTATACTCATCCCCTTCTTCCACCTCACCATGATTAACTAATCCTCCATGTACTCGATCTAATTGATCCGAGGTTCGAGTGATTAGGTTATGATGCTTTGAATCTTACCTTTTCTTTTTAGGGTTTAGCTTTGAATTACTCTTGATTTATCACGGGTTGGAGGTATATTATCGATATATACTCTCCACCTTTGCTTTCATTCTGGGTTAGCCGAGAGGCCAAAAGTTTGAAATGAGCACTCAAGAGTAAAGGGAGTTGTTCGCACCCCTCGAGAGAGGCAGACGATCAAATCTCCCGGATTGGAGTAAAATCCATTAGAGGGGTTCACCGCGTAAAGCGAGTTTTAGGCCTCCGATTTAGGCGAAAGTCGGTCGGACCTTCCTAAACTCAGTTAGGCACGGCCTTCGAGAGAAGCGTGTCAATATTCATGGAACCTCCACGGTCAAAGACCTTTACCCTAATTAGCTTAGGTTTATTTATCGTATTTTTCTAACCACTCTTGCCGAGGTGATTTCTGATCGAGTGCATTTTCCCTTCATCGTTACTAAGCTTAAGTTAATCGCTCTCTTTATCTTTTCATACAAGTAGTTCTCTTCTTTTAGTACATTTAGCCAAGCCTTATTTTGCCGTCGATAAAATAATAGATTTCGTGTGAGTAAGCTTACTCAACTGTTCCCGGATTTCAATACGACACTTGTGTCCCCTAGCTGCATTTCGATAGGTATACTTGCCTTGATGAATTGTTAGTTTGGTATTTTCTCTTTGCAGATATCTCAGAGACAATCAAGTTTTTGGCGCCGTTGCCGGGGAAGCAACGCTTGTTGATAAATTGAAAACGCGAATATATTAATTTTATCACTTCTCTTTCTCAGCCTCCTTCTTAATTTTTTTCCGCCTACTCACTTGAGTTAATTGGCTGGATTTTGTTAAGTGTGCGTATTTTTAATTTTTCCGCCTACTCACTTGAGTTAATTGGCTGGTTTTATTTCAGTAGAGTGTGTTTACTTTCTGTCGAGTGGGTGTGTTTTAATTTTCTGACGAGTGCGTGAGTATAGCTTTTCATTTCCGCCTACTCGCACAGAGATAAGTGGCTGGATTTTAATTACCGCATTCGTAATAGAAACCCACATCACAAAATTTTCTACACCACCTAACTCTCTCGAAAAGGGCAAAGTGGCTCTAAATGCCACTATCTTGTCTAGTACCTTGCGAACCCTTCACCGGGTAGCCCTTGGGAAGTTCGGGAGTTAAAATATAAAAAAATCTATTTCAAAAAAATTTTCCAACTTCATTAGCTTTTTTTTTTTACTTTTTAGTCTTGCTTCTCCTCTTTTCTTCTAGTGTATGACCCGCGGTAGTCCGTCGGTTACTTTGGACCTGGACCACGAAATTGAGCGTACTCTTCGGAGAAGATCGCGATTTCAAGGCCCTACTACCCAAGTGCCGGTTGAGGATTCCGAGTCATTTTCTACCTTAAGAATGGCAGAACCCAACGTGGAGGAAGTCGTGCAAAGGCCTATGTCCTATTATGCACGACCAAATCTCGAGGGTACAGAAACGAGTATAGTTCGCCCTGCAATAAATAATAATAATTTTGAACTGAAGCCTAGCATAATTCAAATGGTGCAGCAGTATGTGCAATTTGACGGGCTTCAAGATGAAGACCCGAACGCACACATAGCCAGCTTTCTTGAGATTTGTGACACCTTCAAGATAAATGGTGTCACAAATGATGCTATTAGGCTAAGATTATTTCCTTTCTCTCTTAGAATTAAGGCTAAGCAGTGGCTGAACACCCTTCCTAAAAATAGCATAACTACTTGGACGCAATTAACTGAAAAATTTTTGGCCAAGTATTTTCCGCCTGCTAAAACAGCTAAACTTAGGAATGACATTTCTGCCTTTGGACAGATAGACTCTGAGACCCTTTACGAAACCTGGGAAAGATTTAAAGAATTATTAAGACGATGCCCACATCACGCTCTGCCTGTATGGTTGCAGGTGCAGACGTTTTATAATGGGCTAAATCAAAGCACGAAGCAAATGATAGACGCAGCTTCTGGCGGTACTTTAAACCATAAGACCCCGGAAGCAGCTCTTGAGCTGTTTGAAGACATGGCCATGAACACTTACCAGTGGAATGTGCCTAGGTCCCGCCCAAACAAACCTGCAGGTCTCTTTGAAGTGGACAACGTCTCACAACTCGCACTGCAAGTTGAAATATTAAGCAAAAAAATTACGGAGATGACTGCTGCCTCCGCCCCTCAGGTATGGGAATCTGCAACTCCTCCCGCCGAACATTTGGATTATGTAAATAATATGCCTAGAACTGCTTTTAATAATTTTTCTGCTGCGAATTATCATCCTCCTGGTTTTAATTTTCCGAATAGTTATAATCCTGCGTTAAGAAATCATCCGAATTTTTCGTGGAGCAATCCATCGAATGCTGTGCGCCCGCCACCGCAAAGTGATTTTTCTGCTCCACCACCACCTCCTCAAAGTTTTCCAAAACCTCCAAATTTGGAGGAAGTGTTTTCAAAATACATGAATGCTAATGACGCTACGATTAGGACCTTAACCGGAAGTGTTAAAAACTTAGAAAATCAGGTAGGACAGCTCGCTAAAATGATTTCTGAGCGACCCGTAGGGTCTCTTCCTTCCAATACCGAGCCCAACCCGAGAGAGCAAGCGAAAGCTATAACTCTTCGGAGTGGGAAGAAAGTTCCTGGTATGGTAAGTGAAGAACCCGAGGCAAGCTCCGCTCCCGTTTTTAAAAATCAAAGCTCCGCTCCCGTTTTTGAAAATCAAAGCTCCGTTCCCCTTTTAAAAATTCCATCCTCTGCCGAAGAAATTATCACCCCTATCGTAGAAAAAGAATTCACTCCACCACCCACCTTTAAAAATAATCCATCCCCGCCATACCCTTCCGAACTTAATAAACAACGACAGGATGATCAATACACCCGTTTTTTGGAAATGTTTAAACAAATCCACGTAAATCTGCCTTTCCACGAAGCCATATCCCAGATGCCGAAGTACGCAAAATACCTTAAGGACCTCCTAACTAACAAGAAGAAGTTAGAGAACCTTTCTCATGTCACGTTAAATGCCGCGTGCTCGGCGGTTTTGACAAACGGATTACCGAAAAAAATCAGTGACCCGGGTAGTTTCTCTATCCCGTGTGTCTTTGGTGATCTCTTTGTCAAACACGCTTTAGCCGACTTAGGTGCGAGTATTAATCTTATGCCCCTCTCGTTGTTTAAAAAGTTAGGAATTGGTAGTCTCAACCCCACACGAATGAGTATCCAGCTAGCCGACAGGTCAGTCAAATACCCGTTAGGAATAGTGGAGGACGTCCTAGTCAAAGTTGACAAGTTCATCTTCCCGGTGGACTTTGTCATTTTAGACATTGAAGAAGACGTCGAGGTTCCCCTGATCCTTGGCCGACCCTTCCTTGCCACCTCCCGAGCTATCATTGATGTAAGCAATGGTAAGCTCTTCCTTCGAGTGGGCGACGATGAGGTAACTTTCTCTATCACCCCCTCGATGAAGAACACACTAGCTAATGATGACTCCTGTTTTTTCATGGATACCGTAAGTGAAGAATCCTTCTCTCCCACCTCTGATTTTGAAGAAGAATTTTCCAATTTTTGTTCCTCTCCTCCTCTCCAACTGAATCTCTACACCTAAGTGAAGAATCCTCCACCCGCCTTTCTGATTTTGAAAAAGAATTTTTTGATTTCTGTTCCTCTTCTACTTTTCCAACTGAATCGCTGCACGAAGCCGCCATGGCCGCTAGCAACACCCCTTTTAATTTTACATATAAAAAAGTGTACGAGGACATAGTTTTTGAAAAAGAACAAATTTCCAAGACCTCGTATGATGACCCCCCTACCTTGGAACTGAAAGAACTACCAGAGCACCTTCAATACGCTTTCTTAGAAAAGGACTCTAAGCTGCCTGTCATAATTTCGGCCTACCTCACGGATGCACAAAAAAATAAACTTCTTTCAATTTTACAAAAGCATCGCCAAGCTATTGCTTGGCAGATATCTGATATCAAGGGCATAAGCCCATCTTTCTGCACTCATAAAATCTTAATGGAAGATAATTCTCGTAACTCTATACAACCTCAGCGCCGTATAAACCCAAACATGAAAGACGTAGTTAAGGGCGAGGTTATGAAATTGTTAGACGCAGGAATTATCTATCCTATATCCGACAGTAAGTGGGTTAGCCCAGTACAGGTAGTACCAAAGAAGGGAGGGATAACGGTCGTAAGTAATGAAAATAATGAATTAATCCCGACTCGGACGGTGACCGGATGGCGAATGTGTATAGATTACCGTAAGTTGAATGACGCCACCCGCAAGGATCACTTCCCCTTGCCGTTCATTGATCAAATTTTAGAACGACTTTCCGGACATAGCTTTTATTGTTTTCTCGATGGCCTCTCGGGGTATCTTCAAATCCCCATCTCCCCCGAGGACCAGGAGAAAACTACGTTTACTTGTCCCTTCGGCACCTTCGCCTACCGAAGAATGCCGTTTGGATTGTGCAATGCGCCGGCTACATTCCAACGATGTATGCTCGCCATCTTTGACAAGTACGTAGAAAGCATTATGGAAGTCTTCATGGATGATTTCTCCGTCTTCGGGAATTCCTTCGATAGTTGCTTAGAGAACCTCGAAAAAGTCTTAGAGCGATGCGAAGAAACTAACCTCGCCTTAAATTGGGAAAAATGTCATTTTATGGTAAGGGAAGGGTTAGTTTTGGGACATAAAATTTCTGAAAGGGGTATTGAAGTAGACGTTGCGAAAATAGAAGTTATCGAGAAACTGCCGCCACCTACGAACATAAAAGCCATAAGAAGTTTCCTGGGTCATGCGGGTTTCTACCGCCGCTTCATAAAGGACTTTTCCAAAATCACCAAGCCCTCTTACCCATCTCTTAGAAAAAGACGCCCCATTCATCTTTGATGACCTCTGTCTAGCTGCCTTCAATTTAATAAAAGAAAAATTAGTTAATGCGCCAATCATGATAGCTCCGGTGTGGGATCTTCCATTTGAAATAATGTGTGATGCGAGTAGTTATGCGGTGGGAGCCGTACTAGGTCAACGTATTTCCAAAAACTTCCACCCCATTTATTACGCTAGTAAAACACTCACATCTGCACAGGAAAATTACACCACAACCGAGAAGGAGCTCTTAGCTGTAGTATTCGCATTTGACAAATTTCGCCCTTATATTACTCTTTCGAAAATTATTGTTTTTACGGACCACTCGGCCCTCAAATATCTTCTCTCTAAAACGGATGCCAAGCCTCGCTTGATTCGCTGGGTCTTACTCCTCCAGGAGTTTGACTTAGAGATCCGTGATAAGCGAGGTGCCGAGAACTTGGCCGCCGACCACCTTTCGCGCCTAGACAACCCGTTTATCGAGCAATTAGACGAAAATTCTTTTCATTACTATTTTCCTGATGAGAAGCTGTTCATAATTAACACATCTACTTCTCCTTGGTTTGCCCGCATCGCCAACTATCTAGTGGCCCGTGTGCTCCCAAAAGAGTTTTCATCTCAGCAAAAGAAGAAATTCTTTTCTGAGCTGAAGAACTACTTTTGGGAGGACCCGCATCTTTTTAAAGTCTGTGCAGACCAAGTGATCAGGAGGTGTGTTTCCTTTGATGAAGGATTAGATATTATTAAACATTTGCATGAAGGACCGACAGGTGGGCACTATCAAGCTGCTCGCACCGCTCACAAAGTGTTAAGCGCGGGTTTTTACTGGCCCAGCCTGTTTAAAGACGCGCATGCCTTTGTGAGTAGGTGTGATAGTTGCCAACGGTCGGGGAATATTTCGAATAAAAATGAAATGCCACAAAATTATTTCCTAGAGTGCGAAGTTTTCGACCTCTGGGGGATTGATTTTGTCGGCCCTTTTCCTTCTAGCTTCGGGAATAAGTATATTTTAGTTGCCGTTGATTATGTTTCACGTTGGGCCGAAGCCCAAGCTCTTCCTACGAATGATGCCCGAGTCGTAGTTAATTTCCTCAAAAAATTATTTTCTCGATTCGGTACGCCGCGCGCTATCGTTAGTGATAGGGGTTCCCATTTCTGTAACGCACAATTTTCAAAAATCCTAACTAAATATGGCGTTACTCATAAGCTTTCCACTGCCTACCACCCCCAAACTAACGGACAAGTCGAAGTAGTGAATAGAGAAATAAAAAGAATTTTAGAAAAGACTGTTTCCACATCTAGAAAAGACTGGTCCGCCAAATTAGACGATGCTCTATGGGCCTACCGAACAGCGTACAAAACCGCCCTCGGCTGTACGCCATATCGGTTGGTTTATGGAAAATCGTGTCATTTACCCGTAGAGTTAGAGCACCGCGCCTTTTGGGCCTTACGATTTTTAAACTTCGATCCCCACTCTGTCGGCGATTTTCGAAAATTTCAACTTAACGAACTCGACGAGTGGCGCTCTTACGCGTATGAAAATAACAGACTTTATAAAGAGCGGACGAAGCGTTTACACGACCGACATCTTAGGCACCCAAAAATCTTTAAGCCAGGCGACCAAGTGCTTCTTTATAACTCTCGTTTACGTTTATTCCCGGGTAAATTAAAATCACGTTGGTCTGGGCCTTTTACTGTTTTAGAAGTCTTTTCTTATGGTACTGTTTTAATTTCTCACCCCGATAAGGGTACTTTCAAAGTGAATGGTCAGCGTCTTAAACTGTATTTCTGTGATGATGTCAGTCTAAACCCTGTTAACTCTATCTTTCCGGTCCTGACATTTGATTAATCTGAACATTATTTTACTCACAAACTTTGACATTTATTCGAACTTATTTTTAACACAATATTTGGGACAATCTTATTTTGATGCGTCGAGCTCAAACGACGCTTTAAACAAAGGGCGCTCTTGGGAGGCAACCCAAGTTATCTTTTTCTGTTTTCTTTCTTTTACACTTTTTGCCCCGACTGGCTCCGGCAAGCTGAAACTTCTGCGATCGCCTGCTCCAACGGTTCTGCTTCCATGCCAACGTCCGCCCGACGACGTTTCATGAAGATCCACAGCACAAGCATGGAGGAGCGGCATCACTCAACTTGTCCTGCAAAATAAAACCGGGGAAGTACCTGCTTTTCAATTCTGTCTTTTATTTCTGTACTTTACTTTTCTCTCGTTCTCCGACCTCCTTCTCCATTGCGGACAATGTAGATTTTAAGCTTGGGGGAGGACTTCCTCCTTCTTTTTGTTTTCTTTTTGTTTTGTAAATATCCCAAAAAAAAAAAATCCAAAATTTCATAAAACTCTTATATATATATATAGCTGCATTTTGGTATTTCAATAAGTACCCCATGTTTATGTTTTGTTTTTCTCAAACTTCTTTATAAACAACGTAGTTAATTATAATTTTTCTAATCATTCTTTTTAATCATATTTCACAAGTAAAATGTTGGTCATGCTGTGTTTCTAATTCACGGTAGCATGTTAAGGTAAAATATTTCTCTAAACCGTGCATTTCTATTATGGTTTTTCGTTCTTTATTTTCTTTACTTTCTCTAAAAATTTATCATCCACTATTTTCCTTTTCGTCTTTAGATGATTTTTGTAAGAACATATTTTGAATAACGTAGTAGATATGAACGATCCAAGTGACATATTATTTTTATTTTCAAGATAATTTCATCAATCTTCTTTTATTATCTCGAACTTGCTTTTTGAAATTTATCGACTCTATGTTTTAAATAAATTTAAAAAAAATGCGTGAAAATGATTTAGGCCATTTTTGTTTACGTTTGAGCTTTCTTGCCAACCTAAACTCTTTTACCACTAGTTAGCCGCTTTTGAGCCTTTTTTCCAAATTCATTTGATAAACTCCACACACCATTTCATTTTCACCAAAGCCCAAATTCCTACCTATCTAATCACGCTAATTTTGTTTGATAGGAAATTTTGTGTTATCTTTGGAGAAATTGTTGAAAAAAGTGTACTCAAAAGCAATAAATTGAAAAAAAAAGAGAAGAAGAAAACAAAAATGAATGAAAATAAGAAAAAAAAAGAGATAAAAAAATCATAAAGAGAAAAAAATAAATTTATTTATACATATTTTGTTTAAAATAAATTTATTTTTTTTTGAAACTCGTTGTTTTGGTTTAGTGTGATTTTTAAGCCTCCATGTTTATATTTGAATTCCACTCCTATTCATATTCCTAAACCAAACGTTTCGGTCCTATTAAGTCCTTTTGATTCACGCCCCTTTTTTTTAATTTTATTTAACAACTAAGAAAAGAAGAAAAGTAAATCAGTTTTAGTTTTGGATTTAAACTTAGATTTTTGTTATTTAATTGATATAATTATAATGCATTGCTTGGATCTAGTAATAACTCAATACGTTCTTTTCATTTTCATTGCCTTGCTCAAATCTATTTAAAGAATTTCGTCAAAATTCTGGATGATTTATTTTTATTAAGTAAAGTTTATAAAAGTTAAAATCATACCTAAATAATTGTTTTAGATTTACGTTTTACATTCTCCCTGCCAAGAATTTCGCATAGTACTTGTGTGAGTATGATTAAAACTTTTTGAATTAGTCACTTTTTATGATTAGCTTGTCTTTATATCTTTGCTTGGGGACAAGCAAAACTTAAGCTTGGGGGAATTTGATAATACGTTTGCAGTCAATTTTATTAGGATATTTTCGGGGTTTTAAAGCCAATCATGTCTTGTAAAGTACTTGTTTTGATTCCCCTTTGTATATATTTTTGTCGCTAATGCATTTTTTTGCTTTTTGCAGGTTTTCACGGCTTTCAGCCGAAGTTTGCTGTGACACGCCCCAAGGTCACGCCCTACCAGGGCGTGTACCTAGGGCGTGTACCCAGAGGAATGAAGCAATTGGTCCGAAACTGCATTCCATGGAAACTTAGTGTACACGCCCTCGGTCACGCCCGTGTCACACCCGACACGGGCGTGTACTAGAGGCGTGTCCCCAGGTTCCGAGGAATCGCCGCAGCGCGCTCGTTTTTCCCGCTCCACCGTCGCACCGAAAGTGTCACGCCCCAGGGTCACGCCTGACCCGGGCGTGACATATGGGCGTGTACTTCAGCAATTCCGCCCGTCACCTCCAGCATTCAATTTCAGCCCGAAGAAGTCACGCCGCAAAGAACACGCCCCAGGGTCACGCCCTACCAGGGCGTGACCAGTGGGCGTGTACCGCAACAACTCCGTCAGAATTCAATTCCTGCCCGAAAAAGTCGCGCCGAATGTGTCACGCCCCAGGGTCACGCCCGACCAGGGCGTGACAGGGGGGCGTGACCCGACCCGAAAAAATTCTATAAATAGAGCCCAACTCCAGGGGTTTTAGGACAACTTTCACTTTGAGAGGGGAGGTTCTGTCCTTTGTTTTTCTGAACTTTTAAGCATGTATTTTCATTTCTAGTTCGTAGCTCTAGTTTTATGCTTTCCCTGTATTAGCTCCTAGCTTCTTTCTGTAGTATGATGCTAATGATAGTGTAGTTTCCTTTTCATGTTCTTGTAATCTCTGGTTTTCAAGCTGTAAGGTCGCTGTTTCTCTAAATAAAAAGTGTTGTTTTCTTTTTCGTTCCTGCTCTGTTTTCAGTATTTTTCTTCTACTCATCCCCTTCTTCCACCTCACCATGATTAACTAATCCTCCATGTACTCGATCTAATTGATCCGAGGTTCGAGTGATTAGGTTATGATGCTTTGAATCTTACCTTTTCTTTTTAGGGTTTAGCTTTGAATTACTCTTGATTTATCACGGGTTGGAGGTATATTATCGATATATACTCTCCACCTTTGCTTTCATTCTGGGTTAGCCGAGAGGCCAAAAGTTTGAAATGAGCACTCAAGAGTAAAGGGAGTTGTTCGCACCCCTCGAGAGAGGCAGACGATCAAATCTCCCGGATTGGAGTAAAATCCATTAGAGGGGTTTACCGCGTAAAGCGAGTTTTAGGCCTCCGATTTAGGCGAAAGTCGGTCGGACCTTCCTAAACTCAGTTAGGCACGGCCTTCGAGAGAAGCATGTCAATATTCATGGAACCTCCACGGTCAAAGACCTTTACCCTAATTAGCTTAGGTTTAGTTATCGTATTTTTCTAATCACTCTTGCCGAGGTGATTTCTGATCGAGTGCATTTTCCCTTCATCGTTACTAAGCTTAAGTTAATCGCTCTCTTTATCTTTTCATACAAGTAGTTCTCTTCTTTTAGTACATTTAGCCAAGCCTTATTTTGCCGTCGATAAAATAATAGATTTCGTGTGAGTAAGCTTACTCAACTGTTCCCGGATTTCAATACGACACTTGTGTCCCCTAGCTGCATTTCGATAGGTATACTTGCCTTGATGAATTGTTAGTTTGGTATTTTCTCTTTGCAGATATCTCAGAGACAATCAGTAGCTCCCGGCCTTCTCTCGGACCTAGGACGTCCGCTCCAACAGTCACGGGCAAAGTGCCCCGTCTTTCCACAAGTAAAACACGCACCCGGGGTCCGACTCGTAGTCTCCCCAGAAGCACCAGAAGGAGCTGGACCCGAAGTCCTATGCTTCTTGAAAGACCTCCGATAGCTGGACTTTGAAGTAGTCGGCACTTTAAATTCAGATTTCCTATCACCCAAGCTTTTCTTTGCTTGCACATTCTTCATGTCCTTCTCCAAGGACCGGGCAGTATTGACCAAGGTTAAGAAACCCTGCGTCATCGGCCCCGAGAGTAGTAACCACAACTCATCTCTCAAGCCTTCATAGAAGCGATTATTCTTGCGCTCCTCATCCACGATGGTGGAGCTAGCATATCGACTCAAACGAGTGAACTCATGGAGATATTCATCCACGCTCTTCTCACCCTGAACCAACTTTAGAAATTCGTTCTCCATCGAAATCCTCTGAGTAGAAGGGAGGTATCTTGCTAAGAACAATCCCGAGAACTCTTCCATCGGGACATCTGTAAGTTGTCTACCTCTCAAATGATGCAGCTCCAAGCCTTCCCACCATAATCTCGATTCCCCGTCCAAAAGGAACGTAGCAATGGTGGTCATTTGCCACTCCTCCGTCTCTGTTGCTGTCATGACTCTCTTCACCATGGAGAGCGAGTCTTCAGCTTGAGATGGGGTTCCCAACCCCGAGAATACAGGAGGATTAAAGCTCATAACATGCTTGAGCTGTCTCTCGGCTGCCCTCCTTGGCACCACCGGTTCCACAACTACTTGCTCCACTCTCCTCGGCTCAGCCTCTTGCAGCGGTACCTGCTCCATCGTAGGAGTGGGCTACTGCGTTTGCCTTGCAGGCTGTGCATTTATCACGGCCAATACTACTTCGGCCACCAATCGTATGTTCTCAGCCGATAGAGGTGTTGCAGGAGCAACATCTGGTGCACTGCTAGCCTCAGAAACTCGGCGTTCTGACGGCCCAACACCACTTCTGGTCACCTATAGTGGTACAAAACACCGTTAAGCGACCAAATAAAATTGCAAACAGCAATTATAGGAACACGCAGGTTCCTCAAACACGTGTATTTTCATTCCTAAGTGGACATTCATGGGTTCTTTTACTGTTATAACGATGACGCACACAATGTGCTCACCACCCCTTAAAAGAATTCGCCCACGAATTCATTTTAAGCCCGACCAAAACCAGTAGTCTGATACCAAATTGTAACACCCCCTATCCATCACATAGCATATAGCAGTAGGTCCGGCCGGGGCCCGACGCCGTATGCCACAGACAGACCGGGTGGTTACTCATGGAAACCATCCAACCAATCATAACGTTCTACACAGAGCATTCTAGCGGAAGCAGTTTATAAAAGTTACAATAAAGAACCCAACATTAAAGCATGAATGTCCACTAATCCAAAATAGGAATGTGATACAAATACCAACATAAGCCTTAAGGCCTTACAAAATGTTTCACTTGATATTACATGATTTTCAAACCACGGCACGCAGGCCGGTCATACATGAATAAAATAGTAAACACTTCCAATTAGGCCTTCGAGGGCCGGCTTCGCACTTGGGCTTTAGCCCGCTATTGACTGCTTGGTCCAGCAGCACCTGCAAACAACAAACCACCGCACGGTGGCAAAACAAGGCAACGGTCAGCAATGCTGACCAAATTATAACGATCCCGCCCCCAACTCGGGGTGGCGATGCTCCTTCCCTGCATTTCATTAGCATAAGCGAGCAATATATATAACCATTTCATCAAAGACGTTGGCTCGCACGACCACACGCCCCATGCTCTCAGGGCACATTCTCGGTGAACCGGTTGATGTCACGTCAATTAAAACAATAGACATTCCGGACTCACCGCCGCCACTTTGACGGCCAAACCTATGAGCATTTTGTCTTCCTGGCCTGGGTCACGACAATTTAAGCCATTGACCGCCGAAGACCCTAATCTATGCCAGCGGCAAGTGCCACGTACCCTTAGGTCTCTTTAACTGAACGACATAGAATGGGTACGGTTCCATCTAACCCGTGCTCACATCGCAACGACAATTTAAGCCATTTGCGCGGGTCAAACTTCCACCGAGTCCCATTTCCATCACAATTCACATAACACGGTTATGTTCAAGTTGGCTCTCAGGCCACCAAGTTGGCAAGATCTTGCATCAGCCCAGTTTTCTGGGTGCACCTTTGGGTTAATCCCCAAGGCTCCCTGCTGCAATCTACCGCGTAGAAAACCCGAAAAACACCCAATAGCACGGAGTCTTCTCCGGCATTTATGCAATGCAACATCACTGATCCAGACCAACATGTCCGGGTAGGCTTCACACATCATGCCTATGTCCATTCTCGCTTACGGACCCTAAACAACGGGGACTTCACATATCTACCCGAAGGAACGCCTCCAACTCTCCGCAAACTCGCGAGAGCGGGCTTCCTATGCAAAGAAGGAGAGCTACTCATGCTCAAGAAGAGAATCATTACCCTAGCGTTCCTCTTTGGCGCCATGGAAAAGTAAGCAGATGAAAAGCACCGCACTAGCTTTGCCTCCGTGGATCCGGAGTCGGCTCGCGATTCAGAGTTTTGAAGCTCCTGCAATGGCCGAATCTAGCTCTTTCTTCCTTCCTTGGCTCTCCTCTCTCTCTAAGCTTTTAGAAAGATAATAACTTATGAAAAGTGAGGGTTTCTAAGTCCAATCCCGGGTATATCCCTTCAGGAACAACCCCCAGCCGTTAGATCATCAATTAAAGAAATGAACGGCTTTGATTCGGGACTGAAATGCCTAATCTGGACCGCACACGGCCTGGCACACGCCCGTGTCCAGGGCCGTGTGCTTCATTCGCCGTCAAAATTGGCTCGCCTGGAACAACACACGGGCATCGAATACGCCCGTGTTCGACCTGACATGCCCGTGTTCCACCTGACACGGCCGTGTGGCCGGCCGTGTACTGATTGTCTCTTAGATATCTGCAAGGAGAGAGAATAACCAAACTAACAATTCATCAAGGCAAGTATACCTATCGAAATGCAGCTAGGGGACACAAGTGTCGTATTGAAATCCGGGAACAGTTGAGTAAGCTCACTCACACGAAATCTATTATTTTATCGACGGAAAAATAAGGTTTTCTTAAGCTAAATGTACTAAAGGAAGAGAACTACTTGCATGAAAAGATAAAGAGAGCTAAAGAGCGATTAACTTAAGCTTGGTAACAATGAAGGGAAAATGCACTCGATCAGAAATCACCTCGGCAAGAGTGGTTAGAAAAATACGATAAATAAACCTAAGCTAATTAGGGTAAAGGTCTTTGACCGTGGAGGTTCCATGAATATTGACACGCTTCTCTCGAAGGTCGTGCCTAACTGAGTTTAGGAAGGTCCGACCGACTTTCGCCTAAATCGGAGGCCTAAAACTCGCTTTACGCAGTGAACCCCTCTAATGGATTTTACTCCAATCCGGGAGATTTGATCGTCTGCCTCTCTCGATGGGTGCGAACAACTCCCTTTACTCTTGAGTGCTCATTTCAAACTTTCGGCCTCTCGGCTAGCCCAGAATGAAAGCAAAGGTGGAGAGTATATATCGATAATATACCTCCAACCCGTGATAAATCAAGAGTAATTCAAAGCTAAACCCTAAAAAGAAAAGGTAAGATTCAAAGCATCATAACCTAATCACTCGAACCTCGGATCATTAAGATCGAGTACATGGAGGATTAGTTAATCATGGTGAGGTGGAAGAGGGGGGATGAGTAGAAGAAAAATACTGAAAATGGAGCAGAAACGTAAAAGAAAACAGCAATTTTTATTAATAGAAATAGTGATCTTACAGCTTGAAAACCAGAGATTACAAGAACATGAGAAGGAAACTACACTATCATTAGCATCATACTATAGAAATAAACTAGGAGCTAATACAGGGAAAGCATAAAGCTAGAGCTACGAACTAAAAATGGAAAGACATGCTTAAAAAGTTCAGAAATACAAAGGACAGAACCTCCCCTCTCAAAGCGAAAAGTTGTCCTCAAACCCCTGGAGTTGGGCTCTATTTATAGAATTTTTCGGGTCGGGTCACGCCCCCCTGTCACGCCCTGGTCGGGCGTGACCCTGGGGCGTGACACATTCGGCGCGACTTTTTCGGGCAGGAATTGAATTCTGACGGAGTTGTTGCGGTACACGCCCACCGGTCACGCCCTGGTAGGGCGTGACCCTGGGGCGTGTTCTTTGCGGTGTGACTTTGGGAGCTGAAATTGAATGCTGGAGGTGACGGGCGGAATTGCTGAAGTACACGCCCATATGTCACGCCCGGGTCAGGCGTGACCCTGGGGCATGACACTTTCGGTGCGGCGGTGGAGCGGGAAAGACGAGCGCGCTGCGGCGATTCCTCGGAACTTGGGGACACGCCTATAGTACACGCCCGTGTCGGGTGTGTCACGGGCGTGACCGAGGGCGTGTACACTAAGTTTCCACGGAATGCAGTTTCGGACCAATTGCTTCATTCCTCTAGGTTACACGCCCTAGGTACACGCCCTGGTAGGGCGTGACCTTGGGGCGTGTCACAGCAAAATTCGGCTGAAAGCCGTGAAAACCTGCAAAAAGCAGAAAAAAATGCATTAGCGACAAAAATATATACAAAGGGGAATCAAAACAAGTACTTTACAAGACATGATTGGCTTTAAAACCCCGAAAATATCCTAATAAAATTGACTGCAAACGTATTATCAAATTCCCCCAAGCTTAAGTTTTGCTTGTCCCCAAGCAAAGATATAAAGACAAGCTAATCATAAAAAGTGACTAATTCAAAAGGTTTTAATCATACTCACACAAGTACTATGCGAAATTCTAGGTAGGGAGAATGTAAAACGTAAATCTAAAACAATTATTTAGGTATGGTTTAACTTTTATAAACTTTACTTAATAAAAATAAATCATCCAGAATTTTGACAAAATTCTTTAAATAGATTTAAGTAAGGCAATGAAAATGAAAAGAACGTATTGAGTTATTACTAGATCGAAGCAATGCATTATAATTATATCAATTAAATAACAAAAATCTAAGTTTAAATCCAAAACTAAAACTGATTTACTTTTCTTCTTTTCTTAGTTGTTAAATAAAATTAAAAAAAAAAGGCGTGAATCAAAAGGACTTAATAGGACCGAAACGTTTGGTTTAGGAATATGAATAGGAGTGGAATTCAAATATAAACATGAAGGCTTAAAAATCACACTAAACCAAACAACGAGTTTCAAAAAAATAAATTTATTTTAAACAAAATATGTATAAATAAATTTATTTTTTTTCTCTTTATGATTATTTATCTCTCTTTGTTTTTTTTTGTTTTTATTATTTTCATTCATTTTTGTTTTTTTTTTCAATTTATTGCTTTTTGAGTACACCTTTTTCAACAATATTTCCACAGATAAGACAAAATTTCCTATCAAACAAAATTAGCGTGATTAGATAGGTAGGAATTTGGGCTTTGGTGAAAATGAAATGGTGTGTGGAGTTTATCAAATGAATTTGGAAAAAAGGCTCAAAAGCGGCTAACTAGTGGTAAAAGAGTTTAGGTTGGCAAGAAAGCTCAAACGTAAACAAAAATGGCCTAAATCATTTTCACGCACTTTTTTTTTAAAATTTATTTAAAACATAGAGTCGATAAATTTCAAAAAGCAAGTTCGAGATAATAAAAGAAGATTGATGAAATTATCTTGAAAATAAAAATAATATGTCACTTGGATCGTTCATATCTACTACGTTATTCAAAAAATGTTCTTACAAAAATCATCTAAAGACGAAAAGGAAAATAGTGGATGATAAATTTTTAGCGAAAGTAAAGAAAATAAAGAATGGAAAACCATAATAGAAATGCACGGTTTAGAGAAATATTTTACCTTAACATGCTACCGTGAATTAGAAACACAGCATGGCCAACATTTTACTTGTGAAATATGATTAAAAAGAATGATTAGAAAAATTATAATTAACTACGTTGTTTATAAAGAAGTTTGAGAAAAACAAAACATAAACATGGGGTACTTATTGAAATACCAAAATGCAGCTATATATATATAATATTTTGTTTGAAATTTTTTTTTGAAATTTTGGATTTTTTTGGGATTTTTACAAAACAAAAAGGAAACAAAAAGAAGGAGGAAGTCCTCCCCCAAGCTTAAAATCTACATTGTCCGCAATGGAGAAGGAGGTCGGAGAACGAGAGAAAAGTAAAGTACAGAAATAAAAGACAGAATTGAAAAGCAGGTACTTCCCCGGTTTTATTTTGCAGGGCAAGTTGAGTGATACCGCTCCTCCATGCCTGTGCTGTGGATCTTCATGAAACGTCGTCCGGCGGACTGTGGCATGGGAGCAGAACCGTTGGAGCAGGCGATCGTAGAAGTTTCAGCTTGCCGGAGCCAGTCGGGGCAAAAAGTGTAAAAGAAAGAAAACATAAAAAGATAACTTGGGTTGCCTCCCAAGAGCGCCCTTTGTTTAAAGCGTCGTTTGAGCTCGACGCATCAAAATAAGATTGTCCCAAATATTATTTTAAAAATAAGTTCGAATAAATGTCAAAGTTTGTGAGTAAAATAATGTTCAGATTAATCAAATGTCAGGACCGGAAAGATAGAGTTAACAGGGTTGAGACTGACATCATCACAGAAATACAGTTTAAGACGCTGACCATTCACTTTGAAAGTACCCTTATCAGGGTGAGAAATTAAAACAGTACCATAAGAAAAGACTTCTAAAACAGTAAAAGGCCCAGACCAACGTGATTTTAATTTACCCGGGAATAAACGTAAACGAGAGTTATAAAGAAGCACTTGGTCGCCTGGCTTAAAGATTTTTGGGTGCCTAAGATGTCGATCGTGTAAACGCTTCGTCCGCTCTTTATAAAGTCTGTTATTTTCATACGCGTAAGAGCGCCACTCGTCGAGTTCGTTAAGTTGAAATTTTCGAAAATCGCCGACAGAGTGGGGATCGAAGTTTAAAAATCGCAAGGCCCAAAAGGCGCGGTGTTCTAACTCTACGGGTAAATGACACGATTTTCCATAAACCAACCGATATGGCGTACAGCCGAGGGCGGTTTTGTACGCTGTTCGGTAGGCCCATAGAGCATCGTCTAATTTGGCGGACCAGTCTTTTCTAGATGTTGAAACAGTCTTTTCTAAAATTCTTTTTATTTCTCTATTCACTACTTCGACTTGTCCGTTAGTTTGGGGGTGGTAGGCAGTGGAAAGCTTATGAGTAACGCCATATTTAGTTAGGATTTTTGAAAATTGTGCGTTACAGAAATGGTAACCCCTATCACTAACGATAGCGCGCGGCGTACCGAATCGAGAAAATAATTTTTTGAGGAAATTAACTACGACTCGGGCGTCATTCGTAGGAAGAGCTTGGGCTTCGGCCCAACGTGAAACATAATCAACGGCAACTAAAATATACTTATTCCCGAAGCTAGAAGGAAAAGGACCAACAAAATCAATCCCCCAGAGGTCGAAAACTTCGCACTCTAGAAAATAATTTTGTGGCATTTCATTTTTATTCGAAATATTCCCCGACCGTTGGCAACTATCACACCTACTCACAAAGGCATGCGCGTCTTTAAACATGCTGGGCCAGTAAAAACCCGCGCTTAACACTTTGTGAGCGGTGCGAGCAGCTTGATAGTGCCCACCTGTCGGTCCTTCATGCAAATGTTTAATAATATCTAATCCTTCATCCAAGGAAACACACCTCCTGATCACTTGGTCTGCACAGACTTTAAAAAGATGCGGGTCCTCCCAAAAGTAGTTCTTCAGCTCAGAAAAGAATTTCTTCTTTTGCTGAGATGAAAACTCTTTTGGGAGCACACGGGCCACTAGATAGTTGGCGATGCGGGCAAACCAAGGAGAAGTAGATGTGTTAATTACGAAAAGCTTCTCATCAGGGAAATAGTAATGAAAAGAATTTTCATCTAATTGTTCTATAAACGGGTTGTCTAGGCGCGAAAGGTGGTCGGCGGCCAAGTTCTCGGCACCTCGCTTATCACGGATCTCTAAGTCAAACTCCTGGAGGAGTAAGACCCAGCGAATCAAGCGAGGCTTGGCATCCGTTTTAGAGAGAAGATATTTGAGGGCCGAGTGGTCCGTAAAAACAATAATTTTCGAAAGAGTAATATAAGGGCGAAATTTGTCAAATGCGAATACTACAGCTAAGAGCTCCTTCTCGGTTGTGGTGTAATTTTCCTGTGCAGATGTGAGAGTTTTACTAGCGTAATAAATGGGGTGGACGTTTTGGAAATACGTTGACCTAGTACGGCTCCCACCGCATAACTACTCGCATCACACATTATTTCAAATGGAAGATCCCACACCGGAGCTATCATGATTGGCGCATTAACTAATTTTTCTTTTATTAAATTGAAGGCAGCTAGACAGAGGTCATCAAAGATGAATGGGGCGTCTTTTTCTAAGAGATGGGTAAGGGGCTTGGTGATTTTGGAAAAGTCCTTTATGAAGCGGCGGTAGAAACCCGCATGACCCAGGAAACTTCTTATGGCTTTTATGTTCGTAGGTGCCGGCAGTTTCTCGATAACTTCTATTTTCGCAACGTCTACTTCAATACCCCTTTCAGAAATTTTATGTCCCAAAACTAACCCTTCCCTTACCATAAAATGACATTTTTCCCAATTTAAGGCGAGGTTAGTTTCTTCGCATCGCTCTAAGACTTTTTCAAGGTTCTCTAAGCAACTATCGAAGGAATTCCCGAAGACGGAGAAATCATCCATGAAGACTTCCACAATGCTTTCTACGTACTTGTCAAAGATGGCGAGCATACATCGTTGGAATGTAGCCGGCGCATTGCACAATCCAAACGGCATTCTTCGGTAGGCGAAGGTGCCAAAGGGACAAGTAAACGTAGTTTTCTCCTGGTCCTCGGGGGAGATGGGGATTTGAAGATACCCCGAGAGGCCATCGAGAAAACAATAAAAGCTATGTCCGGAAAGTCGTTCTAAAATTTGATCAATGAACGGCAAGGGGAAGTGATCCTTGCGGGTGGCGTCATTCAACTTACGGTAATCTATACACATTCGCCATCCGGTCACCGTCCGAGTCGGGATTAATTCATTATTTTCATTACTTACGACCGTTATCCCTCCCTTCTTTGGTACTACCTGTACTGGGCTAACCCACTTACTGTCGGATATAGGATAGATAATTCCTGCGTCTAACAATTTCATAACCTCGCCCTTAACGACGTCTTTCATGTTTGGGTTTATACGACGCTGAGGTTGTATAGAGTTACGAGAATTATCTTCCATTAAGATTTTATGAGTGCAGAAAGATGGGCTTATGCCCTTGATATCAGATATCTGCCAAGCAATAGCTTGGCGATGCTTTTGTAAAATTGAAAGAAGTTTATTCTTTTGTGCATCCGTGAGGTAGGCCGAAATTATGACAGGCAGCTTAGAGTCCTTTTCTAAGAAAGCGTATTGAAGGTGCTCTGGTAGTTCTTTCAGTTCCAAGGTAGGGGGGTCATCATACGAGGTCTTGGAAATTTGTTCTTTTTCAAAAACTATGTCCTCGTACACTTTTTTATATGTAAAATTAAAAGGGGTGTTGCTAGCGGCCATGGAGGCTTCGTGCAGCGATTCAGTTGGAAAAGTAGAAGAGGAACAGAAATCATTAAATTCTTTTTCAAAATCAGAGGGGCGAGTGGAGGATTCTTCACTTATGTGTAGAGATTCAGTTGGAAGAGTAGGAGGGGAACAAAAATTGGAAAATTCTTTGTCAAAATCAGAGGTGGGAGAGAAGAATTCTTCACTTATGGTATCCATGAAAAAGCAGGAGTCATCATTAGCTAGTGTGTTCTTCATCGAGGGGGTGATAGAGAAAGTTACCTCATCGTCGCCCACTCGAAGGAAGAGCTTACCATTGCTTACATCAATGATAGCTCGAGAGGTGGCAAGGAAGGGTCGGCCAAGGATCAGGGGAACCTCGACGTCTTCTTCAATGTCTAAAATGACAAAGTCCACCGGGAAGATGAACTTGTCAACTTTGACTAGGACGTCCTCCACTATTCCTAACGGGTATTTGACTGACCTGTCGGCTAGCTGGATACTCATGCGTGTGGGGTTGAGACTACCAATTCCTAACTTTTTAAACAACGAGAGGGGCATAAGATTAATACTCGCACCTAAGTCGGCTAAAGCGTGTTTGACAAAGAGATCACCGAAGACACACGGGATAGAGAAACTACCCGGGTCACTGATTTTTTTCGGTAATCCGTTTGTCAAAACCGCCGAGCACGCGGCATTTAACGTGACATGAGAAAGGTTCTCTAACTTCTTCTTGTTAGTTAGGAGGTCCTTAAGGTATTTTGCGTACTTCGGCATCTGGGATATGGCTTCGTGGAAAGGCAGATTTACGTGGATTTGCTTAAACATTTCCAAAAAACGGGTGTATTGATCATCCTGTCGTTGTTTATTAAGTTCGGAAGGGTATGGCGGGGATGGATTATTTTTAAAGGTGGGTGGTGGAGTGAATTCTTTTTCTACGATAGGGGTGATAATTTCTTCGGCAGAGCATGAAATTTTTAAAAGGGGAACGGAGCTTTGATTTTCAAAAACGGGAGCGGAGCTTGCCTCGGGTTCTTCACTTACCATACCAGGAACTTTCTTCCCACTCCGAAGAGTTATAGCTTTCGCTTGCTCTCTCGGGTTGGGCTCGGTATTGGAAGGAAGAGACCCTACGGGTCGCTCAGAAATCATTTTAACGAGCTGTCCTACCTGATTTTCTAAGTTTTTAACACTTCCGGTTAAGGTCTTAATTATAGCGTCATTAGCATTCATGTATTTTGAAAAAACTTCCTCCAAATTTGGAGGTTTTGGAAAACTTTGAGGAGGAGGTGGTGGTGGAGCAGAAAAATCACTTTGCGGTGGCGGGCGCACAGCATTCGATGGATTGCTCCACGAAAAATTCGGATGATTTCTTAACGCAGGATTATAACTATTCGGAAAATTAAAACCAGGAGGATGATAATTCGCAGCAAAAAAATTATTAAAAGCAGTTCTAGGCATATTATTTACATAATCCAAATGTTCAGCGGGAGGAGTTGCAGATTCCCATACCTGAGGGGCGGAGGCAGCAGTCATCTCCGTAATTTTTTTGCTTAATATTTCAACTTGCAGTGCGAGTTGTGAGACGTTGCCCACTTCAAAGAGACCTGCAGGTTTGTTTGGGCGGGACCTAGGCACATTCCACTGGTAAGTGTTCATGGCATTTAGAGCCACTTTGCCCTTTTCGAGAGAGTTAGGTGGTGTAGAAAATTTTGTGATGTGGGTTTCTATTACGAATGCGGTAATTAAAATCCAGCCATTTATCTCTGTGCGAGTAGGCGGAAATTAAAAGCTATACTCACGCACTCGACAGAAAATTAAAACACACCCACTCGACAGAAAGTAAACACACTCTACTGAAATAAAGCCTGCCAATTAACTCAAGTGAGTAGGCGGAAAAATAAAATACGCACACTTGCTTGAAATAAATCCAGCCAATTAACTCAAGTGAGTAGGCGGAAAAATTAAAAATACGCACACTTAACAAAATCCAGCCAATTAACTCAAGTGAGTAGGCGGAAAAAATTTAAGAAGGAGGCTGAGAAAGAGAAGTGATAAAATTAATATATTCGCGTTTTCAATTTATCAACAAGCGTTGCTTCCCCGGCAACGGCGCCAAAAACTTGATTGTCTCTTAGATATCTGCAAGGAGAGAGAATAACCAAACTAACAATTCATCAAGGCAAGTATACCTATCGAAATGCAGCTAGGGGACACAAGTGTCGTATTGAAATCCGGGAACAGTTGAGTAAGCTTACTCACACGAAATCTATTATTTTATCGACGGAAAAATAAGGTTTTCTTAAGCTAAATGTACTAAAGGAAGAGAACTACTTGCATGAAAAGATAAAGAGAGCTAAAGAGCGATTAACTTAAGCTTGGTAACAATGAAGGAAAAATGCACTCGATCAGAAATCACCTCGGCAAGAGTGGTTAGAAAAATACGATAAATAAACCTAAGCTAATTAGGGTAAAGGTCTTTGACCGTGGAGGTTCCATGAATATTGACACGCTTCTCTCGAAGGTCGTGCCTAACTGAGTTTAGGAAGGTCCGACCGACTTTCGCCTAAATCGGAGGCCTAAAACTCGCTTTACGCGGTGAACCCCTCTAATGGATTTTACTCCAATCCGGGAGATTTGATCGACTGCCTCTCTCGAGGGGTGCGAACAACTCCCTTTACTCTTGAGTGCTCATTTCAAACTTTCGGCCTCTCGGCTAGCCCAGAATGAAAGCAAAGGTGGAGAGTATATATCGATAATATACCTCCAACCCGTGATAAATCAAGAGTAATTCAAAGCTAAACCCTAAAAAGAAAAGGTAAGATTCAAAGCATCATAACCTAATCACTCGAACCTCGGATCATTAAGATCGAGTACATGGAGGATTAGTTAATCATGGTTAGGTGGAAGAGGGGGGATGAGTAGAACGAAACTACCCGGTATGGACAAACACACTTAAATATGAACTTCAACTGCAAAACTTGCTCTAGGAGTTGTTTTTACCATGATGATGTTATGCTTATCCTAAGATGGTTCACCACCATCATACTGACTCATGTGCCTAAACCATGAATGCATGCATTTGTATTCTTTTTTACTCAAAACCATGTGTGTACATATGTCATCTTGCAAATCTTTAGCTTGACATGTTGTGCTTATGAAATTTTATGCTATGCATGATGTGCTATGCATTCTAAAAAGGCCTTACTGCATGACATGGGCGGCGTACACATGAAAATGTTATGCATCCCATACTACATAACATTCCCATGTAACGAAAAAGAAAACGTGCTAGCCGCATTCATGGGGTGAGGTTATGCATCCCATACTACATAACCCTCACATGTTGCCTCCTATGGTGGATCCATATACAAACACATATTATGCATCCCATACTACATAATATGCCATGTATACTTCTTCATGCTCATGAGTGTAGTGTTCGTGCTTCGGCCAAGACGTGCTGATGACATATCGGTGTGTGAACGGTATGATGCTAAACACTAATGCAGATAAGGGAAAGGTTGCCCAACCGTTTGTCAAGTAACCTCCCTCTGATACCAACTGTCACAACCCGCATTTTCTCATCGGTAAAAATCGTATCAGAGTAAGAGAAAACACGCGCCGTGATGCCACGTCGTGCAGGGGATAACTGCACACGCTCAAGCAAAACTCCAGACGTTAGATTTTAAGGAAAATTGTTAATTAAGTATAAAAGAAAATCAGGTATGTTGAATGGCCGTATCCCTCGGCCCGGTGGATCAGCTAGTCCACTGTTAAAACTATATTTATACGCAGTAGAAAATACTTTGGTTCAATTAAATTGACGCCCTAAATGAGCATAAGTGTCCCCGGGGGACGACTTATGCGTGCACGACCCTAAGGTGAATATAGTAGGTATAAAAAGATAGTGTTTTACGCTGAGGAAAAATAGTGTCTTTGATTTAGAAACATGTTATGCACGGGGTACATATAATAATGCTTTTAGGTTTTAGAATATCTAACATGCCACCTAGCATAAATCCTTCCCAGAAGCAAGTAACCAACCACAAATAGGCAAAAACAGCAGTTTTAATTCATATTCAGCATCACAAGAAGCCACCAGTGGGCGCCAACGAAAAGTAATCGGATGGAAATCACCGCACTTGCGTTGCCTCCGTGGATCCGGAGTCGGCTTGCGATTCGGAGCTCCGAAGCTCCTCCAATGGCGGATCTAGCTCCTCTTCTTCTTGCCTTAGCTCTTCTTTCTCCAAGGGTTTGGAGAGAGAACAAGTGGAAAAAGTGAGGGTTTTCTAAGTCAAAACCCGGGTATATCCCTTCAGGAACAACCCCCAGCCGTTGGATCTTCAGTCAAAGAAATGAACGGCTTCGATTCGGGACTGAAATGCCCAATCTGGACCGAACACGGCCTGGCACACGCCCGTGTCCAGGGCTGTGTGCCTCATTCGCCGTCAAAATCGAATCACCTGGAACCTCACACGGGTATCGAACACGCCCGTGTTCGAGCTGACACGCCTGTGTTCCACCTGACACGGCCGTGTAGCTGGCCGTGTACCCCATGATTTTCTCCCGTTTTCAACCCGAGCACTGCACGGGTTCTAGGACACGCCCATGTCCTTGCCCGTGTCACCTTGACACGCCTGGGCTCCAGGCCGTGTACAAGGTCTCAGCACTACGCGGCTAAGTGTCGACACGGGTCGACACGCCCTGCGACACGCCCGTGTCGCAGGCCGTGTGCCATGTCTCGACACACTGTCGACACCAAAGTGTCGACTTCGCGGGACGAGTGTCGACACGGGTTGACACGCCCTGCGATACGCCCGTGTCGCAGGCCGTGTGCCGTGTCTCGACACAACGTCGAAGCACTGTGTCGACTTCACGGCTAAGTGTCGACACGGGTCGACACGCCCTGCGACACGCCCGTGTTGCAGGCCGTGTGCCCAGTCTCGACACAATGTCGAGACCAAAGTGTCGACTTCACGCCTTAGTGTCGACACAGGCTTGACACGCCCTGGGACACGCCCGTGTCCCAGGCCGTGTGCCTGCAGCCAAAACTCAAACTGGCCCAAATTATTCCCCTCTGCTCCTTTGAGTTTCGGGGCGTGCAAAGTGCCCTTTCTTTCCACAAGTAAAACATGTGTAAGTAGCTTTGCTAATCGATGTCATAGCCCCTTTCTCCAGCATTCTGCCGGATGCAGCTCTTATGGGGTTTGTATAGTTCGATACCATGGTCGCTGGCATCGGGAGGGTCTTCCTCAAATCTGCCTCCAAAGATCTAGCTGATTCCACCAAGGCTCGGAATCCCAATAACTTTGGTCCTAACAGTAGAACCCGTAACTCGGCACGCAGGACATTATAAAATCTATCGACTGTAGTTTGCTCATTATCCAACTCGAAGCATGGGTAGCGACTTATCATAAGAAATGCTTGCAAATATTCCTCAACTGTGTGCGCTCCCTGCACTAAATGCATATTTAGCTGCTGCTCTGATGGTCTACCAAAGGTCATCTGCTGCATCACGCCCACCGGCGTTGAAGCCGCAACAGGGGTGCAGGGTTGTACATTTCCTCCAAGCTGTGCACCCATCACAGTGAACACCGCTTCTACGATCCTTCTAACGGTTTCATACGAAGGAGGAGTCTCAAACACCTCACCGGGTGCACTATGCTCCTCAGAAACCGAACATTCTGGCGGTCCAGCACCGCTTCCGGTCACCTATAGTGGTACAAAACACCGTTAAGCGACCAAATAAAATTGCAAACAGCAATTATAGGAACACGCAGGTTCCTCAAACACGTGTATTTTCATTCCTAAGTGGACATTCATGGGTTCTTTTACCGTTATAACGATGACGCACACAATGTGCCCACCACCCCTTAAAAAGAATTCGCCCACGAATTCACCGTAAGTCCGACCAAAACCAGTAGTCTGATACTAAATTGTAACGCCCCCTATCCGTCACATAGCATATAGCAGTAGGTCCGGCTGGGGCCCGACGCCGTATGCCACTAACAGACCGGGTGGTTACTTATTGAAACCATCCAACCAATCTCAACGTCCTACACAGAGCATTCTAGCGGAAGCAGTTTATAAAAGTTGCATTACAGAACCCAGCACTAAAGCATGAATGTCCGTTAAACAAAATAGGAATGTAATACAAATACAACCGTTAGCCTTAAGGCCTTACAAAATGTTTCACTTGATATTACATGATTTACAAACCACGGCACGCAGGCCGGTCATACATGAATAAAACAGTAAACACTTCCAAATAGGCCTTCGAGGGCCGGCTTCGCACTTGGGCTTTAGCCCGCTATTGACCGCATGGTCCAGCAGCACCTGCAAGTAACATAACCACCGCACGGTGGCAAACAAAAAGGGCAACGGTCAGCAATGCTGACCAAATTATAACGATCCCGCCCCTAACTCGGGGTGGCAATGCTCCTTCCCTGCAGTTTTATTAGCACAAGCGAGCAATATAATAGTATTCATTTCAACACAGGCGTAGGCTCACACGGCCACACACCCCGTGCACTCAGGGCACATTCTCGGTGAACCGGTCGATGTCACGTCAGTTAAATCCATAGACATTCCGGACGCACCACCGCCACTTTGACGGCCAAACATATGAGCAATTTGTCTTCCCGGCATGGGTCACGTCAATTTAAGCCATGGACCGCCGAAGACTCTCATCTATGCCAACGGTAAGTGCCACGTAACCTTAGGTCTCTTTAAACAGAACGACATAGATTTGGGTACGGTTCCATCTAACCCGTGCTCACGTCGCAACGACAATTTAAGAAATTTTCGCAGGTCAAACTTCTCCCGAGTCCCATTTTCATCACACAATTTCACATAACTCGGTTATGTTCAAGTTGGATCTCAGGCCCCCATGTTGGCAAGATCACGCATCAGCCCAGTTTTCCGGGTGCACCTTAGGGTTAATCCCCAAGGCTCCCTGTTGTAATCTACAGTGTAGAAAACCCGAAAAACAACCAATAGCACGGAGTCTTCTCCGGTATTTATGCAATGCAACATCACCGATCCAGACCAATATGTCCGGGTAGGCTTCACACATCATGCCTATGTCCATTCTCGCTTACGGACTCTAAACAACGGGGACTTCACATATCTACCCGAAGGAACGCCTCCAACTCACCGCAAACTCGCGAGAGCGGGCTTCCTATGCAAAGAAGGAGAGCTACTCATGCTCAAGATGATAATCATTACCCTAGCGTTCCTCTTTGGCGCCATTGAAAAGTAATCGGATGAAAAGCACCGCACTAGCTTTGCCTCTGTGGACCCGGAGTCGACTCGCGATTCGGAGCTCTGAAGCTCCTCCAATGGCCGGATCTAGCTCCTTCTTCCTTCCTTGGCTCTCTACTTTCTCTAAGGTTTTAGAAATCTAACCACTGATGAAAAGTGAGGGTTTCTAAGTCCAATCCTGGGTATATCCCTTCAGGAACAACCCCCAGCCGTTGGATCTCAAAATAAGGAAACGAACGGCTTTGATTCGGGACTGAAATGCCCAATATGGACCGAACACGGCCTGGCACACGCCCGTGTCCAGGGCCGTGTGCCTCATTTGCCGTCAAAATCGAATCACCTGGAACAACACACGGGTATTGAACACGCCCGTGTTCGAGCTGACACGCCCGTGTTCCACCTGACACGGCCGTGTGGCCGGCCGTGTACCCCCATCATTTTTCCCCGAAATCAACCCCAGCACTGCACGGGTTCTAGGACACGCCCGTGTCCTTACTCGTGTCACCTTGACACGCCTGGGCTCCAGGCTGTGTACACGGTCTCGACACTCGACACTTCGTCGAGCGAAGATCGTCGACCTGCTGACACGGCCTTGGATACGCCCGTGTCCTAGGCCGTGTGCCTTGTCTCGACACAATGTCAAGACCAAAGTGTCGAATCCCCGGGACGAGTGTCAACACGGTTTGACACGCCCTGCGACACGGGCGTGTCGCAGGCCGTGTGCCATGTCTCGACACTTCGTCGAATGTAGAGTGTCGACTTCGTGGCTAAGTGTCGACACGGGTCGACACACCCTGCGACACGCCCGTATCGCAGGCCGTGTGCCCAGTCTCGACACAATGTCGAGACCAAAGTGTCGACTTCCCGGCTTAGTGTCGACACAGGCTTGACACGCCCTGGGACACGCCCGTGTCCCAGGCCGTGTGCCTGCAGCCAGAACCCAAAACTGGCCCAAAACGTCCCCCGTCGCTCTTTTGAGTTTCGGGGCGTTACAGATAGAGAGCCTTGGTACGAACGAGATATCAAATTCACTCAACTTGATAGACCAGTTGGACAGTCTACCCTAGTGCTCCACTCCTTCAAAAATCTTACGGAGGGGATGGTCTGTCACAGCCTTGATCGAATGTGCTTGGAAATATGGTCGGAGCTTCCTGACTGAGATGATTAAGGCGTACGCCAGCTTTTCTAAGATTGGGTAGCGAAGCTCCGCCTTTTTTAGGATCCTGATAACGTAATAGATTGGCAGCTGTTTCCTCCCCTCCTCCCTAACTAGGACAGAACTCACTGCCTCTGCTCCCACTCCGAGATACAACGCCAGATCCTCCCCCTCCTTCGGTCTTTGAAGTAGAGGAGCCAGGGAGAGCTGCCTCTTTAGCCCTTGGAAAGCTTCTTCACATTCAGCAGTCCACTCGAACCTTTGATTACCCCACAGCACCTTGAAGAATGATGAGCACTTCTCTCCCGACCTAGAGAGGAATCTACTTAGGCCGGCCAGCTAGCCTGTCAAGTGCTGAACCTCCTTAGCATTGCGTGGAGACTCTAGCTCTAGGATGGCTTTCACCTTATCTAGGTTGGGTTCTACCCCCTCCAGGGTCAGAAGATGCCCTAGGAACTTCCCACGGCTTGCACCAAAAACACACTTCAAGGGGTTCAGCCTCATTTTGAACTTCCGCAAGGTGGCGAATGTCTCTTCCAGGTCCCGGAGGTGTGTGTCTACACCCTTGCTTTTAACCATAAGGTCATCAACATAGACCTCTAGGTTCCTCCCCCTTTGGCTCTGGAAGATCCGATCCATCATGCGTTAGTATGTATCCCCTGCGTTTTTCAACCCAAAGGGCATCATTTTATAACTGAAGCATCCCTCCCTTGTGATGAAGGAGGCATACTTGACATCAAGAGGGTGCATTCAGATCTGATGGTAACCTGAAAATGCATCCAAAAAACTCATAATTGAAAAACCAACAACTGAATCAACCAGCGAGTCGATTCGAGGCAGGGGCAGCAATCTTTGGGGCACGATTTATTTAATAATGAAAAGTCGACACACATGCGCCTCCCCCCCCCCCTTTTCACCATTACCACATTGGAGACCCAGCCTGGATACTGGATCTCCGAGAAGAAGCTGGCCACTAGAAGCTTCTTGACCTCCTTGCGGATTGGCTCTTCCAGCTTGGTTGTGATGGTCCTCATCTTCTGGCGTATGGGGCGCGTCTTGCGATCCAGGTTCAAGTGGTGACAGGCCACATCCGCATCGATGCCCGACATGTCAACCACACTCAAAGCGAAGATGTCGACATTGCTCTAGATGCAAGCTTGCACTCTCTCCTGGTCCTCGGGGCTTAGAACCCCGCTGATCCTCACCTTCTGCACCTGGACGGTGCTGGTGAAGACTTCCATCTCCACCACTTCCTCTGCCGGCTCCAGCCGTGACTGCTCCCAACCAGCCCTTGCCTCCTCTTCCTGCCCCAACTCCTCTTCTCCTCCTGCTCCCTCAACTTCCATCGCCTCCTCAAGGCTCTCACGTTGCTGCTGCTCAATCTCCACGCCTCTCTGGGCTTCCCTCTCAGCCCTTTCTTCCACCTCCACCTGTCGACCCTCCTGCGGCTCTAACTCTTCGTCCCTCTAGATCTCCTGCACATCTCCTACCCGCTGCTCCTCCTCAATCTCCTCCCCTCTGAATTCCTTTTTGGCTTCCTCTCTCGCCTCCTCTAGGCTCATCTCCTCCTCTTCGACTACCTCTTCGTGCGCCGCCATTTTCTTCTCCAACTCCTCTGCCTCTACCATCTATGATATGGTGTTGATCTCCGTAACGTAGCACTGTCTTGCCACTTTAGGGTCCCCTCTGACCCGGACCTGCACCCCTCCATTGTTGAACTTGAGGCACTGATGATATGAGGAGGGGACGCAGCGAAAGGCAATGATGAGGGGGTGCCCAAAGATGACGCTATAGCTACTCGGGGCGTCCACGATCACGAACCTGCAGTTCTGTGACACGCCCCCCAACTTCACGTGCAGCCCTACTCCCCCTTCCACTTCCTACCTCTCTCCCTAGAAACTGAACAACGGCCCATCCAAAGCTAGTACTCTCTTGCCCTTAACTTGCATCTCAACAAAGGCCTTTTTGAAGATCACATTTACGGAGCTCCCGTTATACACTAGGATCTTGGAGACCGTGAAGTTTTCTACCGCCGTCTGGATCACCAAGGCATCGCAGAACGGGTCTTCAAAATCCGGCATATCCTCTGGAGAAAAGGTAATTTTTTTCTTTTGGGGGCGGAGCCTAGGAGGTTGAGGCTACCCCCCTTTGGTACATGGTCTGGAGGCTACCCTTACGAGCAGCCTCGATCCCAACTCCTCCGTGGATCACCCCGATCCCTCCCCGGGTTCCTAGATCCACCCGGTCCTCGCATTTGTCCTCCGTCTCCCCCTGCTACACTTCCACGATCCTCACCGGTGGCTCCTGCCTCCTCACTCCCATGGCTTCTCTCACTTCTAAGAACTTTAGGAAGGTGGTCGTTGCGTGACCCTCCTCCATATGGAAGTCACAAAAAGGCAACGCCACCCTGCCCCTTCTTCCTTCTCCCCCATCTCTCCTTCCAGCTCCTCCCCGAGCTCCTCTCCTTCCTCCTCTACCTCGACCAATCTCCATAGCCTATTGTTGATGCTGAAAGCGATCTCTCAGCCCCTGCCTCCATGTCGGCTGATCGTACCTCCTTGGATCACGGAAGTTGTCTCTTCCCTGATGTAACACCCCCTATCCGTCACATAGCATATAGCAGTAGGTCTGGCCGGGGCCCGACGTCGTATGCCACAGACAGGCCGGGTGGTTACTCATGGAAACCATCCAACCAATCATAACGTCCTACACAGAGCATTCTAGAGGAAGCAGTTTATAAAATTTGCAATAAAGAACCCAGCATTAAAGCATGAATGTCCACTAATCCAAAATAGGAATATGATACAAATACCAACATAAGCCTTAAGGCCTTACAAAATGTTTCACTTGTTATTACTTGATTTACAAACCACGGCACGCAGGCCGGTCATACATGAATAAAACGGTAAACACTTCCAATTAGGCCTTCGAGGGCCGGATTCGCACTTGGGCTTTAGCCCGCTATTGACCGCTTGGTCCAGCAGCACCTGCAAACAACAAACCACCGCACGGTGGCAAAACAAGGCAACGGTCAGCAATGCTAACCAAATTATAACGATCCCGCCCCCAACTCGGGGCGGCGATGCTCCTTCCCTACATTTCATTAGCATAAGCGAGCAATATATATAACCATTTCATCACAGACGTTGGCTCGCACGGCCACACGCCCCGTGCTCTCAGGGCACATTCTCGGTGAACCGGTCGATGTCACGTCAATTAAAGCCATAGACATTCCGGACTCACCGCCGCCACTTTGACGGCCAAACCTATGAGCATTTTGTCTTCCTGGCCTGGGTCACGACAATTTAAGCCATTGACCGCCGAAGACCCTAATCTATGCCAACGGCAAGTGCCACATACCCTTAGGTCTCTTTAACCGAACGACATAGAACGGGTACGGTTCCATCTAACCCGTGCTCACATCGCAATGACAATTTAAGCCATTTACGCGGGTCAAACTTCCACCGAGTCCCATTTCCATCACAATTCACATAACCCGGTTATGTTCAAGTTGGCTCTCAGGCCACCAAGTTGGCAAGATCTCGCATCCTCCCAGTTTTCCGGGTGCACCTTTAGGTTAATCCCCAAGGCTCCCTGCTGCAATCTACCACGTAGAAAACCCGAAAAACACCCAATAGCACGGAGTCTTCTCCGGCATTTATGCAATACAACATCACCGATCCAGACCAACATGTCCGGGTAGGCTTCACACATCATGCCTATGTCCGTTCTCGCTTACGGACTCTAAACAATGGGGACTTCACATATCTACCCGAAGGAACGCCTCCAACTCTCCGCAAACTCGCGAGAGCGGGCTTCCTATGCAAAGAAGGAGAGCTTCTCATGCTCAAGAAGAGAATCGTTACCCTAGCATTCCTCTTTGGCGCCATGGAAAAGTAAGCAGATGAAAAGCACCGCACTAGCTTTGCCTCCGTGGATCCGGAGTCGGCTCGCGATTTGGAGCTTCGAAGCTCCTCCAATGGCCGGATCTAGCTCCTTCTTCCTTCCTTGGCTCTCCTCTCTCTCTAAGCTTTTAGAAAGATAATAACTTATGAAAAGTGAGGGTTTCTAAGTCCTATCCCGGGTATATCCCTTCAGGAACAACCCCCAGCCGTTGGATCATCAATTAAAGAAATGAACGGCTTTGATTCGGGACTGAAATGCCCAATCTGGACCACACACGGGCTGGCACACGCCCGTGTCCAGGGCCGTGTGCCTCATTCTCCATCAAAATCGGCTCGCTTGGAACAACACACGGGCATCGAACACGCCCGTGTTCGACCTGACACGCCCGTGTTCCACCTGACACGGTCGTGTGGCCGGCCGTGTACCCCCATCATTTTTCTCTAAAAACAACCCGAGCACTGCACGGGTTCTAGGACACGCCCGTGTCCTTGCCCGTGTTACCTCAACACGCCTGGGCTCCAGGCCGTGTACACAGTCTCGACACTCGACACTTCGTCGAGCGAAGATCGTCGACCTGATGACACGGCCTTGGACACGCTCGTGTCCTAGGCCGTGTGTCTTGTCTCGACACAATGTCGAGATCAAAGTGTCGACTTCCCGGGACGAGTGTCGACACGGGTCGACACGCCCTGCGACACGCCCGTGTCGCAGGCCGTGTGCCATCTCTCGACACTTCGTCGAACGCAGAGTGTCGACTCCGCGGGCTAAGTGTCGACACGCCCTGCGACACGCCCATGTCGCAGGCCGTGTGCCCAGTCTCGACACAATGTCGAGATCAAAATGTCGACTTCCCGGCTGAGTGTCGACACAAGCTTGACACGCCCTGGGACACGCCCGTGTCCCAGGCCGTGTGCCTGCAGCCAGAAACCAAAACTGGCCCAAAACGTCCCCGATCGCTCCTTTGAGTTTCGGGGCGTTACAACTCTCCCCCTCTTAAAAGAATTTCGTCCTCGAAATTATATAAAGGAAAGACATGTACAATACCAAAATTTGTACCTGAGCGGAACAACTCTGGATACTCGTCAAGCATAGTCTGCTCTCGCTCCCAAGAGAGCTCCTCACGACCGCAATTGTCCCACCGGACCTTGACCATCCTGATCTCTTTATTGCGTAGCCGCTTGACCTCCGAGTCCTCAATCCGCACGGGCTTGACCTTTGTCGTCAACCCACTATCCACCGACACTTGATCAACCGCGATCACTTGCGAAGGCTCTTGCACCGCCTTCCGGAGCACCGAAATATGGAATACATCATGTAAACCACTAAGCTCCACTGAAAGCTTCAACCTATAGGCTGCTTCACCCACTCGCTCCAGAACCTCAAACGGCTCAAGGTACCTCGGGCTTAGCTTTTTCAATCGCCGCACCCGCGAGACACCCTTGAACGGCTTGATCTTTAAGTAAACATAGTCGCCCACAGCGAACTCCACGTTCCTGTGCTTGGCATTATAGTACTTCGCTTGCCGGTCCTGAGCGATAAGCAACCTCTCCCGAATGGTTCTCACCAAAGAAGTAGCATCCTCCACTTCCAATCGCTTATACAACTTTGACTGACCCATAGTCTAACCAAGACAACGGCGTGCGACATTTTCTATCATATAGGGTCTCGAATGGCGCCATCTGAATACTCGCTTGGTAGCTATTGTTGTACGCGAACTCCACCAAATAAAGGTGGTCTTCCCATTGCTTTCTGAAATCCAAGACACACATGTGAAGCATGTCTTCCATAGTTCTATTGACCCTCTCGGTCTGCCCATCCGTTTGCGGATGAAAGGATGTGCTAAATTTCAACTTTGATCCCAACATTTGTTGCACAAGCCTCCAATCATTGGACGTGAACCGCCCATCTCGGTCACTCACGATGCTGCGGGGCACACCATGAAGAAGTACTATGTTATCCACATAAAGCTTTGCCAATTTCTCCACCGGATCATCCTTCCTATGCGGAATAAAATGCGACACCTTCGTTTGCCGATCAACAACCACCCAAATGGCGTCGTTCCCCTTTTGCGAACTTGGCAAACCGTGCACAAAGTCCATAGAGATGTCGTCACCGGAATAGGAAAGGACTTAAGAAATCCTCCCGGCTTTTGGCACTCCGCCTTCACCAAGGCGCTGGTTTGGCACTTCGCTACTTATAGCGCCACATCCTTCTTCAAACCCGGCCACCAAAACAGTTTCTTCACATCACGGTCCATCTTCATGCTCCCCGGGTGAATCGAGTACTTGGTATGGTGTGCCTCGTACAACAACTCCACCCGCAAATTGCCCACACTTGGGACGCACAAACGACCGTCTTTCCAAAGTAATCCGTCCTCCACGACGAATTGGGAATTTGACCCATCGAGAGCCTCTACCATGAACTGCTCATATGAGCATCCATATCCAAAGTCTGCCGAATACAATCAGCCAGGTCATATTGGACTTCAGTCCAATTCAGAACTGCTTCAGCACTTGATTGTCTATCCACACAAACAATCTCCAACGCCTCCAACTCCCGCACCAACCGCTCATCATGCACCGATAGCCAATTGGCTTGAGCTGGGGCTCGATGACTCAACGCGTCCGCAACCGCATTCCCTTTACCAGGCACGTAGTGGATCTTGAATGTATAGTCCCCCAGGAACTCCATCCATCTACGCTGCCGCATATTCAGATCCTTCTGATCAATAAGATACTTCAGGCTCTTGTGATCGGTGTAGATATCAATCTTCACACCGTATAAATAGTGCCTCCACAGCTTCAAGGCAAAGATCACGGCCGCTAACTCCAAGTCATGGACCGGATAGTTCCTTTCATGCACTTTTAGCTGTCTCGAGCCATAAGCTATTACACTTCCGTGTTGCTGTAGCACGCAACCCAAACCGCTGCCCGAAGCATCACTATAAATCTCATAGCCTTCGGTCCCACATGGCGAACTCAGCACAGGCGCCGTGGTCAACCGACACTTCAACTCCTCAAAAGCTCACGCGCACTCCGGCGTCCAAACGAACTTATGCTCCTTCCTCGTCAAAGTTGTGAGAGGTAAAGCTATCCGCGAGAAGTTCTCTACGAAGCGCCTATAATAGCCGGCAAGCCCCAAAAAGCTCCGGACTTCCGCTACCGTAGCAAGCTCAGGCCACTCCCGTATCGCAACAATCTTCGCCGGATCCACAGCAATACCCTCTCCACTCACTATATGCCCGAGGAACGCCACTGAGGATAGCCAAAACTCGCACTTCGAGAACTTGGCATACAACTGATTTCTCCTTAGCGTCTCCATAACCAAATGAAGATGCTTGAAGTGATCTTCCTCACTTTGCGAGTACACCAAAATATCGTCGATGAAGACGATCACGAAATGGTCCAGGTACTCCCTGAAAGTCCTGTTCATCAACATCCATGAACACTGACGGCGCATTAGTCAGCCCAAACGGCATGACCGTAAACTCATAATGCTCGTATCTCGTACTAAACGCTGTCTTCGGGATATCACTCTCCCTTATTCGTAGCTGATAGTACCCGTACTTGATATCCAACTTTGAGTACACCGTCGACCCGACTAATTGATCAAAAAGATCATCAATCCGGGGGATCGGGTACTTGTTCTTCTTCATCAACCTGTTGAGCTCTCGATTATCAATACACAGCCTCAAGCTTTCATCCTTCTTCTTAACAAAGAGGACCGGTGCGCTCCAAGGCGAAGAACTCGGGCGCACATACCCTTGATCCAACAACTCTTGTAGTTGAACTTTCAGCTCCGCCATTTCCTTAGGCGATAGCCGATAAGGAGATCGTGACACAGGATTTGCACCTGGCACTAGCTCGATCGTAAAATCTATCTCCCGCTGAGGCGGGGCTCCAGGAAGATCTGCGGGGAACACATCAGGGTATTCCGACACCACTGAAATACAATCCAACGCGGGCTTCGGCTTTGCAACCTCCACTAGTGTAAAGAACAGTTCTGCACCGACACGAACCGCCTTCACCACCTGAAGAGCAGACATCAACGTCTTGCTCGACCCCTTTAAGCCCGTAAAAGTCGTTTCACGACTTGCTCCCAGCTTGACTTCCTTGCTACCGCAATCTATATGGGCATGCTGCTCCGAGAGCCAGTCCATGTCAAATATGACGTCGAACTCCACCAACGGAAGTAAAGACGCCTGCAGGTCGAATTCCTGATCCTCAATACGAATCTTAACATCGCAGATCCTATTCGCTCGCATCGAACACCCATTGGGCAACAACACATCCAACTTATCCTTCGCCACCGAAGAAGGGACTCCGATGCGTGATATAAATCCTTCGGACAAGAAGGAGTGTGAAGCTCCCGTATCGAAGAGTGCTCGTGCCGGATTTTCATAAATTAATACAAATCCTAAACAAGCAGTGGTAAGGTAACATGTGCATAACAAGTATTTAATGAAATTGACTTGCTATAAATTAAACCGTACCTGTCACCACATCAGCTTGTTTGATGGCCTCCTGTTGGCCAAGATTATAGACGCTTGGTTGGGCCGGAGCATAGTGGGACGCGGTCGACTACACCGCCTTTCCCTTCTTTTCATAAGTAGCTCCCGGCCTTCTCTCGGACCTAGGACGTCCGCTCCAACAGTCACGGGCAAAGTGCCCCGTCTTTCCACAAGTAAAACACGCACCCGGGGTCCGACTCGTAGTCTCCCCAGAAGCACCAGAAGGAGCTGGACCCGAAGTCCTATGCTTCTTGAAAGACCTCCGATAGCTGGACTTTGAAGTAGTCGGCACTTTAAATTCAGATTTCCTATCACCCAAGCTTTTCTTTGCTTGCACATTCTTCATGTCCTTCTCCAAGGACCGGGCAGTATTGACCAAGGTTAAGAAACCCTGCGTCATCGGCCCCGAGAGTAGTAACCACAACTCATCTCTCAAGCCTTCATAGAAGCGATTATTCTTGCGCTCCTCATCCACGATGGTGGAGCTAGCATATCGACTCAAACGAGTGAACTCATGGAGATATTCATCCACGCTCTTCTCACCCTGAACCAACTTTAGAAATTCATTCTCCATCGAAATCCTCTGAGTAGAATGGGAGGTATCTTGCTAAGAACAATCCCGATAACTCTTCCATCGGGACGTCTGTAAGTTGTCTACCTCTCAAATGATGCAGCTCCAAGCCTTCCCACCATAATCTCGATTCCCCGTCCAAAAGGAACGTAGCAATGGTGGTCATTTGCCACTCCTCCGTCTCTGTTGCTGTCATGACTCTCTTCACCATGGAGAGCGAGTCTTCAGCTTGAGATGGGGTTCCCAACCCCGAGAATACAGGAGGATTAAAGCTCATAACATGCTTGAGCTGTCTCTCGGCTGCCCTCCTTGGCACCACCGGTTCCACAACCACTTGCTCCACTCTCCTCGGCTCAGCCTCTTGTAGCGGTACCTGCTCCATCGTAGGAGTGGGCTACTGCGTTTGCCTTGCAGGCTGTGCATTTATCACGGCCAATACTGCTTCGGCCACCAATCGTATGTTCTCAGCCGATAGAGGTGTTGCAGGAGCAACATCTGGTGCACTGCTAGCCTCAGAAACTCGGCGTTCTGACGGCCCAACACCACTTCTGGTCACCTATAGTGGTACAAAACACCGTTAAGCGACCAAATAAAATTGCAAACAACAATTATAGGAACACGCAGGTTCCTCAAACACGTGTATTTTCATTCCTAAGTGGACATTCATGGGTTCTTTTACTGTTATAACGATGACGCACACAATGTGCTCACCACCCCTTAAAAGAATTCGCCCACGAATTCATTTTAAGCCCGACCAAAACCAGTAGTCTGATACCAAATTGTAACACCCCCTATCCATCACATAGCATATAGCAGTAGGTCCGGCCGGGGCCCGACGCCGTATGCCACAGACAGACCGGGTGGTTACTCATGGAAACCATCCAACCAATCATAACGTCCTACACAGAGCATTCTAGCGGAAGCAGTTTATAAAAGTTACAATAAAGAACCCAGCATTAAAGCATGAATGTCCACTAATCCAAAATAGGAATGTGATACAAATACCAACATAAGCCTTAAGGCCTTACAAAATGTTTCACTTGATATTACATGATTTTCAAACCACGGCACGCAGGCCGGTCATACATGAATAAAATAGTAAACACTTCCAATTAGGCCTTCGAGGGCCGGCTTCGCACTTGGGCTTTAGCCCGCTATTGACTGCTTGGTCCAGCAGCACCTGCAAACAACAAACCACCGCACGGTGGCAAAACAAGGCAACGGTCAGCAATGCTGACCAAATTATAACGATCCCGCCCCCAACTCGGGGCGGCGATGCTCCTTCCCTGCATTTCATTAGCATAAGCGAGCAATATATATAACCATTTCATCACAGACGTTGGCTCGCACGACCACACGCCCCATGCTCTCAGGGCACATTCTCGGTGAACCGGTTGATGTCACGTCAATTAAAACAATAGACATTCCGGACTCACCGCCGCCACTTTGACGGCCAAACCTATGAGCATTTTGTCTTCCTGGCCTGGGTCACGACAATTTAAGCCATTGACCGCCGAAGACCCTAATCTATGCCAGCGGCAAGTGCCACGTACCCTTAGGTCTCTTTAACTGAACGACATAGAATGGGTACGGTTCCATCTAACCCGTGCTCACATCGCAACGACAATTTAAGCCATTTGCGCGGGTCAAACTTCCACCGAGTCCCATTTCCATCACAATTCACATAACCCGGTTATGTTCAAGTTGGCTCTCAGGCCACCAAGTTGGCAAGATCTTGCATCAGCCCAGTTTTCTGGGTGCACCTTTGGGTTAATCCCCAAGGCTCCCTGCTGCAATCTACCGCGTAGAAAACCCGAAAAACACCCAATAGCACGGAGTCTTCTCCGGCATTTATGCAATGCAACATCACTGATCCAGACCAACATGTCCGGGTAGGCTTCACACATCATGCCTATGTCCATTCTCGCTTACGGACCCTAAACAACGGGGACTTCACATATCTACCCGAAGGAACGCCTCCAACTCTCCGCAAACTCGCGAGAGCGGGCTTCCTATGCAAAGAGGGAGAGCTACTCATGCTCAAGAAGAGAATCATTACCCTAGCGTTCCTCTTTGGCGCCATGGAAAAGTAAGCAGATGAAAAGCACCGCACTAGCTTTGCCTCCGTGGATCCGGAGTCGGCTCGCGATTCAGAGTTTTGAAGCTCCTGCAATGGCCGAATCTAGCTCTTTCTTCCTTCCTTGGCTCTCCTCTCTCTCTAAGCTTTTAGAAAGATAATAACTTATGAAAAGTGAGGGTTTCTAAGTCCAATCCCGGGTATATCCCTTCATGAACAACCCCCAGCCGTTAGATCATCAATTAAAGAAATGAACGGCTTTGATTCGGGACTGAAATGCCTAATCTGGACCGCACACGACCTGGCACACGCCCGTGTCCAGGGCCGTGTGCTTCATTCGCCGTCAAAATCGGCTCGCCTGGAACAACACACGGGCATCGAATACGCCCGTGTTCGACCTGACATGCCCGTGTTCCACCTGACACGGCCGTGTGGCCGGCCGTGTACTGATTGTCTCTTAGATATCTGCAAGGAGAGAGAATAACCAAACCAACAATTCATCAAGGCAAGTATACCTATCGAAATGCAGCTAGGGGACACAAGTGTCGTATTAAAATCCGGGAACAGTTGAGTAAGCTCACTCACACGAAATCTATTATTTTATCGACGGAAAAATAAGGTTTTCTTAAGCTAAATGTACTAAAGGAAGAGAACTACTTGCATGAAAAGATAAAGAGAGCTAAAGAGCGATTAACTTAAGCTTGGTAACAATGAAGGGAAAATGCACTCGATCAGAAATCACCTCGGCAAGAGTGGTTAGAAAAATACGATAAATAAACCTAAGCTAATTAGGGTAAAGGTCTTTGACCGTGGAGGTTCCATGAATATTGACACGCTTCTCTCGAAGGCCGTGCCTAACTGAGTTTAGGAAGGTCCGACCGACTTTCGCCTAAATCGGAGGCCTAAAACTCGCTTTACGCAGTGAACCCCTCTAATGGATTTTACTCCAATCCGGGAGATTTGATCGTCTGCCTCTCTCGATGGGTGCGAACAACTCCCTTTACTCTTGAGTGCTCATTTCAAACTTTCGGCCTCTCGGCTAGCCCAGAATGAAAGCAAAGGTGGAGAGTATATATCGATAATATACCTCCAACCCGTGATAAATCAAGAGTAATTCAAAGCTAAACCCTAAAAAGAAAAGGTAAGATTCAAAGCATCATAACCTAATCACTCGAACCTCGGATCATTAAGATCGAGTACATGGAGGATTAGTTAATCATGGTGAGGTGGAAGAGGGGGATGAGTAGAAGAAAAATACTGAAAATGGAGCAGAAACGTAAAAGAAAACAGCAATTTTTATTAATAGAAATAGTGATCTTACAGCTTGAAAACCAGAGATTACAAGAACATGAGAAGGAAACTACACTATCATTAGCATCATACTACAGAAATAAACTAGGAGCTAATACATGGAAAGCATAAAGCTAGAGCTACGAACTAAAAATGGAAAGACATGCTTAAAAAGTTCAGAAATACAAAGGACAGAACCTCCCCTCTCAAAGCGAAAAGTTGTCCTCAAACCCCTGGAGTTGGGCTCTATTTATAGAATTTTTCGGGTCGGGTCACGCCCCCCTGTCACGCCCTGGTCGGGCGTGACCCTGGGGCGTGACACATTCGGCGCGACTTTTTCGGGCAGGAATTGAATTCTGACGGAGTTGTTGCGGTACACGCCCACCGGTCACGCCCTGGTAGGGCGTGACCCTGGGGCGTGTTCTTTGCGGTGTGACTTTGGGAGCTGAAATTGAATGCTGGAGGTGACGGGCGGAATTGCTGAAGTACACGCCCATATGTCACGCCCGGGTCAGGCGTGACCCTGGGGCATGACACTTTCGATGCGGCGGTGGAGCGGGAAAGACGAGCGCGCTGCGGCGATTCCTCGGAACCTGGGGACACTCCTATAGTACACGCCCGTGTCGGGTGTGTCACGGGCGTGACCGAGGGCGTGTACACTAAGTTTCCACGGAATGCAGTTTCGGACCAATTGCTTCATTCCTCTAGGTTACACGCCCTAGGTACACGCCCTGGTAGGGCGTGACCTTGGGGCGTGTCACAGCAAAATTCGGCTGAAAGCCGTGAAAACCTGCAAAAAGCAGAAAAAAATGCATTAGCGACAAAAATATATACAAAGGGGAATCAAAACAAGTACTTTACAAGACATGATTGGCTTTAAAACCCCGAAAATATCCTAATAAAATTGACTGCAAACGTATTATCAAATTCCCCCAAGCTTAAGTTTTGCTTGTCCCCAAGCAAAGATATAAAGACAAGCTAATCATAAAAAGTGACTAATTCTAAAGATTTTAATCATACTCACACAAGTACTATGCGAAATTCTAGGTAGGGAGAATGTAAAACGTAAATCTAAAACAATTATTTAGGTATGGTTTAACTTTTATAAACTTTACTTAATAAAAATAAATCATCCAGAATTTTGACGAAATTCTTTAAATAGATTTAAGTAAGGCAATGAAAATGAAAAGAACGTATTGAGTTATTACTAGATCCAAGCAATGCATTATAATTATATCAATTAAATAACAAAAATCTAAGTTTAAATCCAAAACTAAAACTGATTTACTTTTCTTCTTTTCTTAGTTGTTAAATAAAATTAAAAAAAGGGCGTGAATCAAAAGGACTTAATAGGACCGAAACGTTTGGTTTAGGAATATGAATAGGAGTGGAATTCAAATATAAACATGGAGGCTTAAAAATCACACTAAACCAAAACAACGAGTTTCAAAAAAATAAATTTATTTTAAACAAAATATGTATAAATAAATTTATTTTTTTCTCTTTATGATTATTTATCTCTCTTTGTTTTTTTTTGTTTTTATTATTTTCATTCATTTTTGTTTTTTTTTTCAATTTATTGCTTTTGAGTACACCTTTTTCAACAATATTTCCACAGATAAGACAAAATTTCCTATCAAACAAAATTAGCGTGATTAGATAGGTAGGAATTTGGGCTTTGGTGAAAATGAAATGGTGTGTGGAGTTTATCAAATGAATTTGGAAAAAAGGCTCAAAAGCGGCTAACTAGTGGTAAAAGAGTTTAGGTTGGCAAGAAAGCTCAAACGTAAACAAAAATGGCCTAAATCATTTTCACGCACTTTTTTTTTAAAATTTATTTAAAACATAGAGTCGATAAATTTCAAAAAGCAAGTTCGAGATAATAAAAGAAGATTGATGAAATTATCTTGAAAATAAAAATAATATGTCACTTGGATCGTTCATATCTACTACGTTATTCAAAAAATGTTCTTACAAAAATCATCTAAAGACGAAAAGGAAAATAGTGGATGATAAATTTTTAGCGAAAGTAAAGAAAATAAAGAACGAAAAACCATAATAGAAATGCACGGTTTAGAGAAATATTTTACCTTAACATGCTACCGTGAATTAGAAACACAGCATGACCAACATTTTACTTGTGAAATATGATTAAAAAGAATGATTAGAAAAATTATAATTAACTACGTTGTTTATAAAGAAGTTTGAGAAAAACAAAACATAAACATGGGGTACTTATTGAAATACCAAAATGCAGCTATATATATAATATTTTGTTTGAAATTTTTTTTTGAAATTTTGGATTTTTTTGGGATTTTTACAAAACAAAAAGGAAACAAAAAGAAGGAGGAAGTCCTCCCCCAAGCTTAAAATCTACATTGTCCGCAATGGAGAAGGAGGTCGGAGAACGAGAGAAAAGTAAAGTACAGAAATAAAAGAAAGAATTGAAAAGCAGGTACTTCCCCGGTTTTATTTTGCAGGGCAAGTTGAGTGATACCGCTCCTCCATGCCTGTGCTGTGGATCTTCATGAAACGTCGTCCGGCGGACTGTGGCATGGGAGCAGAACCGTTGGAGCAGGCGATCGTAGAAGTTTCAGCTTGCCGGAGCCAGTCGGGGCAAAAAGTGTAAAAGAAAGAAAACATAAAAAGATAACTTGGGTTGCCTCCCAAGAGCGCCCTTTGTTTAAAGCGTCGTTTGAGCTCGACGCATCAAAATAAGATTGTCCCAAATATTGTTTTAAAAATAAGTTCGAATAAATGTCAAAGTTTGTGAGTAAAATAATGTTTAGATTAATCAAATGTCAGGACCGGAAAGATAGAGTTAACAGGGTTGAGACTGACATCATCACAGAAATACAGTTTAAGACGCTGACCATTCACTTTGAAAGTACCCTTATCAGGGTGAGAAATTAAAACAGTACCATAAGAAAAGACTTCTAAAACAGTAAAAGGCCCAGACCAACGTGATTTTAATTTACCCGGGAATAAACGTAAACGAGAGTTATAAAGAAGCACTTGGTCGCCTGGCTTAAAGATTTTTGGGTGCCTAAGATGTCGATCGTGTAAACGCTTCATCCGCTCTTTATAAAGTCTGTTATTTTCATACGCGTAAGAGCGCCACTCGTCGAGTTCGTTAAGTTGAAATTTTCGAAAATCGCCGACAGAGTGGGGATCGAAGTTTAAAAATCGCAAGGCCCAAAAGGCGCGGTGTTCTAACTCTACGGGTAAATGACACGATTTTCCATAAACCAACCGATATGGCGTACAGCCGAGGGCGGTTTTGTACGCTGTTCGGTAGGCCCATAGAGCATCGTCTAATTTGGCGGACCAGTCTTTTCTAGATGTTGAAACAGTCTTTTCTAAAATTCTTTTTATTTCTCTATTCACTACTTCGACTTGTCCGTTAGTTTGGGGGTGGTAGGCAGTGGAAAGCTTATGAGTAACGCCATATTTAGTTAGGATTTTTGAAAATTGTGCGTTACAGAAATGGGAACCCCTATCACTAACGATAGCGCGCGGCGTACCGAATCGAGAAAATAATTTTTTGAGGAAATTAACTACGACTCGGGCGTCATTCGTAGGAAGAGCTTGGGCTTCGGCCCAACGTGAAACATAATCAACGGCAACTAAAATATACTTATTCCCGAAGCTAGAAGGAAAAGGACCAACAAAATCAATCCCCCAGAGGTCGAAAACTTCGCACTCTAGAAAATAATTTTGTGGCATTTCATTTTTATTCGAAATATTCCCCGACCATTGGCAACTATCACACCTACTCACAAAGGCATGCGCGTCTTTAAACATGCTGGGCCAGTAAAAACCCGCGCTTAACACTTTGTGAGCGGTGCGAGCAGCTTGATAGTGCCCACCTGTCGGTCCTTCATGCAAATGTTTAATAATATCTAATCATTCATCCAAGGAAACACACCTCCTGATCACTTGGTCTGCACAGACTTTAAAAAGATGTGGGTCCTCCCAAAAGTAGTTCTTCAGCTCAGAAAAGAATTTCTTCTTTTGCTGAGATGAAAACTCTTTTGGGAGCACACGGGCCACTAGATAGTTGGCGATGCGGGCAAACCAAGGAGAAGTAGATGTGTTAATTACGAAAAGCTTCTCATCAGGGAAATAGTAATGAAAAGAATTTTCATCTAATTATTCTATAAACGGGTTGTCTAGGCGCGAAAGGTGGTCGGCGGCCAAGTTCTCGGCACCTCGCTTATCACGGATCTCTAAGTCAAACTCCTGGAGGAGTAAGACCCAGCGAATCAAGTGAGGCTTGGCATCCGTTTTAGAGAGAAGATATTTGAGGGCCGAGTGGTCCGTAAAAACAATAATTTTCGAAAGAGTAATATAAGGGCGAAATTTGTCAAATGCGAATACTACAGCTAAGAGCTCCTTCTCGGTTGTGGTGTAATTTTCCTGTGCAGATGTGAGAGTTTTACTAGCGTAATAAATGGGGTGGAAGTTTTTGGAAATACGTTGACCTAGTACGGCTCCCACCGCATAACTACTCGCATCACACATTATTTCAAATGGAAGATCCCACACCGGAGCTATCATGATTGGCGCATTAACTAATTTTTCTTTTATTAAATTGAAGGCAGCTAGACAGAGGTCATCAAAGATGAATGGGGCGTCTTTTTCTAAGAGATGGGTAAGGGGCTTGGTGATTTTGGAAAAGTCCTTTATGAAGCGGCGGTAGAAACCCGCATGACCCAGGAAACTTCTTATGGCTTTTATGTTCGTAGGTGGCGGCAGTTTCTCGATAACTTCTATTTTCGCAACGTCTACTTCAATACCCCTTTCAGAAATTTTATGTCCCAAAACTAACCCTTCCCTTACCATAAAATGACATTTTTCCCAATTTAAGGCGAGGTTAGTTTCTTCGCATCGCTCTAAGACTTTTTCAAGGTTCTCTAAGCAACTATCGAAGGAATTCCCGAAGACGGAGAAATCATCCATGAAGACTTCCACAATGCTTTCTACGTACTTGTCAAAGATGGCGAGCATACATCGTTGGAATGTAGCCGGCGCATTGCACAATCCAAACGGCATTCTTCGGTAGGCGAAGGTGCCGAAGGGACAAGTAAACGTAGTTTTCTCCTGGTCCTCGGGGAGATGGGGATTTGAAGATACCCCGAGAGGCCATCGAGAAAACAATAAAAGCTATGTCCGGAAAGTCGTTCTAAAATTTGATCAATGAACGGCAAGGGGAAGTGATCCTTGCGGGTGGCGTCATTCAACTTACGGTAATCTATACACATTCGCAATCCGGTCACCGTCCGAGTCGGGATTAATTCATTATTTTCATTACTTACGACCGTTATCCCTCCCTTCTTTGGTACTACCTGTACTGGGCTAACCCACTTACTGTCGGATATAGGATAGATAATTCCTGCGTCTAACAATTTCATAACCTCGCCCTTAACGACGTCTTTCATGTTTGGGTTTATACGGCGCTGAGGTTGTATAGAGTTACGAGAATTATCTTCCATTAAGATTTTATGAGTGCAGAAAGATGGGCTTATGACCTTGATATCAGATATCTGCCAAGCAATAGCTTGGCGATGCTTTTGTAAAATTGAAAGAAGTTTATTCTTTTGTGCATCCGTGAGGTAGGCCGAAATTATGACAGGCAGCTTAGAGTCCTTTTCTAAGAAAGCGTATTGAAGGTGCTCTGGTAGTTCTTTCAGTTCCAAGGTAGGGGGGTCATCATACGAGGTCTTGGAAATTTGTTCTTTTTCAAAAACTATGTCCTCGTACACTTTTTTATATGTAAAATTAAAAGGTGTGTTGCTAGCGGCCATGGAGGCTTCGTGCAGCGATTCAGTTGGAAAAGTAGAAGAGGAACAGAAATCATTAAATTCTTTTTCAAAATCAGAGGGGCGAGTGGAGGATTCTTCACTTATGTGTAGAGATTCAGTTGGAAGAGTAGGAGAGGAACAAAAATTGGAAAATTCTTTGTCAAAATCAGAGGTGGGAGAGAAGAATTCTTCACTTATGGTATCCATGAAAAAATAGGAGTCATCATTAGCTAGTGTGTTCTTCATCGAGGGGGTGATAGAGAAAGTTACCTCATCGTCGCCCACTCGAAGGAAGAGCTTACCATTGCTTACATCAATGATAGCTCGGGAGGTGGCAAGGAAGGGTCGGCCAAGGATCAGGGGAACCTCGACGTCTTCTTCAATGTCTAAAATGACAAAGTCCACCGGGAAGATGAACTTGTCAACTTTGACTAGGACGTCCTCCACTATTCCTAACGGGTATTTGACTGACCTGTCGGCTAGCTGGATACTCATGCGTGTGGGGTTGAGACTACCAATTCCTAACTTTTTAAACAACGAGAGGGGCATAAGATTAATACTCGCACCTAAGTCGGCTAAAGCGTGTTTGACAAAGAGATCACCGAAGACACACGGGATAGAGAAACTACCCGGGTCACTGATTTTTTTCGGTAATCCATTTGTCAAAACCGCCGAGCACGCGGCATTTAACGTGACATGAGAAAGGTTCTCTAACTTCTTCTTGTTAGTTAGGAGGTCCTTAAGGTACTTTGCGTACTTCGGCATCTGGGATATGGCTTCGTGGAAAGGCAGATTTACGTGCATTTGCTTAAACATTTCCAAAAAACGGGTGTATTGATCATCCTGTCGTTGTTTATTAAGTTCGGAAGGGTATGGCGGGGATGGATTATTTTTAAAGGTGGGTGGTGGAGTGAATTCTTTTTCTACGATAGGGGTGATAATTTCTTCGGCAGAGAATGAAATTTTTAAAAGGGGAACGGAGCTTTGATTTTCAAAAACGGGAGCGGAGCTTGCCTCGGGTTCTTCACTTACCATACCAGGAACTTTCTTCCCACTCCGAAGAGTTATAGCTTTCGCTTGCTCTCTCGGGTTGGGCTCGGTATTGGAAGGAAGAGACCCTACGGGTCGCTCAGAAATCATTTTAACGAGCTGTCCTACCTGATTTTCTAAGTTTTTAACACTTCCGGTTAAGGTCTTAATCGTAGCGTCATTAGCATTCATGTATTTTGAAAAAACTTCCTCCAAATTTGGAGGTTTTGGAAAACTTTGAGGAGGAGGTGGTGGTGGAGCAGAAAAATCACTTTGCGGTGGCGGGCGCACAGCATTCGATGGATTGCTCCACGAAAAATTCGGATGATTTCTTAACGCAGGATTATAACTATTCGGAAAATTAAAACCAGGAGGATGATAATTCGCAGCAGAAAAATTATTAAAAGCAGTTCTAGGCATATTATTTACATAATCCAAATGTTCAGCCGGAGGAGTTGCAGATTCCCATACCTGAGGGGCGGAGGCAGCAGTCATCTCCGTAATTTTTTTGCTTAATATTTCAACTTGCAGTGCGAGTTGTGAGACGTTGTCCACTTCAAAGAGACCTGCAGGTTTGTTTGGGCGGGACCTAGGCACATTCCACTGGTAAGTGTTCATGGCATTTAGAGCCACTTTGCCCTTTTCGAGAGAGTTAGGTGGTGTAGAAAATTTTGTGATGTGGGTTTCTATTACGAATGCGGTAATTAAAATCCAGCCATTTATCTCTGTGCGAGTAGGCGGAAATTAAAAGCTATACTCACGCACTCGACAGAAAATTAAAACACACCCACTCGACAGAAAGTAAACACACTCTACTGAAATAAAGCCTGCCAATTAACTCAATTGAGTAGGCGGAAAAATAAAATACGCACACTTGCTTGAAATAAATCCAGCCAATTAACTCAAGTGAGTAGGCGGAAAAATTAAAAATACGCACACTTAACAAAATCCAGCCAATTAACTCAAGTGAGTAGGCGGAAAAAATTTAAGAAGGAGGCTGAGAAAGAGAAGTGATAAAATTAATATATTCGCGTTTTCAATTTATCAACAAGCGTTGCTTCCCCGGCAACGGCGCCAAAAACTTGATTGTCTCTTAGATATCTGCAAGGAGAGAGAATAACCAAACTAACAATTCATCAAGGCAAGTATACCTATCGAAATGCAGCTAGGGGACACAAGTGTCGTATTGAAATCCGGGAACAGTTGAGTAAGCTTACTCACACGAAATCTATTATTTTATCGACGGAAAAATAAGGTTTTCTTAAGCTAAATGTACTAAAGGAAGAGAACTACTTGCATGAAAAGATAAAGAGAGCTAAAGAGCGATTAACTTAAGCTTGGTAACAATGAAGGGAAAATGCACTCGATCAGAAATCACCTCGGCAAGAGTGGTTAGAAAAATACGATAAATAAACCTAAGCTAATTAGGGTAAAGGTCTTTGACCGTGGAGGTTCCATGAATATTGACACGCTTCTCTCGAAGGCCGTGCCTAACTGAGTTTAGGAAGGTCCGACCGACTTTCGCCTAAATCGGAGGCCTAAAACTCGCTTTACGCGGTGAACCCCTCTAATGGATTTTACTCCAATCCGGGAGATTTGATCGTCTGCCTCTCTCGAGGGGTGCGAACAACTCCCTTTACTCTTGAGTGCTCATTTCAAACTTTCGGCCTCTCGGCTAGCCCAGAATGAAAGCAAAGGTGGAGAGTATATATCGATAATATACCTCCAACCCGTGATAAATCAAGAGTAATTCAAAGCTAAACCCTAAAAAGAAAAGGTAAGATTCAAAGCATCATAACCTAATCACTTGAACCTCGGATCATTAAGATCGAGTACATGGAGGATTAGTTAATCATGGTTAGGTGGAAGAGGGGGGATGAGTAGAAGAAAAATACTGAAAATGGAGCAGAAACGTAAAAGAAAACAGCAATTTTTATTAATAGAAACAGTGATCTTACAGCTTGAAAACCAGAGATTACAAGAACATGAGAAGGAAACTACACTATCATTAGCATCATACTACAGAAATAAACTAGGAGCTAATACAGGGAAAGCATAAAGCTAGAGCTACGAACTAAAAATGGAAAGACATGCTTAAAAAGTTCAGAAATACAAAGGACAGAACCTCCCCTCTCAAAGCGAAAAGTTGTCCTCAAACCCCTGGAGTTGGGCTCTATTTATAGAATTTTTCGGGTCGGGTCACGCCCCCCTGTCACGCCCTAGTCGGGCGTGACCCTGGGGCGTGACACATTCGGCGCGACTTTTTCGGGCAGGAATTGAATTCTGACGGAGTTGTTGCGGTACACGCCCACCGGTCACGCCATGGTAGGGCGTGACCCTGGGGCGTGTTCTTTGCGGCGTGACTTTGGGAGCTGAAATTGAATGCTGGAGGTGACGGGCGGAATTGCTGAAGTACACGCCCATATGTCACGCCCGGGTCAGGCGTGACCCTAGGGCGTGACACTTTCGGTGCGGCGGTGGAGCGGGAAAGACGAGCGCGCTGCGGCGATTCCTCGGAACCTGGGGACACGCCTATAGTACACGCCCGTGTCGGGTGTGTCACGGGCGTGACCGAGGGCGTGTACACTAAGTTTCCACGGAATGCAGTTTCGGACCAATTGCTTCATTCCTCGGGGTTACACGCCCTAGGTACACGCCCTGGTAGGGCGTGACCTTGGGGCGTGTCACAGCAAAATTCGGCTGAAAGCCGTGAAAACCTGCAAAATGCAGAAAAAAATGCATTAGCGACAAAAATATATACAAAGGGGAATCAAAACAAGTACTTTACAAGACATGATTGGCTTTAAAACCCCGAAAATATCCTAATAAAATTGACTGCAAACGTATTATCATGTACCCCCATCATTTTTCTCCGAAAACAACCCGAGCACTGCACGGGTTCTAGGACACGCCCGTGTCCTTGCCCGTGTCACCTCAACACGGCTGGGCTCCAGGCCGTGTACATGGTCTCGACACTCGACAATTCGTCGAGCGAAGATCGTCGACCTGATGACACGGCCTTGGACACGCCCGTATCCTAGGCCGTGTGCCTTGTCTCGACACAATGTCGAGATCAAAGTGTCGACTTCCCGGGACAAGTGTCGACACGGGTCGACATGCCCTGCGACACGCTTGTGTCGCACGCCGTGTGCCATCTCTCGACACTTCGTCGAACGCAGAGTGTCGACTCTGCGGGCTAATTGTCGACACGGGTCGACACGCCCTGCGACACGCCCGTGTCGCAGGCCGTGTGCCCAGTCTCGACACAATGTCGAGATCAAAATGTCGACTTCCCGGCTGAGTGTCGACACAAGCTTGACACGCCCTGGGACACGCCCGTGTCCCAGGCCGTGTGCCTGCAGCCAGAAACCAAAACTGGCCCAAAACGTCCCCTGTCGCTCCTTTGAGTTTCGGGGCGTTACACCTGAAAACCTCCTCCTTGCTCCTAGGGGCGACCCTCTTGAGGCCTCCAACCTATCATGTTGTTCGGCTCCCGGGCCCCCCGTCCTTGATGCTGTCCCTGCTGCCCCTGACCTCGGGGTTCCTCTCTCCTTCTCTCTTCTCTATGCTCCCTCCGTCTTCCTACTTTTGGCTCCTTCACATCGTCAACTGCCAACCTGGCCAGCTTCCTCGCAAATGCCGGATTGGCCCTCTCGAAGTCTGTCTCTTTTGCCGCCCTCTCCATAAGCTCCTCGAAGTAGAGGGGGGCACTCTCTTCAACTCCATACTGAAGAAACTCGGCCTCAGTCCTAGAGTAAATGCGAGAATCAGCGTATACCCTTAAACTTCCTAGACCAGGAGGACCTCTTCCTAAAACCGATCCACGTAATGTCCCAACGTCTCGTCCTGCTTCTACCTCACCGCAAATAGGCACTCCGCCTCCTTCTTACTCTTCTTCGAAGTTGAGAACCTCAACAGGAAACTTCTTCGCAGATCTTCAAAACAGTAGATCGACCTTGCTGACAACTGGTGGAACCAGTCCCGAGCCTTCTCTTTCAACGTGATGGCAAACAGCCGACACTTAAAGGCATCAGTCATCTGCCTTATTGAAATGACATCTTCAAACCACTACAGGCGCTGTACAGGGTCATCCTTCCCCGAGTAGTAGGACATGTCGGGCTCCCGGAACCCCTCCGACACCGGGGTCGAGATGATAAGCTCACTAAAAGGGCTCTCGCCACCTACCTGCCGAGAGGGCACGTCGCGCGGCCTCGACTGACTGGCCCGATCCGCGAGACCATGCCCAGGGAAGAGCTCTCGCACAGCAGCCTCCCTCTCGCCAGCTTCTGTCGGAATCTCCTTCCCGGGATGCTATCCTGTGAAGAGCTCTTTCGCCGCCACATCCCTCTCGTCAGCCTCCGCCGGGACCTCCTTCCCCAGGCACTGTCCAGGGGCGTTCTCGCCCAAGAGTGGAACCTCCTCTATCGGAACCAGAGGTGTCGCCCACTCACTTCTGGACGAGAAGGCCAAGCTGATGATCTGCAGGACCTCTCGCCTGAAGTCATCCAGCATCTTCCTCGTCGCCACTTCTCCCCGGGAGGGGGAACCTCCTGAACCAGATCCTTCACCTTCACCTCCTTCCATCTGACCAAACTCAGGCTTTTCTTGTATTAGATACCTTCCACGCTCACCGCACTAGAACTGTTGAAGCCAAAATCTGACTTCGACAAGAGTTCGAAAAATAGGGGCATAGCCAACACCTACTCGTCCCAAGCTCTGACCTCCGACTGGCCGTGAACGACTAGAAACTAACCCAGGGCCTCAGCAGGGAGGTCCCACCGCTTACCCGGAAGATCTCTGAGAGCTTCCCCTCCAAAGCCAAAAGCTGGGCTCGGAGCTCCTCAAAAAGTATAGAAAAAAGAATCGTAAGTCCCGGAAAAGATATTTGTATGTGTGTATATCTGTGTCTGAAGAACCCCTCTGGGTCTATTTATAGTTTTCTGAGTTAGATCTGCAAATATCCATACTGGGCTGACCTGAAAATACCAGAATACCCCTAGTTGGGTCTGCCAACAGCCAAACTCCGCTGTTATGAGGAGTTATAGGCAGACCACCAGGGGCAAAAGGGTAAAATTACCCGGGGTAGAAGAGTAAAAACCCCCTTGGGTATAGAAATATGAAAAAGGCCCTCTCTCAGTATGGCGAGTGGGAAAAACTATCGGCGAGACGAACCTGCCTCCCGTCTGGCCAACCTTATATGTCGCGAGTCCTTCTCGTGGCCAAAGGCCCTCTTGCGCCCATAGGAGGGGCGTCTCGACTACTGTAGGGACTTCTTATCTTGCCAACTACGAGTGGACCACATGGTCCCACTGGCCCATCAATTCCACTCGCCATGCCTCGTCTATCTCGCACTTTTGAGGTCCTCTCACGAGCCCGAGGTTGTACACATTATGTGCCTGGGAAAGGCAATGCGGTTGCAGACGCGTTGAGTCGTCGGGCCCTAGCTCAAGCCAGTTGGCTGTCGGTCCATGACGAGTGGGTTGTTCGGGAGTTAGAGGCGTTGGAGATCTCTTGTGTTGGCAAGCAGTCAAGTGCTGAAGCACTATTGAACTGCACTGAAGTTCAGTGTGACCTGGCTGATCGGATTCGACACGCTTTGGATATGGATGTCAGCATGAAGTAAATCATGGTTGAGGCTCTGGATGGGTCAAATTCCCAATTTGTTGTTGAGGATGGATTGCGTTGGAAAGACGGTCGTCTGTGCGTCCCAAACGTGGGAAATTTGCTGGTAGAATTGTTGTACGAGGCGCATCATACCAAGTACTCGATTCACCTGGGAAGCACGAAGATGTACCGCGATGTGAAGAAATTGTTCTGGTGGCCAGGACTTAGGAAGGATGTGGCACTGTACGTGGCGAAGTGTCAAACATGCGCCTTGGTGAAGGCGGAGTGCCAAAAGCCCGGAGGATTCTTGAAGTCCTTTCCTATTGCAGAGTGGAAGTTCGACGACATTACTATGGATTTTGTGCACGGGTTTCCAAGGTCGCAGAAGGGGAACGATGCCATTTCGATGGTCGTAGATCATCTAACAAAAGTGTCGCACTTCATTCCGCATAGGAAGGATGATACCATGGAGAAATTGGCAAATTTATATGTGGATAACATTGTACGGCTTCACGGTGTGCCCCACAAAATCGTGAGTAACCGGGATGGGCGGTTCACATCCAATGATTGGAGGTTGGTGCAGCAAATGTTGTGAACAAAGCTGAGTTTCAGCACATCCTTTCTTTCGTAGACGGATGGGCAGACCGAGAAGGTCAATAGGACAATGGAAGACATGCTTCGCATGTGTGTCCTGGACTTCGGGAAGTAGTGGAAAGATCACCTATACTTGATGGAGTTCGCGTACAACAATAGCTACCAGGCGAGCATACAAATGGCGCCCTTCGAGGTCCTTTATGGTAGAAGATGTCGCATGCCGTTCTCTTGGTTGGAAACAGGTGAGTCAAAGTTGTACAAGCGCCAAGAGGTGGAAGATGCTACTTCGTTGATGAGAACCATTCGGGAAAGGTTGCTAATTGCTCTGGACCGCCAGGCTAAGTACTATAATGCCAAGCACAGGAACGTGGAGTTCGCTATTGGCTACTTGGTGTACTTGAAGATCAAGCCGTTCAAGGGTGTCTCGCGGGTGCGGTGCTTGAAGAAGCTAAGCCCAAGGTACCTTGGACCGTTTGAGGTTCTGGAGCGGATTGGCGAAGCAGCGTATTGGTTGAAGCTATCAGTGGAGCTTAGTGGTCTACATGATGTATTCCATATATTGGTGCTACAGAAGGCGGTGCAAGAGCCTTCACATGTGATCGAGGTGGATCAAGTGCTGGTGGATATTGGGTTGACGACGAAGGTCAAGCCCGTTCGAATTGAGGACTCGAAAGTCAAGTGGCTATGAAACAAAGAGATCAGGATGGTCAAGGTCCGTTAGGACAATTGCGGTCGGGAAGAGCTCTCTTGGGAGCGAGAGCAGACCATGATTGAGGAGTACCCGGAGTTATTCCACTCAGGTACCGCTTAAGTTTTGTGTTTATCTTTTGTTTATGTAATTTTGGGGACGAAATTGTTTTAAGAGGGAGAGAGTTGTAACGCCCCAAAACTCAAAAGAGCGACAGGAGGCATTTTGAGCCAAGTTTGGAACTTGACAGGGGTCAAATGGCCTGGGACACGGGCGTGTCCCAGGGCTTGTCGTGCTCGGGTCGACGATCTGGCCGATAGGTCGACGAATTTTGGAGTCGATGATCGTCGAGCAGCTAACACGGCCTGAGACACGAGCCTGTCCCAGGTCGTGTCCTTCTCGGGTGGTTGGCCGAGTTGAGTTGGGTGAGAAACATGGCCTGGAGCCCAGGCATGTTAGGGTATGACATGGGCATGTCCAATACCCGTGTCCTTCACGGGTTGGTGTTGGGCCTGTTTCGTTGGAGGAACACCGCCAACGACACGGCTGTGTACTGCATGACACGGGCGTGTCAATCTGGAAACAGGCATGTCGAGAACCCATGTGCTTTTCGGGATGTGTCGGTTTCGACGGTGAATGGGGAACACGACCCTGGATACGGGCGTGTCACAGGGCGCGTTCGGCCCAGATTTTGGATTTCAATGGCGAATCGTGGCCATTTGTTTCTTTATTTTGGGATCCGACGGCTGGGGGTAGTTTCTGCTGGGATATACCCGGGAATAGGGTTTCAAATCCCTCATTTCTTAAACACAATCTCTTTTTAAAGATCTAGAGAGAGGGGAGAGCAAGGAAGAAGAAGGAGGCTAGATCCGGTCACCGGCGGAGCTTCGGAGCTCCAAATCGCGAGCCGACTTCAGATCTACGGAGGCATGGAGATTGCGGTGCTTTTCATCCACAAACATTTCCTTGGCCCCAAGGAAAAATGCTAGGGTAATATTTCTCATCCTAAGACATGTGAAGTCCTCTTTTCCTTTGCATAGGAAGCCCGCTCTCGCGAGTTTGCGGTGAGTTTGTGGCGTTCCTTTGGGTAGACATGAATAGTCCCCGTTGTGTACATGTAGAGTTCGTAAATGAGAAATGGACATAGGCATGATGTAAGCCTACCCGAACAAGTTAGTCTGGATCGGTGATGTTGCATTGTATGAATGGCCGGAGAAGACTCCACGCATATGGTTGTTTTTCGAGGTTTTCTACACGGTAGATTGCAACAGGGAGTCTTGGGGACTCACTCCAAGGTGCACCCGGAAAACTGGACAGATGCGTGATTCTGCCAACATGGTGGCCTGGGTGACAACTTGAACATATCCGGGTTATGTGAAGTGTGTGATGGAAATGGGACTCGGGGAGGTTTGACCCGCACATATGACTTAAATTGACGTTGCGGTGTGAGCAACGGGTCAGGCAGAACCGTACCCGCTCTATGTCGTTCGGTGGGAGCCGTTGGCATAGATGAGTGTCTTCGGCGTTCTATGGCTTAAATTGATGTGACCCATGCCGGGAAGACAAAAATGCTCGCGAGATTCGACGTCCTAGTGATGGTGGTGAGACCGAGACGTCTATGGCTTAAATTGACGTGACGTTGACCTGTTCACCGAGAATGTGCAATGAGCGCACGGGGTGTGTGGTCGTGCGTGCCCACTCCTGTGATGAAGTGTTTATCTATACTACTTGGTTATGCTAACAAAGTGCAGGGAAAGGAGCATCGACGCACCAAGTTTGGGGGCGAGATCGTTATAATTTGGTCAGCATAGCTAACCGTTGCTTTTGTTTGTCACTGTGCGATGGATTGTTGCTTATAGGTGCTGCGGAGCCGAGCGGTAAATAGTGGGCTAAAGCCCAAGTTGCTGAGTCGGCCCTCGAAGCCTAAATTTTGAGTGTTTACTTGTTATATTCATGTGTGGCCGGCCTGCATGTCGTGGTATGGAAGACAGATTTTATTTGAGTAAACAAATGGAAGGCCTTACGGTCGTGTACTTGTGTATTGTACTTCATTCCTGTTGGGCTTGTAGTGGACATTTATGTTTTTTATCTGGGTTCTTTAATTTGCAACTTTTAATAATTGCTTCCGCTAGAATGACTCTGTGTAGGACGTTGGTTATTAGTTAGATGGTTTCCATTGAGTAACCTTCCGGGCTGTCTGTGCTATATGGCATCGGGCCCCGGCTGGAGCTACTACTATATGCTATGTGACATATAGGGGGTGTTACACTGTCACCGCCACCAAACTAGGACAAGGGTAAAGGAAAGCTGAATATGGTGACCAGGGAGGAAGCTCAGACCTTTGCCCAAGTGATATCGGGTTAGATTCTAGATTAACTTTTAGTCTCCATTGTTTTGCCTAGTTTTTGTTCGTTTAGTTGTTTATGCTACAGTTTTAGTGGAGTTTAAGGTGAAGAATAGGTGGGCGTGTTTTCTCTTTGATTCGGGTGTCACCCATTCATTTGTAGCTCGGAGTTTTGTAGATAGACATCGTTTGGACGTGGATCAGTTAAAAGATTCCTTCAATGTCAAGCTTCCCACCAGAGATCTTGTGATATTAAATCAAGGAGTTCAGAGATGCCCTATTTATCTAGGTGATTTCCTAGCCTTTGTTGATCTCATGGTGTTGGATCTGGCTGACTTTGACGTGATTTTGGGCATGGACTGTCTGTCCAAATATGGTGTGGTCATTTAGTGCAAGGCAAAGCGACTTGACTTCAAGATGGACAATGGACAACCTATGAGAGTCTATGGTTTTCAGGATAAGGTTTCCCCTATTAGTTCTGCAGTACGTGCTTGTCATGCTATAGAGTCTGGTTGTGAGGCATATCTTATTTATATTTCTACTTTGGAAACAGCTTTTGTTACACCACATCTTGAGGATATCTCTGTGGTGCGAGAGTTTCCAGATGTTTTTCCTGATAGTCTTCTAGGATTTCCTCCTGTGAGAGTGGTAGAGTTTGTTATAGACCCCGAGCTAGGTACTCATCCAATTGCTAAGGAACCGTACCATATGGCTGTGTGTGAGTTGGATGAGTTACGTACTCAGCTCGAAGAGTTGTTGTAGTGTGGATTTATTAGGCCAAGCACTTCTCCGTGGGATGCTCCCATATTGTTTGTAAAGAAAAAGTAAGTATCGAAGAGCTTTTGCATCAATAATAGAGAACTGAATAAGGTGACCATTAAGAATAGAAATCCCCTCCCGAGAATTGATGATTTGTTAGATCAGTTGTGTGGTAGCACAGTTTTCAAAGATCGATCTTCGTTCAGGCTAACACCAGTTGAGGATTCATGAGGCAAATATTCCACGGACTGCTTTATGTTCGCGGCATGGACATTTTGAGTTCTTGGTTATTTAATTTGGTTTGACAAATGCACCCTCGCATTCATGGATTTAATGAATACAGTGTTGAAAGATTTCTTGGATAGTTTTGTGATTGTGTTCATAGATGACGTACACATGCATTCCTACAGTGTTGAGGAGCATACTCAACATTTGCGATTGATTTTGTCGACCTTGATGGAGCATGAGTTATATGTGAAGTCGAGCTAGTGTGAGTTCTAGCTACCTCAGGTGTCCTTTCTGGGTCATATTGTGAGCGAGGGCGGTATTTTTGTAGACCCGGTCAAGATTTCTGCTCTGATGGAATTTAAGAGACCTTCTACACCGAATGAGATTAGGAGCTTCTTAGGCCTGGCCGGCTATTATAGATGGTTCGTGGAAGGGTTTTCTATGTTGTCTGCTCCTCTAACTACTCCTACCCCGAAGAACACCATGTTCATTTGGAGCGATAAGTATGAAGAAGCTTTCCAAGAGCTGAAGAAGAGATTGTGTACTACTCCAGTTTTAACATTGCCTACTGAAGGATTTGAGTACGCTGTGTATGTGGATGAATCACACATTGGACTTGGTTGTGTTTTGATGCAAGGAGGAAAAGTGATCGCATACGGATCAATGCAATTAAAAATTCATGAAATAAACTATCATACACATGATTTAGAGTTTGTTGTTGTAATTCATGCGCTGAAGCTTTTGAGACATTTATTTTATGGCGAGATGTGCAAGATCTATACAGAACATAAGAGCTTGAAGCACGTCTTCACTCAGAAGGAGCTAAATCTGCGCCAGTGCAGGTGGTTAGAATATGTGGCCGATTATGAAGTGGAGATTCTTTATCATCCCGGAAAAGGCTAATGTAGTAGCCGAAGCTTTGAGTAGGAAGACCGCCAAAATTTTTAAACTGTCTGTGCAATCCCTAGTGGAAGAATTATTGTTGATGGATATTGATGTTGGGAGTAGTACTGAGCCTGCTACTATGGAAGCAGAAGAGAACTCCTGGATTTCCCTTACCAGAGCACACCCGAAGGATGACCCTGATTTATTGCATCTCTGGAATAGTACTGAGATGGGAGAGTGATGGAAACGACGGCCTTCAACATGATGACGATGGTACTGGCACGCTTACGGATGATGGTGCCTCTCCAATCAAAGACCCACGTTACCACGACAACCATTTTGATAAACGCTATCGCAGTTACAACCTCCGCTCGCGGCGCCATAATAATTAATTAATACATATAATATTATATTAAAAGTATTAATTAAATATTTCCATGTTTACTTTTTATTAAAATTTGTTTTGTTTGGACAATATTTAATTTTCATGGTTTGTGGGCTGCATGTAGCCATTTAGTTTGTGAGCCTATAAATAGAGTATTATGTAGACGGATTTGGACAATTTGATGAATGAAAAGAGCTAACCATAAAATTTGAAATCTTCTCCCTCTCCTTTGGTCGCCGGCCTCCTTCTTCCCCTAGTGGTTCAGCCATAATAACTCCCCCTCCTCCCTCCCCTCTTCTCCACCACAAAATCTCCTCTCCTCTCTTAATTCGACCCAATAACCGAAGGAAATCTCCACTAGAAGATCTCGGTCTCATCTTGGTTTTCCCTCATAGGGTCGGCCAACTTTAAATCCTCCTTCTTGGTGGAATTTTTGGCCAATGGACAAGATATACCACACCGGAGACCTTTCTCCGGAGTGAAGCGAAGAAGGAGGGCGAGTTTCTCTCCGTTGGCGTTGCTCCGGTGGAACCGTTGAAGGGAGATCACAGCTTGCGTAGATCTAATTCCGCGATATATTTCCTAGTGGGGTAACGAAATTTCTACATCCTAGAGATTTATTTTCCCTTTAAATAATTTTTGTGGTGGAAACCTTTTGGCGTAAAATTTTGATAGCGTTGAAGTCATCATGGATTTCTTGAACGATTTGTGTATATTTTAATTTTATTTAAGTTCGAGAGGTTTGGCGAGCCTCGTTTCTTTTTGTTGGGAGAGATATACCCTTTTGAATCGTATTTTCTTTTGATACAATACCGCGCGATCGAACCCAATATTGGTACTTTTAGCTTGATTCGGATATGGGCTTATAGCCTTTATTCGATATCTTACGGTATGGCTACCCATACGTTAGCGTCGGATCGATAAAATTGCAAACGCGTGTGCTGCGAATAAATTTTGTGCGAAGCGTAACTACTGAAAACGTTGAGAGAGAGTTAAATTGTCCTTAACATTTGTGTCGCGCATACAAGACTGCATCAATTTGGTATCAAAGGGAGGTTCATGTAAATTTCCCAATTGGCACCCTCCCCCTCTTGCCTTGCTCGTCAACACGCACTTGTCCTGCACGTCGTTTTGTCAAAATTATATAAAAAATAGTTTTTGGTCTGCCAATAGCGGCCTAAATTTCTTATTTTGCTGCAAAAAAAATAAATTTTTTTTAATAGTCTCTTATTTATTTTCATTAAGAAAATCAAAAAAAAAAAAAATTTACCCTAGATAGTAAGTGGGAACAATTCTTTTCGTTGTCGTTTCCCTTAAGCCTGAACTATTATCTTGCATGGGCACTAAATTAGGCACGGAATATACCCCATCTTCCTCCCAAATGGCGGATGAGTGGGATGCCGGTTACAGTTCAACAGTGATTGAAGAACTCTGTCAGGAGATCACGAATCAGTTGACGGAGATTAGGGTGATGATTCACGAAATGAGAATAAACCTTGCCGCTCCACGTAATCAAGCCGACCACCCACGTGACGAAAGGAATAATAATCATCATAATGATCATGTTCCACATGCACCTTTTCAAAATAATCGGGAACCATTTGAGTTTGATATTACGAGGGCGGTACGAGTCAAACCTCCATCGTATGATGGTCTGGGTGAACCCCAAGTCTTATTAGAATAGGTTATGGAGATAGAGTGTTATTTTGAGTGGCACAGTCTGACTGACGAAAATAAGGTGAGAGTAGAAAGGATGAAGCTTTTGGGTTTGGCTATGATATTCTGGTTAAATGAGGAACGTCGTCTATGTGAGGTGAATGATGGCTTACCACCCATTGTTTGGGCATCCATGAAAGCTATGTTGACTTATCAGTACGTCCCCGCGTTTCATCGGACACAGATGTTTGATGAGTTAGCAACACTTAAGCAAGGGAATAGATCGGTCTCTGAATACATGAGTCTCCTCAAGGATATGATGGTCAGGTGTGATGTTAGGGAGATGCCAGAGATCACCCTATCTAGATTTCATAAGGGGCTCAACTCCGACATTCAAGGTAAGCTACTGCGATATGGTCATACTGTTTTGAGCACCACTTTTAACGCCGTGTTGGATATTGAAAAACACAATGTTTTCAAGTCAAAGAATCGATCTTTTCAGAAGGATAAGGGCAAATCCATCTTAGGACAACCACCTCCATTCACACCTAAGGAAAATGGTAAGTTTCGGCCGCATGATTCGAACTCGGTAGTTATAACGGCTAGGAATATTAAGAATCCTACTGGCAAGAGAGTACTCGTGGGTAGGATTAACAAAACGAATGCTACCTGTTTTGCCTGTGGGATCCATGGATATTTCGCTAGTGAATGTCCTACTAAACCCAAGCCTCTAGCCTTCTTAGATACCTCAACTGAACCTGCCAAGATAGTATATGAGGCTAGCGAAGATTTGGAGTCAGAGGGCGTGCCTAGTGATATAGACGATGATAAAATATTATGGTGATGAGGTGTATCTTAGCAACTCCACCTGCGTTGGATGAGTGGAACAAAACGAATATATTTTCCTTAAATTTTAAAAGTGGTGAGAAATGGTGTAAGTTGATCATCGACAGCGGTAGTTGTATGAATGTAGTGTCAGAAAATGCGGTGTCACGGATGTTATTAACCACCGAACCCCACCCACACCCCTACATGGTTGCTTGGGTAAATAAGACATACCTTTTTGTCTCGAAGCATTGTTTGGTACCTCTTACCATCAAGTGTTATTCTAAAAAGATTTGGTGCAATGTCATCCCCATGGTTGCCTATCACATGTTATTGGGACGCCCATGGCTTTATGACCATGACGTTACCCACTTAGAGCGCGCTAATATGTACGAGATTAAATTTAATGATAAGACCATAATTTTTAAACCCACCCCGCCGAAGGATCCTACTGTCCCTCCTAAGGACATGATAATTCCTATCGAGAAGTAGTCGATCAGCCTGATATGTAGGAAGGAGTTTGAGCGAGATACTTTTTTGGCTGGCATAATCTACGCGCTAGTTTGTGTACAAGATAAGCAAGAAGTGTCCCCATTTGAACAGGAAACTCTTAGAAGAGTATAAGGATGTCTATCTGGATGAGATCCCATCCAAGTTACCCCCCATGCTGGAAATCCAGCATGAGTTATATTTCGTGTCGGGTTCTTCCTTTCTTAAGCTTCCCCACTACCGACTTAACTCTTCTGCACATCATGAATTGGAAAAGTTAGTCTCGAATTTACTAAGGGGTTTATCCGTCATAGCAATAGTCCTTGTGTTGTACCTGTACTATTGGTCCCTAAGAAAGATGGATCTTACAGAATGTGTGTGGACTATAGGGCCATTAATAAAATTACTGTCAAGCATAGGTTTCCCATCCCGCGTTTGAATGATTTATTGGACATGCTAGCTGGGGCCACGATTTTATCTAAGTTGGATCTTAAGAGTGGCTACCACAAAATAAGACTTACGGAGGGAGATGAATGGAAAACGGCTTTTAAATCGAAAGATGGGCTTTATGAGTGGATGGTGCTAGGAGAGGGGTGATTGATTTTTTCGCATCGGATCCAAAAACTTGATGCGGTTAAAACTCCAAAAATTGGTGAGAATTCCCGCGGCACCCCGGGCGGTTTATTTAAGGAAAAAAGCGGATGTGGTTTTTATTTAGAAAACGGGGCGCACGGATTTATAAATTTGGATATTAAAAGATGAGATCGAGTTTTAACGAAAGGAGGCAAGTGCACCTATCGCGTGTAATACAGGATATTCCGGGGTAGAATATCGAGGTCGTATTGTTCTCAGGGTCGGTTCGATTATTTATAATCTTCCCTGAAGGGGACTATTATTTTACCGATAATTACTTGTCAGGTATTTTATATATAATAAAAATGATAGATCAATGAAAGCAGAAAAAAGGTGGAGCCGATGACGATCTTAGTGCAATGGCATCGAATAGAATTTGAACTAAAATAAACTTTGAATAAACAGAGATCCTAATTTTCAAATAAATTAAGGCGGAGACTTGGTCATGGAGGTTCCACTAAAATGAGCTCACCTAGCTATAGGAATATCGCTCACCTGAACGCTAAGACTATTCGACCGGACTCTCATCCGACGAAGGATTCCTCTTAATGCCCGCATTACGATAAGAACCCCGCTATTGGGTGGGGAACCCAATCTGGTAGAGTTTGCGCGCCTCCTCTCTCGAGGGTTAGTGCGGAACTCTCTTTACCAAGAGGTGATCAGTCCATACACACGGCCTCTCCGCTAGCTACCGTATGGACTACGGAAATCGAGCCCACACATCGATATGTGGCTCTATGCTTCGTAAACCCTAGGCAAACCTTAAGTAATTTTAATTAATTGGAAAAACAGGACCTTTAATTATTTAAAACTATTTTATTTGTCCCAATGCTCTTCGATACTGAGGGCTAAAATGATTGGCCACTCATCAGAATGGGGACGGCAAGAAGTGAAAGCAATAAAAGGAAAGCAGTAAATAAAGCAGGAAAGAAAGCAGTAAAAGAAAGCAGTAAAATAAAGCAGTAAATTGCAAGTCCTACTCAAACGAGTAGGACTGAAATGAAAGCAGTAAAGTGTGAGTCCCGACGCAAATGCGTGGGCGGGAGAAATGAAAGCGAGTCCTACTCCAACGAGTAGGACAAAATAAATGCAACGCGCGCGCACACTCGATATAAAGTAAAACTCACGCACACACACTGCAGAAAATTAAAACACACTCACTCGACATGAAAGTAAAATACGCACACACACTCTACTGAATGAAATAAAAACAATGCGTCATTTAACTCTTAACGAGTAGGCAGAAAAAAATGCGCACACGTACAAAAAATGAGAAAAACTAAGTTATCTAAAAATTAAAACAACTACATTTCTACCGCTAGAATTCGGTAGAAATGCATAAAAATCTAAAATAAAAATTAAACGAGCGAAAAGTTTTGCAAATAAACGTAAAATGAAAGTGCTCGAAAAATTAAAATGAATACATTTCTACCGCTAGAATGCGGTAGAAATGATTAAAATGAAGACAAAAATAAAAGGTGCAAAAGTTTAAACCAAAAATTGAAGTGCACGGAAAATTAAAATGACTAAATATTTATTCCTATAACTCTATAAAAGTTGTTAAAAAGTGAAAATAAAGTGAAAATAACCCAAAGTTTTACAACCTAAAAATGAAAATCTAGCTTAAAGAAAAATAAAAATCACTTTGAAAGTGCTTTTACGGGTTTATAGGGATGCATAAAAAGCTATAAAAATTCGAGTCTAAACAAAACTAAGTTTAAAAAATAACTAAAACATAAAACATAAAAAAGTTATACTCAAGCACACACGTACGCATTTTAAAAGACGAAAACTAAGTTAAAACAAGAATAAATAATATTGTATAAAGAAGGGCGTTCAGATACATTCCAAATTCATGTAAAGAGAAGAAAAACGACATATTTTATTACATAAAAGAACGAGTTACAAGGATACAAAAATAAAAGCTAAGGAGAGGGGGAGAAAATATCCCTTACATAACATTTGGAATGCATTAAAACAGCATCTCGCCTATACAAAATGGATCCAAAAGGGGAATAGAAATACATCCAGCAAGCTGGTTTAAATAGGCAAAAGTTTTCATGGGACACGCCCTCTGACACGGGCGTGTCAGGGGGCGTGTCAGTACTATTGAAGATTCGATCCGGCGAGGTGACAGCTTGGTTGACTTCGGGCAGGACACATGTCGGTATCGCGGCAGTCACGCCCCAGGTCACGGGCGTGACTACGGGCATGTTGGGGAGGTAGAACTGGGCGCGGGTTGCGTCGAAATGTCGCCGTACGGTCTTGTCGGCCAGGTGGAGGAGTACACGCCCGTGTCGCATCTTTACACGGGCGTGTCGGGTTGAGTCGACGAATGTCGAGCGCAAAACGTCGAGCTGGGAGCCTTGATCGTCGATCGGGAATGACACACGCGTATCGGGTTGGCTGACACGGGCGTGTCCCGTTGGTCGATGAACGTCGAGTGCAAATCGTCGAGCTTGCGTGACATAGGCTGGGGTCACGGCGCGTGTCATTGGACACGGGCGTGACATCGGGTGTGTCAAGCGTTTTTCATCAAAAATTGCTGATTTCACGGGATTTGAACTGTCACGCCCTGGTCACGGGCGTGACCAAAAGTGCACGGGCGTGTACTTGACTTTTTTGCAATTTTCCTGAAAAATTCAGCAGACAAAAATAACTTAGGTTAGAACAAAAAAGAAGAAATTTATTAAAGAAAAATATACAAAAATAACAAAAAAAAACTAAAACAACTTATTTATTGTACATAAATATAGGTATATTTACAATTCATCAAGGGGCTCACTAATGGCCCAGGTACTTTTTCAAGGTTGATGACTCATGTGTTTAAACCCTTCATGGGAAAATTTGTAGTGGTCTATTTTGATGTTGTTTTAATCTTTAGCACCTCTCCGACTGATCATGAGACACATTTTAGGGCAGTCCTTACCTCCTTGCGAAATGAAGAACTATATGTCAATATTAAAAAATGCTCATTATTTGTGAATTCTGTGGAGTTCCTTGGCTATATTGTGAGTTCAAAAGGTATACATGTAGATCCTAAGAAGGTTCAAGCCATTAAGGATTGGCCGGAGCCTACCAACATAAGAGATGTTAGGAGTTTTCAGGGCCTAGCTACATTTTACCATCTGTTCATCCGATATTTTAGTAGCATCGTGGCACCGATCACAGAATGCATGAAAAAAGTCGAAGTTACATGGACCAAATCGACCACTAAAGCATTTGAAAACATTAAATCCTGAATGCCCGAAACTCCTCTTTTACGATTACCAGATTTTAATAAGGTTTTTGAATTGTCTTGTGACACGTCTGGCGTAGGTATTGGCTGTGTATTGAGTCAGGAGGATCATCCTATTGGATATTTTAGCAAGAAACTTGCGGGCCAAAAATTAAACTATTCCAATTTTGATAGTGAATTTTACGTTGTTATTCGTTGCCTCCAACATAGGCGACATTATTTAATCTCTAAAGAATTTGTAATAAAATCTGATCATGATGCCTTGAGGTCTGTAAACTCTCAAAACAAAATTAGTCCCCGACATACTAAGTGGATCTCCTATCTTCAAGTGTACACTTTTATAATAAAACATCTTAAGGGAACGTTAAATCGTGTGGCCGACGCCCTTAGTCGTGTCTCTCTATTACTGACTATGCTTGAAGTGAACGTTATTGGGTTTGATAGAATCAAGGATGAGTATGTGAACTACCCAGATTTTAAGGAAATATATTTATTCGTTCAAAGTGACTCCCCGACGACCATTTCTGCATGTTATATTAGGGACGGCTATTTATTTAATCACTCGAAGCTGTGTATCCCAAGTTCCTCATTAAATCATTTCATCGTTTGGGAGATACATAGTGGCGGGTTAGGTGGACATTTTGGCCGTGATAAGACCATCACGTTAGTGGATGATAAGTTTTATAGGCCCGGCCTTAAGTTAACGGTTAGTATGATCATGGGAAGTTGTCGCACGTGTCAATTAGCTAACGGGAACAAAACGAATGCGGGAATGTATACCCCTCTTCTGATTCCTTCCATTCCCTGGGAAGATATTAGTATGGAGTTCGTTCTAGGCTTACCCACCACGTTTAGACGTAATGATTACATTCTAGTGGTCGTAGATCGCGTCTCTAAAATGGCCTATTTCATTGCGTGTAATAAGACCAGTGATGTGTCACATATGGCAAAACTATTCTTTAAAGATGTTGTTGGGCATCGGGGCGTTCCTAAGACAATAGTGACCGATAGGGACGTAAAATTTACTAGCTTTTTTTGGAAGACCCTTTGGAAAAATATGGGCACCAAACTTTTTTTTCTTCGACCTACCATCCACATACGGATGGACAAACGGAAGTGGTAAACCGAAGTTTGGGTAATTTGCTTCGTTGTCCTGTGGGTGACCACAAGGGTACGTGGGATATAATCCTTCCTCATGCTCAGCTAGCTTATAATAATTCGAAAAATAGGTCCACAGGTCTGTCACCAAATGAAATCGTGCACGAATATAAAGCACCAGTGCCACTTGACTTGATTCAGTTACCTCAATCTTATAAGTCAAGTCATTTCGCACAAGAGTTTGCCTCTCATGTCCACGAGTTTCATAAGCACATTAAAGACACGTTAGCCACACAATATGCGACTAATCAATCTCAAGCTAACGTACATAAGAGGGTGTCTCACTTTAAAATTGGCGATTTAGTCATGGTGCGTCTCATCCCTGAACGGTTGCCTTTGGGCACTATAAAAAAGTTAGCCAATCGGCGAGCTGGTCCATTTCGAATCTTAAATAAATTAGGAGAAAACACATTTCTATTAGAGTTACCCACTGATTGTGGAATTTCCCCTATTTTCAATGTTTCAGATTTAACACATTATGTTTCTCCACCACTTGAATTGTCTGCCTATCTGTTTGGGTCCACTAAAATTTCTAAATGGGTCGGGGGTGAGCTTATTCCTGGATTGCCCTCTACACCAGTATCCATTGCAGGTACGTTGAATGTTGAGGCAGAAATGTTTTCTCCTTCTTTGATTAACGCTTTTCCAAGGTTCCCCAGGACCACCTTTTTGCTAGACAAGATTCTCCGAGTTGAGGTGCTCTCCTCTCCATATGGTGACACTCGCCGCTACTTGGTTTGATGGCGTGATCGTCTAGCTTCCGATGATTCATGGCTTCCTGATGTGGAGGTCTCTCTTTTGGATTATGGTCTTCTACGGCAGTACATTCAAGACAACTCCTCGGTGATGAGTACTTTCTAGTGGGGGAGGATTGATGGAAACGACGTACTTCAACATGATGACAATGGTACTGGCACGCTTACGGATGATGGTGTCTCTCAAATCAAAGACGCACGTTGCCGCGACAAGCATTTTGATAAACACCTTCGCCGTTGCAACCTCCGCTCGCGGCGCCATAATAATTAATTAATACATATAAATATTCTATTATAAGTATTAATTATTTATTTCCATGTTTCCGTTTTATTAAAATTTGTTTTGTTTGGACAATATTTATTTTTCATGCTTTGTGGGCTGCATGTAGTCATTTAGTTTGTGCGCCTATAAATAGGCTATTATGTAAAAGGATTTGGACAATTTTTTGAATGTAAAGAGCTAACCCTAAAATTTGAAATCCCCCCGTGCTTTTCTCCCACTCCTTTGCCCGTCGACCTCCTTATTCCCCAAGTGGTTCGGCCACAACAGCTCCCCCTCCTCCATCCTCTCTTTTCCACCACAAAATCTCCTCTCCTCTCTTGCTCTGACACACTAACCGAAGGAAATCTCCCCTAGAAGATCTCGGTCACATCTTGGTTTTCCCTCATAGGGTCGGACATCCTTGGATCCTCCTTATTGGTGGAATTTTCTGCCAAAGGACAAGATCTACCACACCGAAGACCTTTCCCCGGCATGAAGCGAGAAGGCGGGCGAGTTTCTCTCCATTGGCGTGGCTCCGGTGGAATCGTTGAAGGGCGATCACAAATTGTGTAGATCTAATTCAGCGATCTATTTCCTAGTGGGGTAACGAAATTTCTACATCCTAGAGATTTATTTTTCCTCTAGATAATTTTTGTGGTGGAAAACGTTTTGTGTAAAATTTTGATAGCGTTGAAATCATCGTGTATTTCTTGAATGATTTTTGTTTATTTTAATTTTATTTAAGTTGGAGAGGTTTGGCGAGCCTCGTTTCTTTTTGTTGGGAGAGATCTACCCTTTTTGAATCGTATTTTTTTGGTGGATCTCTTTTGGTACAACACCGCTTGATCGGACCCAATATTGGTCTTTTTAGCTTTATCCAGATATCGTCTTATAGCCTTTGTTCGATCTCCAACGGTTTGGCTACCCGTACGATTGCGTCAGAATGATAAAATTACAAACGTGTGTGATGCGAATATATTTTGTGCGAAGCGTAACTTGTGAAAACATTGAGAGAGAGTTAAATTGTACTTAACATTCGTGTCGCGCATACAAGCCTGCATCGGAGTGCTACCTGATTTCTATTTGGGTGAGTTTGATATTGTGAAATATTGGGGTTGGTTTTGTATCCCCGTTCTTGGTGAAATTTGGGCTAAAATTTGTAATGAAGCTCATGGTTCTAGCGTTGCCTACCATCCTAGTTCCATCAAAATATATAAAGATCTAAAGCAAATTGTTTGGTGGTCGGGAATGAAGAATAATATAGCAAAGTTTATGTCGGAATGTTTTACGTGTCAACGTGTTAAGGTTGACCAAGGAAGGCCTGGTGGTAAATTAACACCGCATGATATTCCAAGATGAAAGTGGGAGAGTATTTTGATGGATTTCATCATCGGTTTACCAAGATCTCCCCGTGGGCACGATTCTGTTTGGGTGATAGTTGATAGATTGACTAAGTGTGCTCACTTTGTGCCCTATAAGATGGGGTATGCTATGAAGAAGATAGCTGAGTTATATCATGATCAGGTTATCAGATTACATGGAGTGCCTGTTTGCATTGTATCGGATCGAGACTCCAGATTTACGTCTCGCTTTTGGAAGAGTTTACAGGAGGGGTTGTGTACCGATTTAAGGTATTCCACCGCATATCATCCTCAGAAAAATGGTCAGACGGAAATGGTTAATCAGATCGTGGAAGATATGATCAGGTGTTATATTTTGGATCACGGTGGTGCTTGGGACGAGCGTCTCAGACTCATGGAATTCGCACACAATAATATTTATCAAGAGAGTCTGCAGATTTCCCCGTTTAAGGCCTTGTATGGGAGGTGTTGTATGACACCTTTGTTTTGGGCTGAGGTTGGTGAGAGACCGCTGCTAGGTCCAGAAGTCCTTGAAGAGATGAATTATGCTATAACTCATATTCGGGAGAAGTTTTGTGTCGCTCAAGAACGTTATGAGAAATATGCTAATCGACGAAGGGTCGATCTGTTGTTCACCATTGGGGACATGGTTTTTCTGAAAGTCTCTCCGATGTCAAGTGTTAAAAGGTTTGGAAGGAACCACAAACTAGACCCTCGGTATGTGGGACCTTTTCAGATTCTTGAGCGCATCGTAGTGTCAGCTTATAGAATGGATATAACTGCTACCTTCCCTGGTGTCCTTGATGTGTTCCATGTTTGCTAGTTGCGGAAGTGTGCTTGTGGTGATCGTCAAGTCCTTAACTTGGTGCCCCAGATTCGGCCCAACCTAACATATGTGGAAGAGCCAGTTCGTATTTTGGAATCTCAAGATCGAGTGTTGCGGAGAAAGACCATCCCTATGGTTAAAGTTCTCTGGCGAAATCAAGACATCGAGAGCACGATATGGGAATTGGAGTCGGCGATGAGGGAATCTTATCCGCATCTCTTCCCTTAGTTTCTGGTATGTCTCCATGCATATGGATGTTTTCGATTTTCTTGTTTTGGTTTGGTTTCGGAGTTGTGTTATGTTTCGGGACGAAACTTCTTTTAGGGTGAGTGACTGTAACGCCCCCGATTTTCTGATGATATTATTTGATTTTGTATCGTCATAATTATGACGTCATGGCGTCAACTTTTTTCTACTTTTTGACGGCACTGCACCATTTGTGCGTTTTCGCGTCCGTTGGGTCTGTTTGACCAGATTTTGGAGTTTTGATGAGATTGAATGATTTTTTGTTGGAAGAATTAAATTTGTGGCATGTATGCTTATAGTAAGCATTTGATGTTGTGTCTCAAGAATGGTGAGTTGGATTCTAGTTTAGCCTTCGCCGTTAGATTGATACCGCCGACATTCGCCTATGTTGCGAATTCTGTTCCAATCGGGATGCTTTTAGTCTGTATCGATACTTTATCACGAAATACAAGACAATATGAATTTTCAATAAATCCTGCTTAGTTCTCGGAAAGCTTGCTTTGTACTTGACATGACCAGCTTTGTTTCTCGAGAGGCCCGAGAGTTGTTCCTGAGAAGCCTATTGTTTCTCGAGAAGTTTTGTTTGTTCTCGAGAAGTACCTTATTGTTCTCGGGAAATGCATCCTATATAGTACTCGAGAAGGCTTATTTAGTTCTCGGGATATCCAACGTTGTTCTCGGGAAGTCCTTATTAGTACTTGAGATCTACCCTTGTTCTCGAGAAAGTCTGGTCTTGTTCTCGAGAAAGCTTTATTTTGTTCCCGAGAATTGACTTGTTGCTCCCGAATAGTCTTCTACATGTTCCCGAGTAGTCTTCTACCTGTTCCCGAGTAGTCTTCTACCTGTTCCCGAGTAGTCTTCTACCTGTTCCACAGTGGTCTTCTACCTATTCTCGAGTAGTCTTCTACCTATTCCCGAGTAGTCTTCTACCTGTTGCCGAGTAGTCTTCTACCTGTTCCCGAGAAATCTCCTTCTGTACTCGAGAAATCCATGGCCCATCTCGAGAAATTTCCGGTTCGGCCAGTCCTTGTTCAACGTTTCTGATCTTTAAATGTATAGATATTATAAGTGTAATTATTTTAATATTATATTTATAATATATATATACACACACTTCTTCTTTCTCCACGTCATCATAGGCCGACTTTCTTCCTTCTTCCCGAACCAGAGTGGCGTGAGCGAGAGAGAGTTCTTCCACGATTCTTCCCGTGGCCGCCGACGGTGCTCCGGTGCTCGAAATCTTGAATAGAACGTAAATCCGGAGAGCTCTCAGCGAGAACTACGTCATCGTGGTAAAGTTTTCCCTGTTTCTTGAGTTTTCTCGTTAGAGTTTTTGTCCCTAACCTCTATTTCGGACATTTTTGTTCAGATTTCGACTTTCCCCGTCTTCCTTAGTCCCGATCTACGCCGAGCTGTGATTTGGACGTCTTCTCTGCAAAACCAAGGCAAGTGATGGTTTCTCCCCTCTTTTTTCTTCTTCCAAATCTTGATGTAATTGCAAATCTTCCTCACTTAGTGCTGTAATCATGATTGACTTGCCGATCAATGATGCTGTTTTGATCTCTTATTTTTATGTTCATGATTATGTTAATCCAATCTTGTAGAATCGTTAGTGATCTGCCGATGTGATTGAACCTTCATATTTTAATCGTCTCTTAACTGTCGTACAGGACGAGACATAATCGATTTAGGGTCTCGAATTTTTCCTAAAGGTTAATCAACCGTTCTCAAAAGCTAGAAATGTTTAGTGGAATCCGATGTGCCAAGTCATGAGATTGATTTCATGGTTTTCCTTGTTGCGGGTGTTAGTGGACGAAACCACCGCCTTAATGTTGTCTTGAGATTTATATCATGGTTTTCTTCGTTGCTGGTGTTATTAGTGGACGAAACCAACGCTACAATGTTTGATATATCATGGTTTTTCTTCGTTGTAGGTGTTATTAGTGGTCGAAACCACAGCCACAATGGTTGATCCATTTATTAGTACCTTGTAGAACTCTACCGGGTGTTTGGGCATCTGCGGTGAATGGTGGGTGGAGTGTTTGAGTCTCCCTCGCAGTTAGACGGATATTATATCTGTGTTGGTGTGTCCGGATGAGTGACCACCTCGCCCGTGTTTGTTTTTTTGTGGAGTTGACCACAGGTGGCAAATATAGTTTTGTATTTCTTCCTGATGATTTAATCATGATTTTTCACCCTTATAGTCTTGTGTATCTGGGGTAATTTTATTATACATGACGATTCACGTAAGTGTTCCTTTCCGAAATTTTTGTACTTTACTTATGTACTTTACTTCTGTACTTTTGATCTTGGGTTGGTACCACATATGACTTGTGTTTTTTCTTGTCTTAAATTTATGCCATCACTTGTACTTTCTTGCTGAGGTGTTCTGTCTTTGGAATGACTCAGTTTCTGAGCTGTAGCAAGTAATGGAACTGGTTTTGGAGTTCTTGAGTTGCAGAGCTGGTAGTGATTCTTACATCGCCATTGCGAGGTAGTTTGTTGTTTTAGTTTACTTTGCTTAGTTCAAACATACATTTGTTTTATGTGGGTTCATGTCAGATTGTTGACGCCCACATGATGGTTGATTTTGGATACTTTTTTTAGCTGATAGTTTGTTCTCTTTCTGATTATTTGGATTACTTTCTCTTCGGATGTTTTTTGTTAGGATTGCATGATAGGTATTTTCAAGTATAAAAATTTTTATTATTACTTCATGCATTACATGTTTTAAAATGCTAAATAACTATATTTAACGACCCTAAAAGCTACTTTTACTACTATTATAATCACGCAACCTTGAATACCAAGAGTTATCCTCTGGGGACATTTATACTCATGTAGGATGTCTAATTGGTAAAGGAAGTATTTTCCACTGCGTATATAAATTTTTTTCTTGTGCACTAGATGAGCCACTAAGTCGAGGGATACAACTAACTACTTCACTTAAATTGGAGTTGTCTCTAAATAACCTAAAGATCTTTCTTTAAGCATTATGTAGAAGTTTGCCTGAGCGTCTGCAGTTATCCCCTGCTGATGTGGCATCATGAGGCACATTTTCCCTTACTCTGATATATCTTTAAAGGCGGTGTAAAATGCGGGTTGTAACACACGCGGTTGGCTGGGCACTATTCGACAAGGATAATCTGGCGGACTTGTTGTCAATCACTACCAAAAAATATTTTGATCTAGCCACTCAGATACACGCAAGAATCTATGTTACTGACCACTTCATGACCGAAGCCCTCGACAAAGCGCTTACCGAGAATGAGCGGATAAAAGACGACAATGAAATGCTTAAGGAATAAATAAAGAGGTTGAAAGAGGACAATGCGGTAAGATTTTACCTAGCAGTTTTCACGGTTAGTTTGAATTTACTGTGAATTTACCTACTTTATTTTCCTTTGCAGAGAGCATACGTTCCTGAGAATCCGGACTTCTTGAATGAGATCATCGTGCATCTACGAGTGGTGGGGAGGACATGCTGGAAATCCTTGGGGAGAGGCAAGCCTTCAAAGCTGAACATGGAAATGTTTCCTTTGACGAGTTGTTCCATTGATTCCAAGAGGTTGAGGCCACATGAGATAAGGCAACTGAGGTTGTAATACAGGAGATCCTGGAAGAGGACGAGGAAGTTATGGGTGAACAATATAGTCTTCCCTCCAAGACCACTACGGATAAATGTTCAAGCAGAAGCAATAGTTTGAGCGAGGATGAATCTTTGACTACATGGTGGACAATGTCTAGCAGCTCAGCTATTCCGTCAAGTACAATTGACTCGTATCCGGAGAGGAAGAAGATGAAAACTGATGTATACTTTTTTTTTGAATCTGACGGTAAGAGTATTTTGTAAAGAGGACTAGTATAGACTTGTAACATTTTTTGGTTAATAGAAATGATATTTCTCAATCGCATATCTGTCTTATTTTTGATAACCAGATAAACATATTTGTATCCGAGCGGTTAATTGCTTTCTTGTCGCATGATAATGTAACTTAGCAGATTCACCAGCACGGTATATGTTAGCAGGGCGAATAGAATGACAAATATTGACGGATAGCATTGACGATATGTATACAACTGAGATATTTAACTGTATAGAAGTGAATAGAAAAATCTAGTATGTCTGTCCTCCAAAATATATAAAATCAACCTTTGATGATAAAAATCAAATCATAATTATAACTGCAGTAGTCACCACAGTATCCGGCTTTTTTGTGGAGTTGTGATATGAAGATAATCCAGGAAGACGGTTGTGTCCGATGCAGATTGAATATCCTGAAATAGCAAGCTATAAAGATGCATATGATGTGATAAGATTTAAATATGGGAATCAGTTAAAGATGAGCAATTTGATTTGAATAGCTTCCCGAGCGGCTAACTGCTTGTAGTAATATAATAAGCTAGGCCAGATGGAAAATTAAACTTAGCCAATGAGTGAGAGTGAGACGGATCGACTAGATGAAGCCAAATATTTTTCTCTAGCTATCAGATATGATATCCACAATATGAAATACAGATCAGCCAATTATAAGCCTATTTGATTAGATCCTAACTGCACGGTTAGCCGACAATGAGTAAACCAGATCTTGCGATTAATCAATTAGTGCGGAAGCATTCAATGAGTAGATCAGAGGCATTATTCACCGCCTGATTTAAAGAGAGTCGCCTAGCCTGTTGATTACAGGTCGAGTAGAGAATATCTTTGAAGCAGTAAAGACCTAATCGATGTGAATGTATAATAGAAGTTGATTAACATAAGCTGCAAATAATATGAACAGAAGGCCGGATAATTCACATGTTTAGCCGCAGGCCTGCGAAAAGAATTTTAGGCCGAGTAGAGAGCCAATTATATAAAACCACAAAGCTTGCAGATAAGTATGATATAACAGAATAGACTAGCAGCAAGGTCTAACCGCTCTCGGGCGGATAGATTTATATTAGTCGGCCAACCTGAAAAGGTAAAAAGCAGCTCAATAAAGAGGTCTACACCTGAAGATGATCAGCTAGGCCAGGTGCGCCAAAAGGACTATAATATTGCTCTCTTAGGAGAGATCATCAAGTGTGTAGTCCTAATAAAGGCAGACTAACCGCGACTCCCCGGATTGGAAAAAAGAGAAATATACCATTCCAAGAAGGAACAACGGATGTACTGCTCTCATGCCTTGGGCTACAAGCTATGCTGATCAGTTAGGCAAGTTGTGCCAAGTGGTCTATAAAATTGCTTGCTCAAGAATGATTAGCAATTTTGTGTGTCCCCCGAAGACACATCTTCAGAGTACCATAGAGTATTCGATTATCACAACATGAGATGATCAATAAGGCCAGGTTGGCCGCAGGGTCCATTATACGCTCAAGAAAGTTCACCAGAGCAGTAATAATATCCCAATCGGAGCACAGTAGAGCTAACAACACTCGGACATCCCTTGATGTGCACGGTGTGTTAGATACTAGCTAGGATCTAAAGTCTTGAAGTCATCCACATAAGAGTTTGACGACTCCCACTACATGCATGCAAAAACTCCCCGCTATACGTTGTCCTCGTGGTGTTACACCAGAGACCAATCTGCAGTGGTTTAAGCAAGACTAGGCGATATCTCCTCGGTTTAATGATCCATTTGACAAAGAGAAAATAGAGAGGAGGAGATGGAGGAGATCCAAATAAGGAAAAGTGTCAGTATAGGTTCTCTGAAGGAAGCATTGCAATGAGTAAAAGAGAGTTCGAATGTACGTAGGAGAAATGTTCAACAATGAAAACCAAACCCAATAAGAAAAGATCATGAAGTGCATTTAGGATTTTCTGATTCTCCCCTTTCTCTCAGAATAGCTCTCCAAGTGTGCCTTGATCATCGGTGTCGATGCATTCGTTGCCAAGATTGAAGGTGAGGCTCTTACTGATCTAGTTCACGCCTTCTGAGTTGAGAATAACATATGCCACCTCTTTACCTTTTGAAGTAGACAGACGAGATTGGTCACCTTTCTGGATTATGTCACGGAATTTTCCCTGCTTCAGCATCCTTTCTACTAATTGGCGAAGAGCTCTACAGTTTTCGGTTAGATCACCCTTTTCTTTTGATATTCGCATTATGGCTCCGAGTCTTTGATTCTTTGATCTGCTGGATGATAAGGACATTTGTAATTGGGCTTACCTTCATAAATTGGATTAATTCATCCATGTTACTGTTGAAAAATTTGGGCAGCTTGTGGAGCAGGCGCTGGGTATGCAGGATGAATGGGAAATTGCAGCCTTTGATTTGAAAATTAATCTTGGACAGGGAAGAGATGTCCACGATGGTGAGAGTTATTTTCCTTCCGAGCGTGAGGATGAAATTCTAGCCGATGAGACCTTGATGGTTGCTCGGATGCAAGAGAAGAAGGATTTTTCTCCGTGATAAGCCTAAAGACATAGTTAGGATCGCTCTTTTTGCCCAGAATGTACATGTTGGCTAGACCGATCATTTCCTGGTATGTCCTTGGAATTCAGATGTTAGCCTAAAAGTTGAGAGTACGTTCTCATAAATCACATATTAGGGCAACTCTGTATCGTTCTGGATCAACATTCTTAATTTCAAGAATCTTTCTCTAGAAGCGGTCGATGAAGTGGGCCAAAGTTTCATTCTCTCGTTGATCGATCTCGAATAAAACTTCTAGGCCACTTTTCCTCTTTGTAGAATTAGAAAATCTAAGTAGAAGTTCTCTTCGTAGATCTGCAAAGCAAGCGATGGACCAAGAGCATAGTTCATAGAACCCCTCCCTCGCTTGTCCATCAAAGGATGTCACAAGTAGCTTGCACTTAGTAGCATCTATAAGTGTCTTTAGGGGGACGACTGATTCAAAAGCTTGTAGATGTGCTATTGGGTCAGACTCTCTAATGTAAAATGGTAACCGATGCTCCCAAAAGTAAGCTGGGGCTGCCACTTGTGGTGCATTCTCTATAAAAGGAGATGGTTCTTCCAGTTCTCTTAAAGTATAAGGAAAAAGAAATTATGGGGCATAGGATGTAGTTGCAAAAGAAGTAGGAGGATAGAAGGGAAAATTTACTTATGGAGGAGTAACTACAGGAGCTGGAGGTTAAGGATAACTTCCTTGAAAATTCAGGACTCCAATTTTGCTTCCCCGAGCGGCTTCCCAGAAAACGTTTTGACGAGCGATGAACTCATCATCTTGAGACAGCAAGGGAGCTGCGGCCTGCCCTTGCGGGTAAGTTGTCGGATAAGAAGGCGGATAGCCCAACAGATAAGCTGGTGGGTAGGCTTGAGGACCAGCTTGTCGTCAAGATGGCGGGCAAACCTGCAAATTCTCCAATGTTGGTGTTGGGTTGACTGAAGTAATCGGCGCTGGAGCGGGCTGCTTAACTAGTCGCTGCATAATAGCAACTAGGGCATGGTTTGTAACCCCCTTTTTTTCCTTTCAAACCACCGGGGTCTTATGCCCAGAACCACCGCCTTGCGGTGACACCAACACACCCGAGAAGGTCGTCACTACAAAACACAAATCCTGCCGGCCATACCGATCGCAGAAGAGTAGAAGTATAAATAGTACATGTGTAAAGTAGAACTCAGTAGTAGTCCACCAGGATCACATGTATATAAATAAATCTGCACGAAGGGAGAGTCTACAGAAAAGAATAAGCAAAGTACTAAAAAGGCTCCTGCACGATACATCAAGATCTTCACTATAAGTCAATCAACGCTGAAGCAAATCTATAACATCTACTAATGATTGGTACTCACAGTCCCTACTGGCTAGACTTCAGTGCTAGACTATCCCATCTCCATGCGCACCGACCTATGGGGCTGTCTCTCCTGGTGCGGCTCCACGATCCCCTAAAATGATTTGGTCAATGACCGTTAGTCTAAAAAGACTAAGTCCTATCATCCCCCATCCCTCCCTCATGGCTCCTTGGCACCAAGCGGGGAGGAGGAAATGGAAGGTAATGAAGGTGGAGAATAACAAAGTAAGCAGGTGACGGCGGAACTACTCTATCATGAATATATAATCACAACAAGTTGATGCGCGCAAATCCCGACTATAAATTATCTAGGGAGCGCGGCGGGTCCGGATTTCGAGCGGCGAATTATAGGCAAGTGCACCTATCGCAAGTAATACAAGATATTCGGTGGGAATATCGAGATCGTAAATTTCCCCGGAACGGGTTGATTATCCCAACTGCTCCGAAAGAACTACTATTTTACCAAAATATTTAAGCTGTCGATTTTACCAAAGAAAAAGCTGGAAATAGATTAAGTACAAGGTCGATGAAGAAATAACACTCGGTATCGAATTACGTTTGGACTAAAATATATTTGAATAATTAGAGATTTTAGGTTTCAATTTAATTAAAGCAGAAACTTGTCCGTGGAGGTTCCGAAAGAATGAGCTCACCTATATTTAGGAATATCGCTCACCTGAACATTAAGACAATTCGACCGGGCTCTCGTCCGGCGAAGGATTCCTCTTAATGCCCGCATTACGCTAAAACCCCGCTATTGGGGGGGGGGACCCATTCTGATAGTATTACACGCATCCAATCTCGAGGGTTAGTGTGAAACTCTCTTTACCTAGGGATGATCAGTCCATACGCACGGCCTCTCGGCTAGCTATCGAAAGAATAACGGAAATAGAGCCCACACATCGATATGTGGTTCTACGCATCGTTAACCTGGGGTAAACCTTAAGTTTTTTAATAAAATAGAAAAACAAGACCTTTAGTTATTTAAAACATTTTATATCCCAATGCTCTTTGATACCGAGGGCTAAAAGCGATTAGCCACTCATCGGAATGGGGATGACTTATGAGTTTGGTTATGCATGAGTTCTAAACTATGCGCTGAAGGGTTACAAAAAAAATAAGAAAATAAAATAAGATAACCTAATATTAGAAATAGAAAAGATACTAAAAGAAAGAATTAAAAACACATGCACTCAACCAAACTCACAATAAAGATAAAGAAAAAAAGCTAAGTTAAAAAAAAGAAAAATTGCATAATTGAAATGAGAAGTCCTACTCAGACGAGTAGGAGGGAAATGAAAGCTGAAAATGAAATGAGTAGGACGAAAAATGAAAGTTGAAAATTACATGTCCTACTCAAATGAGTAGGCGAAAAATTAAAGCGAGTTCTACTCAAATTAGTAGGAGAAAATGGATGCACACACGCACACACTCTACATAAATGAAAACACACACACACACTCCACTGAAATAAACACACACACACACACACACACATACAACTTAAATAAAACACACCCATGCACTTTACTTAAATAAATACTCACACACACTACATAAATGAAAACACACACACACACACACACACACACACACACACACACACTCTACTGAAATGAAAACACACACACACACACACACACTACATAAATAAATACTCACACACTCTACATAAATGAAAACACACACACACACACTCTACTGAAATAAAAACACACACACACAACTTAAATAATACACACTGACGCACTCTACTTGAATAAAAAAAACACACACACACGCACACACACTCTACTGAAATAAAAGAAAGCGATAAACACTAACTCATACACGCACACACTCTAAAGGAATGAATAAAAGCTATAAAAATTATCTCATACACGCACGCACACATATGAAAAATGCGAAAAAAGAAGTTATCTAAAAATTAAAACAACTACATTTATACCGCTAGAATGTCGTAGAAATGCATAAAAAGACAATAAAAATTAAAGAAGCAAAAAGTTTTGCAAATAAAAGAGAAATCAAAGTTCTCAAAAAAAATAAACAAATACATTTCTACCTCTATAATTTGATGGAAATGCAAAAAAAGTCGAAATAAAAGTTGTTTGAGCAAAAGTCATTTTAAGTAAATGCGAAAATCATAGGTGTTGAAAAATTAAAATAACATATAATCCATTCTTATAACTTTGTAAAAGTGTTTAAAAAGTGGAAGAAAGTTTAAAAGAAGCAAAAGTTTTACAATCTAAAAAAAGGGAAAATCTAAGTTAAAGAGTATTGAAAACCACCTTTGAAATCATTTTACAAGTTTATAAGGATGAATATAAAAGCATAATCATCCTAAATCTAAACCAACATAAGAAAATAGATAAGAACAAAAAGCTATAACAACGACTAGTAATTTTGAGAAAATCTAAGGTAAAGCAAAGCGATTTTTCATTTTAAAGCAGAAATTCCACAAACCTAACTCATACACGCACACACCCATACGAAAATGAAAAAAATAAAGATAGATAAGATTGATGAAAGGGAGGTATTCAGAGACATTCCAGAACAATGTAAGGATGAAAAAACTACCAATTTGATTACAAAAGAAGTTGATTACAAAAGAAAAAAACAAACATAAAAAGGAAGGGGGAGAATATCCTTACATATCACTAAGACAAGTTCCTAGCAGCAGCAGCTAACACCAAAATTGTTCAAAATTTCGAACTCACACACCTTACAGCATGGTCCTATTTATAGCCAAAAAAATCAGATTACACGCCCTAGGTCACGGGCATGTAGGGGGGGGGGTGGGTGGCGTGTCAACACTATTGGTGAAGTGAAGCCGAGCATTCAATGCCTGTTGAAGTCAGGCCCATGACCCGGCTATCACGGGCGTGTAGAATGGGCGTGTCCGAAAGGTGTATCTGGGGGAAGGCGTCACGTCATTTCGTCGCCGGCAACGTCTTGTCTCAAACAAGTGGAGAAGTCACGCCCGTGTCACATCTTTACATGGGCGTGTCGGTTGGTTCGACGATCTTCGAGGGCAAATCGTCGACCTATGATACGGGGCGTGGTCATGGTCGTGTAACATTGGACACGGGCGTGTAGGGGGCATGACTTGATTTTTCTTCGAATATGGCTGAATTCTGGTAGAATTGAAGTAACAAGCCCAAGTCACGGGCGTGACTTGAAGTACACGGGCGTGTACTTGTCAAATTTTAACTATTCCTGAAAATTATCAGAAAAATAAAATAAACTAAAGTTAGAAATTATATAATTAAAAATGAGTATTTTATTGAACAAAATTAACAAAAAATAATGAAAATAAATGAAAACTATTTAATTAATGTACATAAAAATACGTATATTTACAACTTATCAAATACCCTCAGCTTTTGCTATTCAAGAGCAAAAGTTGGAGATGTACTAATACGGAATTAAAAGAAATCATAAATTTAGCTACCGCTTGAATTAATTAAAAAAGAGATCAAAGTAATTATCAGGGGTATAAGAGTTAAGTCCTAAATCATGAAATTGAATTAAATAGTGGAAACGTTTAGGCCAAAAAGACTTGTTGAAGTAGCCAAATAGCAATAAAAAATTATAATCGTTAGCTAACAAAAATATATTTGAATTATAGGAACTTTAGCTTAAGAGTTTAAAAGAAATAATGCAATTTAAAAATTATGCTCTCAAAAAGATTTTATATTAAGTCTAGAATCATTGAATATGGCTAAGGGGATTGTTTTGGTTTATGAAGAGGGCTTTGGAGGAGGTGAGAAATTTTTTTTTTCTCAAACCTCGAATACAATTGTTTTTTGAATATGGATGTTTAGGAAAACGAAATCTTATTTTACATAACATGCAATAGTAATTTTTTGAACAACATCATATAACCCAATGTATATGTAGAGGAGTAATGAATTTTATCTTCTTACTCCATAACATATAATCTTTTCAAATATTGGATGTCTATGTTTACGAAACGAAATCTTATAGGTTCTTTTAAGGATAAATATGGGGAGATGGGTTTTTTCAAAAATAAAACTATATTTTTATAAAAAACATTTGAGAGCAACCTTTATAAATTGAACGTTCCTGTATTTCTAAAAAGCTTGAAGTAGAAAAAATTAAAGTCAATAGTTGTTTTTTCTAACATAATACACATGCCTCTATTTTAGATAAATTAGAAGTAGTGCCTAAAATAAGTCCCCTATCTTAAGAACAAAGCTTAAAAAATTCTTTAATACTTAACCGCAGATATTTAAATTTATCAATCTCTAATTAATAAACGGATAGAAAACAAATAATTAATGAAATTTGCTTATAAATAAACTCGCAACAAAATATTTGGAGAGCAAAAAGTGTTAAGAATGGTCTATTAGATTTATTTGTTTCATAAACTTTTTGGGATTTTTAGAGTTTCCATCATTTATTTGTGTTTATAATTTATTATCTTTTTTGGAATTTTTATTTTTGTTTTGTTTTACTCTTCTTTTTTGAATTTTTGACTTATTATCTTTTTTTGTCTGTTTTGTGTTTAATTTTGTTATTATACACATACTAAAAAGCGATAAGATATAAATTTTTTTAAACTATTGTTCTTTTTCAATTTTTTTGTATTTTTTGGTTTTTATAAGCAAATATTTACAAAATAAGGAAAGAGAGAAAAGCTATATACAAAGAAGACAAAGAAAGGAAGAGGAGAAAGAGAGAAAATAATATTTACAAAAATATTTACAAAAAGATATCTGCATAAAGTATTTACAAAAAAATATTCACAAAATAAAACTAAATATTTTTTGGGAATTTTTGTTTATAATGTTTTTGGAATTTTTGTTTTAGATTTTTTTTTAATTTTTTGTTTTATAAGTTTTTTGAAATTTCTTTTTTTTATGATAAAAAGAAAGAAAAAAATATTTGGATTTTTTCATTTTTAAATTTTTTTTGTTTTGTTTTATATTTTTTGTATATTTTTAATTTTTGGAGTGCAGAAAGTAGAAGTACAAAAAATAAAGCAAGAAAACACACTCATACTTAAGTCCAACATTTTCCCCAATGTTGCAACGTAAGTATGCGGAACAAAAAGAAAATGCAATATTTGCAAAAAAATATAGAGAGGGGGTAGAAGCTTCCCTGAAATGAGGTAGGGGAGGCCAAGTTTAGGAACCCTGCATTATTAAAAATAGCAAAGAAAAAGTAAAGAAATAACGCAAAAGATAAACATGGGTTGCCTCCCAGGAGCGCTTTGTTTATAATCGTGTAGCTTGACTATTTTGGCGGTTTATATGCCGAGGAAGGTTATGGATTCGATATTACCACCCACATGATCGCCTGCTATATATAATTTTAAGCGATGATCGTTCGCTTTAAACGATCCTTTTTCCGGGTGGGAGACGAGTACGGTTCCATGTCGCAAAACCTCTTCAACTTTGAAGAGGCCGGACAATCGTGATTTTAGTTACCGGGAAAAAGTATAAGTCTTGAATTATATAGGACAAGATCGCTCAGAGAAAAAGTTTTTTGGGTCTTGATTTTTTGGTCGTAGTAAAACTTAGAACGCTCCTTATAGAACTTATTGTTCTCGTAACCGTTTGCAAGCCATTCATCGAGCTCATTTAGTTGTAGTTTTTTATTTTGAGCGGCTAAGTTAGCGTCGAGATTTAAGACTTTTAAAGCCCAAAGAGCGTGATGTTCTTATTCTACGGGGAGATGACACGCTTTGCCGTAGACTAATCAATACTGCATACAACCAATTGCAGTTTTGTATGCGGTACGATATGCCCACAACTCATCGTCAAGTTTGATGGACAAATCTTTCCTATTAAGTGAAACGGTTTTCACTAATATACGCTTAATCTCTCGATTTACTACCTCAACTTGGCCACTAGTTTGCGGGTGGTAGGGGGTGGAAAGTTTCTGCGTGATGCCATATTTAGCTAACGTCTTAGCCATCTGGGTGTTGCAGAAATGCGTTCCCCTATCGCTTACAATAGCCCGAGGTGTACCGAAGCAAGAAATTAGTTTTTTAAGAAATGTAACGACGACTCACGCATCGTTGGTGGGGAGAGCTTGCGCTTCCTCCCACCGTGATACATAGTTGACCGCTACTAAAAGATAATTTTTTAAAAAAAGATGGAGGTAGGGGGGCAACAAAATCGATGCCCCTTAAATAAAAGACTTCGCATTCTAAAAAAAATTTTATGGAATCTCGTTGCAACGAGAGATGTTACCCGACCGCTGGCAGCTATTGCAGGAGCGTACAAAATTGTGAGCGTCTTTGAATAGAGTGGGCCAAAAGAAGCCCGCCTCTAGCGCCTTTCGTGCGGTCCGGTTAGCTTGATAATGCCCACCAGCCGGACCCTTGTTGCAGTGCCTAAGTATTTACGTGCACTCCACACCCGCGGCCCATCTTCGAACCATTTGGTCCGCACAGATAAGAAAAATAAAACGGTCCACCCAATAGAAATATTTCAAGTCAGAAAATTGTTTCTTCTTTTGCTGGCTCGAAAAGCCTTTTGGGAGCACCCGCACAACTAAATAGTTCTCAAAATCTGCGAACCAAGGCGGGGAAGATGAACTAATATTTATGGCTAGGACGCATTCCTCGGGGAATCTGTCATTTATGTCAAATTTGACGAGCGCTTCCGCACCGGGATTTTCTAAGCGGGAGAGGTGATCGGAGGAGAAATTTTTCGCAACCTTCTTATCCCGGATCTCCAAATCAAATTCTTACAGGAGGAGGATCCATCGAAGAAGGCGGGGTTTGACATCTGTTTTTGCTAATAAATATTTTAAGGTGGAGTGGTCGGTAAATACAATAACTTTAGATAGCGTTCTATACGAGCGAAACTTATCAAATGCAAAAACAATGGTTAAAAGTTCCTTTTCCGTTGTCGTGTAATTTCCTTGTGCGGAAGTGAGGGTCTTGCTAGCGTAATAAATAGGATGAAAATAACTGTTTATACGTTTGCCAAGAACGGCACCTACGACAATATCACTAGCGTCGCACATTATCTCGAATGGAAGGGTCCAATCAGGCGTCACTAAAATTGGTGAATTGATAAGTTTTTGTTTTATAAATTTAAATGCAGGCTCGCATTTGTTACTAAAGACAAAATTTGATTCCTTTTGCAAGAGGTTAGTAGGCGGCTTTGTTATTTTTGAAAAATCTTGAATGAAACGTCTATAAAAGCCCGCGTGGTGTAAGAAACTTCTAATAGATTTAACGTTAGAAGGCGAGGGAAGTTTTTCGATAATTTCAACCTTGGCCTTATCGACCTCCATCCCCTTAGACGAAATCTTATGACCGAGAACCAAACCTTCTCGAACCATAAAGTTACATTTTTACCAATTTAAAACAAGATGTGTGTCCTCGCATCACTGAAGGACACAATCTAAATTGAAAATACAAGACGGGAAAGAGCATCCGAAAACAGAGAAGTCATCCATAAAGACTTCCATAGTGTCTCCTACTAGCTCGACAAAGATCCCCAGCATGCATCTTTGGAATGTAGCTGGTGCATTATAGATGCCAAATGACATTCTTCGGTATGCGAAGGTGCCAAACGGGCAGGTAAAAGTTTTTTTTCTCTTGGTCATCGGGGGAAATGGGGATTTGGAAAAACCCCGATCAGCCATCAAGAAAACAAAAATATGGATGACTGGAAAAACGCTTCAGAATTTTGTATAAGAACGGTTGTGGGAAATGGTCCTTACGGGTGGCATCATTTAGTTTTATATAATAGATGCACACCTAACAACCCGTAACAGTATGAATTGGGACGAGTTCATTATCCTCATTTTCCACTACGGTAAGACCGCTCTTTTTGGGCACGACATGAACGGGACTAACCCGCAAACTATCCGATATAGGATAAATAATCCATGCATCTAATAATTTAATAATTTCGTCTTTAACAATGTCTTTATTTTTTGGGTTAAGACGTCGCTGCAGTTGAATAATTTTACGACAATTATCGTTAAGGAAAATCTTATGGGTGCAGAAAGAAGGGTTAATCCTTTTTAGGTCAGAAATTTGCCACACAATTGCGTGGCAATGTTTAAGTAAAACTTCCAATAAATCGGAAGTCTCCGAATAGCTCAAATGCGAAGAAATGATAACAAGAAGGGTATCATATTTTTCCAAAAAGGCGTATTTGAGTGAATCAAGTAGGTGTTTGAGTTCAAGGCAGGGCGGATCTTCTAACGAGGTATTAGTTTTAATGTCCTTTGATCCACAAGGTTCGAAGGACAAATTTGTAGAGTTATCCTCTTCGCAGTTAAAATTTTCGAGCGCAAAAGTGTTGTCGTTTAAAAAAGTTGACTCGAAAATAGGGGAAGAAAAATCTCCGATGTAGGTATCTAAATTATAACAAAAGTCATCGCTCGATGATGAGTCTCCTATGAAGGGATTAATAGAGAAAGTAACTTCATCATCTCCTACCGGAAGGAGGAGACGACCGTTACTTACATCAATTAATGCGAGGGAGGTGGCGAGAATAGGCGACCGAGTATAATTGGTACATCAGTGTCCTCCTCGATGTTTAAGATGACGAAGTCTACCAGAAAGATAAACTTGTCAACTCGGACAAGTACGTCCTCCACTACCCCGACGAGAAACTTAACCGAGCGATCCACAAGTTGAATTCGCATTTTAGTAGGGGCCGAAGTGCCAAAACAAAATTTTTGAAAGAGCGAGAACGACATCAAATTAATGCTCGCTCCTAAATCTGCAAGAGCGTATTTTACAAATATATTGCCAAAAAGGCATGGGATGGAGAACCGTCCTGGGTCATTTCTTTTAAGGGGAAATTTATAAGTAAGAGTCGCTGAGCAGTCTACGTTCAGAGATATATGCGAAATATTTTCTAATTTTTGTTTATTAGAAAGAAGTTGTTTTAAATATTTTGCATACTTAGGCATCTGCGAGATCTCCTCGCATAAGGGAACATTAATAAGAATTTGTTTTAATAATAAAATAAATTTTTCGTACTGCGCGTCCTTACGCTCATTATCGAGCTTATGTGGATACGACAAGGGTATTTCAATAATTTTTTCGTTTTAAATTTTTAAAGGTGGCGTAATCGAAGAAGGGGGAAGAGGGGCCGGAGGTGAAATATGTACCTGCAGATCAATCCGTTTTGGATCGATCACCTCCTTTCCGCTACGGGGGTTATAGCGTTGATATTCTCCAGCGGATTGGGCTCAGTGTTTCCCGTCAGTGCCCCGAGCCCGCGCTCGGACATCATTCGCCCTAGTTGTCCAAACTAGAGTTCTAAATTTTTTAGCGATCCGGTGATGTTCCGGATATTTGATTCATTGGAAGCTATGTATTTAGAAAACATTTCCTCCATCGGGGAGGGTTTTGGAAGACGGGGAGGCGGCAGAAATCCGGGCGCAAAAGAATTTGGCAGGTGCTACGCATTGTCCGTGTTGCTCCATGAGAAGTTGGGTTGGTTCCTCCAACCCGGATTATAGTTATTACTATAAGGGTTGTTGTTGGGGTTGAAGGAAGGTCGCCAAGGATTTCCCACATAATCTATGAACTCATTGACTACGCTGACATTAGGGGGAATCGCTCAAGGCAGAGTGGAGGAGGCAGCAGACATCTCTGCCACCAGCTTCATCAGTCTTTCAACTTGAAGGGCTAAGTGGGCAGTGACATCCACTTCAAAGAGGTCGGCCGCCTGCTTGGGACGTCCCCGCTGGACATTCCATTGGTAGGTGTTCATAGCCATCTCTTCAATAAGAGCTTGGGCAGCCTCAGGGGTCTTATTATTAAAGGTACCCCCGGCAGCCGCGTCAATCATTTGACTCGTCTGATATTTAAGCCCATTGTACAAGATTTGGACCTGCAACCACGCACGCAGCGCGTGGTGCGGACACCTGCGGTGGAATTCTTTAAACCGCTCCTAAGTCTCAAATAGAGACTCAGAATTGTTCTGTACAAATGAAGAAATGTCCGCCCATAACTTCGCAGTTTTTGCGGGAGGAAAATACTTCGTTAAGAACCATTCCACAAGCTCGGCCCAGGTGGTGATACATCCTCGCGGGAGGGAATTCAACCACGCCTTAGCTTTGGATCTTAAAGAAAATGGAAAAAGACGCAAACGAATGGCGTCATCTGTGACACCATTAATTTTAAGGTGTCGCAGATTTCCAAAAAACTAAATAAATGAGCATTCGGGTCCTTATACAGCAGTCCATCGAACTGCACAACATTTGGATAAAGCTCGATTTTATTTCAAAATTATTGTTCGCCACCGTCTGGTGAACAATATTGGACCCAGTATCATCCAAATTCGACTGGGCATACTAAGATATTGTATGCTCGACGGCCGCGTTCGGATTAGCGTCGGCCATAACAAAGGCAGAGGGTCCTCCGATCGATTCTTTGGGATCCAAAGAGGGATTTTGGTGTTCAGAACGAATACGCGCAAGTGACTGTTCGATCTCAGGTTCGAAATCCAAATGTTCAGACTCTAAAGGTTGTCCACGGGTCATACACCCTAAAATATAAACTAAAAAATTAACTCCTTTTATTGGATTTTTAAGTAAAGCTTTTAAGTTTTTTTTTTAGTTTTAGAAATATATGTAAAAGTAATAGACTTCTGATTTCGAAACAACAACTCAAAGAGTCCCCGGCAGTGGCACCAAAAACTTGATGCGCGCGAAGCCCGGCTCTAAATTATCTATGGAGCGTGGCGGGTCCGGATTTCGCGCGGCAAATTATCGGCAAGTGCACCTATCGCAAATAATACAGGATATTTTGGGAATATCGAGATCGTAAATTTTCCGGGAATGGGTTGATTATCCGCACTGCTCCGAAAGAACTATTATTGTACCAAAATATTTAAGTTGTCGATTTTAACTAAGAAAAAGATGGAAATAGATTAAGTACAAGGTCGATGAAGAAATAACACTTGGTATAGAATTACGTTAGTACTAAAATAGATTTGAATAATTAGAGATCTTAGGTTTCAATTCAATTAAAGAGGAAACTTGGCCATGGGGGTTCCAAAAGAATGAGGTCACCTATCTCTAGGAATATCGCTCACCTGAACATTAAGACTATTCGACCGGGCTCTCGCCCGACAAAGGACTCCTCTTAATGCCCGCATTACGCTAAGAACCTCGCTATTGAGGGGGGGGGACCCAATCTGGTAGAATTACGCGCCTCCTCTCTCGAGGGTTAGTGCGAAACTATCTTTACCCAGGGGTGATCAGTCCATACGCATGGCCTCTCGGCTAGCTAGGTTATGAGTAACAGAAATAGAGTCCACACATAGATATGTTGTTCTACGCGTTGTTAACCCGGGGTAAACCTTAAGATTTTTAATTAAATAGAAAAACAAAACCTTTAGTTATTTAAAACATTTTATATCCCAATGCTTTTCGATACTGAGTGCTAAAAGAGACTAGCCACTCATAAGAATAGGAATGTCTTATGAGTTTGGTTATGCGTGAGTTCTAGACTATGCGCTGAAGGGTTATAAAAAAAATAAGAAAAAAAAAGATAACCTAATATTAGAAATAGAAAAGTTACTAAAAGAAAGAATTAAAAACACACGCACTCAACCAAACGCATAATAAAGAAAAAGAAAAAAAAGTTAAGTTACAAAAATGGAAAATTGCATAATTGAAATGACAAGTCCTACTCAATCGAGTAGGCGGGAAATGAAATCTGAAAATGAGAAGTCCTACTCAAACGAGTAGGCAGGAAATGAAAGCTGAAAATTGCAAGTCTTACTCAAACGAGTAGGCGGGAAATTAAAGCGAGTCTTACTCAAACGAGTAGGAGAAAATATATGCACACACACACACTCTACATAAATAAACACACACACACACACACACACACACACACACACACACTACTGAAATAAAGACACACACACACACACTACTTAAATAAAACACACCCACACACTCTACTTAAATAAATACTCACACACTCTAGATAAATGAAAACACACACACACACTCTACTGAAATGAAAACACACACACACACACTACATAAATAAATACTCACACACTCTACATAAATGAAAACACACACACACACACTCTACTAAAATAAAAAATACACACACACACTACTTAAATAAAACACACTCACACACTCTACTTGAATAAAAACACAAACACACTCTTTACTGAAATAAAAGAAAGGGATAAACACTAACTCATACACGCACACACTTTACAGGAATGAATAAAAGCTATAAAAATTATCTCATACACGCATGCACACATTCGAAAAATGAGAAAAACGAAGTTATCTAAAAATTAAAACAACTACATTTCTACCACTAGAATGTGGTAGAAATGCATAAAATGACAAAATAAAAATTAAAGGAGCAAAACGTTTTGCAAATAAAGGGGAAATGAAAGTGTTCGAAAAATTAAAACAAATACATTTCTACCGCTATAATTTGATGGAAATGCATAAAAAGTCGAAATAAAAATTGTTTGAGCAAAAGTCCTTTTAAGTAAATGCGAAAATCAAAGGTGTTGAAAAATTGAAATAATATATAATCCATTCTTATAACTTTGTAAAAGGGTCTAAAAAGTGGAAGAAAATTTAAAAGAAGCAAAAGTTTTGCAATCTAAAAAAAAGGAAACTCTAAGTTAAAGAGTATTGAAAACCACCTTTGAAATAATTTTACAAGTTTATAAGGACGGATATGAAAGCATAATCATCCTAAATCTAAACCAACCTAAGAAACAAGATAAGAAAAAAAAGTTATAACAACGATTAGTAATTTTGAGAACATCTAACGTAAAGCAAAGCGATTTTTCCTTTTAAAGCATAAATTCCACAAACCTAACTCATACATGCACACACCCATACGAAAATGAAAAAAATAAAGATAGATAAGATTGATAAATGGGAGGCATTCAGAGATATTCCAGAACAATGTAAGGATGAAAAAAACTACCAATTTTATTATGAAAGAAATTGATTACAAAATCAAAAACAAACACAAAAAAGGAGGGGGAGAATATCCTTACATAGCACTAAGACAAGCTCCTAGTAGCAGCCCCTAACACCAAAATGATTCAAAATTTCAAACCTACACACCTTATAGCAAGCTCCTATTTATAGCCAAAAAAATCAGATTACACTCCCTAGGTCACGGGCGTGTAGGGGGTGCGTGTCAGCACTATTGGTGAAGTGAAACCGAGCATTCAATGCCTGTTGACTTTAGGGCAGTCCAAGAAGTCACGCCTATGACCCTACTGACACAGGCGTGTAGCATGGGCGTGTCTGGAAGGTACATCGGGGGGAAGGCGTCACGTCATTTTGTTGTCGGTGACATCTTGTCTCGGACAGGTGGAGAATTCACTCCTGTATCGCATCTTGACACGGACGTGTCGGTTGGTTCGATGATCTTCGAGCGCAAATCATCGAGGTGTGACACGGGGTGTGGTCACGGCCATGTAACATTGGACACGGGCGTGTAGGGGGCTTGACTTGATTTTTCTTCGAATGCGGCTGAATTCTGGTGGAATTGAAGTAACATGCCGAGGTCACAGGCTTGACCTGAAGTACACGGGCGTGTACTTGTCAAATTTTGACTTTTCCTGAAAAATTTCAGAAAATTAAAATAAACTTAAGCTAGAAATTATATAATTAAAAAGGAGTATTTTATTGAACAAAATTAACAAAAAATAACGAAAATAAATGAAAATGACATAATTAATGCACATAAAAATACGTATATTTACAACTTATCACAAGTATAAGTAAGCAGTAGTAGGAAAGCAGTAGTAGGTCAGCAGTATAAATATACACAAGAACAAGTGAACAAGTATAGTATGAGAAATTAAACTAAGAAAATAACCATGACCTATAGGAATGCCCATACAAAGCTATAGACCAAGGGGTCATTTTGCAAGGCCTATTGTATAAAGCGTCCCATACCACTTTATACAATAAGTGTCAGGGGTTATATGCAATGATGATGCTATGACATGCAAGTATGTTATGATGTGAATCATGAAAGTACAACACACCCACTCAGCTCTCTGCACACAGACCTTTATTTCCCAATTTCTGGAGCCTAACCTCCCAGGATACCTCCATAGTGGCAAACAGAAGCGGTGGGTTGGGCCTCGCCCACCTCTAAACCGGTATCACACTACCAGTCATACCTATCATATGCCTCAACGCTGGTGCACTAAGCGGGGATCCTACATACTCTTGCCGGCTGCACACCAGACTTTATTTGGCCAAGTGCAAAACCACACCTGTCGAGCCAACGTATTGGTGTCGGTGTGACGACAATCCAATACTGATGACCCACCACTTTATATCTTATGCACATGCAACATCAATGTATTTCCCCCCGTGCCAAAGCTCCCCGTAAAATCACGTCCGTCACAAATATCTGCCGAGCCAAGGCTCCCCGACTAACCCGTCCGTCTCAAAACCATCCGTGCCATCGGCTCGCCGGGCTAACCTACCCATCACCAAAACCACCGAGCCTACCGCTCATGAGACCTAACCTAACTCCCACAACACCATGAAGTGTTAGTGTAAGTGTAACCCTAGAGTATTTTAAATCTCTCTCTCTCTCCCTCCACAGGAAGGACGATCTTTTGTCGATCCCGAGCACCTCCTAACACTTGTCAACCCAGCACTTCCCTCATCATGATTCCTAAAGATGAACCTATTTCCACTCACCAAAACCAGTAAACCACTAAACACCAACTCCCTAAGCTCATTTCACCTGTTATCCCAATTTTCTGTAATTTTACTATATGCAGACCAACCTAAGCTATATGATGTACATGATAGGGGATATTCCAAATTTTCATTCAAATGCCCTAAAATATTTATTGGGGGCCTAACATGATACATTTAACCCAAATCCAGAAACTTATAATTTTCCTAATTAATTTGGCATTTATTTAATTTTCCAAATGTTAGGTCATGGGTAATTCTGAACATGAAGTACTAGATTTTCTTATCTTCTAGCAACCCAAAAATTATGAATACTATATGACAGCAAAATATTAGTGAATACCAAATTTCATAGAATTTTATAAATGTATAAACATCTAAATAATTAATTTAAAGTAATTCAAATAATTGGAGTTAAAGAATGGGGGTACCATAAATCATAGTCCAAAAATTGCATAAAAATTTCCAAAGCCTTATAATGATCATAAAACTCTACTGACTAATGTTCATGCAATTCTAAGTTAAGTAGGCTATATAGAAAAATACTACAAGTAAATCTATTAAAGTGCACTTTGTGAAGAAGCATTGTTATAAACTCGTCCAAATAACATGTAATAATTATCTAGGCTTTATTATGCTCTAAAAAGTTCTCTGTCCAAGTAACATAATTTTCCACAATGATATAATATTTATTATCTATTTATCAAAATATGGTGCACTAGTTCACTTAACACATGACGTACTAAGAGGAAATGTTGATGTAGGCATGCTCGTTGATACCGAAAATATCTACGGACGAACACATATACCTCTCTTCGATCCAAATCCTATACTCGCACAATCGTTCTACGCAACACTACGCTAATTAATTCTATCAATTATATGCTAGCGTACGGGTAGCCAAAACGATTAGGATCGAATAGAGGCGATATGCCAATACTCTTTCTTGCTAAAAGGACCCACCCGGTCCGAACGAGCGGTGTTGTACCAAAAGAGATCTACCAAAAATAACGATTCAGAAAAGGTAGATCTCTCCCAACAAAAGAAAATGAAAGTTCGCCATACCTTTTCGAAATTAAATCAGTCAAGATAATCACAAAACAGTCGAAAGAAAACCGTGATTATTCAACGCCTCAAGATGGAACGCCTAGAATTTCTACCACAAGAATATTTAGGAAAAGAAACACACGAGAGTAGAAATATTTTCGTTACCCAATAAGAATGGATGATTCCGATTTTCTCTACTTGGATTGTTCTTCAACGGCTCCGCCAGAGTCAGCTGGAAGGAGAGGAACTTGTCCGCCTTTGTCGCTTCATGCCGGAGTTGACACTCACAAGGAAGATCCTTGCACCTTGGCAGATTTCTTCAAGAATTAGGGATTCTTGGTCTTCTTTGTTGGTGGTCGGTTTTAGGGAGATAGGGGGGTCGGTTATGAAGAGGAAGAGGTCGGGTTTCCTAAGAGAGGAAAGGAGAGGAGGAGATGGAAGAGTGGAGGCCAAAATAGAGACGGGAGGGAGAGTTGGCTTGCGGCCAAGAGGAGGAGAGGGAGGGAGGTGGCCGAATTTTGCCAAGGGGGAAGGAGGATCTCAAAAAGATTTTAGGGGGATTATTTTCTTATTCTTCTTCTCTCAAAACAATATGATTGGTGTCAACTAATCGCGAATAGAATAAAAAATGAACTATAAATCCAACGAGGCAAGTATACCTATTGAAATGCAGCTAGGGGACACAAGTGTCGTATTAAAATTCGGGAACCGTTGAGTAATCTTACTCACACGAAAACTATTATCTTATCAAAGGGATATTTTAGGGTTTAAAAAAGAGCTAAATGCAATTAGGAAAAGAAATATTACGCTAGAAAGAGAAATGCTTGCGATTAAAAGGAGAGCTACTAAAAGAAATTACAAAGAGGGGTTAAGATGATGATAAAGAAGAGCACTCGATCCAGAATCACCTCGGCTAAAGTTGATTAAAAGATTCGATAATAAACCCTAACTTAATAAGATAAAAGCCCTTGACCGTGGAGGTTCCAAAAGCATGAACACGCTTCTCTCGAAGTCGTGCCCACCTGAGTTTAGGAAGGTCCAACCGAATTCTCATTCAAATCGGAGACCAAAAACTCGCTTTACGCTGTGAACCCCTCTATTGGATTTCACTCCAATCCGGGAGATTTAACGTCTGCCTCTCTCGAGGGGTGCATGCAACTCTCTTTACTCTTGAGTGTTCATTTCAAGCTACGAGTCTCTCGGCTCTCTAAGAGTGAAAACAAAGATGGAAAATACACATCGATAATGTATCTCCAAACATGATTAATCAAGAGTAAATAAAGGTATTACCCTAAAAAGAAAAAGTAGACTAGAGCATCATAACTTAATCAACTCGAACCTCGGATCATCAAGATCTAGTACAAGGAGGATTAGTTACTCATGTTGAAGTGGAGGAAGAGAGATGAGTAGGAATGCATTAAGAAAACAAAGTAGAAACAAGTAAGAGTAAACAAATTTTTTTTAATATAAAAGTAAACCTGCAACTTGGAAAAAGAAGATTACAAGCGCAATGAAAATAAGAACTAGACTAGCATTATCATTAAGATACTAAGCAAAGTTGCAAAAACTATTACAAGAGTGTAAACTAAGCTAGATTAGAAAGCTTTAAAATGAGAGAGGGGAGAGGAGAAGCATAAAAAGACAAGTAAACAAAAGGGCAGCACCTCCCCTCTCACTCCAAAACTATCCTGGACTCAAGGGGTGTCTGAATTTATAGAATTTCTTGCGGGTTGGTGACGCCCCCTGTCACGCTCGGGTAGGGCGTGTTAGTGGGCGTGACATGTACAGGAAAAAACTTCGGGAGCTAAAATCTAACGGAATTGTTGATTTGATTTGTACGTCAGTGGACACGCCCCTTGTCATGCCCGTGTAGGTGGGGCGTGACAGGCACACCAAGCTTCAATCGTCGGTCGGAACTCCATCAAACGCCAGAAAAGGCGAAACACGCCCTGGGACACGCCCGTGCAGGGGGGCGTGACCGTACTGTTGATGTGTGGTGACGGGAAATCCTGAAATGCGCAGCAGGCTTCGGGAAGAGGGCGACACGCCCCGAGATACGCACGGTGACATGCCCATGGAGGGCGTGTCTGTGGGGCGTGTCATGGGTTTTTCTCGGAATTTTGGTCCTGGGCAGCTGATGAATTGTAAATATACGTATTTTTGTGTACATTAATTTAGTCGTTTTCATTTCTTTTCGTCATTTTTACATATTTTTGCTTAAATAAATTGCTCCTTTTTTGTAAATAATTTTGCTGACTTGCTTTATTTTTATGTTTCAGAAAATATCAAAAATCTGCCAAAAAAGTAAAGTCACGCCCGTGACATATTGGTCACGCTCGTGACCAGGGCGTGACAAGTCAAATTCCAGTGAAATCAGCAAATTTTGAAGAGAAGAGCTTTACACGCCCGGGGTCACGCCCGTGTCACCTGACACGGGGCGTGACCCAAGACCGTGTCCACCCGCTCAACATTTTCAGCTCAACGATCGTCGACCTCCTTGACACGCCTAGAGTCACGCCCGTGACCTAGGGCGTGACACCTCTTCCCGCTCGACGATTTTCAACTCGACATTTTCCACTCGACATTTGTCGAGTATCGACACCAGCCGACACACCCAGAGTCACGCCCGTGACCTAGGGCGTGACCACTGCGCCTGGCCGACAAGACCCGCGCGGCGACTTTTTGACGCACCGCGCCCAGATCCACCTGCTTGACATGCCCAGCGTCACGCCCGTGACCTTGGGCGTGACCACTGCGAGAACGACACGTGTCCAGCCCGAAGTCAACTTTCCCATCAAATCGTCGGCCGCCTTCGCAAATCGTACCGACACGCCCCCTGACACGCCCGTGTCAGAGGGCGTGTACTTGTAAATTTTCCCCTATAAATAACTGTGTTCTGCTTGAGTTCCTGGTTCCCGTTTTTGAACCATTTTGCCTTAGGGAGGTGCTGCCTAGATGTATTCCAATGTTATGTAAGGGAAATTTCTCCCCCTCTCCTTATTTTTTGTTTTCATTCTTGTGTAACTCTTTTTTTCAGCTTAATGAAATGTTAAATTTTTATATCCTTATGTTATGTTGGAATGGATCGAAGCCCCTTTTTATGCAATCTTATTTATGCTTTGATTTAACTTTATTTTCGTTCTTTTAAAATGCGTGTGTGTGTGTGTATGAGGTTATAGTTTTACTTTTATGTTTTCATAAGTTCTATTTACTTAGGTTAGTTTAGTTTTAGGATTCTTTTTTGTACTCTCTATTTTCATTCTTATAAAACTATAAAAACGGTTATAAAAGTGGTTTTTAATTTCTTTTAAACTAGGCTCTTTACGATTGTAAAACTTTTTGTTCTCATTTAGTCTTATTTCCACTTTTTAGGCGTTTCTATAAAATTATAAGAATGAAAACATAATCATTTTAATTTTTCAAGCATTTTCATTTTTGCTTTTATTTCAAAAACGTTTTGCTCTTTTTATTTTTTCGCTCTCCTTTTATGCATTTCTACCGCATTCTAGCGGTAGAAATGTATTTGTTTTATTTTTTGGGCATTTTTATTTTGCGTTTATTTGCAAACCTTTTTGCCCGGTTAATTTTTATTTCAACTTTTTATGCATTTCTACCGCATTCTAGCGGTAGAAATGTTGTTATTTTAATTTTTCGTCAACTTAGTTTTTCTTAATTTTTTCGCTCATGTGTGTGTACGCATTTATTTCCGCATACTCGTTAAGAGTTAAATGGCACTTTGTTTTATTTCAATTCAGTAGAGTGCGTGTGTTTTCATTTATGTGGAGTGTGTGAGTCTTACTTTCTGTAGAGTGCATGAGTTTGTAATTTTCTTTATTTTCCATACTCATTTGAGTAGGATTTGTGTGTGTGTTTTCATTTATGTGGAGAGAGTGTGTGCGTGAGTTTTACTTTATGTAGAGTGTGCGCGTGTGTTGCATTTATTTAGTCCCACTCGTTTGAGTGGGACCCGCTTTCTTTCTCCCGCCCACGCATTTACGACGGGACTCGCAATTTACAGCTTTCTTCAGTCCTACTCGTTTGAGTAGGACTTGCAATTTTCAGCTTTCCTTTACTGCTTTATTTTACGGCTTTCATTTCCTGCTTTTCATTTTCTGCTTTCTTTTCTGCTTTTCCCGCAAGCCGTCCCCATTCCGATGAGTGGCTAACCGTTCTTAGCCTTCGGTATCGAAGAGCATTGGGAGAAATAAAATAGCTTTAAATAATTAAAGATCTCATTTTTCTAATTAATTAAAAGTACTTAAGGTTTGCCCGGGGTTAACGACGCGTAGGACCACATATGGATGTGTGGGCCCTATTTCCGTTTTCCATACGCTCGCCGAGAGGCCGTGCATATGGATAGATCACCCCTTGGCAAAGAGAGTTCCGCACTAACCCTCGAGAGAGGAGGCGCGCCAACTCTACCGGATTGGGTTCCCCACCCAATAGCGGGGTTCTTAGCGTAATGCGGGCGTTAAGAGGAATCCTTCGTCGGACTAACGTTCGGTCGAATAGTCTTAGCGTTCATGTGAGCGATAGTACTAGAGATAGGTGATTTCATTTTAGTGGAACCTCCACGGCCAAGTATCTGCCTTAATTAATTAGAAATTTAGGAGCTCTTTTTATTTAAAGTCTATTTTAGTTCAATTGTTTTTTCAGTGCCATCGAGCTAAGCTCTTCATCGGCACCACCTTCAAGCTTTCTTTTTATGTTTTCTTTTTATATTTTCTGTCTTTCTTTTTTATATATAAATAGTCTGACAAGTATTATCGGTAAAATAATAGTCGCCTCCAGGGAAGAGTAGAAATAATAGAACCGGCCCCGAGAACAATACGACCTCGATATTCCACCCGGAATATCCTGTACTACTCACGATAGGTGCACTTGCCTCCTTTCGTTAAAACTCGATCTAACCCGTTTTATATCCAAATAAATAAATACGCGCGCCTCGTTTTTTAAATAAAAACCACTTCCGCTCAACTTAAATAAAACCGCCGGGTCGCCGCGTGACCGTAAATATTTTTGGAGTTTTAACTATCAAGTTTTTGGCGCCGTTGCCGGAGAGTTTTTGTTTCGTTATTTTGAACCCTGGAAATCTATTATTTTTACATATATATATATCTATATAAAATTGGCCAATATAATAATAATAAAAATAACAATAATAATAATAATAATTATTATTATTACAAAATTATAAAAACCAAAACAAAAAAGGTTGAAAAACTTATAAAACTAAAAATTGAAAAAACTGTACAAAAACTTAAAAAGCTATAAAAAAAACTAAAAACTCTAAAAAAAATGATGAAAAAAAAACTTATAAACAAACGAAAAATATATTGCATTATTTCATGAAAACAAAAAAAATATATATAACAAAAAAAAAACAAAAAACTTAAAAATTAATAATAACTTAAAAAACAAAAACTAAAAACTAAGTTTTTTTATGATTTTTATGCAAAGAAAAAATCTACAAAACTAAAAAAAAAGAGAAAAAAAGAGAAAAACTTAAAAAACTAAAAAAAAAAACTAAAACACCTACTTAAAAACACCAACAAAATAAAAAACGTCCTTAAAAAAAAAATACATGTGTATAAAGTTTGTCTATTTATTTTCTTTTAACTTGTTTTATTTTGTTTCATTTCGGCGCGCTTCCATTCTTGTGCATGCTAGGGGTGCGCATTTCCATCACACTCACGTAGCTAAGGCCTTAGCTACCTTCGACTCCCCCATGCACATGCCCCCTACCGCCCGCAACCTTTTAGCCGAATTTTTCGTTTTTTGTTTTTTCTATTATTATTTTGCTATTCTTTCGTCTTCTCACAAAAATGCAGGGTTTCAACCCGGGCCTCCCGGACTCGTTTTAGGGAAGCTTCTACCCTTACTTTTTCTTTTTTGTCCATATTATTTTGTATATTATTCGTTCCGCATACTTAGATTGCAACATTGGGGACAATGCTGGGTTTTAGTATGGGGGTGCTTTCCTATACTGCATTTTTTATTTTGTACTCATCAAAATACAAAAAAATTGCAAAACTTAAAACATAAAAAAAAGTTTTTTTTCCTTGTTTTATATAATCAAAAAATTCAAAAAAATCATAAACCACAAACAAAAATCACAAAAAACTTATAAAACATCAAAAAAATTCAAAAAAAACAAAAAATTTTACTTTGTAATATTTTTCAAAAAGTAAATCTCTCTCCCCCCCCCCCCCTCTTCTTTTTCGTAAAAACTCGCATTTTGCTTGCCCGCGGCGTTCGACTCATCGAACCAACCACCTCAATAAGAGTCTGTTCGCGGGCTGCATTCGAGTTTTTTACTTTGTCCTTAAAAAAAAATCTCTCTTTCCCCACTATCTTCTTTGTAAATAACATTTCTTTCTCTCCTCTTTCTTGTAAATAGCTTATCTACAAAAGCTAAAAATCAAAAAAAATTTGAAAATCCAAAAACCCTAAAAAGATAAAAATCAAAAATCCTAAAAAGATGATAAACAAAAATTCAAAAAAAAGAAGACAATGATAAAAATTCAAAAAACCATTTTTGTAGAGTGTTAAATTATGTAACAAAATAAATCGAATATACCATTTTTTAACCCTTTTTGCTTTCCAAAAATCTAGTTTCGAGTTAATTTATATGCGAATTTTAATTATTCTTTGTTTACTATTCGTTTATTAATTAAGTTCGATAGATTTAAGTGTCTGGGGTTAAGATTTAAAGAATTTTTTATGTCTTTTCCTTATAATAGAGAACTTGTTTTTCACCACCACTTCTAATTTTATAAATAGAAGCTCATTTTTTATGTTAGAAAATAACATCCATGGATTTTAATTATTTCTACTTCATGATTTTAGAAACATTGGAACGTTCATTTTAAAAAGGTTGCTCCCAAAACTTTTTTTATTAAAATCTAGTTTTCTTTTTGAAAAAAATAAACCCACTTCCTTTTTTTTCATGTCTTACTTGACATGTTTCCCCTTATTTTATCCCTTAAAAAGATCTTACGTCAATGTGAATAAGATATCATTCCGTAAACATAGGCACCCAATATTTAAAAAGACTATATGTTATGGAGTAAGAGGATAAAATTCATTACTCCTACATATATACATTGAGTTATTTATTATTTATGAAGAAAGAAAAAAATTATTATGTGTTAGGAAAATAAGATTTCGTTTTCCTAACTATCCAAAAAGAAAAACATTGGAGGTTCGAGAAAAAATTACCTCACCTCAATATTCAAGTCTTCTTCATAAACCACCAAACCACTTAGCCTATTTCAATGATTCTAGAATTAATTTAGAATTTTTTGAGAGCATAACTTTTAAATTGCATTATTTCCTTTAACCTCTTTTAAAGCTAAAGTTTTGTATATAAATCCAATCCATCTTTGTTAAACTAACAAAAATAAATTTTTTGCTTTCTATTTTATTTTATTTAGAAGTCTTTTTTGAAACTGTTCCTCTATTCATAATATTTCATAAATTCGGATTTATTTCTTTAACCCCGGATGTTTATTTTGATCTTACTTTTAATTAATTCAAGCGGTAGGTAAAGTTAGGATTTCTTTTATTCCTTATAAGTTCATCTCCAACTTTTGCTCTGGAATAGTAAAAGCTTAAGTATGAGGGTATTTGATGAATTGTAAATATACGTATTTTTGTGTACATTAATTTAGTCGTTTTCATTTCTTTTCGTCATTTTTACATATTTTTGCTTAATAAATTGCTCCTTTTTTGTAAATAATTTTGCTGACTTGCTTTATTTTTATGTTTCAGAAAATATCAAAAATCTGCCAAAAAAGTCAAGTCACGCCCGTGACCAGGGCGTGACACGTCAAATTCCAGTGAAATCAGCAAATTTTGAAGAGAAAAGCTTGACACGCCCGGGGTTACGCCCGTGTCACCTGACACGGGGCGTGACCCAAGACCGTGTCCACCCGCTCAACGTTTTCAGCTCAACGATCGTCGACCTCCTCGACACACCTAGAGTCACGCCCGTGACCTAGGGCGTGACACCTCTTCCCGCTCGACGATTTTCAACTCGACATTTTCCAGTCGACGTTTGTCGAGTGTCGACACCATCTGACACGCCCAGAGTCACGCCCGTGACCCAGGGCGTGACCACTGCGCCTGGCCAACAAGACCCGCGCGGCGACTTTTTGACGCACCGCGCCCAGATCCACCTGCTTGACACGCCCAGCGTCACGCCCGTGACCTTGGGCGTGATCACTGCGAGACAGACACGTGTCCAGCCCGAAGTCAACTTTCCCGTCAAATCGCCGGCCGCCTTCGCAAATAGTACCGACACGCCCCCTGACACGCCCGTGTCAGAGGGCGTGTACTTGTAAATTTTCCCCTATAAATAACTGTGTTCTGCTTGAGTTCCTGGTTCCCCTTTTTGAACCATTTTGCCTTAGGGAGGTGCTGCCTATATGTATTCCAATGCTATGTAAGGGAAATTTCTCCCCCTCTCCTTAGTTTTTGTTTTCGTTCTTGTGTAACTCTTTTTTTCAGCTTAATGAAATGTTAAATTTTTATCTCCTTATGTTATGTTGGAATGGATCAAAGCCCCTTTTTATGCAATCTTATTTATGCTTTGATTTAACTTTATTTTCGTTCTTTTAAAATGCGTGCGTGTGTGTTAGGTTATAGTTTTACTTTTATGTTTTCATAAGTTCTGTTTACTTAGGTTAGTTTAGTTTTAGGATTCTTTTTTGTACTCTCTATTTTCATTCTTATAAAACTATAAAAACGGTTATAAAAGTGGTTTTTAATTTCTTTTAAATTAGGCTCTTTAGGATTGTAAAACTTTTCGTTCTCTTTTAGTCTTATTTCCACTTTTTAGGCGTTTCTATAAAATTATAAGAATGAAAACATAATCGTTTTAATTTTTCAAGCATTTTCATTTTTGCTTTTATTTCAAAAACTTTTTGCTCTTTTAATTTTTTCGCTCTCCTTTTATGCATTTCTACCGCATTCTAGCGGTAGAAATGTATTTGTTTTATTTTTTCGGGCATTTTTATTTTGCGTTTATTTGCAAACCTTTTTGCCCGGTTAATTTTTATTTCAACTTTTTATGTATTTCTACCGCATTCTAGCGGTAGAAATGTTGTTATTTTAATTTTTCGTCAACTTAGTTTTTCTTAATTTTTTCGCTCATGTGTGTGTGCGCATTTATTTCCGCATACTCGTTAAGAGTTAAATGGCGCTTTGCCTTATTTCAATTCAGTAGAGTGCGTGTGTTTTCATTTATGTGGAGTGTGTGAGTCTTACTTTCTGTAGAGTGCGTGAGTTTGTAATTTTCTTTATTTTCCCTACTCATTTGAGTAGGATTTGTGTGTGTGTGTGTTTTCATTTATGTCGAGAGAGTGTGTGCGTGAGTTTTACTTTATGTAGAGTGTGCGCGTGTATTGCATTTATTTAGTCCCACTCATTTGAGTGGGACCCGCTTTCTTTCTCCCGCCCATGCATTTGCGCCGGGACTCGCAATTTACAACTTTCTTCAGTCCTACTCGTTTGAGTAGGACTTGCAATTTTCAGCTTTCCTTTACTGCTTTATTTTATTGCTTTAATTTCCTGCTTTCCATTTTCTGCTTTCTTTTCTGCTTTTCCCGCAAGCCGTCCCCATTCCGATGAGTGGCTAACCGTTCTTAGCCCTCGGTATCGAAGAGAATTGGGACAAATAAAATAGCTTAAAATAATTAAAGATCTCATTTTTTCTAATTAATTAAAAGTACTTAAGATTTGCCCAGGGTTAACGACGCGTAGGACCACATATCGATGTGTGGGCCCTATTTCTGTTTTCCAAACGCTCGCCGAGAGGCCGTGCGTACGGATAGATCACCGCTTGGCAAAGAGAGTTCCGCACTAACCCTCGAGAGAGGAGGCGCGCTAACTCTATCAGATTGGGTTCCCCACCCAATAGCGGGGTTCTTAGCGTAAAGCGGGCGTTAAGAGGAATCCTTCATCGGACTAACGTTCGGTCGAATAGTCTTAGCGTTCAGGTGAGCGATAGTCCTAGAGATAAGTGAGCTCATTTTAGTGGAACCTCCACGGCCAAGACTCCGCCTTAATTAATTAGAAATTTAGGAGCTCTTTTTATTGAAAGTCTATTTTAGTTCAATTGTTTTTTCAGTGTCATCGAGCTAAGCTCTTCATCGGCACCACCTTCAAGCTTTCTTTTTATGTTTTCTTTTTATATTTTATGTCTTTCTTTTATATATATAAATAGCCTGACAAGTATTATCGGTAAAATAATAGTCCCCTCCAGGGAAGAGTAGAAATAATCGAACCGGCCCCGAGAACAATACGACCTCGATATTCCACCCGGAATATCCTGTACTACTCACGATAGGTGCACTTGCCTACTTTCGTTAAAACTCGATCTAACCCGTTTTATATCCAAATAAATAAATACGCGCGCCCCGTTTTCTAAATAAAAACCACTTCCGCTCAACTTAAATAAAACCGCCGGGTCGCCGCGTGACCGTAAATATTTTTGGAGTTTTAACTACCAGCAGCAACCTTCTCGGGATCGGGTTACACACCCCGTTATATGGCAGGGAGGGCATGTCAGTGGGGGCGTGTAAGATCAATTTTGGCCGAAATCATAGAAAACTTGCAAAACAAAGAGAAAACATTAGTGGCATCAATATATATACAAAACGAGATCAAAAAAAAAACTATACAAACATGATTTATATATTAAAAATTATTAATTACCCTACTAGTTTAAACTACTAAATGAACTATCAAATTCCCCGAAGCTTAAGGTTTGATTGTCCCCAAGCAAAGATATAAAAGCTACCTAACATAAAAGTAAGTAATCAGGATGATTTCTAATTAAGCTAACACAAGTACCATGCGAAATTCTAAGTAGGGAGAACGTTAAACGTAAATCTAAAACAGTTATTTAAACATGGTTTAACAATTTATAAGCTTTACTAACGAAAATAACTTAAACAAAATTTTAACGAATTCTTTAAATAAAATTAAGCAAAGCAACAAATTGAAAAAATGCATTGTGTTGTTACTAGATCCAAGGGACACATTATAACTATATCAATCAAATAACAAAAATCTAAATTTCAATCCAAAACTATACTATTTTACTTTTCTTCTTTACTTGTCTAAAAAATCAAAATCAAAAGCATGAATCAAAAGAACTTATTACGACTGAAACGTTTGGTTTAAGCATATAATTAGGAATGAAATTCAAATATAAACATAAAGGCTCAAAATCACCCTAAACCAAAATAAAAAAATTTCAAAAATAAAAATATTTTTATTCTTTTTCTTTTTCATTTTCTTTTCCTTTTTTTTCTTTTTTCTTTTTCTTTCTTTCTTCTTTTTTTTTTAAAAACAAAATAAAGGCCAAAAATAATTTTCTTTTGGATTTGAAACTTGGCCAAAAAAAGCAAAAACAACTTTTGAGCATACTTTTTTCAAAAATAATTCTCCAAATATATCACAAAAATAACCCTATCATAATCATGAAAAAGTTTTAATGAAACTTTTAATGGCTAGTGTGATTAGATAGGTTTGAATATTTAAGCTTTTGTGAAAATGAAGTGATAAGTGGAGCTAACAATTGAAAATAGGAAAAAGGCTCAAAAGCGGCTAACTAGGGTTTCCTTTTAGGTTGGCAAGATGGCTCAAGCAAAAATAAAAACGGCATAAATCATTTTCAGGCTTTTAAAAATTATCCAAAAAATAGTTTTGAAAATTTTCAAATAGCAAGACTAGATAATAAAAGAAGACTAATGAAATTATCTTGAAAATAGAAATAATAGGCGCCTTGGATCGTTCACATCTACTACACTAATCAAAAGTTGACATTATAAGAATTATCCAAAAACGAAAAGAAAAATAGTGGATGAAATATTTTCGATAAAGTAAAGAAAATAAAAAATGAAAACCATAATAAAAATGCGAATTTTAGAAAAACGTTTCACGTGAACATGCTACCGCGAATTAGAAACACAACAAGACCAACATTTTACTTGTGAAACATAATTAAAAAGAACGATTAGAAAGATTATATTTAGCTAAGTAATTTATATGGAATTTTGAGAAAAACAAAACAAAAGCAATGGGTACTATATGTTAACCCCGAAATCGGCGATCCTTCCCAAGGCAGCCCGCTCGCTCGTCGCGGCCTGCCCCGGTTTCCTCCTAGAGGTCGCGATGCCCTAGTGATGTAGACTTGCACGTTTGACAACGGATAGATCTACGGACTAGCACATATACCTCTCTACGATCAAATCATAGACACGCACAATCGTTCAACGCAGCGCACACGTTAATTAATCCTATCAATTATATGCTAGCGTACGGGTAGCCAAACCGTTTGAGATCGAACAAAGGCTATATGCCAATATTCTTTCCGGCTAAAAGGACCCACCCGGTCCGAACGAGCGGTGTTGTACCAAAAGAGATCTACCAAATAAATATGATTTGGAAAAGGTAGATCTCTTCCAACAAAAGAAAACGAAGGTTTGTCAAACATATTTCGAAAAATAATTCAATCAAGACCAACACAAAACCAATCGAAGAAACCACAATTTAATTAACGATTCAAAATTCAACACCAAGAATTTCCACCACAAGAATTAACTAGAGGGAAACACACATGTAGTAGAAATATTTCGTTACCCAACTGGAATGGAGGATTCCGATTTTTTTCTCTACTTGGATCTCCCTTCAACGGCTCCGCCGGAGTCTCGTCGGATGGAGAGGAACTTGTCCGCCTTCGTCGCTTCACGCCTTGACCGAGATCTTTGGTTGGTAAGAGAAGAGGTCGGTTATTGGAGGTGATGAAGAGGGGTGCTCGGGTTTTTGGGAGGAGAGGAAAACGAGAATAGAGAGGGGGAGAAGGTTGGCCGGCGGCCAAAGAGAGGATGAGGAAGGAGGAGGTCGAAATTTTCCTTGGAGGGAAAGATGAAAGAGGGGGAAAATTCAAATCTTGAATTCTAGGTTTTTCTTTTCATTCTTCTCTAATTATTCATTCATAACATGGCTATATATAGCCTACACCACTCAATCTCCCTCCATTCAAAATTCAAAATTCAAAATTCAAAATGAAAGTTATGATGGTTATATGCACCCATCATGACATGAATTATTTAAATGCAATAAAAATAAAAATGCTTAAAATAAAATAAAACATGAAAATGTCTTAATAATTAACAATAGTTATTGATAAATTATTATTAATTATTAATATATTGGTTTGCGTTCAGGACAGATATTATGGCGACGCTCCACATGGTCATCCGTAAGCACGTCGTCGCCATCTTTAAAATGTTGTGGGTCGTCATCTCCATCAATCCTCCCCCGCTCAAAAGTACTCATGACCGATGAGTTGGTCGGAATGCACCAGCGCAGGAGAGCAACATCCAATAGAGCCACCTCCGATCCATGAATCCAAGAGTCATCGGAGGCCGGCCGATCACGCCATCGAATTAAGTAGTGGCAAACATCACCACGTGTTGGGGAGAGCACAACACCCTGGAGTATCCTGTCATGCAAAAAGATGGTTCTTGGGAACCTTGGAAAAGAATTAGGCAATAAAAGAAAACAAATTTCTACATCAACAACCAACATACCTCCTATGAAGACCGATGAGGAGAGCGATCTAGGCACCAGCTCACTACCCAAACCATAAGAAAATAAAGTGGACCCAAACGGATAGACAAATAATTCTAGTTGTGGAGAAAAATATAGCGTTAAATTAGAAATATCAAAAATAGGGGTAATACCCCAATCAGTGGAAAGCTTCAAATGACATGTGTATTCTCCTAATTTCATTAATATCCGAAAAAGGTCCAACTCGCCAACTCGCCAACTTTCTATAGTGCCCGAAGGCAACCATTCAGGGACGAGACGCACCAAAACTAAATCGCAAATCAAATAGTGAGACGCTCTTCTATGTAAACTCGCATGAAATTGATAAAATATAATTCGTATGGCTAGCGCTTCACTACTAGGCTTATATAATTTTTGAACATGAGAGGCATAAACTAGTGCAAGTTGACTTGGATTATCAGACAGTGGAAACAAAATCAAGTCAAAAGGTACTTGTGCTTTAAATCCGTACACGATCACATTCGGCGAGCAACAAGCATCATAAGACGCAACTATATACCGTAATTTATTACAAGTGCACCTAAATATCTCGCTACCGTGTGGTGTGAACCCATGCGCTATGTGACTCAACCCGAAAACGGAGGATAATGGGATTAAATCCGGGGGTACGGGAGCCTTTAAATCAAATATGATTTTCATAGGCGTCACAGTCGCAGTTCTAATTTTATAATTAATATAATCACACTTGGCATGAAGATATGCCAAGGGAAGCCGCTCATCATTAATACTAATAGAATTGAATGCTCCCGGGTGTGATAACAGGTGCGAGCGACACAACTCATGCGGCCTAACCGTGGTCACTAACAGGTGGGAAAAAGGTCCATCAAATGGCGGTGGGTAAATCCATGCAAATGGGAGTGGTATATAGGTGTGTGACAGAGACACCACAACCAAAGGCACAATGGCCAAAGACTCAAAACATAAGAGGATGGAACCGTAGCTGGACACGCAGAGAACTGAGTAGTTAAATGTGTCATGTCCAAAGGAGGGGCCCGCAAGGTTGGCCAAATAAAAAGCCTCAGATCAGGGGGGAGAGTCCGTAAATCTAAAACCGGGAGAGAGTTAAGATCAAATTTAATTTCACGCAACGGAGATAGCATCAGGGGATGCTCATCCAGGTCTACTTCAATAACATCATCCAAAAATACAAATCTCTCACTTGGACATTCTTCCAACACACTAGACACTTCATCCAATTCGGAATTAGTATAGGCCTCAAAAATGGGCAAAATCGAACCCGACAAAATTTCTAATCCATATTGGGCTTCAGGCAAAGGAGATAACATCAAAGAAATATCTTTCGGGTCCTCAGCGCTAACGTCATACAAAATTAACCTTCCCACACATGGCAAATCTTCCAATACAACACTTCCCTCGTTAGCCAAATCTTCCCATGATGTAGGTACATCGTCCAAATCAGGATAGAGGACAGGGCAAGTCAAATCCCGGGGAGAATCTAAATTAGCTTGAATCTCAAGCAACGATGATAATATCAATGAACTATCTCCCGGATGTGCATCACTAAGATCATCCCAAGCTAAACATCCATCCCAAGGTGACTCTTCCAACACCGATGAAACATCTACCAACACTGGGTCCATAGAAGACTCCTTGATAATCATGGTAGACGCCTCAGAAATATCGTTGACAGGGAGTGTAGATGATTCCTCAGGGGAGAAATCCTCATCCAGGTCACTAGGATAACCAATCTCCTCAACGTCACTAAAAGCGTCAGCGATATCAGCCTCGTCCTCAGTGACGGACTCAGTCCAAGACACTAGCTCAGACTCATCAGGGGAGTCAACGACTAGATCAGGCAACTCAGAGGGATACTTAAAAGGGTTTATGGGCGTAATCGGGGTAGGATGCTCAATAGATCCATGGTTAGATACAGTGCTAGACTCACAAGTCATACTCCTCTGTCTGCCCCTACAGATAGGACTACTCTCACCCCGCGGGCTCATGACAGTCCTAGCAGTCACATGTACCGAACTCGAGATAGGGGAACTCACTATTTCCTTTCCTATATAGGTGGGTGCAGGTGTGCTATGGGTAGCTATACCAGCCTGGGGAAAGGATCTTTCCTGGGGGAATAGGTCACCCCTACGGTCAGGTTTAAATAAGGTGCCATAACTATACTAGCTAGCGGATGTCGGGCTAGTAGTAAGGCGGCAGGGGGAATCAAATTTCTCTGAGAGTATTCTTCGCATATGGGACCAGGCATATGGATAGCTACCAGCTCCACGCTCTTCGTTCAGCCAAAACACACAGGCTCGACCTCTTAACCGCTCTCGGACTACATTAACCTTTTGGTTGTCGCCCAATTTGTTATAATCAAAATAGATTTCTACCCACTTAAGCTAGTCTCTAAAATACTTTGGATCCCCATAACCATCATAGGTGAAAATCTTAGTGTGTATGAAAGCCTGGGGATGATTGGAAACATTAAAGTCGAAAGCCATTTCAGTGAGAACCGGAGAGAATATCTCACACGGAACTGGTGCACATGCAATGAAAATATAACCTGACCCTATTTAAATTTCAAAGATGTAATTGTTCCCTCTAATTACTTAAAATAACAAATGTAATTTTTTTTCTTGCTTGAAATAATATGAAGATTATTAAATAATTTTTGTTTTTTTGATTTTGCTGAAAAAAATAAAAAGATAGGCCGCTATTTGTAGACCAAAATAAAAAATTTATAAATATTTAATAAAAATAATGACTTAATAAAAATAAAATATTTTTTTGATTTCTTACAAATAAAATGATAGAGAATTTCTAGAATGTTATTTATTTGAAATTTGAGAAAAGTTGAAAATGTTAGGCCGCTATTTGCAGACCAAAAATTTAAAAATTGATTTTTATGATGCACAAAGAAACGTGCAAGTGTGTGTCAGCGTTCTAAGTAATTTTTTTTAGGATGGTACTAATTAAGAAATTAACACAACCTGGCTCTGATACCAAATGGATGTAGGCTTGCACGTTTGACAATGGATAGATCTACGGACTTGCATGTATACCTCTCTACGATCCAATCCTATACCCGCACAATCATTCAATGCAGCGCACACGTTAATTAATCCTATCAATTATATGCTAGCTTACGGGTAGCCAAACCGCTTGGGATCAAACAAAGGCTATATGCCAATATTCTTTCCGTCTAAAAGGACCCACCCGGTCCGAACGAGCGGTGTTGTACCAAAAGAGATCTACCAAATAAATACGATTTGGAAAAGGCAGATCTCTCCCAACAAAAGAAAACGAAGGTTCGCCAAACTTTTTTCGAAAAATAATTCAATCAAGACCAACACAAAACCAATCAAAGAAACCACAATTTAATTAACGATTCAAAATTCAACGCCAAGAATTTCCACCATAAGAATTAACTAGAGGGAAACACACATGGAGTAGAAATATTTCGTTACCCAACCGGAATGGATGATTCCGGTTTTTTTCTCTACTTGGATCCCCCTTCAACGGCTCCACCGGAGTCTCGCCGGATGGAGAGGAACTTGTCCGCCTTCGTCGCTTCACGCCTTGACCGAGATCTTTGGTTGGTAAGAGAAGAGGTCGGCTATTGGAGGTGATGAAGAGGGGTGCTCGGGTTTTTTGGAGGAGAGGAAAATGAGAATAGAGAGGGGGAGAAGGTTGGCCGGCGGCCAAAGAGAGGATGAGGAATGAGGAGGCCGAAATTTGCCTTAGAGGGAAAGATGAAAGAGGGGGGAAAATTCAAATCATGAATTTTAGGTTTTTCTTTTCATTCTTCTCCAATTAATCATTCATAACATAGCTATATATAGCCTATAACTCTCAATCTCCCTCCATTCAAAATTCATAATTCAAAATTCAAAATGAAAGTTTTGATGGTTATATGCACTCATCATAACATGAATTATTTAAATGCAATAAAAATAAAAATGCTTAAAATAAAATAAAACATTAAAATTTCTTAATAATTAATAATAGTTATTAATAAATTATTATTAATTATTAATATATTGGTTTGCGTTCAGGACGGATATTATGGCGACGCTCCACATGGTCATCCGTAAGCACGCCGTCGCCATCTTTAAAATGTTATGGGTCGTCGTCTCCATCACCTAGTATGGGCGGACAGAATTATCTGTCCGCTCAGGCCGCACGACTTGTGCAGTCTCAGCGGTCTGACTGCCTAGGCCGCGCGGCTTCCCATGATCGGCAGGGGCCGCGGACTACTTCCGCAGTCCGCCTCTACAGGCCGCACCCTTTTTCAGCTTAACCGTAAGCATGTCTCCGCAGGTCTCCCTTTGTCGGACTCGGTTGCCTGTCCGCTGAGGTCGGTAACAAGCCGCGTCCTTTGTAGGAATTGGCTTCTTTCATCCTGCTCTTGTAGGTCTCTCTTCAAGAAAACCAGACTGCTCAAACTGCCAAAACAACAGTGGCGACCTGCCCGCAGGCCGCCAGCCGGCTACCTCAGCTTCCACCTCCCAAACACGCGTGGCTTGCATCGACAGTCTGGCAGGTCGCTCAGCCCTTGTCCACTAGCAGCATGGGCAGCCAAATCCTTCAGTCCTCCTACAGAGCGTGGACACTCGCTCTCCGGATACCCCCAAAGATAAGCAGCAATAACCAGTTTCTCGCGAGCTTGGCGGACTTGATATGCGATCAAGAATTCCAGTCCGCCTTCATTGGATAAGCCCAACAGCCGGCCTCTCCGTCCCAGCATAGGAGGACTCAGCTTAGAAGCAGGCACACACTCCACAAACTCAGCGGACTCACTATGCAGTCCGCCTTTCCTTGGCCTCCACCTGCTCTTTTCCCGCGGTAGGGTCAACCTCCCTCAGTCTGCAGTCTTGGCGCAGACTCAGTCAGTTGTGGCAGACTCCTTCCAGCCTGCCAAGCAGCAGAACTTCCTCAAGGCAGTCCCAGACCACATAGCCTCGTGCAGACTCTGTGGACTCAGCGGGCACTCGCAAGCTCGCACCCTTAGCGCACTCAGTTTAGCAGCGGCGGACTCTGCGAATTCTCCTCGCAGTCCGCCGCATAGCTTCCAGCTCCCGCTTCCTAGTAGTGGGCGGGTAATCCCTCAGCCCGCGCAACATTGGTGCGGACTCCTGCAACTCGCACTTTCTTGGTGCGGGCTTGATCAGCTCAGTAGTGGCGGAATCTGCAGACTCGCCTCACAGTCCGCCACTTAGTCTCCCAGTTCGCCATCAGTAGCCCCATCTCCAGAAACAAGCCCTAGTCCGCCCATCCTGGTGCGAACTCGGCGGACTCCATCTCCTTCTCGCTCAAGTTACCGTCTCACCGGGGCTAACGTCACCGCAAGCCGTTACCTCCTCGAGCCTATAAATAGACCCCCATGCCTCTACTTTAGGGAGTGGTCTCATCATCGCCAAGGTGCTCACTCTTGAAGACAGATCACAGCAAGCTCAAGTGATCACCTCCTGCGGACTCCGTTTCCCAGTCCGCCATCCTTCTTTCTGTAATCGCGTGCCTGCTGGCTTTAGTTTCCAGACCACGATGCCTCTGATCTTCCCTTAGTCGCGCGGCCTGCCGACTTGACTCTTCAGTCCGTGCGGTCTCCTCTTGCACTTCTTCCTTAGGCGCCAGCATCCTCTTTTTACCCCTTTATTGCTTTCTTGTAAAGGTGTATTGCCAAGATGTAACACTCGCTATTAATCAAAGGAGAGCCCGTCACAAGAGTGGCATTTAAGCCGTGGCGGGCGAAGTCTGCTGTTGCCGCTGCTAGCGGCCTTCTCTTTTCTTCTTCTTAGCTCAGCTCAGCTCCCTCTCGGCATCAACCTGCAAGCACAACCATTCAAGTAACCTTCTGCTCGACAGCTCCTGATCAACCTCCTCTACTCATCAGCCTCCTCCACTGCTCTCAGCATATCTCTCCTCTATCCCCGCAACCCCTTTGACAAGTGCTTGCTCCACTCTCGAGCACTCGGAAGCTTCCTCTTCCACCGCAGCCTTCATCCTCTTCCTCTCCTAGCTTGTGAGACCTAACACTCCTTCCGTATTAACTAGGAGGTGCCATTTTTGTGAATCAACAGTTAACACCCGACCTTTAGATCCGAACATTGAAAATCAACAGTTATTCATGTCAGACTGCCTACTTCCTCAAGACATTCCTCGTACCAGTGAAGAAGCTCTTTGGGAAGCCCTCTTGCTGACACGTTGGGAAACTTCCCTACGGATAGTAGCAATTAATGACACCCTTGCCACTATAATTCAGCGACTAGACTCTCAACCTGTAGTAGCACCAGTTACTATAGTCAATCCAGCAGTGGGGAATTTACATTTTAATTTGCCAACTCTTCTGCCAGTTGGTCCTTGTGCTTATCTAGCAAGTTATCCATCCAGCCAGGCCACAGTCACTGTGCAGCTTCCAATTACCCAACAAAGAGAGTGTGTCTGCAAACTCAGTCCTCAAACCACCGCATGCACCTCTAATCACCCAACGAAGTTGCCCGAACTGCCCACTGAAAGGAAGAGAGGCCCAGAGGTTTTGCTCCCTACCAAACAACCTCCAAACTCTCCCCCAAAGTGTCTTCAATCACAATCGAAGAAAGGAAGATATTCCCGATGACGCCAACGTCTCTTCCCAAGCAAAGAATCCCAAGTAGACAATACATTGGGTTAGGCAACTCAAATCATGAAGAGTAAAGTAAGCAACACGGGGTCTTCTCAGCTTGTTGATCGAAAGGGCAAAAACTCTAACCAATACTGTGAGTATCATAAATAAAAGGGTCATGCAACAGAGGATTGCAGAGATCTTCGACGATTAGTGCAAGAAATGGTGAAGGAGGGTAAAATTCAACATCTGCTCCAGAAGGGTGACCCATCACATCCATGAGTCCTCAAAGCTCCTCGCACCCATTATCGATTACCCTTACTCTACTCTTTATGTTTTTAAATATTTTCTTTACAAATCGCTTCGAAGTGCTCTTTCATTCTTTTCAATAAAGATTTCATCAGGGATCTCATACTGACACAGTTCCCTTCTTGTAATGCTTCTTCCTCCATTTTTTCAGTTTGTCAAAGAGATCGCCGAACCAATGAGATATCTCCAAGTCTGGAATGCTCCCTCCGTAGATTGTTCTATGGCACAACCGCTACGAATACATACAGTGGGGGGTGTCCGCATATGTGCAGTGGGAGCCATTCAATCTACGACATTGGGCTTCAGACTTCGGATCCTAGCCAGCATCTAACACAGAGTGTGTGCTAGGGGAGCCCCATATGTTATCTCTGCTGTGCTTCACAAAGGATACATTATAGTTACGGTGATCTTTGCTTGACAAGCAATGGCGATCAAGCATAGCCTTGTCTCTTCGATCACCACATGACTGTGATGGCCAAACACTCTATGGTACTCTCAATACGTGCCTTCACGGGATCCCACAATTCCACTGATCAATTCACAGACAAGCAATAGGCCACTTGGCGCAACTAGTCTCATTGATCAGTGATGGTTGTACCTGAGGCAAGAGAGCAGTGCATCTGTCGCTTCCTTCTTAGGATTTTTGCGCATGTCTCCCTTTTGTGCTATGTCAAGGGAGTATAGTTAGTGCTCTTTGTTATCAACTGCCTCTTTCACATGTGAACAGGTTAAATACGACCTATGAAAAGGATTAGCAAACATTCACTTTGCTTGTGCTCGTCTTATATGCATTGTCTGCATAATCTCTACCAGATGATATCCTATACAAGCTATCTTACTCTCATATTTTATTCACTGATTGCTTAATCTCTATCAGATGATGATTCATAAAGCTATTCATTGCTCTTATTAAATGCTAATGGCATCAAACATTGATCAAAAAATCTTACTCTCCCTGATCATCAAGGCATGCTATTGCAATCTAGTTAAGATTGGCAGAATTCATCAAACTTTTTCTCTGGTAATATGATCATATCTATCCAATTATATCAACAGTCAACACTCGACTTATTGATCTGGACTTCATCATAAAGATGACACCTTTAATATAGCAAGAAGATTGCTATCCTGGTTTGATCTTCATTCAAATTATCAGCAGATTTCATCCGACATTTTCTTTGCATTTGGTCATATCGACCTTATCTCATCAACAATCAACATTCGCAAGTTCCGCTCAGGTACTTGCAGCTTAGCTCATTATATTATGTTTGCCTCTAACTCTTATTTTGCAGAGATCAGCAGATACTGACCGTGCCTTGCAAGACTCATCTAGATACTTGCAGCTTAGTCCATTATAATATGTTTGTTGCTCACTCTTCTCTTTGTAGTGATTAGCAGGCACCTGCAAGTCATATCCAGGTACTTGCAGCGTAATTTTTTCATCCATATCTGCTCCTAACTCTCTTCTTACAGAGTTCAGCAGATGCTTGCAAGCGCTTCATAGGTACTTGCAAGTTACTTTCATATTTTTTCTGCTCCTAACTCTCTTCTTACAGAGTTCAGCAGATGCTTGCAAGCTTCTTCATAGGTACTTGCAAACTACTTTCATATTTTGTCTGCTTCTAACTCTTCTCTTGCAGAGACCAGCAGATACCTGCAAGTTGGCTTCAATTATTTGCAGCTTTTTCTATTATATCCCATATTTGCTTCTAACATATCTTTTGCAAAAGCAGCAAACGCTTGCAAGCCTCCATCAGGTACTTGCAAGTTATTATGCTTCTATGCTTTTCTCTCGCCTTCATTGTGCAGAACTCAGTAGAAGACACATATTCTTCGTTTTGCAAAGACAAACCCAGGTATGCACAAAGTTTACCCTCCAAGCATACCTACACTAACTTTTTCTTTATAGGAAAAAGAGAGGCATTGGTAACCTTCTAAAGGAGAGGCATCAAGTTCTATCTCTCCTTGCCCCCTTCTTGGGTGGATCACGATTTTCGTTTGTCTCCAACTTTTTCGAAGTTCTATTCGGAACCTAAAAAAGTGCGGGGATTATGTTTACCCCGAAATCGATGATCCTTCCCAAGGCAGCCAGCTCGCTCGTCGGGGCCTGCCCCGGGTTCCTCCTAGAGGTCGCAACGCCCTAGTGTGGGTGGACAGAATTCTCTATCCGCTCAGGACGCACGGCTTGGTGGTATCGGCGGTCTGACCGCCCAGGCCGCGCGGCTTCCCTTGGTCGGCAGGGGCCGCTGACTGCTTCCGTAGTCCGCCTCTACAGGCTGCACCATTTTTCAGCTTGACCGCAAGCATGTCTCCGCAGGTCTCCCTTTGCCGGACTCGGTTGTCTGTCCGCCCAGGTAGGCAACAAGCCTCGTCCTTTACAGGAATTGGCTTCTTTCAGCCCGCTCCTGCAGGACGCTCTTCGACCACTCAAAATGCCAAAACAACATTGACGACCTGCCCACGGGCCGCCAGTCGGCTACCTCAACTTCCACCTCGCCAACTCACGCGGCCTGCCTCGACAGTCCGGCAGGTCGCTCAGCCCTTGGCCACTAGCAGCATGGGCAGCCAACTCCTTCAGTCCGCCTGCAGAGCGTGGACACTCGCTCTCCGGCTACCCGTGAAGATCAGCAGCAATACCCAGTTCCTTGCGAGCTCGGCGGACTCGAAGTGCGATCAAGACTTCCAGTCCGCCTTCATTGGAGAACCCCAACAGCTAGCCTCTCCGTCCCAGCATAGGCGGACTCAGCTTAGCAGCAGGTGCGGACTCTACGGACTCAGCGGACTCACTATGCAGTCTGTCTTTCCTTGGCCTCCACCCGCTCTTCTCCCGCGGCAGGATCAACCTCCCTCAGTCCCCAGTCTTGGCGCGGGCTCAGTCAGTAGTGGCGGACTCCTTCCAGCCCGCCAAGTAGCAGAACTTCCTCAAGGAAGTCCCAGACCGCATATCCACATACAGATTCTATGGACTCAGCGGGCACTCGCAAGCTCGCACCCTTAGCGCACTCAGTTCAGCAGCTGCGGACTCTGCAGATTCTCCTCGTAGTCCGCCGCATAACTTCCATCTCTCGCTTCCTAGCAGCGGGTGGGTAATCCCTCAGCCCGCATTTTCTTGGCACGGACTCCTGTAGCCCGCACTTTCTTGGCGCGGGCTGTATCAGCTCAGCAGTGGTGGACTATGGGACTCGCCTCACAGTCTGCCACTTAGTCTCCCAGTTCTCCATCAGTAGCCCCATCTCTAGAAGCAAGCCCCAGTCCTCCCGGCCTGGTGCGGACTCGGCGGACTCCGTTTCCTTCTCGCTCAAGTTACTGTCTTACCGGGGGTAACATCACCATAAGCCGTTACCTCCTCGGGCCTATTAATAGACCCCCATGCCTCTCCTTTGGGGAGAGGTCTCATCATCGCCAAGGGGCTCAAGCTTGAAGACAGCCCATAGCGAGCTCAAGTGATCACCTCCTGCGAACTCTGTTTCCTAGTCCGCCATCCTCCATTCTGTAACCGCGCGGCCTGCCGGCTTCAATTACCAGACCGTGCTGCCTCTGCTCTTCTCTTAGTCACGCGGCCAGCCAACCTGACTCTTCAGTCCGCACGGTCTGCCGGCTTTAATTGCCAGACCGCGCTACCTCTGCTCTTCTCTTAGTCGCGCGGCCTGCCAACCTGACTCTTCAGTCCGCACGGTCTCTTCTGGGACTTCTTCCTTAGCCGCCAACTTCCTCTTTATAACCCTTTATTGCTTTCTTGTAAAGGTGTATTGCCACACTGTAACACTCGCTATTAATCAAAGGAAAGCCCGTCGCAAGAGTTACATTTAAGCCACGGCGGGTGAAGTCTGTTGTTGCCGCTGCTATTGACCTTCGCTCTTATTCTTCTTAGCTCAGCTCAGCTCCCTCTCGGCATCAACCTGCAAGCACAACCATCTAAGTAACCGTCTGCTTGACAGCTCCTGATCAACCTCCTCTTCTCATCAGCCTCCTCCGCTGCTCTCAGCAAACCTCTCCTCTATCCCCACAACCCCTTTGACAAGCGCTTGCTCCACTCTCGAGCACTCGGAAGCTTCCTCTTCTCCCGGAGCCTTCATCCTCTTCCTTTCCTAGCTTGTGAGACCGAACACTGCTTTCGTGTTAACTAGGCGGTGCCATTTTCGCGGATCAACACTATAATTGTTTTTTATTTTGAAATATTTTCTGATTTTTTTGGATTTTTGAGATATTCTCTTTCTTTGGATTTTTGAGATAAATTATTTTTTTTATTATTTTGATTTTTAAATGAACAAAAATACAGACAAGAGAAGTAGTAAATCCTCCAGCATGCTTAAAATAGACATTGTCCTCAATGGAGAAAGGGGTATGAGAGAGAGAGAGAATTAAACAGAAATGAAAGTACAGAAATAAAAACTAGGTACTTCCCCGAATTCATGCGCCGCGAATGATGATTGATGCTACTCCCCCATGTTAGCATTATGGATCATCATGAAATGTCTTCTTTGGACTTCGTGACGGATTCAACAATGTTGGAACAGGCGATCGCAAAAGCTTCAACTTGTCGGAGCCGTCCGGAGCAAAAGGTATAAAATAAAGAGAACAGAAAAAATAACTTGGGTTGCCTCCCAAGAGCGCCTTTTGTTTAAAAACATCGTTTGAGCTCGATGCAACAAAATAATATTGTCCAAAAATAATTTGTCCAAAATAATAATTAAAGTTTTTAACCAAAATAAAAAGTACGAAGTTAGTTTAACTTCAGATCATGCAGAATAATATAATACAGTTTGTACTGACATCACCATAGAAATAAAGTTTAAGACGCTGATCATTCACTTTGAACTCACCCTTATCAGGGTGTGAAATTAAAATAGTGCCATATGGAAAACTTCTTTAACAGTAAACGGCCCAGACCATCGTGATTTTAACTTCCCCGGAAATAAACATAATCGTGAGTTATATAAAAGAACTTGATCGCCCGGTTTGAAGGTTTTCGGCTTCCTTAAGTGTTTGTCGTGAAATCGTTTCGTCTGCTCTTTATAAAATTTATTATTTTCATATACGTAAGAGCGCCACTCATCGAGCTCATTAAGTTGAAATTTTCTAAGGTCGCCGACAGAGTGGCGATCGAAATTTAAAAACCTTAAGGCCCAAAAAGCACGGTGTTCTAATTCTACGGGTAAATGACATGATTTTCCATAGACCAACCGATATGGCGTACAATCGATGACGGTTCTATACGCTATACGGTAGGCCCATAGAGCATTGTCTAACTTGGTTGACCATTCTTTTCTAGAGGTGGAAACAATCTTTTCTAAAATTCTTTTAAGTTCTCTGTTCACTACTTCGACCTGTCCATTAGTTTGGGGGTGGTAGGCAGTTGAAAGCCTACGTGTAACTGATAGTACTTTTTGCAGTTAAATTTATTAGTGTATTTTCGGATTTTTAAAGCACAAATCATGTCTTGCAAGTGATTATATTGACCCCATTTTGTAAATATTATTATCACTAATGTGTTTTCTGCTTTTTGCAGGTTTGCACGGCTTTCAGCAAAATTTTATTGTGACACACCCCAAGGTCACGCCCTACCAGGGCGTGTACCTAGGGCGTGTAGCCCAGAGAAATGAAGCAACAGGTCCGAAAATGCATTTCTTGGAAACTCAGTGAACACGCCCTCTGTCACCCCCGTGTCACGCCTGACACGGGCGTGTTCAAGAGGCATGTCCACAGGATCCGAGGAATCTCCACGACAAGCTATTTTCTCGCTCCACAGTCACACAGAAATAGCCACGCCCCCAGACACGTCCTGGTCGGGCGTGACATATGGGCGTGTACTCCAATTTCAACGCCCGTCATCTCCAGCAGAAAATTGCAGCCGAAAAAGTCGCACCAAAATGGTCACGTCCCCGGTACATGCCCTGGTCGGGCGTGACATATGGGCGTGTAACACAACTACTACGCCAGTCACCTCCAGCATTCAATTTCAGCCCAAAAAGTCGCACCGAACGTGTCACACCCCAGGTACACACCCAACCCGTGTGTGTCAGGGGGCGTGACCCAGCCCGAAAAAATCCTATAAATTGAGCCCTTCTCCTAGGGTTCAGGCGATCTTTGGCAGAGAGGGGGAGGTGCTGCCCCTTTGTTTCTTGTTCTTTTTCATGCCTTTTCTATCTCTTTCTCATGTAGTTTTTGATTAGTTCAATTCTAATTTAGTTTTAGCTTTTGTAATAGCCTCTGTAAATGCTGTAGTTGCTAATGAAAGGGCCAGAATAGGATTTCCAATTCCATGCACTTGTAATCTTTTTATTTCCATGTTGTAAGCTCTCTTTAATATTAATATAAAAGTGTTGTTTTCTCTTCCTTTAGCACTTTGTGTTCTTTATGCTTTACTACTCATCCCCCCTCTTCCACCTCACCATGATTAACTAATCCTCCTTGTAATCAATCTTTATGATCCGAGGTTTGAGTGATTAAGTTATGATGCTTTGAATATTACCTTTTCTTTTTAGGATTTAGCCTTGAATTACTCTTGATTTATCCCGGGTTGGAGGTATATCATTCAATATATACTCTCCACCTTTACTTTCATTCCTGGCTAGTCGAGAGGCTGATGGTTTGAAGTGAGCACTCAAGAGTAAACGGAGTTGTACACACCCCTCGAGAGAGGCAGACGTCCAAATCTCCCGGATTGGAGTAAAATCCAATAGTGGGGTTCACCACGTAAAGCGAGTTTTAGGCCTCCGACTTAGGCGAAAGTCGGTCGGACCTTCCTAAACTCAGTGGGCACGTCTTCGAGAGAAGTATGTTCATGTTTATGGAACCTCCACAATCAAGGACCTTACCCTATTAAGCTTAGGTTTATTTATCGTGTTTTAATCGACTCTTGCCGAGGTAATTCTTGATCGAGTGCTTCTCTTTTTTATCGTCTTAACCACTTGTTTTAATCGCCTTTACTAGCTCTCTTTTTAACCGCAAGCATTTCTTTTTCTAGTGTAATATTTATTTTCCTAATTGCGCTTAGCTTTCTTTTAAACCCTAAGAGTTCCGTCGATAGAATAATAGTCTTCGTGTGAGTAAATTTACTCTACAGTTCCCGAATTTAAATACGACACTTGTGTCCCCTTACTACAGTCTGATAGGTATACTTGCCTAGTTGGATTGCTAGTTCGGCTGCTCTCTTTTCGTAAGCATTGGCCGGACCATCAAGTTTTTGGCGCCGTTGCCGGGGAGCAATGCTCGTTGATAAATTCAAAACATGAATCTATTAGTTTTATCATTTCTCTTCCTCGCCCTCCTTCTTTAAAAACTTTTAAATCAAAAAAAATTTATTTAGCGCTCATAATAGAAACTCACTCCACAATTTTTCTATGCCACCTAAATCTCTTAAAAAGGGCAAAGCAGTTTTAAGTGCCGCTATCTTGTCTAGTACCTTGCGACCCTTCACCGGTTAGCCCTTGTGAAGTTCAGGAGTTAAACTTTAAAAAAATTATTTCAAAAAAAAATAGTAACTCTTTTTTTCTAGTTTATTTTATTTCTCTTTCTCCTTTTCTCTTCTTCTAGTGCACGACCCGCGGCAGTTCGTCGGTTATTTTGGACCTGGACCACAAAATTGAGCGTACTATTCGGAGAAGATCGCGATTTAAAGGTCCTACTATCCAAGTGTCGGTTGAGGATTCCGAGTCATTTTCCACTTTAAGAATGGAAGGACCCAATGTGGAGGAAGCCGTGCAAAGGCCTACGTCTTATTATGCATAGCCGAATCTCGAGGGTACTGAATCTAGCATAGTTCACCCTGCGATAGCAAATAATAATTTCGAACTGAAGCCTAGCATAATTCAAATGGGTGCAGCAGTATGTGCAATTTGACAGACTTCAAGATGAAGATCGAACGCACATATTGCAAGCTTTCTTGAGATTTGTGACACGTTTAAGATTAATGGTGTCACAAATGATGCTATTAGGCTAAGATTATTTCCCTTCTCTCTTAGAACTAAGGCTAAGCAGTGGTTGAACACTCTACCTAAAAATAGCATCACAACTTGGACGCAATTAACTGAAAAAGTTTTGGCGAAGTATTTTCATCCTGCTAAAACTGCAAAACTTAGGAACGATATTTCTGCTTTTGGACAAATCGACTCTGAAACCTTATATGAAACCTGTGAAAGATTTAAAAAATTATTAAGACGATGCCCACATCACGCTCTGCCTGTATGGTTGCAGGTGCAAACATTTTATAACTGCCTAAATCACAGCATGAAGCAAATGATAGACGCAGCTTCTGGCGGTACTTTAAACCATAAGACCCCAGAAGCAGCTCTTGAGGTTTTTGAGGACATGGCCATGAACACTTACCAGTGGAATGTGCCTAGGTCCCACCCCAACAAACCTGCAGGCATCTTTGAAGTGGATAACGTCTCCCATCTCGCTTTGCAAGTTGAACTATTAAGCAAAAAACATTACAGAGATGATTGCTGCCTCCGCCCTCAGGTATGGGAATCTACAACTCCTACTCCAGAACATTTGGATTATGTCAATAATTTGCCTAAAAATGCTTTTAATAATTTTCTGCTGTGAATTTTCATCTGCCTGGTTTTAATTTTGCGAATAGTTACAATCCTGCTTTAAGAAATCACCCTAATTTTTTGTGGAGTAATCCATTGAACGCAGTGCGCCCGCCACCACAAGTTGATTATTCTGCACCACCACCACCTCCTCAAAGTTTTCCAAAACCTCCAAGTTTGGAGGAAATTTTTTCAAAATGCATGAATCTTAATGACGCTACGATAAGAACGTTAACTGGAAGCGTTAAAAATTTAGAAAATCAAGTAGGACAGCTCGCTAAAATAATTTCTGAGCGACCCGCAGGGTCTCTTCCTTCCAATACCGAGCCAAACCCGAGAGAGCAAGCAAAAGCTATAACTCTTCGGAGTGGGAAGCAAGTTCCTGGTATGGTAAGTGAAGACCCCAAGGCAAGCTCCGCTCCCGCTTTAAAAAATCAAACCTCTGCTTCCGCTTTAAAAAATCAAAGCTCTGTTCCCGTTTTAAAAATTCCACCCTCTGCTGAAGATGTTATCACCCCTGTTTTCGAAAAAGAACTCACTCCACTACCCACCTTTTAAAATAATTCAACCCCGCCATACCCTTCAGAACTTAATAAACAATGTCAGGACGACCCGTACACCCGTTTCTTAGAAATGTTTAACAAATCCACATAAATCTTCCTTTCCACGAAGCCATATCCCAGATGCCGAAGTATGCTAAGTACCTTAAGGACCTCCTAACCAACAAGACAAAGTTAGAGAACCTTTCTCATGTCACGTTAAATGCCGAGTGTTCGGCGGTCTTGTCAAACGGTTTACTAAAGAAAATCAGTGACCTGGGTAGTTTTTCTATCCCGTGTGTCTTTGGTGTTCATTTTGTCAAGCACGCATTAGCTGACCTAGGTGCGAGTATTAATCTGATGCCCCTCTTGTTGTTTAAAAAGTTAGGAATTGGTAGTCTCAACCCCACACGCATGAGTATCCAGCTCGCCGACAGATCAGTCAAATACCCGTTAGGTATAGTGGAGGACGTCCTAGTCAAATTAGACAAGTTAATCTTCCCGGTGGACTTTATCATATTGGACATCGAAGAAGACGTCGAGGTTCCCCTGATCCTTGGCCGACCCTTCTTTGCCACCTCCCGAGCTATCATTGACGTAAGCAATGGTAAGCTCTTCCTTCGAGTAGGCGACGATGGAGTAACTTTCTCCATCACCCCATCGATGAAGAACACCCTAGCCAATGATGACTCTTGTTTTTTTCATAGATGCCATAAGTGAAGATTCCTCCTCTCACCTCTCTGATTTTGAAAAAGGAATTTTCTGATTTCTGTTCCTCTTCTACTGCTCGAACTGAATCTCTACACCTAAGGAAGAA